>OX451736.1:1235701893-1237136675 GCA_948472305.1 Vicia faba
TTCAGATTTGGCGACATTCCTTTACTTATTCCAGATTTTCCTTCTAGAGATAGTTCAGATGTGACCCAGATTTGGCGATATTCCGATACTTATTCGAGATTTTCCTTCTAGAGATAGTTCAAATGTGACCCAGATTTGGCGACATTCCGATACTTATTCCAGATTTCCTTCTAGAGATAGTTCAGATGCGACCCAGATTTGGCGACATTCCGATACTTATTCCAGATTTTCTTCTAGAGATAGTTCAGATGTGACCCAGATTTGGCGATATTCCGATAATTATTCCAGATTTCCTTCTAGAGATAGTTCAGATGTGACCCAGATTTGGCGACATTCCGAAACTTATTCCAGATTTCCTTCTAGAGATAGTTCAGATGTGACCCAGATTTGGCGACATTCCGATACTTATTCCAGATTTCTTTCTAGAGATAGTTCAGAAGTGACCCAAATTTGGCGACATTCCGATACTTATTCCAGATTTCATTCTAGAGATAGTTCAGATGTGACCCAGATTTGGCGACATTCCGATACTTATTCCAGATTTCATTCTAGAGATAGTTCAAATGTGACCCAGATTTGGCGACATTCCGATACTTAATCCAGATTTCCTTCTAGAGATAGTTCAGATGTGACCCAGATTTGGCGACACTCCGATACTTATTCTAGATTTCCTTCTAGAGATAGTTCAGATGTGACCCAGATTTGGCGACATTCCGAAACTTATTCAAGGTTTCCTTCTAGAGATAGTTCAGATGTGACCCAGATTTGGCGACATTCTGATACTTATTCCAGATTTCCTTCTAGAGATAGTTCAGATGTGACCCAGATTTGGCGACATTCCGAAACTAATTCCAGATTTCCTTCTAGAGATAGTTCAGATGTGACCCAGATTTGGCGACATTCCGATACTCATTCTAGATTTCCTTCTAGAGATAGTTCAGATGTGACCCAGATTTGGCGACATTCCGATACTTATTCCAGATTTCCTTCTAGAGATAGTTCAGATGTGATTCAGATTTGGCGACATTCCTTTACTTATTCCAGATTTTCCTTCTAGAGATAGTTCAGATGTGACCCAGATTTTGCGATATTCCGATACTTATTCGAGATTTTCCTTTTAGAGATAGTTCAGATGTGACCCAGATTTGGCGATATTCCAATACTTATTCCAGATTTTCCTTCTAGAGATAGTTCAGATGTGACCCAGATTTGGCGACATTCCGATACTTATTCCAGATTTCCTTCTAGAGATAGTTCAGATGTGACCCAGATTTGGCGACATTCCGATACTTATTCCAGATTTCATTCTAGAGATAGTTCAGATGTGACCCAGATTTGGCGACATTCCGATACTTATTCCAGATTTCCTTCTAGAGATAGTTCAGATGTGACCAGATTTGGCAACATTCCGATACTTATTCCAGATTTTCCTTCTAGAGATAGTTCAGATGTGACCCAGATTTGGCGACATTCCGATACTCATTCTAGATTTCCTTCTAGAGATAGTTCAGATGTGACCCAGATTTGGCGACATTCCGATACTTATTCCAGATTTCCTTCTAGAGATAGTTCAGATGTGACTCAGATTTGGCGACATTCCTTTACTTATTCCAGATTTTCCTTCTATAGATAGTTCAGATGTGACCCCAGATTTGGCGATATTCCGATACTTATTCGAGATTTTCCTTCTAGAGATAGTTCAAATGTGACCCAGATTTGGCGACATTCCGATACTTATTCCAGATTTCCTTCTAGAGATAGTTCAGATGTGACCCAGATTTGGCGACATTCCGATACTTATTCCAGATTTTCTTCTAGAGATAGTTCAGATGTGACCCAGATTTGGCGATATTCCGATAATTATTCCAGATTTCCTTCTAGAGATAGTTCAGATGTGACCCAGATTTGGCGAAATTTTGATACTCATTCCAGATTTCATTCTAGAGATAGTTCAGATGTGACCCAGATTTGGCGACATTCCAAAATTTATTCCAGATTTCCTTCTAGAGATAGTTCAGATGTGACCCAGATTTGGCGACATTCCAATACTTATTCCAGATTTCATTCTAGAGATAGTTCAGATGTGACCCAGATTTGGTGACATTCCGATACTTATTCCAGATTTCATTCTAGAGATAGTTCAGATGTTACCCAGATTTGGCGATATTCCGATACTTATTCCAGATTTTCCTTCTAGAGATAGTTCAGATGTGACCCAGATTTGGCGACATTCCGATACTTATTCCAGATTTCATTCTAGAGATAGTTCAGATGTGACCCAGATTTGGCGACATTCCGATACTTATTCCAGATTTCCTTCTAGAGATAGTTCATATGTGACCCAGATTTGGCGACATTCCGATACTTATTCCAGATTTTCTTCTAGAGATAGTTCAGATGTGACCCAGATTTGGCGACATTCAGATACTTATTCCAGATTTTCCTTCTAGAGATAGTTCAGATGTGACCCAGATTTGGCGACATTCCGAAACTTATTCCAGATTTCCTTCTAGAGATAGTTCAGATGTGACCCAGATTTGGCGACATTCCGATACTTATTCCAGATTTCATTCTAGAGATAGTTCAGAAGTGACCCAAATTTGGCGACATTCCGATACTTATTCCAGATTTCATTCTAGAGATAGTTCAGATGTGACCCAGATTTGGAGACATTCCGATACTTATTCCAGATTTCCTTCTAGAGATAGTTAAGATGTGACCCAGATTTGGCGACATTCCGATACTTATTCCAGATTTCATTCTAGAGATAGTTCAGATGTGACCCAGATTTGGCGACATTCCGAAACTTATTCAAGATTTCCTTTTAGAGACAGTTCAGATGTGACCCAAATTTGGCGACATTCCGATACTTATTCTAGATTTCCTTCTAGAGATAGTTCAGATGTGACCCAGATTTGGCGACATTCCGATACTTATTCCAGATTTCCTTCTATAGATAGTTCAGATTTGACCCAGATTTGGCGACATTCCGAAACTTATTCCAAATTTTCCTTCTAGAGATAGTTCAGATGTGACCCAGATTTGGCGACATTCCAATACTTATTCCAGATTTCCTTCTAGAGATAGTTCAGATGTGACCCAGATTTGGCGATATTCCAATACTTATTCCAGATTTTCCTTCTAGAGATAGCTCAGATGTGACCCAGATTTGGCGACATTCCGATACTTATTCAGATTTCCTTCTAGAGATAGTTCAGATGTGACCCAGATTTGGCGACATTCCGATACTTATTCCAGATTTCCTTCTAGAGATAGTTCAGATGTGACCAGATTTGGCGACATTCCGATACTTATTCCAGATTTTCCTTCTAGAGATAGTTCAGATGTGACCCAGATTTGGTGACATTTCGAAACTTATTCCAGATTTCCTTCTAGAAATAGTTCAGATGTGACCCAGATTTGGCGATATTCCGATACTTATTCCAGATTTCATTCTAGAGATAGTTCAGATGTGACCCAGATTTGGCGATATTCCGATACTTATTCCAGATTTCATTCTAGAGATAGTTCAGATGTGACCCAGATATGGCGACATTCCGATACTTATTCCAGATTTCCTTCTAGAGATAGTTCAGATGTGACCCAGATTTGGCGACATTCCGATACTTATTCCAGATTTCATTCTAGAGATAGTTCAGATGTGACCCAGATTTGGAGACATTCCGAAACTTATTCAAGATTTCCTTCTAGAGATAGTTCAGATGTGACCCAGATTTGGCGACATTCCGATACTTATTCCAGATTTCATTCTAGAGATAGTTCAGATGTGACCCAGATTTGGCGACATTCCGATACTTATTCCAGATTTCATTCTAGAGATAGTTCAAATGTGACCCAGATTTGGCGACATTCTGATACTTATTCCAGATTTCCTTCTAGAGATAGTTCAGATGTGACCAGATTTGGCGACATTCCGATACTTATTCCAGATTTCATTCTAGAGATAGTTCAGATGTGACCCAGATTTGGGCGATATTCCGATACTTATTCCAGATTTCATTCTAGAGATAGTTCAGATGTGACCCAGATTTGGTGACATTCCGATACTTATTCCAGATTTCCTTCTAGAGATAGTTCAGATGTGACCCAAATTTGGCGACATTCCGAAACTTATTCCAGATTTCCTTCTAGAGATAGTTCAGATGTGACCCAGATTTGGCGACATTCCGATACTCATTCTTGATTTCCTTCTAGAGATAGTTCAGATGTGACCCAGATTTGGCGACATTCCGATACTTATTCCAGATTTCCTTCTAGAGATAGTTCAGATGTGACTCAGATTTGGCGACATTCCTTTACTTATTCCAGATTTTCCTTCTATAGATAGTTCAGATGTGACCCAGATTTGGCGATATTCCGATACTTATTCGAGATTTTCCTTCTAGAGATAGTTCAAATGTGATCCAGATTTGGCGACATTCCGATACTTATTCCAGATTTCCTTCTACAGATAGTTCAGATGTGACCCAGATTTGGCGACATTCAGATACTTATTCCAGATTTTCTTCTAGAGATAGTTCAGATGTGACCCAGATTTGGCGATATTCCGATAATTATTCCATATTTCCTTCTAGAGATAGTTCAGATGTGACCCAGATTTGGCGAAATTTTGATACTCATTCCATATTTCATTCTAGAGATAGTTCAGATGTGACCCAGATTTGGCGACATTCCGAAACTTATTCCAGATTTCCTTCTAGAGATAGTTCAGATGTGACCCAGATTTGGCGACATTCCAATACTTATTCCAGATTTCATTCTAGAGATAGTTCAGATGTGACCCAGATTTGGCGACATTCTGATACTTATTCCAGATTTCATTCTAGAGATAGTTCAGATGTTACCCAGATTTGGCGATATTCCGATACTTATTCCAGATTTTCCTTCTGGAGATAGTTCAGATGTGACCCAGATTTGGCGACATTCCGATACTTATTCCAGATTTCATTCTAGAGATAGTTCAGATGTGACCCAGATTTGGCGACATTCCGATACTTATTCCAGATTTCCTTCTAGAGATAGTTCATATGTGACCCAGATTTGGCGACATTCCGATACTTATTCCAGATTTTCTTCTAGAGATAGTTCAGATGTGACCCAGATTTGGCGACATTCAGATACTTATTCCAGATTTTCCTTCTAGAGATAGTTCAGATGTGACCCAGATTTGGCGACATTCTGAAACTTATTCCAGATTTCCTTCTAGAGATAGTTCAGATGTGACCCAGATTTGGCGACATTCCGATACTTATTCCAGATTTCATTCTAGAGATAGTTCAGAAGTGACCCAAATTTGGCGACATTCCGATACTTATTCCAGATTTCATTCTAGAGATAGTTCAGATGTGACCCAGATTTGGCGACATTCCGATACTTATTCCAGATTTCATTCTAGAGATAGTTCAGATGTGACCCAGATTTGGCGACATTCCGAAACTTATTCAAGATTTCCTTTTAGAGACAGTTCAGATGTGACCCAAATTTGGCGACATTCCGATACTTATTCTAGATTTCCTTCTAGAGATAGTTCAGATGTGACCCAGATTTGGCGACATTACGATACTTATTCCAGATTTCCTTCTATAGATAGTTCAGATTTGACCCAGATTTGGCGACATTCCTAAACTTATTCCAGATTTTCCTTCTAGAGATAGTTCAGATGTGACCCAGATTTGGCGACATTCCAATACTTATTCCAGATTTCCTTCTAGAGATAGTTCAGATGTGACCCAGATTTGGCGATATTCCAATACTTATTCCAGATTTTCCTTCTAGAGATAGCTCAGATGTGACCCAGATTTGGCGACATTCCGATACTTATTCCAGATTTCCTTCTAGAGATAGTTCAGATGTGACCCAGATTTGGCGACATTCCGATACTTATTCCAGATTTCCTTCTAGAGATAGTTCAGATGTGACCCAGATTTGGCGACATTCCGATACTTATTCCAGATTTTCCTTCTAGAGATAGTTCAGATGTGACCCAGATTTGGTGACATTTCGAAACTTATTCCAGATTTCCTTCTAGAAATAGTTCAGATTTGACCCAGATTTGGCGATATTCCGATACTTATTCCAGATTTCATTCTAGAGATAGTTCAGATGTGACCCAGATTTGGCGATATTCCGATACTTATTCCAGATTTCATTCTAGAGATAGTTCAGATGTGACCCAGATTTGGCGATATTCCGATACTTATTCCAGATTTCCTTCTAGAGATAGTTCAGATGTGACCCAGATTTGGCGACATTCCGATACTTATTCCAGATTTCATTCTAGAGATAGTTCAGATGTGACCCAGATTTGGCGACATTCCGAAACTTATTCAAGATTTCCTTCTAGAGATAGTTCAGATGTGACCCAGATTTGGCGACATTCCGATACTTATTCCAGATTTCCTTCTAGAGATAGTTCAGATGTGACCCAGATTTGGTGACATTTCGAAACTTATTCCAGATTTCCTTCTAGAAATAGTTCAGATGTGACCCAGATTTGGCGATATTCCGATACTTATTCCAGATTTCATTCTAGAGATAGTTCAGATGTGACCCAGATTTGGCGATATTCCGATACTTATTCCAGATTTCATTCTAGAGATAGTTCAGATGTGACCCAGATTTGGCGACATTCTGATACTTATTCCAGATTTCCTTCTAGAGATAGTTCAGATGTGACCCAGATTTGGCGACATTCCGATACTTATTCCAGATTTCATTCTAGAGATAGTTTAGATGTGACCCAGATTTGGAGACATTCCGAAACTTATTCAAGATTTCCTTCTAGAGATAGTTCAGATGTGACCCAGATTTGGCGACATTCCGATACTTATTCCAGATTTCATTCTAGAGATAGTTCAGATGTGACCCAGATTTGGCGACATTCCGATACTTATTCCAGATTTCATTCTAGAGATAGTTCAGATGTGACCCAGATTTGGCGACATTCCGATACTCATTCTAGATTTCCTTCTAGAGATAGTTCAGATGTGACCCAGATTTGGCGATATTCCGATACTTATTCCAGATTTCCTTCTAGAGATAGTTCCGATGTGACTTAGATTTGGCGACATTCCTTTACTTATTCCAGATTTTCCTTCTATAGATAGTTCAGATGTGACCCAGATTTGGCGATATTCCGATACTTATTCGAGATTTTCCTTCTAGAGATAGTTCAAATGTGACCCAGATTTGGCGACATTCCGATACTTATTCCAGATTTCCTTCTACAGATAGTTCAGATGTGACCCAGATTTGGCGACATTCCGATACTTATTCCAGATTTTCTTCTAGAGATAGTTCAGATGTGACCCAGATTTGGCGATATTCCGATAATTATTCCAGATTTCCTTCTAGAGATAGTTCAGATGTGACCCAGATTTTGCGAAATTTTGATACTCATTCCAGATTTCATTCTAGAGATAGTTCAGATGTGACCCAGATTTGGCGACATTCCGAAACTTATTCCAGATTTCCTTCTAGAGATAGTTCAGATGTGACCCAGATTTGGCGACATTCCAATACTTATTCCAGATTTCATTCTAGAGATAGTTCAGATGTGACCCAGATTTGGCGACATTCCGATACTTATTCCAGATTTCATTCTAGAGATAGTTCAGATGTTACCCAGATTTGGCGATATTCCGATACTTATTCCAGATTTTCCTTCTAGAGATAGTTCAGATGTGACCCAGATTTGGCGACATTCCGATACTTATTCCAGATTTCATTCTAGAGATAGTTCAGATGTGACCCAGATTTGGCGACATTCCGATACTTATTCCAGATTTCCTTCTAGAGATAGTTCATATGTGACCCAGATTTGGCGACATTCCGATACTTATTCCAGATTTTCTTCTAGAGATAGTTCTGATGTGATCCAGATTTGGCGACATTCAGATACTTATTCCAGATTTTCCTTCTAGAGATAGTTCAGATGTGACCCAGATTTGGCGACATTCCGAAACTTGTTCCAGATTTCCTTCTAGAGATAGTTCAGATGTGACCCAGATTTGGCGACATTCCGATACTTATTCCAGATTTCATTCTAGAGATAGTTCAGAAGTGACCCAAATTTGGCGACATTCCGATACTTATTCCAGATTTCATTCTAGAGATAGTTCAGATGTGACCCAGATTTGGAGACATTCTGATACTTATTCCAGATTTCCTTCTAGAGATAGTTAAGATGTGACCCAGATTTGGCGACATTCCGATACTTATTCCAGATTTCATTCTAGAGATAGTTCAGATGTGACCCAGATTTGGCGACATTCCGAAACTTATTCAAGATTTCCTTTTAGAGACAGTTCAGATGTGACCCAAATTTGGCGACATTCCGATACTTATTCTAGATTTCCTTCTAGAGATAGTTCAGATGTGACCCAGATTTGGCGACATTCCGATACTTATTCCAGATTTCCTTCTATAGATAGTTCAGATTTGACCCAGATTTGGCGACATTCCTAAACTTATTCCAGATTTTCCTTCTAGAGATAGTTCAGATGTGACCCAGATTTGGCGACATTCCAATACTTATTCCAGATTTCCTTCTAGAGATAGTTCAGATGTGACCCAGATTTGGCGATATTCCAATACTTATTCCAGATTTTCCTTCTAGAGATAGCTCAGATGTGACCCAGATTTGGCGACATTCCGATACTTATTCCAGATTTCCTTCTAGAGATAGTTCAGATGTGACCCAGATTTGGCGACATTCCGATACTTATTCCAGATTTCCTTCTAGAGATAGTTCAGATGTGACCCAGATTTGGCGACATTCCGATACTTATTCCAGATTTTCCTTCTAGAGATAGTTCAGATGTGACCCAGATTTGGTGACATTTCGAAACTTATTCCAGATTTCCTTCTAGAAATAGTTCAGATGTGACCCAGATTTGGCGATATTCCGATACTTATTCCAGATTTCATTCTAGAGATAGTTCAGATGTGACCCAGATTTGGCGATATTCCGATACTTATTCCAGATTTCATTCTAGAGATAGTTCAGATGTGACCCAGATTTGGCGACATTCCGATACTTATTCCAGATTTCCTTCTAGAGATAGTTCAGATGTGACCCATATTTGGCGACATTCCGATACTTATTCCAGATTTCATTCTAGAGATAGTTCAGATGTGACCCAGATTTGGAGACATTCCGAAACTTATTCAAGATTTCCTTCTAGAGATAGTTCGGATGTGACCCAGATTTGGCGACATTCCGATACTTATTCAAGATTTCCTTCTAGAGATAGTTCAGATGTGACCGAGATTTGGTGACATTTCGAAACTTATTCCAGATTTCCTTCTAGAAATAGTTCAGATGTGACCCAGATTTGGCGATATTCCGATACTTATTCCAGATTTCATTCTAGAGATAGTTCAGATGTGACCCAGATTTGGCGATATTCCGATACTTATTCCAGATTTCATTCTAGAGATAGTTCAGATGTGACCCAGATTTGGCGACATTCTGATACTTATTCCAGATTTCCTTCTAGAGATAGTTCAGATGTGACCCAGATTTGGCGACATTCCGATACTTATTCCAGATTTCATTCTAGAGATAGTTCAGATGTGACCCAGATTTGGAGACATTCCGAAACTTATTCAAGATTTCCTTCTAGAGATAGTTCAGATGTGACCCAGATTTGGCGACATTCCGATACTTATTCCAGATTTCCTTCTAGAGATAGTTCAAATGTGACCCAGATTTGGCGATATTCCGATACTTATTCCAGATTTTCCTTCTAGAGATAGTTCAGATGTGACCCAGATTTGGCGACATTCCGATACTTATTCCAGATTTCATTCTAGAGATAGTTCAGATGTGACCCAGATTTGGCGACATTCCGATACTTATTCCAGATTTCCTTCTAGAGATAGTTCAGATGTGACCCAGATTTGGCGACATTCCGATACTTATTCCAGATTTTCTTCTAAAGATAGTTCAGATGTGACCCAGATTTGGCGACATTCGGATACTTATTCCAGATTTTCCTTCTAGAGATAGTTCAGATGTGACCCAGATTTGGCGACATTCCGATACTTATTCCAGATTTCCTTCTAGAGATAGTTCAAATGTGACCCAGATTTGGTGACATTTCGAAACTTATTCCAGATTTCCTTCTAGAAATAGTTCAGATGTGACCCAGATTTGGCGATATTCCGATACTTATTCCAGATTTCATTCTAGAGATAGTTCAGATGTGACCCAGATTTGGCGATATTCCGATACTTATTCCAGATTTCATTCTAGAGATAGTTCAGATGTGACCCAGATTTGGCGACATTCCGATACTTATTCCAGATTTCCTTCTAGAGATAGTTCAGATGTGACCCAGATTTGGCGACATTCCGATACTTATTCCAGATTTCATTCTAGAGATAGTTCAGATGTGACCCAGATTTGGAGACATTCCGAAACTTATTCAAGATTTCCTTCTAGAGATAGTTCAGATGTGACCCAGATTTGGCGACATTCCGATACTTATTCCAGATTTCATTCTAGAGATAGTTCAGATGTCACCCAGATTTGGCGACATTCCGAAACTTATTCCAGATTTCCTTCTAGAGATAGTTCAGATGTGACCTAGATTTGGCGACATTCCGATACTCATTCTAGATTTCCTTCTAGAGATAGTTCAGATGTGACCCAGATTTGGCGATATTCCGATACTTATTCCAGATTTCCTTCTAGAGATAGTTCAGATGTGACTCAGATTTGGCGACATTCCTTTACTTATTCCAGATTTTCCTTCTATAGATAGTTCAGATGTGACCCAGATTTGGCGATATTCCGATACTTATTCGAGATTTTCCTTCTAGAGATAGTTCAAATGTGACCCAGATTTGGCGACATTCCGATACTTATTCCAGATTTCCTTCTACAGATAGTTCAGATGTGACCCAGATTTGGCGACATTCCGATACTTATTCCAGATTTCCTTCTAGAGATAGTTCAGATGTGACCCAGATTTGGCGACATTCCGATACTTATTCCAGATTTCATTCTAGAGATAGTTCAGATGTGACCCAGATTTGGAGACATTCCGAAACTTATTCAAGATTTCCTTCTAGAGATAGTTCAGATGTGACCCAGATTTGGCGACATTCGGATACTTATTCCAGATTTCATTCTAGAGATAGTTCAGATGTGACCCAGATTTGGCGACATTCCGAAACTTATTCCAGATTTCCTTCTAGAGATAGTTCAGATGTGACCCAGATTTGGCGACATTCCGATACTCATTCTAGATTTCCTTCTAGAGATAGTTCAGATGTGACCCAGATTTGGCGATATTCCGATACTTATTCCAGATTTCCTTCTAGAGATAGTTCAGATGTGACTCAGATTTGGCGACATTCCTTTACTTATTCCAGATTTTCCTTCTATAGATAGTTCAGATGTGACCCAGATTTGGCGATATTCCGATACTTATTCGAGATTTTCCTTCTAGAGATAGTTCAAATGTGACCCAGATTTGGCGACATTCCGATACTTATTCCAGATTTCCTTCTACAGATAGTTCAGATGTGACCCAGATTTGGCGACATTCCGATACTTATTCCAGATTTTCTTCTAGAGATAGTTCAGATATTCCGATAATTATTCCAGATTTCCTTCTAGAGATAGTTCAGATGTGACCCAGATTTGGCGAAATTTTGATACTCATTCCAGATTTCATTCTAGAGATAGTTCAGATGTGACCCAGATTTGGCGACATTCCGAAACTTATTCCAGATTTCCTTCTAGAGATAGTTCAGATGTGACCCAGATTTGGCGACATTCCAATACTTATTCCAGATTTCATTCTAGAGATAGTTCAGATGTGACCCAGATTTGGCGACATTCCGATACTTATTCCAGATTTCATTCTAGAGATAGTTCAGATGTTACCCAGATTTGGCGATATTCCGATACTTATTCCAGATTTTCCTTCTAGAGATAGTTCAGATGTGACCCAGATTTGGCGACATTCCGATACTTATTCCAGATTTCATTCTAGAGATAGTTCAGATGTGACCCAGATTTGGCGACATTCCGATACTTATTCCAGATTTCCTTCTAGAGATAGTTCATATGTGACCCAGATTTGGCGACATTCCGATACTTATTCCAGATTTTCTTCTAGAGATAGTTCAGATGTGATCCAGATTTGGCGACATTCAGATACTTATTCCAGATTTTCCTTCTAGAGATAGTTCAGATGTGACCCAGATTTGGCGACATTCCGAAACTTATTCCAGATTTCCTTCTAGAGATAGTTCAGATGTGACCCAGATTTGGCGACATTCCGATACTTATTCCAGATTTCATTCTAGAGATAGTTCAGAAGTGACCCAAATTTGGCGACATTCCGATACTTATTCCAGATTTCATTCTAGAGATAGTTCAGATGTGACCCAGATTTGGAGACATTCTGATACTTATTCCAGATTTCCTTCTAGAGATAGTTAAGATGTGACCCAGATTTGGCGACATTCCGATACTTATTCCAGATTTCATTCTAGAGATAGTTCAGATGTGACCCAGATTTGGCGACATTCCGAAACTTATTCAAGATTTCCTTTTAGAGACAGTTCAGATGTGACCCAAATTTGGCGACATTCCGATACTTATTCTAGATTTCCTTCTAGAGATAGTTCAGATGTGACCCAGATTTGGCGACATTCCGATACTTATTCCAGATTTCCTTCTATAGATAGTTCAGATTTGACCCAGATTTGGCGACATTCCTAAACTTATTCCAGATTTTCCTTCTAGAGATAGTTCAGATGTGACCCAGATTTGGCGACATTCCAATACTTATTCCAGATTTCCTTCTAGAGATAGTTCAGATGTGACCCAGATTTGGCGATATTCCAATACTTATTCCAGATTTTCCTTCTAGAGATAGCTCAGATGTGACCCAGATTTGGCGACATTCCGATACTTATTCCAGATTTCCTTCTAGAGATAGTTCAGATGTGACCCAGATTTGGCGACATTCCGATACTTATTCCAGATTTCCTTCTAGAGATAGTTCAGATGTGACCCAGATTTGGCGACATTCCGATACTTATTCCAGATTTTCCTTCTAGAGATAGTTCAGATGTGACCCAGATTTGGTGACATTTCGAAACTTATTCCAGATTTTCTTCTAGAAATAGTTCAGATGTGACCCAGATTTGGCGATATTCCGATACTTATTCCAGATTTCATTCTAGAGATAGTTCAGATGTGACCCAGATTTGGCGATATTCCGATACTTATTCCAGATTTCATTCTAGAGATAGTTCAGATGTGACCCAGATTTGGCGACATTCCGATACTTATTCCAGATTTCCTTCTAGAGATAGTTCAGATGTGACCCAGATTTGGCGACATTCCGATACTTATTCCAGATTTCATTCTAGAGATAGTTCAGATGTGACCCAGATTTGGAGACATTCCGAAACTTATTCAAGATTTCCTTCTAGAGATAGTTCGGATGTGACCCAGATTTGGCGACATTCCGATACTTATTCAAGATTTCCTTCTAGAGATAGTTCAGATGTGACCCAGATTTGGTGACATTTCGAAACTTATTCCAGATTTCCTTCTAGAAATAGTTCAGATGTGACCCAGATTTGGCGATATTCCGATACTTATTCCAGATTTCATTCTAGAGATAGTTCAGATGTGACCCAGATTTGGCGATATTCCGATACTTATTCCAGATTTCATTCTAGAGATAGTTCAGATGTGACCCAGATTTGGCGACATTCTGATACTTATTCCAGATTTCCTTCTAGAGATAGTTCAGATGTGACCCAGATTTGGCGACATTCCGATACTTATTCCAGATTTCATTCTAGAGATAGTTCAGATGTGACCCAGATTTGGAGACATTCCGAAACTTATTCAAGATTTCCTTCTAGAGATAGTTCAGATGTGACCCAGATTTGGCGATATTCCGATACTTATTCCAGATTTCCTTCTAGAGATAGTTCAAATGTGACCCAGATTTGGCGATATTCCGATACTTATTCCAGATTTTCCTTCTAGAGATAGTTCAGATGTGACCCAGATTTGGCGACATTCCGATACTTATTCCAGATTTCATTCTAGAGATAGTTCAGATGTGACCCAGATTTGGCGACATTCCGATACTTATTCCAGATTTCCTTCTAGAGATAGTTCAGATGTGACCCAGATTTGGCGACATTCCGATACTTATTCCAGATTTTCTTCTAAAGATAGTTCAGATGTGACCCAGATTTGGCGACATTCGGATACTTATTCCAGATTTTCCTTCTAGAGAGAGTTCAGATGTGACCCAGATTTGGCGACATTCTGAAACTTATTCCAGATTTCCTTCTAGAGATAGTTCAGATGTGACCCAGATTTGGCGACATTCCGATACTTATTCCAGATTTCATTCTAGAGATAGTTCAAAAGTGACCCAAATTTGGCGACATTCCGATACTTATTCCAGATTTCATTCTAGAGATAGTTTAGATGTGACCCAGATTTGGAGACATTCCGATACTTATTCCAGATTTCCTTCTATAGATAGTTTAGATGTGACCCAGATTTGGCGACATTCCGATACTTATTCCAGATTTCCTTCTAGAGATAGTTCAGATGTGACCCAGATTTGGCGACATTCCGATACTTATTCCAGATTTCCTTCTAGAGATAGTTCAGATGTGACCCATATTTGGCGACATTCCTATACTTATTCCAGATTTCATTCTAGAGATAGTTCAGATGTGACCCAGATTTGGAGACATTCCGAAACTTATTCAAGATTTCCTTCTAGAGATAGTTCAGATGTGACCCAGATTTGGCGACATTCCGATACTTATTCCAGATTTCCTTCTAGAGATAGTTCAAATGTGACCCAGATTTGGCGATATTCCGATACTTATTCCAGATTTTCCTTCTAGAGATAGTTCAGATGTGACCCAGATTTGGCGACATTCTGATACTTATTCCAGATTTCATTCTAGAGATAGTTCAGATGTGACCCAGATTTGGCGACATTCCGATACTTATTCCAGATTTCCTTCTAGAGATAGTTCAGATGTGACCCAGATTTGGCGACATTTCGATACTTATTCCAGATTTTCTTCTAAAGATAGTTCAGATGTGACCCAGATTTGGCGACATTCGGATACTTATTCCAGATTTTCCTTCTAGAGATAGTTCAGATGTGACCCAGATTTGGCGACATTCCGAAACTTATTCCAGATTTCCTTCTAGAGATAGTTCAGATGTGACCCAGATTTGGCGACATTCCGATACTTATTCCAGATTTCATTCTAGAGATAGTTCAAAAGTGACCCAAATTTGGCGACATTCCGATACTTATTCCAGATTTCATTCTAGAGATAGTTCAGATGTGACCCAGATTTGGAGACATTCCGATACTTATTCCAGATTTCCTTCTATAGATAGTTTAGATGTGACCCAGATTTGGCGACATTCCGATACTTATTCCAGATTTCATTTTAGAGATAGTTCAGATGTGACCCAAATTTGGCGACATTCCGAAACTTATTCAAGATTTCCTTTTAGAGATAGTTCAGATGTGACCCAAATTTGGCGATATTCCGATACTTATTCTAGATTTCCTTCTAGAGATAGTTCAGATGTGACCCAGATTTGGCGACATTCCGATACTTATTCCAGATTTCCTTCTATAGATAGTTCAGATGTGACCCAGATTTGGTGACATTCCGAAACTTATTCCAGATTTTCCATCTAGAGATAGTTCAGATGTGACCCAGATTTGGCGACATTCCGATACTTATTCCAAATTTCCTTCTAGAGATAGTTCAGATGTGACCCAGATTTGGCAATATTCCAATACTTATTCCAGATTTTCCTTCTAGAGATAGTTCAGATGTGACCCAGATTTGGCGACATTCCGATACTTATTCCAGATTTCCTTCTAGAGATAGTTCAGATGTGACCCAGATTTGGCGACATTCCGATACTTATTCCAGATTTTCCTTCTAGAGATAGTTCAGATGTGACCCAAATTTGGCGACATTCAGATACTTATTCCAGATTTTCCTTCTAGAGATAGTTCAGATGTGACCCAGATTTGGCGACATTTCGAAACTTATTCCAGATTTCCTTCTAGAAATAGTTCAGATGTGACCCAGATTTGGCGACATTCCGATACTTATTCCAGATTTCATTCTAGAGATAGTTCAAATGTGACCCAGATTTGGCGACATTCTGATACTTATTCCAGATTTCCTTCTAGAGATAGTTCAGATGTGACCAGATTTGGCGATATTCCGATACTTATTCCAGATTTCATTCTAGAGATAGTTCAGATGTGACCCAGATTTGGCGACATTCCGAAACTTATTCAAGGTTTCCTTCTAGAGATAGTTCAGATGTGACCCAGATTTGGCGACATTCTGATACTTATTCCAGATTTCCTTCTAGAGATAGTTCAGATGTGACCCATATTTGGCGACATTCCGAAACTTATTCCAGATTTCCTTCTAGAGATAGTTCAGATGTGACCCAGATTTGGCGACATTCCGATACTCATTCTAGATTTCCTTCTAGAGATAGTTCAGATGTGACCCAGATTTGGCGACATTCCGATACTTATTCCAGATTTCCTTCTAGAGATAGTTCAGATGTGACTCAGATTTGGCGACATTCCATTACTTATTCCAGATTTTCCTTCTATAGATAGTTCAGATGTGACCCAGATTTGGCGATATTCCGATACTTATTCGAGATTTTCCTTCTAGAGATAGTTCAAATGTGACCCAGATTTGGCGACATTCCGATACTTATTCCAGATTTCCTTCTAGAGATAGTTCAGATGTAACCCAGATTTAGCGACATTCCGATACTTATTCCAGATTTTCTTCTAGAGATAGTTCAGATGTGACCCAGATTTGGCGATATTCCGATAATTATTCCAGATTTCCTTCTAGAGATAGTTCAGATTTGACCCAGATTTGGCGAAATTTTGATACTCATTCCAGATTTCATTCTAGAGATAGTTCTGATGTGACCTAGATTTGGCGACATTCCAAAACTTATTCCAGATTTCCTTCTAGAGATAGTTCAGATGTGACCCAGATTTGGCGACATTCCAAGACTTATTCCAGATTTCATTCTAGAGATAATTCAGATGTGACCCAGATTTGGCGACATTCCGATACTTATTCCAGATTTCATTCTAGAGATAGTTCAGATGTTACCCATATTTGGCGATATTCTGATACTTATTCCAGATTTTCCTTCTAGAGATAGTTCAGATGTGACCCAGATTTGGCGACATTCCGATACTTATTCCAGAATTCATTCTAGAGATAGTTCAGCTGTGACCCAGATTTGGCGACATTCCGATACTTATTCCAGATTTCCTTCTAGAGATAGTTCATATGTGACCCAGATTTGGCGACATTCCGATACTTATTCCAGATTTTCTTCTAGAGATAGTTCAGATGTGACCCAGATTTGGCGACATTCAGATACTTATTCCAGATTTTCCTTCTAGAGATAGTTCAGATGTGACCCGGATTTGGCGACATTCCGAAACTTATTCCAGATTTCCTTCTAGAGATAGTTCAGATGTGACCCAGATTTGGCGACATTCCGATACTTATTCCAGATTTCCTTCTAGAGATAGTTCAGATGTGACCCAGATTTGGCGACATTTCGATACTTATTCCAGATTTTCTTCTAAAGATAGTTCAGATGTGACCCAGATTTGGCGACATTCGGATACTTATTCCAGATTTTCCTTCTAGAGATAGTTCAGATGTGACCCAGATTTGGCGACATTCCGAAACTTATTCCAGATTTCCTTCTAGAGATAGTTCAGATGTGACCCAGATTTGGCGACATTCCGATACTTATTCCAGATTTCATTCTAGAGATAGTTCAAAAGTGACCCAAATTTGGCGACATTCCGATACTTATTCCAGATTTCATTCTAGAGATAGTTCAGATGTGACCCAGATTTGGAGACATTCCGATACTTATTCCAGATTTCCTTCTATAGATAGTTTAGATGTGACCCAGATTTGGCGACATTCCGATACTTATTCCAGATTTCATTTTAGAGATAGTTCAGATGTGACCCAAATTTGGCGACATTCCGAAACTTATTCAAGATTTCCTTTTAGAGATAGTTCAGATGTGACCCAAATTTGGCGATATTCCGATACTTATTCTAGATTTCCTTCTAGAGATAGTTCAGATGTGACCCAGATTTGGCGACATTCCGATACTTATTCCAGATTTCCTTCTATAGATAGTTCAGATGTGACCCAGATTTGGTGACATTCCGAAACTTATTCCAGATTTTCCATCTAGAGATAGTTCAGATGTGACCCAGATTTGGCGACATTCCGATACTTATTCCAAATTTCCTTCTAGAGATAGTTCAGATGTGACCCAGATTTGGCAATATTCCAATACTTATTCCAGATTTTCCTTCTAGAGATAGTTCAGATGTGACCCAGATTTGGCGACATTCCGATACTTATTCCAGATTTCCTTCTAGAGATAGTTCAGATGTGACCCAGATTTGGCGACATTCCGATACTTATTCCAGATTTTCCTTCTAGAGATAGTTCAGATGTGACCCAAATTTGGCGACATTCAGATACTTATTCCAGATTTTCCTTCTAGAGATAGTTCAGATGTGACCCAGATTTGGCGACATTTCGAAACTTATTCCAGATTTCCTTCTAGAAATAGTTCAGATGTGACCCAGATTTGGCGACATTCCGATACTTATTCCAGATTTCATTCTAGAGATAGTTCAAATGTGACCCAGATTTGGCGACATTCTGATACTTATTCCAGATTTCCTTCTAGAGATAGTTCAGATGTGACCAGATTTGGCGATATTCCGATACTTATTCCAGATTTCATTCTAGAGATAGTTCAGATGTGACCCAGATTTGGCGACATTCCGAAACTTATTCAAGGTTTCCTTCTAGAGATAGTTCAGATGTGACCCAGATTTGGCGACATTCTGATACTTATTCCAGATTTCCTTCTAGAGATAGTTCAGATGTGACCCATATTTGGCGACATTCCAAAACTTATTCCAGATTTCCTTCTAGAGATAGTTCAGATGTGACCCAGATTTGGCGACATTCCGATACTCATTCTAGATTTCCTTCTAGAGATAGTTCAGATGTGACCCAGATTTGGCGACATTCCGATACTTATTCCAGATTTCCTTCTAGAGATAGTTCAGATGTGACTCAGATTTGGCGACATTCCTTTACTTATTCCAGATTTTCCTTCTATAGATAGTTCAGATGTGACCCAGATTTGGCGATATTCCGATACTTATTCGAGATTTTCCTTCTAGAGATAGTTCAAATGTGACCCAGATTTGGCGACATTCCGATACTTATTCCAGATTTCCTTCTAGAGATAGTTCAGATGTAACCCAGATTTAGCGACATTCCGATACTTATTCCAGATTTTCTTCTAGAGATAGTTCAGATGTGACCCAGATTTGGCGATATTCCGATAATTATTCCAGATTTCCTTCTAGAGATAGTTCAGATTTGACCCAGATTTGGCGAAATTTTGATACTCATTCCAGATTTCATTCTAGAGATAGTTCTGATGTGACCTAGATTTGGCGACATTCCAAAACTTATTCCAGATTTCCTTCTAGAGATAGTTCAGATGTGACCCAGATTTGGCGACATTCCAAGACTTATTCCAGATTTCATTCTAGAGATAATTCAGATGTGACCCAGATTTGGCGACATTCCGATACTTATTCCAGATTTCATTCTAGAGATAGTTCAGATGTTACCCATATTTGGCGATATTCTGATACTTATTCCAGATTTTCCTTCTAGAGATAGTTCAGATGTGACCCAGATTTGGCGACATTCCGATACTTATTCCAGAATTCATTCTAGAGATAGTTCAGATGTGACCCAGATTTGGCGACATTCCGATACTTATTCCAGATTTCCTTCTAGAGATAGTTCATATGTGACCCAGATTTGGCGACATTCCGATACTTATTCCAGATTTTCTTCTAGAGATAGTTCAGATGTGACCCAGATTTGGCGACATTCAGATACTTATTCCAGATTTTCCTTCTAGAGATAGTTCAGATGTGACCCGGATTTGGCGATATTCCGAAACTTATTCCAGATTTCCTTCTAGAGATAGTTCAGATGTGACCCAGATTTGGCGACATTCCGATACTTATTCCAGATTTCATTCTAGAGATAGTTCAGAAGTGACCCAAATTTGGCGACATTCCGATACTTATTCCAGATTTCATTCTAGAGATAGTTCAGATGTGACCCAGATTTGGAGACATTCTGATACTTATTCCAGATTTCCTTCTAGAGATAGTTAAGATGTGACCCAGATTTGGCGACATTCCGATACTTATTCCAGATTTCATTCTAGAGATAGTTCAGATGTGACCCAGATTTGGCGACATTCCGAAACTTATTCAAGATTTCCTTTTAGAGACAGTTCAGATGTGACCCAAATTTGGCGACATTCCGATACTTATTCTAGATTTCCTTCTAGAGATAGTTCAGATGTGACCCAGATTTGGCGACATTCCGATACTTATTCCAGATTTCCTTCTATAGATAGTTCAGATTTGACCCAGATTTGGCGACATTCCTAAACTTATTCCAGATTTTCCTTCTAGAGATAGTTCAGATGTGACCCAGATTTGGCGACATTCCAATACTTATTCCAGATTTCCTTCTAGAGATAGTTCAGATGTGACCCAGATTTGGCGATATTCCAATACTTATTCCAGATTTTCCTTCTAGAGATAGCTCAGATGTGACCCAGATTTGGCGACATTCCGATACTTATTCCAGATTTCCTTCTAGAGATAGTTCAGATGTGACCCAGATTTGGCGACATTCCGATACTTATTCCAGATTTCCTTCTAGAGATAGTTCAGATGTGACCCAGATTTGGCGACATTCCGATACTTATTCCAGATTTTCCTTCTAGAGATAGTTCAGTTGTGACCCAGATTTGGTGACATTTCGAAACTTATTCCAGATTTCCTTCTAGAAATAGTTCAGATGTGACCCAGATTTGGCGATATTCCGATACTTATTCCAGATTTCATTCTAGAGATAGTTCAGATGTGACCCAGATTTGGCGATATTCCGATACTTATTCCAGATTTCATTCTAGAGATAGTTCAGATGTGACCCAGATTTGGCGACATTCCGATGCTTATTCCAGATTTCCTTCTAGAGATAGTTCAGATGTGACCTAGATTTGGCGACATTCCGATACTTATTCCAGATTTCATTCTAGAGATAGTTCAGATGTGACCCAGATTTGGAGACATTCCGAAACTTATTCAAGATTTCCTTCTAGAGATAGTTCGGATGTGACACAGATTTGGCGACATTCCGATACTTATTCAAGATTTCCTTCTAGAGATAGTTCAGATGTGACCCAGATTTGGTGACATTTCGAAACTTATTCCAGATTTCCTTCTAGAAATAGTTCAGATGTGACCCAGATTTGGCGATATTCCGATACTTATTCCAGATTTCATTCTAGAGATAGTTCAGATGTGACCCAGATTTGGCGATATTCCGATACTTATTCCAGATTTCATTCTAGAGATAGTTCAGATGTGACCCAGATTTGGCGACATTCTGATACTTATTCCAGATTTCCTTCTAGAGATAGTTCAGATGTGACCCAGATTTGGCGACATTCCGATACTTATTCCAGATTTCATTCTAGAGATAGTTCAGATGTGACCCAGAATTGGAGACATTCCGAAACTTATTCAAGATTTCCTTCTAGAGATAGTTCAGATGTGACCCAGATTTGGCGATATTCCGATACTTATTCCAGATTTCCTTCTAGAGATAGTTCAAATGTGACCCAGATTTGGCGATATTCCGATACTTATTCCAGATTTTCCTTCTAGAGATAGTTCAGATGTGACCCAGATTTGGCGACATTCCGATACTTATTCCAGATTTCATTCTAGAGATAGTTCTGATGTGACCCAGATTTGGCGACATTCCGATACTTATTCCAGATTTCCTTCTAGAGATAGTTCAGATGTGACCCAGATTTGGCGACATTCCGATACTTATTCCAGATTTTCTTCTAAAGATAGTTCAGATGTGACCCAGATTTGGCGACATTCGGATACTTATTCCAGATTTTCCTTCTAGAGATAGTTCAGATGTGACCCAGATTTGGCGACATTCCGAAACTTATTCCAGATTTCCTTCTAGAGATAGTTCAGATGTGACCCAGATTTGGCGACATTCCGATACTTATTCCAGATTTCATTCTAGAGATAGTTCAAAAGTGACCCAAATTTGGCGACATTCCGATACTTATTCCAGATTTCATTCTAGAGATAGTTTAGATGTGACCCAGATTTGGAGACATTCCGATACTTATTCCAGATTTCCTTCTATAGATAGTTTAGATGTGACCCAGATTTGGCGACATTCCGATACTTATTCCAGATTTCCTTCTAGAGATAGTTCAGATGTGACCCAGATTTGGCGACATTCCGATACTTATTCCAGATTTCCTTCTAGAGATAGTTCAGATGTGACCCAGATTTGGCGACATTCCTATACTTATTCCAGATTTCATTCTAGAGATAGTTCAGATGTGACCCAGATTTGGAGACATTCCGAAACTTATTCAAGATTTCCTTCTAGAGATAGTTCAGATGTGACCCAGATTTGGCGACATTCCGATACTTATTCCAGATTTCCTTCTAGAGATAGTTCAAATGTGACCCAGATTTGGCGATATTCCGATACTTATTCCAGATTTTCCTTCTAGAGATAGTTCAGATGTGACCCAGATTTGGCGACATTCTGATACTTATTCCAGATTTCATTCTAGAGATAGTTCAGATGTGACCCAGATTTGGCGACATTCCGATACTTATTCCAGATTTCCTTCTAGAGATAGTTCAGATGTGACCCAGATTTGGCGACATTTCGATACTTATTCCAGATTTTCTTCTAAAGATAGTTCAGATGTGACCCAGATTTGGCGACATTCGGATACTTATTCCAGATTTTCCTTCTAGAGATAGTTCAGATGTGACCCAGATTTGGCGACATTCCGAAACTTATTCCAGATTTCCTTCTAGAGATAGTTCAGATGTGACCCAGATTTGGCGACATTCCGATACTTATTCCAGATTTCATTCTAGAGATAGTTCAAAAGTGACCCAAATTTGGCGACATTCCGATACTTATTCCAGATTTCATTCTAGAGATAGTTCAGATGTGACCCAGATTTGGAGACATTCCGATACTTATTCCAGATTTCCTTCTATAGATAGTTTAGATGTGACCCAGATTTGGCGACATTCCGATACTTATTCCAGATTTCATTTTAGAGATAGTTCAGATGTGACCCAAATTTGGCGACATTCCGAAACTTATTCAAGATTTCCTTTTAGAGATAGTTCAGATGTGACCCAAATTTGGCGATATTCCGATACTTATTCTAGATTTCCTTCTAGAGATAGTTCAGATGTGACCCAGATTTGGCGACATTCCGATACTTATTCCAGATTTCCTTCTATAGATAGTTCAGATGTGACCCAGATTTGGTGACATTCCGAAACTTATTCCAGATTTTCCATCTAGAGATAGTTCAGATGTGACCCAGATTTGGCGACATTCCGATACTTATTCCAAATTTCCTTCTAGAGATAGTTCAGATGTGACCCAGATTTGGCGATATTCCAATACTTATTCCAGATTTTCCTTCTAGAGATAGTTCAGATGTGACCCAGATTTGGCGACATTCCGATACTTATTCCAGATTTCCTTCTAGAGATAGTTCAGATGTGACCCAGATTTGGCGACATTCCGATACTTATTCCAGATTTTCCTTCTAGAGATAGTTCAGATGTGACCCAAATTTGGCGACATTCAGATACTTATTCCAGATTTTCCTTCTAGAGATAGTTCAGATGTGACCCAGATTTGGCGACATTTCGAAACTTATTCCAGATTTCCTTCTAGAAATAGTTCAGATGTGACCCAGATTTGGCGACATTCCGATACTTATTCCAGATTTCATTCTAGAGATAGTTCAAATGTGACCCAGATTTGGCGACATTCTGATACTTATTCCAGATTTCCTTCTAGAGATAGTTCAGATGTGACCAGATTTGGCGATATTCCGATACTTATTCCAGATTTCATTCTAGAGATAGTTCAGATGTGACCCAGATTTGGCGACATTCCGAAACTTATTCAAGGTTTCCTTCTAGAGATAGTTCAGATGTGACCCAGATTTGGCGACATTCTGATACTTATTCCAGATTTCCTTCTAGAGATAGTTCAGATGTGACCCATATTTGGCGACATTCCGAAACTTATTCCAGATTTCCTTCTAGAGATAGTTCAGATGTGACCCAGATTTGGCGACATTCCGATACTCATTCTAGATTTCCTTCTAGAGATAGTTCAGATGTGACCCAGATTTGGCGACATTCCGATACTTATTCCAGATTTCCTTCTAGAGATAGTTCAGATGTGACTCAGATTTGGCGACATTCCTTTACTTATTCCAGATTTTCCTTCTATAGATAGTTCAGATGTGACCCAGATTTGGCGATATTCCGATACTTATTCGAGATTTTCCTTCTAGAGATAGTTCAAATGTGACCCAGATTTGGCGACATTCTGATACTTATTCCAGATTTCCTTCTAGAGATAGTTCAGATGTAACCCAAATTTAGCGACATTCCGATACTTATTCCAGATTTTCTTCTAGAGATAGTTCAGATGTGACCCAGATTTGGCGATATTCCGATAATTATTCCAGATTTCCTTCTAGAGATAGTTCAGATTTGACCCAGATTTGGCGAAATTTTGATACTCATTCCAGATTTCATTCTAGAGATAGTTCTGATGTGACCTAGATTTGGCGACATTCCGAAACTTATTCCAGATTTCCTTCTAGAGATAGTTCAGATGTGACCCAGATTTGGCGACATTCCAATACTTATTCCAGATTTCATTCTAGAGATAATTCAGATGTGACCCAGATTTGGCGACATTCCGATACTTATTCCAGATTTCATTCTAGAGATAGTTCAGATGTTACCCAGATTTGGCGATATTCCGATACTTATTCCAGATTTTCCTTCTAGAGATAGTTCAGATGTGACCCAGATTTGGCGACATTCCGATACTTATTCCAGAATTCATTCTAGAGATAGTTCAGATGTGACCCAGATTTGGCGACATTCCGATACTTATTCCAGATTTCCTTCTAGAGATAGTTCATATGTGACCCAGATTTGGCGACATTCCGATACTTATTCCAGATTTTCTTCTAGAGATAGTTCAGATGTGACCCAGATTTGGCGACATTCAGATACTTATTCCAGATTTTCCTTCTAGAGATAGTTCAGATGTGACCCAGATTTGGCGACATTCCGAAACTTATTCCAGATTTCCTTCTAGAGATAGTTCAGATGTGACCCAGATTTGGCGACATTCCGATACTTATTCCAGATTTCATTCTAGAGATAGTTCAGAAGTGACCCAAATTTGGCGACATTCCGATACTTATTCCAGATTTCATTCTAGAGATAGTTCAGATGTGACCCAGATTTGGAGACATTCTGATACTTATTCCAGATTTCCTTCTAGAGATAGTTAAGATGTGACCCAGATTTGGCGACATTCCGATACTTATTCCAGATTTCATTCTAGAGATAGTTCAGATGTGACCCAGATTTGGCGACATTCCGAAACTTATTCAAGATTTCCTTTTAGAGACAGTTCAGATGTGACCCAAATTTGGCGACATTCCGATACTTATTCTAGATTTCCTTCTAGAGATAGTTCAGATGTGACCCAGATTTGGCGACATTCCGATACTTATTCCAGATTTCCTTCTATAGATAGTTCAGATTTGACCCAGATTTGGCGACATTCCTAAACTTATTCCAGATTTTCCTTCTAGAGATAGTTCAGATGTGACCCAGATTTGGCGACATTCCAATACTTATTCCAGATTTCCTTCTAGAGATAGTTCAGATGTGACCCAGATTTGGCGATATTCCAATACTTATTCCAGATTTTCCTTCTAGAGATAGCTCAGATGTGACCCAGATTTGGCGACATTCCGATACTTATTCAAGATTTCCTTCTAGAGATAGTTCAGATGTGACCCAGATTTGGCGACATTCCGATACTTATTCCAGATTTCCTTCTAGAGATAGTTCAGATGTGACCCAGATTTGGCGACATTCCGATACTTATTCCAGATTTTCCTTCTAGAGATAGTTCAGATGTGACCCAGATTTGGTGACATTTCGAAACTTATTCCAGATTTCCTTCTAGAAATAGTACAGATGTGACCCAGATTTGGCGATATTCCGATACTTATTCCAGATTTCATTCTAGAGATAGTTCAGATGTGACCCAGATTTGGCGATATTTCGATACTTATTCCAGATTTCATTCTAGAGATAGTTCAGATGTGACCCAGATTTGGCGACATTCCGATACTTATTCCAGATTTCCTTCTAGAGATAGTTCAGATGTGACCCAGATTTGGCGACATTCCGATACTTATTCCAGATTTCATTCTAGAGATAGTTCAGATGTGACCCAGATTTGGAGACATTCCGAAACTTATTCAAGATTTCCTTCTAGAGATAGTTCAGATGTGACCCAGATTTGGCGACATTCCGATACTTATTCCAGATTTCCTTCTAGAGATAGTTCAGATGTGACCCAGATTTGGTGACATTTCGAAACTTATTCCAGATTTCCTTCTAGAAATAGTTCAGATGTGACCCAGATTTGGCGATATTCCGATACTTATTCCAGATTTCATTCTAGAGATAGTTCAGATGTGACCCAGATTTGGCGATATTCCGATACTTATTCCAGATTTCATTCTAGAGATAGTTCAGATGTGACCCAGATTTGGCAACATTCTGATACTTATTCCAGATTTCCTTCTAGAGATAGTTCAGATGTGACCCAGATTTGGCGACATTCCGATACTTATTCCAGATTTCCTTCTAGAGATAGTTCAGATGTGACCCAGATTTGGAGACATTCTGATACTTATTCCAGATTTCCTTCTAGAGATAGTTAAGATGTGACCCAGATTTGGCGACATTCCGATACTTATTCCAGATTTCATTCTAGAGATAGTTCAGATGTGACCCAGATTTGGCGACATTCCGAAACTTATTCAAGATTTCCTTTTAGAGACAGTTCAGATGTGACCCAAATTTGGCGACATTCCGATACTTATTCTAGATTTCCTTCTAGAGATAGTTCAGATGTGACCCAGATTTGGCGACATTCCGATACTTATTCCAGATTTCCTTCTATAGATAGTTCAGATTTGACCCAGATTTGGCGACATTCCTAAACTTATTCCAGATTTTCCTTCTAGAGATAGTTCAGATGTGACCCAGATTTGGCGACATTCCAATACTTATTCCAGATTTCCTTCTAGAGATAGTTCAGATGTGACCCAGATTTGGCGATATTCCAATACTTATTCCAGATTTTCCTTCTAGAGATAGCTCAGATGTGACCCAGATTTGGCGACATTCCGATACTTATTCCAGATTTCCTTCTAGAGATAGTTCAGATGTGACCAAGATTTGGCGACATTCCGATACTTATTCCAGATTTCCTTCTAGAGATAGTTCAGATGTGACCCAGATTTGGCGACATTCCGATACTTATTCCAGATTTTCCTTCTAGAGATAGTTCAGATGTGACCCAGATTTGGTGACATTTCGAAACTTATTCTAGATTTCCTTCTAGAAATAGTTCAGATGTGACCCAGATTTGGCGATATTCCGATACTTATTCCAGATTTCATTCTAGAGATAGTTCAGATGTGACCCAGATTTTGCGATATTCCGATACTTATTCCAGATTTCATTCTAGAGATAGTTCAGATGTGACCCAGATTTGGCGACATTCCGATACTTATTCCAGATCTCCTTCTAGAGATAGTTCAGATGTGACCCAGATTTGGCGACATTCCGATACTTATTCCAGATTTCATTCTAGAGATAGTTCAGATGTGACCCAGATTTGGAGACATTTCGAAACTTATTCAAGATTTCCTTCTAGAGATAGTTCAGATGTGACCCAGATTTGGCGACATTCCGATACTTATTCCAGATTTCCTTCTAGAGATAGTTCAGATGTGACCCAGATTTGGTGACATTTCGAAACTTATTCCAGATTTCCTTCTAGAAATAGTTCAGATGTGACCCAGATTTGGCGATATTCCGATACTTATTCCAGATTTCATTCTAGAGATAGTTCAGATGTGACCCAGATTTGGCGATATTCCGATACTTATTCCAGATTTCATTCTAGAGATAGTTCAGATGTGACCCAGATTTGGCGACATTCTGATACTTATTCCAGATATCCTTCTAGAGATAGTTCAGATGTGACCCAGATTTGGCGACATTCCGATACTTATTCCAGATTTCATTATAGAGATAGTTCAGATGTGACCCAGATTTGGAGACATTCCGAAACTTATTCAAGATTTCCTTCTAGAGATAGTTCAGATGTGACCCAGATTTGGCGACATTCCGATACTTATTCCAGATTTCCTTCTAGAGATAGTTCAAATGTGACCCAGATTTGGCGATATTCCGATACTTATTCCAGATTTTCCTTCTTGAGATAGTTCAGATGTGACCCAGATTTGGCGACATTCCGATACTTATTCCAGATTTCATTCTAGAGATAGTTCAGATGTGACCCAGATTTGGCGACATTCCGATACTTATTCCAGATTTCCTTCTAGATATAGTTCAGATGTGACCCAGATTTGGCGACATTCCGATACTTATTCCAGATTTTCTTCTAAAGATAGTTCAGATGTGACCCAGATTTGGCGACATTCGGATACTTATTCCAGATTTTCCTTCTAGAGATAGTTCAGATGTGACCCAGATTTGGCGACATTCCGAAACTTATTCCAGATTTCCTTCTAGAGATAGTTCAGATGTGACCCAGATTTGGCGACATTCCGATACTTATTCCAGATTTCATTCTAGAGATAGTTCAAAAGTGACCCAAATTTGGCGACATTCCGATACTTATTCCAGATTTCATTCTAGAGATAGTTTAGATGTGACCCAGATTTGGAGACATTCCGATACTTATTCCAGATTTCCTTCTATAGATAGTTTAGATGTGACCCAGATTTGGCGACATTCCGATACTTATTCCAGATTTCCTTCTAGAGATAGTTCAGATGTGACCCAGATTTGGCGACATTCCGATACTTATTCCAGATTTCCTTCTAGAGATAGTTCAGATGTGACCCAGATTTGGCGACATTCCGATACTTATTCCAGATTTCATTCTAGAGATAGTTCAGATGTGACCCAGATTTGGAGACATTCCGAAACTTATTCAAGATTTCCTTCTAGAGATAGTTCAGATGTGACCCAGATTTGGCGACATTCCGATACTTATTCCAGATTTCCTTCTAGAGATAGTTCAAATGTGACCCAGATTTGGCGATATTCCGATACTTATTCCAGATTTTCCTTCTAGAGATAGTTCAGATGTGACCCAGATTTGGCGACATTCTGATACTTATTCCAGATTTCATTCTAGAGATAGTTCAGATGTGACCCAGATTTGGCGACATTCCGATACTTATTCCAGATTTCCTTCTAGAGATAGTTCAGATGTGACCCAGATTTGGCGACATTTCGATACTTATTCCAGATTTTCCTTCTAGAGATAGTTCAGATGTGACCCAGATTTGGCGACATTCCGAAACTTATTCCAGATTTCCTTCTAGAGATAGTTCAGATGTGACCCAGATTTGGCGATATTCCGATACTTATTCCAGATTTCATTCTAGAGATAGTTCAGAAGTGACCCAGATTTGGCGACATTCCGATACTTATTCCAGATTTCCTTCTAGAGATAGTTCAGATGTGACCCAGATTTGGCGACATTCCGATACTTATTCCAGATTTTCCTTCTAGAGATAGTTCATATGTGACCCAGATTTGGCGACATTCTGTTACTTATTCCAGATTTCCTTCTAGAGATAGTTCAGATGTGACCCAGATTTGGCGATATTCCAATACATATTCCAGATTTTCCTTCTAGAGATAGTTCAGATGTGACCCAGATTTGGCGACATTCCGATACTTATTCCAGATTTCCTTCTAGAGATAGTACATATGTGACCCAGATTTGGCGACATTCCGATACTTATTCCAGATTTTCCTTCTAGAGATAGTTCAGATGTGACCCAGATTTGGCGACATTCCGATACTTATTCCAGATTTTCCTTCTAGAGATAGTTCAGATGTAACCCAGATTTGGCGACATTTCGATACTTATTCCAGATTTCCTTCTAGAAATAGTTCAGATGTGACCCAGATTTGGCGACATTCCGATACTTATTCCAGATTTCATTCTAGAGATAGTTCATATGTGACCCAGATTTGGCGATATTCCGATACTTATTCCAGATTTCATTCTAGAGATAGTTCAGATGTGACCCAGATTTGGCGACATTCTGATACTTATTTCAGATTTCCTTCTAGAGATAGTTCAGATGTGCCCCAGATTTGGCGACATTCCGATACTTATTCCAGATTTCATTCTAGAGATAGTTCAGATGTGACCCAGATTTGGAGACATTCCGAAACTTATTCAAGATTTCCTTCTAGAGATAGTTCAGATGTGACCCAGATTTGGCGACATTCCGTTACTTATTCCAGATTTCCTTCTAGAGATAGTTCAAATGTGACCCAGATTTGGCGACATTCCGAAACTTATTCCAGATTTCCTTCTAGAGATAGTTCAGATGTGACCCAGATTTGGCGACATTCTGATACTTATTCCAGATTTCCTTCTAGAGATATTTCAGATGTGACCCAGATTTGGCGATATTCCAATACTTATTCCAGATTTTCCTTCTAGAGATAGTTCAGATGTGACCCAGATTTGGCGACATTCCGATACTTATTCCCGATTTCCTTCTAGAGATAGTTCAGATGTGACCCAGATTTGGCGACATTCCGATACTTATTCCAGATTTTCCTTCTAGAGATAGTTCAGATGTGACCCAGATTTGGCGACATTCCGATACTTATTCCAGATTTTCCTTCTAGAGATAGTTCAGATGTAACCCAGATTTGGCGAAATTTCGAAACTTATTCCAGATTTCCTTCTAGAAATAGTTCAGATGTGACCCAGATTTGGCGACATTCCGATACTTATTCCAGATTTCATTCTAGAGATAGTTCATATGTGACCCAGATTTGGCGATATTCCGATACTTATTCCAGATTTCATTCTAGAGATAGTTCAGATATGACCCAGATTTGGCGACATTCCGATACTTAATCCAGATTTCCTTCTAGAGATAGTTCAGATGTGCCCCAGATTTGGCGACATTCCGATACTTATTCCAGATTTCATTCTAGAGATAGTTCAGATGTGACCCAGATTTGGAGACATTCCGAAACTTATTCAAGATTTCCTTCTAGAGATAGTTCAGATGTGACCCAGATTTGGCGACATTCCGTTACTTATTCCAGATTTCCTTCTAGAGATAGTTCAAATGTGACCCAGATTTGGCGACATTCCGAAACTTATTCCAGATTTCCTTCTAGAGATAGTTCAGATGTGACCCAGATTTGGTGACATTCCGATACTTATTCCAGATTTCCTTCTAGAGATAGTTCAGATGTGACCCAGATTTGGCGACATTCCGATACTTATTCCAGATTTCCTTCTAGAGATAGTTCAGATGTGACCCAGATTTGGCGACATTCCGATACTTATTCCAGATTTTCCTTCTAGAGATAGTTCAAATGTGACCCAGATTTGGCGACATTCTGATACTTATTCCAGATTTTCCTTCTAGAGATAGTTCAGATGTGACCCAGATTTAGCGACATTCCGATACTTATTCCAGATTTTCCTTCTAGAGATAGTTTAGATGTGACCCAGATTTGGAGACATTCCGAAACTTATTCTAGATTTCCTTCTAGAGATAGTTCAGATGTGACCCAGATTTGGCGACATTCCGATACTTATTCCAGATTTCATTCTAGAGATAGTTCAGATGTGACCCAGATTTGGCGACATTCCGATACTTATTCCAGATTTCATTCTAGAGATAGTTCAGATGTGACCCAGATTTAGCGACATTCCGATACTTATTCCAGATTTCCTTCTAGAGATAGTTCAGATGTGACCCAGATTTGGCGACATTCTGATACTTATTCCAGATTTCATTCTAGAGTTAGTTCGGATGTGACCCAGATTTGGCGACATTCCGAAACTTATTCAAGATTTCCTTCTAGAGATAGTTCAGATGTGACCCAGATTTGGCGACATTCCGATACTTATTCCAGATTTCCTTCTAGAGATAGTTCAGATGTGACCCCGATTTGGCGACATTCCGATACTTATTCGAGATTTTCCTTCTAGAGATAGTTCAGATGTGACCCAGATTTGGCGACATTCCGATACTTATTCCAGATTTCCTTCTAGAGATAGTTCAGATGTGACCCAGATTTGGCGACATTCCGATACTTATTCCAGATTTCCTTCTAGAGATAGTTCAGATGTGACCGAGATTTGGCGACATTCCGATACTTATTCCAGATTTAATTCTAGAGATAGTTCAGTTGTGACCCAGATTTGGCGACATTCCGATACTTATTCCAGATTTCCTTCTAGAGATAGTTCAGATGTGACCCAGATTTGGCGACATTCCGATACTTATTCCAAATTTCCTTCTAGAGATAGTTCAGATGTGACCCAGATTTGGCGACATTCCGATACTTATTCCAGATTTCATTCTAGAGATAGTTCAGATGTGACCCAGATTTGGCGACATTCTGATACTTATTCCAGATTTCCTTCTAGAGATAGTTAAGATGTGACCAGATTTGGCGACATTCCGATACTTATTCCAGATTTCATTCTAGAGATAGTTCAGATGTGACCCAGATTTGGCGATATTCCGAAACTTATTCAAGGTTTCCTTCTAGAGATAGTTCAGATGTGACCCAGATTTGGCGACATTCCGATACTTATTCCAGATTTCCTTCTAGAGATAGTTCAGATGTGACCCCGATTTGGCGACATTCCGATACTTATTCGAGATTTTCCTTCTAGAGATAGTTCAGATGTGACCCAGATTTGGCGATATTCCGATACTTATTCCAGATTTCCTTCTAGAGATAGTTCAGATGTGACCCAGATTTGGCGACATTCCGATACTTATTCCAGATTTCCTTCTAGAGATAGTTCAGATGTGACCGAGATTTGGCGACATTCCGATACTTATTCCAGATTTAATTCTAGAGATAGTTCAGTTGTGACCCAGATTTGGCGACATTCCGATACTTATTCCAGATTTCCTTCTAGAGATAGTTCAGATGTGACCCAGATTTGGCGACATTCCGATACTTATTCCAGATTTCATTCTAGAGATAGTTCAGATGTGACCCAGATTTGGCGACATTCCGATACTTATTCCAGATTTCATTCTAGAGATAGTTTAGATGTGACCCAGATTTGGCGACATTCTGATACTTATTCCACATTTCCTTCAAGAGATAGTTCAGATGTGACCAGATTTGGCGACATTCTGATACTTATTCCAGATTTCATTCTAGAGATAGTTCAGATGTGACCAAGATTTGGCGACATTCTGAAACTTATTCAAGGTTTCCTTCTAGAGATAGTTCAGATGTGACCCAGATTTGGCGACATTCTGATACTTATTTCAGATTTCATTCTAGAGATAGTTCAGATGTGACCCAGATTTGGCGACATTCCGAAACTTATTCCAGATTTCCTTCTAGAGATAGTTCAGATGTGACCCAGATTTGGCGACATTCCGATACTCATTCCAGATTTCCTTCTAGAGATAGTTCAGATGTGACCCAGATTTGGCGACATTCCGATACTTATTCCAGATTTCCTTCTAGAGATAGTTCAGATGTGACTCAGATTTGGCGACATTCCTTTACTTATTCCAGATTTTCCTTCTAGAGATAGTTCAGATGTGACCCAGATTTGGCGATATTCCGATACTTATTCGAGATTTTCCTTCTAGAGATAGTTCAGATGTGACCCAGATTTGGCGATATTCCGATACTTATTCCAGATTTCCTTCTAGAGATAGTTCAGATGTGACCCAGATTTGGCGACATTCCGATACTTATTCCAGATTTTCTTCTAGAGATAGTTCAGATGTGACCCAGATTTGGCGATATTCTGATAATTATTCCAGATTTCCTTCTAGAGATAGTTCAGATGTGACCCAGATTTGGCGACATTCTGATACTCATTCCAGATTTCATTCTAGAGATAGTTCAGATGTGACCCAGATATGGAGACATTCCGAAACTTATTCCAGATTTCCTTCTAGAGATAGTTCAGATGTGACCCAGATTTGGCGACATTCCAATACTTATTCCAGATTTCATTCTAGAGATAGTTCAGATGTGACCCAGATTTGGCGACATTCCGATACTTATTCCAGATTTCATTCTAGAGATAGTTCAGATGTGACCCAGATTTGGCGACATTCCGATACTTATTCCAGATTTCCTTCTAGAGATAGTTCAGATGTGACCCAGATTTGGCGACATTCCGATACTTATTCCAGATTTCATTCTAGAGATAGTTCAGATGTGACCCAGATTTGGCGACATTCCGATACTTATTCCAGATTTTCCTTCTAGAGATAGTTCAGATGTGACCCAGATTTGGCGACATGCCGATACTTATTCCAGATTTCATTCTAGAGATAGTTCAGATGTGACCCAGATTTGGCGACATTCCGATACTTATTCCCGATTTCCTTCTAGAGATAGTTCAGATGTGACCCAGATTTGGCGATATTCCGATACTTATTCCAGATTTTCTTCTAGAGATAGTTCAGATGTGACCCAGATTTGGCGACATTCGGATACTTATTCCAGATTTTCCTTCTAGAGATAGTTCAGATGTGACCCAGATTTGGCGACATTCCGAAACTTATTCCAGATTTCCTTCTAGAGATAGTTCAGATGTGACCCAGATTTGGCGACATTCCGATACTTATTCCAGATTTCATTCTAGAGATAGTTCAGAAGTGACCCAAATTTGGCGACATTCCGATACTTATTCCAGATTTCATTCTAGAGATAGTTCAGATGTGACCCAGATTTGGAGACATTCCGATACTTATTCCAGATTTCCTTCTAGAGATAGTTCAGATGTGACCCAGATTTGGCGACATTCCGATACTTATTCCAGATTTCATTCTAGAGATAGTTCAGATGTGACCCAGATTTGGCGACATTCCGAAACTTATTCAAGATTTCCTTTTAGAGATAGTTCAGATGTGACCCAAATTTGGCGACATTCCGATACTTATTCTAGATTTCCTTCTAGAGATAGTTCAGATGTGACCCAGATTTGGCGACATTCCGATACTTATTCCAGATTTCCTTCTATAGATAGTTCAGATGTGACCCAGATTTGGCGACATTCCGATACTTATTCCAGATTTTCCTTCTAGAGATAGTTCAGATGTGACCCAAATTTGGCGACATTTCGAAACTTATTCCAGATTTCCTTCTAGAAATAGTTCAGATGTGACCCAGATTTGGCGACATTCCGATACTTATTCCAGATTTCATTCTAGAGATAGTTCAGATGTGACCCAGATTTGGCGATATTCCGATACTTATTCCAGATTTCATTCTAGAGATAGTTCAGATGTAACCCAGATTTGGCGACATTCCGATACTTATTCCAGATTTCCTTCTAGAGATAGTTCAGATGTGACCCAGATTTGGCGACATTCCGATACTTATTCCAGATTTCATTCTAGAGATAGTTCAGATGTGACCCAGATTTGGAGACATTCCGAAACTTATTCAAGATTTCCTTCTAGAGATAGTTCAGATGTGACCCAGATTTGGCGACATTCCGATATTTATTCCAGATTTCCTTCTAGAGATAGTTCAAATGTGACCCAGATTTGGCGATATTCCGAAACTTATTCCAGATTTCCTTCTAGAGATATTTCAGATGTGACCCAGATTTGGTGACATTCCGATACTTATTCCAGATTTCCTTCTAGAGATAATTCAGATGTGACCCAGATTTGGCGACATTCCGATACTTATTCCAGATTTCCTTCTAGAGATAGTTCAGATGTGACCCAGATTTGGCGATATTCCGATACTTATTCCAGATTTTCCTTCTAGAGATAGTTCAAATGTGACCCAGATTTGGCGACATTCCGATACTTATTCCAGATTTTCCTTCTAGAGATAGTTCAGATGTGACCCAGATTTAGCGATATTCCGATACTTATTCCAGATTTTCCTTCTAGAGATAGTTCAGATGTGACCCAGATTTGGCGACATTCTAAAACTTATTCTAGATTTCCTTCTAGAGATAGTTCAGATGCGACCCAGATTTGGCGACATTCCGATACTTATTCCAGATTTCATTCTAGAGATAGTTCAGATGTGACCCAGATTTGGCGACATTCCGATACTTATTCCAGATTTCATTCTAGAGATAGTTCAGATGTGACCAAGATTTAGCGACATTCCGATACTTATTCCAGATTTCCTTCTAGAGATAGTTCAGATGTGACCCAGATTTGGCGACATTCCGATACTTATTCCAGATTTCATTCTAGAGATAGTTCAGATGTGACCCAGATTTGGCGACATTCCGAAACTTATTCAAGATTTCCTTCTAGAGATAGTTCAGATGTGACCCAGATTTGGCGACATTCCGATACTTATTCCAGATTTCCTTCTAGAGATAGTTCAGATGTGACCCAGATTTGGCGACATTCCGATACTTATTCCAGATTTTCCTTCTAGAGATAGCTCAGATGTGACCCAGATTTGGCGACATTCCGATACTTATTCCAGATTTCATTCTAGAGATAGTTTAGATGTGACCCAGATTTGGCGACATTCTGATACTTATTCCACATTTCCTTCAAGAGATAGTTCAGATGTGACCAGATTTGGCGACATTCTGATACTTATTCCAGATTTCATTCTAGAGATAGTTCAGATGTGACCAAGATTTGGCGACATTCTGAAACTTATTCAAGGTTTCCTTCTAGAGATAGTTCAGATGTGACCCAGATTTGGCGACATTCTGATACTTATTTCAGATTTCATTCTAGAGATAGTTCAGATGTGACCCAGATTTGGCGACATTCCGAAACTTATTCCAGATTTCCTTCTAGAGATAGTTCAGATGTGACCCAGATTTGGCGACATTCCGATACTCATTCCAGATTTCCTTCTAGAGATAGTTCAGATGTGACCCAGATTTGGCGACATTCCGATACTTATTCCAGATTTCCTTCTAGAGATAGTTCAGATGTGACTCAGATTTGGCGACATTCCTTTACTTATTCCAGATTTTCCTTCTAGAGATAGTTCAGATGTGACCCAGATTTGGCGATATTCCGATACTTATTCGAGATTTTCCTTCTAGAGATAGTTCAGATGTGACCCAGATTTGGCGATATTCCGATACTTATTCCAGATTTCCTTCTAGAGATAGTTCAGATGTGACCCAGATTTGGCGACATTCCGATACTTATTCCAGATTTTCTTCTAGAGATAGTTCAGATGTGACCCAGATTTGGCGATATTCTGATAATTATTCCAGATTTCCTTCTAGAGATAGTTCAGATGTGACCCAGATTTGGCGACATTCTGATACTCATTCCAGATTTCATTCTAGAGATAGTTCAGATGTGACCCAGATATGGAGACATTCCGAAACTTATTCCAGATTTCCTTCTAGAGATAGTTCAGATGTGACCCAGATTTGGCGACATTCCAATACTTATTCCAGATTTCATTCTAGAGATAGTTCAGATGTGACCCAGATTTGGCGACATTCCGATACTTATTCCAGATTTCATTCTAGAGATAGTTCAGATGTGACCCAGATTTGGCGACATTCCGATACTTATTCCAGATTTCCTTCTAGAGATAGTTCAGATGTGACCCAGATTTGGCGACATTCCGATACTTATTCCAGATTTCATTCTAGAGATAGTTCAGATGTGACCCAGATTTGGCGACATTCCGATACTTATTCCAGATTTTCCTTCTAGAGATAGTTCAGATGTGACCCAGATTTGGCGACATGCCGATACTTATTCCAGATTTCATTCTAGAGATAGTTCAGATGTGACCCAGATTTGGCGACATTCCGATACTTATTCCCGATTTCCTTCTAGAGATAGTTCAGATGTGACCCAGATTTGGCGATATTCCGATACTTATTCCAGATTTTCTTCTAGAGATAGTTCAGATGTGACCCAGATTTGGCGACATTCGGATACTTATTCCAGATTTTCCTTCTAGAGATAGTTCAGATGTGACCCAGATTTGGCGACATTCCGAAACTTATTCCAGATTTCCTTCTAGAGATAGTTCAGATGTGACCCAGATTTGGCGACATTCCGATACTTATTCCAGATTTCATTCTAGAGATAGTTCAGAAGTGACCCAAATTTGGCGACATTCCGATACTTATTCCAGATTTCATTCTAGAGATAGTTCAGATGTGACCCAGATTTGGAGACATTCCGATACTTATTCCAGATTTCCTTCTAGAGATAGTTCAGATGTGACCCAGATTTGGCGACATTCCGATACTTATTCCAGATTTCATTCTAGAGATAGTTCAGATGTGACCCAGATTTGGCGACATTCCGAAACTTATTCAAGATTTCCTTTTAGAGATAGTTCAGATGTGACCCAAATTTGGCGACATTCCGATACTTATTCTAGATTTCCTTCTAGAGATAGTTCAGATGTGACCCAGATTTGGCGACATTCCGATACTTATTCCAGATTTCCTTCTATAGATAGTTCAGATGTGACCCAGATTTGGCGACATTCCGATACTTATTCCAGATTTTCCTTCTAGAGATAGTTCAGATGTGACCCAAATTTGGCGACATTTCGAAACTTATTCCAGATTTCCTTCTAGAAATAGTTCAGATGTGACCCAGATTTGGCGACATTCCGATACTTATTCCAGATTTCATTCTAGAGATAGTTCAGATGTGACCCAGATTTGGCGATATTCCGATACTTATTCCAGATTTCATTCTAGAGATAGTTCAGATGTAACCCAGATTTGGCGACATTCCGATACTTATTCCAGATTTCCTTCTAGAGATAGTTCAGATGTGACCCAGATTTGGCGACATTCCGATACTTATTCCAGATTTCATTCTAGAGATAGTTCAGATGTGACCCAGATTTGGAGACATTCCGAAACTTATTCAAGATTTCCTTCTAGAGATAGTTCAGATGTGACCCAGATTTGGCGACATTCCGATATTTATTCCAGATTTCCTTCTAGAGATAGTTCAAATGTGACCCAGATTTGGCGATATTCTGAAACTTATTCCAGATTTCCTTCTAGAGATATTTCAGATGTGACCCAGATTTGGTGACATTCCGATACTTATTCCAGATTTCCTTCTAGAGATAATTCAGATGTGACCCAGATTTGGCGACATTCCGATACTTATTCCAGATTTCCTTCTAGAGATAGTTCAGATGTGACCCAGATTTGGCGATATTCCGATACTTATTCCAGATTTTCCTTCTAGAGATAGTTCAAATGTGACCCAGATTTGGCGACATTCCGATACTTATTCCAGATTTTCCTTCTAGAGATAGTTCAGATGTGACCCAGATTTAGCGATATTCCGATACTTATTCCAGATTTTCCTTCTAGAGATAGTTCAGATGTGACCCAGATTTGGCGACATTCTAAAACTTATTCTAGATTTCCTTCTAGAGATAGTTCAGATGTGACCCAGATTTGGCGACATTCCGATACTTATTCCAGATTTCATTCTAGAGATAGTTCAGATGTGACCCAGATTTGGCGACATTCCGATACTTATTCCAGATTTCATTCTAGAGATAGTTCAGATGTGACCAAGATTTAGCGACATTCCGATACTTATTCCAGATTTCCTTCTAGAGATAGTTCAGATGTGACCCAGATTTGGCGACATTCCGATACTTATTCCAGATTTCATTCTAGAGATAGTTCAGATGTGACCCAGATTTGGCGACATTCCGAAACTTATTCAAGATTTCCTTCTAGAGATAGTTCAGATGTGACCCAGATTTGGCGACATTCCGATACTTATTCCAGATTTCCTTCTAGAGATAGTTCAGATGTGACCCAGATTTGGCGACATTCCGATACTTATTCCAGATTTTCCTTCTAGAGATAGCTCAGATGTGACCCAGATTTGGCGACATTCCGATACTTATTCCAGATTTCCTTCTAGAGATAGTTCAGATGTGACCCAGATTTGGCGACATTCCGATACTTATTCCAGATTTCCTTCTAGAGATAGTTCAGATGTGACCGACATTTGGCGACATTCCGATACTTATTCCAGATTTCATTCTAGAGATAGTTCAGTTGTGACCCAGATTTGGCGACATTCCGATACTTATTCCAGATTTCCTTCTAGAGATAGTTCAGATGTGACCCAGATTTGGCGACATTCCGATACTTATTCCAGATTTTCCTTCTAGAGATAGTTCAGATGTGACCCAGATTTGGCGACATTCCGATACTTATTCCAGATTTTCCTTCTAGAGATAGTTCAGATGTAACCCAGATTTGGCGACATTTCGAAACTTATTCCAGATTTCCTTCTAGAAATAGTTCAGATGTGACCCAGATTTGGCGACATTCCGATACTTATTCCAGATTTCATTCTAGAGATAGTTCATATGTGACCCAGATTTGGCGATATTCCGATACTTATTCCAGATTTCATTCTAGAGATAGTTCAGATGTGACCCAGATTTGGCGACATTCCGATACTTATTCCAGATTTCCTTCTAGAGATAGTTCAGATGTGCCCCAGTTTTGGCGACATTCCGATACTTATTCCAGATTTCATTCTAGAGATAGTTCAGATGTGACCCAAATTTGGAGACATTCCGAAACTTATTCAAGAATTCCTTCTAGAGATAGTTCAGATGTGACCCAGATTTGGCGACATTCCGATACTTATTCCAGATTTCCTTCTAGAGATAGTTCAGATGTGACCCAGATTTGGCGACATTCCGATACTTATTCCAGATTTTCCTTCTAGAGATAGTTCAGATGTGACCCAGATTTGGCGACATTCCGATACTTATTCCAGATTTCCTTCTAGAGATAGTTCAGATGTGACCCAGATTTGGCGACATTCCGATACTTATTCCAGATTTCCTTCTAGAGATAGTTCAGATGTGACCGACATTTGGCGACATTCCGATACTTATTCCAGATTTTCCTTCTAGAGATAGTTCAAATGTGACCCAGATTTGGCGACATTCTGATACTTATTCCAGATTTTCCTTCTAGAGATAGTTCAGATGTGACCCAGATTTAGCGACATTCCGATACTTATTCCAGATTTTCCTTCTAGAGATAGTTTAGATGTGACCCAGATTTGGCGACATTCCGAAACTTATTCTAGATTTCCTTCTAGAGATAGTTCAGATGTGACCCAGATTTGGCGACATTCCGATACTTATTCCAGATTTCATTCTAGAGATAGTTCAGATGTGACCCAGATTTGGCGACATTCCGATACTTATTCCAGATTTCATTCTAGAGATAGTTCAGATGTGACCCAGATTTAGTGACATTCCGATACTTATTCCAGATTTCCTTCTAGAGATAGTTCAGATGTGACCCAGATTTGGCGACATTCTGATACTTATTCCAGATTTCATTCTAGAGATATTTCGGATGTGACCCAGATTTGGCGACATTCCGAAACTTATTCAAGATTTCCTTCTAGAGATAGTTCAGATGTGACCCAGATTTGGCGACATTCCGATACTTATTCCAGATTTCCTTCTAGAGATAGTTCAGATGTGACCCCGATTTGGCGACATTCCGATACTTATTCGAGATTTTCCTTCTAGAGATAGTTCAGATGTGACCCAGATTTGGCGACATTCCGATACTTATTCCAGATTTCCTTCTAGAGATAGTTCAGATGTGACCCAGATTTGGCGATATTCCGATACTTATTCCAGATTTCCTTCTAGAGATAGTTTAGATGTGACCGAGATTTGGCGACATTCCGATACTTATTCCAGATTTAATTCTAGAGATAGTTCAGTTGTGACCCAGATTTGGCGACATTCCGATACTTATTCCAGATTTCCTTCTAGAGATAGTTCAGATGTGACCCAGATTTGGCGACATTCCGATACTTATTCCACATTTCATTCTAGAGATAGTTCAGATGTGACCCAGATTTGGCGACATTCCGATACTTATTCCAGATTTCATTCTAGAGATAGTTTAGATGTGACCCAGATTTGGCGACATTCTGATACTTATTCCACATTTCCTTCTAGAGATAGTTCAGATGTGACCAGATTTGGCGACATTCCGATACTTATTCCAGATTTCATTCTAGAGATAGTTCAGATGTGACCAAGATTTGGCGACATTCTGAAACTTATTCAGGGTTTCCTTCTAGAGATAGTTCAGATGTGACCCAGATTTGGCGACATTCTGATACTTATTTCAGATTTCCTTCTAGAGATAGTTCAGATGTGACCCAGATTTGGCGACATTCCGATACTTATTCCAGATTTCCTTCTAGAGATAGTTCAGATGTGACTCAGATTTGGCGACATTCCTTTACTTATTCCAGATTTTCCTTCTAGAGATAGTTCAGATGTGACCCAGATTTGGCGATATTCCGATACTTATTCGAGATTTTCCTTCTAGAGATAGTTCAGATGTGACCCAGATTTGGCGATATTCCGATACTTATTCCAGATTTCCTTCTAGAGATAGTTCAGATGTGACCAAGATTTGGCGACATTCCGATACTTATTCCAGATTTTCTTCTAGAGATAGTTCAGATGTGACCCAGATTTGGCGATATTCCGATAATTATTCCAGATTTCCTTCTAGAGATAGTTCAGATGTGACCCAGATTTGGCGACATTCTGATACTCATTCCAGATTTCATTCTAGAGATAGTTCAGATGTGACCCAGATTTGGAGACATTCCGAAAATTATTCCAGATTTCCTTCTAGAGATAGTTCAGATGTGATCCAGATTTGGCGACATTCCAATACTTATTCCAGATTTCATTCTAGAGATAGTTCAGATGTGACCCAGATTTGGCGACATTCCGATACTTATTCCAGATTTCATTCTAGAGATAGTTCAGATGTGACCCAAATTTGGCGACATTCCGATACTTATTCCAGATTTCCTTCTAGAGATAGTTCAGATGTGACCCAGATTTGGCGACATTCCGATACTTATTCCAGATTTCATTCTAGAGATAGTTCAGATGTGACCCAGATTTGGCGACATTCCGAAACTTATTCAAGATTTCCTTTTAGAGATAGTTCAGATGTGACCCAAATTTGGCGACATTCCGATACTTATTCTAGATTTCCTTCTAGAGATAGTTCAGATGTGACCCAAATTTGGTGACATTCCGATACTTATTCCAGATTTTCCTTCTAGAGATAGTTCAGATGTGACCCAGATTTGGCGACATGCCGATACTTATTCCAGATTTCATTCTAGAGATAGTTCAGATGTGACCCAGATTTGGCGACATTCCGATACTTATTCCCGATTTCCTTCTAGAGATAGTTCAGATGTGACCCAGATTTGGCGATATTCCGATACTTATTCCAGATTTTCTTCTAGAGATAGTTCAGATGTGACCCAGATTTGGCGACATTCGGATACTTATTCCAGATTTTCCTTCTAGAGATAGTTCAGATGTGACCCAGATTTGGCGACATTCCGAAACTTATTCCAGATTTCCTTCTAGAGATAGTTCAGATGTGACCCAGATTTGGCGACATTCCGATACTTATTCCAGATTTCATTCTAGAGATAGTTCAGAAGTGACCCAAATTTGGCGACATTCCGATACTTATTCCAGATTTCATTCTAGAGATAGTTCAGATGTGACCCAGATTTGGAGACATTCCGATACTTATTCCAGATTTCCTTCTAGAGATAGTTCAGATGTGACCCAGATTTGGCGATATTCCGATACTTATTCCAGATTTCATTCTAGAGATAGTTCAGATGTGACCCAGATTTGGCGACATTCCGAAACTTATTCAAGATTTCCTTTTAGAGATAGTTCAGATGTGACCCAAATTTGGCGACATTCCGATACTTATTCTAGATTTCCTTCTAGAGATAGTTCATATGTGACCCAGATTTGGCGACATTCCGATACTTATTCCAGATTTCCTTCTATAGATAGTTCAGATGTGACCCAGATTTGGCGATATTCCGATACTTATTCCTGATTTTCCTTCTAGAGATAGTTCAGATGTGACCCAGATTTGGCGACATTTCGAAACTTATTCCAGATTTCCTTCTAGAAATAGTTCAGATGTGACCCAGATTTGGCGACATTCCGATACTTATTCCAGATTTCATTCTAGAGATAGTTCAGATGTGACCCAGATTTGGCGATATTCCGATACTTATTCCAGATTTCATTCTAGAGATAGTTCAGATGTAACCCAGATTTGGAGACATTCCGATACTTATTCCAGATTTCCTTCTAGAGATAGTTCAGATGTGACCCAGATTTGGCGACATTCCGATACTTATTCCAGATTTCATTCTAGAGATAGTTCAGATGTGACCCAGATTTGGAGACATTCCGAAACTTATTCAAGATTTCCTTCTAGAGATAGTTCAGATGTGACCCAGATTTGGCGACATTCCGATACTTATTTCAGATTTCCTTCTAGAGATAGTTCAAATGTGACCCAGATTTGGCGATATTCCGAAACTTATTCCAGATTTCCTTCTAGAGATATTTCAGATGTGACCCAGATTTGGTGACATTCCGATACTTATTCCAGATTTCCTTCTAGAGATAATTCAGATGTGACCCAGATTTGGCGACATTCCGATACTTATTCCAGATTTCCTTCTAGAGATAGTTCAGATGTGACCCAGATTTGGCGATATTCCGATACTTATTCCAGATTTTCCTTCTAGAGATAGTTCAAATGTGACCCAGATTTGGCGACATTCCGATACTTATTCCAGATTTTCCTTCTAGAGATAGTTCAGATGTGACCCAGATTTAGCGATATTCCGATACTTATTCCAGATTTTCCTTCTAGAGATAGTTCAGATGTGACCCAGATTTGGCGACATTCTGAAACTTATTCTAGATTTCCTTCTAGAGATAGTTCAGTTGTGACCCAGATTTGGCGACATTCCGATACTTATTCCATATTTCCTTCTAGAGATAGTTCAGATGTGACCCAGATTTGGCGACATTCCGAAACTTATTCCAGATTTCCTTCTAGAGATAGTTCAGATGTGACTTAGATTTGGCGACATTCCGAAACTTATTCCAGATTTCCTTCTAGAGATAGTTCAGATGTGACCCAGATTTGGCGACATTCCGAAACTTATTCCAGATTTCCTTCTAGAGATAGTTCAGATGTGACCCAGATTTGGTGACATTCCGATACTTATTCCAGATTTCATTCTAGAGATAGTTCAGATGTGACCCAGATTTGGCGACATTCCGATACTTATTCCAGATTTCCTTCTAAAGATAGTTCAGATGTGACCCAGATTTGGTGACATTCCGATACTTATTCCAGATTTCCTTCTAGAGATAGTTCAGATGTGACCCAGATTTGGCGACATTCCGATACTTATTCCAGATTTCATTCTAGAGATAGTTCAGATGTGACCCAGATTTGGCGACATTCCGAAACTTATTCAAGATTTCCTTCTAGAGATAGTTCAGATGTGACCCAGATTTGGCGACATTCCGATACTTATTCCAGATTTCCTTCTAGAGATAGTTCAGATGTGACCCAGATTTGGCGACATTCCGATACTTATTCCAGATTTTCCTTCTAGAGATAGTTCAGATGTGACCCAGATTTGGCGACATTCCGATACTTATTCCAGATTTCCTTCTAGAGATAGTTCAGATGTGACCCAGATTTGGCGACATTCCGATACTTATTCCAGATTTCCTTCTAGAGATAGTTCAGATGTGACCGACATTTGGCGACATTCCGATACTTATTCCAGATTTCATTCTAGAGATAGTTCGGTTGTGACCCAGATTTGGCGACATTCCGATACTTATTCCAGATTTCCTTCTAGAGATAGTTCAGATGTGACCCAGATTTGGCGACATTCCGAAACTTATTCCAGATTTCCTTCTAGAGATAGTTCAGATGTGACTTAGATTTGGCGACATTCCGAAACTTATTCCAGATTTCCTTCTAGAGATAGTTCAGATGTGACCCAGATTTGGCGACATTCCGAAACTTATTCCAGATTTCCTTCTAGAGATAGTTCAGATGTGACCCAGATTTGGTGACATTCTGATACTTATTCCAGATTTCCTTCTAGAGATAGTTCAGATGTGACCCAGATTTGGCGACATTCCGATACTTATTCCAGATTTCCTTCTAGAGATAGTTCAGATGTGACCCAGATTTGGCGACATTCCGATACTTATTCCAGATTTTCCTTCTAGAGATAGTTCAGATGTGACCCAGATTTGGCGACATTCCGATACTTATTCCAGATTTTCCTTCTAGAGATAGTTCAGATGTGACCCAGATTTAGCGATATTCCGATACTTAGTCCAGATTTTCCTTCTAGAGATAGTTCAGATGTGACCCAGATTTGGCGACATTCTGAAACTTATTCTAGATTTCCTTCTAGAGATAGTTCAGATGTTACCCAGATTTGGCGACATTCCGATACTTATTCAAGATTTCATTCTAGAGATAGTTCAGATGTGACCCAGATTTGGCGACATTCCGATACTTATTCCAGATTTCATTCTAGAGATAGTTCAGATGTGACCCAGATTTAGCGACATTCCGATACTTATTCCAGATTTCCTTCTAGAGATAGTTCAGATGTGACCCAGATTTGGCGACATTCCGATACTTATTCCAGATTTCATTCTAGAGATAGTTCAGATGTGACCCAGATTTGGCGATATTCCGAAACTTATTCAAGATTTCCTTCTAGAGATAGTTCAGATGTGACCCAGATTTGGCGACATTCCGATACTTATTCCAGATTTCCTTCTAGAGATAGTTCAGATGTGACCCAGATTTGGCGACATTCCGATACTTATTCTAGATTTTCCTTCTAGAGATAGTTCAGATGTGACCCAGATTTGGAGACATTCCGATACTTATTCCAGATTTCCTTCTAGAGATAGTTCAGATGTGACCCAGATTTGGCGACATTCCGATACTTATTCCAGATTTCATTCTAGAGATAGTTTAGATGTGACCCAGATTTGGCGATATTCTGATACTTATTCCAGATTTCCTTCTAGAGATAGTTCAGATGTGACCAGATTTGGCGATATTCCGATACTTATTCCAGATTTCATTCTAGAGATAGTTCAGATATGACCCAGATTTAGCGACATTCCGAAACTTATTCAAGGTTTCCTTCTAGAGATAGTTCAGATGTGACCCATATTTGGTGACATTCTGATACTTATTCCAGATTTCCTTCTAGAGATAGTTCAGATGTGACCCAGATTTGGCGACATTCCGATACTTATTCTAGATTTTCCTTCTAGAGATAGTTCAGATGTGACCCAGATTTGGCGACATTCCGATACTTATTCTAGATTTCCTTCTAGAGATAGTTCAGATGTGACCCAGATTTGGCGACATTCCGATACTTATTCCAGATTTCCTTCTAGAGATAGTTTAGATGTGACCGAGATTTGGCGACATTCCGATACTTATTCCAGATTTCATTCTAGAGATAGTTCAGTTGTGACCCAGATTTGGCGACATTCCGATACTTATTCCAGATTTCCTTCTAGAGATAGTTCAGATGTGACCCAGATTTGGCGACATTCCGAAACTTATTCCAGATTTCCTTCTAGAGATAGTTCAAATGTGACTTAGATTTGGCGACATTCCGAAACTTATTCCAGATTTCCTTCTAGAGATAGTTCAGATGTGACCCAGATTTGGCGACATTCCGATACTTATTCTAGATTTCATTCTAGAGATAGTTCAGATGTGACCTAGATTTGGCGACATTCCGATACTTATTCCAGATTTCATTCTAGAGATAGTTTAGATGTGACCCAGATTTGGCGATATTCTGATACTTATTCCAGATTTCCTTCTAGAGATAGTTCAGATGTGACCAGATTTGGCGATATTCCGATACTTATTCCAGATTTCATTCTAGAGATAGTTCAGATATGACCCAGATTTAGCGACATTCCGAAACTTATTCAAGGTTTCCTTCTAGAGATAGTTCAGATGTGACCCATATTTGGCGACATTCTGATACTTATTCCAGATTTCCTTCTAGAGATAGTTCAGATGTGACCCAGATTTGGCGACATTCCGAAACTTATTCCAGATTTCCTTCTAGAGATAGTTCAGATGTGACCCAGATTTGGCGACATTCCGATACTTATTCAAGGTTTCCTTCTAGAGATAGTTCAGATGTGACCCAGATTTGGCGACATTCTGATACTTATTCCAGATTTCCTTCTAGAGATAGTTCAGATGTGACTCAGATTTGGCGACATTCCTTTACTTATTCCAGATTTTCCTTCTAGAGATAGTTCAGATGTGACCCAGATTTGGCGATATTCCGATACTTATTCGAGATTTTCCTTCTAGAGATAGTTCAGATGTGACCCAGATTTGGCGACATTCCGATACTTATTCCAGATTTCCTTCTAGAGATAGTTCAGATGTGACCCAGATTTGGCGACATTCCGATACTTATTCCAGATTTTCTTCTAAAGATAGTTCAGATGTGACCCAGATTTGGCGATATTCCGATAATTATTCCAGATTTCCTTCTAGAGATAGTTCAGATGTGACCCAGATTTGGCGACATTCTGATACTCATTCCAGATTTCATTCTAGAGATAGTTCAGATGTGACCCAGATTTGGAAACATTCCGAAACTTATTCCAGATTTCCTTCTAGAGATAGTTCAGATGTGACCCAGATTTGGCGACATTCTGATACTTATTCCAGATTTCATTCTAGTGAAATTTCAAATGTGACCCAGATTTATCGACATTCTGATACTTATTCCAGATTTCATTCTAGAGATAGTTCAGATGTGACCCAGATTTGGCGACATTCCGATACTTATTCCAGATTTTCTTTCAAGAGATAGTTCAGATGTGACCCAGATTTGGCGACATTCCGATACTTATTCCAGATTTCATTCTAGAGATAGTTCAGATGTGACCCAGATTTGGCGACATTCCGATACTTATTCCAGATTTCCTTCTAGAGATAGTTCAGATGTGACCCAGATTTGGCGATATTCCGATACTTATTCCAGATTTTCTTCTAGAGATAGTTCAGATGTGACCCAGATTTGGCGACATTCGGATACTTATTCCAGATTTTCCTTCTAGAGATAGTTCAGATGTGACCCAGATTTGGCGATATTCCGAAACTTATTCCAGATTTCCTTCTAGAGATAGTTCAGATGTGACCCAGATTTGGCGACATTCCGATACTTATTCCAGATTTCATTCTAGAGATAGTTCAGAAGTGACCCAAATTTGGCGACATTCCGATACTTATTCCAGATTTCATTCTAGAGATAGTTCAGATGTGACCCAGATTTGGAGACATTCCGATACTTATTCCAGATTTCCTTCTAGAGATAGTTCAGATGTGACCCATATTTGGCGACATTCCGATACTTATTCCAGATTTCATTCTAGAGATAGTTCAGATGTGACCCAGATTTGGCGATATTCCGAAACTTATTCAAGATTTCCTTTTAGAGATAGTTTAGATGTGACCCAAATTTGGCGACATTCCGATACTTATTCTAGATTTCCTTCTAGAGATAGTTCAGATGTGACCCAGATTTGGCGACATTCCGATACTTATTCCAGATTTCCTTCTAGAGATAGTTCAGATGTGACTTAGATTTGGCGACATTCCGAAACTTATTCCAGATTTCCTTCTAGAGATAGTTCAGATGTGACCCAGATTTGGCGACATTCCGAAACTTATTCCAGATTTCCTTCTAGAGATAGTTCAGATGTGACCCAGATTTGGTGACATTCCGATACTTATTCCAGATTTCATTCTAGAGATAGTTCAGATGTGACCCAGATTTGGCGACATTCCGATACTTATTCCAGATTTCCTTCTAAAGATAGTTCAGATGTGACCCAGATTTGGTGACATTCCGATACTTATTCCAGATTTCCTTCTAGAGATAGTTCAGATGTGACCCAGATTTGGCGACATTCCGATACTTATTCCAGATTTCATTCTAGAGATAGTTCAGATGTGACCCAGATTTGGCGACATTCCGAAACTTATTCAAGATTTCCTTCTAGAGATAGTTCAGATGTGACCCAGATTTGGCGACATTCCGATACTTATTCCAGATTTCCTTCTAGAGATAGTTCAGATGTGACCCAGATTTGGCGACATTCCGATACTTATTCCAGATTTTCCTTCTAGAGATAGTTCAGATGTGACTTAGATTTGGCGACATTCCGATACTTATTCCAGATTTCCTTCTAGAGATAGTTCAGATGTGACCCAGATTTGGCGACATTCCGATACTTATTCCAGATTTCCTTCTAGAGATAGTTCAGATGTGACCCAGATTTGGTGACATTCCGATACTTATTCCAGATTTCATTCTAGAGATAGTTCAGATGTGACCCAGATTTGGCGACATTCCGATACTTATTCCAGATTTCCTTCTAAAGATAGTTCAGATGTGACCCAGATTTGGTGACATTCCGATACTTATTCCAGATTTCCTTCTAGAGATAGTTCAGATGTGACCCAGATTTGGCGACATTCCGATACTTATTCCAGATTTCATTCTAGAGATAGTTCAGATGTGACCCAGATTTGGCGACATTCCGAAACTTATTCAAGATTTCCTTCTAGAGATAGTTCAGATGTGACCCAGATTTGGCGACATTCCGATACTTATTCCAGATTTCCTTCTAGAGATAGTTCAGATGTGACCCAGATTTGGCGACATTCCGATACTTATTCCAGATTTTCCTTCTAGAGATAGTTCAGATGTGACCCAGATTTGGCGACATTCCGATACTTATTCCAGATTTCCTTCTAGAGATAGTTCAGATGTGACCCAGATTTGGCGACATTCCGATACTTATTCCAGATTTCCTTCTAGAGATAGTTCAGATGTGACCGACATTTGGCGACATTCCGATACTTATTCCAGATTTCATTCTAGAGATAGTTCGGTTGTGACCCAGATTTGGCGACATTCCGATACTTATTCCAGATTTCCTTCTAGAGATAGTTCAGATGTGACCCAGATTTGGCGACATTCCGAAACTTATTCCAGATTTCCTTCTAGAGATAGTTCAGATGTGACTTAGATTTGGCGACATTCCGAAACTTATTCCAGATTTCCTTCTAGAGATAGTTCAGATGTGACCCAGATTTGGCGACATTCCGAAACTTATTCCAGATTTCCTTCTAGAGATAGTTCAGATGTGACCCAGATTTGGTGACATTCTGATACTTATTCCAGATTTCCTTCTAGAGATAGTTCAGATGTGACCCAGATTTGGCGACATTCCGATACTTATTCCAGATTTCCTTCTAGAGATAGTTCAGATGTGACCCAGATTTGGCGACATTCCGATACTTATTCCAGATTTTCCTTCTAGAGATAGTTCAGATGTGACCCAGATTTGGCGACATTCCGATACTTATTCCAGATTTTCCTTCTAGAGATAGTTCAGATGTGACCCAGATTTAGCGATATTCCGATACTTAGTCCAGATTTTCCTTCTAGAGATAGTTCAGATGTGACCCAGATTTGGCGACATTCTGAAACTTATTCTAGATTTCCTTCTAGAGATAGTTCAGATGTTACCCAGATTTGGCGACATTCCGATACTTATTCAAGATTTCATTCTAGAGATAGTTCAGATGTGACCCAGATTTGGCGACATTCCGATACTTATTCCAGATTTCATTCTAGAGATAGTTCAGATGTGACCCAGATTTAGCGACATTCCGATACTTATTCCAGATTTCCTTCTAGAGATAGTTCAGATGTGACCCAGATTTGGCGACATTCCGATACTTATTCCAGATTTCATTCTAGAGATAGTTCAGATGTGACCCAGATTTGGCGATATTCCGAAACTTATTCAAGATTTCCTTCTAGAGATAGTTCAGATGTGACCCAGATTTGGCGACATTCCGATACTTATTCCAGATTTCCTTCTAGAGATAGTTCAGATGTGACCCAGATTTGGCGACATTCCGATACTTATTCTAGATTTTCCTTCTAGAGATAGTTCAGATGTGACCCAGATTTGGAGACATTCCGATACTTATTCCAGATTTCCTTCTAGAGATAGTTCAGATGTGACCCAGATTTGGCGACATTCCGATACTTATTCCAGATTTCATTCTAGAGATAGTTTAGATGTGACCCAGATTTGGCGATATTCTGATACTTATTCCAGATTTCCTTCTAGAGATAGTTCAGATGTGACCAGATTTGGCGATATTCCGATACTTATTCCAGATTTCATTCTAGAGATAGTTCAGATATGACCCAGATTTAGCGACATTCCGAAACTTATTCAAGGTTTCCTTCTAGAGATAGTTCAGATGTGACCCATATTTGGTGACATTCTGATACTTATTCCAGATTTCCTTCTAGAGATAGTTCAGATGTGACCCAGATTTGGCGACATTCCGATACTTATTCTAGATTTTCCTTCTAGAGATAGTTCAGATGTGACCCAGATTTGGCGACATTCCGATACTTATTCTAGATTTCCTTCTAGAGATAGTTCAGATGTGACCCAGATTTGGCGACATTCCGATACTTATTCCAGATTTCCTTCTAGAGATAGTTTAGATGTGACCGAGATTTGGCGACATTCCGATACTTATTCCAGATTTCATTCTAGAGATAGTTCAGTTGTGACCCAGATTTGGCGACATTCCGATACTTATTCCAGATTTCCTTCTAGAGATAGTTCAGATGTGACCCAGATTTGGCGACATTCCGAAACTTATTCCAGATTTCCTTCTAGAGATAGTTCAAATGTGACTTAGATTTGGCGACATTCCGAAACTTATTCCAGATTTCCTTCTAGAGATAGTTCAGATGTGACCCAGATTTGGCGACATTCCGATACTTATTCTAGATTTCATTCTAGAGATAGTTCAGATGTGACCTAGATTTGGCGACATTCCGATACTTATTCCAGATTTCATTCTAGAGATAGTTTAGATGTGACCCAGATTTGGCGATATTCTGATACTTATTCCAGATTTCCTTCTAGAGATAGTTCAGATGTGACCAGATTTGGCGATATTCCGATACTTATTCCAGATTTCATTCTAGAGATAGTTCAGATATGACCCAGATTTAGCGACATTCCGAAACTTATTCAAGGTTTCCTTCTAGAGATAGTTCAGATGTGACCCATATTTGGCGACATTCTGATACTTATTCCAGATTTCCTTCTAGAGATAGTTCAGATGTGACCCAGATTTGGCGACATTCCGAAACTTATTCCAGATTTCCTTCTAGAGATAGTTCAGATGTGACCCAGATTTGGCGACATTCCGATACTTATTCAAGGTTTCCTTCTAGAGATAGTTCAGATGTGACCCAGATTTGGCGACATTCTGATACTTATTCCAGATTTCCTTCTAGAGATTGTTCAGATGTGACTCAGATTTGGCGACATTCCTTTACTTATTCCAGATTTTCCTTCTAGAGATAGTTCAGATGTGACCCAGATTTGGCGATATTCCGATACTTATTCGAGATTTTCCTTCTAGAGATAGTTCAGATGTGACCCAGATTTGGCGACATTCCGATACTTATTCCAGATTTCCTTCTAGAGATAGTTCAGATGTGACCCAGATTTGGCGACATTCCGATACTTATTCCAGATTTTCTTCTAAAGATAGTTCAGATGTGACCCAGATTTGGCGATATTCCGATAATTATTCCAGATTTCCTTCTAGAGATAGTTCAGATGTGACCCAGATTTGGCGACATTCTGATACTCATTCCAGATTTCATTCTAGAGATAGTTCAGATGTGACCCAGATTTGGAAACATTCCGAAACTTATTCCAGATTTCCTTCTAGAGATAGTTCAGATGTGACCCAGATTTGGCGACATTCTGATACTTATTCCAGATTTCATTCTAGTGATATTTCAAATGTGACCCAGATTTATCGACATTCTGATACTTATTCCAGATTTCATTCTAGAGATAGTTCAGATGTGACCCAGATTTGGCGACATTCCGATACTTATTCCAGATTTTCTTTCAAGAGATAGTTCAGATGTGACCCAGATTTGGCGACATTCCGATACTTATTCCAGATTTCATTCTAGAGATAGTTCAGATGTGACCCAGATTTGGCGACATTCCGATACTTATTCCAGATTTCCTTCTAGAGATAGTTCAGATGTGACCCAGATTTGGCGATATTCCGATACTTATTCCAGATTTTCTTCTAGAGATAGTTCAGATGTGACCCAGATTTGGCGACATTCGGATACTTATTCCAGATTTTCCTTCTAGAGATAGTTCAGATGTGACCCAGATTTGGCGATATTCCGAAACTTATTCCAGATTTCCTTCTAGAGATAGTTCAGATGTGACCCAGATTTGGCGACATTCCGATACTTATTCCAGATTTCATTCTAGAGATAGTTCAGAAGTGACCCAAATTTGGCGACATTCCGATACTTATTCCAGATTTCATTCTAGAGATAGTTCAGATGTGACCCAGATTTGGAGACATTCCGATACTTATTCCAGATTTCCTTCTAGAGATAGTTCAGATGTGACCCATATTTGGCGACATTCCGATACTTATTCCAGATTTCATTCTAGAGATAGTTCAGATGTGACCCAGATTTGGCGATATTCCGAAACTTATTCAAGATTTCCTTTTAGAGATAGTTTAGATGTGACCCAAATTTGGCGACATTCCGATACTTATTCTAGATTTCCTTCTAGAGATAGTTCAGATGTGACCCAGATTTGGCGACATTCCGATACTTATTCCAGATTTCCTTCTATAGATAGTTCAGATGTGACCCAGATTTGGCGACATTCCGAAACTTATTCCAGATTTTCCTTCTAGAGATAGTTCAGATGTGACCCAGATTTGGCGACATTCCGTTACTTATTCCAGATTTCCTTCTAGAGATAGTTCAGATGTGACCCAGATTTGGCGATATTCCAATACTTATTCCAGATTTTCCTTCTAGAGATAGTTCAGATGTGACCCAGATTTGGCGACATTCCGATACTTATTCCAGATTTCCTTCTAGAGATAATTCAGATGTGACCCAGATTTGGCAACATTCCGATACTTATTCCAGATTTTCCTTCTAGAGATAGTTCAGATGTGACCCAGATTTGGCGACATTCTGATACTTATTCCAGATTTTCCTTCTAGAGATAGTTCAGATGTGACCCAGATTTGGCGACATTTCGAAACTTATTCCAGATTTCCTTCTAGAAATAGTTCAGATGTGACCCAGATTTGGCGACATTCCGATACTTATTCCAGATTTCATTCTAGAGATAGTTCTGATGTGACCCAGATATGGCGATATTCCGATACTTATTCCAGATTTCATTCTAGAGATAGTTCAGATGTGACCCAGATTTGGCGACATTCCGATACTTATTCCAGATTTCCTTCTAGAGATAGTTCAGATGTGACCCAGATTTGGCGACATTCCGATACTTATTCCAGATTTCATTCTAGAGATATTTCAGATGTGACCCAGATTTGGAGACATTCCGAAACTTATTCAAGATTTCCTTCTAGAGATAGTTCATATGTGACCCAGATTTGGCGACATTCCGATATTCCAGATTTCCTTCTAGAGATAGTTCAAATGTGACCCAGATTTGGCGACATTCCGAAACTTATTCCAGATTTCCTTCTAGAGATAGTTCAGATGTGACCAAGATTAGGTGACATTCCGATACTTATTCCAGATTTCCTTCTAGAGATAGTTCAGATGTGACCCAGATTTGGTGACATTCCGATACTTATTCCAGATTTCCTTCTAGAGATAGTTCAGATGTGACCCATATTTGGCGACATTCCGATACTTATTCCAGATTTTCCTTCTAGAGATAGTTCAAATGTGACCCAGATTTGGCGACATTCCGATACTTATTCCAGATTTTCCTTCTCGAGATAGTTCAGATGTGGCCCAGATTTAGCGACATTCCGATACTTATTCCAGATTTTCCTTCTAGAGATAGTTCAGATGTGACCCAGATTTGGCGACATTCCGAAACTTATTCTAGATTTCCTTCTAGAGATAGTTCAGATGTGACCCAGATTTGGCGACATTCCGATACTTATTCCAGATTTCCTTCTAGAGATAGTTCAGATGTGACCCAGATTTTGCGACATTCCGATACTTATTCCAGATTTCATTCTAGAGATAGTTCAGATGTGACCCAGATTTAGCGACATTCCAATACTTATTCCAGATTTCCTTCTAGAGATAGTTCAGATGTGACCCAGATTTGGCGACATTCCGATACTTATTCCTGATTTCATTCTAGAGATAGTTCAGATGTGACCCAGATTGGGCGACATTCCGAAACTTATTCAAGATTTCCTTCTAGAGATAGTTCAGATCTGACCCAGATTTGGCGACATTCCGATACTTATTCCAGATTTCATTCTATAGATAGTTCAGATGTGACCCAGATTTGGCGACATTCCGATACTTATTCCAGATTTCCTTCTAGAGATAGTTCATATGTGACCCAGATTTGGCGACATTCCGATACTTATTCCAGATTTCATTCTAGAGATAGTTCAGATGTGACCCAGATTTGGCGACATTCCGATACTTATTCTAGATTTTCTTCTAGAGATAGTTCAGATGTGACCCAGATTTGGCGACATTCCGATACTTATTCCAGATTTCATTCTAGAGATAGTTCAGATGTGTCCCAGATTTGGCGAAATTCCGAAACTTATTCAAGATTTCCTTCTAGAGATAGTTCAGATGTGACCCAGATTTGGCGATATTCCGATACTTATTCCAAATTTCCTTCTAGAGATAGTTCAGATGTGACCCAGATTTGGCGACATTCCGATACTTATTCCAGATTTCATTCTAGAGATAGTTCAGATGTGACCCAGATTTGGCGACATTCTGATACTTATTCCAGATTTCCTTCTAGAGATAGTTAAGATGTGACTAGATTTTGCGACATTCCGATACTTATTCCAGATTTCATTCTAGAGATAGTTCAGATGTGACCCAGATTTGGCGACATTCCGAAACTTATTCAAGGTTTCCTTCTAGAGATAGTTCAGATGTGACCCAGATTTGGCGACATTCTGATACTTATTCCAGATTTCCTTCTAGAGATAGTTCAGATGTGACCCAGATTTGGCGACATTCCGAAACTTATTCCAGATTTCCTTCTAGAGATAGTTCAGATGTGACCCAGATTTGGCGACATTCCGATACTCATTCCAGATTTCCTTCTAGAGATAGTTCAGATGTGACCCAGATTTGGCGACATTCCGATACTTATTCCAGATTTCCTTCTAGAGATAGTTCAGATGTGACTCAGATTTGGCGACATTCCTTTACTTATTCCAGATTTTCCTTCTAGAGATAGTTCAGATGTGACCCAGATTTGGTGATATTCCGATACTTATTCGAGATTTTCCTTCTAGAGATAGTTCAGATGTGACCCAGATTTGGCGACATTCCGATACTTATTCCAGATTTTCCTTCTAGAGATAGTTCAGATGTGACCCAGATTTGGCGACATTCCGAAACTTATTCCAGATTTCCTTCTAGAGATAGTTCAGATGTGACCCAGATTTGGCGACATTCCGATACTTATTCCAGATTTCATTCTAGAGATAGTTCAGATGTGACCCAGATTTGGCGACATTCCGATACTTATTCCAGATTTCATTCTATAGATAGTTCAGATGTGACCCAGATTTGGCGACATTCCGATACTTATTCCAGATTTCCTTCTAGAGATAGTTCAGATGTGACCCAGATTTGGTGACATTCCGATACTTATTCCAGATTTTCCTTCTAGAGATAGTTCAGATGTGACCCAGATTTGGCGACATTCCGATACTTATTCCAGATTTCCTTCTAGAGATAGTTCAGATGTGACCCAGATTTGGCGACATTCCGATACTTATTCCAGATTTCATTCTAGAGATAGTTCAGATGTGACCCAGATTTGGCGACATTCCGATACTTTTTCTAGAATTCCTTCTAGAGATAGTTCAGATGTGACCCAGATTTGGCGATATTCCGATACTTATTCCAGATTTCATTCTAGAGATAGTTCAGATGTGACCCAGATTGGGCGACATTCCGAAACTTATTCAAGATTTCCTTCTAGAGATAGTTCAGATCTGACCCAGATTTGGCGACATTCCGATACTTATTCCAGATTTCCTTCTAGAGATAGTTCAGATGTGACCCAGATTTGGCGATATTCCGATACTTATTCCAGATTTTCCTTCTAGAGATAGTTCAGATGTGACCAAGATTTGGCGACATTCCGATACTTATTCCAGATTTCCTTCTAGAGATAGTTCAGATGTGACCCAGATTTGGCGACATTCCGATACTTATTCCAGATTTCCTTCTAGAGATAGTTCAGATGTGACCGATATTTGGCGACATTCCGATACTTATTCCAGATTTCATTCTAGAGATAGTTCAGTTGTGACCCAGATTTAGCGACATTCCGATACTTATTCCATATTTCCTTCTAGAGATAGTTCAGATGTGACCCAGATTTGGCGACATTCCGAAACTTATTCCAGATTTCCTTCTAGAGATAGTTCAGATGTGACCTAGATTTGGTGACATTCCGAAACTTATTCCAGATTTCCTTCTAGAGATAGTTCAGATGTGACCCAGATTTGGCGATATTCCGATACTTATTCCAGATTTCATTCTAGAGATAGTTCAGATGTGACCCAGATTTGGCGACATTCCGATACTTATTCCAGATTTCATTCTAGAGATAGTTCAGATGTGACCCAGATTTGGCGACATTCTGATACTTATTCCAGATTTCCTTCTAGAGATAGTTCAGATGTGACCAGATTTGGCGACATTCCGATACTTATTCCAGATTTCATTCTAGAGATAGTTCAGATGTGACCCAGATTTGGCGACATTCCGAAACTTATTCAAGGTTTCCTTCTAGAGATAGTTCAGATGTGTTGTACCCCAAAATTTGCCCTCCCATATTCCTCAAGAAATTGCCAAGCCAGGTCACAAAATTCCCCAAGGGTTGTGCAGTGCAACTGTTTCCTATACAGTCAAAACTAGGGTTTTGAGTCTGATCAAGAATTGAAAGTTTTCAAGGACCCAATCAAGTCTCATATGCTTACAAACATGGTCAAACATCCTCATACCAAGTTTCAAGGCATTCAGCTCAAGATTGCACAGTCAAAACCCTAAATTGCACTACAGTCAACTGTAGGGGCAAAATGGTCATTTGGCAGTCAAAAGTTCAAATTTTTGGTCAACATATCATTTTGAAGCCACAAACATCATTTGATCAATGCTTGATCATGATTCTCAAAATTTGGCTCAGAAATCATCAAAGATGCAAAAGTTGCTATGTTTGGACAGCTGAAAAAGTCAACTGAAATTGACCAGGGCATAACTTTCACATGGATTATCAGAAAAATTCCATCCAAAACTCATTTTGAAGAGAAAGACATTTCCTACAACTCATCTTCATACTTCAAGTCCAAGAAATGCTCTCACAAAAAGTTATCAATTTCAACATTATAGGTCCTTTTCAAAAGTCAACAAAAAGGGACTTTAAGTCAAAGACCATAACTTGAGATTGGTAAATCAAAATGACATGGGACCAAAGGCATTGGTTAAAGGACTCAAAGACCTTTCCAAAATGTCCAAGAACATGTGAAAATCTTAAAAATTGAGCAAGTTGTGCCTTGTAGAAGTTGGGAAATTTTTGTGAAATGGCAAAAGTCAACTATCCTTGAAACTCCAATTTTTGACAAAAGGGCCCCATTTTTTCCACTTGGTCCATCCTTGTCATGCCACACACGTGTCCCATGATTAATTTCAAGACCAAATATTGATTTTTTTTATTTTATTTAATTTTTGATAATTTAATTCATTTTAAATCTTTGAAAATTCAAATAAAATTTAAAAACCAATGGAATAGTGTCATGTGAACTTGGACAATTTCTATGTATCATGGGCCAACTCAAAAACTCAGGCTAGGGTTAAGTTTCACATTAGGTCTAGGTTTTGGCTAAAAAGAAGGAAAAATGGTCAATGGTAAAAACCCTAAGACTTGTTCATTCATGAGCTTGAATCTAGGTCAAATAATTAGCCAATTCCATTCCATGATCATCACTAAGTCAAACCCTAAGCCTAAGACATCATAAGCTGCGCCCAAACAAGCTTTTGAACATTGAAATTTTTTCCTTAAAACTCAAAACTGAAAACTAGTTTAGAGGTGGATTCAAGCTTCAATTTTTATTCCATAAGCATCCTTAAGCATCCCTGAAGGTGTTCCAATTGAGATCAATCACAAAAGCTCAAAGAATTGGGGTACAGAACTCAAGAAAGTCCATGGAAATTTCAAAATCGTATTCCATATTTTACACATTTTCATGACATTTCATTGATTGATTCGTGTTCCTCATGATATTCTAAAGCTAACCATACTAATTAATTTCATTTTTGAGCAATACATGTGATTTGGCCATGAACGGTATTTAGGGTTGCAGGTTTCTTGAGTTGGGGATTTTGCATAGAGGAAAAATTAGGGCTCAGGAGTACCATGGTTGGATTCAGTGCCTCAAGACGAAGACATCTTGACCCTCGCGATAAATTTATGACCAGTATAAAGCTAATCGCTATTTTCTTGTAGGTTGCTTAAGGCCACGCATCCAAAATCGTGGCTGAAGGTCCTTGTTTCAGAAACAATGAAGAAGACGAGTGCGTGCCCATCAGCCATTGGCCACTTTGAAAATTCGCGCCAGGCCACCCACTAGCATTATATTTCATTTATTATATTAACGTGTTATTATATGTTAAATGACAAGCGCTTGGTCCAGTGGTGCACGTGATGGTTTGCAACATGAATGACCTGGGTTCGATCCCAGGTCTTCTTCCTTTCCAATATTATTTTTCCTTCATTAATCATGTGCAGGCACACTTTCGTGGATCACCATATGTCCCCTCATCCAAGTGTACACGCGCCCTATGGACATAGATCAAGGGCTGAGGGTGAAGGTCCACTGTAAGCCCAAGTCAAAGCATCATACAGGATCCAGAAAGTCAATAAGATTCAAGCAAATGGGCCTTAATCTTCCAGGCCCGCACCTCACAATTTTGGGGTCTACCCCCCCTGGTTTGCATTTAATTTTCTTTCTATTTTTATTTTTATTCTTGTTTTAATTATTATTTTTATTACTGTCTATTTAATTAATTATTTTTTTTAACAAAATATAAAAACATTACAAAAAATCAGAAAAAAAGATAAAAACATAAAAATATTTATTGTATTTATTTTCTTGTAAATAAATTAATACATAATGAATTTAGGTTAATTAGGTTGTAGTTTTGATCTTTTTAATAAAAATCCAAAAAAACTAGAATTTAGGTTTAATGACTTTTATTTTCTTTTTTATTTTTCCCTTTTTTTCAGAATAATAATGTTATTTATTTATTTTCATAAATTAAAAAAATGTACATAAATTCATTTAGAATTAAATTAGGTTAAAAGTCAATATTGTCATAATAAAATTAAAAAACATTAGAACTAGGGTTTAGCATTTTAATCTTAATTAATTTTTCTTTTTTCTTTTAAATCTAAAAAACACAAAAATACCATTTTTCATTTAATTTTAATTTTAGATAACTTAATTATTTTAATTCCTTTAAAGGGTTCAACGCCCTCGCATTTGATTATTTTCTTTTTCGCGCGTTTCATTTATTTCTTTTGTGAATATAATGTACTTGTACCAAAGCCATGTAATAGCTATTAGACATTTCTTTTCTGCAATTTATTTTAAATCGGGTCTGGATTAATTTGGCGATGTGGACCCGCGCCATTTGTAATAGTTTAGATTTATTTTCCCGCAAATATATAACTGTTAAAAAGCATGCAAGAATGAATGTCTTAATTAAAATCAAGCGTAGAACACAAATAAACATGACAAGACAAATAACTGAAACATGACGCACAATTCGCACACACCACCCCTAGGGTACGCCTCACCTGTTGCCTTTCGAAAGGTGATCGTCGAGTAGAAGATGTCTTGGTAAGTCCTCATGATCCGGGAACCTGGCATGAGGGTAGCTTCTAAGGTGTCTTCCCATTGCTCTGGTGATCACCATGTCCCTACAAACTCGAATTGACCCGAACACCTCCAACAGTTGTGCTACCTACCTCTCAATGGTGGGATGGCACTACTTTAAAGGACATTTACACAGACGAATTCCTTAGGGTAGGTAGACGACTCATGGATACTTGCTCTCTTCAAAACAAAATTCAAAGACTTTTCACACCAACACATTTTCAAAAGCTTTCAAAGCAATTTTTTCAAACACTCTGACGTACGAGTCGAACTGAAATTTTTCAAAGAAACTTTTTAAAACCCACAATTGAAAAGCAAACAAGCAATTTTGAAAACACAAATGAGCAAGTACCTAAGAGCCCATGGATAACCATGGATAGAAAGGGTGCTAACACCTTCCCTTTCTATAACCTACCTCCCGAACCGAGAGCGATCTCTTTAAGGAATTTTTCTGTGCTTTTGTCCTTTCCATTTGGAGAAAATAAAAGACGGTGGCGACTCTTGCTTCCGCGACATTTCGCGAACCAGCTTTAAAACAGTCAGTTCCAGATCCACCGATCACAGAACTGGCGACTCTGCTGGGGATAATTTATAAAAGTGAGGTGTACCTTAGGACTAAGATCACTGTGTTTTCAATTGCTTTCCTTGTTTGCTTTATTATTGTGGGACTGTCTTGGGAGTTCTATAGATCCTAACCCGGATCTGGGGGATACCCTTTTAGAAAGTAGCAACAAGGTTGTGAGGGAACTGTGCGGGGTATACCGACATGGTTGAAACAGTCTGCTACGTTGATGTGGCACTTTGGTGTGTACCGGTAACCCTTGAGTTCAGTCAAGGAGAGTACGGGGCCTCCATGTGGTGTCATGAAGCATCAACAGACCTTAGGAACCTTAATTGAACTATCTTGGCCTCTTTAGGGTAGTGAGATAACTGACTTTGGTGCAGTCCGAGGTTGGTTGATACTCGATACTACACTCAATTGAGGGTTGCTTTCCTGGAATATTTCGGTCGCCAGTTCAGTGGCTAAATCGAAACGATGAACAATGAAAGCAGTCCCGTGATATTGGGAACCTTAGAACCCGGTTACTTTGATTAGGACAGGTTGAACCCACCAACTTCAAGAGGGTACTACCCAGACTCCATGCTGGCCTAAACTTTAAGGGTTTCTCTTGTGTGACTTGTGTGCCTTCCTACTTGAACTACTTGCATGCTTATTACCTGACATTTGTCTTGCAGGGTCTGTTTATAGTCCTTAATTGGGACTCATAACAGGGTTACTCACATTACCCCATGCATATCATGACATCATACCATTGCATACATCCTAACCCATTTCAAGGATCTCAAGGGCTTGTGATACAGGTCATATAAATCAAACATCTAGCAAGGGGCAAAGAGGATTTATTTTCCTCTAGCCAATGTTGTCAGGGGCTATGACCCACTCGATATGGTGAGCTCTGACTCCTGAAGAAGGTTCCCTAACCAAGGTTGTTTGGAAATCAAAACCAGACAGGATGACTAAAGTCAGGGGCTATGACCCACTCGATATGGTGAGCTTTGACTCCTGAAGAAGGTTCCCTAACCAAGGTTGTTTGGAAATCAAAACCAGACATGATGACTAAAGTCAGGGGCTATGACCCACTTGATATGGTGAGCCTTTGACTCGTGAAGAAGAGTTCTCAATAACATGGGTGTCCTTCAATCAAGCTCTAAATTCCAATGCTAACAAATTTTCGTATTTACCTCGCGAGATCCTTGAAAACATTGCATGCATATCATACTCATCCTTACATAACAGGTATCTTTGTTGCAGGTCACTTACCTTTCCCGCTGTTTATTTCAGCAATGGCTTCCCAACAAGATAACCAGGACCTTCTTGCTCAAGGGACTCGGTTCGAGGAAATCCTCCTGAATCTATCCAAGGGGCAGGAGGAGCTAAGGACACTTCTCATGGAGACTTTTGCCAAGAACAGTACTGAGGACGAACGGCTGGAACGCCTGCAAGCTGAGATAGATGCAATGAAAGCCCAGATGCTGGGGCAGATGACTGCCATTCAGGGTTTAACTCAAAGACAAGATGAGCTCGGGGTTCTCGTCAACAAACTGCTTCAGGGTAACCAACTGGGGCAAACATCTAAGGGTAAAAAGCCAATCATCGTTCAACCACCTTTGAGACAAAGAGGCAAGGAGAAAGCTCCTCATATGGCTCCAGTATCACCAATTCAGCAGCAACTTCACCAACTTCAGACAGACAAGCCCAGGAGGCAGTTCACCCCGCTCAATATGTCGCTGTTTCAAGCTTTACAACGCCTGTTGAGATTGAACCTGATCACATTAAGGGCTCATCCCCAGAACCTCAACACAGCACATCCTGCTTATGATCCCAATAAAAGGTGTGCCTACCACTCTGCCTGTCCAGGACATGATGCAAACGAGTGTTGGGCTTTGAAAAACAAGATCCAGGACCTGATTGATGAAGGAGCACTGGAATTCACACAAGATGGTCAGGCTGAATTTTTCTACCATCCCTCCAAGGCTCACCATTTGAAGTGACAAGCCCTGAGACTAGAAATTTTTGTTCATTCGAATGTTCAAGTTGCAATTTTCTTTTGTTCAAACATTTACTCATTGTTAAAACATTGTTATTCCATTAATGCATCACTTATGTCTATTTTTGAATCAATATATTCGCATTCACTATATGCAAATTATTTTCATATTTTTTCTGATGTCAACTCTGGATCTAAACTCTAAGCCTCTTGAGGGAGGATGACGAAAACAATACCATAATTTACAGTATGCTTTTGAACAGACCCCGTTGGTGAGATACAGGCATTGTTTCAATCCCTAAACACTGGAGTTATAAGGATGATAATCCCTCGTCAACCCCTCTGAGCCAAAGAAGTAGGAGTTTTTATTTTCGAAAATCAAAACCCTCAATCATAACCTGGGGCAGGGTAGTCTCTCAGTTGATCCGAGTGCATAACGAATGGCACCAAAAAGAGATCCTTACAAAACGAAGAAAGACAGTGATGGTTCCGAATAATCATAAGGACAGGCAGTCATTATCAACAAAAAAATCATAAATGAAAAGCCCAAAAAGTCAAAGCCTATGAAGGAGACTTACAAAACTGGGGCATCCCGCTGACTGTAATTCCAAAAAGGAAACAGTTCAGGCAAAAAAAGAAAGGGATAACAAAAATCAAGAAAGAGGTCTCACAAACCCTCAACCAAAGCAAAAAGGAATGACTTCCTATTCAGAATAAATCATCAATATCCGAACCATCACTGGAAAATCAGAACAAAGACTCAAACTAGGTCTAACGTATGATCAACTGAGTTTAAGGTTTGGAGAACATCACGAAGAGCGGGTGGGTACAAATAAAATTTGAGCCTTTATCCTTTGTTTCTTAAACCGTGAACCAGACCACGTATAACCCTTAAAAGTCCTAGCTGAAGCATGGGTTAGTTTGAAAGCATACTGTTACGAAAGGTATCCTGACTCCTTAAGGCCTACGGTAAATACGGAGTTGACATCATGTTTTTACAAACATTTACTTGTTTTATGAAAAAGAATGCATTTTTAAAATCTTCGAGACAAACATAAGCTTTGCATTTTTGATATAACTTGGTGTGCATATGACTTTTTGTTTGAACAACATAGAAATTCGCATGACGAAAGTCTAATGAACAGAAGCACTTCCAATCAAGGGGCAGGGCATGATCAGTGTCCATTATCTGGGGCAATCTAATCAAGATTCGGAGAATCTCTCAAAGGCCAAATAGCCTGGGGCAAATCTCCGCCTAAGTCACTTGGGGCATTCCAACAACAAATTTTGCACGATCAGACATCTTCTGGGGCATGACAAAACGCTTCTAACAGGGGCAACTCCCTACATTCTGAGAGCATGGACATAGTCGAAAAAATACTACGCATGAACAAAAGACCCGCTAGGTTGACACACCTAGGCAAAAAATAAGGGCTTCCCGGCGAACCAAAAGGGTTCGGGCAAAAATAAGGGATGAAAACAAAAACATGTACACCCGGCAAGTCGAAAACCTGAAAAGGCGGCTTGGGCAAAAAGGGATATCCCGGTGGACTGAAAACCCGAAAAGGCGGTCCAGGCAAAAGTTAGGGATCGAAGCGTGCGACTATGTTCCGGTATCTCGTCATTTGCCTACCCGAAGATTTGTCGATCACCCGCACAGGTATCCTCTTCCCTCACCTCCGAAGCAGGGGCAATAATGAGCTATCCAGGCGATCCAATTGCTCTGTCAACCAAATTACAAAGGACATATCAACATAAAAATGATTACCATCTACCTTTACAAATTCCAGATCGTGGGCTAACGTCCGAGACCAAACAGGACAATTATCCACTTAATCAAAATCATGCAACCCAACACCGGTTTCTGCTCAACCTTCAGACAAAGTCATACACAGACTCCTCCTCCATAAGATGACCTAACCCCGGTTCATCAAGAAGTTTTACACGAACTTATCCAGGTAACCTTACCCCGGTTCCTCCGGAAGTTTTTACACAAACTTACCCAAGTAACCTAACCCCGGTTCCTCTAGAAATCTTACATGGATTTATCACAAATAACCTTACCCCGGTTCATCAAGAAGTTTTTACACAAACTTATCCAAGTAACCTAACCCCGGTTCCTCTAGAAATCTTACATGGATTTATCACAAATAACCTTACCCCGGTTCATCAAGAAGTTTTTACACAAACTTATCCAAGTAACCTAACCCCGGTTCCTCTAGAAATCTTACATGGATTTATCACAAATAACCTTACCCCGGTTCATCAAGAAGTTTTTACACAAACTTATCCAAGTAACCTAACCCCGGTTCCTCTAGAAATCTTACATGGATTTATCACAAGTAACCTAACCCCGGTTCATCAGGAAGTTTTACACGAACTCCTCATCAAAGTAACCCTACACCGGTTCCTTCTCTTCAAGATGCAGTTTTACATGGACTCGTCACCCAGAAACCCTACACCGGTTCTCCCTTTCCAAGAACGAAGTTTTACACGAACTCATCATCAAAGTAACCCTACCCAGGTTCTTTCTCCATTTCAGATACAGTTTTACACGAGCTCATCAGCAGGCAACCCTACATAGGTTCCCTCTTTCAACTTACAAAATTACAGTCCAAAATCTCCCCAGGAGAGTCCAATCTAATTCCACAGAAATTGGAGTCCATCTCCCCAAGCAATAAGCTTATCCCCAGTAAATCCTGGAAGCTTATCCTCTCGCAGAACACGAACGCGTCGTTCGGCTTGGTTTAAAGAGTTATTTCCTCAACAGGATATAACTGGGTTATCCTCAGCCAAAAGCCAAGGAAAGGTCGTCGTCAACGTAGTTCTTTCCTATCCCCAGCGAAGTCCGTTAACACTTCCAACATAACCACGGTATCCTCAGCAGGTTATCAACAACTCAGCAAGGCATCACTCTTCCCACAGAGTATTGCTTTCCAGCATGATCGCTAGAGTATCTTTTCTCCCCGCAGAATCTTCCATTCGCCAAGTTTATTCCGCAACGGAGTCATCTTCTCCTACCGGTATCCTTGCAGTTATCATCCCCAGCGGAAGCAAAATATATTCTTCGACATCAGCCCAGGATACGACTTCCTGGCACCCGTCAAGGATTTACTTTCCTAGACGAAAACATACATAAAACATCACATACATCATTATAGCATGCATAACGCACTGCATCATACAAATCTCATTTATGTTGAGAACATCATTGCTTGATCCATATCATGCATTGCATATATGACTGACTTTTACCTTTCAAGACCTAGACCGGTTCAGTTAAATCGTTCCAAGATTTTCCTGATACTTATCCAGTCAAAGGCCTTCTCTGGTTCAGTCAGATCAACCTTAAGATCTCCCTGATGCTTATCCCATTGAAGACATTTCAAGACCTAGACCGGTTCAGTTAAATCATCCCAAGATTTTCCTGATTGCTTATCCAGTCAAAGGCCTTCTCTGGTTCAGTCAGATCAACCTTAAGATCTCCCTGATGCTTATCCATTGAAGACATTTCAAGACCTAGACCGGTTCAGTTAAATCGTCCCAAGATTTTCCTGATTGCTTATCCAGTCAAAGGCCTTCTCTGGTTCAGTCAGATCAACCTTAAGATCTCCCTGATGCTTATCCCATTGAAGACATTTCAAGACCTAGACCGGTTCAGTTAAATCATCCCAAGATTTTCCTGATTGCTTATCCAGTCAAAGGCCTTCTCTGGTTCAGTCAGATCAACCTTAAGATCTCCCTGATGCTTATCCCATTGAAGACATTTCAAGACCTAGACCGGTTCAGTTAAATCGTCCCAAGATTTTCCTGATTGCTTATCCAGTCAAAGGCCTTCTCTGGTTCAGTCAGATCGACCTTAAGATCTCCCTGATGCTTATCCCAGTTGAAGACATTTCAAGACCTATACCGGTTCAGTTAAATCGTCCCAAGATTTTCCTGATTCTTACCCAGTCAAAGGCCTCTCTGGTTCAGTCAGATCGACCCTAAGATCTCCCTGATTCTTATCCCAGTAGAAGACACCCCAGATTTTTCTCAACGAGCGTTGTTGAAGTTAAAGACACCCAAGATTTTTCTCAACGAACGTTGTTGAAGTTAAAGTCGCCCAAGGCTCTCTTACCATTCATGCTAAGGAAGTAATCATCCCTGGCTCTTTCATCGCCGTTTGAAGCTCCAGACTCAGCTCCTGTAACCAGTCAGGACACATCTACACATCAACTCCTGCAACATGTCAGGTACTCATTTTTCTGTTTTGCAGGTATGCAGGTTCTCGCCAAGGAATCTCTTACGCAATCAAAACATCCATGATGGCATCTATAAGCCCATTCCACCATCATTGCCAACATGTGAGCGCAAATTTCTGGGCACTCTAGTGTCCAATCATCTTCCACCTTCGGATTACGAAAGGCACGTCAGCCAATCTGCATCCTCAGGTCTAAGAAGATTGAACAGGGGCAACTGTTGTACCCCAAAATTTGCCCTCCCATATTCCTCAAGAAATTGCCAAGCCAGGTCACAAAATTCCCCAAGGGTTGTGCAGTGCAACTGTTTCCTATACAGTCAAAACTAGGGTTTTGAGTCTGATCAAGAATTGAAAGTTTTCAAGGACCCAATCAAGTCTCATATGCTTACAAACATGGTCAAACATCCTCATACCAAGTTTCAAGGCATTCAGCTCAAGATTGCACAGTCAAAACCCTAAATTGCACTACAGTCAACTGTAGGGGCAAAATGGTCATTTGGCAGTCAAAAGTTCAAATTTTTGGTCAACATATCATTTTGAAGCCACAAACATCATTTGATCAATGCTTGATCATGATTCTCAAAATTTGGCTCAGAAATCATCAAAGATGCAAAAGTTGCTATGTTTGGACAGCTGAAAAAGTCAACTGAAATTGACCAGGGCATAACTTTCACATGGATTATCAGAAAAATTCCATCCAAAACTCATTTTGAAGAGAAAGACATTTCCTACAACTCATCTTCATACTTCAAGTCCAAGAAATGCTCTCACAAAAAGTTATCAATTTCAACATTATAGGTCCTTTTCAAAAGTCAACAAAAAGGGACTTTAAGTCAAAGACCATAACTTGAGATTGGTAAATCAAAATGACATGGGACCAAAGGCATTGGTTAAAGGACTCAAAGACCTTTCCAAAATGTCCAAGAACATGTGAAAATCTTAAAAATTGAGCAAGTTGTGCCTTGTAGAAGTTGGGAAATTTTTGTGAAATGGCAAAAGTCAACTATCCTTGAAACTCCAATTTTTGACAAAAGGGCCCCATTTTTTCCACTTGGTCCATCCTTGTCATGCCACACACGTGTCCCATGATTAATTTCAAGACCAAATATTGATTTTTTTTATTTTATTTAATTTTTGATAATTTAATTCATTTTAAATCTTTGAAAATTCAAATAAAATTTAAAAACCAATGGAATAGTGTCATGTGAACTTGGACAATTTCTATGTATCATGGGCCAACTCAAAAACTCAGGCTAGGGTTAAGTTTCACATTAGGTCTAGGTTTTGGCTAAAAAGAAGGAAAAATGGTCAATGGTAAAAACCCTAAGACTTGTTCATTCATGAGCTTGAATCTAGGTCAAATAATTAGCCAATTCCATTCCATGATCATCACTAAGTCAAACCCTAAGCCTAAGACATCATAAGCTGCGCCCAAACAAGCTTTTGAACATTGAAATTTTTTCCTTAAAACTCAAAACTGAAAACTAGTTTAGAGGTGGATTCAAGCTTCAATTTTTATTCCATAAGCATCCTTAAGCATCCCTGAAGGTGTTCCAATTGAGATCAATCACAAAAGCTCAAAGAATTGGGGTACAGAACTCAAGAAAGTCCATGGAAATTTCAAAATCGTATTCCATATTTTACACATTTTCATGACATTTCATTGATTGATTCGTGTTCCTCATGATATTCTAAAGCTAACCATACTAATTAATTTCATTTTTGAGCAATACATGTGATTTGGCCATGAACGGTATTTAGGGTTGCAGGTTTCTTGAGTTGGGGATTTTGCATAGAGGAAAAATTAGGGCTCAGGAGTACCATGGTTGGATTCAGTGCCTCAAGACGAAGACATCTTGACCCTCGCGATAAATTTATGACCAGTATAAAGCTAATCGCTATTTTCTTGTAGGTTGCTTAAGGCCACGCATCCAAAACCGTGGCTGAAGGTCCTTGTTTCAGAAACAATGAAGAAGACGAGTGCGTGCCCATCAGCCATTGGCCACTTTGAAAATTCGCGCCAGGCCACCCACTAGCATTATATTTCATTTATTATATTAACGTGTTATTATATGTTAAATGACAAGCGCTTGGTCCAGTGGTGCACGTGATGGTTTGCAACATGAATGACCTGGGTTCGATCCCAGGTCTTCTTCCTTTCCAATATTATTTTTCCTTCATTAATCATGTGCAGGCACACTTTCGTGGATCACCATATGTCCCCTCATCCAAGTGTACACGCGCCCTATGGACATAGATCAAGGGCTGAGGGTGAAGGTCCACTGTAAGCCCAAGTCAAAGCATCATACAGGATCCAGAAAGTCAATAAGATTCAAGCAAATGGGCCTTAATCTTCCAGGCCTGCACCTCACAATTTTGGGGTCTACCCCCCCTGGTTTGCATTTAATTTTCTTTCTATTTTTATTTTTATTCTTGTTTTAATTATTATTTTTATTACTGTCTATTTAATTAATTATTTTTTTTAACAAAATATAAAAACATTACAAAAAATCAGAAAAAAAGATAAAAACATAAAAATATTTATTGTATTTATTTTCTTGTAAATAAATTAATACATAATGAATTTAGGTTAATTAGGTTGTAGTTTTGATCTTTTTAATAAAAATCCAAAAAAACTAGAATTTAGGTTTAATGACTTTTATTTTCTTTTTTATTTTTCCCTTTTTTTCAGAATAATAATGTTATTTATTTATTTTCATAAATTAAAAAAATGTACATAAATTCATTTAGAATTAAATTAGGTTAAAAGTCAATATTGTCATAATAAAATTAAAAAACATTAGAACTAGGGTTTAGCATTTTAATCTTAATTAATTTTTCTTTTTTCTTTTAAATCTAAAAAACACAAAAATACCATTTTTCATTTAATTTTAATTTTAGATAACTTAATTATTTTAATTCCTTTAAAGGGTTCAACGCCCTCGCATTTGATTATTTTCTTTTTCGCGCGTTTCATTTATTTCTTTTGTGAATATAATGTACTTGTACCAAAGCCATGTAATAGCTATTAGACATTTCTTTTCTGCAATTTATTTTAAATCGGGTCTGGATTAATTTGGCGATGTGGACCCGCGCCATTTGTAATAGTTTAGATTTATTTTCCCGCAAATATATAACTGTTAAAAAGCATGCAAGAATGAATGTCTTAATTAAAATCAAGCGTAGAACACAAATAAACATGACAAGACAAATAACTGAAACATGACGCACAATTCGCACACACCACCCCTAGGGTACGCCTCACCTGTTGCCTTTCGAAAGGTGATCGTCGAGTAGAAGATGTCTTGGTAAGTCCTCATGATCTGGGAACCTGGCATGAGGGTAGCTTCTAAGGTGTCTTCCCATTGCTCTGGTGATCACCATGTCCCTACAAACTCGAATTGACCCGAACACCTCCAACAGTGGTGCTACCTACCTCTCAATGGTGGGATGGCACTACTTTAAAGGACATTTACACAGACGAATTCCTTAGGGTAGGTAGACGACTCATGGATACTTGCTCTCTTCAAAACAAAATTCAAAGACTTTTCACACCAACACATTTTCAAAAGCTTTCAAAGCAATTTTTTCAAACACTCTGACGTACGAGTCGAACTGAAATTTTTCAAAGAAACTTTTTAAAACCCACAATTGAAAAGCAAACAAGCAATTTTGAAAACACAAATGAGCAAGTACCTAAGAGCCCATGGATAACCATGGATAGAAAGGGTGCTAACACCTTCCCTTTCTATAACCTACCTCCCGAACCGAGAGCGATCTCTTTAAGGAATTTTTCTGTGCTTTTGTCCTTTCCATTTGGAGAAAATAAAAGACGGTGGCGACTCTTGCTTCCGCGACATTTCGCGAACCAGCTTTAAAACAGTCAGTTCCAGATCCACCGATCACAAGATGTGACCCAGATTTGGCGACATTCTGATACTTATTCCAGATTTCCTTCTAGAGATAGTTCAGATGTGACCCAGATTTGGCGACATTCCGAAACTTATTCCAGATTTCCTTCTAGAGATAGTTCAGATGTGACCCAGATTTGGCGACATTCCGATAATCATTCCAGATTTCCTTCTAGAGATAGTTCAGATGTGACCCAGATTTGGCGACATTCCGATACTTATTCCAGATTTCCTTCTAGAGATAGTTCAGATGTGACTCAGATTTGGCGACATTCCTTTACTTATTCCAGATTTTCCTTCTAGAGATAGTTCAGATGTGACCCAGATTTGGCGATATTCCGATACTTATTCGAGATTTTCCTTCTAGAGATAGTTCAGATGTGACCCAGATTTGGCGACATTCTGATACTTATTCCAGATTTTCCTTCTAGAGATAGTTCAGATGTGACCCAGATTTGGCGACATTCCGAAACTTATTCCAGATTTGCTTCTAGAGATAGTTCAGATGTGACCCAGATTTGGCGACATTCCGATACTTATTCCAGATTTCATTCTAGAGATAGTTCAGATGTGACCCAGATTTGGCGACATTCCGATACTTATTCCAGATTTCATTCTATAGATAGTTCAGATGTGACCCAGATTTGGCGACATTCCGATACTTATTCCAGATATCCTTCTAGAGATAGTTCAGATGTGACCCAGATTTGGCGACATTCAGATACTTATTCCAGATTTCATTCTAGAGATAGTTCAGATGTGACCCAGATTTGGCGACATTCTGAAACTTATTCAAGATTTCCTTCTAGAGATAGCTCAGATGTGATCCAGATTTGCCGACATTCCGATACTTATTCCAGATTTCCTTCTAGAGATAGTTCAGATGTGACCCAGATTTGGTGACATTCCGATACTTATTCCATATTTTCCTTCTAGAGATAGTTCAGATGTGACCCAGATTTGGCGACATTCCGATACTTATTCCAGATTTCCTTCTATAGATAGTTCAGATGTGACCCAGATTTGGCGACATTCCGATACTTATTCCATATTTCCTTCTAGAGATAGTTCAGATGTGACCCAGATTTAGCGATATTCCGATACTTATTCCAGATTTCATTCTAGAGATAGTTCAGATGTGACCCAGATTTGGCGACATTCCGATACTTATTCCAGATTTCCTTCTAGAGATAGTTCAGATGTGACCCATATTTGGCGATATTCCGATACTTATTCCAGATTTCATTCTAGAGATAGTTCAGATGTGACCCAGATTTGGCGAAATTCTGAAACTTATTCAAGATTTCCTTTTAGAGATAATTCAGATTTGACCCAGATTTGACGATATTCCGATACTTATTCCAGATTTCCTTCTAGAGATAGTTCAGATGTGACCCAGATTTGGCGATATTCCGATACTTATTCCAGATTTTCCTTCTAGAGGTAGTTCAGATGTGACCCAGATTTAGCGATATTCCGATACTTATTCCAGATTTTCCTTCTAGAGGTAGTTCAGATGTGACCCAGATTTGGCGACATTCCGATACTTATTCCAGATTTCATTCTAGAGATAGTTCAGATGTGACCCAGATTTGGTGACATTTCGATACTTATTCCAGATTTTCCTTCTAGAGATAGTTCAGATGTGACCCAGATTTGGCGACATTCCGATACTCATTCCAGATTTACTTCTAGAGATAGTTCAGATGTGACCCAGATTTGGTGACATTCCGATACTTATTCCAGATTTTCCTTCTAGAGATAGTTCAGATGTGACCCAGATTTGGGAACATTCCGATACTTATTACAGATTTCCTTCTAGAGATAGTTCAGATGTGACCTAGATTTGGGGATATTCCGATACTTATTCCAGATTTCCTTCTAGAGATAGTTCAGATGTGACCCAGATTTGGCGACATTCTGATACTTATTCCAGATTTCCTTCTAGAGATAGTTCAAATGTGACCCAGATTTGGCGACATTCCGAAACTTATTCCAGATTTCCTTCTAGAGATAGTTCAGATGTGACCCAGATTTGGCGACATTCCGATACTCATTCCAGATTTACTTCTAGAGATAGTTCAGATGTGACCTAGATTTGGCGACATTCCGATACTTATTCCAGATTTCCTTCTAGAGATAGTTCAGATGTGACTCAGATTTGGCGACATTCCTTTACTTATTCCAGATTTTCCTTCTAGAGATAGTTCAGATGTGACCCAGATTTGGCGATATTCCGATACTTATTCGAGATTTTCCTTCTAGAGATAGTTCAGATGTGACCCAGATTTGGCGACATTCTGATACTTATTCCAGATTTCCTTCAAGAGATAGTTCAGATGTGACCCAGATTTGGCGACATTCCGATACTTATTCCAGATTTCCTTCTAGAGATAGTTCAGATGTGACCCAGATTTGGCGATATTCCGATAATTATTCCAGATTTCCTTCTAGAGATAGTTCAGATGTGACCCAGATTTGGCGACATTCTAATACTCATTCCAGATTTCATTCTAGAGATAGTTCAGATGTGACCCAGATTTGGAAACATTCCGAAACTTATTCCAGATTTTCCTTCTAGAGATAGTTCAGATGTGACCCATATTTGGCGACATTCCGATACTTATTCCAGATTTTCTTCTAGAGATAGTTCAGATGTGACCCATATTTGGCGACATTTGGATACTTATTCCAGATTTTCCTTCTAGAGATAGTTCAGATGTGACCCAGATTTGGCGATATTCTGAAACTTATTCCAGATTTCCTTCTAGAGATAGTTCAGATGTGACCCAGATTTGGCGACATTCCGATTCTTATTCCAGATTTCATTCTAGAGATAGTTTAGAAGTGACCCAAATTTGGCGAAATTCCGATACTTATTCCAGATTTCATTCTAGAGATAGTTCAGATGTGACCCAGATTTGGAGACATTCCGATACTTATTCCAGATTTCCTTCTAGAGATAGTTCAGATGTGACCCATATTTGGCGACATTCCGATACTTATTCCAGATTTTCTTCTAGAGATAGTTCAGATGTGACCCATATTTGGCGACATTCAGATACTTATTCCAGATTTTCCTTCTAGAGATAGTATAGATGTGACCCAAATTTGGCGACATTCCGATACTTATTCCAGATTTCCTTCTAGAGATAGTTCAGATGTGACCCAGTTTTGGCAACATTCCGATTCTTATTCCAGATTTCATTCTAGAGATAGTTCAGAAGTGACCCAAATTTGGCGAAATTCCGATACTTATTCCAGATTTCATTCTAGAGATAGTTCAGATGTGACCCAGATTTGGAGACATTCCGATACTTATTCCAGATTTCCTTCTAGAGATAGTTCAGATGTGACCCAGATTTGGCGATATTCCGATACTTATTCCAGATTTCATTCTAGAGATAGTTCAGATGTGACCCAGATTTGGCGACATTCCGAAACTTATTCAAGATTTCCTTTTAGAGATAGTTCAGATGTGACCCAAATTTGGCGACATTCCGATACTTATTCTAGATTTCCTTCTAGAGATAGTTCTGATGTGACCCAGTTTTGGCAACATTCCGATACTTATTCCAGATTTCATTCTAGAGATAGTTCAGATGTGACCCAGATTTGGCGACATTCCGATACTTATTCCAGATTTCATTCTAGAGATAGTTCAGATGTGACCCAGATTTGGTGACATTTCGATACTTATTCCAGATTTTCCTTCTAGAGATAGTTCAGATGTGACCCAGATTTGGCGACATTCCGATACTCATTCCAGATTTACTTTTAGAGATAGTTCAGATGTGACCCAGATTTGGTGACATTCCGATACTTATTCCAGATTTTCCTTCTAGAGATAGTTCAGATGTGACCCAGATTTGGGAACATTCCGATACTTATTACAGATTTCCTTCTAGAGATAGTTCAGATGTGACCTAGATTTGGGGATATTCCGATACTTATTCCAGATTTCCTTCTAGAGATAGTTCAGATGTGACCCAGATTTGGCGACATTCTGATACTTATTCCAGATTTCCTTCTAGAGATAGTTCAGATGTGACCCAGATTTGGCGACATTCCGAAACTTATTCCAGATTTCCTTCTAGAGATAGTTCAGATGTGACCCAGATTTGGCGACATTCCGATACTCATTCCAGATTTACTTCTAGAGATAGTTCAGATGTGACCTAGATTTGGCGACATTCCGATACTTATTCCAGATTTCCTTCTAGAGATAGTTCAGATGTGACTCAGATTTGGCGACATTCCTTTACTTATTCCAGATTTTCCTTCTAGAGATAGTTCAGATGTGACCCAGATTTGGCGATATTCTGATACTTATTCGAGATTTTCCTTCTAGAGATAGTTCAGATGTGACCCAGATTTGGCGACATTCTGATACTTATTCCAGATTTCCTTCTAGAGATAGTTCAGATGTGACCCAGATTTGGCGACATTCCGATACTTATTCCAGATTTCCTTCTATAGATAGTTCAGATGTGACCCAGATTTGGCGATATTCCGATAATTATTCCAGATTTCCTTCTAGAGATAGTTCAGATGTGACCCAGATTTGGCGACATTCTAATACTCATTCCAGATTTCATTCTAGAGATAGTTCAGATGTGACCCAGATTTGGAAACATTCTGAAACTTATTCCAGATTTTCCTTCTAGAGATAGTTCAGATGTGACCCATATTTGGCGACATTCCGATACTTATTCCAGATTTTCTTCTAGAGATAGTTCAGATGTGACCCATATTTGACGACATTCGGATACTTATTCCAGATTTTCCTTCTAGAGATAGTTCAGATGTGACCCAGATTTGGCGACATTCCGAAACTTATTCCAGATTTCCTTCTAGAGATAGTTCAGATGTGACCCAGATTTGGCGACATTCCGATTCTTATTCCAGATTTCATTCTAGAGATAGTTCAGAAGTGACCCAAATTTGGCGAAATTCCGATACTTATTCCAGATTTCATTCTAGAGATAGTTCAGATGTGACCCAGATTTGGAGACATTCCGATACTTATTCCAGATTTCCTTCTAGAAATAGTTCAGATGTGACCCATATTTGGCGACATTCCGATACTTATTCCAGATTTTCTTCTAGAGATAGTTCAGATGTGACCCATATTTGGCGACATTCGGATACTTATTCCAGATTTTCCTTCTAGAGATAGTATAGATGTGACCCAAATTTGGAGACATTCCGATACTTATTCCAGATTTCCTTCTAGAGATAGTTCAGATGTGACCCAGTTTTGGCAACATTCCGATTCTTATTCCAGATTTCATTCTAGAGATAGTTCAGAAGTGACCCAAATTTGGCGAAATTCCGATACTTATTCCAGATTTCATTCTAGAGATAGTTCAGATGTGACCCAGATTTGGAGACATTCCGATACTTATTCCAGATTTCCTTCTAGAGATAGTTCAGATGTGACCCAGATTTGGCGATATTCCGATACTTATTCCAGATTTCATTCTAGAGATAGTTCAGATGTGACCCAGATTTGGCGACATTCCGAAACTTATTCAAGATTTCCTTTTAGAGATAGTTCAGATGTGACCCAAATTTGGCGACATTCCGATACTTATTCTAGATTTCCTTCTAGAGATAGTTCTGATGTGACCCAATTTTGGCAACATTCCGATACTTATTCCAGATTTCATTCTAGAGATAGTTCAGATGTGACCCAGATTTGGCGACATTCCGATACTTATTCCAGATTTCCTTCTAGAGATAGTTCAGATGTGACCCAGATTTGGCGACATTCTGATACTTATTCCAGATTTCCTTCTAGAGATAGTTCAGATGTGACCGAGATTTGGCGACATTCCGATACTTATTCCAGATTTCATTCTAGAGATAGTTCAGTTGTGACCCAGATTTGGCGACATTCCGATACTTATTCCAGATTTCATTCTAGAGATAGTTCAGATGTGACCCAGATTTGGCGATATTCCGAAACTTATTCAAGATTTCCTTCTAGAGATAGATCAGATGTGACTAGATTTGGCGACATTCCGATACTTATTCCAGATTTCCTTCCAGAGATAGTTCAGATGTGACCCAGATTTGGCGACATTCCGATACTTATTCCAGATTTCCTTCTAGAGATAGTTCAGATGTGACCCAGATTTGGTGACATTCCGATACTTATTCCAGATTTTCCTTCTAGAGATAGTTCAGATGTGACCCAGATTTGGCGACATTCCGATACTTATTCCAGATTTCCTTCTAGAGATAGTTCAGATGTGACCCAAATTTGGCGACATTCCGAAACTTATTCCAGATTTCCTTCTAGAGATAGTTCAGATGTGACCCAGATTTGGCGACATTCCGATACTCATTCCAGATTTCATTCTAGAGATAGTTCAGATGTGACCCAGATTTGGCGACATTCCGATACTTATTCCAGATTTCATTCTATAGATAGTTTAGATGTGACCCAGATTTGGCGACATTCCGATACTTATTCCAGATTTCCTTCTAGAGATAGTTCATATGTGACCCAGATTTGGCGACATTCCAATACTTATTCCAGATTTCATTCTAGAGATAGTTCAGATGTGACCCAGATTTGGCGACATTCCGATACTTATTCTAGATTTTCTTCTAGAGATAGTTCAGATGTGACCCAGATTTGGCGACATTCCGATACTTATTCCAGATTTCATTCTAGAGATAGTTCAGATGTGTCCCAGATTTGGCGAAATTCCGAAACTTATTCAAGATTTCCTTCTAGAGATAGTTCAGATGTGACCCAGATTTGGCGATATTCCGATACTTATTCCAGATTTCCTTCTAGAGATAGTTCAGATGTGACCCAGATTTGGCGACATTCCGATACTTATTCCAGATTTCATTCTAGAGATAGTTCAGATGTGACCCAGATTTGGCGACATTCTGATACTTATTCCAGATTTCCTTCTAGAGATAGTTCAGATGTGACTAGATTTGGCGACATTCCGATACTTATTCCAGATTTCATTCTAGAGATAGTTCAGATGTGACCCAGATTTGGCGACATTCCGAAACTTATTCAAGGTTTCCTTCTAGAGATAGTTCAGATGTGACCCAGATTTGGCGACATTCTGATACTTATTCCAGATTTCCTTCTAGAGATAGTTCAGATGTGACCCAGATTTGGCGATATTCCGATACTTATTCCAGATTTCATTCTAGAGATAGTTAAGATGTGACCCAGATTTGGCGAAATTCCGAAACTTATTCAAGATTTCCTTCTAGAGATAGTTCTGATGTGACCCAGATTTGGCGATATTCCGATACTTATTCCGGATTTCCTTCTAGAGATAGTTCAGATGTGACCCAGATTTGGTGACATTCCGATACTTATTCCAGATTTTCCTTCTAGAGATAGTTCAGATGTGACCCAGATTTGGCGACATTCCGATACTTATTCCAGATTTCCTTCTAGAGATAGTTCAGATGTGACCCAGATTTGGCGACATTCCGATACTTATTCCATATTTCCTTCTAGAGATAGTTCAGATGTGACCCAAATTTGGCGACATTCCGATACTTATTCTAGATTTCATTCTAGAGATAGTTCAGATGTGACCCAGATTTGGCGACATTCTGATACTTATTCCAGATTTCCTTCTAGAGATAGTTCAGATGTGACCCAGATTTGGCGATATTCCGATACTTATTCCAGATTTCATTCTAGAGATAGTTCAGATGTGACCCAGATTTGGCAAAATTCCGAAACTTATTCCAGATTTCCTTCTAGAGATAGTTCAGATGTGACCCAGATTTGGCGACATTCCGATACTTATTCCAGATTTCCTTCTAGAGATAATTCAGATGTGATCCAGATTTGGCGACATTTCGATACTTATTCCAGATTTTCCTTCTAGAGATAGTTCAGATGTGACCCAGATTTGGCGATATTCGGATACTTATTCCAGATTTCCTTCTAGAGATAGTTCAGATGTGACCCAGATTTTTGCGACATTCCGATACTTATTCCAGATTTTCCTTCTAGAGATAGTTCAGATGTGACCCAGATTTAGCGACATTCCGATACTTATTCCAGATCTTCCTTCTAGAGATAGTTCAGATGTGACCCAGATTTGGCGACATTCCGAAACTTATTCTAGATTTCCTTCTAGAGATAGTTCAGATGTGACCCAGATTTGGCGACATTCCGATACTTATTCCAGATTTCATTCTAGAGATAGTTCAGATGTGACCCAGATTTGGCGACATTCCGATACTTATTCCAGATTTCATTCTAGAGATAGTTCAGATGTGACCCAGATTTAGCGATATTCTGATACTTATTCCAGATTTCCTTCTAGAGATAGTTCAGATGTGACCCAGATTTGGCGACATTCCGATACTTATTCCACATTTCATTCTAGAGATAGTTCAGATGTGACCCAGATTTGGCGACATTCCGAAACTTATTCAAGATTTCCTTCTAGAGATAGTTCAGATGTGACCCAGATTTGGCGACATTCCGATACTTATTCCAGATTTCCTTCTAGAGATAGTTCAGATGTGACCCAGATTTGGCGACATTCCGATACTTATTCCAGATTTTCCTTCTAGAGATAGTTCAGATGTGACCCAGATTTGGCGACATTCCGATACTTATTACAGATTTCTTTCTAGAGATAGTTCAGATGTGACCCAGATTTGGCGATATTCTGATACTTATTCCAGATTTCCTTCTAGAGATAGTTCAGATGTGACCGAGATTTGGCGACATTCCGATACTTATTCCAGATTTCATTCTAGAGATAGTTCAGTTGTGACCCAAATTTGGCGACATTCCGATACTTATTCCAGATTTCCTTCTAGAGATAGTTCAGATGTGACCCAGATTTGGAGACATTCCGATACTTATTCCAAATTTCATTCTAGAGATAGTTCAGATGTGACCCAGATTTGGCGACATTCCGAAACTTATTCCAGATTTCCTTCTAGAGATAGTTAAGATGTGACCCAGATTTGGCGACATTCCGATACTTATTCCAGATTTCATTCTAGAGATAGTTCAGATGTGACCCAGATTTGGCGACATTCCGATACTTATTCTAGATTTCATTCTAGAGATAGTTCAGATATGACCCAGATTTGGCGACATTTTGATACTTATTCCAGATTTCCTTCTAGAGATAGTTCAGATGTGACTAGATTTGACGACATTCCGATACTTATTCCAGATTTCATTCTAGAGATAGTTCAGATGTGACCCAGATTTTGCGACATTCCGAAACTTATTCAAGGTTTCCTTCTAGAGATAGTTCAGATGTGACCCAGATTTGGCGACATTCCGATACTTATTCCAGATTTCCTTCTAGAGATAGTTCAGATGTGACCCAGATTTGGCGACATTCCGAAACTTATTCTAGATTTCCTTCTAGAGATAGTTCAGATGTGACCCAGATTTTGCGACATTCCGATACTCATTCCAGATTTCCTTCTAGAGATAGTTCAGATGTCACCCAGATTTGGCGACATTCCGATACTTATTCCAGATTTCCTTCTAGAGATAGTTCAGATGTGACCCAGATTTGGCGACATTCCTTTACTTATTCCAGATTTTCCTTCTAGAGATAGTTCAGATGTGACCCAGATTTGGCGACATTCCGATACTTATTCGAGATTTTCCTTCTAGAGATAGTTCAGATGTGACCCAGATTTGGCGACATTCCGATACTTATTCCAGATTTCCTTCTAGAGATAGTTCAGATGTGACCCAGATTTGGCGACATTCCGAAACTTATTCCAGATTTCCTTCTAGAGATAGTTCAGATGTGACCCAGATTTTGCGACATTCCGATACTCATTCCAGATTTCCTTCTAGAGATAGTTCAGATGTCACCCAGATTTGGCGACATTCCGATACTTATTCCAGATTTCCTTCTATAGATAGTTCAGATGTGACCCAGATTTGGCGACATTCCGATACTTTTTCCAGATTTTCCTTCTAAAGATAGTTCAGATGTGACCCAGATTTGGCGACATTCCGATACTTATTCCAGATTTCATTCTAGAGATAGTTCAGATGTGACCCAGATTTGGCGACATTCCGAAACTTATTCCAGATTTTCCTTCTAGAGATAATTCAGATGTGACCCAGATTTGGCGACATTCCGATACTTATTCCAGATTTCCTTCTAGAGATAGTTCAGATGTGACCCAGATTTGGCGACATTCCGATACTTATTCCAGATTTTCCTTCTAGAGATAGTTCAAATGTGACCCAGATTTGGCGACATTCCGATACTTATTCCAGATTTCCTTCTAGAGATAGTTCATATGTGACCCAGATTTGTTAACAATCCGATACTTATTCCGTATTTCCTTCTAGAGATAGTTCAGATGTGACCCAGATTTAGCGATATTCCGATACTTATTCCAGATTTCATTCTAGAGATAGTTCAGATGTGACCCAGATTTGGCGACATTCCGATACTTATTCCAGATTTCCTTCTAGAGATAGTTCAAATGTGACCCAGATTTGGCGATATTCCGATACTTATTCCAGATTTCATTCTAGAGATAGTTCAGATGTGACCCAGATTTGGCGAAATTCCGAAACTTATTCAAGATTTCCTTCTAGAGATAGTTCAGATGTGACCCAGATTTGGCGATATTCCGATACTTATTCCAGATTTCCTTCTAGAGATAGTTCAGATGTGACCCAGATTTGTTAACATTCCGATACTTATTCCGTATTTCCTTCTAGAGATAGTTCAGATGTGACCCAGATTTAGCGATATTCCGATACTTATTCCAGATTTCATTCTAGAGATAGTTCAGATGTGACCCAGATTTGGCGACATTCCGATACTTATTCCAGATTTCCTTCTAGAGATAGTTCAAATGTGACCCAGATTTGGCGATATTCCGATACTTATTCCAGATTTCATTCTAGAGATAGTTCAGATGTGACCCAGATTTGGCGAAATTCCGAAACTTATTCAAGATTTCCTTCTAGAGATAGTTCATATGTGACCCAGATTTGGCGATATTCAGATACTTATTCCAGATTTCCTTCTAGAGATAGTTCAGATGTGACCCAGATTTGGCGACATTCCGATACTTATTCCAGATTTTCCTTCTAGAGATAGTTCAGATGTGACCCAGATTTGGCGATATTCCGATACTTATTCCAGATTTCCTTCTAGAGATAGTTCAGATGTGACCCAGATTTGGTGACATTCCGATACTTATTCCAGATTTCCTTCTAGAGATAGTTCAGATGTGACCCAGATTTGGCGACATTCCGATACTTATTCCAGATTTTCTTCTAGAGATAGTTCAGATGTGACCCAGATTTGGCGACATTCCGATACTTATTCCAAATTTCCTTCTAGAGATAGTTCAGATGTGACCCAGATTTGGCGACATTCCGATACTCATTCCAGATTTCATTCTAGAGATAGTTCAGATGTGACCCAAATTTGGCGACATTCCAAAACTTATTCCAGATTTTCCTTCTAGAGATAGTTCAGATGTGACCCAGATTTGGCGATATTCCGATACTTATTCCAGATTTCATTCTAGAGATAGTTCAGATGTGACCCAGATTTGGCGCCATTCCGATACTTATTCCATATTTTCCTTCTAGAGATAGTTCAGATGTGACCCAGATTTGGTGATATTCCGATATTTATTCCAGATTTCCTTCTAGAGATAGTTCAGATGTGACCCAGATTTGGCGACATTCTGATACTTATTCCAGATTTTCCTTCTAGAGATAGATCAGATGTGACCCAGATTTGGCGACATTCCGATACTTATTCCAGATTTTCCTTCTAGAGATAGTTCAGATGTGACCCAGATTTGGCGACATTCCGAAACTTATTCCAAATTTCCTTCTAGAGATAGTTCAGATGTGACCCAGATTTGGCGACATTCCGATACTTATTCCAGATTTCATTCTAGAGATAGTTCAGACGTGACCCAGATTTGGCGATATTCCAATACTTATTCCAGATTTCATTCTAGAGATAGTTCAGATGTGACCCAGATTTGGCGACATTCCGATACTTATTCCAGATTTCATTCTAGAGATAGTTCAGATGTGACCCAGATTTGGCGACATTCCGATAATTATACCAGATTTTCCTTCTAGTGATAGTTCAGATGTGACCCAGATTTGGCGACATTCCGATACTTATTCCAGATTTCATTCTAGAGATAGTTCAGATGTGACCCAGATTTTGCGACATTCCGATACTTATTCCAGATTTCCTTCTAGAGATAGTTCAGATGTGACCCATATTTGGTGACATTCCGATACTTATTCCAGATTTTCTTCTAGAGATAGTTCAGATGTGACCCATATTTGGCGACATTCGGATACTTATTCCAGATTTTCCTTCTAGAGATAGTATAGATGTGACCCAGATTTGGCGACATTCCGAAACTTATTCCAGATTTCCTTCTAGAGATAGTTCAGATGTGACCCAGATTTGGCGACATTCCGATTCTTATTCCAGATTTCATTCTAGAGATAGTTCAGAAGTGACCCAAATTTGGCGAAATTCCGATACTTATTCCAGATTTCATTCTAGAGATAGTTCAGATGTGACCCAGATTTGGAGACATTCCGATACTTATTCCAGATTTCCTTCTAGAGATAGTTCAGATGTGACCCAGATTTGGCGATATTCCGATACTTATTCCAGATTTCATTCTAGAGATAGTTCAGATGTGACCCAGATTTGGCGACATTCCGAAACTTATTCAAGATTTCCTTTTAGAGATAGTTCAGATGTGACCCAAATTTGGCGACATTCCGATACTTATTCTAGATTTCCTTCTAGAGATAGTTCAGATGTGACCCAGTTTTGGCAACATTCCGATACTTATTCCAGATTTCATTCTAGAGATAGTTCAGATGTGACCCAGATTTGGCGACATTCCGATACTTATTCCAGATTTCCTTCTAGAGATAGTTCAGATGTGACCCAGATTTGGCGACATTCTGATACTTATTCCAGATTTCCTTCTAGAGATAGTTCAGATGTGACCGAGATTTGGCGACATTCCGATACTTATTCCAGATTTCATTCTAGAGATAGTTCAGTTGTGACCCAGATTTGGCGACATTCTGATACTTATTCCAGATTTCCTTCTAGAGATAGTTCAGATGTGACCCAGATTTGGCGACATTCCGAAACTTATTCAAGATTTCCTTCTAGAGATAGTTCAGATGTGACTAGATTTGGCGACATTCCGAAACTTATTCCAGATTTCCTTCTAGAGATAGTTCAGATGTGACCCAGATTTGGCGACATTCCGATACTTATTCCAGATTTCATTCTAGAGATAGTTCAGATGTGACCCAGATTTGGCGACATTCCGATACTTATTCCAGATTTCATTCTAGAGATAGTTCAGATGTGACCCAGATTTGGCGACATTCTGATACTTATTCCAGATTTCCTTCTAGAGATAGTTCAGATGTGACTAGATTTGGCGACATTCCGATACTTATTCCAGATTTCATTCTAGAGATAGTTCAGATGTGACCCAGATTTGGCGACATTCCGAAACTTATTCAAGGTTTCCTTCTAGAGATAGTTCAGATGTGACCCAGATTTGGCGACATTCTGATACTTATTCCAGATTTCCTTCCAGAGATAGTTCAGATGTGACCCAGATTTGGCGACATTCCGAAACTTATTCCAGATTTCCTTCTAGAGATAGTTCAGATGTGACCCAGATTTGGCGACATTCCGATACTCATTCCAGATTTCCTTCTAGAGATAGTTCAGATGTCACCCAGATTTGGCGACATTCCGATACTTATTCCAGATTTCCTTCTAGAGATAGTTCAGATGTGACTCAGATTTGGCGACATTCCTTTACTTATTCTAGATTTTCCTTCTAGAGATAGTTCAGATGTGACCCAGATTTGGTGATATTCCGATACTTATTCCAGATTTTCCTTCTAGAGATAGTTCAGATGTGACCCAGATTTGGCGACATTCCGATACTTATTCCAGATTTTCCTTCTAGAGATAGTTCAGATGTGACCCAGATTTGGCGACATTCCGAAACTTATTCCAGATTTCCTTCTAGAGATAGTTCAGATGTGACCCAGATTTGGCGACATTCCGATACTTATTCCAGATTTCATTCTAGAGATAGTTCAGATGTGACCCAGATTTGGCGACATTCCGATACTTATTCCAGATTTCATTCTATAGATAGTTCAGATGTGACCCAGATTTGGCGACATTCCGATACTTATTCCAGATTTCCTTCTAGAGATAGTTCATATGTGACCCAGATTTGGCGACATTCCGATACTTATTCCAGATTTCATTCTAGAGATAGTTCAGATGTGACCCAGATTTGGCGACATTCCGATACTTATTCTAGATTTTCTTCTAGAGATAGTTCAGATGTGACCCAGATTTGGCGACATTCCGATACTTATTCCAGATTTCATTCTAGAGATAGTTCAGATGTGTCCCAGATTTGGCGAAATTCCGAAACTTATTCAAGATTTCCTTCTAGAGATAGTTCAGATGTGACCCAGATTTGGCGATATTCCGATACTTATTCCAAATTTCCTTCTAGAGATAGTTCAGATGTGACCCAGATTTGGCGACATTCCGATACTTATTCCAGATTTCATTCTAGAGATAGTTCAGATGTGACCCAGATTTGGCGACATTCTGATACTTATTCCAGATTTCCTTCTAGAGATAGTTAAGATGTGACTAGATTTGGCGACATTCCGATACTTATTCCAGATTTCATTCTTGAGATAGTTCAGATGTGACCCAGATTTGGCGACATTCCGAAACTTATTCAAGGTTTCCTTCTAGAGATAGTTCAGATGTGACCCAGATTTGGCGACATTCTGATACTTATTCCAGATTTCCTTCTAGAGATAGTTCAGATGTGACCCAGATTTGGCGACATTCCGATACTCATTCCAGATTTCCTTCTAGAGATAGTTCAGATGTGACCCAGATTTGGCGACATTCCGATACTTATTCCAGATTTCCTTCTAGAGATAGTTCAGATGTGACTCAGATTTGGCGACATTCCTTTACTTATTCCAGATTTTCCTTCTAGAGATAGTTCAGATGTGACCCAGATTTGGTGATATTCCGATACTTATTCGAGATTTTCCTTCTAGAGATAGTTCAGATGTGACCCAGATTTGGCGACATTCCGATACTTATTCCAGATTTTCCTTCTAGAGATAGTTCAGATGTGACCCAGATTTGGCGACATTCCGAAACTTATTCCAGATTTCCTTCTAGAGATAGTTCAGATGTGACCCAGATTTGGCGACATTCCGATACTTATTCCAGATTTCATTCTAGTGATAGTTCAGATGTGACCCAGATTTGGCGACATTCCGATACTTATTCCAGATTTCATTCTATAGATAGTTCAGATGTGACCCAGATTTGGCGACATTCCGATACTTATTCCAGATTTCCTTCTAGAGATAGTTCAGATGTGACCCAGATTTGGTGACATTCCGATACTTATTCCAGATTTTCCTTCTAGAGATAGTTCAGATGTGACCCAGATTTGGCGACATTCCGATACTTATTCCAGATTTCCTTCTAGAGATAGTTCAGATGTGACCCAGATTTGGCGACATTCCGATACTTATTCCAGATTTCATTCTAGAGATAGTTCAGATGTGACCCAGATTTGGCGACATTCCGATACTTTTTCTAGATTTCCTTCTAGAGATAGTTCAGATGTGACCCAGATTTGGCGATATTCCGATACTTATTCCAGATTTCATTCTAGAGATAGTTCAGATGTGACCCAGATTTGGCGAAATTCCGAAACTTATTCAAGATTTCCTTCTAGAGATAGTTCAGATGTGACCCAGATTTGGCGACATTCCGAAACTTATTCCAGATTTCCTTCTAGAGATAGTTCAGATGTGACCCAGATTTGGCGACATTCCGATACTCATTCCAGATTTCCTTCTAGAGATAGTTCAGATGTGACCCAGATTTGGCGACATTCCGATACTTATTCCAGATTTCCTTCTAGAGATAGTTCAGATGTGACTCAGATTTGGCGACATTCCTTTACTTATTCCAGATTTTCCTTCTAGAGATAGTTCAGATGTGACCCAGATTTGGTGATATTCCGATACTTATTCGAGATTTTCCTTCTAGAGATAGTTCAGATGTGACCCAGATTTGGCGACATTCCGATACTTATTCCAGATTTTCCTTCTAGAGATAGTTCAGATGTGACCCAGATTTGGCGACATTCCGAAACTTATTCCAGATTTCCTTCTAGAGATAGTTCAGATGTGATTCAGATTGGCGACATTCCGATACTTATTCCAGATTTCATTCTAGAGATAGTTCAGATGTGACCCAGATTTGGCGACATTCCGATACTTATTCCAGATTTCATTCTATAGATAGTTCAGATGTGACCCAGATTTGGCGACATTCCGATACTTATTCCAGATTTCCTTCTAGAGATAGTTCATATGTGACCCAGATTTGGCGACATTCCGATACTTATTCCAGATTTCATTCTAGAGATAGTTCAGATGTGACCCAGATTTGGCGATATTCCGATACTTATTCTAGATTTCCTTCTAGAGATAGTTCAGATGTGACCCAGATTTGGCGACATTCCGATACTTATTCCAGATTTCATTCTAGAGATAGTTCAGATGTGACCCAGATTTGGCGACATTCCGATACTTATTCCAGATTTCATTCTATAGATAGTTCAGATGTGACCCAGATTTGGCGACATTCCGATACTTATTCCAGATTTCCTTCTAGAGATAGTTCAGATGTGACCCAGATTTGGTGACATTCCGATACTTATTCCAGATTTTCCTTCTAGAGATAGTTCAGATGTGACCCAGATTTGGCGACATTCCGATACTTATTCCAGATTTCCTTCTAGAGATAGTTCAGATGTGACCCAGATTGGGCGACATTCCGATACTTATTCCAGATTTCATTCTAGAGATAGTTCAGATGTGACCCAGATTTGGCGACATTCCGAAACTTATTCAAGGTTTCCTTCTAGAGATAGTTCAGATGTGACCCAGATTTGGCGACATTCTGATACTTATTCCAGATTTCCTTCTAGAGATAGTTCAGATGTGACCCAGATTTGGCGACATTCCGAAACTTATTCCAGATTTCCTTCTAGAGATAGTTTAGATGTGACCCAGATTTGGCGATATTCCGATACTCATTCCAGATTTCCTTCTAGAGATAGTTCAGATGTGACCCAGATTTGGCGACATTCCGATACTTATTCCAGATTTCCTTCTAGAGATAGTTCAGATGTGACTCAGATTTGGCGACATTCCTTTACTTATTCCAGATTTTCCTTCTAGAGATAGTTCAGATGTGACCAAGATTTGGTGATATTCCGATACTTATTCGAGATTTTCCTTCTAGAGATAGTTCAGATGTGACCCAGATTTGGCGACATTCCGATACTTATTCCAGATTTTCCTTCTAGAGATAGTTCAGATGTGACCCAGATTTGGCGACATTCCGAAACTTATTCCAGATTTCCTTCTAGAGATAGTTCAGATGTGACCCAGATTTGGCGACATTCCGATACTTATTCCAGATTTCATTCTAGAGATAGTTCAGATGTGACCCAGATTTGGCGACATTCCGATACTTATTCCAGATTTCATTCTATAGATAGTTCAGATGTGACCCAGATTTGGCGACATTCCGATACTTATTCCAGATTTCCTTCTAGAGATAGTTCAGATGTGACCCAGATTTGGTGACATTCTGATACTTATTCCAGATTTTCCTTCTAGAGATAGTTCAGATGTGACCCAGATTTGGCGACATTCCGATACTTATTCCAGATTTCCTTCTAGAGATAGTTCAGATGTGACCCAGATTTGGCGACATTCCGATACTTATTCCAGATTTCATTCTAGAGATAGTTCAGATGTGACCCAGATTTGGCAACATTCCGATACTTATTCTAGATTTCCTTCTAGAGATAGTTCAGATGTGACCCAGATTTGGCGATATTCCGATACTTATTCCAGATTTCATTCTAGAGATAGTTCAGATGTGACCCAGATTTGGCGAAATTCCGAAACTTATTCAAGATTTCCTTCTAGAGATAGTTCAGATGTGACCCAGATTTGGCGATATTCCGATACTTATTCCAGATTTCCTTCTAGAGATAGTTCAGATGTGACCCAGATTTGGCGACATTCCGTTACTTATTCCAGATTTTCCTTCTAGAGATAGTTCAGATGTGACCCAGATTTGGCGATATTCGGATACTTATTCCAGATTTCCTTCTAGAGATAGTTCAGATGTGACCCAGATTTGGCGACATTCCGATACTTATTCCAGATTTTCCTTCTAGAGATAGTTCAGATGTGACCCAGATTTAGCGACATTCCGATACTTATTCCAGATCTTCCTTCTAGAGATAGTTCAGATGTGACCCAGATTTGGCGACATTCCGAAACTTATTCTAGATTTCCTTCTAGAGATAGTTCAGATGTGACCCAGATTTGGCGACATTCCGATACTTATTCCAGATTTCATTCTAGAGATAGTTCAGATGTGACCCAATTTTGGCGACATTCCGATACTTATTCCAGATTTCATTCTAGAGATAGTTCAGATGTGACCCAGATTTAGCGACATTCTGATACTTATTCCAGATTTCCTTCTAGAGATAGTTCAGATGTGACCCAGATTTGGCGACATTCCGATACTTATTCCAGATTTCATTCTAGAGATAGTTCAGATATGACCCAGATTTGGCGACATTCCGAAACTTATTCAAGATTTCCTTCTAGAGATAGTTCAGATGTGACCCAGATTTGGAGACATTCCGATACTTATTCCAGATTTCCTTCTAGAGATAGTTCAGATGTGACCCAGATTTGGCGACATTCCGATACTTATTCCAGATTTTCTTTCTAGAGATAGTTCAGATGTGACCCAGATTTGGCGACATTTTGATACTTATTCCAGATTTCCTTCTAGAGATAGTTCAGATGTGACCCAGATTTGGCGACATTCCGATACTTATTCTAGATTTCCTTCTAGAGATAGTTCAGATGTGACCGAGATTTGGCGACATTCCGATACTTATTCCAGATTTCATTCTAGAGATAGTTAAGTTGTGACCCAGATTTGGCGACATTCCGATACTTATTCAAGGTTTCCTTCTAGAGATAGTTCAGATGTGACCCAGATTTGGTGACATTCCGAAACTTATTCCAGATTTCCTTCTAGAGATAGTTCAGATGTGACCCAGATTTGGCGACATTCTGATACTTATTCCAGATTTCCTTCTAGAGATAGTTCAGATGTGACCCAGATTTGGCGACATTCCGAAACTTATTCCAGATTTCCTTCTAGAGATAGTCATGTGAATGTCGCCAAAAGGCGACATTCCGATACTCATTCCAGATTTCCTTCTAGAGATAGTTCAGATGTGACCCAGATTTGGCGACATTCCGATACTTATTCCAGATTTCCTTCTAGAGATAGTTCAGATGTGACTCAGATTTGGCGATATTCCTTTACTTATTCCAGATTTTCCTTCTAGAGATAGTTCAGATGTGACCCAGATTTGGTGATATTCCGATACTTATTCGAGATTTTCCTTCTAGAGATAGTTCAGATGTGACCCAGATTTGGCGACATTCCGATACTTATTCCAGATTTTCCTTCTAGAGATAGTTCAGATGTGACCCAGATTTGGCGACATTCCGAAACTTATTCCAGATTTCCTTCTAGAGATAGTTCAGATGTGACCCAGATTTGGCGACATTCCGATACTTATTCCAGATTTCATTCTAGAGATAGTTCAGATGTGACCCAGATTTGGCGACATTCCGATACTTATTCCAGATTTCATTCTATAGATAGTTCAGATGTGACCCAGATTTGGCGACATTCCGATACTTATTCCAGATTTACTTCTAGAGATAGTTCAGATGTGACCCAGATTTGGCGACATTCCGATACTTATTCCAGATTTCATTCTAGAGTTAGTTCAGATGTGACCCAGATTTGCCGACATTTCGAAACTTATTCAAGATTTCCTTCTAGAGATAGTTCAGATGTGACCCAGATTTGGCGACATTCCGATACTTATTCCAGATTTCCTTCTAGAGATAGTTCAGATGTGACCCAGATTTGGCGACATTCCGATACTCATTCCAGATTTCCTTCTAGAGATAGTTCAGATGTGACCCAGATTTTGGCGACATTCCGATACTTATTCCAGATTTCCTTCTAGAGATAGTTCAGATGTGACTCAGATTTGGCGACATTCCTTTACTTATTCCAGATTTTCCTTCTAGAGATAGTTCAGATGTGACCCAGATTTGGTGATATTCCGATACTTATTCGAGATTTTCCTTCTAGAGATAGTTCAGATGTGACCCAGATTTGGCGACATTCCGATACTTATTCCAGATTTTCCTTCTAGAGATAGTTCAGATGTGACCCAGATTTGGCGACATTCCGAAACTTATTCCAGATTTCCTTCTAGAGATAGTTCAGATGTGACCCAGATTTGGCGACATTCCGATACTTATTCCAGATTTCATTCTAGTGATAGTTCAGATGTGACCCAGATTTGGCGACATTCCGATTCTTATTCCAGATTTCATTCTATAGATAGTTCAGATGTGACCCAGATTTGGCGACATTCCGATACTTATTCCAGATTTCCTTCTAGAGATAGTTCAGATGTGACCCAGATTTGGTGACATTCCGATACTTATTCCAGATTTTCCTTCTAGAGATAGTTCAGATGTGACCCAGATTTGGCGACATTCCGATACTTATTCCAGATTTCCTTCTAGAGATAGTTCAGATGTGACCCAGATTTGGCGACATTCCGATACTTATTCCAGATTTCATTCTAGAGATAGTTCAGATGTGACCCAGATTTGGCGACATTCCGATACTTTTTCTAGATTTCCTTCTAGAGATAGTTCAGATGTGACCCAGATTTGGCGATATTCCGATACTTATTCCAGATTTCATTCTAGAGATAGTTCAGATGTGACCCAGATTTGGCGAAATTCCGAAACTTATTCAAGATTTCCTTCTAGAGATAGTTCAGATGTGACCCAGATTTGGCGACATTCCGAAACTTATTCCAGATTTCCTTCTAGAGATAGTTCAGATGTGACCCAGATTTGGCGACATTCCGATACTCATTCCAGATTTCCTTCTAGAGATAGTTCAGATGTGACCCAGATTTGGCGACATTCCGATACTTATTCCAGATTTCCTTCTAGAGATAGTTCAGATGTGACTCAGATTTGGCGACATTCCTTTACTTATTCCAGATTTTCCTTCTAGAGATAGTTCAGATGTGACCCAGATTTGGTGATATTCCGATACTTATTCGAGATTTTCCTTCTAGAGATAGTTCAGATGTGACCCAGATTTGGCGACATTCCGATACTTATTCCAGATTTTCCTTCTAGAGATAGTTCAGATGTGACCCAGATTTGGCGACATTCCGAAACTTATTCCAGATTTCCTTCTAGAGATAGTTCAGATGTGATTCAGATTGGCGACATTCCGATACTTATTCCAGATTTCATTCTAGAGATAGTTCAGATGTGACCCAGATTTGGCGACATTCCGATACTTATTCCAGATTTCATTCTATAGATAGTTCAGATGTGACCCAGATTTGGCGACATTCCGATACTTATTCCAGATTTCCTTCTAGAGATAGTTCATATGTGACCCAGATTTGGCGACATTCCGATACTTATTCCAGATTTCATTCTAGAGATAGTTCAGATGTGACCCAGATTTGGCGATATTCCGATACTTATTCTAGATTTCCTTCTAGAGATAGTTCAGATGTGACCCAGATTTGGCGACATTCCGATACTTATTCCAGATTTCATTCTAGAGATAGTTCAGATGTGACCCAGATTTGGCGACATTCCGATACTTATTCCAGATTTCATTCTATAGATAGTTCAGATGTGACCCAGATTTGGCGACATTCCGATACTTATTCCAGATTTCCTTCTAGAGATAGTTCAGATGTGACCCAGATTTGGTGACATTCCGATACTTATTCCAGATTTTCCTTCTAGAGATAGTTCAGATGTGACCCAGATTTGGCGACATTCCGATACTTATTCCAGATTTCCTTCTAGAGATAGTTCAGATGTGACCCAGATTGGGCGACATTCCGATACTTATTCCAGATTTCATTCTAGAGATAGTTCAGATGTGACCCAGATTTGGCGACATTCCGAAACTTATTCAAGGTTTCCTTCTAGAGATAGTTCAGATGTGACCCAGATTTGGCGACATTCTGATACTTATTCCAGATTTCCTTCTAGAGATAGTTCAGATGTGACCCAGATTTGGCGACATTCCGAAACTTATTCCAGATTTCCTTCTAGAGATAGTTTAGATGTGACCCAGATTTGGCGATATTCCGATACTCATTCCAGATTTCCTTCTAGAGATAGTTCAGATGTGACCCAGATTTGGCGACATTCCGATACTTATTCCAGATTTCCTTCTAGAGATAGTTCAGATGTGACTCAGATTTGGCGACATTCCTTTACTTATTCCAGATTTTCCTTCTAGAGATAGTTCAGATGTGACCAAGATTTGGTGATATTCCGATACTTATTCGAGATTTTCCTTCTAGAGATAGTTCAGATGTGACCCAGATTTGGCGACATTCCGATACTTATTCCAGATTTTCCTTCTAGAGATAGTTCAGATGTGACCCAGATTTGGCGACATTCCGAAACTTATTCCAGATTTCCTTCTAGAGATAGTTCAGATGTGACCCAGATTTGGCGACATTCCGATACTTATTCCAGATTTCATTCTAGAGATAGTTCAGATGTGACCCAGATTTGGCGACATTCCGATACTTATTCCAGATTTCATTCTATAGATAGTTCAGATGTGACCCAGATTTGGCGACATTCCGATACTTATTCCAGATTTCCTTCTAGAGATAGTTCAGATGTGACCCAGATTTGGTGACATTCTGATACTTATTCCAGATTTTCCTTCTAGAGATAGTTCAGATGTGACCCAGATTTGGCGACATTCCGATACTTATTCCAGATTTCCTTCTAGAGATAGTTCAGATGTGACCCAGATTTGGCGACATTCCGATACTTATTCCAGATTTCATTCTAGAGATAGTTCAGATGTGACCCAGATTTGGCGACATTCCGATACTTATTCTAGATTTCCTTCTAGAGATAGTTCAGATGTGACCCAGATTTGGCGATATTCCGATACTTATTCCAGATTTCATTCTAGAGATAGTTCAGATGTGACCCAGATTTGGCGAAATTCCGAAACTTATTCAAGATTTCCTTCTAGAGATAGTTCAGATGTGACCCAGATTTGGCGATATTCCGATACTTATTCCAGATTTCCTTCTAGAGATAGTTCAGATGTGACCCAGATTTGGCGACATTCCGTTACTTATTCCAGATTTTCCTTCTAGAGATAGTTCAGATGTGACCCAGATTTGGCGATATTCGGATACTTATTCCAGATTTCCTTCTAGAGATAGTTCAGATGTGACCCAGATTTGGCGACATTCCGATACTTATTCCAGATTTTCCTTCTAGAGATAGTTCAGATGTGACCCAGATTTAGCGACATTCCGATACTTATTCCAGATCTTCCTTCTAGAGATAGTTCAGATGTGACCCAGATTTGGCGACATTCCGAAACTTATTCTAGATTTCCTTCTAGAGATAGTTCAGATGTGACCCAGATTTGGCGACATTCCGATACTTATTCCAGATTTCATTCTAGAGATAGTTCAGATGTGACCCAATTTTGGCGACATTCCGATACTTATTCCAGATTTCATTCTAGAGATAGTTCAGATGTGACCCAGATTTAGCGACATTCTGATACTTATTCCAGATTTCCTTCTAGAGATAGTTCAGATGTGACCCAGATTTGGCGACATTCCGATACTTATTCCAGATTTCATTCTAGAGATAGTTCAGATATGACCCAGATTTGGCGACATTCCGAAACTTATTCAAGATTTCCTTCTAGAGATAGTTCAGATGTGACCCAGATTTGGAGACATTCCGATACTTATTCCAGATTTCCTTCTAGAGATAGTTCAGATGTGACCCAGATTTGGCGACATTCCGATACTTATTCCAGATTTTCTTTCTAGAGATAGTTCAGATGTGACCCAGATTTGGCGACATTTTGATACTTATTCCAGATTTCCTTCTAGAGATAGTTCAGATGTGACCCAGATTTGGCGACATTCCGATACTTATTCTAGATTTCCTTCTAGAGATAGTTCAGATGTGACCGAGATTTGGCGACATTCCGATACTTATTCCAGATTTCATTCTAGAGATAGTTAAGTTGTGACCCAGATTTGGCGACATTCCGATACTTATTCAAGGTTTCCTTCTAGAGATAGTTCAGATGTGACCCAGATTTGGTGACATTCCGAAACTTATTCCAGATTTCCTTCTAGAGATAGTTCAGATGTGACCCAGATTTGGCGACATTCTGATACTTATTCCAGATTTCCTTCTAGAGATAGTTCAGATGTGACCCAGATTTGGCGACATTCCGAAACTTATTCCAGATTTCCTTCTAGAGATAGTTCAGATGTGACCCAGATTTGGCGACATTCCGATACTCATTCCAGATTTCCTTCTAGAGATAGTTCAGATGTGACCCAGATTTGGCGACATTCCGATACTTATTCCAGATTTCCTTCTAGAGATAGTTCAGATGTGACTCAGATTTGGCGATATTCCTTTACTTATTCCAGATTTTCCTTCTAGAGATAGTTCAGATGTGACCCAGATTTGGTGATATTCCGATACTTATTCGAGATTTTCCTTCTAGAGATAGTTCAGATGTGACCCAGATTTGGCGACATTCCGATACTTATTCCAGATTTTCCTTCTAGAGATAGTTCAGATGTGACCCAGATTTGGCGACATTCCGAAACTTATTCCAGATTTCCTTCTAGAGATAGTTCAGATGTGACCCAGATTTGGCGACATTCCGATACTTATTCCAGATTTCATTCTAGAGATAGTTCAGATGTGACCCAGATTTGGCGACATTCCGATACTTATTCCAGATTTCATTCTATAGATAGTTCAGATGTGACCCAGATTTGGCGACATTCCGATACTTATTCCAGATTTACTTCTAGAGATAGTTCAGATGTGACCCAGATTTGGCGACATTCCGATACTTATTCCAGATTTCATTCTAGAGTTAGTTCAGATGTGACCCAGATTTGCCGACATTTCGAAACTTATTCAAGATTTCCTTCTAGAGATAGTTCAGATGTGACCCAGATTTGGCGACATTCCGATACTTATTCCAGATTTCCTTCTAGAGATAGTTCAGATGTGACCCAGATTTGGCGACATTCCGATACTCATTCCAGATTTCATTCTAGAGATAGTTCAGATGTGACCCAGATTTGGCGACATTCCGATACTTATTCCAGATTTCCTTCTAGAGATAGTTCAGATGTGACCCAGATTTGGCGACATTCCGATACTTATTCCAGATTTCATTCTAGAGATAGTTCAGATGTGACCCAGATTTGGCGACATTCCGATACTTATTCTAGATTTCCTTCTAGAGATAGTTCAGATGTGACCCAGATTTGGCGACATTCCGATACTTATTCCAGATTTCATTCTAGAGATAGTTCAGATGTGACCCAGATTTAGCGACATTCTGATACTTATTCCAGATTTCCTTCTAGAGATAGTTCAGATGTGACCCAGATTTGGCGACATTCCGATACTTATTCCAGATTTCATTCTAGAGATAGTTCAGATATGACCCAGATTTGGCGACATTCCGAAACTTATTCAAGATTTCCTTCTAGAGATAGTTCAGATGTGACCCTGATTTGGCGATATTCCGATACTTATTTCAGATTTCCTTCTAGAGATAGTTCAGATGTGACCCAGATTTGGCGACATTCCGATACTTATTCCAGATTTTCCTTCTAGAGATAGTTCAGATGTGACCCAGATTTGGCGACATTCCGATACTTATTCCAGATTTCCTTCTAGAGATAGTTAAGATGTGACCCAGATTTGGCGACATTCCGATACTTATTCCAGATTTCCTTCTAGAGATAGTTCAGATGTGACCGAGATTTGGCGACATTCCGATACTTATTCCAGATTTCATTCTAGAGATAGTTAAGTTGTGACCCAGATTTGGCGACATTCCGATACTTATTCAAGGTTTCCTTCTAGAGATAGTTCAGATGTGACCCAGATTTGGAGACATTCCGAAACTTATTCAAGGTTTCCTTCTAGAGATAGTTCAGATGTGACCCAGATTTGGCGACATTCTGATACTTATTCCAGATTTCCTTCTAGAGATAGTTCAGATGTGACCCAGATTTGGCGACATTCCGAAACTTATTCCAGATTTCCTTCTAGAGATAGTTCAGATGTGACCCAGATTTGGCGACATTCCGATACTCATTCCAGATTTCCTTCTAGAGATAGTTCAGATGTGACCCAGATTTGGCGACATTCCGATACTTATTCCAGATTTCCTTCTAGAGATAGTTCAGATGTGACTCAGATTTGGCGACATTCCTTTACTTATTCCAGATTTTCCTTCTAGAGATAGTTCAGATGTGACCCAGATTTGGTGATATTCCGATACTTATTCGAGATTTTCCTTCTAGAGATAGTTCAGATGTGACCCAGATTTGGCGACATTCCGATACTTATTCCAGATTTTCCTTCTAGAGATAGTTCAGATGTGACCCAGATTTGGCGACATTCCGAAACTTATTCCAGATTTCCTTCTAGAGATAGTTCAGATGTGACCCAGATTTGGCGACATTCCGATACTTATTCCAGATTTCATTCTAGAGATAGTTCAGATGTGACCCAGATTTGGCGACATTCCGATACTTATTCCAGATTTCATTCTATAGATAGTTCAGATGTGACCCAGATTTGGCGACATTCCGATACTTATTCCAGATTTACTTCTAGAGATAGTTCAGATGTGACCCAGATTTGGCGACATTCCGATACTTATTCCAGATTTCATTCTAGAGTTAGTTCAGATGTGACCCAGATTTGCCGACATTTCGAAACTTATTCAAGATTTCCTTCTAGAGATAGTTCAGATGTGACCCAGATTTGGCGACATTCCGATACTTATTCCAGATTTCCTTCTAGAGATAGTTCAGATGTGACCCAGATTTGGCGACATTCCGATACTCATTCCAGATTTCATTCTAGAGATAGTTCAGATGTGACCCAGATTTGGCGACATTCCGATACTTATTCCAGATTTCCTTCTAGAGATAGTTCAGATGTGACCCAGATTTGGCGACATTCCGATACTTATTCCAGATTTCATTCTAGAGATAGTTCAGATGTGACCCAGATTTGGCGACATTCCGATACTTATTCTAGATTTCCTTCTAGAGATAGTTCAGATGTGACCCAGATTTGGCGACATTCCGATACTTATTCCAGATTTCATTCTAGAGATAGTTCAGATGTGACCCAGATTTAGCGACATTCTGATACTTATTCCAGATTTCCTTCTAGAGATAGTTCAGATGTGACCCAGATTTGGCGACATTCCGATACTTATTCCAGATTTCATTCTAGAGATAGTTCAGATATGACCCAGATTTGGCGACATTCCGAAACTTATTCAAGATTTCCTTCTAGAGATAGTTCAGATGTGACCCTGATTTGGCGATATTCCGATACTTATTTCAGATTTCCTTCTAGAGATAGTTCAGATGTGACCCAGATTTGGCGACATTCCGATACTTATTCCAGATTTTCCTTCTAGAGATAGTTCAGATGTGACCCAGATTTGGCGACATTCCGATACTTATTCCAGATTTCCTTCTAGAGATAGTTAAGATGTGACCCAGATTTGGCGACATTCCGATACTTATTCCAGATTTCCTTCTAGAGATAGTTCAGATGTGACCGAGATTTGGCGACATTCCGATACTTATTCCAGATTTCATTCTAGAGATAGTTAAGTTGTGACCCAGATTTGGCGACATTCCGATACTTATTCAAGGTTTCCTTCTAGAGATAGTTCAGATGTGACCCAGATTTGGAGACATTCCGAAACTTATTCAAGGTTTCCTTCTAGAGATAGTTCAGATGTGACCCAGATTTGGCGACATTCTGATACTTATTCCAGATTTCCTTCTAGAGATAGTTCAGATGTGACCCAGATTTGGCGACATTCCGAAACTTATTCCAGATTTCCTTCTAGAGATAGTTCAGATGTGACCCAGATTTGGCGACATTCCGATACTCATTCCAGATTTCCTTCTAGAGATAGTTCAGATGTGACCCAGATTTGGCGACATTCCGATACTTATTCCAGATTTCCTTCTAGAGATAGTTCAGATGTGACTCAGATTTGGCGACATTCCTTTACTTATTCCAGATTTTCCTTCTAGAGATAGTTCAGATGTGACCCAGATTTGGTGATATTCCGATACTTATTCGAGATTTTCCTTCTAGAGATAGTTCAGATGTGACCCAGATTTGGCGACATTCCGATACTTATTCCAGATTTTCCTTCTAGAAATAGTTCAGATGTGACCCAGATTTGGCGACATTCCGAAACTTATTCCAGATTTCCTTCTAGAGATAGTTCAGATGTGACCCAGATTTGGCGACATTCCGATACTTATTCCAGATTTCATTCTAGAGATAGTTCAGATGTGACCCAGATTTGGCGACATTCCGATACTTATTCCAGATTTCATTCTATAGATAGTTCAGATGTGACCCAGATTTGGCGACATTCCGATACTTATTCCAGATTTCCTTCTAGAGATAGTTCAGATGTGACCCAGATTTGGTGACATTCCGATACTTATTCCAGATTTTCCTTCTAGAGATAGTTCAGATGTGACCCAGATTTGGCGACATTCCGATACTTATTCCAGATTTCCTTCTAGAGATAGTTCAGATGTGACCCAGATTTGGCGACATTCCAAAACTTATTCCAGATTTCCTTCTAGAGATAGTTCAGATGTGACCCAGATTTGGCGACATTCCGATACTTATTCCAGATTTCATTCTAGAGATAGTTCAGATGTGACCCAGATTTGGCGACATTCCGATACTTATTCCAGATTTCCTTCTAGAGATAGTTCAGATGTGACCCAGATTTGGTGACATTCTGATACTTATTCCAGATTTTCCTTCTAGAGATAGTTCAGATGTGACCCAGATTTGGCGACATTCCGATACTTATTCCAGATTTCCTTCTAGAGATAGTTCAGATGTGACCCAGATTTGGCGACATTCCGATACTTATTACAGATTTCATTCTAGAGATAGTTCAGATGTGACCCAGATTTGGCGACATTCCGATACTTATTCTAGATTTCCTTCTAGAGATAGTTCAGATGTGACCCAGATTTGGCGATATTCCGATACTTATTCCAGATTTCATTCTAGAGATAGTTCAGATGTGACCCAGATTTGGCGAAATTCCGAAACTTATTCAAGATTTCCTTCTAGAGATAGTTCAGATGTGACCCAGATTTGGCGATATTCCGATACTTATTCCAGATTTCCTTCTAGAGATAGTTCAGATGTGACCCAGATTTGGCGACATTCCGTTACTTATTCCAGATTTTCCTTCTAGAGATAGTTCAGATGTGACCCAGATTTGGCGATATTCGGATACTTATTCCAGATTTCCTTCTAGAGATAGTTCAGATGTGACCCAGATTTGGCGACATTCCGATACTTATTCCAGATTTTCCTTCTAGAGATAGTTCAGATGTGACCCAGATTTAGCGACATTCCGATACTTATTCCAGATCTTCCTTCTAGAGATAGTTCAGATGTGACCCAGATTTGGCGACATTCCGAAACTTATTCTAGATTTCCTTCTAGAGATAGTTCAGATGTGACCCAGATTTGGCGACATTCCGATACTTATTCCAGATTTCATTCTAGAGATAGTTCAGATGTGACCCAGATTTAGCGACATTCCGATACTTATTCCAGATTTCATTCTAGAGATAGTTCAGATGTGACCCAGATTTAGCGACATTCTGATACTTATTCCAGATTTCCTTCTAGAGATAGTTCAGATGTGACCCAGATTTGGCGACATTCCGATACTTATTCCAGATTTCATTCTAGAGATAGTTCAGATATGACCCAGATTTGGCGACATTCCGAAACTTATTCAAGATTTCCTTCTAGAGATAGTTCAGATGTGACCCAGATTTGGAGACATTCCGATACTTATTCCAGATTTCCTTCTAGAGATAGTTCAGAGGTGACCCAGATTTGGCGACATTCCGATACTTATTCCAGATTTTCTTTCTAGAGATAGTTCAGATGTGACCCAGATTTGGCGACATTTTGATACTTATTCCAGATTTCCTTCTAGAGATAGTTCAGATGTGACCCAGATTTGGCGACATTCCGATACTTATTCCAGATTTCCTTCTAGAGATAGTTCAGATGTGACCGAGATTTGGCGACATTCCGATACTTATTCCAGATTTCATTCTAGAGATAGTTAAGTTGTGACCCAGATTTGGCGACATTCCGATACTTATTCAAGGTTTCCTTCTAGAGATAGTTCAGATGTGACCCAGATTTGGTGACATTCCGAAACTTATTCCAGATTTCCTTCTAGAGATAGTTCAGATGTGACCCAGATTTGGCGACATTCTGATACTTATTCCAGATTTCCTTCAAGAGATAGTTCAGATGTGACCCAGATTTGGCGACATTCCGAAACTTATTCCAGATTTCCTTCTAGAGATAGTTCAGATGTGACCCAGATTTGGCGACATTCCGATACTCATTCCAGATTTCCTTCTAGAGATAGTTCAGATGTGACCCAGATTTGGCGACATTCCGATACTTATTCCAGATTTCCTTCTAGAGATAGTTCAGATGTGACTCAGATTTGGCGATATTCCTTTACTTATTCCAGATTTTCCTTCTAGAGATAGTTCAGATGTGACCCAGATTTGGTGATATTCCGATACTTATTCGAGATTTTCCTTCTAGAGATAGTTCAGATGTGACCCAGATTTGGCGACATTCCGATACTTATTCCAGATTTTCCTTCTAGAGATAGTTCAGATGTGACCCAGATTTGGCGACATTCCGAAACGTATTCCAGATTTTCCTTCTAGAGATAGTTCAGATGTGACCCAGATTTGGCGACATTCCGAAACTTATTCCAGATTTCCTTCTAGAGATAGTTCAGATGTGACCCAGATTTGGCGACATTCCGATACTTATTCCAGATTTCATTCTAGAGATAGTTCAGATGTGACCCAGATTTGGCGACATTCCGATACTTATTCCAGATTTCATTCTATAGATAGTTCAGATGTGACCCAGATTTGGCGACATTCCGATACTTATTCCAGATTTCCTTCTAGAGATAGTTCAGATGTGACCCAGATTTGGTGACATTCTGATACTTATTCCAGATTTTCCTTCTAGAGATAGTTCAGATGTGACCCAGATTTGGCGACATTCCGATACTTATTCCAGATTTCCTTCTAGAGATAGTTCAGATGTGACCCAGATTTGGCGACATTCCGATACTTATTCCAGATTTCATTCTAGAGATAGTTCAGATGTGACCCAGATTTGGCGACATTCCGATACTTATTCTAGATTTCCTTCTAGAGATAGTTCAGATGTGACCCAGATTTGGCGATATTCCGATACTTATTCCAGATTTCATTCTAGAGATAGTTCAGATGTGACCCAGATTTGGAGAAATTCCGAAACTTATTCAAGATTTCCTTCTAGAGATAGTTCAGATGTGACCCAGATTTGGCGATATTCCGATACTTATTCCAGATTTCCTTCTAGAGATAGTTCAGATGTGACCCAGATTTGGCGACATTCCGTTACTTATTCCAGATTTTCCTTCTAGAGATAGTTCAGATGTGACCCAGATTTGGCGATATTCGGATACTTATTCCAGATTTCCTTCTAGAGATAGTTCAGATGTGACCCAGATTTGGCGACATTCCGATACTTATTCCAGATTTTCCTTCTAGAGATAGTTCAGATGTGACCCAGATTTGGCGACATTCCGATACTTATTCCAGATCTTCCTTCTAGAGATAGTTCAGATGTGACCCAGATTTGGCGACATTCCGAAACTTATTCTAGATTTCCTTCTAGAGATAGTTCAGATGTGACCCAGATTTGGCGACATTCCGATACTTATTCCAGATTTCATTCTAGAGATAGTTCAGATGTGACCCAGATTTGGCGACATTCCGATACTTATTCCAGATTTCATTCTAGAGATAGTTCAGATGTGACCCAGATTTAGCGACATTCTGATACTTATTCCAGATTTCCTTCTAGAGATAGTTCAGATGTGACCCAGATTTGGCGACATTCCGATACTTATTCCAGATTTCATTCTAGAGATAGTTCAGATATGACCCAGATTTGGCGACATTCCGAAACTTATTCAAGATTTCCTTCTAGAGATAGTTCAGATGTGACCCAGATTTGGAGACATTCCGATACTTATTCCAGATTTCCTTCTAGAGATAGTTCAGATGTGACCCAGATTTGGCGACATTCCGATACTTATTCCAGATTTTCTTTCTAGAGATAGTTCAGATGTGACCCAGATTTGGCGACATTTTGATACTTATTCCAGATTTCCTTCTAGAGATAGTTCAGATGTGACCCAGATTTGGCGACATTCCGATACTTATTCCAGATTTCCTTCTAGAGATAGTTCAGATGTGACCGAGATTTGGCGACATTCCGATACTTATTCCAGATTTCATTCTAGAGATAGTTAAGTTGTGACCCAGATTTGGCGACATTCCGATACTTATTCAAGGTTTCCTTCTAGAGATAGTTCAGATGTGACCCAGATTTGGCGACATTCCGATACTTATTCCAGATTTCATTCTATAGATAGTTCAGATGTGACCCAGATTTGGCGACATTCCGATACTTATTCCAGATTTCCTTCTAGAGATAGTTCATATGTGACCCAGATTTGGCGACATTCCGATACTTATTCCAGATTTCATTCTAGAGATAGTTCAGATGTGACCCAGATTTGGCGATATTCCGATACTTATTCTAGATTTCCTTCTAGAGATAGTTCAGATGTGACCCAGATTTGGCGACATTCCGATACTTATTCCAGATTTCATTCTAGAGATAGTTCAGATGTGACCCAGATTTGGCGACATTCCGATACTTATTCCAGATTTCATTCTATAGATAGTTCAGATGTGACCCAGATTTGGCGACATTCCGATACTTATTCCAGATTTCCTTCTAGAGATAGTTCAGATGTGTCCCAGATTTGGTGACATTCCGATACTTATTCCAGATTTTCCTTCTAGAGATAGTTCAGATGTGACCCAGATTTGGCGACATTCCGATACTTATTCCAGATTTCCTTCTAGAGATAGTTCAGATGTGACCCAGATTGGGCGACATTCCGATACTTATTCCAGATTTCATTCTAGAGATAGTTCAGATGTGACCCAGATTTGGCGACATTCCGAAACTTATTCAAGGTTTCCTTCTAGAGATAGTTCAGATGTGACCCAGATTTGGCGACATTCTGATACTTATTCCAGATTTCCTTCTAGAGATAGTTCAGATGTGACCCAGATTTGGCGACATTCCGAAACTTATTCCAGATTTCCTTCTAGAGATAGTTTAGATGTGACCCAGATTTGGCGATATTCCGATACTCATTCCAGATTTCCTTCTAGAGATAGTTCAGATGTGACCCAGATTTGGCGACATTCCGATACTTATTCCAGATTTCCTTCTAGAGATAGTTCAGATGTGACTCAGATTTGGCGACATTCCTTTACTTATTCCAGATTTTCCTTCTAGAGATAGTTCAGATGTGACCAAGATTTGGTGATATTCCGATACTTATTCGAGATTTTCCTTCTAGAGATAGTTCAGATGTGACCCAGATTTGGCGACATTCCGATACTTATTCCAGATTTTCCTTCTAGAGATAGTTCAGATGTGACCCAGATTTGGCGACATTCCGAAACTTATTCCAGATTTCCTTCTAGAGATAGTTCAGATGTGACCCAGATTTGGCGACATTCCGATACTTATTCCAGATTTCATTCTAGAGATAGTTCAGATGTGACCCAGATTTGGCGACATTCCGATACTTATTCCAGATTTCATTCTATAGATAGTTCAGATGTGACCCAGATTTGGCGACATTCCGATACTTATTCCAGATTTCCTTCTAGAGATAGTTCAGATGTGACCCAGATTTGGTGACATTCTGATACTTATTCCAGATTTTCCTTCTAGAGATAGTTCAGATGTGACCCAGATTTGGCGACATTCCGATACTTATTCCAGATTTCCTTCTAGAGATAGTTCAGATGTGACCCAGATTTGGCGACATTCCGATACTTATTCCAGATTTCATTCTAGAGATAGTTCAGATGTGACCCAGATTTGGCGACATTCCGATACTTATTCTAGATTTCCTTCTAGAGATAGTTCAGATGTGACCCAGATTTGGCGATATTCCGATACTTATTCCAGATTTCATTCTAGAGATAGTTCAGATGTGACCCAGATTTGGCGAAATTCCGAAACTTATTCAAGATTTCCTTCTAGAGATAGTTCAGATGTGACCCAGATTTGGCGATATTCCGATACTTATTCCAGATTTCCTTCTAGAGATAGTTCAGATGTGACCCAGATTTGGCGACATTCCGTTACTTATTCCAGATTTTCCTTCTAGAGATAGTTCAGATGTGACCCAGATTTGGCGATATTCGGATACTTATTCCAGATTTCCTTCTAGAGATAGTTCAGATGTGACCCAGATTTGGCGACATTCCGATACTTATTCCAGATTTTCCTTCTAGAGATAGTTCAGATGTGACCCAGATTTAGCGACATTCCGATACTTATTCCAGATCTTCCTTCTAGAGATAGTTCAGATGTGACCCAGATTTGGCGACATTCCGAAACTTATTCTAGATTTCCTTCTAGAGATAGTTCAGATGTGACCCAGATTTGGCGACATTCCGATACTTATTCCAGATTTCATTCTAGAGATAGTTCAGATGTGACCCAATTTTGGCGACATTCCGATACTTATTCCAGATTTCATTCTAGAGATAGTTCAGATGTGACCCAGATTTAGCGACATTCTGATACTTATTCCAGATTTCCTTCTAGAGATAGTTCAGATGTGACCCAGATTTGGCGACATTCCGATACTTATTCCAGATTTCATTCTAGAGATAGTTCAGATATGACCCAGATTTGGCGACATTCCGAAACTTATTCAAGATTTCCTTCTAGAGATAGTTCAGATGTGACCCAGATTTGGAGACATTCCGATACTTATTCCAGATTTCCTTCTAGAGATAGTTCAGATGTGACCCAGATTTGGCGACATTCCGATACTTATTCCAGATTTTCTTTCTAGAGATAGTTCAGATGTGACCCAGATTTGGCGACATTTTGATACTTATTCCAGATTTCCTTCTAGAGATAGTTCAGATGTGACCCAGATTTGGCGACATTCCGATACTTATTCTAGATTTCCTTCTAGAGATAGTTCAGATGTGACCGAGATTTGGCGACATTCCGATACTTATTCCAGATTTCATTCTAGAGATAGTTAAGTTGTGACCCAGATTTGGCGACATTCCGATACTTATTCAAGGTTTCCTTCTAGAGATAGTTCAGATGTGACCCAGATTTGGTGACATTCCGAAACTTATTCCAGATTTCCTTCTAGAGATAGTTCAGATGTGACCCAGATTTGGCGACATTCTGATACTTATTCCAGATTTCCTTCTAGAGATAGTTCAGATGTGACCCAGATTTGGCGACATTCCGAAACTTATTCCAGATTTCCTTCTAGAGATAGTTCAGATGTGACCCAGATTTGGCGACATTCCGATACTCATTCCAGATTTCCTTCTAGAGATAGTTCAGATGTGACCCAGATTTGGCGACATTCCGATACTTATTCCAGATTTCCTTCTAGAGATAGTTCAGATGTGACTCAGATTTGGCGATATTCCTTTACTTATTCCAGATTTTCCTTCTAGAGATAGTTCAGATGTGACCCAGATTTGGTGATATTCCGATACTTATTCGAGATTTTCCTTCTAGAGATAGTTCAGATGTGACCCAGATTTGGCGACATTCCGATACTTATTCCAGATTTTCCTTCTAGAGATAGTTCAGATGTGACCCAGATTTGGCGACATTCCGAAACTTATTCCAGATTTCCTTCTAGAGATAGTTCAGATGTGACCCAGATTTGGCGACATTCCGATACTTATTCCAGATTTCATTCTAGAGATAGTTCAGATGTGACCCAGATTTGGCGACATTCCGATACTTATTCCAGATTTCATTCTATAGATAGTTCAGATGTGACCCAGATTTGGCGACATTCCGATACTTATTCCAGATTTACTTCTAGAGATAGTTCAGATGTGACCCAGATTTGGCGACATTCCGATACTTATTCCAGATTTCATTCTAGAGTTAGTTCAGATGTGACCCAGATTTGCCGACATTTCGAAACTTATTCAAGATTTCCTTCTAGAGATAGTTCAGATGTGACCCAGATTTGGCGACATTCCGATACTTATTCCAGATTTCCTTCTAGAGATAGTTCAGATGTGACCCAGATTTGGCGACATTCCGATACTCATTCCAGATTTCATTCTAGAGATAGTTCAGATGTGACCCAGATTTGGCGACATTCCGATACTTATTCCAGATTTCCTTCTAGAGATAGTTCAGATGTGACCCAGATTTGGCGACATTCCGATACTTATTCCAGATTTCATTCTAGAGATAGTTCAGATGTGACCCAGATTTGGCGACATTCCGATACTTATTCTAGATTTCCTTCTAGAGATAGTTCAGATGTGACCCAGATTTGGCGACATTCCGATACTTATTCCAGATTTCATTCTAGAGATAGTTCAGATGTGACCCAGATTTAGCGACATTCTGATACTTATTCCAGATTTCCTTCTAGAGATAGTTCAGATGTGACCCAGATTTGGCGACATTCCGATACTTATTCCAGATTTCATTCTAGAGATAGTTCAGATATGACCCAGATTTGGCGACATTCCGAAACTTATTCAAGATTTCCTTCTAGAGATAGTTCAGATGTGACCCTGATTTGGCGATATTCCGATACTTATTTCAGATTTCCTTCTAGAGATAGTTCAGATGTGACCCAGATTTGGCGACATTCCGATACTTATTCCAGATTTTCCTTCTAGAGATAGTTCAGATGTGACCCAGATTTGGCGACATTCCGATACTTATTCCAGATTTCCTTCTAGAGATAGTTAAGATGTGACCCAGATTTGGCGACATTCCGATACTTATTCCAGATTTCCTTCTAGAGATAGTTCAGATGTGACCGAGATTTGGCGACATTCCGATACTTATTCCAGATTTCATTCTAGAGATAGTTAAGTTGTGACCCAGATTTGGCGACATTCCGATACTTATTCAAGGTTTCCTTCTAGAGATAGTTCAGATGTGACCCAGATTTGGAGACATTCCGAAACTTATTCAAGGTTTCCTTCTAGAGATAGTTCAGATGTGACCCAGATTTGGCGACATTCTGATACTTATTCCAGATTTCCTTCTAGAGATAGTTCAGATGTGACCCAGATTTGGCGACATTCCGAAACTTATTCCAGATTTCCTTCTAGAGATAGTTCAGATGTGACCCAGATTTGGCGACATTCCGATACTCATTCCAGATTTCCTTCTAGAGATAGTTCAGATGTGACCCAGATTTGGCGACATTCCGATACTTATTCCAGATTTCCTTCTAGAGATAGTTCAGATGTGACTCAGATTTGGCGACATTCCTTTACTTATTCCAGATTTTCCTTCTAGAGATAGTTCAGATGTGACCCAGATTTGGTGATATTCCGATACTTATTCGAGATTTTCCTTCTAGAGATAGTTCAGATGTGACCCAGATTTGGCGACATTCCGATACTTATTCCAGATTTTCCTTCTAGAAATAGTTCAGATGTGACCCAGATTTGGCGACATTCCGAAACTTATTCCAGATTTCCTTCTAGAGATAGTTCAGATGTGACCCAGATTTGGCGACATTCCGATACTTATTCCAGATTTCATTCTAGAGATAGTTCAGATGTGACCCAGATTTGGCGACATTCCGATACTTATTCCAGATTTCATTCTATAGATAGTTCAGATGTGACCCAGATTTGGCGACATTCCGATACTTATTCCAGATTTCCTTCTAGAGATAGTTCAGATGTGACCCAGATTTGGTGACATTCCGATACTTATTCCAGATTTTCCTTCTAGAGATAGTTCAGATGTGACCCAGATTTGGCGACATTCCGATACTTATTCCAGATTTCCTTCTAGAGATAGTTCAGATGTGACCCAGATTTGGCGACATTCCAAAACTTATTCCAGATTTCCTTCTAGAGATAGTTCAGATGTGACCCAGATTTGGCGACATTCCGATACTTATTCCAGATTTCATTCTAGAGATAGTTCAGATGTGACCCAGATTTGGCGACATTCCGATACTTATTCCAGATTTCCTTCTAGAGATAGTTCAGATGTGACCCAGATTTGGTGACATTCTGATACTTATTCCAGATTTTCCTTCTAGAGATAGTTCAGATGTGACCCAGATTTGGCGACATTCCGATACTTATTCCAGATTTCCTTCTAGAGATAGTTCAGATGTGACCCAGATTTGGCGACATTCCGATACTTATTACAGATTTCATTCTAGAGATAGTTCAGATGTGACCCAGATTTGGCGACATTCCGATACTTATTCTAGATTTCCTTCTAGAGATAGTTCAGATGTGACCCAGATTTGGCGATATTCCGATACTTATTCCAGATTTCATTCTAGAGATAGTTCAGATGTGACCCAGATTTGGCGAAATTCCGAAACTTATTCAAGATTTCCTTCTAGAGATAGTTCAGATGTGACCCAGATTTGGCGATATTCCGATACTTATTCCAGATTTCCTTCTAGAGATAGTTCAGATGTGACCCAGATTTGGCGACATTCCGTTACTTATTCCAGATTTTCCTTCTAGAGATAGTTCAGATGTGACCCAGATTTGGCGATATTCGGATACTTATTCCAGATTTCCTTCTAGAGATAGTTCAGATGTGACCCAGATTTGGCGACATTCCGATACTTATTCCAGATTTTCCTTCTAGAGATAGTTCAGATGTGACCCAGATTTAGCGACATTCCGATACTTATTCCAGATCTTCCTTCTAGAGATAGTTCAGATGTGACCCAGATTTGGCGACATTCCGAAACTTATTCTAGATTTCCTTCTAGAGATAGTTCAGATGTGACCCAGATTTGGCGACATTCCGATACTTATTCCAGATTTCATTCTAGAGATAGTTCAGATGTGACCCAGATTTAGCGACATTCCGATACTTATTCCAGATTTCATTCTAGAGATAGTTCAGATGTGACCCAGATTTAGCGACATTCTGATACTTATTCCAGATTTCCTTCTAGAGATAGTTCAGATGTGACCCAGATTTGGCGACATTCCGATACTTATTCCAGATTTCATTCTAGAGATAGTTCAGATATGACCCAGATTTGGCGACATTCCGAAACTTATTCAAGATTTCCTTCTAGAGATAGTTCAGATGTGACCCAGATTTGGAGACATTCCGATACTTATTCCAGATTTCCTTCTAGAGATAGTTCAGAGGTGACCCAGATTTGGCGACATTCCGATACTTATTCCAGATTTTCTTTCTAGAGATAGTTCAGATGTGACCCAGATTTGGCGACATTTTGATACTTATTCCAGATTTCCTTCTAGAGATAGTTCAGATGTGACCCAGATTTGGCGACATTCCGATACTTATTCCAGATTTCCTTCTAGAGATAGTTCAGATGTGACCGAGATTTGGCGACATTCCGATACTTATTCCAGATTTCATTCTAGAGATAGTTAAGTTGTGACCCAGATTTGGCGACATTCCGATACTTATTCAAGGTTTCCTTCTAGAGATAGTTCAGATGTGACCCAGATTTGGTGACATTCCGAAACTTATTCCAGATTTCCTTCTAGAGATAGTTCAGATGTGACCCAGATTTGGCGACATTCTGATACTTATTCCAGATTTCCTTCAAGAGATAGTTCAGATGTGACCCAGATTTGGCGACATTCCGAAACTTATTCCAGATTTCCTTCTAGAGATAGTTCAGATGTGACCCAGATTTGGCGACATTCCGATACTCATTCCAGATTTCCTTCTAGAGATAGTTCAGATGTGACCCAGATTTGGCGACATTCCGATACTTATTCCAGATTTCCTTCTAGAGATAGTTCAGATGTGACTCAGATTTGGCGATATTCCTTTACTTATTCCAGATTTTCCTTCTAGAGATAGTTCAGATGTGACCCAGATTTGGTGATATTCCGATACTTATTCGAGATTTTCCTTCTAGAGATAGTTCAGATGTGACCCAGATTTGGCGACATTCCGATACTTATTCCAGATTTTCCTTCTAGAGATAGTTCAGATGTGACCCAGATTTGGCGACATTCCGAAACGTATTCCAGATTTTCCTTCTAGAGATAGTTCAGATGTGACCCAGATTTGGCGACATTCCGAAACTTATTCCAGATTTCCTTCTAGAGATAGTTCAGATGTGACCCAGATTTGGCGACATTCCGATACTTATTCCAGATTTCATTCTAGAGATAGTTCAGATGTGACCCAGATTTGGCGACATTCCGATACTTATTCCAGATTTCATTCTATAGATAGTTCAGATGTGACCCAGATTTGGCGACATTCCGATACTTATTCCAGATTTCCTTCTAGAGATAGTTCAGATGTGACCCAGATTTGGTGACATTCTGATACTTATTCCAGATTTTCCTTCTAGAGATAGTTCAGATGTGACCCAGATTTGGCGACATTCCGATACTTATTCCAGATTTCCTTCTAGAGATAGTTCAGATGTGACCCAGATTTGGCGACATTCCGATACTTATTCCAGATTTCATTCTAGAGATAGTTCAGATGTGACCCAGATTTGGCGACATTCCGATACTTATTCTAGATTTCCTTCTAGAGATAGTTCAGATGTGACCCAGATTTGGCGATATTCCGATACTTATTCCAGATTTCATTCTAGAGATAGTTCAGATGTGACCCAGATTTGGAGAAATTCCGAAACTTATTCAAGATTTCCTTCTAGAGATAGTTCAGATGTGACCCAGATTTGGCGATATTCCGATACTTATTCCAGATTTCCTTCTAGAGATAGTTCAGATGTGACCCAGATTTGGCGACATTCCGTTACTTATTCCAGATTTTCCTTCTAGAGATAGTTCAGATGTGACCCAGATTTGGCGATATTCGGATACTTATTCCAGATTTCCTTCTAGAGATAGTTCAGATGTGACCCAGATTTGGCGACATTCCGATACTTATTCCAGATTTTCCTTCTAGAGATAGTTCAGATGTGACCCAGATTTGGCGACATTCCGATACTTATTCCAGATCTTCCTTCTAGAGATAGTTCAGATGTGACCCAGATTTGGCGACATTCCGAAACTTATTCTAGATTTCCTTCTAGAGATAGTTCAGATGTGACCCAGATTTGGCGACATTCCGATACTTATTCCAGATTTCATTCTAGAGATAGTTCAGATGTGACCCAGATTTGGCGACATTCCGATACTTATTCCAGATTTCATTCTAGAGATAGTTCAGATGTGACCCAGATTTAGCGACATTCTGATACTTATTCCAGATTTCCTTCTAGAGATAGTTCAGATGTGACCCAGATTTGGCGACATTCCGATACTTATTCCAGATTTCATTCTAGAGATAGTTCAGATATGACCCAGATTTGGCGACATTCCGAAACTTATTCAAGATTTCCTTCTAGAGATAGTTCAGATGTGACCCAGATTTGGAGACATTCCGATACTTATTCCAGATTTCCTTCTAGAGATAGTTCAGATGTGACCCAGATTTGGCGACATTCCGATACTTATTCCAGATTTTCTTTCTAGAGATAGTTCAGATGTGACCCAGATTTGGCGACATTTTGATACTTATTCCAGATTTCCTTCTAGAGATAGTTCAGATGTGACCCAGATTTGGCGACATTCCGATACTTATTCCAGATTTCCTTCTAGAGATAGTTCAGATGTGACCGAGATTTGGCGACATTCCGATACTTATTCCAGATTTCATTCTAGAGATAGTTAAGTTGTGACCCAGATTTGGCGACATTCCGATACTTATTCAAGGTTTCCTTCTAGAGATAGTTCAGATGTGACCCAGATTTGGTGACATTCTGAAACTTATTCCAGATTTCCTTCTAGAGATAGTTCAGATGTGACCCAGATTTGGCGACATTCTGATACTTATTCCAGATTTCCTTCTAGAGATAGTTCAGATGTGACCCAGATTTGGCGACATTCCGAAACTTATTCCAGATTTCCTTCTAGAGATAGTTCAGATGTGACCCAGATTTGGCGACATTCCGATACTCATTCCAGATTTCCTTCTAGAGATAGTTCAGATGTGACCCAGATTTGGCGACATTCCGATACTTATTCCAGATTTCCTTCTAGAGATAGTTCAGATGTGACTCAGATTTGGCGATATTCCTTTACTTATTCCAGATTTTCCTTCTAGAGATAGTTCAGATGTGACCCAGATTTGGTGATATTCCGATACTTATTCGAGATTTTCCTTCTAGAGATAGTTCAGATGTGACCCAGATTTGGCGACATTCCGATACTTATTCCAGATTTTCCTTCTAGAGATAGTTCAGATGTGACCCAGATTTGGCGACATTCCGAAACTTATTCCAGATTTCCTTCTAGAGATAGTTCAGATGTGACCCAGATTTGGCGACATTCCGATACTTATTCCAGATTTCATTCTAGAGATAGTTCAGATGTGACCCAGATTTGGCGACATTCCGATACTTATTCCAGATTTCATTCTATAGATAGTTCAGATGTGACCCAGATTTGGCGACATTCCGATACTTATTCCAGATTTCCTTCTAGAGATAGTTCAGATGTGACCCAGATTTGGCGACATTCCGATACTTATTCCAGATTTCATTCTAGAGATAGTTCAGATGTGACCCAGATTTGGCGACATTCCGATACTTATTCCAGATTTCATTCTATAGATAGTTCAGATGTGACCCAGATTTGGCGACATTCCGATACTTATTCCAGATTTCCTTCTAGAGATAGTTCAGATGTGACCCAGATTTGGTGACATTCTGATACTTATTCCAGATTTTCCTTCTAGAGATAGTTCAGATGTGACCCAGATTTGGCGACATTCCGATACTTATTCCAGATTTCCTTCTAGAGATAGTTCAGATGTGACCCAGATTTGGCGACATTCCGATACTTATTCCAGATTTCATTCTAGAGATAGTTCAGATGTGACCCAGATTTGGCGACATTCCGATACTTATTCTAGATTTCCTTCTAGAGATAGTTCAGATGTGACCCAGATTTGGCGATATTCCGATACTTATTCCAGATTTCATTCTAGAGATAGTTCAGATGTGACCCAGATTTGGAGAAATTCCGAAACTTATTCAAGATTTCCTTCTAGAGATAGTTCAGATGTGACCCAGATTTGGCGATATTCCGATACTTATTCCAGATTTCCTTCTAGAGATAGTTCAGATGTGACCCAGATTTGGCGACATTCCGTTACTTATTCCAGATTTTCCTTCTAGAGATAGTTCAGATGTGACCCAGATTTGGCGATATTCGGATACTTATTCCAGATTTCCTTCTAGAGATAGTTCAGATGTGACCCAGATTTGGCGACATTCCGATACTTATTCCAGATTTTCCTTCTAGAGATAGTTCAGATGTGACCCAGATTTGGCGACATTCCGATACTTATTCCAGATCTTCCTTCTAGAGATAGTTCAGATGTGACCCAGATTTGGCGACATTCCGAAACTTATTCTAGATTTCCTTCTAGAGATAGTTCAGATGTGACCCAGATTTGGCGACATTCCGATACTTATTCCAGATTTCATTCTAGAGATAGTTCAGATGTGACCCAGATTTGGCGACATTCCGATACTTATTCAGATTTCATTCTAGAGATAGTTCAGATGTGACCCAGATTTAGCGACATTCTGATACTTATTCCAGATTTCCTTCTAGAGATAGTTCAGATGTGACCCAGATTTGGCGACATTCCGATACTTATTCCAGATTTCATTCTAGAGATAGTTCAGATATGACCCAGATTTGGCGACATTCCGAAACTTATTCAAGATTTCCTTCTAGAGATAGTTCAGATGTGACCCAGATTTGGAGACATTCCGATACTTATTCCAGATTTCCTTCTAGAGATAGTTCAGATGTGACCCAGATTTGGCGACATTCCGATACTTATTCCAGATTTTCTTTCTAGAGATAGTTCAGATGTGACCCAGATTTGGCGACATTTTGATACTTATTCCAGATTTCCTTCTAGAGATAGTTCAGATGTGACCCAGATTTGGCGACATTCCGATACTTATTCCAGATTTCCTTCTAGAGATAGTTCAGATGTGACCGAGATTTGGCGACATTCCGATACTTATTCCAGATTTCATTCTAGAGATAGTTAAGTTGTGACCCAGATTTGGCGACATTCCGATACTTATTCAAGGTTTCCTTCTAGAGATAGTTCAGATGTGACCCAGATTTGGTGACATTCTGAAACTTATTCCAGATTTCCTTCTAGAGATAGTTCAGATGTGACCCAGATTTGGCGACATTCTGATACTTATTCCAGATTTCCTTCTAGAGATAGTTCAGATGTGACCCAGATTTGGCGACATTCCGAAACTTATTCCAGATTTCCTTCTAGAGATAGTTCAGATGTGACCCAGATTTGGCGACATTCCGATACTCATTCCAGATTTCCTTCTAGAGATAGTTCAGATGTGACCCAGATTTGGCGACATTCCGATACTTATTCCAGATTTCCTTCTAGAGATAGTTCAGATGTGACTCAGATTTGGCGATATTCCTTTACTTATTCCAGATTTTCCTTCTAGAGATAGTTCAGATGTGACCCAGATTTGGTGATATTCCGATACTTATTCGAGATTTTCCTTCTAGAGATAGTTCAGATGTGACCCAGATTTGGCGACATTCCGATACTTATTCCAGATTTTCCTTCTAGAGATAGTTCAGATGTGACCCAGATTTGGCGACATTCCGAAACTTATTCCAGATTTCCTTCTAGAGATAGTTCAGATGTGACCCAGATTTGGCGACATTCCGATACTTATTCCAGATTTCATTCTAGAGATAGTTCAGATGTGACCCAGATTTGGCGACATTCCGATACTTATTCCAGATTTCATTCTATAGATAGTTCAGATGTGACCCAGATTTGGCGACATTCCGATACTTATTCCAGATTTCCTTCTAGAGATAGTTCAGATGTGACCCAGATTTGGCGACATTCCGATACTTATTCCAGATTTCATTCTAGAGATAGTTCAGATGTGACCCAGATTTGCCGACATTCCGAAACTTATTCAAGATTTCCTTCTAGAGATAGTTCAGATGTGACCCAGATTTGGCGACATTCCGATACTTATTCCAGATTTCCTTCTAGAGATAGTTCAGATGTGACCCAGATTTGGCGACATTCTGATACTCATTCCAGATTTCATTCTAGAGATAGTTCAGATGTGACCCAGATTTGGCGACATTCCGATACTTATTCCAGATTTCCTTCTAGAGATAGTTCAGATGTGACCCAGATTTGGCGACATTCCGATACTTATTCCAGATTTCATTCTAGAGATAGTTCAGATGTGACCCAGATTTGGCGACATTCCGATACTTATTCTAGATTTCCTTCTAGAGATAGTTCAGATGTGACCCAGATTTGGCGACATTCCGATACTTATTCCAGATTTCATTCTAGAGATAGTTCAAATGTGACCCAGATTTAGCGACATTCTGATACTTATTCCAGATTTCCTTCTAGAGATAGTTCAGATGTGACCCAGATTTGGCGACATTCCGATACTTATTCCAGATTTCATTCTAGAGATAGTTCAGATGTGACCCAGATTTGGCGACATTCCGAAACTTATTCAAGATTTCCTTCTAGAGATAGTTCAGATGTGACCCTGATTTGGCGATATTCCGATACTTATTTCAGATTTCCTTCTAGAGATAGTTCAGATGTGACCCAGATTTGGCGACATTCCGATACTTATTCCAGATTTTCCTTCTAGAGATAGTTCAGATGTGACCCAGATTTGGCGACATTCCGATACTTATTCCAGATTTCCTTCTAGAGATAGTTAAGATGTGACCCAGATTTGGCAACATTCCGATACTTATTCCAGATTTCCTTCTAGAGATAGTTCAGATGTGACCGAGATTTGGCGACATTCCGATACTTATTCCAGATTTCATTCTAGAGATAGTTAAGTTGTGACCCAGATTTGGCGACATTCCGATACTTATTCAAGGTTTCCTTCTAGAGATAGTTCAGATGTGACCCAGATTTGGAGACATTCCGAAACTTATTCAAGGTTTCCTTCTAGAGATAGTTCAGATGTGACCCAGATTTGGCGACATTCTGATACTTATTCCAGATTTCCTTCTAGAGATAGTTCAGATGTGACCCAGATTTGGCGACATTCCGAAACTTATTCCAGATTTCCTTCTAGAGATAGTTCAGATGTGACCCAGATTTGGCGACATTCCGATACTCATTCCAGATTTCCTTCTAGAGATAGTTCAGATGTGACCCAGATTTGGCGACATTCCGATACTTATTCCAGATTTCCTTCTAGAGATAGTTCAGATGTGACTCAGATTTGGCGACATTCCTTTACTTATTCCAGATTTTCCTTCTAGAGATAGTTCAGATGTGACCCAGATTTGGTGATATTCCGATACTTATTCGAGATTTTCCTTCTAGAGATAGTTCAGATGTGACCCAGATTTGGCGACATTCCGATACTTATTCCAGATTTTCCTTCTAGAGATAGTTCAGATGTGACCCAGATTTGGCGACATTCCGAAACTTATTCCAGATTTCCTTCTAGAGATAGTTCAGATGTGACCCAGATTTGGCGACATTCCGATACTTATTCCAGATTTCATTCTAGAGATAGTTCAGATGTGACCCAGATTTGGCGACATTCCGATACTTATTCCAGATTTCATTCTATAGATAGTTCAGATGTGACCCAGATTTGGCGACATTCCGATACTTATTCCAGATTTCCTTCTAGAGATAGTTCAGATGTGACCCAGATTTGGTGACATTCCGATACTTATTCCAGATTTTCCTTCTAGAGATAGTTCAGATGTGACCCAGATTTGGCGACATTCCGATACTTATTCCAGATTTCCTTCTAGAGATAGTTCAGATGTGACCCAGATTTGGCGACATTCCGATACTTATTCCAGATTTCATTCTAGAGATAGTTCAGATGTGACCCAGATTTGGCGACATTCCGATACTTTTTCTAGATTTCCTTCTAGAGATAGTTCAGATGTGACCCAGATTTGGCGATATTCCGATACTTATTCCAGATTTCATTCTAGAGATAGTTCAGATGTGACCCAGATTTGGCGAAATTCCGAAACTTATTCAAGATTTCCTTCTAGAGATAGTTCAGATGTGACCCAGATTTGGCGACATTCCGAAACTTATTCCAGATTTCCTTCTAGAGATAGTTCAGATGTGACACAGATTTGGCGACATTCCGATACTCATTCCAGATTTCCTTCTAGAGATAGTTCAGATGTGCCCCAGATTTGGCGACATTCCGATACTTATTCCAGATTTCCTTCTAGAGATAGTTCAGATGTGACTCAGATTTGGCGACATTCCTTTACTTATTCCAGATTTTCCTTCTAGAGATAGTTCAGATGTGACCCAGATTTGGTGATATTCCGATACTTATTCGAGATTTTCCTTCTAGAGATAGTTCAGATGTGACCAGATTTGGCGACATTCCGATACTTATTCCAGATTTTCCTTCTAGAGATAGTTCAGATGTGACCCAGATTTGGCGGACATTCCGAAACTTATTCCAGATTTCCTTCTAGAGATAGTTCAGATGTGACCCAGATTGGCGACATTCCGATACTTATTCCAGATTTCATTCTAGAGATAGTTCAGATGTGACCCAGATTTAGCGACATTCCGATACTTATTCCAGATTTCATTCTATAGATAGTTCAGATGTGACCCAGATTTGGCGACATTCCGATACTTATTCCAGATTTCCTTCTAGAGATAGTTCATATGTGACCCAGATTTGGCGACATTCCGATACTTATTCCAGATTTCATTCTAGAGATAGTTCAGATGTGACCCAGATTTGGCGATATTCCGATACTTATTCTAGATTTCCTTCTAGAGATAGTTCAGATGTGACCCAGATTTGGCGACATTCCGATACTTATTCCAGATTTCATTCTAGAGATAGTTCAGATGTGACCCAGATTTGGCGACATTCCGATACTTATTCCAGATTTCATTCTATAGATAGTTCAGATGTGACCCAGATTTGGCGACATTCCGATACTTATTCCAGATTTCCTTCTAGAGATAGTTCAGATGTGACCCAGATTTGGTGACATTCCGATACTTATTCCAGATTTTCCTTCTAGAGATAGTTCAGATGTGACCCAGATTTGGCGACATTCCGATACTTATTCCAGATTTCCTTCTAGAGATAGTTCAGATGTGACCCAGATTTGGCGACATTCTGATACTTATTCCAGATTTCATTCTAGAGATAGTTCAGATGTGACCCAGATTTGGCGACATTCCGAAACTTATTCAAGGTTTCCTTCTAGAGATAGTTCAGATGTGACCCAGATTTGGCGACATTCTGATACTTATTCCAGATTTCCTTCTAGAGATAGTTCAGATGTGACCCAGATTTGGCGACATTCCGAAACTTATTCCAGATTTCCTTCTAGAGATAGTTCAGATGTGACCCAGATTTGGCGACATTCCGATACTCATTCCAGATTTCCTTCTAGAGAAAGTTCAGATGTGACCCAGATTTGGCGACATTCCGATACTTATTCCAGATTTCCTTCTAGAGATAGTTCAGATGTGACTCAGATTTGGCGACATTCCTTTACTTATTCCAGATTTTCCTTCTAGAGATAGTTCAGATGTGACCCAGATTTGGTGATATTCCGATACTTATTCGAGATTTTCCTTCTAGAGATAGTTCAGATGTGACCCAGATTTGGCGACATTCCGATACTTATTCCAGATTTTCCTTCTAGAGATAGTTCAGATGTGACCCAGATTTGGCGACATTCCGAAACTTATTCCAGATTTCCTTCTAGAGATAGTTCAGATGTGACCCAGATTTGGCGACATTCCGATACTTATTCCAGATTTCATTCTAGAGATAGTTCAGATGTGACCCAGATTTGGCGACATTCCGATACTTATTCCAGATTTCATTCTATAGATAGTTCAGATGTGACCCAGATTTGGCGACATTCCGATACTTATTCCAGATTTCCTTCTAGAGATAGTTCAGATGTGACCCAGATTTGGTGACATTTTGATACTTATTCCAGATTTTCCTTCTAGAGATAGTTCAGATGTGACCCAGATTTGGCGACATTCCGATACTTATTCCAGATTTCCTTCTAGAGATAGTTCAGATGTGACCCAGATTTGGCGACATTCCGATACTTATTCCAGATTTCATTCTAGAGATAGTTCAGATGTGACCCAGATTTGGCGACATTCCGATACTTATTCTAGATTTCCTTCTTGAGATAGTTCAGATGTGACCCAGATTTGGCGATATTCCGATACTTATTCCAGATTTCATTCTAGAGATAGTTCAGATGTGACCCAGATTTGGCGAAATTCCGAAACTTATTCAAGATTTCCTTCTAGAGATAGTTCAGATGTGACCCAGATTTGGCGATATTCCGATACTTATTCCAGATTTCCTTCTAGAGATAGTTCAGATGTGACCCAGATTTTGCGACATTCCGTTACTTATTCCAGATTTTCCTTCTAGAGATAGTTCAGATGTGACCCAGATTTGGCGATATTCGGATACTTATTCCAGATTTCCTTCTAGAGATAGTTCAGATGTGACCCAGATTTGGCGACATTCCGATACTTATTCCAGATTTTCCTTCTAGAGATAGTTCAGATGTGACCCAGATTTAGCGACATTCCGATACTTATTCCAGATCTTCCTTCTAGAGATAGTTCAGATGTGACCCAGATTTGGCGACATTCCGAAACTTATTCTAGATTTCCTTCTAGAGATAGTTCAGATGTGACCCAGATTTGGCGACATTCCGATACTTATTCCAGATTTCATTCTAGAGATAGTTCAGATGTGACCCAGATTTGGCGACATTCCGATACTTATTCCAGATTTCATTCTAGAGATAGTTCAGATGTGACCCAGATTTAGCGACATTCTGATACTTATTCCAGATTTCCTTCTAGAGATAGTTCAGATGTGACCCAGATTTGGCGACATTCCGATACTTATTCCAGATTTCCTTCTAGAGATAGTTAAGATGTGACCCAGATTTGGCGACATTCCGATACTTATTCCAGATTTCCTTCTAGAGATAGTTCAGATGTGACCGAGATTTGGCGACATTCCGATACTTATTCCAGATTTCATTCTAGAGATAGTTAAGTTGTGACCCAGATTTGGCGACATTCCGATACTTATTCAAGGTTTCCTTCTAGAGATAGTTCAGATGTGACCCAGATTTGGAGACATTCCGAAACTTATTCAAGGTTTCCTTCTAGAGATAGTTCAGATGTGACCCAGATTTGGCGACATTCTGATACTTATTCCAGATTTCCTTCTAGAGATAGTTCAGATGTGACCCAGATTTGGCGACATTCCGAAACTTATTCCAGATTTCCTTCTAGAGATAGTTCAGATGTGACCCAGATTTGGCGACATTCCGATACTCATTCCAGATTTCCTTCTAGAGATAGTTCAGATGTGACCCAGATTTGGCGACATTCCGATACTTATTCCAGATTTCCTTCTAGAGATAGTTCAGATGTGACTCAGATTTGGCGACATTCCTTTACTTATTCCAGATTTTCCTTCTAGAGATAGTTCAGATGTGACCCAGATTTGGTGATATTCCGATACTTATTCGAGATTTTCCTTCTAGAGATAGTTCAGATGTGACCCAGATTTGGCGACATTCCGATACTTATTCCAGATTTTCCTTCTAGAGATAGTTCAGATGTGACCCAGATTTGGCGACATTCCGAAACTTATTCCAGATTTCCTTCTAGAGATAGTTCAGATGTGACCCAGATTTGGCGACATTCCGATACTTATTCCAAATTTCATTCTAGAGATAGTTCAGATGTGACCCAGATTGGCGACATTCCGATACTTATTCCAGATTTCATTCTATAGATAGTTCAGATGTGAAACCAGATTTGGCGACATTCCGATACTTATTCCAGATTTCCTTCTAGAGATAGTTCAGATGTGACCCAGATTTGGTGACATTCCGATACTTATTCCAGATTTTCCTTCTAGAGATAGTTCAGATGTGACCCAGATTTGGCGACATTCCGATACTTATTCCAGATTTCCTTCTAGAGATAGTTCAGATGTGACCCAGATTTGGCGACATTCCGATACTTATTCCAGATTTCATTCTAGAGATAGTTCAGATGTGACCCAGATTTGGCGACATTCCGATACTTTTTCTATGTTTCCTTCTAGAGATAGTTCAGATGTGACCCAGATTTGGCGATATTCCGATACTTATTCCAGATTTCATTCTAGAGATAGTTCAGATGTGACCCAGATTTGGCGAAATTCCGAAACTTATTCAAGATTTCCTTCTAGAGATAGTTCAGATGTGACCCAGATTTGGCGACATTCCGAAACTTATTCCAGATTTCCTTCTAGAGATAGTTCAGATGTGACTCAGATTTGGCGACATTCCTTTACTTATTCCATATTTTCCTTCTAGAGATAGTTCAGATGTGACCCAGATTTGGTGATATTCCGATACTTATTCGAGATTTTCCTTCTAGAGATAGTTCAGATGTGACCCAGATTTGGCGACATTCCGATACTTATTCCAGATTTTCCTTCTAGAGATAGTTCAGATGTGACCCAGATTTGGCGACATTCTGAAACTTATTCCAGATTTCCTTCTAGAGATAGTTCAGATGTGACCCAGATTGGCGACATTCCGATACTTATTCCAGATTTCATTCTAGAGATAGTTCAGATGTGACCCAGATTTAGCGACATTCCGATACTTATTCCAGATTTCATTCTATAGATAGTTCAGATGTGACCCAGATTTGGCGACATTCCGATACTTATTCCAGATTTCCTTCTAGAGATAGTTCATATGTGACCCAGATTTGGCGACATTCCGATACTTATTCCAGATTTCATTCTAGAGATAGTTCAGATGTGACCCAGATTTGGCGATATTCCGATACTTATTCTAGATTTCCTTCTAGAGATAGTTCAGATGTGACCCAGATTTGGCGACATTCCGATACTTATTCCAGATTTCATTCTAGAGATAGTTCAGATGTGACCCAGATTTGGCGACATTCCGATACTTATTCCAGATTTCATTCTATAGATAGTTCAGATGTGACCCAGATTTGGCGACATTCCGATACTTATTCCAGATTTCCTTCTAGAGATAGTTCAGATGTGACCCAGATTTGGTGACATTCCGATACTTATTCCAGATTTTCCTTCTAGAGATAGTTCAGATGTGACCCAGATTTGGCGACATTCCGATACTTATTCCAGATTTCCTTCTAGAGATAGTTCAGATGTGACCCAGATTTGGCGACATTCCGATACTTATTCCAGATTTCATTCTAGAGATAGTTCAGATGTGACCCAGATTTGGCGACATTCCGAAACTTATTCAAGGTTTCCTTCTAGAGATAGTTCAGATGTGACCCAGATTTGGCGACATTCTGATACTTATTCCAGATTTCCTTCTAGAGATAGTTCAGATGTGACCCACATTTGGCGACATTCCGAAACTTATTCCAGATTTCCTTCTAGAGATAGTTCAGATGTGACCCGATTTGGCGACATTCCGATACTCATTCCAGATTTCCTTCTAGAGAAAGTTCAGATGTGACCCAGATTTGGCGACATTCCGATACTTATTCCAGATTTCCTTCTAGAGATAGTTCAGATGTGACTCAGATTTGGCGACATTCCTTTACTTATTCCAGATTTTCCTTCTAGAGATAGTTCAGATGTGACCCAGATTTGGTGATATTCCGATACTTATTCGAGATTTTCCTTCTAGAGATAGTTCAGATGTGACCCAGATTTGGCGAACATTCCGATACTTATTCCAGATTTTCCTTCTAGAGATAGTTCAAATGTGACCCAGATTTGGCGACATTCCGAAACTTATTCCAGATTTCCTTCTAGAGATAGTTCAGATGTGACCCAGATTTGGCGACATTCCGATACTTATTCCAGATTTCATTCTAGAGATAGTTCAGATGTGACCCAGATTTGGCGACATTCCGATACTTATTCCAGATTTCATTCTATAGATAGTTCAGATGTGACCCAGATTTGGCGACATTCCGATACTTATTCCAGATTTCCTTCTAGAGATAGTTCAGATGTGACCCAGATTTGGTGACATTTTGATACTTATTCCAGATTTTCCTTCTAGAGATAGTTCAGATGTGACCCAGATTTGGCGACATTCCGATACTTATTCCAGATTTCCTTCTAGAGATAGTTCAGATGTGACCCAGATTTGGCGACATTCCGATACTTATTCCAGATTTCATTCTAGAGATAGTTCAGATGTGACCCAGATTTGGCGACATTCCGATACTTATTCCAGATTTCTTTCTAGAGATAGTTCAGATGTGACCCAGATTTGGCGATATTCCGATACTTATTCCAGATTTCATTCTAGAGATAGTTCAGATGTGACCCAGATTTGGCGAAATTCCGAAACTTATTCAAGATTTCCTTCTAGAGATAGTTCAGATGTGACCCAGATTTGGCGATATTCCGATACTTATTCCAGATTTCCTTCTAGAGATAGTTCAGATGTGACCCAGATTTTGCGACATTCCGTTACTTATTCCAGATTTTCCTTCTAGAGATAGTTCAGATGTGACCCAGATTTGGCGATATTCGGATACTTATTCCAGATTTCCTTCTAGAGATAGTTCAGATGTGACCCAGATTTGGCGACACTCCGATACTTATTCCAGATTTTCCTTCTAGAGATAGTTCAGATGTGACCCAGATTTAGCGACATTCCGATACTTATTCCAGATCTTCCTTCTAGAGATAGTTCAGATGTGACCCAGATTTGGCGACATTCCGAAACTTATTCTAGATTTCCTTCTAGAGATAGTTCAGATGTGACCCAGATTTGGCGACATTCCGATACTTATTCCAGATTTCATTCTAGAGATAGTTCAGATGTGACCCAGATTTGGCGACATTCCGATACTTATTCCAGATTTCATTCTAGAGATAGTTCAGATGTGACCCAGATTTAGCGACATTCTGATACTTATTCCAGATTTCCTTCTAGAGATAGTTCAAATGTGACCCAGATTTGGCGACATTCCGATACTTATTCCAGATTTCATTCTAGAGATAGTTCAGATATGACCCAGATTTGGCGACATTCCGAAACTTATTCAAGATTTCCTTCTAGAGATAGTTCAGATGTGACCCAGATTTGGAGACATTCCGATACTTATTCCAGATTTCCTTCTAGAGATAGTTCAGATGTGACCCAGATTTGGCGACATTCCGATACTTATTCCAGATTTTCTTTCTAGAGATAGTTCAGATGTGACCCAGATTTGGCGACATTTTGATACTTATTCCAGATTTCCTTCTAGAGATAGTTCAGATGTGACCCAGATTTGGCGATATTCCGATACTTATTCTAGATTTCCTTCTAGAGATAGTTCAGATGTGACCCAGATTTGGCGACATTCCGATACTTATTCCAGATTTCATTCTAGAGATAGTTCAGATGTGACCCAGATTTGGCGACATTCCGATACTTATTCCAGATTTCATTCTATAGATAGTTCAGATGTGACCCAGATTTGGCGACATTCCGATACTTATTCCAGATTTCCTTCTAGAGATAGTTCAGATGTGACCCAGATTTGGTGACATTCCGATACTTATTCCAGATTTTCCTTCTAGAGATAGTTCAGATGTGACCCAGATTTGGCGACATTCCGATACTTATTCCAGTTTTCCTTCTAGAGATAGTTCAGATGTGACCCAGATTTGGCGACATTCCGATACTTATTCCAGATTTCATTCTAGAGATAGTTCAGATGTGACCCAGATTTGGCGACATTCCGAAACTTATTCAAGGTTTCCTTCTAGGAGATAGTTCAGATGTGACCCAGATTTGGCGACATTCTGATACTTATTCCAGATTTCCTTCTAGAGATAGTTCAGATGTGACCCACATTTGGCGACATTCCGAAACTTATTCCAGATTTCTTCTAGAGATAGTTCAGATGTGACCCAGATTTGGCGACATTCCGATACTCATTCCAGATTTCCTTCTAGAGAAAGTTCAGATGTGACCCAGATTTGGCGACATTCCGATACTTATTCCAGATTTCCTTCTAGAGATAGTTCAGATGTGACTCAGATTTGGCGACATTCCTTTACTTATTCCAGATTTTCCTTCTAGAGATAGTTCAGATGTGACCCAGATTTGGTGATATTCCGATACTTATTCGAGATTTTCCTTCTAGAGATAGTTCAGATGTGACCCAGATTTGGCGACATTCCGATACTTATTCCAGATTTTCCTTCTAGAGATAGTTCAGATGTGACCCAGATTTGGCGACATTCCGAAACTTATTCCAGATTTCCTTCTAGAGATAGTTCAGATGTGACCCAGATTTGGCGACATTCCGATACTTATTCCAGATTTCATTCTAGAGATAGTTCAGATGTGACCCAGATTTGGCGACATTCCGATACTTATTCCAGATTTCATTCTATAGATAGTTCAGATGTGACCCAGATTTTGGCGACATTCCGATACTTATTCCAGATTTCCTTCTAGAGATAGTTCAGATGTGACCCAGATTTGGTGACATTTTGATACTTATTCCAGATTTTCCTTCTAGAGATAGTTCAGATGTGACCCAGATTTGGCGACATTCCGATACTTATTCCAGATTTCCTTCTAGAGATAGTTCAGATGTGACCCAGATTTGGCGACATTCCGATACTTATTCCAGATTTCATTCTAGAGATAGTTCAGATGTGACCCAGATTTGGCGACATTCCGATACTTATTCTAGATTTCCTTCTAGAGATAGTTCTGATGTGACCCAGATTTGGCGATATTCCGATACTTATTCCAGATTTCATTCTAGAGATAGTTCAGATGTGACCCAGATTTGGCGAAATTCCGAAACTTATTCAAGATTTCCTTCTAGAGATAGTTCAGATGTGACCCAGATTTGGCGATATTCCGATACTTATTCCAGATTTCCTTCTAGAGATAGTTCAGATGTGACCCAGATTTTGCGACATTCCGTTACTTATTCCAGATTTTCCTTCTAGAGATAGTTCAGATGTGACCCAGATTTGGCGATATTCGGATACTTATTCCAGATTTCCTTCTAGAGATAGTTCAGATGTGACCCAGATTTGGCGACATTCCGATACTTATTCCAGATTTTCCTTCTAGAGATAGTTCAGATGTGACCCAGATTTAGCGACATTCCGTTACTTATTCCAGATCTTCCTTCTAGAGATAGTTCAGATGTGTCCCAGATTTGGCGACATTCCGAAACTTATTCTAGATTTCCTTCTAGAGATAGTTCAGATGTGACCCAGATTTGGCGACATTCCGATACTTATTCCAGATTTCATTCTAGAGATAGTTCAGATGTGACCCAGATTTGGCGACATTCCGAACTTATTCCAGATTTCATTCTAGAGATAGTTCAGATGTGACCCAGATTTAGCGACATTCTGATACTTATTCCAGATTTCCTTCTAGAGATAGTTCAAATGTGACCCAGATTTGGCGACATTCCGATACTTATTCCAGATTTCATTCTAGAGACTAGTTCAGATATGACCCAGATTTGGCGACATTCCGAAACTTATTCAAGATTTCCTTCTAGAGATAGTTCAGATGTGACCCAGATTTGGAGACATTCCGATACTTATTCCCAGATTTCCTTCTAGAGATAGTTCAGATGTGACCCAGATTTGGCGACATTCCGATACTTATTCCAGATTTTCTTTCTAGAGATAGTTCAGATGTGACCCAGATTTGGCGACATTTTGATACTTATTCCAGATTTCCTTCTAGAGATAGTTCAGATGTGACCCAGATTTGGCGACTATTCCGATACTTATTCCAGATTTCCTTCTAGAGATAGTTCAGATGTGACCGAGATTTGGCGACATTCGATACTTATTCCAGATTTCATTCTAGAGATAGTTAAGTTGTGACCCAGATTTGGCGACATTCCGATACTTATTTCAAGGTTTCCTTCTAGAGATAGTTCAGATGTGACCCAGATTTGGCGACATTCCGAAACTTATTCCAGATTTCCTTCTAGAGATAGTTCAGATGTGACCCAGATTTGGCGACATTCTGATACTTATTCTAGATTTCCTTTCTAGAGATAGTTCAGATGTGACCCAGATTTGGCGACATTCCGAAACTTATTCCAGATTTCCTTCTAGAGATAGTTCAGATGTGACCCAGATTTGGCGACCTTCCGATACTCATTCCAGATTTCCTTCTAGAGATAGTTCAGATGTGACCCAGATTTGGCGACATTCCGATACTTATTCCAGATTTCCTTCTAGAGATAGTTGCAGATGTGACTCAGATTTGGCGATATTCCTTTACTTATTCCAGATTTTCCTTCTAGAGATAGTTCAGATGTGACCCAGATTTGGTGATATTCCGATACTTATTCGAGATTTTCCTTCTAGAGATAGTTCAGATGTGACCCAGATTTGGCGACATTCCGATACTTATTCCAGATTTTCCTTCTAGAGATAGTTCAGATGTGACCCAGATTTGGCGACATTCCGAAACTTATTCCAGATTTCCTTCTAGAGATAGTTCAGATGTGACCCAGATTTGGCGACATTCCGATACTTATTCCAGATTTCATTCTAGAGATAGTTCAGATGTGACCCAGATTTGGCGACATTCCGATACTTATTCCAGATTTCATTCTATAGATAGTTCAGATGTGACCCAGATTTGGCGACATTCCGATACTTATTCCAGATTTCCTTCTAGAGATAGTTCAGATGTGACCCAGATTTGGCGACATTCCGAAACATATTCAAGGTTTCCTTCTAGAGATAGTTCAGATGTGACCCAGATTTGGCGACATTCCGAAACTTATTCAAGATTTCCTTCTAGAGATAGTTCAGATGTGACCCAGATTTGGCGACATTCCGATACTTATTCCAGATTTCCTTCTAGAGATAGTTCAGATGTGACCCAGATTTGGCGACATTCCGATACTCATTCCAGATTTCATTCTAGAGATAGTTCAGATGTGACCCAGATTTGGTGATATTCCGATACTTATTCGAGATTTTCCTTCTAGAGATAGTTCAGATGTGACCCAGATTTGGCGACATTCCGATACTTATTCCAGATTTCATTCTAGAGATAGTTCAGATGTGACCCAGATTTAGCGACATTCTGATACTTATTCCAGATTTCCTTCTAGAGATAGTTCAGATGTGACCCAGATTTGGCGACATTCCGATACTTATTCCAGATTTCATTCTAGAGATAGTTCAGATATGACCCAGATTTGGCGACATTCCGAAACTTATTCAAGATTTCCTTCTAGAGATAGTTCAGATGTGACCCTGATTTGGCGATATTCCGATACTTATTTCAGATTTCCTTCTAGAGATAGTTCAGATGTGACCCAGATTTGGTGATATTCCGATACTTATTCGAGATTTTCCTTCTAGAGATAGTTCAGATGTGACCCAGATTTGGCGACATTCCGATACTTATTCCAGATTTCCTTCTAGAGATAGTTAAGATGTGACCCAGATTTTGCGACATTCCGATACTTATTCCAGATTTCCTTCTAGAGATAGTTCAGTTGTGACCGAGATTTGGCGACATTCCGATACTTATTCCAGATTTCATTCTAGAGATAGTTAAGTTGTGACCCAGATTTGGCGACATTCCGATACTTATTCAAGGTTTCCTTCTAGAGATAGTTCAGATGTGACCCAGATTTGGCGACATTCCGAAACTTATTCAAGGTTTCCTTCTAGAGATAGTTCAGATGTGACCCAGATTTGGCGACATTCTGATACTTATTCCAGATTTCCTTCTAGAGATAGTTCAGATGTGACCCAGATTTGGCGACATTCCGAAACTTATTCCAGATTTCCTTCTAGAGATAGTTCAGATGTGACCCAGATTTGGCGACATTCCGATACTCATTCCAGATTTCCTTCTAGAGATAGTTCAGATGTGACCCAGATTTGGCGACATTCCGATACTTATTCCAGATTTCCTTCTAGAGATAGTTCAGATGTGACTCAGATTTGGCGACATTCCTTTACTTATTCCATATTTTCCTTCTAGAGATAGTTCAGATGTGACCCTGATTTGGTGATATTCCGATACTTATTCGAGATTTTCCTTCTAGAGATAGTTCAGATGTGACCCAGATTTGGCGACATTCCGATACTTATTCCAGATTTTCCTTCTAGAGATAGTTTAGATGTGACCCAGATTTGGCGACATTCCGAAACTTATTCCAGATTTCCTTCTAGAGATAGTTCAGATGTGACCCAGATTTGGCGACATTCCGATACTTATTCCAGATTTCATTCTATAGATAGTTTAGATGTGACCCAGATTTGGCGACATTCCGATACTTATTCCAGATTTCCTTCTAGAGATAGTTCAGATGTGACCCAGATTTGGCGACATTCCGATACTTATTCCAGATTTCATTCTAGAGATAGTTCAGATGTGACCCAGATTTGGCGACATTCCGAAACTTATTCAAGATTTCCTTCTAGAGATAGTTCAGATGTGACCCAGATTTGGCGACAATCCGATACTTATTCCAGATTTCCTTCTAGAGATAGTTCAGATGTGACCCAGATTTGGCGACATTCCGATACTCATTCCAGATTTCATTCTAGAGATAGTTCAGATGTGACCCAGATTTGGCGACATTCTGATACTTATTCCAGATTTCCTTCTAGAGATAGTTCAGATGTGACCCAGATTTGGCGACATTCCGATACTTATTCCAGATTTCATTCTAGAGATAGTTCAGATGTGACCCAGATTTGGCGACATTCCGATACTTATTCTAGATTTCCTTCTAGAGATAGTTCAGATGTGACCCAGATTTGGCGACATTCCGATACTTATTCCAGATTTCATTCTAGAGATAGTTCAGATGTGACCCAGATTTAGCGACATTCTGATACTTATTCCAGATTTCCTTCTAGAGATAGTTCAGATGTGACCCAGATTTGGCGACATTCCGATACTTATTCCAGATTTCATTCTAGAGATAGTTCAGATGTGACCCAGATTTGGCGACATTCCGATACTTATTCAAGATTTCATTCTAGAGATAGTTCAGATATGACCCAGATTTGGCGACATTCCGAAACTTATTCAAGATTTCCTTCTAGAGATAGTTCAGATGTGACCCTGATTTGGCGACATTCCGATACTTATTCCAGATTTCCTTCTAGAGATAGTTCAGATGTGACCCAGATTTGGCGACATTCCGATACTTATTCCAGATTTTCCTTCTAGAGATAGTTCAGATGTGACCCAGATTTGGCGACATTCCGATACTTATTCTAGATTTCCTTCTAGAGATAGTTCTGATGTGACCCAGATTTGGCGACATTCCGAAACTTATTCCAGATTTCCTTCTAGAGATAGTTCAGATGTGACCCAGATTTGGCGACATTCCGATACTTATTCCAGATTTTCCTTCTAGAGATAGTTCAGATGTGACCCAGATTTGGCGACATTCCGAAACTTATTCCAGATTTCCTTCTAGAGATAGTTCAGATGTGACCCAGATTTGGCGACATTCCGATACTTATTCCAGATTTCATTCTAGAGATAGTTCAGATGTGACCCAGATTTGGCGACATTCCGATACTTATTCCAGATTTCATTCTATAGATAGTTCAGATGTGACCCAGATTTGGCGACATTCCGATACTTATTCCAGATTTCCTTCTAGAGATAGTTCAGATGTGACCCAGATTTGGTGACATTTTGATACTTATTCCAGATTTTCCTTCTAGAGATAGTTCAGATGTGACCCAGATTTGGCGACATTCCGATACTTATTCCAGATTTCCTTCTAGAGATAGTTCAGATGTGACCCAGATTTGGCGACATTCCGATACTTATTCCAGATTTCATTCTAGAGATAGTTCAGATGTGACCCAGATTTGGCGACATTCCGATACTTATTCTAGATTTCCTTCTAGAGATAGTTCTGATGTGACCCAGATTTGGCGATATTCCGATACTTATTCCAGATTTCATTCTAGAGATAGTTCAGATGTGACCCAGATTTGGCGAAATTCCGAAACTTATTCAAGATTTCCTTCTAGAGATAGTTCAGATGTGACCCAGATTTGGCGATATTCCGATACTTATTCCAGATTTCCTTCTAGAGATAGTTCAGATGTGACCCAGATTTTGCGACATTCCGTTACTTATTCCAGATTTTCCTTCTAGAGATAGTTCAGATGTGACCCAGATTTGGCGATATTCGGATACTTATTCCAGATTTCCTTCTAGAGATAGTTCAGATGTGACCCAGATTTGGCGACATTCCGATACTTATTCCAGATTTTCCTTCTAGAGATAGTTCAGATGTGACCCAGATTTAGCGACATTCCGATACTTATTCCAGATCTTCCTTCTAGAGATAGTTCAGATGTGACCCAGATTTGGCGACATTCCGAAACTTATTCTAGATTTCCTTCTAGAGATAGTTCAGATGTGACCCAGATTTGGCGACATTCCGATACTTATTCCAGATTTCATTCTAGAGATAGTTCAGATGTGACCCAGATTTGGCGACATTCCGATACTTATTCCAGATTTCATTCTAGAGATAGTTCAGATGTGACCCAGATTTAGCGACATTCTGATACTTATTCCAGATTTCCTTCTAGAGATAGTTCAAATGTGACCCAGATTTGGCGACATTCCGATACTTATTCCAGATTTCATTCTAGAGATAGTTCAGATATGACCCAGATTTGGCGACATTCCGAAACTTATTCAAGATTTCCTTCTAGAGATAGTTCAGATGTGACCCAGATTTGGAGACATTCCGATACTTATTCCAGATTTCCTTCTAGAGATAGTTCAGATGTGACCCAGATTTGGCGACATTCCGATACTTATTCCAGATTTTCTTTCTAGAGATAGTTCAGATGTGACCCAGATTTGGCGACATTTTGATACTTATTCCAGATTTCCTTCTAGAGATAGTTCAGATGTGACCCAGATTTGGCGACATTCCGATACTTATTCCAGATTTCCTTCTAGAGATAGTTCAGATGTGACCGAGATTTGGCGACATTCCGATACTTATTCCAGATTTCATTCTAGAGATAGTTAAGTTGTGACCCAGATTTGGCGACATTCCGATACTTATTCAAGGTTTCCTTCTAGAGATAGTTCAGATGTGACCCAGATTTGGCGACATTCCGAAACTTATTCCAGATTTCCTTCTAGAGATAGTTCAGATGTGACCCAGATTTGGCGACATTCTGATACTTATTCTAGATTTCCTTCTAGAGATAGTTCAGATGTGACCCAGATTTGGCGACATTCCGAAACTTATTCCAGATTTCCTTCTAGAGATAGTTCAGATGTGACCCAGATTTGGCGACATTCCGATACTCATTCCAGATTTCCTTCTAGAGATAGTTCAGATGTGACCCAGATTTGGCGACATTCCGATACTTATTCCAGATTTCCTTCTAGAGATAGTTCAGATGTGACTCAGATTTGGCGATATTCCTTTACTTATTCCAGATTTTCCTTCTAGAGATAGTTCAGATGTGACCCAGATTTGGTGATATTCCGATACTTATTCGAGATTTTCCTTCTAGAGATAGTTCAGATGTGACCCAGATTTGGCGACATTCCGATACTTATTCCAGATTTTCCTTCTAGAGATAGTTCAGATGTGACCCAGATTTGGCGACATTCCGAAACTTATTCCAGATTTCCTTCTAGAGATAGTTCAGATGTGACCCAGATTTGGCGACATTCCGATACTTATTCCAGATTTCATTCTAGAGATAGTTCAGATGTGACCCAGATTTGGCGACATTCCGATACTTATTCCAGATTTCATTCTATAGATAGTTCAGATGTGACCCAGATTTGGCGACATTCCGATACTTATTCCAGATTTCCTTCTAGAGATAGTTCAGATGTGACCCAGATTTGGCGACATTCCGAAACATATTCAAGGTTTCCTTCTAGAGATAGTTCAGATGTGACCCAGATTTGGCGACATTCCGAAACTTATTCAAGATTTCCTTCTAGAGATAGTTCAGATGTGACCCAGATTTGGCGACATTCCGATACTTATTCCAGATTTCCTTCTAGAGATAGTTCAGATGTGACCCAGATTTGGCGACATTCCGATACTCATTCCAGATTTCATTCTAGAGATAGTTCAGATGTGACCCAGATTTGGTGATATTCCGATACTTATTCGAGATTTTCCTTCTAGAGATAGTTCAGATGTGACCCAGATTTGGCGACATTCCGATACTTATTCCAGATTTCATTCTAGAGATAGTTCAGATGTGACCCAGATTTAGCGACATTCTGATACTTATTCCAGATTTCCTTCTAGAGATAGTTCAGATGTGACCCAGATTTGGCGACATTCCGATACTTATTCCAGATTTCATTCTAGAGATAGTTCAGATATGACCCAGATTTGGCGACATTCCGAAACTTATTCAAGATTTCCTTCTAGAGATAGTTCAGATGTGACCCTGATTTGGCGATATTCCGATACTTATTTCAGATTTCCTTCTAGAGATAGTTCAGATGTGACCCAGATTTGGTGATATTCCGATACTTATTCGAGATTTTCCTTCTAGAGATAGTTCAGATGTGACCCAGATTTGGCGACATTCCGATACTTATTCCAGATTTCCTTCTAGAGATAGTTAAGATGTGACCCAGATTTTGCGACATTCCGATACTTATTCCAGATTTCCTTCTAGAGATAGTTCAGTTGTGACCGAGATTTGGCGACATTCCGATACTTATTCCAGATTTCATTCTAGAGATAGTTAAGTTGTGACCCAGATTTGGCGACATTCCGATACTTATTCAAGGTTTCCTTCTAGAGATAGTTCAGATGTGACCCAGATTTGGCGACATTCCGAAACTTATTCAAGGTTTCCTTCTAGAGATAGTTCAGATGTGACCCAGATTTGGCGACATTCTGATACTTATTCCAGATTTCCTTCTAGAGATAGTTCAGATGTGACCCAGATTTGGCGACATTCCGAAACTTATTCCAGATTTCCTTCTAGAGATAGTTCAGATGTGACCCAGATTTGGCGACATTCCGATACTCATTCCAGATTTCCTTCTAGAGATAGTTCAGATGTGACCCAGATTTGGCGACATTCCGATACTTATTCCAGATTTCCTTCTAGAGATAGTTCAGATGTGACTCAGATTTGGCGACATTCCTTTACTTATTCCATATTTTCCTTCTAGAGATAGTTCAGATGTGACCCTGATTTGGTGATATTCCGATACTTATTCGAGATTTTCCTTCTAGAGATAGTTCAGATGTGACCCAGATTTGGCGACATTCCGATACTTATTCCAGATTTTCCTTCTAGAGATAGTTTAGATGTGACCCAGATTTGGCGACATTCCGAAACTTATTCCAGATTTCCTTCTAGAGATAGTTCAGATGTGACCCAGATTTGGCGACATTCCGATACTTATTCCAGATTTCATTCTATAGATAGTTTAGATGTGACCCAGATTTGGCGACATTCCGATACTTATTCCAGATTTCCTTCTAGAGATAGTTCAGATGTGACCCAGATTTGGCGACATTCCGATACTTATTCCAGATTTCATTCTAGAGATAGTTCAGATGTGACCCAGATTTGGCGACATTCCGAAACTTATTCAAGATTTCCTTCTAGAGATAGTTCAGATGTGACCCAGATTTGGCGACAATCCGATACTTATTCCAGATTTCCTTCTAGAGATAGTTCAGATGTGACCCAGATTTGGCGACATTCCGATACTCATTCCAGATTTCATTCTAGAGATAGTTCAGATGTGACCCAGATTTGGCGACATTCTGATACTTATTCCAGATTTCCTTCTAGAGATAGTTCAGATGTGACCCAGATTTGGCGACATTCCGATACTTATTCCAGATTTCATTCTAGAGATAGTTCAGATGTGACCCAGATTTGGCGACATTCCGATACTTATTCTAGATTTCCTTCTAGAGATAGTTCAGATGTGACCCAGATTTGGCGACATTCCGATACTTATTCCAGATTTCATTCTAGAGATAGTTCAGATGTGACCCAGATTTAGCGACATTCTGATACTTATTCCAGATTTCCTTCTAGAGATAGTTCAGATGTGACCCAGATTTGGCGACATTCCGATACTTATTCCAGATTTCATTCTAGAGATAGTTCAGATGTGACCCAGATTTGGCGACATTCCGATACTTATTCAAGATTTCATTCTAGAGATAGTTCAGATATGACCCAGATTTGGCGACATTCCGAAACTTATTCAAGATTTCCTTCTAGAGATAGTTCAGATGTGACCCTGATTTGGCGACATTCCGATACTTATTCCAGATTTCCTTCTAGAGATAGTTCAGATGTGACCCAGATTTGGCGACATTCCGATACTTATTCCAGATTTTCCTTCTAGAGATAGTTCAGATGTGACCCAGATTTGGCGACATTCCGATACTTATTCTAGATTTCCTTCTAGAGATAGTTCTGATGTGACCCAGATTTGGCGACATTCCGAAACTTATTCCAGATTTCCTTCTAGAGATAGTTCAGATGTGACCCAGATTTGGCGACATTCCGATACTCATTCCAGATTTCCTTCTAGAGATAGTTCAGATGTGACCCAGATTTGGCGACATTCCGATACTTATTCCAGATTTCCTTCTAGAGATAGTTCAGATGTGACTCAGATTTGGCGACATTCCTTTACTTATTCCAGATTTTCCTTCTAGAGATAGTTCAGATGTGACCCAGATTTGGTGATATTCCGATACTTATTCGAGATTTTCCTTCTAGAGATAGTTCAGATGTGACCCAGATTTGGCGACATTCCGATACTTATTCCAGATTTTCCTTCTAGAGATAGTTTAGATGTGACCCAGATTTGGCGACATTCCGAAACTTATTCAAGATTTCCTTCTAGAGATAGTTCAGATGTGACCCAGATTTGCCGACATTCCGATACTTATTCCAGATTTCCTTTTAGAGATAGTTCAGATGTGACCCAGATTTGGCGACATTCCGATACTCATTCCAGATTTCATTCTAGAGATAGTTCAGATGTGACCCAGATTTGGCGACATTCTGATACTTATTCCAGATTTCCTTCTAGAGATAGTTCAGATGTGACCCAGATTTGGCGACATTCCGATACTTATTCCATATTTCATTCTAGAGATAGTTCAGATGTGACCCAGATTTGGCGACATTCCGATACTTATTCTAGATTTCCTTCTAGAGATAGTTCAGATGTGACCCAGATTTGGCGACATTTCGATACTTATTCCAGATTTCATTCTAGAGATAGTTCAGATGTGACCCAGATTTAGCGACATTCTGATACTTATTCCAGATTTCCTTCTAGAGATTGTTCAGATGTGACCCAGATTTGGCGACATTCCGATACTTATTCCAGATTTCATTCTAGAGATAGTTCAGATATGACCCAGATTTGGCGACATTCCGAAACTTATTCAAGATTTCCTTCTAGAGATAGTTCAGATGTGACCCTGATTTGGCGACATTCCGATACTTATTCCAGATTTCCTTCTAGAGATAGTTCAGATGTGACCCAGATTTGGCGACATTCCGATACTTATTCCAGATTTTCCTTCTAGAGATAGTTCAGATGTGACCCAGATTTGGCGACATTCCGATACTTATTCCAGATTTCCTTCTAGAGATAGTTCAGATGTGACCCAGATTTGGCGACATTCCGATACTTATTCCAGATTTCCTTCTAGAGATAGTTCAGATGTGACCGAGATTTGGCGACATTCCGATACTTATTCCAGATTTCATTCTAGAGATAGTTAAGTTGTGACCCAGATTTGGCGACATTCCGATACTTATTCAAGGTTTCCTTCTAGAGATAGTTCAGATGTGACCCAGATTTGGCGACATTCCGAAACTTATTCAAGGTTTCCTTCTAGAGATAGTTCAGATGTGACCCAGATTTGGCGACATTCTGATACTTATTCCAGATTTCCTTCTAGAGATAGTTCAGATGTGACCCAGATTTGGCGACATTCCGAAACTTATTCCAGATTTCCTTCTAGAGATAGTTCAGATGTGACCCAGATTTGGCGACATTCCGATACTCATTCCAGATTTCCTTCTAGAAATAGTTCAGATGTGACCCAGATTTGGCGACATTCCGATACTTATTCCAGATTTCCTTCTAGAGATAGTTCAGATGTGACTCAGATTTGGCGACATTCCTTTACTTATTCCAGATTTTCCTTCTAGAGATAGTTCAGATGTGACCCAGATTTGGCGACATTCCGATACTTATTCCAGATTTCATTCTAGAGATAGTTCAGATATGACCCAGATTTGGCGACATTCCAAAACTTATTCAAGATTTCCTTCTAGAGATAGTTCAGATGTGACCCAGATTTGGCGACATTCCGATACTTATTCCAGATTTCCTTCTAGAGATAGTTCAGATGTGACCCAGATTTGGCGACATTCCGATACTTATTCCAGATTTTCCTTCTAGAGATAGTTCAGATGTGACCCAGATTTGGCGACATTCCGATACTTATTCCAGATTTCCTTCTAGAGATAGTTCAGATGTGACCCAGATTTGGCGACATTCTGATACTTATTCCAGATTTCCTTCTAGAGATTGTTCAGATGTGACCCAGATTTGGCGACATTCCGATACTTATTCCAGATTTCATTCTAGAGATAGTTCAGATATGACCCAGATTTGGCGACATTCCGAAACTTATTCAAGATTTCCTTCTAGAGATAGTTCAGATGTGACCCTGATTTGGCGACATTCCGATACTTATTCCAGATTTCCTTCTAGAGATAGTTCAGATGTGACCCAGATTTGGCGACATTCCGATACTTATTCCAGATTTTCCTTCTAGAGATAGTTCAGATGTGACCCAGATTTGGCGACATTCCGATACTTATTCCAGATTTCCTTCTAGAGATAGTTCAGATGTGACCCAGATTTGGCGACATTCCGATACTTATTCCAGATTTCCTTCTAGAGATAGTTCAGATGTGACCGAGATTTGGCGACATTCCGATACTTATTCCAGATTTCATTCTAGAGATAGTTAAGTTGTGACCCAGATTTGGCGACATTCCGATACTTATTCAAGGTTTCCTTCTAGAGATAGTTCAGATGTGACCCAGATTTGGCGACATTCCGAAACTTATTCAAGGTTTCCTTCTAGAGATAGTTCAGATGTGACCCAGATTTGGCGACATTCTGATACTTATTCCAGATTTCCTTCTAGAGATAGTTCAGATGTGACCCAGATTTGGCGACATTCCGAAACTTATTCCAGATTTCCTTCTAGAGATAGTTCAGATGTGACCCAGATTTGGCGACATTCCGATACTCATTCCAGATTTCCTTCTAGAAATAGTTCAGATGTGACCCAGATTTGGCGACATTCCGATACTTATTCCAGATTTCCTTCTAGAGATAGTTCAGATGTGACTCAGATTTGGCGACATTCCTTTACTTATTCCAGATTTTCCTTCTAGAGATAGTTCAGATGTGACCCAGATTTGGCGACATTCCGATACTTATTCCAGATTTCATTCTAGAGATAGTTCAGATATGACCCAGATTTGGCGACATTCCAAAACTTATTCAAGATTTCCTTCTAGAGATAGTTCAGATGTGACCCAGATTTGGCGACATTCCGATACTTATTCCAGATTTCCTTCTAGAGATAGTTCAGATGTGACCCAGATTTGGCGACATTCCGATACTTATTCCAGATTTTCCTTCTAGAGATAGTTCAGATGTGACCCAGATTTGGCGACATTCCGATACTTATTCCATATTTCATTCTAGAGATAGTTCAGATGTGACCCAGATTTGGCGACATTCCGATACTTATTCTAGATTTCCTTCTAGAGATAGTTCAGATGTGACCCAGATTTGGCGACATTTCGATACTTATTCCAGATTTCATTCTAGAGATAGTTCAGATGTGACCCAGATTTAGCGACATTCTGATACTTATTCCAGATTTCCTTCTAGAGATTGTTCAGATGTGACCCAGATTTGGCGACATTCCGATACTTATTCCAGATTTCATTCTAGAGATAGTTCAGATATGACCCAGATTTGGCGACATTCCGAAACTTATTCAAGATTTCCTTCTAGAGATAGTTCAGATGTGACCCTGATTTGGCGACATTCCGATACTTATTCCAGATTTCCTTCTAGAGATAGTTCAGATGTGACCCAGATTTGGCGACATTCCGATACTTATTCTAGATTTTCCTTCTAGAGATAGTTCAGATGTGACCCAGATTTGGCGACATTCCGATACTTATTCCAGATTTCCTTCTAGAGATAGTTCAGATGTGACCCAGATTTGGCGACATTCCGATACTTATTCCAGATTTCCTTCTAGAGATAGTTCAGATGTGACCGAGATTTGGCGACATTCCGATACTTATTCCAGATTTCATTCTAGAGATAGTTAAGTTGTGACCCAGATTTGGCGACATTCCGATACTTATTCAAGGTTTCCTTCTAGAGATAGTTCAGATGTGACCCAGATTTGGCGACATTCCGAAACTTATTCAAGGTTTCCTTCTAGAGATAGTTCAGATGTGACCCAGATTTGGCGACATTCTGATACTTATTCCAGATTTCCTTCTAGAGATAGTTCAGATGTGACCCAGATTTGGCGACATTCCGAAACTTATTCCAGATTTCCTTCTAGAGATAGTTCAGATGTGACCCAGATTTGGCGACATTCCGATACTCATTCCAGATTTCCTTCTAGAAATAGTTCAGATGTGACCCAGATTTGGCGACATTCCGATACTTATTCCAGATTTCCTTCTAGAGATAGTTCAGATGTGACTCAGATTTGGCGACATTCCTTTACTTATTCCAGATTTTCCTTCTAGAGATAGTTCAGATGTGACCCAGATTTGGCGACATTCCGAAACTTATTCAAGGTTTCCTTCTAGAGATAGTTCAGATGTGACCCAGATTTGGCGACATTCCGATACTTATTCCAGATTTCCTTCTAGAGATAGTTCAGATGTGACCCAGATTTGGCGATATTCCGATACTTATTCCAGATTTCCTTCTAGAGATAGTTCAGATGTGACCCAGATTTGGCGACATTCCGATACTTATTCCAGATTTCCTTCTAGAGATAGTTCAGATGTGACCCAGATTTGGCGACATTCCGATACTTATTCCAGATTTCCTTCTAGAGATAGTTCAGATGTGACCCAGATTTGGCGACATTGCGATACTTATTCCAGATTTTCCTTCTAGAGATAGTTTAGATGTGACCCAGATTTGGCGACATTCCGATACTTATTCCAGATCTTCCTTCTAGAGATAGTTCAGATGTGACCCAGATTTGGCAACATTCCGAAACTTATTCTAGATTTCCTTCTAGAGATAGTTCAGATGTGACCCAGATTTGGCGACATTCCGATACTTATTCCAGATTTCATTCTAGAGATAGTTCAGATGTGACCCAGATTTGGCGACATTCCGATACTTATTCTAGATTTCATTCTAGAGATAGTTCAGATGTGACCCAGATTTAGCGACATTCTGATACTTATTCCAGATTTCCTTCTAGAGATAGTTCAGATGTGACCCAGATTTGGCGACATTCCGATACTTATTCCAGATTTCATTCTAGAGATAGTTCAGATATGACCCAGATTTGGCGACATTCCGAAACTTATTCAAGATTTCCTTCTAGAGATAGTTCAGATGTGACCCAGATTTGGCGACATTCCGATACTTATTCCAGATTTCCTTCTAGAGATAGTTCAGATGTGACCCAGATTTAGCGACATTCCGATACTTATTCCAGATTTTCCTTCTAGAGATAGTTCAGATGTGACCCAGATTTGGCGACATTCCGATACTTATTCCAGATTTCCTTCTAGAGATAGTTCAGATGTGACCCAGATTTGGCGACATTCCGATACTTATTCCAGATTTCCTTCTAGAGATAGTTCAGATGTGACCGAGATTTGGCGACATTCCGATACTTATTCCAGATTTCATTCTAGAGATAGTTAAGTTGTGACCCAGATTTGGCGACATTCTGATACTTATTCCAGATTTCCTTCTAGAGATAGTTCAGATGTGACCCAGATTTGGCGACATTCCGATACTTATTCCAAATTTCATTCTAGAGATAGTTCAGATGTGACCCAGATTTGGCGACATTCCGAAACTTATTCCAGATTTCCTTCTAGAGATAGTTCAGATGTGACCCAGATTTGGCGACATTCCGATACTTATTCCAGATTTCATTCTAGAGATAGTTCAGATGTGACCCAGATTTGGCGACATTCCGATACTTATTCTAGATTTCATTCTAGAGATAGTTCAGATATGACCCAGATTTGGCGACATTCTGATACTTATTCCAGATTTCCTTCTAGAGATAGTTCAGATGTGACCAGATTTGGCGACATTCCGATACTTATTCCAGATTTCATTCTAGAGATAGTTTAGATGTGACCCAGATTTGGCGACATTCCGAAACTTATTCAAGGTTTCCTTCTAGAGATAGTTCAGATGTGACCCAGATTTGGCGACATTCCGATACTTATTCCAGATTTCCTTCTAGAGATAGTTCAGATATGACCCAGATTTGGCGACATTCCGATACTTATTCCAGATTTCCTTCTAGAGATAGTTCAGATGTGACCGAGATTTGGCGACATTCCGATACTTATTCCAGATTTCATTCTAGAGATAGTTAAGTTGTGACCCAGATTTGGCGACATTCCGATACTTATTCAAGGTTTCCTTCTAGAGATAGTTCAGATGTGACCCAGATTTGGCGACATTCCGAAACTTATTCAAGGTTTCCTTCTAGAGATAGTTCAGATGTGACCCAGATTTGGTGACATTCTGATACTTATTCCAGATTTCCTTCTAGAGATAGTTCAGATGTGACCCAGATTTGGCGACATTCCGAAACTTATTCCAGATTTCCTTCTAGAGATAGTTCAGATGTGACCCAGATTTGGCGACATTCCGATACTCATTCCAGATTTCCTTCTAGAAATAGTTCAGATGTGACCCAGATTTGGCGACATTCCGATACTTATTCCAGATTTCCTTCTAGAGATAGTTCAGATGTGACCCAGATTTGGCGACATTCCGATACTCATTCCAGATTTCCTTCTAGAAATAGTTCAGATGTGACCCAGATTTGGCGACATTCCGATACTTATTCCAGATTTCCTTCTAGAGATAGTTCAGATGTGACTCAGATTTGGCGACATTCCTTTACTTATTCCAGATTTTCCTTCTAGAGATAGTTCAGATGTGACCCAGATTTGGCGACATTCCGAAACTTATTCAAGGTTTCCTTCTAGAGATAGTTCAGATGTGACCCAGATTTGGCGACATTCCGATACTTATTCCAGATTTCCTTCTAGAGATAGTTCAGATGTGACCCAGATTTGGCGATATTCCGATACTTATTCCAGATTTCCTTCTAGAGATAGTTCAGATGTGACCCAGATTTGGCGACATTCCGATACTTATTCCAGATTTCCTTCTAGAGATAGTTCAGATGTGACCCAGATTTGGCGACATTCCGATACTTATTCCAGATTTCCTTCTAGAGATAGTTCAGATGTGACCCAGATTTGGCGACATTGCGATACTTATTCCAGATTTTCCTTCTAGAGATAGTTTAGATGTGACCCAGATTTGGCGACATTCCGATACTTATTCCAGATCTTCCTTCTAGAGATAGTTCAGATGTGACCCAGATTTGGCAACATTCCGAAACTTATTCTAGATTTCCTTCTAGAGATAGTTCAGATGTGACCCAGATTTGGCGACATTCCGATACTTATTCCAGATTTCATTCTAGAGATAGTTCAGATGTGACCCAGATTTGGCGACATTCCGATACTTATTCTAGATTTCATTCTAGAGATAGTTCAGATGTGACCCAGATTTAGCGACATTCTGATACTTATTCCAGATTTCCTTCTAGAGATAGTTCAGATGTGACCCAGATTTGGCGACATTCCGATACTTATTCCAGATTTCATTCTAGAGATAGTTCAGATATGACCCAGATTTGGCGACATTCCGAAACTTATTCAAGATTTCCTTCTAGAGATAGTTCAGATGTGACCCAGATTTGGCGACATTCCGATACTTATTCCAGATTTCCTTCTAGAGATAGTTCAGATGTGACCCAGATTTAGCGACATTCCGATACTTATTCCAGATTTTCCTTCTAGAGATAGTTCAGATGTGACCCAGATTTGGCGACATTCCGATACTTATTCCAGATTTCCTTCTAGAGATAGTTCAGATGTGACCCAGATTTGGCGACATTCCGATACTTATTCCAGATTTCCTTCTAGAGATAGTTCAGATGTGACCGAGATTTGGCGACATTCCGATACTTATTCCAGATTTCATTCTAGAGATAGTTAAGTTGTGACCCAGATTTGGCGACATTCTGATACTTATTCCAGATTTCCTTCTAGAGATAGTTCAGATGTGACCCAGATTTGGCGACATTCCGATACTTATTCCAAATTTCATTCTAGAGATAGTTCAGATGTGACCCAGATTTGGCGACATTCCGAAACTTATTCCAGATTTCCTTCTAGAGATAGTTCAGATGTGACCCAGATTTGGCGACATTCCGATACTTATTCCAGATTTCATTCTAGAGATAGTTCAGATGTGACCCAGATTTGGCGACATTCCGATACTTATTCTAGATTTCATTCTAGAGATAGTTCAGATATGACCCAGATTTGGCGACATTCTGATACTTATTCCAGATTTCCTTCTAGAGATAGTTCAGATGTGACCAGATTTGGCGACATTCCGATACTTATTCCAGATTTCATTCTAGAGATAGTTTAGATGTGACCCAGATTTGGCGACATTCCGAAACTTATTCAAGGTTTCCTTCTAGAGATAGTTCAGATGTGACCCAGATTTGGCGACATTCCGATACTTATTCCAGATTTCCTTCTAGAGATAGTTCAGATATGACCCAGATTTGGCGACATTCCGATACTTATTCCAGATTTCCTTCTAGAGATAGTTCAGATGTGACCGAGATTTGGCGACATTCCGATACTTATTCCAGATTTCATTCTAGAGATAGTTAAGTTGTGACCCAGATTTGGCGACATTCCGATACTTATTCAAGGTTTCCTTCTAGAGATAGTTCAGATGTGACCCAGATTTGGCGACATTCCGAAACTTATTCAAGGTTTCCTTCTAGAGATAGTTCAGATGTGACCCAGATTTGGTGACATTCTGATACTTATTCCAGATTTCCTTCTAGAGATAGTTCAGATGTGACCCAGATTTGGCGACATTCCGAAACTTATTCCAGATTTCCTTCTAGAGATAGTTCAGATGTGACCCAGATTTGGCGACATTCCGATACTCATTCCAGATTTCCTTCTAGAAATAGTTCAGATGTGACCCAGATTTGGCGACATTCCGATACTTATTCCAGATTTCCTTCTAGAGATAGTTCAGATGTGACTCAGATTTGGCGACATTCCTTTACTTATTCCAGATTTTCCTTCTAGAGATAGTTCAGATGTGACCCAGATTTGGTGATATTCCGATACTTATTCGAGATTTTCCTTCTAGAGATAGTTCAGATGTGACCCAGATTTGGCGACATTCCGATACTTATTCCAGATTTTCCTTCTAGAGATAGTTTAGATGTGACCCAGATTTGGCGACATTCCGAAACTTATTCCAGATTTCCTTCTAGAGATAGTTCAGATGTGACCCAGATTTGGCGACATTCCGATACTTATTCCAGATTTCATTCTAGAGATAGTTCAGATGTGACCCAGATTTGGCGACATTCCGATACTTATTCCAGATTTCATTCTATAGATAGTTCAGATGTGACCCAGATTTGGCGACATTCCGATACTTATTCCAGATTTCCTTCTAGAGATAGTTCAGATGTGACCCAGATTTGGCGACATTCCGATACTTATTCCAGATTTCATTCTAGAGATAGTTCAGATGTGACCCAGATTTGGCGAAATTCCGAAACTTATTCAAGATTTCCTTCTAGAGATAGTTCATATGTGACCCAGATTTGGCGATATTCCGATACTTATTCCAGATTTCCTTCTAGAGATAGTTCATGTGACCCAGATTTGGCGACATTCCGATACTTATTCCAGATTTCCTTCTAGAGATAGTTCAGATGTGACCCAGATTTGGCGACATTCCGATACTTATTCCAGATTTCCTTCTAGAGATAGTTCAGATGTGACCCAGATTTGGCGACATTCCGATACTTATTCCAGATTTTCCTTCTAGAGATAGTTCAGATGTGACCCAGATTTGGCGACATTCCGATACTTATTCCAGATCTTCCTTCTAGAGATAGTTCAGATGTGACCCAGATTTGGCGACATTCCGAAACTTATTCTAGATTTCCTTCTAGAGATAGTTCAGATGTGACCCAGATTTGGCGACATTCCGATACTTATTCCAGATTTCATTCTAGAGATAGTTTAGATGTGACCCAGATTTGGCGACATTCCGATACTTATTCCAGATTTCATTCTAGAGATAGTTCAGATGTGACCCAGATTTAGCGACATTCTGATACTTATTCCAGATTTCCTTCTAGAGATAGTTCAGATGTGACCCAGATTTGGCGACATTCCGATACTTATTCCAGATTTCATTCTAGAGATAGTTCAGATATGACCCAGATTTGGCGACATTCCGAAACTTATTCAAGATTTCCTTCTAGAGATAGTTCAGATGTGACCCAGATTTGGCGACATTCCGATACTTATTCCAGATTTCCTTCTAGAGATAGTTCAGATGTGACCCAGATTTGGCGACATTCCGATACTTATTCCAGATTTTCCTTCTAGAGATAGTTCAGATGTGACCCAGATTTGGCGACATTCCGATACTTATTCCAGATTTCCTTCTAGAGATAGTTCAGATGTGACCCAGATTTGGCGACATTCCGATACTTATTCCAGATTTCCTTCTAGAGATAGTTCAGATGTGACCGAGATTTGGCGACATTCCGATACTTATTCCAGATTTCATTCTAGAGATAGTTAAGTTGTGACCCAGATTTGGCGATATTCCGAAACTTATTCCAGATTTCCTTCTAGAGATAGTTCAGATGTGACCCAGATTTGGCGACATTCCGATACTTATTCCAGATTTCATTCTAGAGATAGTTCAGATGTGACCCAGATTTGGCGACATTCCGAAACTTATTCCAGATTTCCTTCTAGAGATAGTTCAGATGTGACCCAGATTTGGCGATGTTCCGATACTTATTCCAGATTTCATTCTAGAGATAGTTCAGATGTGACCCAGATTTGGCGACATTCCGATACTTATTCTAGATTTCATTCTAGAGATAGTTCAGATGTGACCCAGATTTGGCGACATTCTGATACTTATTCCAGATCTTCCTTCTAGAGATAGTTCAGATGTGACCCAGATTTGGCGACATTCCGAAACTTATTCCAGATTTCCTTCTAGAGATAGTTCAGATGTGACCCAGATATGGCGACGTTCCGATACTTATTCCAGATTTCATTCTAGAGATAGTTAAGTTGTGACCCAGATTTGGCGAAATTCCGATACTTATTCAAGGTTTCCTTCTAGAGATAGTTCAGATGTGACCCAGATTTGGCGACATTCCGAAACTTATTCAAGGTTTCCTTCTAGAGATAGTTCAGATGTGACCCAGATTTGGCGACATTCTGATACTTATTCCAGATTTCCTTCTAGAGATAGTTCAGATGTGACCCAGATTTGGCGACATTCCGAAACTTATTCCAGATTTCCTTCTAGAGATAGTTCAGATGTGACCCAGATTTGGCGACATTCCGATACTCATTCCAGATTTCCTTCTAGAAATAGTTCAGATGTGACCCAGATTTGGCGACATTCCGATACTTATTCCAGATTTCCTTCTAGAGATAGTTCAGATGTGACTCAGATTTGGCGACATTCCTTTACTTATTCCAGATTTTCCTTCTAGAGATAGTTCAGATGTGACCCAGATTTTGGTGATATTCCGATACTTATTCGAGATTTTCCTTCTAGAGATAGTTCAGATGTGACCCAGATTTGGCGACATTCCGATACTTATTCCAGATTTTCCTTCTAGAGATAGTTTAGATGTGACCCAGATTTGGCGACATTCCGAAACTTATTCCAGATTTCCTTCTAGAGATAGTTCAGATGTGACCCAGATTTGGCGACATTCCGATACTTATTCCAGATTTCATTCTAGAGATAGTTCAGATGTGACCCAGATTTGGCGACATTCCGATACTTATTCCAGATTTCATTCTATAGATAGTTCAGATGTGACCCAGATTTGGCGACATTCCGATACTTATTCCAGATTTCCTTCTAGAGATAGTTGAGATGTGACCCAGATTTGGCGACATTCCGATACTTATTCCAGATTTCATTCTAGAGATAGTTCAGATGTGACCCAGATTTGGCGAAATTCCGAAACTTATTCAAGATTTCCTTCTAGAGATAGTTCAGATGTGACCCAGATTTGGCGATATTCCGATACTTATTCCAGATTTCCTTCTAGAGATAGTTCAGATGTGACCCAGATTTGGCGACATTCCGATACTTATTCCAGATTTCCATCTAGAGATAGTTCAGATGTGACCCAGATTTGGCGACATTCCGATACTTATTCCAGATTTCCTTCTAGAGATAGTTCAGATGTGACCCAGATTTGGCGACATTCCGATACTTATTCCAGATTTTCCTTCTAGAGATAGTTCAGATGTGACCCAGATTTGGCGACATTCCGATACTTATTCCAGATCTTCCTTCTAGAGATAGTTCAGATGTGACCCAGATTTGGCGACATTCCGAAACTTATTCTAGATTTCCTTCTAGAGATAGTTCAGATGTGACCCAGATTTGGCGACATTCCGATACTTATTCCAGATTTCATTCTAGAGATAGTTCAGATGTGACCCAGATTTGGCGACATTCCGATACTTATTCCAGATTTCCTTCTAGAGATAGTTCAGATGTGACTCAGATTTGGCGACATTCCTTTACTTATTCCATATTTTCCTTCTAGAGATAGTTCAGATGTGACCCTGATTTGGCGATATTCCGATACTTATTCCAGATTTCATTCTAGAGATAGTTCAGATGTGACCCAGATTTATTGACATTCTGATACTTATTCCAGATTTCCTTCTAGAGATAGTTCAGATGTGACCCAGATTTGGCGACATTCCGATACTTATTCCAGATTTCATTCTAGAGATAGTTCAGATATGACCCAGATTTGGCGACATTCCGAAACTTATTCAAGATTTCCTTCTAGAGATAGTTCAGATGTGACCCAGATTTGGCGACATTCCGATACTTATTCCAGATTTCCTTCTAGAGATAGTTCAGATGTGACCCAGATTTAGCGACATTCCGATACTTATTCCAGATTTTCCTTCTAGAGATAGTTCAGATGTGACCCAGATTTGGCGACATTCCGATACTTATTCCAGATTTCCTTCTAGAGATAGTTCAGATGTGACCCAGATTTGGTGACATTCCGATACTTATTCCAGATTTCCTTCTAGAGATAGTTCAGATGTGACCGAGATTTGGCGACATTCCGATACTTATTCCAGATTTCATTCTAGAGATAGTTAAGTTATGACCCAGATTTGGCGATATTCCGATACTTATTCCAGATTTCCTTCTAGAGATAGTTCAGATGTGACCCAGATTTGGCGACATTCCGATACTTATTCCAGATTTCATTCTAGAGATAGTTCAGATGTGACCCAGATTTGGCGACATTCCGAAACTTATTCCAGATTTCCTTCTAGAGATAGTTCAGATGTGACCCAGATTTGGCGAAATTCCGATACTTATTCCAGATTTCATTCTAGAGATAGTTCAGATGTGACCCAGATTTGGCGACATTCCGATACTTATTCTAGATTTCATTCTAGAGATAGTTCAGATGTGACCCAGATTTGGCGACATTCTTATACTTATTCCAGATCTTCCTTCTAGAGATAGTTCATATGTGACCCAGATTTGGCAACATTCCGAAACTTATTCTAGATTTCCTTCTAGAGATAGTTCAGATGTGACCCAGATTTGGCGACATTCCGAAACTTATTCAAGGTTTCCTTCTAGAGATAGTTCAGATGTGACCCAGATTTGGCGACATTCCGATACTTATTCCAGATTTCCTTCAAGAGATAGTTCAGATGTGACCCAGATTTGGCGACATTCCGAAACTTATTCCAGATTTCCTTCTAGAGATAGTTCATATGTGACCCAGATTTGGAGACATTCCGATACTCATTCCAGATTTCCTTCTAGAGATAGTTCAGATGTGACCCAGATTTGGCGACATTCCTTTACTTATTCCAGATTTTCCTTCTAGAGATAGTTCATAGGTCACCCAGATTTGGCGATATTCCTTTACTTATTCCAGATTTTCCTTCTAGAGATAGTTCAGATGTGACCCAGATTTGGCGACATTCCGATACTTATTCGAGATTTTCCTTCTAGAGATAGTTCAGATGTGACCCAGATTTGGCAACATTCCGATACTTATTCCAGATTATCCTTCTAGAGATAGTTCAGATGTGACCCAGATTTGGCGACATTCCGAAACTTATTCCAGATTTCCTTCTAGAGATAGTTCAGATGTGACCCAAATTTGGCGACATTCCGATACTTATTCCAGATTTCATTCTAGAGATAGTTCAGATGTGACCCAGATTTGGCGACATTCCGATACTTATTCCAGATTTCATTCTATAGATAGTTCAGATGTGACCCTATTTGGCGACATTCCGATACTTATTCCAGATTTCCTTCTAGAGATAGTTCAGATGTGACCCAGATTTGGCGACATTCCGATACTTATTACAGATTTCATTCTAGAGATAGTTCGGATGTGACCCAGATTTGACGACATTCCGAAACTTATTCAAGATTTCCTTCTAGAGATTGTTCAGATGTGACCCAGATTTGGTGACATTCCGATACTTTTTCCAGATTTCCTTCTAGAGATAGTTCAGATGTGACCCAGATTTGGCGACATTCCGATACTTATTCCAGATTTTCCATCTAGAGATAGTTCAGATGTCACCCAGATTTGGCGACATTCCGATACTTATTCCAGATTTCCTTCTAGAGATAGTTCAGATGTGACCCAGATTTGGTGACATTCCGATACTTATTCCAGATTTTCCTTCTAGAGATAGGTTAAATGTGACCCAGATTTGGCGATATTCGGATACTTATTCCAGATTTCCTTCTAGAGATAGTTCAGATGTGACCCAGATTTGGCGACATTCCGATACTTATTCCAGATTTTCCTTCTAGAGATAGTTCAGATGTGACCCAGATTTAGCGACATTCCGATACTTATTCCAGATCTTCCTTCTAGAGATAGTTCAGATGTGACCCAGATTTGGCGACATTCCGAAACTTATTCTAGATTTCCTTCTAGAGATAGTTCAGATGTGACCCAGATTTGGCGACATTCCGATACTTATTCCAGATTTCATTCTAGAGATAGTTCAGATGTGACCCAGATTTGGCGACATTCCGATACTTATTCCAGATTTCATTCTAGAGATAGTTCAGATGTGACCCAGATTTAGCGACATTCTGATACTTATTCCAGATTTCCTTCTAGAGATAGTTCAGATGTGACTCAGATTTGGCGACATTCCGATACTTATTCCAGATTTCATTCTAGAGATAGTTCAGATATGACCCAGATTTGGCGATATTCCGAAACTTATTCAAGATTTCCTTCTAGAGATAGTTCAGATGTGACCCAGATTTGGCGATATTCCGATACTTATTCCAGATTTCCTTCTAGAGATAGTTCAGATGTGACCCAGATTTGGCGACATTCCGATACTTATTCCAGATTTTCCTTCTAGAGATAATTCAGATGTGACCCAGATTTGGAGACATTCCGATACTCATTCCAGATTTCCTTCTAGAGATAGTTCAGATGTGACCCAGATTTGGCGATATTCCGATACTTATTCCAGATTTCCTTCTAGAGATAGTTCAGAGGTGACCCAGATTTGGCGACATTCCTTTACTTATTCCAGATTTCATTCTAGAGATAGTTCAAATATGACCCAGATTTGGCTACATTCCGAAACTTATTCAAGATTTCCTTCTAGAGATAGTTCAGATGTGACCCAGATTTGGCGACATTCCGATACTTATTCCAGATTTCCTTCTAGAGATAGTTCAGATGTGACCCAGATTTGGCGATATTCCGATACTTATTCCAGATTTTCCTTCTAGAGATAGTTCAGATGTGACCCAGATTTGGCGACATTCCGATACTTATTCCAGATTTCCTTCTAGAGATAGTTCAGATGTGACCCAGATTTGGCGACATTCCGATACTTATTCCAGATTTCCTTCTAGAGATAGTTCAGATGTGACCGAGATTTGGCGACATTCCGATACTTATTCCAGATTTCATTCTAGAGATAGTTAAGTTGTGACCCAGATTTGGCGACATTCCGATACTTATTCCAGATTTCCTTCTAGAGATAGTTCAGATGTGACCCAGATTTGGCGTATTTCCGATACTTATTCCAAATTTCATTCTAGAGATAGTTCAGATGTGACCCAGATTTGGCGATATTCCGAAACTTATTCCAGATTTCCTTCTAGAGATAGTTCAGATGTGACCCAGATTTGGCGACATTCCGATACTTATTCCAGATTTCATTCTAGAGATAGTTCAGATGTGACCCAGATTTGGCGACATTCCGATACTTATTCTAGATTTCATTCTAGAGATAGTTCAGATATGACCCAGATTTGGCGACATTCTGATACTTATTCCATATTTCCTTCTAGAGATAGTTCAGATGTGACCAGATTTGGCGACATTCCGATACTTATTCCAGATTTCATTCTAGAGATAGTTCAGATGTGACCCAGATTTGGCGACATTCCGAAACTTATTCAAGGTTTCCTTCTAGAGATAGTTCAGATGTGACCCAGATTTGGCGACATTCCGATACTTATTCCAGATTTCCTTCTATAGATAGTTCAGATGTGACCCAGATTTGGCGACATTCCGATACTTATTCCAGATTTTCCTTCTAGAGATAGTTCAGATGTGACCCAGATTTGGTGACATTCCGATACTTATTCCAGATTTTCCTTCTAGAGATAGGTTAAATGTGACCCAGATTTGGCGATATTCGGATACTTATTCCAGATTTCCTTCTAGAGATAGTTCAGATGTGACCCAGATTTGGCGACATTCCGATACTTATTCCAGATTTTCCTTCTAGAGATAGTTCAGATGTGACCCAGATTTAGCGACATTCCGATACTTATTCCAGATCTTCCTTCTAGAGATAGTTCAGATGTGACCCAGATTTGGCGACATTCCGAAACTTATTCTAGATTTCCTTCTAGAGATAGTTCAGATGTGACCCAGATTTGGCGACATTCCGATACTTATTCCAGATTTCATTCTAGAGATAGTTCAGATGTGACCCAGATTTGGCGACATTCCGATACTTATTCCAGATTTCATTCTAGAGATAGTTCAGATGTGACCCAGATTTAGCGACATTCTGATACTTATTCCAGATTTCCTTCTAGAGATAGTTCAGATGTGACCCAGATTTGGCGACATTCCGATACTTATTCCAGATTTCATTCTAGAGATAGTTCAGATATGACCCAGATTTGGCGATATTCCGAAACTTATTCAAGATTTCCTTCTAGAGATAGTTCAGATGTGACCCAGATTTGGCGATATTCCGATACTTATTCCAGATTTCCTTCTAGAGATAGTTCAGATGTGACCCAGATTTGGCGACATTCCGATACTTATTCCAGATTTTCCTTCTAGAGATAATTCAGATGTGACCCAGATTTGGAGACATTCCGATACTCATTCCAGATTTCCTTCTAGAGATAGTTCAGATGTGACCCAGATTTGGCGATATTCCGATACTTATTCCAGATTTCCTTCTAGAGATAGTTCAGAGGTGACCCAGATTTGGCGACATTCCTTTACTTATTCCAGATTTCATTCTAGAGATAGTTCAAATATGACCCAGATTTGGCTACATTCCGAAACTTATTCAAGATTTCCTTCTAGAGATAGTTCAGATGTGACCCAGATTTGGCGACATTCCGATACTTATTCCAGATTTCCTTCTAGAGATAGTTCAGATGTGACCCAGATTTGGCGATATTCCGATACTTATTCCAGATTTTCCTTCTAGAGATAGTTCAGATGTGACCCAGATTTGGCGACATTCCGATACTTATTCCAGATTTCCTTCTAGAGATAGTTCAGATGTGACCCAGATTTGGCGACATTCCGATACTTATTCCAGATTTCCTTCTAGAGATAGTTCAGATGTGACCGAGATTTGGCGACATTCCGATACTTATTCCAGATTTCATTCTAGAGATAGTTAAGTTGTGACCCAGATTTGGCGACATTCCGATACTTATTCCAGATTTCCTTCTAGAGATAGTTCAGATGTGACCCAGATTTGGCGTATTTCCGATACTTATTCCAAATTTCATTCTAGAGATAGTTCAGATGTGACCCAGATTTGGCGATATTCCGAAACTTATTCCAGATTTCCTTCTAGAGATAGTTCAGATGTGACCCAGATTTGGCGACATTCCGATACTTATTCCAGATTTCATTCTAGAGATAGTTCGGATGTGACCCAGATTTAGCGACATTCCGATACTTATTCCAGATTTCCTTCTAGAGATAGTTCAGATGTGACCCAGATTTGGCGACATTCCGATACTTATTCCAGATTTCATTCTAGAGATAGTTCAGATATGACCCAGATTTGGCGATATTTCGAAACTTATTCAAGATTTCCTTCTAGAGATAGTTCAGATGTGACCCAGATTTGGCGAAATTCCGATACTTATTCCAGATTTCCTTCTAGAGATAGTTCAGATGTGACCGAGATTTGGCGACATTCCGATACTTATTCCAGATTTCATTCTAGAGATAGTTAAGTTGTGACCCAGATTTGGCGACATTCCGATACTTATTCCAGATTTCCTTCTAGAGATAGTTCAGATGTGACCCAGATTTGGCGATATTCCGATACTTATTACAAATTTCATTCTAGAGATAGTTCAGATGTGACCCAGATTTGGCGACATTCTGAAACTTATTCCAGATTTACTTCTAGAGATAGTTCAGATGTGACCCAGATTTGGCGACATTCCGATACTTATTCCAGATTTCATTCTAGAGATAGTTCAGATGTGACCCAGATTTGGCGACATTCCGATACTTATTCCAGATTTCCTTCTATAGATAGTTCAGATGTGACCCAGATTTGGCGACATTCCGAAACTTATTCAAGGTTTCCTTCTAGAGATAGTTCAGATGTGACCCATATTTGGAGACATTCCGATACTCATTCCAGATTTCCTTCTAGAGATAGTTCAGATGTGACCCAGATTTGGCGACATTCCGATACTTATTCCAGATTTCCTTCTAGAGATAGTTCAGATGTGACCCAGATTTGGCGACATTCCTTTACTTATTCCAGATTTTCCTTCTAGAGATAGTTCAGATGTGACCCAGATTTGGCGACATTCCGATACTTATTCGAGATTTTCCTTCTAGAGATAGTTCAGATGTGACCCAGATTTGGAGACATTCCGAAACTTATTCAAGATTTCCTTCTAGAGATAGTTCAGATGTGACCCAGATTTGGCGATATTCCGATACTTATTCCAGATTTCCTTCTAGAGATAGTTCAGATGTGACCCAAATTTGGCGACATTCCGATACTTATTCCAGATTTCCTTCTAGAGATAGTTCAGATGTGACCCAGATTTAGCGATATTCCGATACTTATTCCAGATTTCCTTCTAGAGATAGTTCAGATGTGACCCAGATTTGGCAACAGTCCGATACTTATTCCAGATTTCCTTCTAGAGATAGTTCAGATGTGACCCAGATTTGGCGTATTTCCGATACTTATTCCAAATTTCATTCTAGAGATAGTTCAGATGTGACCCAGATTTGGCGATATTCCGAAACTTATTCCAGATTTCCTTCTAGAGATAGTTCAGATGTGACCCAGATTTGGCGACATTCCGATACTTATTCCAGATTTCATTCTAGAGATAGTTCGGATGTGACCCAGATTTAGCGACATTCCGATACTTATTCCAGATTTCCTTCTAGAGATAGTTCAGATGTGACCCAGATTTGGCGACATTCCGATACTTATTCCAGATTTCATTCTAGAGATAGTTCAGATATGACCCAGATTTGGCGATATTTCGAAACTTATTCAAGATTTCCTTCTAGAGATAGTTCAGATGTGACCCAGATTTGGCGAAATTCCGATACTTATTCCAGATTTCCTTCTAGAGATAGTTCAGATGTGACCGAGATTTGGCGACATTCCGATACTTATTCCAGATTTCATTCTAGAGATAGTTAAGTTGTGACCCAGATTTGGCGACATTCCGATACTTATTCCAGATTTCCTTCTAGAGATAGTTCAGATGTGACCCAGATTTGGCGATATTCCGATACTTATTACAAATTTCATTCTAGAGATAGTTCAGATGTGACCCAGATTTGGCGACATTCTGAAACTTATTCCAGATTTCCTTCTAGAGATAGTTCAGATGTGACCCAGATTTGGCGACATTCCGATACTTATTCCAGATTTCATTCTAGAGATAGTTCAGATATGACCCAGATTTGGCGATATTCCGAAACTTATTCAAGATTTCCTTCTAGAGATAGTTCAGATGTGACCCAGATTTGGCGATATTCCGATACTTATTCCAGATTTCCTTCTAGAGATAGTTCAGATGTGACCCAGATTTGGCGACATTCCGATACTTATTCCAGATTTTCCTTCTAGAGATAATTCAGATGTGACCCAGATTTGGAGACATTCCGATACTCATTCCAGATTTCCTTCTAGAGATAGTTCAGATGTGACCCAGATTTGGCGATATTCCGATACTTATTCCAGATTTCCTTCTAGAGATAGTTCAGAGGTGACCCAGATTTGGCGACATTCCTTTACTTATTCCAGATTTCATTCTAGAGATAGTTCAAATATGACCCAGATTTGGCTACATTCCGAAACTTATTCAAGATTTCCTTCTAGAGATAGTTCAGATGTGACCCAGATTTGGCGACATTCCGATACTTATTCCAGATTTCCTTCTAGAGATAGTTCAGATGTGACCCAGATTTGGCGATATTCCGATACTTATTCCAGATTTTCCTTCTAGAGATAGTTCAGATGTGACCCAGATTTGGCGACATTCCGATACTTATTCCAGATTTCCTTCTAGAGATAGTTCAGATGTGACCCAGATTTGGCGACATTCCGATACTTATTCCAGATTTCCTTCTAGAGATAGTTCAGATGTGACCGAGATTTGGCGACATTCCGATACTTATTCCAGATTTCATTCTAGAGATAGTTAAGTTGTGACCCAGATTTGGCGACATTCCGATACTTATTCCAGATTTCCTTCTAGAGATAGTTCAGATGTGACCCAGATTTGGCGTATTTCCGATACTTATTCCAAATTTCATTCTAGAGATAGTTCAGATGTGACCCAGATTTGGCGATATTCCGAAACTTATTCCAGATTTCCTTCTAGAGATAGTTCAGATGTGACCCAGATTTGGCGACATTCCGATACTTATTCCAGATTTCATTCTAGAGATAGTTCGGATGTGACCCAGATTTAGCGACATTCCGATACTTATTCCAGATTTCCTTCTAGAGATAGTTCAGATGTGACCCAGATTTGGCGACATTCCGATACTTATTCCAGATTTCATTCTAGAGATAGTTCAGATATGACCCAGATTTGGCGATATTTCGAAACTTATTCAAGATTTCCTTCTAGAGATAGTTCAGATGTGACCCAGATTTGGCGAAATTCCGATACTTATTCCAGATTTCCTTCTAGAGATAGTTCAGATGTGACCGAGATTTGGCGACATTCCGATACTTATTCCAGATTTCATTCTAGAGATAGTTAAGTTGTGACCCAGATTTGGCGACATTCCGATACTTATTCCAGATTTCCTTCTAGAGATAGTTCAGATGTGACCCAGATTTGGCGATATTCCGATACTTATTACAAATTTCATTCTAGAGATAGTTCAGATGTGACCCAGATTTGGCGACATTCTGAAACTTATTCCAGATTTACTTCTAGAGATAGTTCAGATGTGACCCAGATTTGGCGACATTCCGATACTTATTCCAGATTTCATTCTAGAGATAGTTCAGATGTGACCCAGATTTGGCGACATTCCGATACTTATTCCAGATTTCCTTCTATAGATAGTTCAGATGTGACCCAGATTTGGCGACATTCCGAAACTTATTCAAGGTTTCCTTCTAGAGATAGTTCAGATGTGACCCATATTTGGAGACATTCCGATACTCATTCCAGATTTCCTTCTAGAGATAGTTCAGATGTGACCCAGATTTGGCGACATTCCGATACTTATTCCAGATTTCCTTCTAGAGATAGTTCAGATGTGACCCAGATTTGGCGACATTCCTTTACTTATTCCAGATTTTCCTTCTAGAGATAGTTCAGATGTGACCCAGATTTGGCGACATTCCGATACTTATTCGAGATTTTCCTTCTAGAGATAGTTCAGATGTGACCCAGATTTGGAGACATTCCGAAACTTATTCAAGATTTCCTTCTAGAGATAGTTCAGATGTGACCCAGATTTGGCGATATTCCGATACTTATTCCAGATTTCCTTCTAGAGATAGTTCAGATGTGACCCAAATTTGGCGACATTCCGATACTTATTCCAGATTTCCTTCTAGAGATAGTTCAGATGTGACCCAGATTTAGCGATATTCCGATACTTATTCCAGATTTCCTTCTAGAGATAGTTCAGATGTGACCCAGATTTGGCAACAGTCCGATACTTATTCCAGATTTCCTTCTAGAGATAGTTCAGATGTGACCCAGATTTGGCGTATTTCCGATACTTATTCCAAATTTCATTCTAGAGATAGTTCAGATGTGACCCAGATTTGGCGATATTCCGAAACTTATTCCAGATTTCCTTCTAGAGATAGTTCAGATGTGACCCAGATTTGGCGACATTCCGATACTTATTCCAGATTTCATTCTAGAGATAGTTCGGATGTGACCCAGATTTAGCGACATTCCGATACTTATTCCAGATTTCCTTCTAGAGATAGTTCAGATGTGACCCAGATTTGGCGACATTCCGATACTTATTCCAGATTTCATTCTAGAGATAGTTCAGATATGACCCAGATTTGGCGATATTTCGAAACTTATTCAAGATTTCCTTCTAGAGATAGTTCAGATGTGACCCAGATTTGGCGAAATTCCGATACTTATTCCAGATTTCCTTCTAGAGATAGTTCAGATGTGACCGAGATTTGGCGACATTCCGATACTTATTCCAGATTTCATTCTAGAGATAGTTAAGTTGTGACCCAGATTTGGCGACATTCCGATACTTATTCCAGATTTCCTTCTAGAGATAGTTCAGATGTGACCCAGATTTGGCGATATTCCGATACTTATTACAAATTTCATTCTAGAGATAGTTCAGATGTGACCCAGATTTGGCGACATTCTGAAACTTATTCCAGATTTCCTTCTAGAGATAGTTCAGATGTGACCCAGATTTGGCGACATTCCGATACTTATTCCAGATTTCATTCTAGAGATAGTTCAGATGTGACCCAGATTTGGCGACATTCCGATACTTATTCCAGATTTCCTTCTATAGATAGTTCAGATGTGACCCAGATTTGGCGACATTCCGAAACTTATTCAAGGTTTCCTTCTAGAGATAGTTCAGATGTGACCCATATTTGGAGACATTCCGATACTCATTCCAGATTTCCTTCTAGAGATAGTTCAGATGTGACCCAGATTTGGCGACATTCCGATACTTATTCCAGATTTCCTTCTAGAGATAGTTCAGATGTGACCCAGATTTGGCGACATTCCTTTACTTATTCCAGATTTTCCTTCTAGAGATAGTTCAGATGTGACCCAGATTTGGCGACATTCCGATACTTATTCGAGATTTTCCTTCTAGAGATAGTTCAGATGTGACCCAGATTTGGAGACATTCCGAAACTTATTCAAGATTTCCTTCTAGAGATAGTTCAGATGTGACCCAGATTTGGCGATATTCTGATACTTATTCCAGATTTCCTTCTAGAGATAGTTCAGATGTGACCCAAATTTGGCGACATTCCGATACTTATTCCAGATTTCCTTCTAGAGATAGTTCAGATGTGACCCAGATTTAGCGATATTCCGATACTTATTCCAGATTTCCTTCTAGAGATAGTTCAGATGTGACCCAGATTTGGCAACAGTCCGATACTTATTCCAGATTTCCTTCTAGAGATAGTTCAGATGTGACCCAGATTTGGCGACATTCCGATACTTATTCCAGATTTTCCTTCTAGAGATAGTTCAGATGTGACCCAGATTTAGCGACATTCCGATACTTATTCCAGATCTTCCTTCTAGAGATAGTTCAGATGTGACCCAGATTTGGCGACATTCCGACAATTATTCTAGATTTCCTTCTAGAGATAGTTCAGATGTGACCCAGATTTGGCGACATTCCGATACTTATTCCAGATTTCCTTCTAGAGATAGTTCAGATGTGACCCAGATTTGGCGATATTCCGATACTTATTCCAGATTTCATTCTAGAGATAGTTCGGATGTGACCCAGATTTAGCGACATTCCGATACTTATTCCAGATTTCCTTCTAGAGATAGTTCAGATGTGACCCAGATTTGGCGACATTCCGATACTTATTCCAGATTTCATTCTAGAGATAGTTCAGATATGACCCAGATTTGGCGATATTTCGAAACTTATTCAAGATTTCCTTCTAGAGATAGTTCAGATGTGACCCAGATTTGGCGAAATTCCGATACTTATTCCAGATTTCCTTCTAGAGATAGTTCAAATGTGACCGAGATTTGGCGACATTCCGATACTTATTCCAGATTTCATTCTAGAGATAGTTAAGTTGTGACCCAGATTTGGCGACATTCCGATACTTATTCCAGATTTCCTTCTAGAGATAGTTCAGATGTGACCCAGATTTGGCGATATTCCGATACTTATTACAAATTTCATTCTAGAGATAGTTCAGATGTGACCCAGATTTGGCGACATTCTGAAACTTATTCCAGATTTCCTTCTAGAGATAGTTCAGATGTGACCCAGATTTGGCGACATTCCGATACTTATTCCAGATTTCATTCTAGAGATAGTTCAGATGTGACCCAGATTTGGCGACATTCCGATACTTATTCTAGATTTCATTCTAGAGATAGTTCAGATATGACCCAGATTTGGAGACATTTTGATACTTATTCCAGATTTCCTTCTAGAGATAGTTCAGATGTGACCAGATTTGGCGACATTCCGATACTTATTCCAGATTTCATTCTAGAGATAGTTCAGATGTGACCCAGATTTGGCGACATTCCAAAACTTATTCAAGGTTTCCTTCTAGAGATAGTTTAGATGTGACCCAGATTTGGCGACATTCCGATACTTATTCCAGATTTCCTTCTAGAGATAGTTCAGATGTGACCCAGATTTGGCGACATTCCGAAACTTATTCCAGATTTCCTTCTAGAGATAGTTCAGATGTGACCCAGATTTGGAGACATTCCGATACTCATTCCAGATTTCCTTCTAGAGATAGTTCAGATGTGACCCAGATTTGGCGACATTCCGATATTTATTCCAGATTTCCTTCTAGAGATAGTTCAGAGGTGACCCAGATTTGGCGACATTCCGACAATTATTCTAGATTTCCTTCTAGAGATAGTTCAGATGTGACCCAGATTTGGCGACATTCCGATACTTATTCCAGATTTCCTTCTAGAGATAGTTCAGATGTGACCCAGATTTGGCGATATTCCGATACTTATTCCAGATTTCATTCTAGAGATAGTTCGGATGTGACCCAGATTTAGCGACATTCCGATACTTATTCCAGATTTCCTTCTAGAGATAGTTCAGATGTGACCCAGATTTGGCGACATTCCGATACTTATTCCAGATTTCATTCTAGAGATAGTTCAGATATGACCCAGATTTGGCGATATTTCGAAACTTATTCAAGATTTCCTTCTAGAGATAGTTCAGATGTGACCCAGATTTGGCGAAATTCCGATACTTATTCCAGATTTCCTTCTAGAGATAGTTCAGATGTGACCGAGATTTGGCGACATTCCGATACTTATTCCAGATTTCATTCTAGAGATAGTTAAGTTGTGACCCAGATTTGGCGACATTCCGATACTTATTCCAGATTTCCTTCTAGAGATAGTTCAGATGTGACCCAGATTTGGCGATATTCCGATACTTATTACAAATTTCATTCTAGAGATAGTTCAGATGTGACCCAGATTTGGCGACATTCTGAAACTTATTCCAGATTTCCTTCTAGAGATAGTTCAGATGTGACCCAGATTTGGCGACATTCCGATACTTATTCCAGATTTCATTCTAGAGATAGTTCAGATGTGACCCAGATTTGGCGACATTCCGATACTTATTCTAGATTTCATTCTAGAGATAGTTCAGATATGACCCAGATTTGGAGACATTTTGATACTTATTCCAGATTTCCTTCTAGAGATAGTTCAGATGTGACCAGATTTGGCGACATTCCGATACTTATTCCAGATTTCATTCTAGAGATAGTTCAGATGTGACCCAGATTTGGCGACATTCCAAAACTTATTCAAGGTTTCCTTCTAGAGATAGTTTAGATGTGACCCAGATTTGGCGACATTCCGATACTTATTCCAGATTTCCTTCTAGAGATAGTTCAGATGTGACCCAGATTTGGCGACATTCCGAAACTTATTCCAGATTTCCTTCTAGAGATAGTTCAGATGTGACCCAGATTTGGAGACATTCCGATACTCATTCCAGATTTCCTTCTAGAGATAGTTCAGATGTGACCCAGATTTGGCGACATTCCGATATTTATTCCAGATTTCCTTCTAGAGATAGTTCAGAGGTGACCCAGATTTGGCGACATTCCTTTACTTATTCCAGATTTTCCTTCTAGAGATAGTTCAGATGTGACCCAGATTTGGCGACATTCCGATACTTATTCGAGATTTTCCTTCTAGAGATAGTTCAGATGTGACCCAGATTTGGCGACATTCCGATACTTATTCCAGATTATCCTTCTAGAGATAGTTCAGATGTGACCCAGATTTGGCGACATTCCGAAACTTATTCCAGATTTCCTTCTAGAGATAGTTCAGATATGACCCAGATTTGGCGACATTCCGATACTTATACCAGATTTCATTCTAGAGATAGTTCAGATGTGACCCAGATTTGGCGACATTCCGATACTTATTCCAGATTTCATTCTATAGATAGTTCAGATGTGACCCAGATTCGGCGACATTCCGATACTTATTCCAGATTTCCTTCTAGAGATAGTTCAGATGTGACCCAGATTTGGCGATATTCCGATACTTATTCCAGATTTCATTCTAGAGATAGTTCAGATGTGACCCAGATTTGGCGACATTCCGAAACTTATTCAAGATTTCCTTCTAGAGATAGTTCAGATGTGACCCAGATTTGGTGACATTCCGATACTTATTCCAGATTTCCTTCTAGAGATAGTTCAGATGTGACCCAGATTTGGCGACATTCCGATACTTATTCCAGATTTTCCTTCTAGAGATAGTTCAGATGTGACCCAGATTTGGCGACATTCCGATACTTATTCCAGATTTCCTTCTAGAGATAGTTCAGATGTGACCCAGATTTGGCGACATTCCGATACTTATTCAATATATCCTTCTAGAGATAGTTCAGATGTGACCCAGATTTAGCGATATTCCGATACTTATTCCAGATTTCATTCTAGAGATAGTTCAGATGTGACCCAGATTTGGCGACATTCCGATACTTATTCCAGATTTCCTTCTAGAGATAGTTCAGATGTGACCCAGATTTGGCGATATTCCGATACTTATTCCAGATTTCTATCTAGAGATAGTTCAGATGTGACCCAGATTTGGCGAAATTCCGAAACTTATTCAAGATTTCCTTCTAGAGATAGTTCAGATGTGACCCAGATTTGGCGATATTCCGATACTTATTCCAGATTTCCTTCTAGAGATAGTTCAGATGTGACCCAGATTTGGCGACATTCCGATACTTATTCCAGATTTTCCTTCTAGAGATAGTTCAGATGTAACCCAGATTTGGCGATATTCCGATACTTATTCCAGATTTCCTTTTAGAGATAGTTCAGATGTGACCCAGATTTGGCGACATTCCGATACTTATTCCAGATTTCCTTCAAGAGATAGTTCAGATGTGACCCAGATTTGGCGACATTCCAATACTTATTCCAGATTTACTTCTAGAGATAGTTCAGATGTGACCCAGATTTGGCGACATTCCGATACTTATTCCAGATTTCCTTCTAGAGATAGTTCAGATGTGACCCAGATTTGGCGACATTCCGACACTCATTCCAGATTTAATTCTAGAGATAGTTCAGATGTGACCCAGATTTGGCGACATTCCGAAACTTATTCCAGATTTTCCTTCTAGAGATAGTTCAGATGTGACCCAGATTTGGCGACATTCCGATACTTATTCCAGATTTCATTCTAGAGATAGTTCAGATGTGACCCAGATTTGGCGACATTCCGATACTTATTCCAGATTTTCCTTCTAGAGATAGTTTAGATGTGACCCAGATTTGGCGACATTCCGATACTTATTCCAGATTTCCTTCTAGAGATAGTTCAGATGTGACCCAGATTTGGCGACATTCTGATACTTATTCCAGATTTTCCTTCTAGAGATAGTTCAGATGTGACCCAGATTTGGCGACATTCCGATACTTATTCCAGATTTTCCTTCTAGAGATAGTTCAGATGTGACCCAGATTTGGCGACATTCCGAAACTTATTCCAAATTTCCTTCTAGAGATAGTTCAGATGTGACCCAGATTTGGCGATATTCCGATACTTATTCCAGATTTCATTCTAGAGATAGTTCAGACGTGACCCAGATTTGGCGACATTCCGATACTTATTCCAGATTTCATTCTAGAGATAGTTCAGATGTGACCCAGATTTGGTGACATTCCGATACTTATTCCAGATTTCCTTCTAGAGATAGTTCAAATGTAACCCAGATTTGGCGACATTCCGATACTTATTCCAGATTTCATTCTAGAGATAGTTCAGATGTGACCCAGATTTGGAGACACTCCGAAACTTATTCAAGATTTCCTTCTAGAGATAGTTCAGATGTGACCCAGATTTGGCAACAGTCCGATACTTATTCCAGATTTCCTTCTAGAGATAGTTCAGATGTGACCCAGATTTGGCGACATTCCGATACTTATTCCAGATTTTCCTTCTAGAGATAGTTCAGATGTGACCCAGATTTAGCGACATTCCGATACTTATTCCAGATCTTCCTTCTAGAGATAGTTCAGATGTGACCCAGATTTGGCGACATTCCGACAATTATTCTAGATTTCCTTCTAGAGATAGTTCAGATGTGACCCAGATTTGGCGACATTCCGATACTTATTCCAGATTTCCTTCTAGAGATAGTTCAGATGTGACCCAGATTTGGCGATATTCCGATACTTATTCCAGATTTCATTCTAGAGATAGTTCGGATGTGACCCAGATTTAGCGACATTCCGATACTTATTCCAGATTTCCTTCTAGAGATAGTTCAGATGTGACCCAGATTTGGCGACATTCCGATACTTACTCCAGATTTCATTCTAGAGATAGTTCAGATATGACCCAGATTTGGCGATATTTCGAAACTTATTCAAGATTTCCTTCTAGAGATAGTTCAGATGTGACCCAGATTTGGCGAAATTCCGATACTTATTCCAGATTTCCTTCTAGAGATAGTTCAGATGTGACCGAGATTTGGCGACATTCCGATACTTATTCCAGATTTCATTCTAGAGATAGTTAAGTTGTGACCCAGATTTGGCGACATTCCGATACTTATTCCAGATTTCCTTCTAGAGATAGTTCAGATGTGACCCAGATTTGGCGATATTCCGATACTTATTACAAATTTCATTCTAGAGATAGTTCAGATGTGACCCAGATTTGGCGACATTCTGAAACTTATTCCAGATTTCCTTCTAGAGATAGTTCAGATGTGACCCAGATTTGGCGACATTCCGATACTTATTCCAGATTTCATTCTAGAGATAGTTCAGATGTGACCCAGATTTGGCGACATTCCGATACTTATTCTAGATTTCATTCTAGAGATAGTTCAGATATGACCCAGATTTGGAGACATTTTGATACTTATTCCAGATTTCCTTCTAGAGATAGTTCAGATGTGACCAGATTTGGCGACATTCCGATACTTATTCCAGATTTCATTCTAGAGATAGTTCAGATGTGACCCAGATTTGGCGACATTCCAAAACTTATTCAAGGTTTCCTTCTAGAGATAGTTTAGATGTGACCCAGATTTGGCGACATTCCGATACTTATTCCAGATTTCCTTCTAGAGATAGTTCAGATGTGACCCAGATTTGGCGACATTCCGAAACTTATTCCAGATTTCCTTCTAGAGATAGTTCAGATGTGACCCAGATTTGGAGACATTCCGATACTCATTCCAGATTTCCTTCTAGAGATAGTTCAGATGTGACCCAGATTTGGCGACATTCCGATATTTATTCCAGATTTCCTTCTAGAGATAGTTCAGAGGTGACCCAGATTTGGCGACATTCCTTTACTTATTCCAGATTTTCCTTCTAGAGATAGTTCAGATGTGACCCAGATTTGGCGACATTCCGATACTTATTCGAGATTTTCCTTCTAGAGATAGTTCAGATGTGACCCAGATTTGGCGACATTCCGATACTTATTCGAGATTATCCTTCTAGAGATAGTTCAGATGTGACCCAGATTTGGCGACATTCCGAAACTTATTCCAGATTTCCTTCTAGAGATAGTTCAGATATGACCCAGATTTGGCGACATTCCGATACTTATACCAGATTTCATTCTAGAGATAGTTCAGATGTGACCCAGATTTGGCGACATTCCGATACTTATTCCAGATTTCATTCTATAGATAGTTCAGATGTGACCCAGATTCGGCGACATTCCGATACTTATTCCAGATTTCCTTCTAGAGATAGTTCAGATGTGACCCAGATTTGGCGATATTCCGATACTTATTCCAGATTTCATTCTAGAGATAGTTCAGATGTGACCCAGATTTGGCGACATTCCGAAACTTATTCAAGATTTCCTTCTAGAGATAGTTCAGATGTGACCCAGATTTGGTGACATTCCGATACTTATTCCAGATTTCCTTCTAGAGATAGTTCAGATGTGACCCAGATTTGGCGACATTCCGATACTTATTCCAGATTTTCCTTCTAGAGATAGTTCAGATGTGACCCAGATTTGGCGACATTCCGATACTTATTCCAGATTTCCTTCTAGAGATAGTTCAGATGTGACCCAGATTTGGCGACATTCCGATACTTATTCAATATATCCTTCTAGAGATAGTTCAGATGTGACCCAGATTTAGCGATATTCCGATACTTATTCCAGATTTCATTCTAGAGATAGTTCAGATGTGACCCAGATTTGGCGACATTCCGATACTTATTCCAGATTTCCTTCTAGAGATAGTTCAGATGTGACCCAGATTTGGCGATATTCCGATACTTATTCCAGATTTCTATCTAGAGATAGTTCAGATGTGACCCAGATTTGGCGAAATTCCGAAACTTATTCAAGATTTCCTTCTAGAGATAGTTCAGATGTGACCCAGATTTGGCGATATTCCGATACTTATTCCAGATTTCCTTCTAGAGATAGTTCAGATGTGACCCAGATTTGGCGACATTCCGATACTTATTCCAGATTTTCCTTCTAGAGATAGTTCAGATGTAACCCAAATTTGGCGATATTCCGATACTTATTCCAGATTTCCTTTTAGAGATAGTTCAGATGTGACCCAGATTTGGCGACATTCCGATACTTATTCCAGATTTCCTTCTAGAGATAGTTCAGATGTGACCCAGATTTGGCGACATTCCAATACTTATTCCAGATTTACTTCTAGAGATAGTTCAGATGTGACCCAGATTTGGCGACATTCCGATACTTATTCCAGATTTCCTTCTAGAGATAGTTCAGATGTGACCCAGATTTGGCGACATTCCGACACTCATTCCAGATTTAATTCTAGAGATAGTTCAGATGTGACCCAGATTTGGCGACATTCCGAAACTTATTCCAGATTTTCCTTCTAGAGATAGTTCAGATGTGACCCAGATTTGGCGACATTCCGATACTTATTCCAGATTTGATTCTAGAGATAGTTCAGATGTGACCCAGATTTGGCGACATTCCGATACTTATTCCAGATTTTCCTTCTAGAGATAGTTTAGATGTGACCCAGATTTGGCGACATTCCGATACTTATTCCAGATTTCCTTCTAGAGATAGTTCAGATGTGACCCAGATTTGGCGACATTCTGATACTTATTCCAGATTTTCCTTCTAGAGATAGTTCAGATGTGACCCAGATTTGGCGACATTCCGATACTTATTCCAGATTTTCCTTCTAGAGATAGTTCAGATGTGACCCAGATTTGGCGACATTCCGAAACTTATTCCAAATTTCCTTCTAGAGATAGTTCAGATGTGACCCAGATTTGGCGATATTCCGATACTTATTCTAGATTTCATTCTAGAGATAGTTCAGACGTGACCCAGATTTGGCGACATTCCGATACTTATTCCAGATTTCATTCTAGAGATAGTTCAGATGTGACCCAGATTTGGTGACATTCCGATACTTATTCCAGATTTCCTTCTAGAGATAGTTCAAATGTAACCCAGATTTGGCGACATTCCGATACTTATTCCAGATTTCATTCTAGAGATAGTTCAGATGTGACCCAGATTTGGAGACACTCCGAAACTTATTCAAGATTTCCTTCTAGAGATAGTTCAGATGTGACCCAGATTTGGCGACATTCCGATACTTATTCCAGATTTCCATCTAGAGATAGTTCAGATGTGACCCAAATTTGGCGACATTCCGATACTTATTCCAGATTTCCTTCTAGAGATAGTTCAGATGTGACCCAGATTTGGCGATATTCCGATACTTATTCCAGATTTCCTTCTAGAGATAGTTCAGATGTGACCCAGATTTGGCGACATTCTGATACTTATTCCAGATTTTCCTTCTTGAGATAGTTCAGATGTGACCCAGATTTGGCGATATTCGGATACTTATTCCAGATTTCCTTCTAGAGATAGTTCAGATGTGACCCAGATTTGGCGACATTCCGATACTTATTCCAGATTTTCCTTCTAGAGATAGTTCAGATGTGACCCAGATTTGGCGACATTCCGATACTTATTCCAGATTTCATTCTAGAGATAGTTCAGATGTGACCCAGATTTGGCGACATTCCGATACTTATTCTAGATTTCATTCTAGAGATAGTTCAGATATGACCCAGATTTGGCGACATTCTGATACTTATTCCAAATTTCCTTCTAGAGATAGTTCAGATGTGACCAGATTTGGCGACATTCCGATACTTATTCCAGATTTCATTCTAGATATAGTTCAGATGTGACCCAGATTTGGTGACATTCCGAAACTTATTCAAGGTTTCCTTCTAGAGATAGTTCAGATGTGACCCAGATTTGGCGACATTCCGATACTTATTCCAGATTTCCTTCTAGAGATAGTTCAGATGTGACCCAGATTTGGCGACATTCCGAAACTTATTCCAGATTTCCTTCTAGAGATAGTTCAGATGTGACCCAGATTTGGCGACATTCCGATACTCATTCCAGATTTCCTTCTAGAGATAGTTCAGATGTGACCCAGATTTGGCGACATTCCGATACTTATTCCAGATTTCCTTCTAGAGATAGTTCAGAGGTGACCCAGATTTGGCGAAATTCCTTTACTTATTCCAGATTTTCCTTCTAGAGATAGTTCAGATGTGACCCAGATTTGGCGACATTCCGATACTTATTCGAGATTTTCCTTCTAGAGATAGTTCAGATGTGACCCAGATATGGCGACATTCCGATACTTATTCCAGATTATCCTTCTAGAGATAGTTCAGATGTGACCCAGATTTGGCGACATTCCGAAACTTATTCCAGATTTCCTTCTAGAGATAGTTCAGATGTGACCCAGATTTGGCGATATTCCGATACTTATTCCAGATTTCATTCTAGAGATAGTTCAGATGTGACCCAGATTTGGCGACATTCCGATACTTATTCCAGATTTCATTCTATAGATAGTTTAGATGCGACCCAGATTTGGCGACATTCCGATACTTATTCCAGATTTCCTTCTAGAGATAGTTCCGATGTGACCCAGATTTAGCGACATTCCGATACTTATTCCAGATTTCATTCTAGAGATAGTTCAGATGTGACCCAGATTTGGCGACATTCCGAAACTTATTCAAGATTTCTTTCTAGAGATAGTTCAGATGTGACCCAGATTTGGTGACATTCCGATACTTATTCCAGATTTCCTTCTAGAGATAGTTCAGATGTGACCCAGATTTGGCGACATTCCGATACTTATTCCAGATTTTCCTTCTAGAGATAGTTCAGATGTGACCCAGATTTGGCGACATTCCGATACTTATTCCAGATTTCCTTCTAGAGATAGTTCAGATGTGACCCAGATTTGGCGACATTCCGATACTTATTCCATATATCCTTCTAGATATAGTTTAGATGTGACCCAGATTTAGCGATATTCCGATACTTATTCCAGATTTCATTCTAGAGATAGTTCAGATGTGACCCAGATTTGGCGACATTCCGATACTTATTCCAGATTTCCTTCTAGAGATAGTTCAGATGTGACCCAGATTTGGCGATATTCTGATACTTATTCCAGATTTCATTCTAGAGATAGTTCAGATGTGACCCAGATTTGGCGAAATTCCGAAACTTATTCAAGATTTCCTTCTAGAGATAGTTCAGATGTGATCCAGATTTGGCGATATTCCGATACTTATTCCAGATTTCCTTCTAGAGATAGTTCAGATGTGACCCAGATTTGGCGATATTCCGATACTTATTCCAGATTTTCCTTCTAGAGATAGTTCAGATGTGACCCAGATTTGGCGACATTCCGATACTTATTCCAGATTTCCTTCTAGAGATAGTTTAGATGTGACCCAGATTTGGCGATATTCCGATACTTATTCCAGATTTCATTCTAGAGATAGTTCAGACGTGACCCAGATTTGGCGACATTCCGATACTTATTCCAGATTTCATTCTAGAGATAGTTCAGATGTGACCCAGATTTGGTGACATTCCGATACTTATTCCAGATTTCCTTCTAGAGATAGTTCAAATGTAACCCAGATTTGGCGACATTCCGATACTTATTCCAGATTTCATTCTAGAGATAGTTCAGATGTGACCCAGATTTGGAGACACTCCGAAACTTATTCAAGATTTCCTTCTAGAGATAGTTCAGATGTGACCCAGATTTGGCGACATTCCGATACTTATTCCAGATTTCCATCTAGAGATAGTTCAGATGTGAGCCAAATTTGGCGACATTCCGATACTTATTCTAGATTTCCTTCTAGAGATAGTTCAGATGTGACCCAGATTTGGCGATATTCCGATACTTATTCCAGATTTCCTTCTAGAGATAGTTCAGATGTGACCCAGATTTGGCGACATTCTGATACTTATTCCAGATTTTCCTTCTAGAGATAGTTCAGATGTGACCCAGATTTGGCGATATTCGGATACTTATTCCAGATTTCCTTCTAGAGATAGTTCAGATGTGACCCAGATTTGGCGACATTCCGATACTTATTCCAGATTTTCCTTCTAGAGATAGTTCAGATGTGACCCAGATTTGGCGACATTCCGATACTTATTCCAGATTTCATTCTAGAATTAGTTCAGATGTGACCCAGATTTGGCGACATTCCGATACTTATTCTAGATTTCATTCTAGAGATAGTTCAGATATGACCCAGATTTGGCGACATTCTGATACTTATTCCAAATTTCCTTCTAGAGATAGTTCAGATGTGACCAGATTTGGCGGCATTCCGATACTTATTCCAGATTTCATTCTAGAGATAGTTCAGATGTGACCCAGATTTGGTGACATTCCGAAACTTATTCAAGGTTTCCTTCTAGAGATAGTTCAGATGTGACCCAGATTTGGCGACATTCCGATACTTATTCCAGATTTCCTTCTAGAGATAGTTCAGATGTGACCCAGATTTGGCGACATTCCGAAACTTATTCCAGATTTCCTTCTAGAGATAGTTCAGATGTGACCCAGATTTGGCGACATTCCGATACTCATTCCAGATTTCCTTCTAGATATAGTTTAGATGTGACCCAGATTTAGCGATATTCCGATACTTATTCCAGATTTCATTCTAGAGATAGTTCAGATGTGACCCAGATTTGGCGACATTCCGAACTTATTCCAGATTTCCTTCTAGAGATAGTTCAGATGTGACCCAGATTTGGCGATATTCTGATACTTATTCCAGATTTCATTCTAGAGATAGTTCAGATGTGACCCAGATTTGGCGAAATTCCGAAACTTATTCAAGATTTCCTTCTAGAGATAGTTCAGATGTGATCCAGATTTGGCGACATTCCGATACTTATTCCAGATTTCCTTCTAGAGATAGTTCAGATGTGACCCAGATTTGGCGACATTCCGATACTTATTCCAGATTTTCCTTCTAGAGATAGTTCAGATGTGACCCAGATTTGGCGACATTCCGATACTTATTCCAGATTTCCTTCTAGAGATAGTTTAGATGTGACCCAGATTTGGCGATATTCCGATACTTATTCCAGATTTCATTCTAGAGATAGTTCAGACGTGACCCAGATTTGGCGACATTCCGATACTTATTCCAGATTTCATTCTAGAGATAGTTCATATCTGACCCAGATTTGGTGACATTCCGATACTTATTCCAGATTTCCTTCTAGAGATAGTTCAAATGTAACCCAGATTTGGCGACATTCCGATACTTATTCCAGATTTCATTCTAGAGATAGTTCAGATGTGACCCAGATTTGGAGACACTCCGAAACTTATTCAAGATTTCCTTCTAGAGATAGTTCAGATGTGACCCAGATTTGGCGACATTCCGATACTTATTCCAGATTTCCATCTAGAGATAGTTCAGATGTGACCCAAATTTGGCGACATTCCGATACTTATTCTAGATTTCCTTCTAGAGATAGTTCAGATGTGACCCAGATTTGGCGATATTCCGATACTTATTCCAGATTTCCTTCTAGAGATAGTTCAGATGTGACCCAGATTTGGCGACATTCTGATACTTATTCCAGATTTTCCTTCTAGAGATAGTTCAGATGTGACCCAGATTTGGCGATATTCGGATACTTATTCCAGATTTCCTTCTAGAGATAGTTCAGATGTGACCCAGATTTGGCGACATTCCGATACTTATTCCAGATTTTCCTTCTAGAGATAGTTCAGATGTGACCCAGATTTGGCGACATTCCGATACTTATTCCAGATTTCATTCTAGAATTAGTTCAGATGTGACCCAGATTTGGCGACATTCCGATACTTATTCTAGATTTCTTTCTAGAGATAGTTCAGATATGACCCAGATTTGGCGACATTCTGATACTTATTCCAAATTTCCTTCTAGAGATAGTTCAGATGTGACCAGATTTGGCGACATTCCGATACTTATTCCAGATTTCATTCTAGAGATAGTTCAGATGTGACCCAGATTTGGTGACATTCCGAAACTTATTCAAGGTTTCCTTCTAGAGATAGTTCAGATGTGACCCAGATTTGGCGACATTCCGATACTTATTCCAGATTTCCTTCTAGAGATAGTTCAGATGTGACCCAGATTTGGCGACATTCCGAAACTTATTCCAGATTTCCTTCTAGAGATAGTTCAGATGTGACCCAGATTTGGCGACATTCCGATACTCATTCCAGATTTCCTTCTAGAGATAGTTCAGATGTGACCCAGATTTGGCGACATTCCGATACTTATTCCAGATTTCCTTCTAGAGATAGTTCAGAGGTGACCCAGATTTGGCGAAATTCCTTTACTTATTCCAGATTTTCCTTCTAGAGATAGTTCAGATGTGACCCAGATTTGGCGACATTCCGATACTTATTCGAGATTTTCCTTCTAGAGATAGTTCAGATGTGACCCAGATTTGGCGACATTCCGATACTTATTCCAGATTATCCTTCTAGAGATAGTTCAGATGTGACCCAGATTTGGCGACATTCCGAAACTTATTCCAGATTTCCTTCTAGAGATAGTTCAGATGTGACCCAGATTTGGCGATATTCCGATACTTATTCCAGATTTCATTCTAGAGATAGTTCAGATGTGACCCAGATTTGGCGACATTCCGATACTTATTCCAGATTTCATTCTATAGATAGTTTAGATGTGACCCAGATTTGGCGACATTCCGATACTTATTCCAGATTTCCTTCTAGAGATAGTTCCGATGTGACCCAGATTTGGCGACATTCCGATACTTATTCCAGATTTCATTCTAGAGATAGTTCAGATGTGACCCAGATTTGGCGACATTCCGAAACTTATTCAAGATTTCTTTCTAGAGATAGTTCAGATGTGACCCAGATTTGGTGACATTCCGATACTTATTCCAGATTTCCTTCTAGAGATAGTTCAGATGTGACCCAGATTTGGCGACATTCCGATACTTATTCCAGATTTTCCTTCTAGAGATAGTTCAGATGTGACCCAGATTTGGCGACATTCCGATACTTATTCCAGATTTCCTTCTAGAGATAGTTCAGATGTGACCCAGATTTGGCGACATTCCGATACTTATTCCATATATCCTTCTAGAGATAGTTCAGATGTGACCCAGATTTAGCGATATTCCGATACTTATTCCAGATTTCATTCTAGAGATAGTTCAGATGTGACCCAGATTTGGCGACATTCCGATACTTATTCCAGATTTCCTTCTAGAGATAGTTCAGATGTGACCTAGATTTGGCGATATTCTGATACTTATTCCAGATTTCATTCTAAAGATAGTTCAGATGTGACCCAGATTTGGCAAAATTCCGAAACTTATTCAAGATTTCCTTCTAGAGATAGTTCAGATGTGATCCAGATTTGGCGACATTCCGATACTTATTCCAGATTTCCTTCTAGAGATAGTTCAGATGTGACCCAGATTTGGCGACATTCCGATACTTATTCCAGATTTTCCTTCTAGAGATAGTTCAGATGTGACCCAGATTTGGCGACATTCCGATACTTATTCCAGATTTCCTTCTAGAGATAGTTCAGATGTGACCCAGATTTGGCGATATTCCGATACTTATTCCAGATTTCATTCTAGAGATAGTTCAGACGTGACCTAGATTTGGCGACATTCCGATACTTATTGCAGATTTCATTCTAGAGATAGTTCAGATGTGACCCAGATTTGGCGACATTCCGATACTTATTCCAGATTTCCTTCTAGAGATAGTTCAAATGTAACCCAGATTTGGCGACATTCCGATACTTATTCCAGATTTCCTTCTAGAGATAGTTCAGATGTGACCCAGATTTGGAGACATTCCGATACTCATTCCAGGTTTCCTTCTAGAGATAGTTCAGATGTGACCCAGATTTGGAGACACTCCGAAACTTATTCAAGATTTCCTTCTAGAGATAGTTCAGATGTGACCCAGATTTGGCGACATTCCGATACTTATTCCAGATTTCCATCTAGAGATAGTTCAGATGTGACCCAAATTTGGCGACATTCCGATACTTATTCTAGATTTCCTTCTAGAGATAGTTCAGATGTGACCCAGATTTGGCGATATTCCGATACTTATTCCAGATTTCCTTCTAGAGATAGTTCAGATGTGACCCAGATTTGGCGACATTCTGATACTTATTCCAGATTTTCCTTCTAGAGATAGTTCAGATGTGACCCAGATTTGGCGATATTCGGATACTTATTCCAGATTTCCTTCTAGAGATAGTTCAGATGTGACCCAGATTTGGCGACATTCCGATACTTATTCCAGATTTTCCTTCTAGAGATAGTTCAGATGTGACCCAGATTTGGCGACATTCCGATACTTATTCCAGATTTCATTCTAGAATTAGTTCAGATGTGACCCAGATTTGGCGACATTCCGATACTTATTCTAGATTTCTTTCTAGAGATAGTTCAGATATGACCCAGATTTGGCGACATTCTGATACTTATTCCAAATTTCCTTCTAGAGATAGTTCAGATGTGACCAGATTTGGCGACATTCCGATACTTATTCCAGATTTCATTCTAGAGATAGTTCAGATGTGACCCAGATTTGGTGACATTCCGAAACTTATTCAAGGTTTCCTTCTAGAGATAGTTCAGATGTGACCCAGATTTGGCGACATTCCGATACTTATTCCAGATTTCCTTCTAGAGATAGTTCAGATGTGACCCAGATTTGGCGACATTCCGAAACTTATTCCAGATTTCCTTCTAGAGATAGTTCAGATGTGACCCAGATTTGGCGACATTCCGATACTCATTCCAGATTTCCTTCTAGAGATAGTTCAGATGTGACCCAGATTTGGCGACATTCCGATACTTATTCCAGATTTCCTTCTAGAGATAGTTCAGAGGTGACCCAGATTTGGCGAAATTCCTTTACTTATTCCAGATTTTCCTTCTAGAGATAGTTCAGATGTGACCCAGATTTGGCGACATTCCGATACTTATTCGAGATTTTCCTTCTAGAGATAGTTCAGATGTGACCCAGATTTGGCGACATTCCGATACTTATTCCAGATTATCCTTCTAGAGATAGTTCAGATGTGACCCAGATTTGGCGACATTCCGAAACTTATTCCAGATTTCCTTCTAGAGATAGTTCAGATGTGACCCAGATTTGGCGATATTCCGATACTTATTCCAGATTTCATTCTAGAGATAGTTCAGATGTGACCCAGATTTGGCGACATTCCGATACTTATTCCAGATTTCATTCTATAGATAGTTTAGATGTGACCCAGATTTGGCGACATTCCGATACTTATTCCAGATTTCCTTCTAGAGATAGTTCCGATGTGACCCAGATTTGGCGACATTCCGATACTTATTCCAGATTTCATTCTAGAGATAGTTCAGATGTGACCCAGATTTGGCGACATTCCGAAACTTATTCAAGATTTCTTTCTAGAGATAGTTCAGATGTGACCCAGATTTGGTGACATTCCGATACTTATTCCAGATTTCCTTCTAGAGATAGTTCAGATGTGACCCAGATTTGGCGACATTCCGATACTTATTCCAGATTTTCCTTCTAGAGATAGTTCAGATGTGACCCAGATTTGGCGACATTCCGATACTTATTCCAGATTTCCTTCTAGAGATAGTTCAGATGTGACCCAGATTTGGCGACATTCCGATACTTATTCCATATATCCTTCTAGAGATAGTTCAGATGTGACCCAGATTTAGCGATATTCCGATACTTATTCCAGATTTCATTCTAGAGATAGTTCAGATGTGACCCAGATTTGGCGACATTCCGATACTTATTCCAGATTTCCTTCTAGAGATAGTTCAGATGTGACCTAGATTTGGCGATATTCTGATACTTATTCCAGATTTCATTCTAAAGATAGTTCAGATGTGACCCAGATTTGGCAAAATTCCGAAACTTATTCAAGATTTCCTTCTAGAGATAGTTCAGATGTGATCCAGATTTGGCGACATTCCGATACTTATTCCAGATTTCCTTCTAGAGATAGTTCAGATGTGACCCAGATTTGGCGACATTCCGATACTTATTCCAGATTTTCCTTCTAGAGATAGTTCAGATGTGACCCAGATTTGGCGACATTCCGATACTTATTCCAGATTTCCTTCTAGAGATAGTTCAGATGTGACCCAGATTTGGCGATATTCCGATACTTATTCCAGATTTCATTCTAGAGATAGTTCAGACGTGACCTAGATTTGGCGACATTCCGATACTTATTGCAGATTTCATTCTAGAGATAGTTCAGATGTGACCCAGATTTGGCGACATTCCGATACTTATTCCAGATTTCCTTCTAGAGATAGTTCAAATGTAACCCAGATTTGGCGACATTCCGATACTTATTCCAGATTTCCTTCTAGAGATAGTTCAGATGTGACCCAGATTTGGAGACATTCCGATACTCATTCCAGGTTTCCTTCTAGAGATAGTTCAGATGTGACCCAGATTTGGCGACATTCCGATACTTATTCCATATTTCCTTCTAGAGATAGTTCAGAGGTGACCCAAATTTGGCGACATTCCGATACTTATTCCAGATTTTCCTTCTAGAGATAGTTCGGATGTGACCCAGATTTGGCGACATTCCGATACTTATTCGAGATTTTCCTTCTAGAGATAGTTCAGATGTGACCCAGATTTGGCGACATTCCGATACTTATTCCAGATTATCCTTCTAGAGATAGTTTAGATGTGACCCAGATTTGGCGACATTCCGAAACTTATTCCAGATTTCCTTCTAGAGATAGTTCAGATGTGACCCAGATTTGGCGACATTCCGATACTTATTCCAGATTTCCTTCTAGAGATAGTTCAGATGTGACCCAGATTTGGCGATATTCCGATACTTATTCCAGATTTCTATCTAGAGATAGTTCAGATGTGACCCAGATTTGGCGAAATTCCGAAACTTATTCAAGATTTCCTTCTAGAGATAGTTCAGATGTGACCCAGATTTGGCGATATTCCGATACTTATTCCAGATTTCCTTCTAGAGATAGTTCAGATGTGACCCAGATTTGGCGACATTCCGATACTTATTCCAGATTTTCCTTCTAGAGATAGTTCAGATGTAACCCAGATTTGGCGATATTCCGATACTTATTCCAGATTTCCTTCTAGAGATAGTTCAGATGTGACCCAGATTTGGCGACATTCCGATACTTATTCCAGATTTCCTTCTAGAGATAGTTCAGATGTGACCCAGATTTGGCGACATTCCGATACTTATTCCAGATTTACTTCTAGAGATAGTTCAGATGTGACCCAGATTTGGCGACATTCCGATACTTATTCCAGATTTCCTTCTAGAGATAGTTCAGATGTGACCCAGATTTGGCGAAATTCCGACACTCATTCCAGATTTAATTCTAGAGATAGTTCAGATGTGACCCAGATTTGGCGACATTCCGAAACTTATTCCAGATTTTCCTTCTAGAGATAGTTCAGATGTGACCCAGATTTGGCGACATTCCGATACTTATTCCAGATTTCATTCTAGAGATAGTTCAGATGTGACCCAGATTTGGCGACATTCCGATACTTATTCCAGATTTTCCTTCTAGAGATAGTTTAGATGTGACCCAGATTTGGCGACATTCCGATACTTATTCCATATTTCCTTCTAGAGATAGTTCAGATGTGACCCAGATTTGGCGACATTCTGATACTTATTCCAGATTTTCCTTCTAGAGATAGTTCAGATGTGACCCAGATTTGGCAACATTCCGATACTTATTCCAGATTTTCCTTCTAGAGATAGTTCAGATGTGACCCAGATTTGGCGACATTCCGATACTTATTCCAGATTTCCTTCTAGAGATAGTTCAGATGTGACCCAGATTTGGCGATATTCCGATACTTATTCCAGATTTCATTCTAGAGATAGTTCAGACGTGACCTAGATTTGGCGACATTCCGATACTTATTCCAGATTTCATTCTAGAGATAGTTCAGATGTGACCCAGATTTGGCGACATTCCGATACTTATTCCAGATTTCCTTCTAGAGATAGTTCAAATGTAACCCAGATTTGGCGACATTCCGATACTTATTCCAGATTTCCTTCTAGAGATAGTTCAGATGTGACCCAGATTTGGAGACATTCCGATACTCATTCCAGGTTTCCTTCTAGAGATAGTTCAGATGTGACCCATATTTGGCGACATTCCGATACTTATTCCAGATTTCCTTCTAGAGATAGTTCAGAGGTGACCCAAATTTGGCGACATTCCGATACTTATTCCAGATTTTCCTTCTAGAGATAGTTCAGATGTGACCCAGATTTGGCGACATTCCGATACTTATTCGAGATTTTCCTTCTAGAGATAGTTCAGATGTGACCCAGATTTGGCGACATTCCGATACTTATTCCAGATTATCCTTCTAGAGATAGTTTAGATGTGACCCAGATTTGGCGACATTCCGAAACTTATTCCAGATTTCCTTCTAGAGATAGTTCAGATGTGACCCAGATTTGGCGACATTCCGATACTTATTCCAGATTTCCTTCTAGAGATAGTTCAGATGTGACCCAGATTTGGCGATATTCCGATACTTATTCCAGATTTCTATCTAGAGATAGTTCAGATGTGACCCAGATTTGGCGAAATTCCGAAACTTATTCCAGATTTCCTTCTAGAGATAGTTCAGATGTGACCCAGATTTGGCGATATTCCGATACTTATTCCAGATTTCCTTCTAGAGATAGTTCAGATGTGACCCAGATTTGGCGACATTCCGATACTTATTCCAGATTTACTTCTAGAGATAGTTCAGATGTGACCCAGATTTGGCGACATTCCGATACTTATTCCAGATTTCCTTCTAGAGATAGTTCAGATGTGACCCAGATTTGGCGAAATTCCGACACTCATTCCAGATTTAATTCTAGAGATAGTTCAGATGTGACCCAGATTTGGCGACATTCCGAAACTTATTCCAGATTTTCCTTCTAGAGATAGTTCAGATGTGACCCAGATTTGGCGACATTCCGATACTTATTCCAGATTTCATTCTAGAGATAGTTCAGATGTGACCCAGATTTGGCGACATTCCGATACTTATTCCAGATTTACTTCTAGAGATAGTTCAGATGTGACCCAGATTTGGCGACATTCAGATACTTATTCCAGATTTCCTTCTAGAGATAGTTCAGATGTGACCCAGATTTGGCGAAATTCCGACACTCATTCCAGATTTAATTCTAGAGATAGTTCAGATGTGACCCATATTTGGCGACATTCCGATACTTATTCCAGATTTTCCTTCTAGAGATAGTTTAGATGTGACCCAGATTTGGCGACATTCCGATACTTATTCCAGATTTCCTTCTAGAGATAGTTCAGATGTGACCCAGATTTGGCGACATTCTGATACTTATTCCAGATTTTCCTTCTAGAGATAGTTCAGATGTGACCCAGATTTGGCAACATTCCGATACTTATTCCAGATTTTCCTTCTAGAGATAGTTCAGATGTGACCCAGATTTGGCGACATTCCGAAACTTATTCCAAATTTCCTTCTAGAGATAGTTCAGATGTGACCCAGATTTGGCGATATTCCGATACTTATTCCAGATTTCATTCTAGAGATAGTTCAGACGTGACCCAGATTTGGCGACATTCCGATACTTATTCCAGATTTCATTCTAGAGATAGTTCAGATGTGACCCAGATTTGGCGACATTCCGATACTTATTCCAGATTTCCTTCTAGAGATAGTTCAAATGTAACCCAGATTTGGCGACATTCCGATACTTATTCCAGATTTCATTCTAGAGATAGTTCAGATGTGACCCAGATTTGGAGACATTCCGAAACTTATTCAAGATTTCCTTCTAGAGATAGTTCAGATGTGACCCAGATTTGGCGACATTCCGATACTTATTCCAGATTTCCATCTAGAGATAGTTCAGATGTGACCCAAATTTGGCGACATTCCGATACTTATTCCAGATTTCCTTCTAGAGATAGTTCAGATGTGACCCAGATTTGGCGATATTCCGATACTTATTCCAGATTTCCTTCTAGAGATAGTTCAGATGTGGCCCAGATTTGGCGACATTCCGATACTTATTCCAGATTTTCCTTCTAGAGATAGTTCAGATGTGACCCAGATTTGGCGATTTTCGGATACTTATTCCAGATTTCCTTCTAGAGATAGTTCAGATGTGACCCAGATTGGGCGACATTCCGATACTTATTCCAGATTTTCCTTCTAGAGATAGTTCAGATGTGACCTAGATTTGGCGACATTCCGATACTTATTCCAGATTTCATTCTAGAGATAGTTCAGATGTGACCCAGATTTGGCGACATTCCGATACTTATTCTAGATTTCATTCTAGAGATAGTTCAGATATGACCCAGATTTGGCGACATTCTGATACTTATTCCAGATTTCCTTCTAGAGATAGTTCAGATGTGACCAGATTTGGCGACATTCCGATACTTATTCCAGATTTCATTCTAGAGATAGTTCAGATGTGACCCAGATTTGGCGACATTCCGAAACTTATTCAAGGTTTCCTTCTAGAGATAGTTCAGATGTGACCCAGATTTGGCGACATTCCGATACTTATTCCAGATTTCCTTCTAGAGATAGTTCAGATGTAACCCAGATTTGGCGATATTCCGATACTTATTCCAGATTTCCTTCTAGAGATAGTTCAGATGTGACCCAGATTTGGCGACATTCCGATACTTATTCCAGATTTCCTTCTAGAGATAGTTCAGATGTGACCCAGATTTGGCGACATTCCGATACTTATTCCAGATTTACTTCTAGAGATAGTTCAGATGTGACCCAGATTTGGCGACATTCCGATACTTATTCCAGATTTCCTTCTAGAGATAGTTCAGATGTGACCCAGATTTGGCGAAATTCCGACACTCATTCCAGATTTAATTCTAGAGATAGTTCAGATGTGACCCAGATTTGGCGACATTCCGAAACTTATTCCAGATTTTCCTTCTAGAGATAGTTCAGATGTGACCCAGATTTGGCGACATTCCGATACTTATTCCAGATTTCATTCTAGAGATAGTTCAGATGTGACCCAGATTTGGCGACATTCCGATACTTATTCCAGATTTACTTCTAGAGATAGTTCAGATGTGACCCAGATTTGGCGACATTCAGATACTTATTCCAGATTTCCTTCTAGAGATAGTTCAGATGTGACCCAGATTTGGCGAAATTCCGACACTCATTCCAGATTTAATTCTAGAGATAGTTCAGATGTGACCCAGATTTGGCGACATTCCGAAACTTATTCCAGATTTTCCTTCTAGAGATAGTTTAGATGTGACCCAGATTTGGCGACATTCCGATACTTATTCCAGATTTCCTTCTAGAGATAGTTCAGATGTGACCCAGATTTGGCGACATTCTGATACTTATTCCAGATTTTCCTTCTAGAGATAGTTCAGATGTGACCCAGATTTGGCGACATTCCGATACTTATTCCAGATTTTCCTTCTAGAGATAGTTCAGATGTGACCCAGATTTGGCGACATTCCGAAACTTATTCCAAATTTCCTTCTAGAGATAGTTCAGATGTGACCCAGATTTGGCGATATTCCGATACTTATTCCAGATTTCATTCTAGAGATAGTTCAGACGTGACCCAGATTTGGCGACATTCCGATACTTATTCCAGATTTCATTCTAGAGATAGTTCAGATGTGACCCAGATTTGGCGACATTCCGATACTTATTCTAGATTTCCTTCTAGAGATAGTTCAAATGTAACCCAGATTTGGCGACATTCCGATACTTATTCCAGATTTCATTCTAGAGATAGTTCAGATGTGACCCAGATTTGGAGACATTCCGAAACTTATTCAAGATTTCCTTCTAGAGATAGTTCAGATGTGACCCAGATTTGGCGACATTCCGATACTTATTCCAGATTTCCATCTAGAGATAGTTCAGATGTGACCCAAATTTGGCGACATTCCGATACTTATTCCAGATTTCCTTCTAGAGATAGTTCAGATGTGACCCAGATTTGGCGATATTCCGATACTTATTCCAGATTTCCTTCTAGAGATAGTTCAGATGTGACCCAGATTTGGCGACATTCCGATACTTATTCCAGATTTTCCTTCTAGAGATAGTTCAGATGTGACCCAGATTTGGCGACATTCCGATACTTATTCCATATTTCCTTCTAGAGATAGTTCAGATGTGACCCAGACTTGGCGACATTCCGAAACTTATTCCAGATTTTCCTTCTAGAGATAGTTCAGATGTGACCTAGATTTGGCGACATTCCGATACTTATTCCAGATTTCATTCTAGAGATAGTTCAGATGTGACCCAGATTTGGCGACATTCCGATACTTATTCTAGATTTCATTCTAGAGATAGTTCAGATATGACCCAGATTTGGCGACATTCTGATACTTATTCCAGATTTCCTTCTAGAGATAGTTCAGATGTGACCAGATTTGGCGACATTCCGATACTTATTCCAGATTTCATTCTAGAGATAGTTCAGATGTGACCCAGATTTGGCGACATTCCGAAACTTATTCAAGGTTTCCTTCTAGAGATAGTTCAGATGTGACCCAGATTTGGCGACATTCCGATACTTATTCCAGATTTCCTTCTAGAGATAGTTCAGATGTGACCCAGATTTGGCGACATTCCGATACTTATTCCAGATTTACTTCTAGAGATAGTTCATATGTGACCCAGATTTGGCGACATTCCGATACTTATTCCAGATTTCATTCTAGAGATAGTTCAGATGTGACCCAGATTTGGCGAAATTCCGACACTCATTCCAGATTTAATTCTAGAGATAGTTCAGATGAGACCCAGATTTGGCGACATTCCGAAACTTATTCCAGATTTTCCTTCTAGAGATAGTTCAGATGTGACCCAGATTTGGCGACATTCCGATACTTATTCCAGATTTCATTCTAGAGATAGTTCAGATGTGACCCAGATTTGGCGACATTCCGATACTTATTCCAGATTTTCCTTCTAGAGATAGTTTAGATGTGACCCAGATTTGGCGACATTCCGATACTTATTCCAGATTTCCTTCTAGAGATAGTTCAGATGTGACCCAGATTTGGCGACATTCTGATACTTATTCCAGATTTTCCTTCTAGAGATAGTTCAGATGTGACCCAGATTTGGCGACATTCCGATACTTATTCCAGATTTTCCTTCTAGAGATAGTTCAGATGTGACCCAGATTTGGCGACATTCTGAAACTTATTCCAAATTTCCTTCTAGAGATAGTTCAGATGTGACCCAGATTTGGCGATATTCCGATACTTATTCCAGATTTCATTCTAGAGATAGTTCAGACGTGACCCAGATTTGGCGACATTCCGATACTTATTCCAGATTTCATTCTAGAGATAGTTCAGATGTGACCCAGATTTGGCGACATTCCGATACTTATTCCAGATTTCCTTCTAGAGATAGTTCAAATGTAACCCAGATTTGGCGACATTCCGATACTTATTCCAGATTTCATTCTAGAGATAGTTCAGATGTGACCCAGATTTGGAGACATTCCGAAACTTATTCAAGATTTCCTTCTAGAGATAGTTCAGATGTGACCCAGATTTGGCGACATTCCGATACTTATTCCAGATTTCCATCTAGAGATAGTTCAGATGTGACCCAAATTTGGCGACATTCCGATACTTATTCCAGATTTCCTTCTAGAGATAGTTCAGATGTGACCCAGATTTGGCGATATTCCAATACTTATTCCAGATTTCCTTCTAGAGATAGTTCAGATGTGACCCAGATTTGGCGACATTCCGATACTTATTCCAGATTTTCCTTCTAGAGATAGTTCAGATGTGACCCAGATTTGGCGATATTCGGAAACTTATTCCAGATTTCCTTCTAGAGATAGTTCAGATGTGACCCAGATTTGGCGACATTCCGAAACTTATTCCAGATTTTCCTTCTAGAGATAGTTCAGATGTGACCTAGATTTGGCGACATTCCGATACTTATTCCAGATTTCATTCTAGAGATAGTTCAGATGTGATCCAGATTTGGCGACATTCCGATACTTATTCTAGATTTCATTCTAGAGATAGTTCAGATATGACCCAGATTTGGCGACATTCTGATACTTATTCCAGATTTCCTTCTAGAGATAGTTCAGATGTGACCAGATTTGGCGACATTCCGATACTTATTCCAGATTTCATTCTAGAGATAGTTCAGATGTGACCCAGATTTGGCGACATTCCGAAACTTATTCAAGGTTTCCTTCTAGAGATAGTTCAGATGTGACCCAGATTTGGCGACATTCCGATACTTATTCCAGATTTCCTTCTAGAGATAGTTCATATGTGACCCAGATTTGGCGACATTCCGAAACTTATTCCAGATTTCCTTCTAGAGATAGTTCAGATGTGACCCAGATTTGGCGACATTCCGATACTCATTCCAGATTTCCTTCTAGAGATAGTTCAGATGTGACCCAGATTTGGCGACATTCCGATACTTATTCCAGATTTCCTTCTAGAGATAGTTCAGAGGTGACCCAGATTTGGCGAAATTCCTTTACTTATTCCAGATTTTCCTTCTAGAGATAGTTCAGATGTGACCCAGATTTGGCGACATTCCGATACTTATTCGAGATTTTCCTTCTAGAGATAGTTCAGATGTGACCCAGATTTGGCGACATTCCGATACTTATTCCAGATTATCCTTCTAAAGATAGTTCAGATGAGACCCAGATTTGGCGACATTCCGAAACTTATTCCAGATTTCCTTCTAGAGATAGTTCAGATGTGACCCAGATTTGGCGACATTCCGATACTTATTCCAGATTTCATTCTAGAGATAGTTCAGATGTGACCCAGATTTGGCGACATTCCGATACTTATTCCAGATTTCATTCTATAGATAGTTTAGATGTGACCCAGATTTGGCGACATTCCGATACTTATTCCAGATTTCATTCTAGAGATAGTTCAGATGTGACCCAGATTTGGCGACATTCCGATACTTATTCCAGATTTCCTTCTAGAGATAGTTCAGATGTGACCCAGATTTGGCGATATTCTGATACTTATTCCAGATTTCATTCTAGAGATAGTTCAGATGTGGCCCAGATTTGGCGACATTCCGATACTTATTCCAGATTTTCCTTCTAGAGATAGTTCAGATGTGACCCAGATTTGGCGACATTCCGATACTTATTCCAGATTTCCTTCTAGAGATAGTTCAGATGTGACCCAGATTTGGCGACATTCCGATACTTATTCCAGATTTCCTTCTAGAGATAGTTCATATGTGACCCAGATTTGGCGACATTCCGAAACTTATTCCAGATTTCCTTCTAGAGATAGTTCAGATGTGACCCAGATTTGGCGACATTCCGATACTCATTCCAGATTTCCTTCTAGAGATAGTTCAGATGTGACCCAGATTTGGCGACATTCCGATACTTATTCCAGATTTCCTTCTAGAGATAGTTCAGAGGTGACCCAGATTTGGCGAAATTCCTTTACTTATTCCAGATTTTCCTTCTAGAGATAGTTCAGATGTGACCCAGATTTGGCGACATTCCGATACTTATTCGAGATTTTCCTTCTAGAGATAGTTCAGATGTGACCCAGATTTGGCGACATTCCGATACTTATTCCAGATTATCCTTCTAAAGATAGTTCAGATGAGACCCAGATTTGGCGACATTCCGAAACTTATTCCAGATTTCCTTCTAGAGATAGTTCAGATGTGACCCAGATTTGGCGACATTCCGATACTTATTCCAGATTTCATTCTAGAGATAGTTCAGATGTGACCCAGATTTGGCGACATTCCGATACTTATTCCAGATTTCATTCTATAGATAGTTTAGATGTGACCCAGATTTGGCGACATTCCGATACTTATTCCAGATTTCATTCTAGAGATAGTTCAGATGTGACCCAGATTTGGCGACATTCCGATACTTATTCCAGATTTCCTTCTAGAGATAGTTCAGATGTGACCCAGATTTGGCGATATTCTGATACTTATTCCAGATTTCATTCTAGAGATAGTTCAGATGTGACCCAGATTTGGCGACATTCCGATACTTATTCCAGATTTTCCTTCTAGAGATAGTTCAGATGTGACCCAGATTTGGCGACATTCCGATACTTATTCCAGATTTCCTTCTAGAGATAGTTCAGATGTGACCCAGATTTGGCGATATTCCGATACTTATTCCAGATTTCATTCTAGAGATAGTTCAGACGTGACCTAGATTTGGCGACATTCCGATACTTATTCCAGATTTCATTCTAGAGATAGTTCAGATGTGACCCAGATTTGGCGACATTCCGATACTTATTCCAGATTTCCTTCTAGAGATAGTTCAAATGTAACCCAGATTTGGCGACATTCCGATACTTATTCCAGATTTCCTTCTAGAGATAGTTCAGATGTGACCCAGATTTGGAGACATTCCGATACTCATTCCAGGTTTCTATCTAGAGATAGTTCAGATGTGACCCAGATTTGGCGACATTCCGATACTTATTCGAGATTTTCCTTCTAGAGATAGTTCAGATGTGACCCAGATTTGGCGACATTCCGATACTTATTCGAGATTTTCCTTCTAGAGATAGTTCAGAGGTGACCCAGATTTGGCGAAATTCCTTTACTTATTCCAGATTTTCCTTCTAGAGATAGTTCAGATGTGACCCAGATTTGGCGACATTCCGATACTTATTCGAGATTTTCCTTCTAGAGATAGTTCAGATGTGACCCAGATTTGGCGACATTCCGATACTTATTCCAGATTATCCTTCTAGAGATAGTTCAGATGAGACCCAGATTTGGCGACATTCCGAAACTTATTCCAGATTTCCTTCTAGAGATAGTTCAGATGTGACCCAGATTTGGCGACATTCCGATACTCATTCCAGGTTTCTATCTAGAGATAGTTCAGATGTGACCCAGATTTGGCGACATTCCGATACTTATTCGAGATTTTCCTTCTAGAGATAGTTCAGATGTGACCCAGATTTGGCGACATTCCGATACTTATTCGAGATTTTCCTTCTAGAGATAGTTCAGAGGTGACCCAGATTTGGCGAAATTCCTTTACTTATTCCAGATTTTCCTTCTAGAGATAGTTCAGATGTGACCCAGATTTGGCGACATTCCGATACTTATTCGAGATTTTCCTTCTAGAGATAGTTCAGATGTGACCCAGATTTGGCGACATTCCGATACTTATTCCAGATTATCCTTCTAGAGATAGTTCAGATGAGACCCAGATTTGGCGACATTCCGAAACTTATTCCAGATTTCCTTCTAGAGATAGTTCAGATGTGACCCAGATTTGGCGACATTCCGATACTTATTCCAGATTTCATTCTAGAGATAGTTCAGATGTGACCCAGATTTGGCGACATTCCGATACTTATTCCAGATTTCATTCTATAGATAGTTTAGATGTGACCCAGATTTGGCGACATTCCGATACTTATTCCAGATTTCCTTCTAGAGATAGTTCAGATGTGACCCAGATTTGGCGACATTCCGATACTTATTCCAGATTTCATTCTAGAGATAGTTCAGATGTGACCCAGATTTGGCGACATTCCGAAACTTATTCAAGATTTCCTTCTAGAGATAGTTCAGATGTGACCCAGATTTGGTGACATTCCGATACTTATTCCAGATTTCCTTCTAGAGATAGTTCAGATGTGACCCAGATTTGGCGACATTCCGATACTTATTCCAGATTTTCCTTCTAGAGATAGTTCAGATGTGACCCAGATTTGGCGACATTCCGATACTTATTCCAGATTTCCTTCTAGAGATAGTTCAGATGTGACCCAGATTTGGCGACATTCCGATACTTATTCCATATATCCTTCTAGAGATAGTTCAGATGTGACCCAGATTTAGCGATATTCCGATACTTATTCCAGATTTCATTCTAGAGATAGTTCAGATGTGACCCAGATTTGGCGACATTCCGATACTTATTCCAGATTTCCTTCTAGAGATAGTTCAGATGTGACCCAGATTTGGCGATATTCTGATACTTATTCCAGATTTCATTCTAGAGATAGTTCAGATGTGACCCAGATTTGGCGAAATTCCGAAACTTATTCAAGATTTCCTTCTAGAGATAGTTCAGATGTGACCCAGATTTGGCGACATTCCGATACTTATTCCAGATTTCCTTCTAGAGATAGTTCAGATGTGACCCAGATTTGGCGACATTCCGATACTTATTCCAGATTTTCCTTCTAGAGATAGTTCAGATGTGACCCAGATTTGGCGACATTCCGATACTTATTCCAGATTTCCTTCTAGAGATAGTTCAGATGTGACCCAGATTTGGCGATATTCCGATACTTATTCCAGATTTCATTCTAGAGATAGTTCAGACGTGACCTAGATTTGGCGACATTCCGATACTTATTCCAGATTTCATTCTAGAGATAGTTCAGATGTGACCCAGATTTGGCGACATTCCGATACTTATTCCAGATTTCCTTCTAGAGATAGTTCAAATGTAACCCAGATTTGGCGACATTCCGATACTTATTCCAGATTTCCTTCTAGAGATAGTTCAGATGTGACCCAGATTTGGAGACATTCCGATACTCATTCCAGGTTTCTATCTAGAGATAGTTCAGATGTGACCCAGATTTGGCGACATTCCGATACTTATTCGAGATTTTCCTTCTAGAGATAGTTCAGATGTGACCCAGATTTGGCGACATTCCGATACTTATTCGAGTTTTTCCTTCTAGAGATAGTTCAGATGTGACCCAGATTTGGCGACATTCCGATACTTATTCCAGATTATCCTTCTAGAGATAGTTCAGATGTGACCCAGATTTGGCGACATTCCGAAACTTATTCCAGATTTCTTTCTAGAGATAGTTAAGATGTGACCCAGATTTGGCGACATTCCGATACTTATTCCAGATTATCCTTCTAGAGATAGTTTAGATGTGACCCAGATTTGGCGACATTCCGAAACTTATTCCAGATTTCCTTCTAGAGATAGTTCAGATGTGACCCAGATTTGGCGACATTCCGATACTTATTCCAGATTTCCTTCTAGAGATAGTTCAGATGTGACCCAGATTTGGCGATATTCCGATACTTATTCCAGATTTCTATCTAGAGATAGTTCAGATGTGACCCAGATTTGGCGAAATTCCGAAACTTATTCAAGATTTCCTTCTAGAGATAGTTCAGATGTGACCCAGATTTGGCGATATTCCGATACTTATTCCAGATTTCCTTCTAGAGATAGTTCAGATGTGACCCAGATTTGGCGACATTCCGATACTTATTCCAGATTTTCCTTCTAGAGATAGTTCAGATGTGACCCAGATTTGGCGATATTCCGATACTTATTCCAGATTTCCTTCTAGAGATAGTTCAGATGTGACCCAGATTTGGCGACATTCCGATACTTATTCCAGATTTCCTTCTAGAGATAGTTCAGATGTGACCCAGATTTGGCGACATTCCGATACTTATTCCAGATTTACTTCTAGAGATAGTTCAGATGTGACCCTGATTTGGCGACATTCCGATACTTATTCCAGATTTCCTTCTAGAGATAGTTCAGATGTGACCCAGATTTGGCGAAATTCCGACACTCATTCCAGATTTAATTCTAGAGATAGTTCAGATGTGACCCAGATTTGGCGACATTCCGAAACTTATTCCAGATTTTCCTTCTAGAGATAGTTCAGATGTGACCCAGATTTGGCGACATTCCGATACTTATTCCAGATTTCATTCTAGAGATAGTTCAGATGTGACCCAGATTTGGCGACATTCCGATACTTATTCCAGATTTTCCTTCTAGAGATAGTTTAGATGTGACCCAGATTTGGCGACATTCCGATACTTATTCCATATTTCCTTCTAGAGATAGTTCAGATGTGACCCAGATTTGGCGACATTCTGATACTTATTCCAGATTTTCCTTCTAGAGATAGTTCAGATGTGACCCAGATTTGGCAACATTCCGATACTTATTCCAGATTTTCCTTCTAGAGATAGTTCAGATGTGACCCAGATTTGGCGACATTCCGAAACTTATTCCAAATTTCCTTCTAGAGATAGTTCAGATGTGACCCAGATTTGGCGATATTCCGATACTTATTCCAGATTTCATTCTAGAGATAGTTCAGACGTGACCCAGATTTGGCGACATTCCGATACTTATTCCAGATTTCATTCTAGAGATAGTTCAGATGTGACCCAGATTTGGCGACATTCCGATACTTATTCCAGATTTCCTTCTAGAGATAGTTCAGATGTAACCCAGATTTGGCGACATTCCGATACTTATTCCAGATTTCATTCTAGAGATAGTTCAGATGTGACCCAGATTTGGAGACATTCCGAAACTTATTCAAGATTTCCTTCTAGAGATAGTTCAGATGTGACCCAGATTTGGCGACATTCCGATACTTATTCCAGATTTCCATCTAGAGATAGTTCAGATGTGACCCAAATTTGGCGACATTCCGATACTTATTCCAGATTTCCTTCTAGAGATAGTTCAGATGTGACCCAGATTTGGCGACATTCCGATACTTATTCCAGATTTCATTCTAGAGATAGTTCAGATGTGACCCAGATTTGGCGACATTCCGATACTTATTCCAGATTTTCCTTCTAGAGATAGTTCAGATGTGACCCAGATTTGGCGATTTTCGGATACTTATTCCAGATTTCCTTCTAGAGATAGTTCAGATGTGACCCAGATTTGGCGACATTCCGATACTTATTCCAGATTTTCCTTCTAGAGATAGTTCAGATGTGACCTAGATTTGGCGACATTCCGATACTTATTCCAGATTTCCTTCTAGAGATAGTTCAGATGTGACCCAGATTTGGCGACATTCCGATACTTATTCTAGATTTCATTCTAGAGATAGTTCAGATATGACCCAGATTTGGCGACATTCCGATACTTATTCCAGATTTCCTTCTAGAGATAGTTCAGATGTGACCAGATTTGGCGACATTCCGATACTTATTCCAGATTTCATTCTAGAGATAGTTCAGATGTGACCCAGATTTGGCGACATTCCGAAACTTATTCAAGGTTTCCTTCTAGAGATAGTTCAGATGTGACCCAGATTTGGCGACATTCCGATACTTATTCCAGATTTCATTCTAGAGATAGTTCAGATGTAACCCAGATTTGGCGATATTCCGATACTTATTCCAGATTTACTTCTAGAGATAGTTCAGATGTGACCCAGATTTGGCGACATTCCGATACTTATTCCAGATTTCCTTCTAGAGATAGTTCAGATGTGACCCAGATTTGGCGACATTCCGATACTTATTCCAGATTTAATTCTAGAGATAGTTCAGATGTGACCCATATTTGGCGACATTCCGAAACTTATTCCAGATTTTCCTTCTAGAGATAGTTTAGATGTGACCCAGATTTGGCGACATTCCGATACTTATTCCAGATTTCCTTCTAGAGATAGTTCAGATGTGACCCAGATTTGGCGACATTCTGATACTTATTCCAGATTTTCCTTCTAGAGATAGTTCAGATGTGACCCAGATTTGGCGACATTCCGATACTTATTCCAGATTTCATTCTAGAGATAGTTCAGATGTGACCCAGATTTGGCGATATTCCGATACTTATTCCAGATTTCCTTCTAGAGATAGTTCAGATGTGACCCAGATTTGGCGACATTCCGATACTTATTCCAGATTTCCTTCTAGAGATAGTTCAGATGTGACCCAGATTTGGCGACATTCCGATACTTATTCCAGATTTACTTCTAGAGATAGTTCAGATGTGACCCAGATTTGGCGACATTCCGATACTTATTCCAGATTTCCTTCTAGAGATAGTTCAGATGTGACCCAGATTTGGCGAAATTCCGACACTCATTCCAGATTTAATTCTAGAGATAGTTCAGATGTGACCCAGATTTGGCGACATTCCGAAACTTATTCCAGATTTTCCTTCTAGAGATAGTTCAGATGTGACCCAGATTTGGCGACATTCCGATACTTATTCCAGATTTCATTCTAGAGATAGTTCAGATGTGACCCAGATTTGGCGACATTCCGATACTTATTCCAGATTTACTTCTAGAGATAGTTCAGATGTGACCCAGATTTGGCGACATTCAGATACTTATTCCAGATTTCCTTCTAGAGATAGTTCAGATGTGACCCAGATTTGGCGAAATTCCGACACTCATTCCAGATTTAATTCTAGAGATAGTTCAGATGTGACCCATATTTGGCGACATTCCGAAACTTATTCCAGATTTTCCTTCTAGAGATAGTTTAGATGTGACCCAGATTTGGCGACATTCCGATACTTATTCCAGATTTCCTTCTAGAGATAGTTCAGATGTGACCCAGATTTGGCGACATTCTGATACTTATTCCAGATTTTCCTTCTAGAGATAGTTCAGATGTGACCCAGATTTGGCGACATTCCGATACTTATTCCAGATTTTCCTTCTAGAGATAGTTCAGATGTGACCCAGATTTGGCGACATTCCGAAACTTATTCCAAATTTCCTTCTAGAGATAGTTCAGATGTGACCCAGATTTGGCGATATTCCGATACTTATTCCAGATTTCATTCTAGAGATAGTTCAGACGTGACCCAGATTTGGCGACATTCCGATACTTATTCCAGATTTCATTCTAGAGATAGTTCAGATGTGACCCAGATTTGGCGACATTCCGATACTTATTCCAGATTTCCTTCTAGAGATAGTTCAAATGTAACCCAGATTTGGCGACATTCCGATACTTATTCCAGATTTCATTCTAGAGATAGTTCAGATGTGACCCAGATTTGGAGACATTCCGAAACTTATTCAAGATTTCCTTCTAGAGATAGTTCAGATGTGACCCAGATTTGGCGACATTCCGATACTTATTCCAGATTTCCATCTAGAGATAGTTCAGATGTGACCCAAATTTGGCGACATTCCGATACTTATTCCAGATTTCCTTCTAGAGATAGTTCAGATGTGACCCAGATTTGGCGATATTCCGATACTTATTCCAGATTTCCTTCTAGAGATAGTTCAGATGTGGCCCAGATTTGGCGACATTCCGATACTTATTCCAGATTTTCCTTCTAGAGATAGTTCAGATGTGACCCAGATTTGGCGATTTTCGGATACTTATTCCAGATTTCCTTCTAGAGATAGTTCAGATGTGACCCAGATTTGGCGACATTCCGATACTTATTCCAGATTTTCCTTCTAGAGATAGTTCAGATGTGACCTAGATTTGGCGACATTCCGATACTTATTCCAGATTTCATTCTAGAGATAGTTCAGATGTGACCCAGATTTGGCGACATTCCGATACTTATTCTAGATTTCATTCTAGAGATAGTTCAGATATGACCCAGATTTGGCGACATTCTGATACTTATTCCAGATTTCCTTCTAGAGATAGTTCAGATGTGACCAGATTTGGCGACATTCCGATACTTATTCCAGATTTCATTCTAGAGATAGTTCAGATGTGACCCAGATTTGGCGACATTCCGAAACTTATTCAAGGTTTCCTTCTAGAGATAGTTCAGATGTGACCCAGATTTGGCGACATTCCGATACTTATTCCAGATTTCCTTCTAGAGATAGTTCAGATGTAACCCAGATTTGGCGATATTCCGATACTTATTCCAGATTTCCTTCTAGAGATAGTTCAGATGTGACCCAGATTTGGCGACATTCCGATACTTATTCCAGATTTCCTTCTAGAGATAGTTCAGATGTGACCCAGATTTGGCGACATTCCGATACTTATTCCAGATTTACTTCTAGAGATAGTTCAGATGTGACCCAGATTTGGCGACATTCCGATACTTATTCCAGATTTCCTTCTAGAGATAGTTCAGATGTGACCCAGATTTGGCGAAATTCCGACACTCATTCCAGATTTAATTCTAGAGATAGTTCAGATGTGACCCAGATTTGGCGACATTCCGAAACTTATTCCAGATTTTCCTTCTAGAGATAGTTCAGATGTGACCCAGATTTGGCGACATTCCGATACTTATTCCAGATTTCATTCTAGAGATAGTTCAGATGTGACCCAGATTTGGCGACATTCCGATACTTATTCCAGATTTACTTCTAGAGATAGTTCAGATGTGACCCAGATTTGGCGACATTCAGATACTTATTCCAGATTTCCTTCTAGAGATAGTTCAGATGTGACCCAGATTTGGCGAAATTCCGACACTCATTCCAGATTTAATTCTAGAGATAGTTCAGATGTGACCCATATTTGGCGACATTCCGAAACTTATTCCAGATTTTCCTTCTAGAGATAGTTTAGATGTGACCCAGATTTGGCGACATTCCGATACTTATTCCAGATTTCCTTCTAGAGATAGTTCAGATGTGACCCAGATTTGGCGACATTCTGATACTTATTCCAGATTTTCCTTCTAGAGATAGTTCAGATGTGACCCAGATTTGGCGACATTCCGATACTTATTCCAGATTTTCCTTCTAGAGATAGTTCAGATGTGACCCAGATTTGGCGACATTCCGAAACTTATTCCAAATTTCCTTCTAGAGATAGTTCAGATGTGACCCAGATTTGGCGATATTCCGATACTTATTCCAGATTTCATTCTAGAGATAGTTCAGACGTGACCCAGATTTGGCGACATTCCGATACTTATTCCAGATTTCATTCTAGAGATAGTTCAGATGTGACCCAGATTTGGCGACATTCCGATACTTATTCTAGATTTCCTTCTAGAGATAGTTCAAATGTAACCCAGATTTGGCGACATTCCGATACTTATTCCAGATTTCATTCTAGAGATAGTTCAGATGTGACCCAGATTTGGAGACATTCCGAAACTTATTCAAGATTTCCTTCTAGAGATAGTTCAGATGTGACCCAGATTTGGCGACATTCCGATACTTATTCCAGATTTCCATCTAGAGATAGTTCAGATGTGACCCAAATTTGGCGACATTCCGATACTTATTCCAGATTTCCTTCTAGAGATAGTTCAGATGTGACCCAGATTTGGCGATATTCCGATACTTATTCCAGATTTCCTTCTAGAGATAGTTCAGATGTGACCCAGATTTGGCGACATTCCGATACTTATTCCAGATATTCCTTCTAGAGATAGTTCAGATGTGACCCAGATTTGGCGATATTCGGATACTTATTCCATATTTCCTTCTAGAGATAGTTCAGATGTGACCCAGACTTGGCGACATTCCGAAACTTATTCCAGATTTTCCTTCTAGAGATAGTTCAGATGTGACCTAGATTTGGCGACATTCCGATACTTATTCCAGATTTCATTCTAGAGATAGTTCAGATGTGACCCAGATTTGGCGACATTCCGATACTTATTCTAGATTTCATTCTAGAGATAGTTCAGATATGACCCAGATTTGGCGACATTCTGATACTTATTCCAGATTTCCTTCTAGAGATAGTTCAGATGTGACCAGATTTGGCGACATTCCGATACTTATTCCAGATTTCATTCTAGAGATAGTTCAGATGTGACCCAGATTTGGCGACATTCCGAAACTTATTCAAGGTTTCCTTCTAGAGATAGTTCAGATGTGACCCAGATTTGGCGACATTCCGATACTTATTCCAGATTTCCTTCTAGAGATAGTTCAGATGTGACCCAGATTTGGCGACATTCCGATACTTATTCCAGATTTACTTCTAGAGATAGTTCATATGTGACCCAGATTTGGCGACATTCCGATACTTATTCCAGATTTCATTCTAGAGATAGTTCAGATGTGACCCAGATTTGGCGAAATTCCGACACTCATTCCAGATTTAATTCTAGAGATAGTTCAGATGAGACCCAGATTTGGCGACATTCCGAAACTTATTCCAGATTTTCCTTCTAGAGATAGTTCAGATGTGACCCAGATTTGGCGACATTCCGATACTTATTCCAGATTTCATTCTAGAGATAGTTCAGATGTGACCCAGATTTGGCGACATTCCGATACTTATTCCAGATTTTCCTTCTAGAGATAGTTTAGATGTGACCCAGATTTGGCGACATTCCGATACTTATTCCAGATTTCCTTCTAGAGATAGTTCAGATGTGACCCAGATTTGGCGACATTCTGATACTTATTCCAGATTTTCCTTCTAGAGATAGTTCAGATGTGACCCAGATTTGGCGACATTCCGATACTTATTCCAGATTTTCCTTCTAGAGATAGTTCAGATGTGACCCAGATTTGGCGACATTCTGAAACTTATTCCAAATTTCCTTCTAGAGATAGTTCAGATGTGACCCAGATTTGGCGATATTCCGATACTTATTCCAGATTTCATTCTAGAGATAGTTCAGACGTGACCCAGATTTGGCGACATTCCGATACTTATTCCAGATTTCATTCTAGAGATAGTTCAGATGTGACCTAGATTTGGCGACATTCCGATACTTATTCCAGATTTCCTTCTAGAGATAGTTCAAATGTAACCCAGATTTGGCGACATTCCGATACTTATTCCAGATTTCATTCTAGAGATAGTTCAGATGTGACCCAGATTTGGAGACATTCCGAAACTTATTCAAGATTTCCTTCTAGAGATAGTTCAGATGTGACCCAGATTTGGCGACATTCCGATACTTATTCCAGATTTCCATCTAGAGATAGTTCAGATGTGACCCAAATTTGGCGACATTCCGATACTTATTCCAGATTTCCTTCTAGAGATAGTTCAGATGTGACCCAGATTTGGCGATATTCCAATACTTATTCCAGATTTCCTTCTAGAGATAGTTCAGATGTGACCCAGATTTGGCGACATTCCGATACTTATTCCAGATTTTCCTTCTAGAGATAGTTCATATGTGACCCAGATTTGGCGATATTCGGATACTTATTCCAGATTTCCTTCTAGAGATAGTTCAGATGTGACCCAGATTTGGCGACATTCCGAAACTTATTCCAGATTTTCCTTCTAGAGATAGTTCAGATGTGACCTAGATTTGGCGACATTCCGATACTTATTCCAGATTTCATTCTAGAGATAGTTCAGATGTGATCCAGATTTGGCGACATTCCGATACTTATTCTAGATTTCATTCTAGAGATAGTTCAGATATGACCCAGATTTGGCGACATTCTGATACTTATTCCAGATTTCCTTCTAGAGATAGTTCAGATGTGACCAGATTTGGCGACATTCCGATACTTATTCCAGATTTCATTCTAGAGATAGTTCAGATGTGACCCAGATTTGGCGACATTCCGAAACTTATTCAAGGTTTCCTTCTAGAGATAGTTCAGATGTGACCCAGATTTGGCGACATTCCGATACTTATTCCAGATTTCCTTCTAGAGATAGTTCATATGTGACCCAGATTTGGCGACATTCCGAAACTTATTCCAGATTTCCTTCTAGAGATAGTTCAGATGTGACCCAGATTTGGCGACATTCCGATACTCATTCCAGATTTCCTTCTAGAGATAGTTCAGATGTGACCCAGATTTGGCGACATTCCGATACTTATTCCAGATTTCCTTCTAGAGATAGTTCAGAGGTGACCCAGATTTGGCGAAATTCCTTTACTTATTCCAGATTTTCCTTCTAGAGATAGTTCAGATGTGACCCAGATTTGGCGACATTCCGATACTTATTCGAGATTTTCCTTCTAGAGATAGTTCAGATGTGACCCAGATTTGGCGACATTCCGATACTTATTCCAGATTATCCTTCTAGAGATAGTTCAGATGAGACCCAGATTTGGCGACATTCCGAAACTTATTCCAGATTTCCTTCTAGAGATAGTTCAGATGTGACCCAGATTTGGCGACATTCCGATACTTATTCCAGATTTCATTCTAGAGATAGTTCAGATGTGACCCAGATTTGGCGACATTCCGATACTTATTCCATATTTCATTCTATAGATAGTTTAGATGTGACCCAGATTTGGCGACATTCCGATACTTATTCCAGATTTCCTTCTAGAGATAGTTCAGATGTGACCCAGATTTGGCGACATTCCGATACTTATTCCAGATTTCATTCTAGAGATAGTTCAGATGTGACCCAGATTTGGAGACATTCCGAAACTTATTCAAGATTTCCTTCTAGAGATAGTTCAGATGTGACCCAGATTTGGTGACATTCCGATACTTATTCCAGATTTCCTTCTAGAGATAGTTCAGATGTGACCCAGATTTGGCGACATTCCGATACTTATTCCAGATTTTCCTTCTAGAGATAGTTCAGATGTGACCCAGATTTGGCGACATTCCGATACTTATTCCAGATTTCCTTCTAGAGATAGTTCAGATGTGACCCAGATTTGGCGACATTCCGATACTTATTCCATATATCCTTCTAGAGATAGTTCAGATGTGACCCAGATTTAGCGATATTCCGATACTTATTCCAGATTTCATTCTAGAGATAGTTCAGATGTGACCCAGATTTGGCGACATTCCGATACTTATTCCAGATTTCCTTCTAGAGATAGTTCAGATGTGACCCAGATTTGGCGATATTCTGATACTTATTCCAGATTTCATTCTAGAGATAGTTCAGATGTGACCCAGATTTGGCGAAATTCCGAAACTTATTCAAGATTTCCTTCTAGAGATAGTTCAGATGTGACCCAGATTTGGCGACATTCCGATACTTATTCCAGATTTCCTTCTAGAGATAGTTCAGATGTGACCCAGATTTGGCGACATTCCGATACTTATTCCAGATTTTCCTTCTAGAGATAGTTCAGATGTGACCCAGATTTGGCGACATTCCGATACTTATTCCAGATTTCCTTCTAGAGATAGTTCAGATGTGACCCAGATTTGGCGATATTCCGATACTTATTCCAGATTTCATTCTAGAGATAGTTCAGACGTGACCTAGATTTGGCGACATTCCGATACTTATTCCAGATTTCATTCTAGAGATAGTTCAGATGTGACCCAGATTTGGCGACATTCCGAAACTTATTCAAGGTTTCCTTCTAGAGATAGTTCAGATGTGACCCAGATTTGGCGACATTCCGATACTTATTCCAGATTTCCTTCTAGAGATAGTTCATATGTGACCCAGATTTGGCGACATTCCGAAACTTATTCCAGATTTCCTTCTAGAGATAGTTCAGATGTGACCCAGATTTGGCGACATTCCGATACTCATTCCAGATTTCCTTCTAGAGATAGTTCAGATGTGACCCAGATTTGGCGACATTCCGATACTTATTCCAGATTTCCTTCTAGAGATAGTTCAGAGGTGACCCAGATTTGGCGAAATTCCTTTACTTATTCCAGATTTTCCTTCTAGAGATAGTTCAGATGTGACCCAGATTTGGCGACATTCCGATACTTATTCGAGATTTTCCTTCTAGAGATAGTTCAGATGTGACCCAGATTTGGCGACATTCCGATACTTATTCCAGATTATCCTTCTAGAGATAGTTCAGATGAGACCCAGATTTGGCGACATTCCGAAACTTATTCCAGATTTCCTTCTAGAGATAGTTCAGATGTGACCCAGATTTGGCGACATTCCGATACTTATTCCAGATTTCATTCTAGAGATAGTTCAGATGTGACCCAGATTTGGCGACATTCCGATACTTATTCCAGATTTCATTCTATAGATAGTTTAGATGTGACCCAGATTTGGCGACATTCCGATACTTATTCCAGATTTCCTTCTAGAGATAGTTCAGATGTGACCCAGATTTGGCGACATTCCGATACTTATTCCAGATTTCATTCTAGAGATAGTTCAGATGTGACCCAGATTTGGAGACATTCCGAAACTTATTCAAGATTTCCTTCTAGAGATAGTTCAGATGTGACCCAGATTTGGTGACATTCCGATACTTATTCCAGATTTCCTTCTAGAGATAGTTCAGATGTGACCCAGATTTGGCGACATTCCGATACTTATTCCAGATTTTCCTTCTAGAGATAGTTCAGATGTGACCCAGATTTGGCGACATTCCGATACTTATTCCAGATTTCCTTCTAGAGATAGTTCAGATGTGACCCAGATTTGGCGACATTCCGATACTTATTCCATATATCCTTCTAGAGATAGTTCAGATGTGACCCAGATTTAGCGATATTCCGATACTTATTCCAGATTTCATTCTAGAGATAGTTCAGATGTGACCCAGATTTGGCGACATTCCGATACTTATTCCAGATTTCCTTCTAGAGATAGTTCAGATGTGACCCAGATTTGGCGATATTCTGATACTTATTCCAGATTTCATTCTAGAGATAGTTCAGATGTGACCCAGATTTGGCGAAATTCCGAAACTTATTCAAGATTTCCTTCTAGAGATAGTTCAGATGTGACCCAGATTTGGCGACATTCCGATACTTATTCCAGATTTCCTTCTAGAGATAGTTCAGATGTGACCCAGATTTGGCGACATTCCGATACTTATTCCAGATTTTCCTTCTAGAGATAGTTCAGATGTGACCCAGATTTGGCGACATTCCGATACTTATTCCAGATTTCCTTCTAGAGATAGTTCAGATGTGACCCAGATTTGGCGATATTCCGATACTTATTCCAGATTTCATTCTAGAGATAGTTCAGACGTGACCTAGATTTGGCGACATTCCGATACTTATTCCAGATTTCATTCTAGAGATAGTTCAGATGTGACCCAGATTTGGCGACATTCCGATACTTATTCCAGATTTCCTTCTAGAGATAGTTCAAATGTAACCCAGATTTGGCGACATTCCGATACTTATTCCAGATTTCCTTCTAGAGATAGTTCAGATGTGACCCAGATTTGGAGACATTCCGATACTCATTCCAGGTTTCTATCTAGAGATAGTTCAGATGTGACCCAGATTTGGCGACATTCCGATACTTATTCGAGATTTTCCTTCTAGAGATAGTTCAGATGTGACCCAGATTTGGCGACATTCCGATACTTATTCGAGATTTTCCTTCTAGAGATAGTTCAGAGGTGACCCAGATTTGGCGAAATTCCTTTACTTATTCCAGATTTTCCTTCTAGAGATAGTTCAGATGTGACCCAGATTTGGCGACATTCCGATACTTATTCGAGATTTTCCTTCTAGAGATAGTTCAGATGTGACCCAGATTTGGCGACATTCCGATACTTATTCCAGATTATCCTTCTAGAGATAGTTCAGATGAGACCCAGATTTGGCGACATTCCGAAACTTATTCCAGATTTCCTTCTAGAGATAGTTCAGATGTGACCCAGATTTGGCGACATTCCGATACTTATTCCAGATTTCATTCTAGAGATAGTTCAGATGTGACCCAGATTTGGCGACATTCCGATACTTATTCCAGATTTCATTCTATAGATAGTTTAGATGTGACCCAGATTTGGCGACATTCCGATACTTATTCCAGATTTCCTTCTAGAGATAGTTCAGATGTGACCCAGATTTGGCGACATTCCGATACTTATTCCAGATTTCATTCTAGAGATAGTTCAGATGTGACCCAGATTTGGCGACATTCCGAAACTTATTCAAGATTTCCTTCTAGAGATAGTTCAGATGTGACCCAGATTTGGTGACATTCCGATACTTATTCCAGATTTCCTTCTAGAGATAGTTCAGATGTGACCCAGATTTGGCGACATTCCGATACTTATTCCAGATTTTCCTTCTAGAGATAGTTCAGATGTGACCCAGATTTGGCGACATTCCGATACTTATTCCAGATTTCCTTCTAGAGATAGTTCAGATGTGACCCAGATTTGGCGACATTCCGATACTTATTCCATATATCCTTCTAGAGATAGTTCAGATGTGACCCAGATTTAGCGATATTCCGATACTTATTCCAGATTTCATTCTAGAGATAGTTCAGATGTGACCCAGATTTGGCGACATTCCGATACTTATTCCAGATTTCCTTCTAGAGATAGTTCAGATGTGACCCAGATTTGGCGATATTCTGATACTTATTCCAGATTTCATTCTAGAGATAGTTCAGATGTGACCCAGATTTGGCGAAATTCCGAAACTTATTCAAGATTTCCTTCTAGAGATAGTTCAGATGTGACCCAGATTTGGCGACATTCCGATACTTATTCCAGATTTCCTTCTAGAGATAGTTCAGATGTGACCCAGATTTGGCGACATTCCGATACTTATTCCAGATTTTCCTTCTAGAGATAGTTCAGATGTGACCCAGATTTGGCGACATTCCGATACTTATTCCAGATTTCCTTCTAGAGATAGTTCAGATGTGACCCAGATTTGGCGATATTCCGATACTTATTCCAGATTTCATTCTAGAGATAGTTCAGACGTGACCTAGATTTGGCGACATTCCGATACTTATTCCAGATTTCATTCTAGAGATAGTTCAGATGTGACCCAGATTTGGCGACCTTCCGATACTTATTCCAGATTTCCTTCTAGAGATAGTTCAAATGTAACCCAGATTTGGCGACATTCCGATACTTATTCCAGATTTCCTTCTAGAGATAGTTCAGATGTGACCCAGATTTGGAGACATTCCGATACTCATTCCAGGTTTCTATCTAGAGATAGTTCAGATGTGACCCAGATTTGGCGACATTCCGATACTTATTCGAGATTTTCCTTCTAGAGATAGTTCAGATGTGACCCAGATTTGGCGACATTCCGATACTTATTCGAGATTTTCCTTCTAGAGATAGTTCAGATGTGACCCAGATTTGGCGACATTCCGATACTTATTCCAGATTATCCTTCTAGAGATAGTTCAGATGTGACCCAGATTTGGCGACATTCCGAAACTTATTCCAGATTTCCTTCTAGAGATAGTTAAGATGTGACCCAGATTTGGCGACATTCCGATACTTATTCCAGATTTCATTCTAGAGATAGTTCAGATGTGACCCAGATTTGGCGACATTCCGATACTTATTCCAGATTTCATTCTATAGATAGCTTAGATGTGACCCAGATTTGGCGACATTCCGATACTTATTCCAGATTTCCTTCTAGAGATAGTTCAGATGTGACCCAGATTTGGCGACATTCCGATACTTATTCCAGATTTCATTCTAGAGATAGTTCAGATGTGACCCAGATTTGGCGACATTCCGAAACTTATTCAAGATTTCCTTCTAGAGATAGTTCAGATGTGACCCAAATTTGGTGACATTCCGATACTTATTCCAGATTTCCTTCTAGAGATAGTTCAGATGTGACCCAGATTTGGCGACATTCCGATACTTATTCTAGATTTTCCTTCTAGAGATAGTTCAGATGTGACCCAGATTTGGCGACATTCCGATACTTATTCCAGATTTCCTTCTAGAGATAGTTCAGATGTGACCCAGATTTGGTGACATTCCGATACTTATTCCATATATCCTTCTAGAGATAGTTCAGATGTGACCCAGATTTAGCGACATTCCGATACTTATTCCAGATTTCCTTCTAGAGATAGTTCAGATGTGACCCAGATTTGGTGACATTCCGATACTTATTCCATATATCCTTCTAGAGATAGTTCAGATGTGACCCAGATTTAGCGATATTCCGATACTTATTCCAGATTTCATTCTAGAGATAGTTCAGATGTGACCCAGATTTGGCGACATTCCGATACTTATTCCAGATTTCCTTCTAGAGATAGTTCAGATGTGACCCAGATTTGGCGATATTTCGATACTTATTCCAGATTTCATTCTAGAGATAGTTCAGATGTGACCCAGATTTGGCGAAATTCCAAAACTTATTCAAGATTTCCTTCTAGAGATAGTTCAGATGTGACCCAGATTTGGCGACATTCCGATACTTATTCCAGATTTCCTTCTAGAGATAGTTCAGATGTGACCCAGATTTGGCGACATTCCGATACTTATTCCAGATTTTCCTTCTAGAGATAGTTCAGATGTGACCCAGATTTGGCGACATTCCGATACTTATTCCAGATTTCCTTCTAGAGATAGTTCAGATGTGACCCAGATTTGGCGATATTCCGATACTTATTCCAGATTTCATTCTAGAGATAGTTCAGACGTGACCTAGATTTGGCGACATTCCGATACTTATTCCAGATTTCATTCTAGAGATAGTTCAGATGTGACCCAGATTTGGCGACATTCCGATACTTATTCCAGATTTCCTTCTAGAGATAGTTCAAATGTAACCCAGATTTGGCGACATTCCGATACTTATTCCAGATTTCCTTCTAGAGATAGTTCAGATGTGACCCAGATTTGGAGACATTCCGATACTCATTCCAGGTTTCTATCTAGAGATAGTTCAGATGTGACCCAGATTTGGCGACATTCCGATACTTATTCGAGATTTTCCTTCTAGAGATAGTTCAGATGTGACCCAGATTTGGCGACATTCCGATACTTATTCGAGATTTTCCTTCTAGAGATAGTTCAGATGTGACCCAGATTTGGCGACATTCCGATACTTATTCCAGATTATCCTTCTAGAGATAGTTCAGATGTGACCCAGATTTGGCGACATTCCGAAACTTATTCCAGATTTCCTTCTAGAGATAGTTAAGATGTGACCCAGATTTGGCGACATTCCGATACTTATTCCAGATTTCATTCTAGAGATAGTTCAGATGTGACCCAGATTTGGCGACATTCCGATACTTATTCCAGATTTCATTCTATAGATAGTTTAGATGTGACCCAGATTTGGCGACATTCCGATACTTATTCCAGATTTCCTTCTAGAGATAGTTCAGATGTGACCCAGATTTGGCGACATTCCGATACTTATTCCAGATTTCATTCTAGAGATAGTTCAGATGTGACCCAGATTTGGCGACATTCCGAAACTTATTCAAGATTTCCTTCTAGAGATAGTTCAGATGTGACCCAGATTTGGTGACATTCCGATACTTATTCCAGATTTCCTTCTAGAGATAGTTCAGATGTGACCCAGATTTGGCGACATTCCGATACTTATTCCAGATTTCCTTCTAGAGATAGTTCAGATGTGACCCAGATTTGGCGACATTCCGATACTTATTCCAGATTTCATTCTAGAGATAGTTCAGATGTGACCCAGATTTGGCGACATTCCGATACTTATTCCAGATTTCATTCTATAGATAGTTTAGATGTGACCCAGATTTGGCGACATTCCGATACTTATTCCAGATTTTCTTCTAGAGATAGTTCAGATGTGACCCAGATTTGGCGACATTCCGAAACTTATTCCAGATTTCCTTCTAGAGATAGTTCAGATGTGACCCAGATTTGGCGACATTCCGATACTTATTCCAGATTTCATTCTAGAGATAGTTCAGATGTGACCCAGATTTGGCGACATTCCGATACTTATTCCAGATTTCATTCTATAGATAGTTTAGATGTGACCCAGATTTGGCGACATTCCGATACTTATTCCAGATTTCCTTCTAGAGATAGTTCAGATGTGACCCAGATTTGGCGACATTCCGATACTTATTCCAGATTTCATTCTATAGATAGTTCAGATGTGCCCCAGATTTGGCGACATTCCGAAACTTATTCAAGATTTCCTTCTAGAGATAGTTCAGATGTGACCCAGATTTGGTGACATTTCGATACTTATTCCAGATTTCCTTCTAGAGATAGTTCAGATGTGACCCAGATTTGGCGACATTCCGATACTTATTCCAGATTTTCCTTCTAGAGATAGTTCAGATGTGACCCAGATTTGGCGACATTCCGATACTTATTCCAGATTTCCTTCTAGAGATAGTTCAGATGTGACCCAGATTTGGCGACATTCCGATACTTATTCCATATATCCTTCTAGAGATAGTTCAGATGTGACCCAGATTTAGCGATATTCCGATACTTATTCCAGATTTCATTCTAGAGATAGTTCAGATGTGACCCAGATTTGGCGACATTCCGATACTTATTCCAGATTTCCTTCTAGAGATAGTTCAGATGTGACCCAGATTTGGCGATATTCTGATACTTATTCCAGATTTCATTCTAGAGATAGTTCAGATGTGACCCAGATTTGGCGAAATTCCGAAACTTATTCAAGATTTCCTTCTAGAGATAGTTCAGATGTGACCCAGATTTGGCGACATTCCGATACTTATTCCAGATTTCCTTCTAGAGATAGTTCAGATGTGACCCAGATTTGGCGACATTCCGATACTTATTCCAGATTTTCCTTCTAGAGATAGTTCAGATGTGACCCAGATTTGGCGACATTCCGATACTTATTCCAGATTTCCTTCTAGAGATAGTTCAGATGTGACCCAGATTTGGCGATATTCCGATACTTATTCCAGATTTCATTCTAGAGATAGTTCAGACGTGACCTAGATTTGGCGACATTCCGGTACTTATTCCAGATTTCATTCTAGAGATAGTTCAGATGTGACCCAGATTTGGCGACATTCCGATACTTATTCCAGATTTCCTTCTAGAGATAGTTCAAATGTAACCCAGATTTGGCGACATTCCGATACTTATTCCAGATTTCCTTCTAGAGATAGTTCAGATGTGACCCAGATTTGGAGACATTCCGATACTCATTCCAGGTTTCTATCTAGAGATAGTTCAGATGTGACCCAGATTTGGCGACATTCTGATACTTATTCGAGATTTTCCTTCTAGAGATAGTTCAGATGTGACCCAGATTTGGCGACATTCCGATACTTATTCGAGATTTTCCTTCTAGAGATAGTTCAGATGTGACCCAGATTTGGCGACATTCCGATACTTATTCCAGATTATCCTTCTAGAGATAGTTCAGATGTGACCCAGATTTGGCGACATTCCGAAACTTATTCCAGATTTCCTTCTAGAGATAGTTAAGATGTGACCCAGATTTGGCGACATTCCGATACTTATTCCAGATTTCATTCTAGAGATAGTTCAGATGTGACCCAGATTTGGCGACATTCCGATACTTATTCCAGATTTCATTCTATAGATAGCTTAGATGTGACCCACATTTGGCGACATTCCGATACTTATTCCAGATTTCCTTCTAGAGATAGTTCAGATGTGACCCAGATTTGGCGACATTCCGATACTTATTCCAGATTTCATTCTAGAGATAGTTCAGATGTGACCCAGATTTGGCGAAATTTCAAAACTTATTCAAGATTTCCTTCTAGAGATAGTTCAGATGTGACCCAGATTTGGCGACATTCCGATACTTATTCCAGATTTCCTTCTAGAGATAGTTCAGATGTGACCCAGATTTGGCGACATTCCGATACTTATTCCAGATTTTCCTTCTAGAGATAGTTCAGATGTGACCCAGATTTGGCGACATTCCGATACTTATTCCAGATTTCCTTCTAGAGATAGTTCAGATGTGACCCAGATTTGGCGATATTCCGATACTTATTCCAGATTTCATTCTAGAGATAGTTCAGACGTGACCTAGATTTGGCGACATTCCGATACTTATTCCAGATTTCATTCTAGAGATAGTTCAGATGTGACCCAGATTTGGCGACATTCCGATACTTATTCCAGATTTCCTTCTAGAGATAGTTCAAATGTAACCCAGATTTGGCGACATTCCGATACTTATTCCAGATTTCCTTCTAGAGATAGTTCAGATGTGACCCAGATTTGGAGACATTCCGATACTCATTCCAGGTTTCTATCTAGAGATAGTTCAGATGTGACCCAGATTTGGCGACATTCCGATACTTATTCGAGATTTTCCTTCTAGAGATAGTTCAGATGTGACCCAGATTTGGCGACATTCCGATACTTATTCGAGATTTTCCTTCTAGAGATAGTTCAGATGTGACCCAGATTTGGCGACATTCCGATACTTATTCCAGATTATCCTTCTAGAGATAGTTCAGATGTGACCCAGATTTGGCGACATTCCGAAACTTATTCCAGATTTCCTTCTAGAGATAGTTAAGATGTGACCCAGATTTGGCGACATTCCGATACTTATTCCAGATTTCATTCTAGAGATAGTTCAGATGTGACCCAGATTTGGCGACATTCCGATACTTATTCCAGATTTCATTCTATAGATAGTTTAGATGTGACCCAGATTTGGCGACATTCCGATACTTATTCCAGATTTCCTTCTAGAGATAGTTCAGATGTGACCCAGATTTGGCGACATTCCGATACTTATTCCAGATTTCATTCTAGAGATAGTTCAGATGTGACCCAGATTTGGCGACATTCCGAAACTTATTCAAGATTTCCTTCTAGAGATAGTTCAGATGTGACCCAGATTTGGTGACATTCCGATACTTATTCCATATTTCCTTCTAGAGATAGTTCAGATGTGACCCAGATTTGGCGACATTCCGATACTTATTCCAGATTTTCCTTCTAGAGATAGTTCAGATGTGACCCAGATTTGGCGACATTCCGATACTTATTCCAGATTTCCTTCTAGAGATAGTTCAGATGTGACCCAGATTTGGTGACATTCCGATACTTATTCCATATATCCTTCTAGAGATAGTTCAGATGTGACCCAGATTTAGCGATATTCCGATACTTATTCCAGATTTCATTCTAGAGATAGTTCAGATGTGACCCAGATTTGGCGACATTCCGATACTTATTCCAGATTTCCTTCTAGAGATAGTTCAGATGTGACCCAGATTTGGCGATATTTCGATACTTATTCCAGATTTCATTCTAGAGATAGTTCAGATGTGACCCAGATTTGGCGAAATTCCAAAACTTATTCAAGATTTCCTTCTAGAGATAGTTCAGATGTGACCCAGATTTGGCGACATTCCGATACTTATTCCAGATTTCCTTCTAGAGATAGTTCAGATGTGACCCAGATTTGGCGACATTCCGATACTTATTCCAGATTTTCCTTCTAGAGATAGTTCAGATGTGACCCAGATTTGGCGACATTCCGATACTTATTCCAGATTTCCTTCTAGAGTTAGTTCAGATGTGACCCAGATTTGGCGACATTCCGATACTTATTCCAGATTTCCTTCTAGAGATAGTTCAGATGTGACCGAGATTTGGCGACATTCCGATACTTATTCCAGATTTCATTCTAGAGATAGTTAAGTTGTGACCCAGATTTGGCGACATTCCGATACTTATTCCAGATTTCCTTCTAGAGATAGTTCAGATGTGACCCAGATTTGGCGACATTCCGATACTTATTCCAAATTTCATTCTAGAGATAGTTCAGATGTGACCCATATTTGGGGACATTCCGAAACTTATTCCAGATTTCCTTCTAGAGATAGTTCAGATGTGACCCAGATTTGGCGACATTCCGATACTTATTCCAGATTTCATTCTAGAGATAGTTCAGATGTGACCCAGATTTGGCGACATTCCGATACTTATTCTAGATTTCATTCTAGAGATAGTTCAGATATGACCCAGATTTGGCAACATTCTGATACTTATTCCAGATTTCCTTCTAGAGATAGTTCAGATGTGACCAGATTTGGCGACATTCCGATACTTATTCCAGATTTCATTCTAGAGATAATTCAGATGTGACCCAGATTTGGCGACATTCCGAAACTTATTCAAGGTTTCCTTCTAGAGATAGTTCAGATGTGACCCAGATTTGGCGACATTCCGATACTTATTCCAGATTTCCTTCTAGAGATAGTTCAGATGTGACCCAGATTTGGCGAAATTCCGAAACTTATTCCAGATTTCCTTCTAGAGATAGTTCAGATGTGACCCAGATTTGCCGACATTCCGATACTCATTCCAGATTTCCTTCTAGAGATAGTTCAGATGTGACCCAGATTTGGCGACATTCCGATACTTATTCCAGATTTCCTTCTAGAGATAGTTCAGAGGTGACCCAGATTTGGCGAAATTCCTTTACTTATTCCAGATTTTCCTTCTAGAGATAGTTCAGATGTGACCTAGATTTGGCGACATTCCGATACTTATTCGAGATTTTCCTTCTAGAGATAGTTCAGATGTGACCCAGATTTGGCGACATTCCGATACTTATTCCAGATTATCCTTCTAGAGATAGTTCAGATGTGACCCAGATTTGGCGACATTCCGAAACTTATTCCAGATTTCCTTCTAGAGATAGTTCAGATGTGACCCAGATTTAGCAACATTCCGATACTTATTCCAGATTTCATTCTAGAGATAGTTCAGATGTGACCCAGATTTGGCGACATTCCGATACTTATTCCAGATTTCATTCAATAGATAGTTTAGATGTGACCCAGATTTGGCGACATTCCGATACTTATTCCAGATTTCCTTCTAGAGATAGTTCAAATGTGACCCAGATTTGGCGACATTCCGATACTTATTCCAGATTTCATTCTAGAGATAGTTCAGATGTGACCCAGATTTGGCGATATTCCGAAACTTATTCAAGATTTCCTTCTAGAGATAGTTCAGATGTGACCCAGATTTGGTGACATTCCGATACTTATTCCAGATTTCCTTCTAGAGATAGTTCAGATGTGACCCAGATTTGGCGACATTCCGATACTTATTCCAGATTTTCCTTCTAGAGATAGTTCAGATGTGACCCAGATTTGGCGACATTCCGATACTTATTCCAGATTTCCTTCTAGAGATAGTTCAGATGTGACCCAGATTTGGCGACATTCCGATACTTATTCCATATATCCTTCTAGAGATAGTTCAGATGTGACCCAGATTTAGCGATATTCCGATACTTATTCAAGATTTCATTCTAGAGATAGTTCAGATGTGACCCAGATTTGGCGACATTCCGATACTTATTCCAGATTTCCTTCTAGAGATAGTTCAGATGTGACCCAGATTTGGCGACATTCCGATACTTATTCCAAATTTCATTCTAGAGATAGTTCAGATGTGACCCATATTTGGGGACATTCCGAAACTTATTCCAGATTTCCTTCTAGAGATAGTTCAGATGTGACCCAGATTTGGCGACATTCCGATACTTATTCCAGATTTCATTCTAGAGATAGTTCAGATGTGACCCAGATTTGGCGACATTCCGATACTTATTCTAGATTTCATTCTAGAGATAGTTCAGATATGACCCAGATTTGGCAACATTCTGATACTTATTCCAGATTTCCTTCTAGAGATAGTTCAGATGTGACCAGATTTGGCGACATTCCGATACTTATTCCAGATTTCATTCTAGAGATAATTCAGATGTGACCCAGATTTGGCGACATTCCGAAACTTATTCAAGGTTTCCTTCTAGAGATAGTTCAGATGTGACCCAGATTTGGCGACATTCCGATACTTATTCCAGATTTCCTTCTAGAGATAGTTCAGATGTGACCCAGATTTGGCGAAATTCCGAAACTTATTCCAGATTTCCTTCTAGAGATAGTTCAGATGTGACCCAGATTTGCCGACATTCCGATACTCATTCCAGATTTCCTTCTAGAGATAGTTCAGATGTGACCCAGATTTGGCGACATTCCGATACTTATTCCAGATTTCCTTCTAGAGATAGTTCAGAGGTGACCCAGATTTGGCGAAATTCCTTTACTTATTCCAGATTTTCCTTCTAGAGATAGTTCAGATGTGACCTAGATTTGGCGACATTCCGATACTTATTCGAGATTTTCCTTCTAGAGATAGTTCAGATGTGACCCAGATTTGGCGACATTCCGATACTTATTCCAGATTATCCTTCTAGAGATAGTTCAGATGTGACCCAGATTTGGCGACATTCCGAAACTTATTCCAGATTTCCTTCTAGAGATAGTTCAGATGTGACCCAGATTTAGCAACATTCCGATACTTATTCCAGATTTCATTCTAGAGATAGTTCAGATGTGACCCAGATTTGGCGACATTCCGATACTTATTCCAGATTTCATTCAATAGATAGTTTAGATGTGACCCAGATTTGGCGACATTCCGATACTTATTCCAGATTTCCTTCTAGAGATAGTTCAAATGTGACCCAGATTTGGCGACATTCCGATACTTATTCCAGATTTCATTCTAGAGATAGTTCAGATGTGACCCAGATTTGGCGATATTCCGAAACTTATTCAAGATTTCCTTCTAGAGATAGTTCAGATGTGACCCAGATTTGGTGACATTCCGATACTTATTCCAGATTTCCTTCTAGAGATAGTTCAGATGTGACCCAGATTTGGCGACATTCCGATACTTATTCCAGATTTTCCTTCTAGAGATAGTTCAGATGTGACCCAGATTTGGCGACATTCCGATACTTATTCCAGATTTCCTTCTAGAGATAGTTCAGATGTGACCCAGATTTGGCGACATTCCGATACTTATTCCATATATCCTTCTAGAGATAGTTCAGATGTGACCCAGATTTAGCGATATTCCGATACTTATTCAAGATTTCATTCTAGAGATAGTTCAGATGTGACCCAGATTTGGCGACATTCCGATACTTATTCCAGATTTCCTTCTAGAGATAGTTCAGATGTGACCCAGATTTGGCGATATTCCGATACTTATTCCAGATTTCATTCTAGAGATAGTTCAGATGTGACCCAGATTTGGCGAAATTCCGAAACTTATTCAAGATTTCCTTCTAGAGATAGTTCAGATGTGACCCAGATTTGGCGATATTCCGATACTTATTCTAGATTTCCTTCTAGAGATAGTTCAGATGTGACCCAGATTTGGCGACATTCCGATACTTATTCCAGATTTTCCTTCTAGAGATAGTTCAGATGTGACCCAGATTTGGCGATATTCCGATACTTATTCCAGATTTCCTTCTAGAGATAGTTCAGACGTGACCCAGATTTGGCGACATTTCGATACTTATTCCAGATTTCCTTCTAGAGATAGTTCAGAGATGACCCAGATTTGGCGACATTCCGATACTTATTCCAGATTTTCTTCTAGAGATAGTTCAGATGTGACCCAGATTTGGCGACATTCCGATACTTATTCCAGATTTCCTTCTAGAGATAGTTCAGATGTGACCCAGATTTGGCGACATTCCGATACTCATTCCAGATTTCATTCTAGAGATAGTTCAGATGTGACCCAGATTTGGCGATATTCCGAAACTTATTCTAGATTTTCCTTCTAGAGATAGTTCAGATGTGACCTAGATTTGGCGACATTCTGATACTTATTCTAGATTTCATTCTAGAGATAGTTCAATGTGACCCAGATTTGGCGACATTTCGATACTTATTCCAGATTTTCCTTCTAGAGATAGTTTAGATGTGACCCAGATTTGGCGACATTCCGATACTTATTCCAGATTTCCTTCTAGAGATAGTTCAGATGTGACCCAGATTTGGCGACATTCTGATACTTATTCCAGATTTTCCTTCTAGAGATAGTTCAGATGTGACCCAGATTTGGCGACATTCCGATACTTATTCCAGATTTTCCTTCTAGAGATAGTTCAGATGTGACCCAGATTTGGCGACATTCCGAAACTTATTCCAGATTTCCTTCTAGAGATAGTTCAGATGTGACCCAGATTTAGCAACATTCCGATACTTATTCCAGATTTCATTCTAGAGATAGTTCAGATGTGACCCAGATTTGGCGACATTCCGATACTTATTCCAGATTTCATTCAATAGATAGTTTAGATGTGACCCAGATTTGGCGACATTCCGATACTTATTCCAGATTTCCTTCTAGAGATAGTTCAAATGTGACCCAGATTTGGCGACATTCCGATACTTATTCCAGATTTCATTCTAGAGATAGTTCAGATGTGACCCAGATTTGGCGATATTCCGAAACTTATTCAAGATTTCCTTCTAGAGATAGTTCAGATGTGACCCAGATTTGGTGACATTCCGATACTTATTCCAGATTTCCTTCTAGAGATAGTTCAGATGTGACCCAGATTTGGCGACATTCCGATACTTATTCCAGATTTTCCTTCTAGAGATAGTTCAGATGTGACCCAGATTTGGCGACATTCCGATACTTATTCCAGATTTCCTTCTAGAGATAGTTCAGATGTGACCCAGATTTGGCGACATTCCGATACTTATTCCATATATCCTTCTAGAGATAGTTCAGATGTGACCCAGATTTAGCGATATTCCGATACTTATTCAAGATTTCATTCTAGAGATAGTTCAGATGTGACCCAGATTTGGCGACATTCCGATACTTATTCCAGATTTCCTTCTAGAGATAGTTCAGATGTGACCCAGATTTGGCGATATTCCGATACTTATTCCAGATTTCATTCTAGAGATAGTTCAGATGTGACCCAGATTTGGCGAAATTCCGAAACTTATTCAAGATTTCCTTCTAGAGATAGTTCAGATGTGACCCAGATTTGGCGATATTCCGATACTTATTCTAGATTTCCTTCTAGAGATAGTTCAGATGTGACCCAGATTTGGCGACATTCCGATACTTATTCCAGATTTTCCTTCTAGAGATAGTTCAGATGTGACCCAGATTTGGCGATATTCCGATACTTATTCCAGATTTCCTTCTAGAGATAGTTCAGACGTGACCCAGATTTGGCGACATTTCGATACTTATTCCAGATTTCCTTCTAGAGATAGTTCAGAGATGACCCAGATTTGGCGACATTCCGATACTTATTCCAGATTTTCTTCTAGAGATAGTTCAGATGTGACCCAGATTTGGCGACATTCCGATACTTATTCCAGATTTCCTTCTAGAGATAGTTCAGATGTGACCCAGATTTGGCGACATTCCGATACTCATTCCAGATTTCATTCTAGAGATAGTTCAGATGTGACCCAGATTTGGCGATATTCCGAAACTTATTCTAGATTTTCCTTCTAGAGATAGTTCAGATGTGACCTAGATTTGGCGACATTCTGATACTTATTCTAGATTTCATTCTAGAGATAGTTCAATGTGACCCAGATTTGGCGACATTTCGATACTTATTCCAGATTTTCCTTCTAGAGATAGTTTAGATGTGACCCAGATTTGGCGACATTCCGATACTTATTCCAGATTTCCTTCTAGAGATAGTTCAGATGTGACCCAGATTTGGCGACATTCTGATACTTATTCCAGATTTTCCTTCTAGAGATAGTTCAGATGTGACCCAGATTTGGCGACATTCCGATACTTATTCCAGATTTTCCTTCTAGAGATAGTTCAGATGTGACCCAGATTTGGCGACATTCCGAAACTTATTCCAAATTTCCTTCTAGAGATAGTTCAGATGTGACCCAGATTTGGCGATATTCCGATACTTATTCCAGATTTCATTCTAGAGATAGTTCAGATGTGACCCAGATTTGGCGACATTCCGATACTTATTCCAGATTTCCTTCTAGAGATAGTTCAAATGTGACCCATATTTGGCGACATTCCGATACTTATTCCAGATTTCATTCTAGAGATAGTTCAGATGTGACCCAGATTTGGAGACATTCCGAAACTTATTCAAGATTTCCTTCTAGAGATAGTTCAGATGTGACCCAGATTTGGCGACATTCTGATACTTATTCCAGATTTCCTTCTAGAGATAGTTCAGATGTGACCCAAATTTGGCGACATTCCGATACTTATTCCAGATTTTCCTTCTAGAGATAGTTCAGATATGACCCAGATTTGGCGACATTCCGATACTTATTCCAGATTTCCTTCTAGAGATAGTTCAGATGTGACCCAGATTTGGCGATATTCCGATACTTATTCCAGATTTCATTCTAGAGATAGTTCAGATGTGACCCAGATTTGGTGACATTCCGATACTTATTCCAGATTTCCTTTTAGAGATAGTTCAGATGTGACCTAGATTTGGCGACATTCCGATACTTATTCCAGATTTCATTCTAGAGATAGTTCAGATGTGACCCAGATTTGGCGATATTCCGAAACTTATTCAAGATTTCCTTCTAGAGATAGTTCAGATGTGACCCGGATTTGGCGACATTCCGATACTTATTCCAGATTTCCTTCTAGAGATAGTTCAGATGTGACCCAGATTTGGCGACATTCCGATACTTATTCCAGATTTTCCTTCTAGAGATAGTTCAGATGTGACCCAGATTTGGCGACATTCCGATACTTATTCCAGATTTCCTTCTAGAGATAGTTCAGATGTGACCCAGATTTGGTGACATTCCGATACTTATTCCATATATCCTTCTAGAGATAGTTCAGATGTGACCCAGATTTAGCGATATTCCGATACTTATTCCAGATTTCATTCTAGAGATAGTTCAGATGTGACCCAGATTTGGCGACATTCCGATACTTATTCCAGATTTCCTTCTAGAGATAGTTCAGATGTGACCCAGATTTGGCGATATTTCGATACTTATTCCAGATTTCATTCTAGAGATAGTTCAGATGTGACCCAGATTTGGCGAAATTCCAAAACTTATTCAAGATTTCCTTCTAGAGATAGTTCAGATGTGACCCAGATTTGGCGACATTCCGATACTTATTCCAGATTTCCTTCTAGAGATAGTTCAGATGTGACCCAGATTTGGCGACATTCCGATACTTATTCCAGATTTTCCTTCTAGAGATAGTTCAGATGTGACCCAGATTTGGCGACATTCCGATACTTATTCCAGATTTCCTTCTAGAGTTAGTTCAGATGTGACCCAGATTTGGCGACATTCCGATACTTATTCCAGATTTCCTTCTAGAGATAGTTCAGATGTGACCGAGATTTGGCGACATTCCGATACTTATTCCAGATTTCATTCTAGAGATAGTTAAGTTGTGACCCAGATTTGGCGACATTCCGATACTTATTCCAGATTTCCTTCTAGAGATAGTTCAGATGTGACCCAGATTTGGCGACATTCCGATACTTATTCCAAATTTCATTCTAGAGATAGTTCAGATGTGACCCATATTTGGGGACATTCCGAAACTTATTCCAGATTTCCTTCTAGAGATAGTTCAGATGTGACCCAGATTTGGCGACATTCCGATACTTATTCCAGATTTCATTCTAGAGATAGTTCAGATGTGACCCAGATTTGGCGACATTCCGATACTTATTCTAGATTTCATTCTAGAGATAGTTCAGATATGACCCAGATTTGGCAACATTCTGATACTTATTCCAGATTTCCTTCTAGAGATAGTTCAGATGTGACCAGATTTGGCGACATTCCGATACTTATTCCAGATTTCATTCTAGAGATAATTCAGATGTGACCCAGATTTGGCGACATTCCGAAACTTATTCAAGGTTTCCTTCTAGAGATAGTTCAGATGTGACCCAGATTTGGCGACATTCCGATACTTATTCCAGATTTCCTTCTAGAGATAGTTCAGATGTGACCCAGATTTGGCGAAATTCCGAAACTTATTCCAGATTTCCTTCTAGAGATAGTTCAGATGTGACCCAGATTTGGCGACATTCCGATACTCATTCCAGATTTCCTTCTAGAGATAGTTCAGATGTGACCCAGATTTGGCGACATTCCGATACTTATTCCAGATTTCCTTCTAGAGATAGTTCAGAGGTGACCCAGATTTGGCGAAATTCCTTTACTTATTCCAGATTTTCCTTCTAGAGATAGTTCAGATGTGACCTAGATTTGGCGACATTCCGATACTTATTCGAGATTTTCCTTCTAGAGATAGTTCAGATGTGACCCAGATTTGGCGACATTCCGATACTTATTCCAGATTATCCTTCTAGAGATAGTTCAGATGTGACCCAGATTTGGCGACATTCCGAAACTTATTCCAGATTTCCTTCTAGAGATAGTTCAGATGTGACCCAGATTTAGCAACATTCCGATACTTATTCCAGATTTCATTCTAGAGATAGTTCAGATGTGACCCAGATTTGGCGACATTCCGATACTTATTCCAGATTTCATTCAATAGATAGTTTAGATGTGACCCAGATTTGGCGACATTCCGATACTTATTCCAGATTTCCTTCTAGAGATAGTTCAAATGTGACCCAGATTTGGCGACATTCCGATACTTATTCCAGATTTCATTCTAGAGATAGTTCAGATGTGACCCAGATTTGGCGATATTCCGAAACTTATTCAAGATTTCCTTCTAGAGATAGTTCAGATGTGACCCAGATTTGGTGACATTCCGATACTTATTCCAGATTTCCTTCTAGAGATAGTTCAGATGTGACCCAGATTTGGCGACATTCCGATACTTATTCCAGATTTTCCTTCTAGAGATAGTTCAGATGTGACCCAGATTTGGCGACATTCCGATACTTATTCCAGATTTCCTTCTAGAGATAGTTCAGATGTGACCCAGATTTGGCGACATTCCGATACTTATTCCATATATCCTTCTAGAGATAGTTCAGATGTGACCCAGATTTAGCGATATTCCGATACTTATTCAAGATTTCATTCTAGAGATAGTTCAGATGTGACCCAGATTTGGCGACATTCCGATACTTATTCCAGATTTCCTTCTAGAGATAGTTCAGATGTGACCCAGATTTGGCGATATTCCGATACTTATTCCAGATTTCATTCTAGAGATAGTTCAGATGTGACCCAGATTTGGCGAAATTCCGAAACTTATTCAAGATTTCCTTCTAGAGATAGTTCAGATGTGACCCAGATTTGGCGATATTCCGATACTTATTCTAGATTTCCTTCTAGAGATAGTTCAGATGTGACCCAGATTTGGCGACATTCCGATACTTATTCCAGATTTTCCTTCTAGAGATAGTTCAGATGTGACCCAGATTTGGCGATATTCCGATACTTATTCCAGATTTCCTTCTAGAGATAGTTCAGACGTGACCCAGATTTGGCGACATTTCGATACTTATTCCAGATTTCCTTCTAGAGATAGTTCAGAGATGACCCAGATTTGGCGACATTCCGATACTTATTCCAGATTTTCTTCTAGAGATAGTTCAGATGTGACCCAGATTTGGCGACATTCCGATACTTATTCCAGATTTCCTTCTAGAGATAGTTCAGATGTGACCCAGATTTGGCGACATTCCGATACTCATTCCAGATTTCATTCTAGAGATAGTTCAGATGTGACCCAGATTTGGCGATATTCCGAAACTTATTCTAGATTTTCCTTCTAGAGATAGTTCAGATGTGACCTAGATTTGGCGACATTCTGATACTTATTCTAGATTTCATTCTAGAGATAGTTCAATGTGACCCAGATTTGGCGACATTTCGATACTTATTCCAGATTTTCCTTCTAGAGATAGTTTAGATGTGACCCAGATTTGGCGACATTCCGATACTTATTCCAGATTTCCTTCTAGAGATAGTTCAGATGTGACCCAGATTTGGCGACATTCTGATACTTATTCCAGATTTTCCTTCTAGAGATAGTTCAGATGTGACCCAGATTTGGCGACATTCCGATACTTATTCCAGATTTTCCTTCTAGAGATAGTTCAGATGTGACCCAGATTTGGCGACATTCCGAAACTTATTCCAAATTTCCTTCTAGAGATAGTTCAGATGTGACCCAGATTTGGCGATATTCTGATACTTATTCCAGATTTCATTCTAGAGATAGTTCAGATGTGACCCAGATTTGGCGACATTCCGATACTTATTCCAGATTTCCTTCTAGAGATAGTTCAAATGTGACCCATATTTGGCGACATTCCGATACTTATTCCAGATTTCATTCTAGAGATAGTTCAGATGTGACCCAGATTTGGAGACATTCCGAAACTTATTCAAGATTTCCTTCTAGAGATAGTTCAGATGTGACCCAGATTTGGCGACATTCTGATACTTATTCCAGATTTCCTTCTAGAGATAGTTCAGATGTGACCCAAATTTGGCGACATTCCGATACTTATTCCAGATTTTCCTTCTAGAGATAGTTCAGATATGACCCAGATTTGGCGACATTCCGATACTTATTCCAGATTTCCTTCTAGAGATAGTTCAGATGTGACCCAGATTTGGCGATATTCCGATACTTATTCCAGATTTCATTCTAGAGATAGTTCAGATGTGACCCAGATTTGGTGACATTCCGATACTTATTCCAGATTTCCTTTTAGAGATAGTTCAGATGTGACCTAGATTTGGCGACATTCCGATACTTATTCCAGATTTCATTCTAGAGATAGTTCAGATGTGACCCAGATTTGGCGATATTCCGAAACTTATTCAAGATTTCCTTCTAGAGATAGTTCAGATGTGACCCGGATTTGGCGACATTCCGATACTTATTCCAGATTTCCTTCTAGAGATAGTTCAGATGTGACCCAGATTTGGCGACATTCCGATACTTATTCCAGATTTTCCTTCTAGAGATAGTTCAGATGTGACCCAGATTTGGCGACATTCCGATACTTATTTCAGATTTCCTTCTAGAGATAGTTCAGATGTGACCCAGAATTGGCGACATTCCGATACTTATTCCATATTTCCTTCTAGAGATAGTTCAGATGTGACCCAGATTTGGCGACATTCCGATACTTATTCTAGATTTTCTTCTAGAGATAGTTCAGATGTGACCCAGATTTGGCGATATTCCGATACTTATTCCAGATTTCCTTCTAGAGATAGTTCAGATGTTACCCAGATTTGGCGACATTCCGATACTCATTCCAGATTTCATTCTAGAGATAGTTCAGATGTGACCCAGATTTGGCGACATTCTGAAACTTATTCCAGATTTTCCTTCTACAGATAGTTCAAATGTGACCCAAATTTGGCGACATTCCGATACTTATTCCAGATTTCATTCTAGAGATAGTTCAGATGTGACCCATATTTGGCGACATTCCGATACTTATCCCAGATCAATACCTGCAGCAATCAAAAGATTCTTGCAATCCCCAGCGGAGCTAAAACTTCCAACTATCAATCCCTAAGCAGAGTGAAGACTCTCATTCTCAGTTCCTCACAGGGTATTAAAATATTCTCCAGCGAAGATCCCCTCAGGAGAGGAATCCCCAGTAGATTGGCATACAACCTAAGCTCCTGATTCCCCAACAGCGGTCCCAGGACTTCTCATTTTCAACGATCAAAGGATTTTCAATCCCCTGCAGCAGTCAAGGAATTACTTTCCCTGGCAGCAGTCAAGATTCTTTTATCTCCAGCCATCCAGGATTCATCTATCCTCAGCAAGACAGCTCATCAGCTTACATGCGCATTCATCACATTCATATCATAAACATTGATATAACATACATTGCATCATGCATCATGACATTGCATACAACTAACTCTTTACCTTTTCAAGAAAGATCAGTCAACAGACAAAGATCATCATCTTCTGAGATTCTTTCTAGAAATAGTTCAGATGTGACCCAGACATGGCGATATTCTGATACTTATTCCAGATTCACCCAGAGATAGTTCAGATGTGACCCAGACATGGCGACATTCTGATACTTATTCCAGATTCATCCAGATGCAGTTTTACACGGACTCATCATCAGGAAACCCTACACCGGTTCCTTCTCAATTTCGGATGCAGTTTTACACAGACTCATCATCAGGAAACCCTACGCTGGTTCCTTCTCCATTTCAAGACTTCTGAAAACAGATTACGGATTCTCCAAACACGGATGTTAATCTATCGCTTGTTCAGATGCAACTTTTGAAAACAGTTTACGGACGCTTCCCAACATGGATGCTTCTCTATTGCTTATTCAACTTCAAGACTTTTGAAAACAGTTTACGGATGCTTCTAGATACGGATGCCAATCTATTGCTTATTTAGACCCCCAGTTCAGAGATGTTCCAAAACATGGATACCTTTCTGATACTAACCCACTCACCAATGACATACAGTTCAACAAACATTTCCAGATGGCATCTCTAAGCCCATCCTCCTACCAACAACTTCTAGATGGCATCTCTAAGCCCATCCCCCGACAAGATTTTGTCACACCACTAGATGGCATCTTTAAGCCCATCACCAAATGGCATCTTTAAGCCCATTCCCTCTACCATCACATCACCGAGTGCAAATTTTCTGGGCACTCTAGTGTCCAATCTCCTTTTACCCTCGAGTCGCGAAAGGCAAACTTGCCAATCTAACTCTTCAGGTTCAAGAAGATTGAACAGGGGCAACGGTTGTACCCCAAAATTTTCCCTCTCTCTTTTTTCACAAGAAATCACAGCTTCAGACTTTTCCTGATTTTTCAAATTGGTTTAAGAATCAGTCAAACAGACTTTTCTCATCAGTCAGACAAAATTAGGGTTTTTCATTGATTTTGAATCAGTCAAACAGATTATCAGGGTTTTGGTTAATTTGTTTGAGTTTAGGCTCAGGGTTTGATCAGGCGAACGTTTCTTTGACAATACATCAAGAATCAGGGTTTGCACGCGCATTTTCAGAAGAATTTGAATCCACAGTGTCTTAATTGACTGTCACATGGTTTTGACGTTTGTTCAAGATTTCTGTCTAAACATCTGGGATAAAAGCTGAGGCATTTAAATTGAGAATTTGTAGTGTTTAGTTTAATCAGTAAAAGGAAAGACATGTGGGCGTTTGTTTGATTGACTGTGCAATACTTTTGATTATTCGGAACACCGGACGTTTATTGATTATTTATCATTTCTAAGTTAAAATTATTGGATATTTTCCAGTTATTATAATTTAAGAAATATAAATAATTAAATAAACAATTGAAGAAGAATTAAAAGAGATTAATTGACAAAAGAGCTTTTATTTATTTTTAATTATTAGTACAAATGTTATTTGAATACATTTACAGTATTTACAAATAATGTTATTACAAATAATTGGAAATAAAATAAAGATATCCTAAAGTTTCCTAAGTCTTCATCTTCTAATGCCCCCCATTGGTCAATTAATTTTTATCTGCAAAAACAAAGAAAAGAAAGAAGTCAAATGCAGATGAAATAAAAAGGCAGACAGTTAATCATAAAAAAGCTCATCATTAAAAGTGATTGGCCGAAATCAGTTGCTCACCCTCTCTGCAAATCACAAGAAATACTCTTGGTTCACAAAGAGGGAAAGAGAGATATGCTTGCAAAAAAAATATTAAATGCACAAGGCTACTGAATATGCCAAATACAAAGTTGCAAAGTTCAAATGGAACAAACGAGCAAAACTGTCAACAAATTGCAAACTGTACATGGCAAACTAAGTTACCAAGAGATGTCAACCAAACTGAAATGCCAAAACAAAACCAAATTGCATTGTTCAAAATGTCAACAAAGCTGTCAAACTGTCAAAAGGCTGTTAACAAATATCAAAGCAATGCAGAAAATCTGGGACAAGTACAAGATGCAGAGGAAAGAAACAATGCAAGCAACATTTCAAATTCATCATTTTCCAGCCACACTTTTTCAGAGCAAGTACAGATTTAAACAATATAATATGTTTTTTTCTGTGGAGAGAGAAAAGAGAGAGAGAAGAGGCTTACAATACAGCAGGCTTAAGGACAAGGATATAACAAACATATCAGAACAAGCAAAAAAGAGGCAGAATACACACAAGCTCTCAACCTGTAATCTCAAACAAAAAGCCTAAAACTACAAACTGTTATAGAACCACATAACAAAAACAACAAACGGCCTGCCTCCAAAACAAGCTTCAAGCCTAACCTGTTTCAAAGATACAAGTTTTTTCAAACTGTAACATAACATAAAGTCTGAAGCCTGTCAAAACTCAATATCAAAAAACCTGCATCAAACATGAAGCCTTAACCTGCATAGGTTATAAACTACAACCAAAGCTTCCTAAAAACTCATAACCTGTCAAACTACACAAGCCTCATCCTTCAAACAAGCCAAAGTCCTGAAACCTATTAAGCCTCAAACCAGAAAAAGCCATACAAACCCAATCCCAACCACCAAACCAATCCAAACTCTCAGTTTTAATTTCATCATCATTGAGCAAACATATCCAAACAAAGCTCTCAGAACTGGAAAGTTCATCATCAAGCAACGAAGCCAGCACAAAGCCAAGAGAGGAGAAGTTATTCAGAAGTGAAATAATAAGCAAACAGGCATCTCAGATTCAAACATCATCATTGATAAAAAGTTCATCATGAAGCAACAACATCCAAACCCTCAGAGCTAAGCTCATCACAGGGTCCAATAAGGCAGCTCAGAATCAATACCAAGAAACTCAGAAGAAGGCAATACTGAAGCAAAACTATCTCAGAGCTACCATCATTGGCAGAAGCAAGAATATCATCAAATAATCATACAAAAGCAAGCAAAAGAGAGGAAGAGAAGCGAGCAAGCTAGGGTTTTCAGTGTCCATCATAAAGCCATAAAAAGCAAAATACAAATACCAGATTTCCAGCAAGCACAGCATCATACTCCCTCCTCCTCCGGCCGCCTAAAGCGCCTCCAGCTCATTCCTCTGTCTCCTCTCCAAAGGTTTATTTCTTATTCCCTTTTCTTTCATACCTCACACAAATAATGATAACATAAAAAATCAGAATTTGTCAAAGATTAAAAACATATAAAACTTGAAACCCTAATGCGTTAAGACAGAAATCATACCTTTGTGTCATCACTGCCTGAGTAATCCATGGAGGGAGGAGGAGATTGACGGTGGCGCTTGGTGGCCATAGGCAGCGAGGAAGTTTGTTCAGAAACAATGGCCTTCATTGAGAACGATAAAGACGAAGAGGAGAAGAAGATGAACGACGCCACTCAACACTGTAACCCTAATCTGAGACAAAATGAAACAAACCCTTAGAAAATATTGTCAAAACCGTCTGGGCCTTGCCCCACAAAAATCCCTAAAGCCCAATGTCTTCAGGCGTGTGCACCCCCCCCCCTTTTTTGCTTTAATCCATTTTATTTTTACATTGTTTGGGCCAAGCATTCCCCTTAAGCCCATTTTATTTTCTTAAAACTTTACACAAATTAATACCTTTTCTTTACTTTATTTTCTTATGTGATATAATCTAATTTTCTTTGATTAAGTAAGAATAAAATATTAACTTTTGTACAAAAATCTTCTTTAATGTTTATTCCACTTTAAAAAAAAGTACATAAAAAAATAGGATTTTTCTAAGTTAAATAATTTTCTTTTTTAGAATTTTTTGTTTAAGTAAACTTTTGTATATAAAATATTAACTAAAATGCATAAGCATTAATTTTTCTTAAACTTAAAACATTTTTCTTTTCTTTTAATTAAAACTTTTGTTTATATATAACATTAACAAAAATACAAAAAAAAAAAAGAATAAAGTACTTAATAAATATATTAGGTTAATATTTGCATCATTTGTAAATAATCACATACACTTTCACAAATACTTTTGATACATTGCTTTTTTATTCTTGTACATTGCTACATTGATATTGAGAATGCAATTCGATTTGGTTGTAAATATTATTTGGACAATACTATCCTGATAAGACTCAGCCCCATTTGTAAATATTTGTACCCCCATTCCCGGATACTTATTTATAATAGCTTAGACTTTAAATTCCCGCTGTTGTACCCCAAAATTTTCCCTCCCATTTTCTCCAAGATTTAACAAGAATCATATTCAAATCGCTCAAGATTCCTCAAGGGGTTGCACAGTCCAAATGCCTCCTAAGCCAGTCAAAATTAGGGTTTTGGTTCCTTCAATGAATTTGAGGTTTTCAATGGCTCAATCAAGTCCCATAGGCCTACATACATTTTCAAGCATCTACATGTCAAGTTTCAAGACTTGCAATGCCAGTTTGCACAGTCAAAAGCCCTATTTGATTCACAATCAACTGCAGGGGTAAAATGGTCATTTTACAGTCAAAAGTCAGAATTTTTGGTCAACATCTTATTTTGAGCTCATAATCATCATTTGATCAAGTCTTGATCATGATTCCACAAGCATGACTCAAAAATCATCAAAGATGCAAAAGTTACTATTTTTGGACAGCAGAAAAGTCAATTGTACCTTGACCAAGGCATATATTTTTCATGATTCATCAGAAAAATCCCATCCAATGCTCATTTTGAAGGGGATGACATTTCCTACAACTCATCTTCACATTCCAAGTCCAAGAAATGCTCTCACAAAAAGTTATCAATTTCTACATTATAGGTCAATTTCAAAAGTCAACAAAAATGCACTTCAAGTCAAAGACCATAACTTGAGATTGGTAAATCCAAATGACATGGGACCAAAGGCATTGGTTATAGGACTTCAATACCTTTCTAAAATGTCCAAGAACATGTTCATATGATCAAAATTGAGCAAGATATGCATTGGATAAGTTGGGAAATGTTCATGAATTTGCAAAAGTCAACTTTGCTCAAAACACATCATTTTTGCTAATGGGCCTCAAATTTCTTCTTGAAACTTTGTCCAAGGCCTATGCACGAACCATTGAGATTAACTTGATTTATTTTCTTATTTTTGTTAATTAATTGGATTTTTAATTGATTTTTAATTCATTTAATTAATTTAATTGTAGGAAAATACCAAGATATGATTTCTAAATCTTTTTGTGAAGCAAATAAGCTCAAGACAAGCTGGAGATTTCGTGTGCACATCAAGGGGACCAAAATCTCCCAATTTGGCAAGGTTTTTCAATCAAAAAGATTGAAAAATATTTGATTGAAAATCAAATATACAAATCATAATGCAATGGATTTCTTGACCAGAAGTTAACCTAATTCCATTCTATTATAAGTGCATAAGCTAAACCTAAAGCCTGGGACGTGGAAAAGCTGATGTAAGAGCCATAACCAATATTGAAAAATCAAGAAAAAAGCCAAAACTGTTTTTCATATTTCAGACCAATTCAAAGCCTTAGAGCGATTCAAACATATTGCTGGAAGTTCCAGGGATGATTTGGAATCAAAACCACGTGCTAGAACTCAAGGAATCGCCCAGAATAGTCGCACGGTTTACCACTTTTTTCCATAATTGTAATTCATATTTCATGCATCATTAACACTATTTGCTGTTTGATTTGTATTATATGAATCCATGGGAAGCTGATGGTGCAGGTTAATTGAATTATAGAGCCTTAAATCAAAAGATACCATTGAAGAAATCTAGGGTTCCGAAGCTTTGATTTTGGGGTTTTTCAGCATGGGAAAAATTAGGCTTCATAATGCCTATGGTTGAGATCGCTGCGTCCAGACGAATCGAACCCTACCCTCGCGAACAATTTATCTTGCGCACAGACCTAATCGCTATTTTCCCTTTTTCAGTTTGTGGGGGTTAAAACCCCCCGCTATCTAACATATATTTTGCAGGTTTCAGCGAAGGAGATGAAGATGTGTTGCTCCATGATTGGTCCATTCAAATAAAGCGCGCGCTTGTTTCTCTTTCCAGCATAAGCGTTATGTTTTTTATATTATATTTATTGGTCATTATACTAACAGAAGCAAGCGCGTGGTGGAGTGGTTAGTGATCTGGCTGATCATCATTGGGACCTGGGTTCGATTCCCAGGTCCACCCAAAATTCTCATATTATTTTTCATAATGTATTCTCATGCAGCGCTTTAGGAGGTGTCCATCATACACCTTGCTCATCCAGACGCCAAGTGTCTTCAAGCATCAATCCAGTGATCAAAAGATGAGGAGCACCATGCTCCCAGTCAACAAGCGCTTTGGAGGATCCACAAAGTCAACGCAGGCTTGAGTTTATGGGCCTCAGTTTGCTAATTCACCTCCATACCTGGGCCAGCACCCCCCTGGTTTTCTTTCTATTTCCTTTTTCTTTCTTTTTATTTTCTTTTAATAATTATTATTTTATTATTTAATTAATTCATAAATTATTTTTCATAATAAAAACAGAAACTTAAAAGATTGTTTATTTTTATTATTTATTATTTTCACTATTAATAATTATTTTTGTAAATAAACTCTAACAAACCAATTTAGTAAATTAGGTTTAATTTTGATTTTTTTCATAACAAATAAAAATAGCCTAGAATTAGGGTTTTGATAATTTTAATTTCTTTTTATTTACACAAAAAAAACATAAAAAACACAAAAATATTTCTTTCTTGTAATTAATTAATTAGTAATTAGGTTTAATATTTAATTTAAATGCAAAAAAGGACCAATTTCAATTCTTTTCTCAAAAAGGGTCAAAACCCTAAGGACGTCCCGATTCAATCTTTCGCGCGCATGTTTATTTTGATTCATATTTATGTATCTGCTCCGGAAATGTATTAGTTAATTAGGCTTTTATTGCTTTATTTACTTTTCTCGCATTTATTTTCCAAACGGGTTTTGTTTTTGGCGATGTATAGACCCGCGCCTTGTAATAACGTAGATTCAACTTTCCGCATTTTATTTTCCGCACTCTTAACTGTTAATATGCATGCAAGACTTGTCTGAAAAAATAAAATCAAAGCGTAGCTCACAAATACATGTGCAAAGATAATATGAACTGAACTTAACACACATGCACATGCCACCCCTAAGGTACGCCTCACTTGGTTGCCTCGAGGTGGTCATCAAGTATAGGGTGTTTTAGAGGTCGCCCTCCTGTCTAAAGATCCAGTTGCCTCGAAACGGTTGCCTCGGATAAAAAGGATCTAGGACATTAGGGTTACCGCTAAGGCGTCCTACCATTGCTTTGGTGACCACACATGTCCCTATAATCGAATTGACCCGAATAACTCCAACGACGATGCTACCTACTTCTCAATAGTGGGATAGTACTGTCTAAAGGACTCTTACACAGCTTAATTCCTTAGAGTAGGTAGATTTCTCCTGGGTACTTGCTCTTTCAAAAAACAAAAACAACTTTTCGCACCTACACTTTCAAAAAAGTTTTCAAACAAACACTTCATACACTCTTGAGGACTGATACAAGAGTTACCTAGAAGTTTTTCAAACTAAACTTTTTTTCAAAACCCACACACACTTGAAAAGCAAACAATTTTTGAAAACATAGTGAGCAAGTACCTAAGAGCCCGTGGATAACCACGGATAGAAAGGGTGCTAATACCTTCCCTTTCTATAAATCTACCTCCCGAACCGAGAGACATCTCAAAAAAAGGAATTTTGTTGTGCTTTTGTCCTTTCCATGTTGGAGAACATAAAAGACGGTGGCGACTCTTGCTTACCGCGACATTTCGCGAACCAGCATTTCAAAATAGTCAGTTCTATTTCCACCGATCACAGAACTGGAGACTCTGCTGGGGAAATATTAAAAGTGAGGTGTACCTTAGGATTAGATCATTCTATGTTTTCAATTGCATGCTTTGTTTGATTTATATTTGTGGGCTTGTCTTGGAGTTTCATAGATCCTAACCCGGATCTGGGGAATACCCTTTAGGTAGCATAAGCTGTGAGGGACCTATCCGGCGTAGACCAACACGGGTGAAGCAGTGGCTACGTTGGTGTGACACCTTGGTCTGTACCAATATCCCTTGTGTTGCAACAAGGAGAATATGGGTCTTTTGAGGAGTCATTAAGCACCAACCGACCTTAGAATCCTAAATTGACCCAACTTGGCCATAGAACAGTAGCAGTATGCTACACTCATTGAGGATAAACTCTCGCGATGGTTCTGGCCGCAAGAAAAGATTGCGATGCTGGAGTTATGACCGATTGAGGGTAGTCAGTGATATTGAGATCCTCTAGAACCCGGTTACTATTTTCTAGGACAGGTCTTAACCAACGAAACTGAAAGAGGGTAGTACCTAAACTTCATGCTGGCCTAAACTCTAAGGGTTGTCTTGTGTGACTTGTGTGCCTTCAAACTTGACTACTTGCATGCTTGTTATCTGACGTGTGAGTTCCTTGCAGGTTTTGTTTACAGTCCTTAATCTGGGCTTATAACAGGGTTTACTTACATCACTCCACGCATAGCATAACATCATACCATCATACCATTGCATACATCCGGCATAAGGACTAACCCATTTCGAGGATCTCAAGGGCTTGTGATGCAGGTCATGATGAACCAAGATGTCTAGCAAGGGGCAAAGGGGATTTATTTTCCTCTAGCCAGGTTAAGGACTTGAGTCAGGGGCTATGACCCACTCGATATGGTGAGCTTTGACTCTTGAAGAAGGACTCTCAACAACATGAAGTTCCTTCAATCAAGCTACCGTATTCAACTTCTAAACAGTTTCTCTGTTTACCCTGCGAGATCCTTGAAAACATTGCATACATATCTCACGCATATCATTGCATTACAGGTACCCTTTTGACAGGTCACTTATCTTCTTCGTTGTTTATTTCAGCTATCATCATGAATCCTGAACCTACTACTGAACAAGCTATCAAGGCCCTCCAGGCCTAGAATGCCCAGTTCCAGGAGTTGGTTATGAGCCTAGCCCAGGGTCAACAGGACTTGAAAGCTCTGATGCTGAAAAAGAGGAAGAAGAAGAAGAGGACTGTGTTGTTCAACCCTAGACGCAGATTTGGGAATGGATTACAGGATGAGGCTGAGCTGACTACCTCATCTGTAGGCAAGGACAGTCCCCAAGATAGAAGGGTTCCTAGTCCCGTGGTCTCCGACAACGAGATGGATTACAATGATGAACAGTACCCTCCAGCTGAGGACAGGTACAAACAGCTAGAGGACCGCCTAAGTGCTATGGAGATACAGAAAGTGCCCGGCCTGGACTTCGAAGATCTAGGTCTATCCTCTGGGGTGGTGATCCCACATAAATTCAAAGCACCTGCCTTTTCACAGTACGACGGAGCTTCCTGTCCTAAGTTGCACCTCCATTCATATATAAGGAAGATCCAGCCCTATATGGCTGACAAGAATTTGTGGATCCATTTCTTCCAGGATAGTCTTTCAGGGATTCAACTCGAATGGTTCTATCAGCTAGATGAAACCAGCATTCGTAACTGGGAGGACTTGGCTACTGCGTTCTACAAGCAGTATCAGTATAATTCCGACCTCGCTCCTACGCGTACCCAACTCCAGGGTATGTCACTAGGGATGGGTGAAGGTTTTAAGGAGTATGCGCAAAAGTGGAGAGACTTAGCTGGAAGAGTGCAACCACCTCTGACTGACCGTGAACTCGTTGACATGTTCCTGGGGACCCTGTCCGGTCCATTCTTCAACCATCTAATTGGTAATTCTTCTGCAGGGTTTACATACCTCATTCTGACTGGGGAGAGGATAGAAGCTGGTATCAAGTCTGGGAAGATACAAAAGGGTGACTCCTCGAACACTAAGAAGAAACCATCCAAAAAAGAATCTAGTGTTGTCTATGGTTCAAGAGAGAAGAATAGGTCCGAACACCGCCAAGCTGTCAACGCAGTGGTTATTTCAAAACCGGCCAGTGCTCCTCAACATCGCAACCAACAAAGGGAAGAAAGACCTAGAAGGCAATTCACTCCCCTCAGCATGACCTTGTCCCAGATATTGCCACAGCTGCTGGAGACCAACTTGGTAACTCTAAGGGACCCGCCTAAGAATCCCAATAAGACACCTTCAAGGTATAACCCCAATGCCCGCTGCGCTTATCATTCTGACAGCCCAGGGCATGCTACAGATGATTGTTGGACTTTTAGGAACAAGGTTCAGGACCTAATCGATGCAAAGGAGGTCGAGTTTGAAGCGCCCGAGACTCCCAATGTAATCACTGCTCCCTTGCCAAAACATGGCTAGGATTGGAAAAAAAACTTTTGTTCATTCGAATGTTCAAGTTGTATTTTTCTTTGAATGTTCAAACATTTATTCATGTCAAACGTTGTTATTAATGCATCACATATGTCTGTTTTGAATCAATATATTCGCATTCTCTATATTCAAACTGCTTTCATTTTTTGTGATGTTCAAACTCTCGATTAATAACTCTAAGCCTTTTGAGGGAGGATGACGAAAATGACACCATGATCTTTACAGTATGCTTTTGAACAGACCCCGCTGATGAGGTACAGGCATTGTTTCAATTCCTAAACACTGGAGCTATAAGGAAGATAATCCCTCGTCAACCCCTTCGAGCCAAAGAAGTAGGAGTTTTTTTTCTTTTCACAAAAAATTAAAACCCTTAATTATAACCTGGGGAAGGGTAGTTCTCTCAGTTGATCCAGGTGCACAAAATGACATTAAAGAAGTCCTTCCGAGACAAAAGATAGTGATGGTTCCGAATAATCATAACGACGGGCAGTCATTATCTCTCAGAAATCAAAGCCCAATAAGTCAAAACCTACGAAGGAGACTTACAAAACTGGGGCATCCCGCTGACTGTAATCACAAAAGAAACAGTTCAGGCAAAAAACAGGGATAACGAAATCAAAAAAAGAAAGAGGTCCTACAAACCCTCAAAAAGGAAATGACTGCCTATTCAAAATAAACTGTCAATATCCGAACCGTCGCTGGTATATCAAAGCAAAGATTCAAGCAAGGTCTAATGCACGATTGGCTGAGTTTAGGATTGAAGAACATCACGAAGAGCGGGTGGGTACAAATAAATTTTGAGCCTTTATCCTTTGTTTATTAAACCGTGAACCAGGCCACATTACAACCCTTAAAAGTCCTAGCTGAAGCATGGGTTAGTTCGAAAGCATACTGTTACGAAAGGTATCCTGACTCCTGTAGGGCTCGCTGTAAAATCTTGAGTTGACATCACATTTTACAAAATTTGCTTGTTTTACTGAAAAATGAATTTTCAAAAACTTCAAGACAGACATAAGCTTTGCATTCTTAAAATAATATTGTTTGCATATGACTATTTGTTCAAACAGCAGAGAAATTCGCACGACGAATATCCAGTGAACAAAAACCTTCTCAACAAAAAGGTCACCTCAAGTGGAAGAAACACTTCCAATCAAGGGGCAGACATGATCATTGTCCATAATCTGGGGCAGTCAAGTCAAGATTCAGAGAATCTCTCAAGATGCCAAATGCCAGGGGAAAATCTCCGCCTGGGTCACTTAGGGCATTTGACATGAATTCCAACAACGAATCTTGCACGATCAAACATCTTCTGGTAGTATGGCGACACAACACTACTGACAGTGACAACTCCCTACATCCTGAGGGCGTGGACATAGTCAAAAAAAAATACTACGCACAATCAAAGACCCGCTAGGTCGACTGACCTAGGCAAAAATAAGGGCTTCCCGGCGAACCAAAAGGGTTCGGGCAAAAATAAGGGATGAAAATGAAAAATCTGTACACTCGGAAAGTCGAAAACCTGAAAGGCGGCTTGGGCAAAAATGGGTATCCCGGTGGACTGAAAACCCGAAAGGGAGGTCCAGGAAAAAATCAGGGATCAACGCGTACGACTATGTCCCGTCATCTCGTCACTTACCTACCAGAAGAAGATTCGTAAATCGGCAGTCATCAAGCACCTCCACAGGTACCTTCTCCCACAGAAACTGGGGCAATAAGAATTGTCTAAGCGATCTGGTTGCTCTGTCTACTGAGGTGCCAAGGTAAGTTCAGCTGAAGAACATGACCAAGTTACCTCCACTCCCCACCAGAGCTTATAACTGGGTTATCCTCAACTAATTACAACGGAAAGATCGTCCTCGGCAAAGTTCTTCCTATCTGTGACCGGTGGAAATAGAACTGACTGTTTTTTAAGCAGGTTTCGCGAAATGTCGCGGTAAGCAAGAGTCGCCACCTTCTTTTATGTTCTCCAACATGGAAAGGACAAAAGCACAACAAAATTCCTTATTCGAGATGTTTCTCGGTTCGGGAGGTAGATTTATAGAAAGGGAAGGTGTTAGCACCCTTTCTATCCGTGGTTATCCACGGGCTCTTAGGTACTTGCTCTTATGTTTTCAAAATTTGTTCGCTTTTCAAGTGTGAGTGGGTTTTGAAAAAGTTTGTTTGGAAAACTTCTAAGTAACTCTTGTATCAGTCCTCAAGAGTGTATGAAGTGTTTTGTTTGAAAACTTTTTTGAAAGTGTAAGGTGTGAAAAGTATTTTGTTTGTTTTTGAAAAGAGCAAGTACCCATGAGTCATCTACCTACCCTAAGGAATTAAGCTGTGTAAGAGTCCTTTAGATAGTGCTATCCCACCATTGAGAGGTAGGTAGCACCATCGTTGGAGGTATTCGGGTCAATTCGATTATCGGGACTGTGTGGTCACCGAAGCAACGATAGGACAACTTAGAAGTAACCCTAATGTCCTAGATCCTTTTATCCGAGGCAACCGTTTCGAGGCAACTGGATCTTTAGACAAAGGGCGACCTCTAAGACGTCCTATACTTGATGACCACGTTTCGAGGCAACGAGTGAAGCGTACCCTAGAAGTGGCATGTGCTTTGTGTGTTGTTTTTCAGTTAATTTTTGTCTTGTACATGTTATTTTGTGAGCTACGGATTGGTTTTATTTTTTCATACATTCTTTCATGCATTTAACAATTAGGGGTGCAGAAAGTAAATTGCGGAAATATAAATTCTACGCTATTACAAGGCGCGGGTCTATACATCGTCAAAAATACAAAGACCCATTTTGGTAAATAAGTACGAGAAATTAAAATAAAGCGGTAAACCTAATTACTATTACATTCTTGGAAGCAATTACATAATAATCAAAATAAAATGCGCGCGAATAAAAAATACTCGGGAACGTTCTAAGGGTTTTGCCCCTTTTAAGAAAAGAAATTGAATTTTTTTGTCTTTTTTGAATTAAATGCAATTAATTAAATAAAGCCTAATCTAATTAATTAAATTATTAAAAAAAATGTTTTTATATTTTTTATGTTTTTTTAATGAAAATAAAATAAAGGAATTAAAATTGAAAGTTAATAAAACCTAATTCTAAACTTATTTTAATTATTAAAAAAAGTTAAAGTTGCCTAATTAAACTATTTTATTTGTTAATATTTATTTTACAAAAATAAAATGAATTTAATAATAATAATAATGTTAGTTCTTTTTTTTTATTTTTTATGAAAATATTAATTATGTTAATTGTCAATAAAAAAGAAATAAGAAATAAAATAAGGCAAATAAAAATGCAATGACAAAATAAAAATGCAAACCCAAGGGGGTTTTAGGCCAGAATTGGGTGTGTGTTCAGAAATTCCAGCCCATTAAGCTTCCAGGCCTGTTGACTTCCTTGCTTGCCTATGCACAAGGTTGACCAGGGTACATGGTGGGGATCAACTCCTGGCCTTTGGATGCATGCTTGAGGACACATGGCGTGTTTGAGTGTGAGGTGTATGATGCACCTTTCTTATGAACCTGCACATAAGTATCTAAAGAAAAAAAAACATGGAAATTATGGGGGACCTGGGATGTTGATGGAGTGCTTGGAAGTAGTTGAATCTGGATAGATCAGGTCTTTCGAGCTTGACAACTTCAAGGAAATTTTTGCAATTTTGGGGCGTTCTCTAGGCTGTGTGTATTTTTGTTTGTAATGCTTTCTCATGGCTTGTATTTATAGAGGAGATGGAGGGGACAAAGAAATAAGGCAAGAATCCAAGCCATAAAGCCATGCTTTCAAACCAAAATCCAACAAATTAAAAAGCTTCCAAAATTTGCAAAACTTTCCCTTTCCATGCTTACATGCATCTGGACATCTTGGCACAAATTTATGGGCCCAAGGTTGATCCAAAGTGTTAGCCCATGTGCCCAAAACAAATATCTATTTGTTTACAGTGATTTCTGGTAAACAACCGCTAGTCCTCCAAACTATCGAATAATCTTACTGACTGTTATTCAATTTCTCTGGTAACTCGCAGAATCGACTAGATTGATCCTAGGACGTGTTGGTCATTAGGGTAACTCTCATGATCGAACTGATATTCATGGTTGGTATTTGGAATGTTGTGTAGGTGCTTAACTTACTTCGATTACTCTATTAAAATCTAAAGGTGTGATCAAGTAAATGTGCGCGAAACTAAATTGCATGAATAAAGGTCAATTGTAAAGACATGTAAAAACTGCATAAAAGACAAATAAATGACTTCGAAGCATAAAAACAGTTAATGTAAAAGATTCTCTGGAATGTAAAAGATTCGAAACATGAAGAAAGCGTTTAAATGCAAGAAAACTGTAAAATGACTTTAAGTAAAAAAGGTGTTCAAATGATAAAAACTTGAAGATAAAGGCATGAAATGTATAACAGTTTCTGAAATGTAAAGTATTTGAAATGGAAGGAAAGCATTTAAATGTAAGGCATCAGTAAAAAACTTCGAATGAAAACATTTTAAATGCAAAAGCTTGTAAATGGTATTGACATGAAGATAAAGGAAAGTACTGGAAATGATAAAGAGTTTCTATTAAATCATAAACATGTGGTGTTATCATACGTACATTGCTCGTGCATTCGTTTCCCTAGCCATGTGGTATTTTGAATGTTTACTGAGTTTTTTGTACAATAGATATGACACACGAAATCCTAATGCTAAGACTTCTATTTATACTACTTCGACCATAACGGTTTTGCTATAAGATCCTGCCACGTTCAGAACATGCAGAGCAATGCCTCTCTCTTGCTTCCACGCGTCTTCGAATGCTCCAGCGCATATATTTCAAATTTCGAACATCCCGCTTGCATTTGAATTTCAAATGTTTTGGCATTTCTTTGCTTCGAACGCATTTCTTAGACACAGCTTTGTTATCATTTCGAGACTTCTTTGAATATATTCTCCTAACTGTCACTCGAAGCTCCAAGCTTTGATATGCCCATTCGAAGCACTACTTCTATCATTTCGAAACATGACGTCTTGTTTCATTTCAATCGAAACGTCCAATTTACTTTGCTTCTAATAATATCATCAAAATCTTCAGCCAACAAAATGCCCCTTTAAAATATGTATTTCGATTCCTTTGAGAAATACTTATTTTAAACATATACACAAGATTTTGATGCGACCTTCGAATCATCGTAACATTTATTGCATATGACTCCAGTCACGTCAATCACAACTCTTTTCAGATTCCTTAACCGCCTTGAACCATTTCACAACATGGTGCAGTTTACAAAACAATGATTATCTTTAATCACGCCTATTACCAATATTAACTTTACGCCACCTCTTCATTAAACCAACCCACGACTACCACGTATCACAATCTTACTCAGTGGATGCTTAAACTTCCACATTATAAAAACCCATCAACTTAGTCTTTTCTTTTCTTCCCACATTCTGAATCTTTTCTTCCTCTTTTCTCACCGAAACCCTAAACTTCCAACATTCTTCCAACAATGTCTTCTTCAACCTCATCTCAACTAAAAAAGGTTTCCAAAAAGAAAGGAAAGACCACAGGAACCACAATGGAAAGCAAGGTTGGCACCTACCAAGGTCAATCTGTTCTTGTTCCCCAGATGATCTCAAAAGAGAAAGAAATGATTTATGCATCCCAGGTACTAATTCCTACTAACGCTGCTGGCAAGAGGTTAGCTTTAATGGGCCCTCTTACAGTCTTTGAAATTTTAAAAGACACCAGAAAAAATTTTCCAGTTTGCTATAATTTCAAACCTCTGTTTAATAAAATGGATAGCCCCAAGACTATAGAGTCTTCTGATTCAACCACCGTAGAAAATCCAATCGTTCCCCCTAAGGACCCTTTCGTGCTAGATTATGTAAAGAGTAACTTCAAACCGTTTCGATCTTGCCCCACCTCCGACACAGCCTATCATAACTGGTTTAATAAGGTAGAAGCTAAGAAATCCCAACAATGGGAAGAATTAGGTATCTACAACTTGATTAAACTGTCGAAACCAGGTTTTACTTATAGCCACCCATTGTTATTCGCGTCCCTATATTTCTGGGACAGTACGTACAATACTTTCCATCTCCCTGGTGGAATGATTACCCCTACCTTTTTTGACATAGCGGCCATTACTGGGCTATCACCAATAGGGGAAACATATATCCCTGACAATGAAGAGCATTCGAGTATTATCGACTTCGAAGTCAAGCTAGCTAGTTTTTCAAAGTTTATCAGCCACTATCACACTGAAGGAGATAGTGTGTCGGATGTAGAACACATTGCTTTCCTTACCTTGTGGTTGTCAAGGTATGTCTTTTGCAGCAGATCCCTACAGGTAGCCAGTAGGTTTATTCCTCTAGCTAGAGATTTGCATGAGAATCAGAGGGTGTGCTTAAGCAAACTGCTATTAGTTGATCTTTATGAAAGTCTAAGGTCAGCTGTTTCGAGTCTAAAATCTCACACCTCCAAGAATATCATGCTAGCTGGCCCTTTCTGGTTACTTCAGTTATGGCTAAATGCCATGTTCGAACCTTCATTATCAACTGCCAATACTATTGCTGAACAAGACCCTGAAATAGCGAATAGAATCATCGAAGGCACTAGGCTGTGAAGACTAACCCCAAACGATGATAAGGATGACTTCAAAGTTCTATTCTCAAAATATATCATGATATTCTCCAAGAGGCATAAGTTCGAAGAGACCATGGCGCCTTTTGCTTCAAGGGCTCATGGACCTTCATGGTTCACCATGGCTCTCTCAGAAGCTGTCAAAAGCAGAGAAATTCAAGATGTATGGAGAGCCTTTTTGCTACCCAGACTAATCTCTTCAAGAATTACTCCTGCTAAGAATCAAATTTTCCTTTTTGCTTATCAGCCCAACTTCGTTTCGAGACAATTTGGCTTGTGCCAACTAATTCCTGAACCCCTATTTCAAACGGAGAATGCCATCACCTCTGGGCGAACCTTCAAGGCACGAGAAGCCAAACTACAGCAGGAACAATACCAAGGCTTTGCCCATTTTAAATTAATAACTTTCGAACCTACACACCTTACAGCAAAGGGGTTTCTGGAATGGTGGATAAAGTTCTATCAGACTTATATGTTCGATACTCTTACTATTCAGCAGAAACTAACTGATGCATTCGATGTGCAGGTACCATCCAAGAAAGGTATGTTCACTCATGCCAAAGAGATTAAAGCTTTTCAAAATTATTTCGAAACTACTTATGATCCCACACACTTGGAATCCACTGTGCATCAAGCGGCTGAGACCTTGAAGGAAAAATTCAAAGAAAAAGTTTCTAAGTTAAAACTTCCTTCAGGGTTGTCACCTAAGGATAGGTATAGGTTGGCATTCGAAATGCATCCACCTAAATTTCCTAGATTACCTACCTCAGAACTGGCTCTGGCTTGGTTTCCTCCATACCCTTGGTGGTTCACTTGCAAAGAAATATTCAAATATCTTCAAAAGAAACCAAAGCCATCTGAGACTGTGACATGGGCTCGACACTGGCTCCACGATTTCCCAGGACATCTTCGCTATGACCTTTCTGCCATGTCGATTAAATCTGATCAAGGCACAGGTGCGAATGCTTGGGAAAATCCCAAACGTTTCTCATTTTCTATATCTTTAACTTTTGCCTTAATTGTTTTGATTTTCAGCCATCAGGATAAAGACTGCTGCTTCAAAGTCAAAAGAAGGGAGCGCCTCTCAAGCCTATGTCGAAACTATTGACAATGTGACTCCATCCGAACCAACAACAATTGCTGCAACAACAGCAACAACAACACCAGTAATAGCCAGTGCTCCAACTCCACAGGTAATCACTTAGCCTTGGTGTTCGAATACACTAATGCTTCATGATTTGCATCTAACTTATTGTTTAAAATCTTTTCAGACCAACAAGCTCCCGCCAACAACTCCAAAGAAGCGAAAATCAAACACTACTGGGGAAGACCCCAAAGCTGGAGGGAATCTACCAGCTGCTTCGAAGAAGAAGCAGAAGAAGGATACTTCAAAAAGTGTTGTACCAACTAGTGTCTCTGGACTCGATTCCAGGGATGCTGCTCCCTCACCTAAATCCAAAATTCCATCTTCGACCTCCAACGTAATGTTGGAACGCATAGCTAGCAACCTCTCTTCCGAGAATCCACAGGTAAATTGAACTTTAAATCTTTTGAAAAAATAATTTCTCATTACCTTGGTGCATGCTTTTAATATTCTTTTGCTACTTGCAGGATATTTTAAATCCAGCTTTTACCACTTCGACTTCACCATCAAAAGTTGTTGCTCCGATCAACTCTTCTCCTCAAGGAGATTCCAGCAACCTTGTACAGAACAAAGGTTCCTCCAATATGGCGGTTCTGGTTGGGGCTTCTGAGCAGCAAGATGATCAGAGTACTTCTCCTCCTCTAAAAGAAACAAATGAAGCAACGCTTCATGAATCTGCAGAGGCTTTACAAAGAACTTCTCTCCAAAAGTCCCCTCTTGAAACCCTTCAAGAGGACCCAAAGGACACTCACGCTGAAGGAGAGAAAGCTGATTCTGGTCAAAGAAACGAAGAATCTGCAGGAGAAGGGTCTGGGGAGGAAGATGCCAATGATGGTTCGACTGCTGGGACAGATTCAAATGCAAATAGCAGCGAGCACGAAGATATCGAAGTGGTGGATTTGGATGACGATGAAGAAGATAATGAGCACGAAACGAATGAAGGGGATGGTGAGGCAACCAATAAACCCATGGAAGTCGAAATGGACGTGACTCCCCTGCGTGTGGAACTCCCTCAACCGTCTTTGTCCCGAATGACTAACGAGGAGCTTGCTCTCCTGAGACGAAATGACCCTATTGGGTACATGAAGGTGAAGCTGGCTCAAAGGGATATTCCACCTGCCAGGGCTGGCACAAGTTCGACTAGCCATCCGCTGCCCACAGATGAAAGAATTGTACTTCTTAACAGGATCAGGAGAACAATTCTAGATGTGGATTTGTTCGAAGTGCTCAAACAAGATAGCACAGCTTGCTACACTATGAAGGAGTTTCTTACAAAAGTCAACCTCGCTACCTGCTCCTTGCCAGTTAGTTCTATCTTGTTCGATCTTCAATCTTTTCTGGACAACGTGACTGGGTACCTTCTCTAAGATGAATTTGCTGCCAGAAAGGTTCAAGAAAAACGAACTACAATGGATGCTGCTTATGAGCATGCTTCGAAACTCTCTCAAGAAGCTGAGGATCAAGCCATGCATCTAAAGCAAGCAAAAACTGATTATGAGGCTCAAGCTGAGTCCATCCTTCTCTGGGAAAGGCAAATTCAGGAACTTCAACAGAAGGTTAAAGAGGCTCAAGAACAACAATTGGCCTACGAAACCAATACTGCTGGTAACCAATTTGAAGAGCTTCTCAACCAGGGGCTTGCAGAAATGGAAACTGCAGAACAACTCAAGGGAGAAGTGGCCACCTTAGAGGGAGCAAGACGTTTTGCTCAACAAAGGCTTGAGTCTTTTCGAAGTACCTTTAACAGATTGAAGAATAATTCCTATTTCTAAATCTCAGTGTTGATTTGATTAAATTTGGTTTTTTGTATGTAATATTTGAACAACGCCATTTTGGCATCCCATATTGCCATTTTGGCATTTTTATGATATTTTGATTACGTTGTTACTATTCGAATCTCCTACAGGCGTGGCTTATATTTCTTTAAATATTTCCCATTAACCTTTAGGATACGTTTATCATCCATCAGCTCTTCGATTTCATATGCATTGTTTGAGAATACCTTTAGTATTCGAAAAGGCCCTTCCCAATGAGGTGACCATTTACCTAACGTTTTATTTTTCTTGTCCATGGGCAATATGACTTTCCAGACTAAGTCATTAATAATGAATGCTTTTCTTTTCACCCTTTTGTTATATGTTTTGGCCACTCTTTCTTTTTGTCTCATCAAGATTTCCAATGCATGTAATCTAACTTCGTCCAACTCAACTAATTCATTCATCATCATCTCCCAATATAATGCAGCTGGAATTTCGTTTTGTCTTTGAATTCGAACTGATTGTAGATGAATTTCTACTGGCAGCACTGCATCATGACCAAATGTGAGTTGGAAAGGCGTGGTGTTAGTAGCTTCTTTAGGAGATGTTCTACAGGCCCATAGTATTTGGTCCAAAGTTTTGTGCCAGTTTCTTGGTTTTTTACCAATATGTTTCTTGATTAACCCTATTATCACTTTATTAGCTGCTTCGACTTGACCATTTGCTTGAGCATAATATGGCATTGATGTTAGTAATTTAAACCCCATTTCTTGGGCAAATTCTTGCATTTTTCTACCAGTAAACACAGAGCCTTGGTCTGTGGTTATGCTCTCTGGAAATCCGAACCTATAGATAATGTGTTTCTGTATAAATTAAATAATAGCCTCTTGATCAGCAACTATTAACGGTACTGCTTCGATCCACTTGGTAAAATAATCTATTCCTACCAAGATATATTTCTGTCCTTTAGACGAAGCAGGATTTATTTCTCCTATTAAATCCAATGCCCATCCTCTAAATGGCCATGGTTTGATGATTGAATGCAACTCACTTGCAGGGGCATGTTGAATCCCTGCATGTTTCTGACATTCCTCACATCCTTTATCAAAGTCTATACAATCTTTGAGCATGTTGGGCCAATACATGCCATATCGAAATAACAGCCATTTCATTTTATGACCTGCTTGATGTGCCCCACATGCCCCATTGTGGACTTCTGACAATGCTAAGTATGCCTCACTTTCTCCTTGGCACTTCAATAATACGCCCTCTTGGGTCTTTTTGAACAATTCGTTCCCCATGAGGACATATGATAATGCTCTGTATTTTATCTTCCTATCAACATTCAGAGTTGGGTTTGTTAAATAATTCACCAGTGGACTTCGCCAATCTGCGTCTGATAAAGTGTTTATGGCTAATATTTTGAATCCCTGTTTCTCAGCATAACCCAATTTCATACTTTCTAGATCTGATGGTGTGAATCTAGTAGCCATAACTCTACCCCTTAATTCAACTAAATCCTCAAAGTTTTTGGCAGAAACTTTATAACCCGAAGCCAACTGTGCTAAGTCATTTGCTTCTTGGTTTTCTATTCTTGGTATATGTTGAATATCCATATATTCAAACTTCCTAAGTAGCCTGTTAACTATGACGAAGTATATCATCAGGTTTTCCTTTATGCATTTATACTCCTTTGTTATTTGCTTGACCACTAATTCTGAGTCTCCTTTAATTTCGACTCTAGTTGCCCCCAATTCCAACAAAGCTTCAAGTCCAACAATGAGCGCTTCATACTCAGCTTCGTTGTTCGAGCAACGAGGACCATCTAATTTATACTTGAATTTTGTTGGAATTCCTTCAGGAGAAATTAGAAGGACTCCAACACCACTTCCATTCCTGTGGGTCGAACCATCAAAGTATAATTTCCATGGTTGCATTTCGACGTAACTCATGACAGTCTGCTCAACCAATGAATGGTCCACAATGAAATTAGAAATCACTTGGCCTTTCACAGCTTTTAAAGGCATGAAAGTCAAAGAATATTCTGTTAAGGCTAAAGCCCATTTACCAACTCTGCTATGCATTATTGGTTTTGAAAGCATGTGTTTAATGACATCGAAATGAGATGAAACATAAACATCAACAGGCTTTATATAATACTTGAGTTTCATACAAGAGAAATACAAACAGAGACATAGCTTTTCTAAATTGCCATATCTGGTCTCTGCATCATTCAATACTCTACTTAAATAGTATATGGCTCTTTCGATACCATTGTTGTCTTCTTGTGCTAACATACTACCTATACTAACTTCAGAGGCAGATATGTACAATCTCATGGGCTTCCCCCATGAAGGTGGAGACAAGATAGGAGGCTGAGAGAGGTATCTTTTTATCTTGTCAAATGCCTCCTGATGGGCTTCGTTCCATTCGAAGGCTTGGCCTTGCTTTAGACGAAGCAACGGAGAGAAAGCTTAGGTTCTTCCACTCAGATTCGAAATGAACCTTCTGAGGAAGTTAATCTTCCCTAGCAAAGATTGCAGCTCCCTTTTTGACGTAGGTACTTTCGTCTCCATTATGGCTTTGGTTTTGTTCTGGTTGATCTCAATCCCTTTCTTGTGAACCACAAAACCAAGGAAATCTCCAGCCTGCACAAAAAATGCACATTTAAGGGGATTCATCTTTAAGCCATGTTTTCTCATTCGTTCGAATGATTGGCTCAAATGATGCAAATGTGTTTCTGCAGATATAAATTTGATGACTATATCATCAATATACACCTGCATAAAGGTTTCAATGAAATCATGGAAAATCGAATTCATTGCCCTTTGATAAGTTTCCCCAGCGTTCTTTAAACCAAAAGGCATCACCACCCATTCGTAAGTGCCTAAGGCTCCTGGGCAACAAAATGTTGTCTTGGCAACATCTTCTTCAGCAATAAAAATCTGATTATACCCAGAGTATCCATCTAACATACTCAAGTATTTGAACCCTGCAACAGAGTCTACTAGCATTTCTGCCACAGGCATGGAGTACTCATCCTTAGGGGTTGCAGTGTTTAAATCCCTAAAATCTATGCAGATTCTCAAAGAACCATTTTTCTTAATAACAGGTACTATATTTTCTAACCATTCGACATACCTTGTGGTTCTGATGAATCTGCAACGCAGCCTTTCGATCTCAGGTTTATTCTTTGTGAGAACCGCTGGTGCGAATCTTCTAGGAGTTTGTTTGATGGGCTTCTTGCCATCTTTGATTGGAAGTCTGTGTTCGACTAACTCCCTCTTTAAACCAGGCATTTCGTCATAGTCCCATGCGAAGCAATCTTTGTTTTTCTTGAGGACTTCGATCACTTCCTGCTTGAGGCCTGGGCTAAGTTTTGCACTTATGTAGGTTATTCTTTTCGTGTTTTCATCCCCTAAGTTCACTTCTTCGAGTGGATCCTGTGCCAACATTTTGGCACCTGAGTCTATGGGGTCCCTTTCGAAGCCTAAGGGTTCTTTATCATAGATGGCGTCCAGCCTTTGATCTATCTAAATTTCTTTAAAGGGTGAGCCTTTCGAACCATCCCTACTTATTTCATTCATCTTCATAGCCAGTTTATTCATTTCAGCCTCTAAGGCCGCCTTTGATTCGTTCTCAGCCATATAGGCCGAAATCCTTTCGAAAAAGGAGGACTCAGTCAAGAGTAAGGTTGTCGAAGTCCCAGCCTGCTGGCCGTCTTTGTATAGTATTTTCGACTCCTTCGTCATCACTGATTATTCTTCTATCCCAGTATAGGCCATCATGACGAAGGGTCATATAGTAGTGGGCGTTTCTGGTTTCGTTGATTTGATCATTTGGGACACAAGGAGCAATATTTGCCAGATGTTTGTCATAATTCCTCTTGTCAACTAAGTTGACTGTTGACATGAAGTAACTCTGGTCTGCTTCGATGTTTTCCACGATACCATCTTCTCTCCATAGAACTAACCGCTGGTGCATTGACGAAGGAACTGCCCCTACGCCATGGATCCACTCCCTTCCCAGCAACAAGTTGTAGTTGGCCTTGGCTTCGATCACCATGGACATGGTGGGCCTACAGCTTGAGCCTATTGTCAAGTCCAATTGAACCACCCCCAGTGTTTTGCCCACTTTCCCTTCATAATTGGATAGAACCATATTGTGGGGCTTGATGTCCCCTTCGCGTATCTCTAACCTTTTCAACATGAAGTGGGGTATCAAATTGACTGCAGCACCCCCATCCACCAGAACCTTATTCACGCCATGGGCACCAACTTTTGCCCGAATAAATAGTGGCTTAAGATGTTTCTTTATAGCTGGTTCTGGACGTTCGAAGAACGCATTCTGCTCCTCGACAGCCCCATTGTCCATCACATAGTAGCACACAGGCCTATGCTTCATCAGGTCTATGGTATCTTCTTCCTCATATTCATCAATTTCAGTTTCCTGTCCAAATTCATAGGGAAGCACGGATACCACGTTGCAATTTAGGTTGAACGAAGACTCCCCCTCTGATTCGAAGTTATCCGTTATCATATCTTCGTCTTCTTCTGGGCCTGGAGTGTATTCCTTTGGTTCATCTAGTTGTACTTCAGAGAAAAGCCTCCTATTAACTGGGGGTTTGTCTTCAGTTTGATTTTTTGGTGTGGGTTTGTTGGTGCTAGATTCACCTTGGTTCTTTATTGAAGTTGCCCCTTTATTTGCCACAGCTTCCCTCTCAGCCTTTCGAATCCTCTGTTGCCTTCGCCACTGGGATCTCGACATGGGGTTCCTTCCTTTGTAGTTCTCTAATCTTACCTCTTCCCTCTTCGCTATGTTGAATTTCCTTCTGTATGTCATAGCATGGCGTGCGTTTCATTCGGTGTTTCTCCATCTGTCTTTGCCTTTGTCATTTCTGACTTGCAGCCATCTGTCTGTTGGCACTTCAGCAGGGAGTTTGAACGTCACTCTTCGAGCACCCTTGGGATGAGGACTATCAGGCCTTCGTTGTTTGTATTTGCTATCGAAACATGGGCCCATCCGAACAGTTTCTTGATGGTTCCAGCAAGGGGCGAAGGGAATTGTTTCGAAGGCTCTGGCCATGCTTTGATCATACACAGCAGAACACCTTGGGCATATCAAGCACTTGGTTTCCCCTTTGTAGCAGCGAAACACGAATTCCAACAAACTTTCTCCAGCCTTGGGATAACACCTGAATAGCTGGTTATTCTGGCGCCAGTTGTTGTCAGTTCGCGCCCTCTGTACCCTTTCGAAGTTCGCAGCGATTCTCTGATTGCAGAGGATGCTGCACCTAGGGCATAATATCATTCATGTATCTCCTTTGTGGCACATCATGAGGTAATCCTTGAGACTAGCTTCTCCAGCATGATTATCCTCCATTTTATACTTCTCTTTTTCTAAGTATCTTTCTACCTCCTCCATCTCGGAGCGAGGTCTCTCCATATCCACCATGTTTACCTCAACATCTTCCCCCTTAGCTTCATCATCTCCCCATCCTATGGGTTTTATATCTTCAATGTGGACCTTTGAACTCTCTGGGGCAGAATATTTGACCAAATAGTCAAATTTTCCACTGGGTTCCCCTAAAGTGTCCCATATTTCTTTCTGAGGGGAGGTTGGCTTCGTGATTTGGACTTTCTCCAATTCCAGCCTCAGGCCTTCAGTGACCTGTGTCAATTCTTGGTTTTGGTTTTCCTGGCCTTCAGTAGCCTGGATTTCTTTTGCAACAGCTAAAGGTGCTGCTTCAATCGAAGTCTCTGGTTGCTTATGGACGTCTTCAGTGACCTCCTTATTGACTTCGACCATCACCCAACTTTCGTTTTCAGTACCTTTCTCTCCTATTGGGGCTTCACTTTGGTCAGCTTCCACCATGTTAATCTCTCCAATGCATGCAGGCTCGGAGTAATTGGTGTCTGCGACGTCCAAAGGATCTTCGTCCACTTTCATTTTTGCTTTATCAGTAAACTTCAGTCTGCCATCTTTAATTGCATTCTGAATTAGGTCCCTGAAAAGAAAACACTGTGAGGTTTTGTGGCCTAGGAAACTATGATATTTGCAAAATCCTCTTTTCTTTCTTTGATCTAAAGGAGGTATTTTGACATTTGATGGCACAATGAGTTGGCCATCTTTGACAAGTAAATCAAAAATCTCGTCACATTTAGTGACATCGAAGGTATAAACCTTCTTTGGGAATTTGTCACTTTTCTCATTTTCAACAATTTCTTTCCCTTTTGTGGGAACTAATAATTTGCAGGAGTAAGGTGGTTCCTGTTTTAATTCAGCAAGGTCAATTTCGACCTCTTCGAATTCGAATTCAGGATAATCTTCTGCTTCCTCAGTTCCAACATAGGAGATCCTTTCCTTCTTATTATTTTTTAAAGACTCTGGCCTTTTCGGCCTTTAGCCTTTCGACCTGTCGAACCCTATCGGCTAACTGAGCCATAACCCTCAAATATTGAGTGTCTAGTTTCTTTCGAATAGAGTAATCCAAGCCACCAGCGGCCATTTCGACTAACTCATGTTCAGGCACTACTGTGTAACATCTGGATTTCAAAAGCCTGAATCTATTCAGATAATCATCTATGGGTTCAGTGAATTTTCTCTTGACACTGGCTAATTCCTTCAAACTTATTTTTGACTGTCCCATGTAAAATTGTTCATGGAATAATCTCTCCAAAAGAGCCCAAGTATCAATGGACCCAGGAGGCAAAGTGGTGAACCATGTGAAGGCGTTTTTAGTCAGGGAACTTGGGAAATATTTGATCCTGAGGTCTTCATTATTGGCTATATCTCCCGCTTCGGTTAGATATCTGGCTATATGTTCGACTGTTGACTCATTGGTATCCCCAGCAAACTTTGTAAACTTAGGGACTTTATATCCCCTTGGTAAATCAGTATGCATTATGTAATCTAATATAGGAGAAGCATAATTTGGCCTTCTAATTCCTGTGTTGAGGCCATTCTGGGCCATGACTCTCTCTATCATGGTGGTTAAATTATTTTCTGCCAAGATGTTATCGTTTCGAATTCTGTGAACGACTGCATCAGCATCTTGATTTCGACCCACCATGACAACCCCCCTAGGTTGTTCTTCTCGAAACTCTGGGACTTCCAGCCTTTCGACCCTTGCCCCTGGTTCCATAATTTCTCTTTGTGGGCCTTGGATCATTGGGGCTTCTAGCCTTTGTGCCCTTGCCCCCAAGTTAACTTCTTCTCTGGGTGGTCTATAGGTTGGATCGTTAGCAACTTGTTCCATAATAGGCACGTCCGCTCGAACTCCCGCCTGATTCTGCCTACGCCTCTCTGTGGGAGCAAAGAAATCTGCTATTCGACTCATGTTATCTGCGTTTTCTCTATTTGTTACAGTCACATTCTGCACTATTGGGGCAAATATTTCCTGCATAGTTTGTGCTAATACCCCTATCATATTATGGTTACTGTCATCCATCAATTGCCTAAAAGCCAACTGGTTTTCTGTGGTTAAAATGGGCATTGCACTATAACCCACTGACCCTTGGTTATTTGTCATAAACTGATTTGCCCCAGACCCTAATTGTGGTGATGATTCGATGTGGAATTGTGTAAACCTGCCATAAAAGATGTTGGCATTCCATAAGAGGAATTTCTGGTTCTATTACCATCGAAACCGGGTGGTCTAGTTAGTGGGGTGGCGAAATGGGTTTGTGTCCCTGATAGTGGGACGAATCCCCCAGGATAACCAATGGTTCTAGTATTTCCTAGGATCGAACTATTAGTTGATATGCCACTTATTCCATTAGTGGCTATATTACTGGTAGAGGATGCAACAGACTGTGCATTCGAAGGAATCACATTAGATGTTCCCATCGAAGCGGACATATTAGTGCCTGTTGTATGTGGGGCATTTTGTTCCCCTTGTTGATTGTCAGAATTAGACATCTTGTTCAAACGTTTTCTTCTGGATAAGGGTTGGTTGTTGTTGGTTATTTTACCACTCCTTAGGTTCATAAAACAACAAACTTAACATTCAGAGGGTATTTTTACAATGGTTACGTCTCAACAATCTTTATTTCTGTTCTAAATTCCGTAATGGCCAACGATTCGTCCCACCGGGTGTGCCAATTTGTTTACAGTGATTTCTGGTAAACAACCGCTAGTCCTCCAAACTATCGAATAATCTTACTGACTGTTATTCAATTTCTCTGGTAACTCGCAGGATCGACTAGATTGATCCTAGGACGTGTTGGTCATTAGGGTAACTCTCATGATCGAACTGATATTCATGGTTGGTATTTGGAATGTTGTGTAGGTGCTTAACTTACTTCGATTACTCTATTAAAATCTAAAGGTGTGATCAAGTAAATGTGCGCGAAACTAAATTGCATGAATAAAGGTCAATTGTAAAGACATGTAAAAATTGCATAAAAGACAAATAAATGACTTCGAAGCATAAAAATAGTTAATGTAAAAGATTCTCTGGAATGTAAAAGATTCGAAACATGAAGAAAGCGTTTAAATGCAAGAAAACTGTAAAATGACTTTAAGTAAAAAAGGTGTTCGAATGATAAAAACTTGAAGATAAAGGCATGAAATGTATAACAGTTTCTGAAATGTAAAGTATTTGAAATGGAATGAAAGCATTTAAATGTAAGGCATCAGTAAAAAACTTCGAATGAAAACATTTTAAATGCAAAATCTTGTAAATGGTATTGACATGAAGATAAAGGAAAGTACTGGAAATGATAAAGAGTTTCTATTAAATCATAAACATGTGGTGTTATCATACGTACATTGCTCGTGCATTCGTTTCCCAAGCCATGTGGTATTTTGAATGTTTACTGAGTTTTTTGTATAATAGATATGACACACGAAATCCTAATGCTAAGACTTCTATTTATACTACTTCGACCATAACGGTCTTGCTATAAGATCCTGCCACATTCAGAACATGCAGAGCAATGCCTCTCTCTTGCTTCCACGCGTCTTCGAATGCTCCAGCGCATATATTTCAAATTTCGAACATCCCGCTTGCATTTGAATTTCAAATGTTTTGGCATTTCTTCGCTTCGAACGCATTTCTTAGACACAACTTTGTTATCATTTCGAGACTTATTTGAATATATTCTCCTAACTATCACTCGAAGCTCCAAGCTTTGATATGCCCATTCGAAGCACTGCTTCTATCATTTCGAAACATGACGTCTTGTTTCATTTTAATCGAAACGTCCAATTTACTTTGCTTCTAATAATATCATCAAAATCTTCAGCCAACACTATTATTTTATGCCTTTTATTTTATATTTATTTGAATAAAATAAAATAAAATATGAATAAAATAGCTAGAAATTGCAAGGTGTTTGAATCTTTAAATCTCCTTGAAATGGCCTGGAAGGTAGAATTAGGATTTGAATTTTCTTGAGTTTTTTTTGGAATTGGTTTGGCCGTTTTTGTGATGCTTAGGTCGTGCTTGAGGTATGGAACACTTGCATATGTGTCTTTTAGTGAGAATCAAGCAATAATGTGAGCCTTTAACCCTTGCAATGAAGTCTTGAGATTTCCTCTTTATCACCATTAAAGCTTTGCCATTTTTGTCCAAAATTTGAATTTTATGCTTAAAATGGATCTTACACGAAATTGGTAGGTGGATTATGATGTATCAAAGCCATTTAAGCCACAAGATATCCCTTAATTAATTTTTTTGATTTTTATTTGAATTTTATGGATTTAAAATGAATTAAATCAATAAAATTAAATACAAATAGAAAAAATAATTTTTTAATCTTGAAATAAATCATGGGACACGTGGGTGGCATGGCAAAGCTGAATCAAGTGGAAAAAGTGGGCCCTTTTTTCAAAAATTGAAGTTTCAAGGATAGTTGACTTTTGCCATTTCACAAAAAATTCCCAACTTCTCCAATGCATATCTTACTCAATTTTGATCATATGAACATGTTCTTGGACATTTTGGAAAGGTCTTGAAGTCCTCTAACCAATTCCTTTGGTCCCATGTCATTTTGATTTACCAATCTCAAGTTATGGTCTTTGACTTAAAATGCCTTTTTGTTGACTTTTTGAAAATGACCTATAATGTTGAAATTGATAACTTTTTGTGAGAGCATTTCTTGGATTTGTAATGTGAATATGAGTTGTAGGAAATGTCCTCCCCTTCAAAATGAGCATTGGATGGGATTTTTCTGATGAACCATGAAAAAGTTATGCCTTGGTCAAGTTACAGTTGACTTTTCAACTGTCCAAAAATAGGAACTTTTGCATCTTGATGATTTCTGAGCCATTCTTGTGGAATCATGGTCAAGATTTGACCAAATGATGATTGTGGCTTCAAAATAAGATGTTGACCAAAAATTTTGACTTTTGACTGCCAAATGACCATTTTGCCCCTACAGTTGATTGTGAAGCAATTAGGGTTTTTGACTGTGCAACTTGACCTTGTGAGCCTTGAAACTTGACATGTAGGTGCTTGACAATGTATATGAGCATATGGTACTTGATTGAGCCCTTGAAAACCTGAACTTCCTTGCAAGAACCAAAACCCTAATTTTGACTGGCTTAGGAGGATGGTTTGACTATGCAGCCCTTGAGTAGACTTGAGATGATGCTTGCCAAAACTTTGAAGAATATGGGAGGGCAAATTTTGGGGTACAACAGTTGCCCATGTTCAATCTTATTAGACCTGGGGATGTAGATTGGCTTGTGTGCCTTTCGTGATCCGAGGGTGGAAGATGATTGAACACTAGAGTGCCCAGAAATTTGCACTCACATAGTAGAGTATCAGCAGTGTGATGTCGGGAATGGACTTACAGATGCCATTTAGAGAGATGGTGGATAGGAGGATGGGCTTATAGATGCCATCTGGAGATGTGATAGAACCTTGTCGGGAATGGGCTTATAGATGCCATTTGGAAAGATGGTATGAGAGGATGGGCTTATAGATGCCATCTGGAGATGTGACAGAACCTTGTCGGGAATGGGCTTATAGATGCCATTTGGAGACTGTTGGTATGTGGATGGGCTTATAGATGCCATCTAGGTGTCGATCGCGTAAGAGATTCCTTAGCGAGAACTTGCGTACCTGAGAAAGATAATTTCCTGGCCTGTTACAGGTGTTGATCCTCACTCAGTCGCTCACAGATATGCCCTGGCTAGATACAGGTATCGAATCTGGAACTTCAAAAGGTTGATGGGTTGTCTCTACTGACAGGTTATCTCAGAAAAATCTTTAGGATTTAACTGAACCAGAGGAGGTTTTGTCTTTCTTGACGAGTTGTCTCTTTGGACGGGTTGTCTTCATGGACGGGTTGTCTTCAACGACGAGTGATCTTCAATGACGAGTTGTCTTCAATGACGAGTCGTCTTCAATGACGAGTTGTCTTCAATGACGAGTTGTCTTCAATGACGAGTTGTCTTCAATGACGAGTTGTCTTCAATGACGAGTTGTCTTCAATGACGAGTTGTCTTAAATGACGAGTTGTCTTCAATGACGAGTTGTCTTAAATGATGGGTCGTCTTCAATGACGAGTTGTCTTTACTGACGGGTTGTCTTCAATGACGAGTTGTCTTCAATGACGAGTTGTCTTTAATGACGAGTTGTCTTCAATGATGAGTTGTCTTCAACGACGAGGTGTCTTCAACGATGGGTGTCTATACTAACGGGTTGTCTTCAATGACGGGTGTCTATAATGACGGATTGTCTTCAATGACGAGATGTCTTCAATGACGAGTTGTCTTCAATGACGAGTTGTCTTCAATGACGAGTTGTCTTCAACGACGAGGTGTCTTCAATGACGGGTGTCTATACTGACGGGTTGTCTTCAATGATGGGTGTCTATAATGACGGATTGTCTTCAATGACGGGTGTCTATAACAACGGGTTGTCTTCAATGACTTTAGGAATTAATTTTAACTGGGCTTGTCTTCTTTGACTGGATGAGCATCAGAAAAGCCTTTGAGATTTAACTGGACTTGTCTTTTTTGACTGAATCTGTCTTCTTTGACTGGATTGGTCTCTTTTGACTGTATCTGTCTTCTTTGACATAGCTGATCATTTACCTGTATCTTTCCTGAAAGGTAAGGTCAGTCACATGCAATGCATGACATGGATCAAGCAATGATGTTCTCAACATAAAATGAGATTGTATGATGATTGTATGATGTGTATATGCATGTTTCATGATGATGCGATGTTTATGAATGTATTCTCGTCTAGGAAAACAAATCCTTGACGGATGCCGGGAGCTTATTGAATCCTGGGCTTGATGTTTGAAGAGTAGAGTTCTTCATTTCCACTGGGGATGATGGTTTCAAGAATAAACCGGCAGGAGAAGATGACTCCGTTGGGGTAATAAACTTGTTGGAGAGATTACTCTGCGGGGAGTTACTCTGTGGGAGGAGATACTTCGCTGAGGTTTGATGATAACTCCGCTGGGGATTCCGTTGATAAGTTTGTTGGGGAATTTGATGAACTACGTTGAGGGATAGGAAGAGCTTCACCGGGGACGATCTTTCTGTGGTAATTAGCTGAGGATAACCCAGTTATAAGCCCTTGTGGGGAATAACCTTTGAATAAAGCCGGGGAGATGCGTTCGTACTCTGCAGGGGATAAGCTTCCAGAATCTACTGGGGATAAGCTTCCAGAATCTACTGGGGAGGTGGATTCAACTCTCCTGGGGAATCTTTTGAACTGTACTGGGGAAGTGGCTCCACTGGGTGTCTGTATTCCGCCGGGGAACAATCTTATATTAAGACTGTCGGGGATGCTTGTTAAGGAATATCTGCATACTCCGCTGGGGAATGTTGAGATCTTCTGGGGATATCCAACTTCCATAAGGCTGACTGTAGGCTAACTCTGCTTGGGGAGAGTGTTGACTTGCTGGAGATACTGTGCCTTGTTAGGGTTGATGGGAGACCAACTCTGCTCGGGGAGAATTGTTGAATCTTGTTTTACTCGACGGGGAGTGAAGGTATCCTGGTCATTCTTCAGCCGAACCTACCTTGGTACCTTGGTGGATAGAGCAACTAGATTGCTTAGACAATTCTTATTGCCCCAGTTTCTACGGGAGAAGAAGGCCTGCGAGGTGTTTGATGACTGCCGATTGACGAATCTTCTTCTGGTAGGCAAGTGACAAGATGACGGGACATAGTCGTACGCCTCTGATCCCTAACTTTTGCCTGGACCGCCCTTTCGGGTTTTCAATCCAACGGGATACCCATTTTTTTCCCAAGCCGCCTTTTCAGGTTTTCGGCTTGCCGGGTGTATAGATTTTTTTCATTTTTCATCCCTTATTTTTGCCCGAACCCTTTTGGTTCGCCGGGAAGCCCTTATTTTTGCCTAGGTGTGTCAACCTAGCGGGTCTTTGATTATGCGTAGTATTGTTTCGACTATGTCCACGCTCTCAGAATATAGAGAGGTATCACTGTCAGTAGTGTTGGGTTGCCATACTACCAGAAGATGTTTGATCATATAAGATTCGTCGCTGGAATCCATGTCTAATGCCCCAAGTGACTCAGGCTGAGGTTTGCCCCTGGCTGCTTGGCATTTGAGAGATTCCCTGAATCTTGACTGGACTGCCCCAGATGATGGACAATGATCATGTCTGGCCCTTGGTTGGAAGTACTTTTGTTCACTTAGATATTCGTCGTGCGAATTTCTCTGCTGTTCGAAAAAAAAGTCATATGCAAACAATGTTATTCTAAAAATGCAAAGCTTATGTATGTCTCGAAGTTTTTTGAAAATGTGTTTTTTCAGTAAAACCAGTGAATTTTGTAAAACGTGATGTCAATTCAGTATTTTATAGCAAACCTTAAGGAGTCAGGATACCTTTCGTAACAGTATGCTTTCGAACCAACCCATGCTTCAGCTAGGACTTTTAAGGGTTGTAACGTGGCCTGGTTCACGGTTTAAGAAACAAAGGATAAGGCTCAAAATGTAATTGTACCCACCCGCTCTTCGTGATGTTCTTCAAACCTAAACTCAGCTAATCGTGCATTAGACCTTGTTTGAGTCTTTGCTCTGATATTCCGGTGATGGTTCGGATATTGACAATTTATTTTGAATAGGCAGTCATTCCTTTTTTTTGTTGAGGGTTTGTAGGACCTCTTTCTTTTTGATTTCGTTATCCCTTTCCTTTTTTGCCTGAACTGTTTCTTTTGTGATTACAGTCAGTGGGATGCCCCAGTTTTATAAGTCTCCTTCATAGGTTTTGACTTATTGGGCTTTAGTTTTTTTTTTGGTAATGACTGCCTGTCTTTATGATTATTCAGGATCATCACTGTCTTTTGTTTTGGAAGGACTCCTTTGATGCTGTTCATTGTGCATTTGGATCAGCTGAGAGAACTACCCTGCCCCAGGTTATGATTAAGGGTTTTAATTTTCGAAAAGAAAAACTCCTACTTCTTTGGCTCGAAGGGGTTGACGAGGGATTATCTTCCTTATAACTCCAGTGTTTAGGAATTGAAACAATGCCTGTACCTCATCAGCGGGGCCTGTTCAAAAGCATACTGTAAATTATGGTATCGTTTTCGTCATCCTCCCTCAAGAGGCCTAGAATTATTAACCGAGCGTTGATCATCACACAAAAATATGAAAGCAATTTGCAATATAGTGAATACGAAATAATTACTTCAAAACAGACATGTGTAATGCATTAATGAAATAACAACGTTTGATATGAATAAAATGTTTAAACAATCAAAGAAAAATACAACTTGAACATTCGAATGAACAAAAGTTTCTTAGTTTGAACTAGTCATCTCAGATGGAAGATTCTCAGCAGAAGATGTTCATTTTACCACCCGGCATGAACTCTAGCACCCTTCCGTCGATCAAGTCTTGAATCTTGTTCCTCAGGCTCCAACAGTCGTTAGTGTCATGTCCAGGGCTGTCAGAATGGTAGGCACACCTTTCATCAGGATTGTATTTTAGGGAGGTCATGTTGAGAGTCTTAGGAGGATCCTTTAAAGCAATCATCTTGACCTCCAACAAGCGTCTCAGTATCAGTGATGATGGTATACCAGTCTCCGAGAAATGTCTTCCAGACGTATTTCGCTTACGCCGATTACCCTGTTGACGCTGGTGAGGTTGATGCTGGGCTTGTGACCCTGAAGTAAACTGAGGAGCTTTTCCCCAGTCTTCTTGCCCCACAGGTGGTTGAATGATGGCTTGCTCTTCAACCTTAGATGTTTGCCCCAGTTGGTTATCCTGAAGCAGTTGGTTGATGAGAACCCTGAGCTCCCCTTGTCTTTGAGATATGTCTTGGATAAGATCCATTTGCCCCAGCATCTGGGTTCTCATGGTATCCACCTCAGCTTGTAGACGTTTCAGCCGTTCGTCCCTATCGTCTTCAGGACTGTTCCTGACCAAAGTCCCCATGAGGAGTGTTCTCAGCTCTTCCTGCCCCTTGGATAGATTTAGGAGGATTTCCCCTAACTGAGTCTCTTGAGCATGAAGATCCTGGTTGTCTTGTTGGGAAGCCATTGCTGAAATAAATAGCGAAGAAGGTAAGAGACCTGTACCAAGGGTACCTGTAATGCAATGATATGTATGATATGCATGCAATGTTTTCAAGGACCTCGCGGGATAAACAAGAAAACTTGTTAGGATTTGAATTTCGTAGCTTGATTGAAGGAACTTCGTGTTGTTGAGAGTCCTTCTTCAAGAGTCAAGGCTCACCATATCTAGTGGGTCATAGCCCCTGACTCAAGTTATCAACTTCGACTAGAGGAAAATAAATCCCCTTTTGCCCCTTGCTAGACAGTTGGTTCATTATGACCTGCATCACAACCCTTGAGATCCCTGAAATGGATTAGTCCTTATGTAGGATGTATGCAATGGTATGATGTTATGTTATGCATGGAGTGATGTAAGTAGGCTCTGTAATGAGTCCCAATTAAGGATTGTAAATAAAACCTGCAAGAAACTCAAGTGTCAGATAACAAGCATGCAAGTAGTTCAAGTATGAAGGCACACAAGTCACACAAGACCGCCCTTAGAGTTCAAGCCAGCATGAGGTTTGGGTACTACCCTCTTGAAGTTGGTGGGCTCAAAAACCTGTCCTATCAAAAGTAACCGGGTTCTAAGGAGCTAAATATCATAGGGTTGTTTTCTGTGTTCATTGTTTTGATTTAGCCACTGGACTGGCGATCAAAATATTCCAAGAAAACAACCCTCAATGAGTGTAGTATCGAGTATCAACCAACTTCGGACTGCACCAAAGTCAGTCATCTCACTACCCCTAAAGAGGCCAAGATGGTTCAAGTAAGGTTCCTAAGGTCAGTTGATGCTTCACGACACCACGCGGCGGCCCCGTACTCTCCTTGACTTGACTCAAGGGTTACCGGTACTCACCAAAGTGCCACATCAATGTAGCAGACTGCTTCAACCGTGTCGGTATACCCCGCACAGTTCCCTCACAGTTTGTTGCTACTTTCTAAGAGGGTATCCCCCAGATTCGGGTTAGGATCTATGAAACTCCCAAGACAGACCCAATAATATTAAAGCAAACAAATCAGGCAATTGAAAACACAAGTGATCTTAGTCCTAAGGTACACCTCACTTATAAGTCTCCCCAGCAGAGTCGCCAGTTCTGTGATCGGTGGAAATAGAACTGACTTTTTTTTAAGCTGGTTTCGCGAAATGTCGCGGTAAGCAAGAGTCGCCACCGTCTTTTATGTTCTCCAACATGGAAAGGACAAAAGCACAGCAAAATTCCTTATTCGAGATGTTTCTCGGTTCGGGAGGTAGATTTATAGAAAGGGAAGGTGTTAGCACCCTTTCTATCCGTGGTTATCCACGGGCTCTTAGGTACTTGCTCTTATGTTTTCAAAATTTGTTCGCTTTTCAAGTGTGAGTGGGTTTTGAAAAAGTTTGTTTGGAAAACTTCTAAGTAACTCTTGTATCAGTCCTCAAGAGTGTATGAAGTGTTTTGTTTGAAAACTTTTTTGAAAGTGTAAGGTGTGAAAAGTATTTTGTTTGTTTTTGAAAAGAGCAAGTACCCATGAGTCATATACCTACCCTAAGGAATTAAGCTGTGTAAGAGTCCTTTAGATAGTGCTATCCCACCATTGAGAGGTAGGTAGCACCATCATTGGAGGTGTTCGGGTCAATTCGATTATCGGGACTGTCTGGTCACCGAAGCAACGGTAGGACAACTTAGAAGTAACCCTAATATCCTAGATCCTTTTATCCGAGGCAAACGTTTCGAGGCAACTGGATCTTTAGACAAAGGGAGACCTCTAAGACGTCCTATACTTGATGACCACGTTTCGAGGCAACGAGTGAAGCGTACCCTAGAAGTGGCATGTGCTTTGTGTGTTGTTTTTCAGTTAATTTTTGTCTTGTACATGTTATTTTGTGAGCTACGGATTGGTTTTATTTTTTCATACATTCTTTCATGCATTTAACAGTTAGGGGTGCAGAAAGTAAATTGCGGAAATATAAATTCTACGCTATTACAAGGCGCGGGTCTATACATCGTCAAAAATACAAAGACCCATTTTGGTAAATAAGTACGAGAAATTAAAATAAAGCGGTAAACCTAATTACTATTACATTCTTGGAAGCAATTACATAATAATCAAAATAAAATGCGCGCGAATAAAAAATACTCGGGAACGTTCTAAGGGTTTTGCCCCTTTTAAGAAAAGAAATTGAATTTTTTTTGTCTTTTTTGAATTAAATGCAATTAATTAAATAAAGCCTAATCTAATTAATTAAATTATTAAAAAAAATGCTTTTATATTTTTTATGTTTTTTTAATGAAAATAAAATAAAGGAATTAAAATTGAAAGTTAATAAAACCTAATTCTAAACTTATTTTAATTATTAAAAAAAGTTAAAGTTGCTTAATTAAACTATTTTATTTGTTAATATTTATTTTACAAAAATAAAATGAATTTAATAATAATAATAATGTTAGTTCTTTTTTTTGATTTTTTATGAAAATATTAATTATGTTAATTGTCAATAAAAAAGAATAAGAAATAAAATAAGGCAAATAAAAATGCAATGACAAAATAAAAATGCAAACCCAAGGGGGTTTTAGGCCAGAATTGGGTGTGTGTTCAGAAATTCCAGCCCATTAAGCTTCCAGGCCTGTTGACTTCCTTGCTTGCCTATGCACAAGGTTGACCAGGGTACATGGTGGGGATCAACTCCTGGCCTTTGGATGCATGCTTGAGGACACATGGCGTGTTTGAGTGTGAGGTGTATGATGCACCTTTCTTGTGAACCTGCACATAAGTATGTAAAGAAAAAAAAACATGGAAATTATGGGGGACCTGGGATGTTGATGGAGTGCTTGGAAGTAGTTGAATCTGGATAGATCAGGTCTTTCGAGCTTGACAACTTCAAGGAAATTTTTGCAATTTTGGGGCGTTCTCTAGGCTGTGTGTATTTTTGTTTGTAATGCTTTCTCATGGCTTGTATTTATAGAGGAGATGGAGGGGACAAAGAAATAAGGCAAGAATCCAAGCCATAAAGCCATGCTTTCAAACCAAAATCCAACAAATTAAAAAGCTTCCAAAATTTGCAAAACTTTCCCTTTCCATGCTTACATGCATCTGGACATCTTGGCACAAATTTATGGGCCCAAGGCTGATCCAAAGTGTTAGCCCATGTGCCCAAAACAAATATCTATTATTTTATGCCTTTTATTTTATATTTATTTGAATAAAATAAAATAAAATGTGAATAAAATAGCTAGAAATTGCAAGGTGTTTGAATCTTTAAATCTCCTTGAAATGGCCTGGAAGGTAGAATTAGGATTTGAATTTTCTTGAGTTTTTTTTGGAATTGGTTTGGCCGTTTTTGTGATGCTTAAGTCGTGCTTGAGGTATGGAACACTTGCATATGTGTCTTTTAGTGAGAATCAAGCAATAATGTGAACCTTTAACCCTTGCAATGAAGTCTTGAGATTTCCTCTTTATCACCATTAAAGCTTTGCCATTTTTGTCCAAAATTTGAATTTTATGCTTAAAATGGATCTTACACAAAATTGGTAGGTGGATTATGATGTATCAAAGCCATTCAAGCCACAAGATATCCCTTAATTAATTTTTTTGATTTTTATTTGAATTTTATGGATTTAAAATGAATTAAATCAATAAAATTAAATAAAAATAGAAAAAATAATTTTTTTAATCTTGAAATAAATCAAGGGACACGTGGGTGGCGTGGCAAAGCTGAATCAAGTGGAAAAAGTGGGCCCTTTTGTCAAAAATTGAAGTTTCAAGGATAGTTGACTTTTGCCATTTCACAAAAATTTCCCAACTTCTCTAATGCATATCTTGCTCAATTTTGATGATATGAACATGTTCTTGGACATTTTGGAAAGGCCTTGAAGTCCTCTAACCAATGCCTTTGGTACCATGTCATTTTTATTTACCAATCTCAAGTTATGGTCTTTGACTTAAAATGCCTTTTTGTTGACTTTTTGAAAATGACCTATAATGTTGAAATTGATAACTTTTTGTGAGAGCATTTCTTGGATTTGGAATGTGAATATGAGTTATAGGAAATGTCCTCCCCTTCAAAATGAGCATTGGATGGGATTTTTCTGATGAACCATGAAAAAGTTATGCCTTGGTCAAGTTACAGTTGACTTTTCAACTGTCCAAAAATAGGAACTTTTGCATCTTGATGATTTCTGAGCCATTCTTGTGGAATCATGGTCAAGATTTGACCAAATGATGATTGTGGCTTCAAAATAAGATGTTGACCAAAAATTTTGACTTTTGACTGCCAAATTACCATTTTGCCCCTACAGTTGATTGTGAAGCAATTAGGGTTTTTGACTGTGCAACTTGACCTTGTGAGCCTTGAAACTTGACATGTAGGTGCTTGACAATGTATATGAGCATATGGTACTTGATTGAGCCCTTGAAAACCTCAACTTCCTTGCAAGAACCAAAACCCTAATTTTGACTGGCTTAGGAGGATGGTTTGACTGTGCAGCCCTTGAGTAGACTTGAGATGATGCTTGCCAAAACTTTGAAGAATATGGGAGGGCAAATTTTGGGGTACAACACTATCCCTAGCAGAGTTCATCAAAATTCCCAACAAAGCTTATCAACGGAATCCCCAGCGGAGTTATGGTTAAATTCTCAGCGAAGTATCTCTTCCCACAGAGTAATTCCCCGCAGAGTAATCTCTTCAACAAGTTTATTCCTCAACTGAGTCATCTTCTCCTACCGGTTTATTCTTGCAAGCATCATCCCCAGTGGAAACGAAGAACTCTACTCTTCAGCAGCAGCCCAGGATTCAACGAACTTCCTGGCATTCGCCAAGAATTTATTTTCCCAGACGAAGATACATTCATAAACATCACATTGTTATACATCATGATACATGCATATACACATCATATCATACAAACTCATTTATGTCGAGAACATCATTGCTTGATCCATATCATGCATTGCATATGACTGACCTTTACCTTTCAGGAAGGATACAGTTAAATGATCAGCTATGTCAAAGTAGACAAATACAGTCAAAAGAGGCCAATCCAGTCAAAGAAGACAAGTCCAGTTAAATTAATTCCTAAAGTCAAAGAAGACAGCCTGTCGTCTTAGACAATCCGTCATTATAGACACCCGTCAATGTAGACATCCGTCATTATAGACACCCGTCAATATAGACACCCGTCAATGTAGACACCCGTCAATGTAGACACCCGTCAATATAGACACCCGTCAATGTAGACATCCGTCATTATAGACACCCGTCAATGTAGACAACCCGTCAATATAGACACCCGTCAATATAGACATCTGTCATTATAGACACCCGTCATTATAGACACCCGTCATTATAGACATTCATCAATGTAGACAACCCGTCAATATAGACACCCGTCAATATAGACACTCGTCAATGTAGACAACCCGTCAATGTAGACAACCCGTCAATATAGACACCCGTCAATGTAGACATCCGTAAATGTAGACACCCGTCAATATAGACACCCGTCAATATAGACATCCGTCAATGTAGACACCCGTCCATGTAGACACCCGTCAATGTAGACACCCGTCAATATAGACACCCGTCATTAAAGATAATTCGTCGTTGAAGACAACTCGTCGTTGAAGACAACCCGTCATTAAAAACAATCTGTCATTATAGACAATCCGTCATTAAAGGCAACCTGTCATTGAAGACAACCTGTCATTGAAGACAACCTGTCATTGAAGACAACCTCGTCGTTGAAGACAACTCGTCCATGAAGACAAACTGTCAGTAGAGACAACCCATCAACATTTTGAAGTTGTAGATTCGATACATGTATCTAGCCAGGGCATATCTGCATGAAGAGTTTAGAGATTTGATACATGTATCCAGCCAGGGCATATCTGTAGATGACTAATTCCAGATTCGATACTTGTATCTAGCCAGGGCATATCTGTGAGTGATTTATTGTAGATTCGATACCTGTATCCATCCAGGGCATATCTGCATGAAGAGTTTAGAGATTCGATACCTGTATCCAGCCAGGGCATATCTGTAGACGACTTGTTTCGGATTCGATACCTGTATCTAGCCAGGGCATATCTGTGGGCGACTAATTCCAGATTCGATACCTGTATCTAGTCAGGGCATATCTGTGAGCAATTGATTGTAGATTCGATACCTGTATCTAGCCAGGACATATCTGCATGAAGAGTTTGAAGATCAACCCCTGTAACAGGCCAAGAAATTATCTTTCTTTCTCAAGTACGCAAGTTCTCGCTAAGGAATCTCTTATGCGATCGACACCCCCAGATGGCATCTTTAAGCCCATCTCCACAACTGTCCATTACATTCCCAAATGGCATCTATAAGTCCATTCCCGACAAGGTTCTGTCACATCTCCAGATGGCATCTATAAGCCCATCCTCCTATCCACCATCTTTCCAAATGGCATCTGTAAGCCCATTCCCGACATCACATTGCTGATACTACACTATGCGAGTGCAAATTTCTGGGCACTCTAGTGTTCAATCATCTTCCACCTTCGGATCACGAAAGGCACGCAAGCCAATCTACATCCTCAGGTTTAAGAAGATTGAACAGGGGCAATTGTTGTACCCCAAAATTTTCCCTCCCATATTCTCCAAGATTTAACAAGAATCATATTCAAATGGCTCAAGATTCCTCAAGGGGTTGCACAGTCCAAATGCCTCCTAAGCCAGTCAAAATTAGGGTTTTGGTTCCTTCAATTAATTTGAGGTTTTCAATGGCTCAATCAAGTCCCATAGGCCTACATACATTGTCAAGCATCTACATGTCAAGTTTCAAGACTTGCAATGCCAGTTTGCACAGTCAAAAGCCCTATTTGGTTCACAATCAACTACAGGGGTAAAATGGTCATTTTACAGTCAAAAGTCAGAATTTTTGGTCAACATCTTATTTTGAGCTCATAATCATCATTTGATCAAGTCTTGATCATGATTCCACAAGCATGACTCAAAAATCATCAAAGATGCAAAACTTACTATTTTTGGACAGCAGAAAAGTCAATTGTACCTTGACCAAGGCATAACTTTTTCATGATTCATCAGAAAAATCCCATCCAATGCTCATTTTGAAGGGGATGACATTTCCTACAACTCATCTTCACATTCCAAGTCCAAGAAATGCTCTCGCAAAAAGTTATCAATTTCTACATTATAGGTCAATTTCAAAAGTCAACAAAAATGCACTTCAAGTCAAAGACCATAACTTGAGATTGGTAAATCCAAATGACATGGGACCAAAGGCATTGGTTATAGGACTTCAATACCTTTCTAAAATGTCCAAGAACATGTTCATATGATCAAAATTGAGCAAGATATGCATTGGAGAAGTTGGGAAATTTTCATGAATTTGCAAAAGTCAACTTTGCTCAAAACACATCATTTTTGCTAATGGGCCTCAAATTTCTTCTTGAAACTTTGTCCAAGGCCTATGCACGACCCATTGAGATTAACTTGATTTATTTTCTTATTTTTGTTAATTAATTGGATTTTTAATTGATTTTTAATTCATTTAATTAATTTAATTGTAGGAAAATACCAAGATATGATTTCTAAATCTTTTTGTGAAGCAAATAAGCTCAAGACAAGCTGGAGATTTCGTGTGCACATCAAGGGGACCAAAATCTCCCAATTTGGCAAGGTTTTTCAATCAAAAAGATTGAAAAATATTTGATTGAAAATCAAATATACAAATCATAATGCAATGGATTTCTTGACTAGAAGTTAACCTAATTCCATTCTATTATAAGTGCATAAGCTAAACCTAAAGCCTGGGACGTGGAAAAGCTGCTGTAAGAGCCATAACCAATATTGAAAAATCAAGAAAAAAGCCAAAACTGTTTTTCATATTTCAGACCAATTCAAAGCCTTAGAGCGATTCAAACATATTGCTGGAAGTTTCAGGAATGATTTGGAATCAAAACCACGTGCTAGAACTCAAGGAATCGCCCAGAATAGTCGCACGATTTACCACTTTTTCCATAATTGTAATTCATATTTCATGCATCATTAACACTATTTGCTGTTTGATTTGTATTATATGAATCCATGGGAAGCTGATGGTGCAGGTTAATTGAATTATAGAGCCTTAAATCAAAAGATACCATTGAAGAAATCTAGGGTTCCAAAGCTTTGATTTTGGGGTTTTTCAGCATGGGAAAAATTAGGCTTCATAATGCCTATGGTTGAGATCGCTGCGTCCAGACGAATCGAACCCTACCCTCGCGAACAATTTATCTTGCGCACAGACCTAATCGCTATTTTCTCTTTTTCAGTTTGTGGGGGTTAAAACCCCCCGCTATCTAACATATATTTTGCAGGTTTCAGCGAAGGAGATGAAGATGTGTTGCTCCATGATTGGTCCATTCAAATAAAGCGCGCGCTTGTTTCTCTTTCCAGCATAAGCGTTATGTTTTTTATATTATATTTATTGGTCATTATACTAACAGAAGCAAGCGCGTGGTGGAGTGGTTAGTGATCTGGCTGATCATCATTGGGACCTGGGTTCGATTCCCAGGTCCACCCAAAATTCTCATATTATTTTTCATAATGTATTCTCATGCAGCGCTTTAGGAGGTGTCCATCATACACCTTGCTCATCCAGACGCCAAGTGTCTTCAAGCATCAATCCAGTGATCAAAAGATGAGGAGCACCATGCTCCCAGTCAACAAGCGCTTTGGAGGATCCACAAAGTCAACGCAGGCTTGAGTTTATGGGCCTCAGTTTGCTAATTCACCTCCATACCTGGGCCAGCACCCCCCTGGTTTTCTTTCTATTTCCTTTTTCTTTCTTTTTATTTTCTTTTAATAATTATTATTTTATTATTTAATTAATTCATAAATTATTTTTCATAATAAAAACAGAAACTTAAAAGATTGTTTATTTTTATTATTTATTATTTTCACTATTAATAATTATTTTTGTAAATAAACTCTAACAAACCAATTTAGTAAATTAGGTTTAATTTTGATTTTTTTCATAACAAATAAAAATAGCCTAGAATTAGGGTTTTGATAATTTTAATTTCTTTTTATTTACACAAAAAAACATAAAAAACACAAAAATATTTCTTTCTTGTAATTAATTAATTAATTAGTAATTAGGTTTAATATTTAATTTAAATGCAAAAAAGGACCAATTTCAATTCTTTTCTCAAAAAGGGTCAAAACCCTAAGGACGTCCCGATTCAATCTTTCGCGCGCATGTTTATTTTGATTCATATTTATGTATCTGCTCCGGAAATGTAATAGTTAATTAGGCTTTTATCGCTTTATTTACTTTTCTCGCATTTATTTTCCAAACGGGTTTTGTTTTTGGCGATGTATAGACCCGTGCCTTGTAATAGCGTAGATTCAACTTTCCGCAATTTATTTTCCGCACTCTTAACTGTTAATATGCATGCAAGACTTGTCTGAAAAAATAAAATCAAAGCGTAGCTCACAAATACATGTGCAAAGATAATATGAATTGAACTTAACACACATGCACATGCCACCCCTAAGGTACGCCTCACTTGGTTGCCTCGAGGTGGTCATCAAGTATAGGGTGTTTTAGAGGTCGCCCTCCTGTCTAAAGATCCAGTTGCCTCGAAACAGTTTCCTCGGATAAAAAGGATCTAGGACATTAGGGTTACCGCTAAGGCGTCCTACCATTGCTTTGGTGACCACACATGTCTCTATAATCGAATTGTCCCGAATAACTCCAACGACGGTGCTACCTACTTCTCAATAGTGGGATAGTACTGTCTAAAGGACTCTTACACAACTTAATTCCTTAGAGTAGGTAGATTTCTCCTGGGTACTTGCTCTTTCAAAAAACAAAAACAACTTTTCGCACCTACACTTTCAAAAAAGTTGTCAAACAAACACTTCATACACTCTTGAGGACTGATACAAGAGTTACCTAGAAGTTTTTCAAACTAAACTTTTTTTCAAAACCCACACACACTTGAAAAGCAAACAATTTTTGAAAACATAGTGAGCAAGTACCTAAGAGCCCGTGGATAACCACAGATAGAAAGGGTGCTAATACCTTCCCTTTCTATAAATCTACCTCCCGAACCGAGAGACATCTCAAAAAAAGGAATTTTGCTGTGCTTTTGTCCTTTCCATGTTGGAGAACATAAAAGACGGTGGCGACTCTTGCTTACCGCGACATTTCGCGAACCAGCATTCCAAAACAGTCAGTTCTATTTCCACCGATCACACCGGCAATTTATCGCTTTCTATATACTGTATAGTAATTAGGGTTTGTATGCGAAGATTCAAAATCAACCGCTAGATAACCTAACACCAAGATAAATTCATGACAATCAATACACAATTCACACTTGCACCCCTAGGGTAATCCCGCTTGTTGCCTTCAAAAATAGGCCATGCTTGCATGTTGAGTTTCTTTGGCAAAACAAAACAAATCGAATGATCATAGTCCCTCGATGACGATTTCGAAGTTGCCTAAACAAAATGATCATAGTCCCTTCAAGCAAAAATTGCCAAAGACACTTGGCACCATTGCATTCATGGTCTAAACGATGACCCGCGCCCGTCCCGTTAACATCCTAACACAAGATTGCCCACCAAATACAATGGTGGAACAATACTGTTAAAAGGGTTAAAACATGAGAAAATCTTTGAGTAAATTTAGGGGTAGACAACTCTTAGTTACTTGATCAAACTTGCAAAACACACTTGCCTATTTTCAAAACACACTTCACAAACACAATTTCCAAACAACTTTCAAAAACATTGAAATATCTTTTCGAAAAGACAAACACCTTTGTAAAACATTCGAGTAAAGAATTGTTACAACGGTTGCCTAGACAAGGTATATTTTTCAAAACATTTTCAAAAACACACACACACCACCATTTCAAGCAATTGAAAATCAAGGTAAGTGATCTAAAACAAGTAACTAAGAGCCCATGGATAACCATGGATGAAAAGGGTGCTAATACCTTCCCTTTTCATAATCTACCCCCCGAACCCACGAAAACATCTCAAAGGTTTTTCCTGTGCTTTTTAACCTTTCCTTTAGGATAAAATAAAAAGTCAGTGGCGACTCTTGCTAAACCGAACAAGTGCGAAAACAAACGCAAAACCTCAAGTCAATTCTCCCACCGTATCACAGAACTGGCGACTCTGCTGGGGATTCCTTTAAAAGTGGGGTTACCTTAGAATTTTAGATCACCTTTGCTTTGATTGCTTTGATTGCTTTACTTTTTGGGTCCTTGTTTGGGTTTGTTGTAAATCCTACACCCGGATTTTGGGGCACCTTCTTAGGTAAATAGCAATAAAATTGTGAGGGAACTGTCCGGGGTATACCGACATGGTTGAAGCAGTAAGCTATGTTAGTGTGACATATTTGTGAGTACCGATAACCCTTGAGTTCAATCAAGGAGAGTACGGGGCCGCTGAGTGATGTCATGAAGCACTAACGAACTCTTAGAACCTTAATTGACCATCCTAGCCTTTTTAGGGGTACTGAGATGACCGACTTTGGTGCAGTCCGAAGTTGGTAGATACTCGACACTACACTCATTGAGGGTTGTTTTCTTGGAATATTTTGGTCGCCAGTTAAGTGGCTAAACCAAAACAATGAACACAGAAAATAATCCAATGATATTGAGCTCCTTAGAACCCGGTTTCTATTTTAGGACAGGATGAGCCAACTAACTTCAAGAGGGTACTTACCTACAAACCCCATGCAAGCCTAAACCTAAGGACTTGTTTGCTTTGTGTGAATATGATTACCTGTATATACACTTACTTGCTTTTGCATACATGTACATAACATCATGACATCATACCATAGCATTTTCAATGGCTATTTCAAGTATCTTGAGGGTCTTTTGATGCAGGGTTACCTTGAACCAGACGTCTACCAAGGGGCAAGAGGGTTCTCCTCTAAACAAATGCCATCAAAGATCAAGTGCAACAACTTGAATCAGGGGCTATGACCCACTTGACATGGTGAGCTTGATTCTCGTGGAAAGACATCCACAGGTGCAAAGTTCTCCAATCAAAGATCGAAGTTCAACCTCTAACATTTTCTTGTGTTTACCCCAAGAGATCCTTGAAAACATTGCATAAATATATCATACATACCATTGCATGACAGGTTTCCCATACAGGTCTCCTTATCTTCCTACTGTTTATTTCAGTAAGATGGATATGGAACAAACGGTGAAAGATCTCCAAGCTCAAAACGCTCAATTCCAACAAATGCTTCTGAGTATGGGTAAAGGGCAAGAGGATCTGAAAGCTCTCCTTCTCAAAGACAAGAAGAAGAAGTCCAAGAAGGCAACGAGCATCCTGAACTTGGGGAGAAGACCTAAAACCCAAGACCTTTCAACTCCACCCAACATAGGGGCCAGTCTTGAAGAAGACCACAATTTGGAGATTGTTGAAGCTGACTATTCCGAGGAACAATATCCTCTCGCTGATGACAAGTACAAATAGTTGGAGGATCGCCTCAATGCTATGGAAGTTCAAGAAATACCTGGCTTGGATTAGGAGACATGGGTTTGGTTCCTGGATTGGTCATTCCGCCAAAATTCAAAGTCCCTACCTTCGCCCTGTATGATGGAGTCTCTTGCCCTAAGATGCATCCAAAGTCTTATGTCCACAAGATTCAACCATACACAATTGATCCAAATCTTTGGATCCTTTTCTTCCAAGAAATCCTGGTAGGGGCTCAACTCGAGTGGTTCTATTAAGTGGAGAGTTCTCGCATCCACACCTGGGAAGATTTAGCTATGGCTTTTTACAAACAGTATCAATACAATGCTGATCTTGCACCAACTCGTGTGCAATTGCAGAACATGACCATGGGTTCTGACGAGAGCTTCAAAGAATACGCTCAAAAGTGGAGAGATCTGGCTGGTAGGGTGCAACCCCCTTTAACTGACAGAGAGTTAATGGACATCTTCATGGGAACTTTGACAGGGCCTTTCTTCAACCACTTAATTGGAAGCTCCTCAGCTGGGTTCACCGAGCTAATACTGACCGGTGAAAGGGTCGAAGCTGGCATCAAAAGTGGGAAGATCCAAGGAGCTACTCCCTCTGATGTTCAGAAAATTCCCCACAATGGGAAGGAAGAGTCCAATGCAGTGGCTAATCAAAAGGGTCGTCATGACCAACACGTAGGAGCAATCTTGATCTCTAATCCTACGCCTGCTCAACAAAGACAGGGGCATCAGCATAAGGAGGTCGCACCTAAGAGGCAGTTCACCAACATCAACATGCCGCTGTCTCAAGCACTGCAACACTTGTTTAAGATGAATCTGATTACATTGAGGGCTCCCCTCCAGAACCCAAATACTTATGCTCCTACCTATCATCCCAATGAAAGGTGTGCATACCACTCTGACAGTCCGGGGCATGACACAAACAACTGTTGGCCTCTGAAGAACAAGATCCAAGACATGATTGATGCCAAGGAGATCGAGTTTGACCCTCCGGAAACTCTAGCATGATCACTGCTCCTATGCCAAGTCATTGAGAATGTCTTCGTTTCATTTGAATTTTCAAAGTTGTAATTTCTTTTATTGTTCAAACAATTATCTTTTAATGTCAAACTCTGTGTCATTAATGCATTGCATATCTTTGTCTTGAATTCATCCATTCGTTTTCACTACTCTTATGTTTTCTTTATGATATTTAACTCTTGATAAAAAGATGCAAGCCTTTAGAGGGAGGATGACGAAACAATGCCATAATCTCATACAGTATGCTTTTGAACAGACCTCGCTGATGATGTACAAGCATTTCTTTCAATTCCCAAACACTGGAGTTATAAGGAAGATAATCCCTAGTCAACCCCTTCGAGCCAAAGAAGTAGGAGTTTTCTGTTCTAAACAAATTGAAACCTTTGATTTAAACCTGGGGCAGGGTAGTCTCTCAGTTAATTCAAAAAAAGGATGCGCATTGAAGTCGCAAACTCTCAGTTCGTAATACAACGAACGACATCAAAAAGAGAAAAATATTCCTCTGGAATCAAAAGGACAGTGATGGTTCCTTATCTCATAGGCAGTCATTACCTCTCGAAAGAGAAAAGCCCACCAAGCCAAAACCTATAAAGGAGGCTTAAGAAAGCTAGGGCATCCCGCTGACTGTAATCTCGAAAACAGGAACAGTCAGGCAAAAGTTAGGGATAACAAATCAAAAGAACGAGGTCATTACAAATCCTCAACAACATGAAAAATGTTGCAAAAGAAAAAGGAGATGATGACTGTATTCCAAAATCCAACTTGTGTGAACCATCACAAAAAAGGTCGTTCCAAACTCGAACAGAGTTCGACGCACGATTAACTGAGTTTAGGATTGAAGGACATCACGAAGAGCGGGTGGGTACAAATATACTTTGAGCCTTTATCCTTTGTTTCTTAAACCGTGAACCAAGCCACGTTACAACCCTTCAAAAGTCCTAATTGAAGCATGGGTTAGTTCGAAAGCATACTGTTTCAAAAGGTATCCTGACTCCTGTAAGGCTTTGCTCTAAATCTTGTGTTGATTTTGTCTTATAAAAAGTTTTCCGCTAAAAAACGCATTTTTCAAAACTTCGAGACAAGCATAAACTTTGCATTATTTGAATATAGTTGTTTGCAAATGGTTATTTGTTTAACAGCGGAGAAATTCATACAGCGAATGTTCGGAGGAACGAAAACTCTCTGAGTGAGAAAAATCACTTCAAAAAGGATGACACTTCCATTACAAAAATCTCCTATCAACAAGGGGGCATGACATGTCACTATCCAGTTAACCTGGGGCAGTCCAGTCAAGGTTTCAACAGATCTTTCAAAATCCAGTTAACCTGGGGAAGTCCAGTCAAGGTTTCAACAGATCTTTCAAAGTTCAGTTAACCTGGGGCAGTCCAGTCAAGGTTTCAACAGATCTTTCAAAGTTCAGTTAACCTGGGACAGTCCAGTCAAGATTTCAACAAATCTCTCAAAATTTCAGTAAACTTTGGGCAAGTCTCCATTATCATCACTTGGGGCATTCGAATGTCAATCACCAAGGTCATCAAAATTCCTTCATCACCTGCTGGAAGTTACAACTACCAACAAAATAACAGACAATTGAAGCTCCTAAAAATTTGTTTCTCTCAAGAATAAAGACTCTCATCCTTAAAACCTCGGAAGATTGGTATACTCCCAGTTTCTGACCGTTAATAGAATGAAGATTCTCATCACCTCAGAAGATTGGTATACTCCCAATTTCTGACCCTTAACAAAATCAAGATCAGATTTCCGTCTAGAGATAGTTCATATGTGACCCAGATTTGGCGACATTCTGAAACTTATTCTAGATTTCCTTCTAGAGATAGTTCAGATGTGACCCGAATTTGGCGACATTCCGATACTTATTCCAGATTTCATTCTAGAGATAGTTCAGATGTGACCCAGATTAGGCGACATTCCGATACTTATTCCAGATTTCCTTCTAGAGATAGTTCAAATGTGACCCAGATTTGGCGACATTCCGATACTTATTCCAGATTTCCTTCTAGAGATAGTTCAGATGTGACCCAGATTTGGTGACATTCCGATACTTATTCCATATTTTCCTTCTAGAGATAGTTCAGATGTAACCCAGATTTGGCGACATTCCGATACTTATTCCAGATTTTCCATCTAGAGATAGTTCAGATGTGACCCAGATTTGGCGACATTCCGATACTTATTCCAAATTTTCCTTCTAGAGATAGTTCAGATGTGACCTAGATTTGGCGACATTCCGAAACTTATTCCAGATTTCCTTCTAGAGATAGTTCAGATGTGACCCAGATTTGGCGACATCCCGATACTTATTCCAGATTTCATTCTAGAGATAGTTCAGATGTGACCCAGATTTGGCGACATTCTGATACTTATTCCAGATTTCATTCTAGAGATAGTTCAGATGTGACCCAGATTTGGCGACATTCCGATACTTATTCAAGATTTCCTTCTAGAGATCGTTCAGCTGTGACCCAGATTTGGCGACATTCCGATACTTATTCCAGATTTCATTCTAGAGATAGTTCAGATGTGACCCAGATTTGGCGACATTCCGAAACTTATTCAAGATTTCCTTCTAGAGATAGTTCAGATGTGACCCAGATTTGGCGACATTCCCATACTTATTCCAGATTTCTTTCTAGAGATAGTTCATATGTGACCCAGATTTGGCGACATTCTGAACCTTATTCCATATTTCCTTCTAGAGATAGTTCAGATGTGACCCAGATTTGGCGACATTCCGATACTTATTCCATATTTCCTTCTAGAGATAGTTCAGATGTTACCCAGATTTGGTGACATTCCGATACTTATTCCAGATTTCCTTCTAGAGATAATTCAGATGTGACCCAGATTTGGCGACATTCCGATACTTATTCCAGATTTTCCTTCTAGAGATAGTTCATATGTGACCTAGATTTGGCGATATTCCGATACTTATTCCAGATTTTCCTTCTAGAGATAGTTCAGATGTGACCCAGATTTGGCGATATTCCGAAACTTATTCCAGATTTCCTTCAAGAGATAGTTCAGATGTGACCCAGATTTGGCGACATTCCGATACTTATTCCAGATTTCATTCTAGAGATAGTTCAGATGTGACCCAGATTTGGCGACATTCCGATACTTATTCCAGATTTCATTCTAGAGATAGTTCAAATGTGACCCAGATTTGGCGATATTCCGATACTTATTCCAGATTTCCTTCTAGAGATAGTTCAGACGTGACCCAGATTTGGTGACATTCTGATACTTATTCCAGATTTCATTCTAGAGATAGTTCAGATGTGCCCCAGATTTGGCGATATTCCGAAACTTATTAAAGATTTCCTTCTAGAGATAGTTTAGATGTGACCCAGATTTGGCGACATTCCGATACTTATTCCAGATTTCCTTCTAGAGATAGTTCAGATGTAACCCAGATTTGGCGACATTCCGATACTTATTCCAGATTTTCCTTCTAGAGATAGTTCAGATGTGACCCAGATTTGGCGACATTCCGATGCTTATTCCAGATTTCCTTCTAGAGATAGCTCAGATGTGACCCAGATTTGGCGACATTCCGATACTTATTCCAGATTTCCTTCTAGAGATAGTTCAGATGTGACCCAGATTTGGCGACATTCCGATACTTATTCCAGATTTCATTCTAGAGATAGTTCAGATGTGACCCAGATTTGGCGACATTTCGATACTTATTCTAGATTTCCTTCTAGAGATAGTTCAGATGTGACCCAGATTTGGCGATATTCCGATACTTATTCCAGATTTCATTCTAGAGATAGTTCAGATGTGACCCAGATTAGGCGACATTCCGATACTTATTCCAGATTTCCTTCTAGAGATAGTTCAAATGTGACCCAGATTTGGCGACATTCCGATACTTATTCCAGATTTCCTTCTAGAGATAGTTCAGATGTGACCCAGATTTGGTGACATTCCGATACTTATTCCATATTTTCCTTCTAGAGATAGTTCAGATGTAACCCAGATTTGGCGACATTCCGATACTTATTCCAGATTTTCCATCTAGAGATAGTTCAGATGTGACCCAGATTTGGCGACATTCCGATACTTATTCCAAATTTTCCTTCTAGAGATAGTTCAGATGTGACCTAGATTTGGCGACATTCTGAAACTTATTCCAGATTTCCTTCTAGAGATAGTTCAGATGTGACCCAGATTTGGCGACATTCCGATACTTATTCCAGATTTCATTCTAGAGATAGTTCAGATGTGACCAAGATTTGGCGACATTCTGATACTTATTCCAGATTTCATTCTAGAGATAGTTCAGATGTGACCCAGATTTGGCGACATTCCGATACTTATTCCAGATTTCCTTCTAGAGATCGTTCAGATGTGACCCAGATTTGGCGACATTCCGATACTTATTCCAGATTTCATTCTAGAGATAGTTCAGATGTGACCCATATTTGGCGACATTCCGAAACTTATTCAAGATTTCCTTCTAGAGATAGTTCAGATGTGACCCAGATTTGGCGACATTCCCATACTTATTCCAGATTTCTTTCTAGAGATAGTTCAGATGTGACCCAGATTTGGCGACATTCTGAAACTTATTCCATATTTCCTTCTAGAGATAGTTCAGATGTGACCCAGATTTGGCGACATTCCGATACTTATTCCATATTTCCTTCTAGAGATAGTTCAGATGTTACCCAGATTTGGCGACATTCCGATACTTATTCCAGATTTCCTTCTAGAGATAATTCAGATGTGACCCAGATTTGGCGACATTCCGATACTTATTCCAGATTTTCCTTCTAGAGATAGTTCACATGTGACCTAGATTTGGCGATATTCCGATACTTATTCCAGATTTTCCTTCTAGAGATAATTCAGATGTGACCCAGATTTGGCGATATTCCGAAACTTATTCCAGATTTCCTTCAAGAGATAGTTCAGATGTGACCCAGATTTGGCGACATTCCGATACTTATTCCAGATTTCATTCTAGAGATAGTTCAGATGTGACCCAGATTTGGCGACATTCCGATACTTATTCCAGATTTCATTCTAGAGATAGTTCAGATGTGACCCAGATTTGGCGACATTCCGATACTTATTCCAGATTTCCTTCTAGAGATAGTTCAGACGTGACCCAGATTTGGTGACATTCTGATACTTATTCCAGATTTCATTCTAGAGATAGTTCAGATGTGCCCCAGATTTGGCGATATTCCGAAACTTATTAAAGATTTCCTTCTAGAGATAGTTTAGATGTGACCCAGATTTGGCGACATTCCGATACTTATTCCAGATTTCCTTCTAGAGATAGTTCAGATGTAACCCAGATTTGGCGACATTCCGATACTTATTCCAGATTTTCCTTCTAGAGATAGTTCAGATGTGACCCAGATTTGGCGACATTCCGATGCTTATTCCAGATTTCCTTCTAGAGATAGCTCAGATGTGACCCAGATTTGGCGACATTCCGATACTTATTCCAGATTTCCTTCTAGAGATAGTTCAGATGTGACCCAGATTTGGCGACATTCCGATACTTATTCCAGATTTCATTCTAGAGATAGTTCAGATGTGACCCAGATTTGGCGACATTTCGATACTTATTCCAGATTTCCTTCTAGAGATAGTTCAGATGTGACCCAGATTTGGCGACATTCCGATACTTATTCCAGATTTCATTCTAGAGATAGTTCAGATGTGACCCAGATTTGGCGACATTCCGAAAGTTATTCAAGATTTCCTTTTAGAGATAGTTCAGATGTGACCCATATTTGGCGACATTCCGATACTTATTCCAGATTTCCTTCTAGAGATAGTTCAGATGTGACCCAGATTTGGCGACATTCCGATACTTATTCCAGATTTTCCTTCTAGAGATAGTTCAGATGTGACCCAGATTTGGCGACATTCTGATACTTATTCCAGATTTCCTTCTAGAGATAGTTCAGATGTGACCCAGATTTGGCGACATTCCGATACTTATTCCAGATTTCCTTCTAGAGATAGTTCAGATGTGACCCAGATTTGGCGACATTCCGATATTTATTCCAGATTTTCCTTCTATAGATAGTTCATATGTGACCCAGATTTGGCGATATTCCGATACTTATTCCAGATTTTCCTTCTAGAGATAGTTCAGATGTGACCCAGATTTGGCGACATTCCGATACATATTCCAGATTATCCTTCTAGAGATAGTTCATATGTGACCCAGATTTGGCGATATTCCGATACTTATTCCAGATTTTCCTTCTAGAGATAGTTCAGATGTGACCCAGATTTGGCGACATTCCGAAACTTATTCCAGATTTCCTTCTAGAGATAATTCAGATGTGACCCAGATTTGGCTACATTTCGATACTTATTCCAGATTTCATTCTAGAGATAGTTCAGATGTGACCCAGATTTGGTGACATTCCGATACTTATTCCAGATTTCATTCTAGAGATAGTTCAGATGTGACCCAGATTTGGCGACATTCCGATACTTATTCCAGATTTCCTTCTAGAGATAGTTCATATGTGACCCAGATTTGGCGACATTCTGATACTTATTCCAGATTTCATTCTAGAGATAGTTCAGATGTGCCCCAGATTTGGCGATATTCCGAAACTTATTAAAGATTTCCTTCTAGAGATAGTTCAGATGTGACCCAGATTTGGCGACATTCCGATACTTATTCCAGATTTCCTTCTAGAGATAGTTCAGATGTAACCCAGATTTGGAGACATTCCGATACTTATTCCAGATTTTCCTTCTAGAGATAGTTCAGATGTGACCCAGATTTGGCGACATTCCGATGCTTATTCCAGATTTCCTTCTAGAGATAGCTCAGATGTGACCCAGATTTGGCGACATTCCGATACTTATTCCAGATTTCCTTCTAGAGAGAGTTCAGATGTGACCCAGATTTGGCGACATTCCGATACTTATTCCAGATTTCATTCTAGAGATAGTTCAGATGTGACCCAGATTTGGCGACATTTCGATACTTATTCCAGATTTCCTTCTAGAGATAGTTCAGATGTGACCCAGATTTGGCGACATTCCGATACTTATTCCAGATTTCCTTCTAGAGATCGTTCAGATGTGACCCAGATTTGGCGACATTCCGATACTTATTCCAGATTTCATTCTAGAGATAGTTCAGATGTGACCCAGATTTGGCGACATTCCGAAACTTATTCAAGATTTCCTTCTAGAGATAGTTCAGATGTGACCCAGATTTGGCGACATTCCCATACTTATTCCAGATTTCTTTATAGAGATAGTTCAGATGTGACCCAGATTTGGCGACATTCTGAAACTTATTCCATATTTCCTTCTAGAGATAGTTCAGATGTGACCCAGATTTGGCGACATTCCGATACTTATTCCATATTTCCTTCTAGAGATAGTTCAGATGTTACCCAGATTTGGCGACATTCCGATACTTATTCCAGATTTCCTTCTAGAGATAATTCAGATGTGACCCAGATTTGGCGACATTCCGATACTTATTCCAGATTTTCCTTCTAGAGATAGTTCATATGTGACCTAGATTTGGCGATATTCCGATACTTATTCCAGATTTTCCTTCTAGAGATAGTTCAGATGTGACCCAGATTTGGCGATATTCCGAAACTTATTCCAGATTTCCTTCTAGAGATAGTTCAGATGTGACCCAGATTTGGCGACATTCCGATACTTATTCCAGATTTCATTCTAGAGATAGTTCAGATGTGACCCAGATTTGGTGACATTCCGATACTTATTCCAGATTTCATTCTAGAGATAGTTCAGATGTGACCCAGATTTGGCGACATTCCGATACTTATTCCAGATTTCCTTCTAGAGATAGTTCAGACGTGACCCAGATTTGGTGACATTCTGATACTTATTCCAGATTTCATTCTAGAGATAGTTCAGATGTGCCCCAGATTTGGCGATATTCCGAAACTTATTAAAGATTTCCTTCTAGAGATAGTTTAGATGTGACCCAGATTTGGCGACATTCCGATACTTATTCCAGATTTCCTTCTAGAGATAGTTCAGATGTAACCCAGATTTGGCGACATTCCGATACTTATTCCAGATTTTCCTTCTAGAGATAGTTCAGATGTGACCCAGATTTGGCGATATTCCGAAACTTATTCAAGATTTCCTTCTAGAGATAGTTCAGGTGTGACCCAGATTTGGCGACATTCCCATACTTATTCCAGATTTCTTTCTAGAGATAGTTCATATGTGACCCAGATTTGGCGACATTCTGAAACTTATTCCATATTTCCTTCTAGAGATAGTTCAGATTTGGCGACATTCCGATACTTATTCCATATTTCCTTCTAGAGATAGTTCAGATGTTACCCAGATTTGGTGACATTCCGATACTTATTCCAGATTTCCTTCTAGAGATAATTCAGATGTGACCCAGATTTGGCGACATTCCGATACTTATTCCAGATTTTCCTTCTAGAGATAGTTCATATGTGACCTAGATTTGGCGATATTCCGATACTTATTCCAGATTTTCCTTCTAGAGATAGTTCAGATGTGACCCAGATTTGGCGATATTCCGAAACTTATTCCAGATTTCCTTCAAGAGATAGTTCAGATGTGACCCAGATTTGGCGACATTCCGATACTTATTCCAGATTTCATTCTAGAGATAGTTCAGATGTGACCCAGATTTGGCGACATTCCGATACTTATTCCAGATTTCCTTCTAGAGATAGTTCAGATGTGACCCAGATTTGGCGACATTCCGATATTTATTCCAGATTTTCCTTCTATAGATAGTTCATATGTGACCCAGATTTGGCGATATTCCGATACTTATTCCAGATTTTCCTTCTAGAGATAGTTCAGATGTGACCCAGATTTGGCGACATTCCGATACATATTCCAAATTTTCCTTCTAGAGATAGTTCATATGTGACCCAGATTTGGCGATATTCCGATACTTATTCCAGATTTTCCTTCTAGAGATAGTTCAGATGTGACCCAGATTTGGCGACATTCCGAAACTTATTCCAGATTTCCTTCTAGAGATAGTTCAGATGTGACCCAGATTTGGCGACATTCCGATACTTATTCCAGATTTCATTCTAGAGATAGTTCAGATGTGACCCAGATTTGGCGACATTCCGATACTTATTCCAGATTTCATTCTAGAGATAGTTCAGATGTGACCCAGATTTGGCGACATTCCGATACTTATTCCAGATTTCCTTCTAGAGATAGTTCATATGTGACCCAGATTTGGCGACATTCTGATACTTATTCCAGATTTCATTCTAGAGATAGTTCAGATGTGCCCCAGATTTGGCGATATTCCGAAACTTATTAAAGATTTCCTTCTAGAGATAGTTCAGATGTGACCCAGATTTGGCGACATTCCGATACTTATTCCAGATTTCCTTCTAGAGATAGTTCAGATGTAACCCAGATTTGGAGACATTCCGATACTTATTCCAGATTTTCCTTCTAGAGATAGTTCAGATGTGACCCAGATTTGGCGACATTCCGATGCTTATTCCAGATTTCCTTCTAGAGATAGCTCAGATGTGACCCAGATTTGGCGACATTTCGATACTTATTCCAGATTTCCTTCTAGAGATAGTTCAGATGTGACCCAGATTTGGCGACATTCCGATACTTATTCCAGATTTCATTCTAGAGATAGTTCAGATGTGACCCAGATTTGGCGACATTTCGATACTTATTCCAGATTTCCTTCTAGAGATAGTTCAGATGTGACCCAGATTTGGCGACATTCCGATACTTATTCCAGATTTCATTCTAGAGATAGTTCAGATGTGACCCAGATTTGGCGACATTCCGAAACTTATTCAAGATTTCCTTTTAGAGATAGTTCAGATGTGACCCATATTTGGCGACATTCCGATACTTATTCCAGATTTCCTTCTAGAGATAGTTCAGATGTGACCCAGATTTGGCGATATTCCGATACTTATTCCAGATTTTCCTTCTAGAGATAGTTCAGATGTGACCCAGATTTGGCGACATTCTGATACTTATTCCAGATTTCCTTCTAGAGATAGTTCAGATGTGACCCAGATTTGGCGACATTCCGATACTTATTCCAGATTTCCTTCTAGAGATAGTTCAGATGTGACCTAGATTTGGCGACATTCTGATACTTATTCCAGATTTCCTTCTAAAGATAGTTCAAATGTGACCCAGATTTGGCGACATTCCGATACTTATTCCAGATTTCCTTCTAGAGATAGTTCAGATGTGACCCAGATTTGGCGACATTCCGATACTCATTCCAGATTTCATTCTAGAGATAGTTCAGATGTGACCCAGATTTGGCGACATTCCGAAACTTATTCCAGATTTTCCTTCTAGAGATAGTTCAGATGTGACCCAGATTTGGCGACATTCCGATACTTATTCCAGATTTCATTCTAGAGATAGTTCAGATGTGACCCATATTTGGCGATATTCCGATACTTATCCCAGATCAATACCTGCAGCAATCAAAAGATTCTTGCAATCCCCAGCGGAGCTAAAACTTCCAACTATCAATCCCCAAGCAGAGTGAAGACTCTCATTCTCAGTTCCTCACAGGGTATTCAAATATTCTCCAGTGAAGATCCCCTCAAGACAGGAATCCCCAGTAGATTGGCATACAACCTAAGCTCCTGATTCCCCAACAGCGGTCCCAGGACTTCTCATTTTCAATGATCAAAGGATTTTCAATCCCCTGCAGCAGTCAAGGAATTACTTTCCCCGGCAGCAGTCAAGATTCTTTTATCTCCAGCCATCCAGGATTCATCTATCCTCAGCAAGACAGCTCATCAGCTTACATGCGCATTCATCACATTCATATCATAAACATTGATATAACATACATTACATCATGCATCATGACATTGCATACAACTAACTCTTTACCTTTTCAAGAAAGATCAGTCAATAGACAAAGATCATCATCTTCCGAGATTCTTTCTAGAAATAGTTCAGATGTGACCCAGACATGGCGATATTCTGATACTTATTCCAGATTCACCCAGAGATGGTTCAGATGTGACCCAGACATGGCGACATTCTGATACTTATTCCAGATTCATCCAGATGAAGTTTTACACGGACTCATCATCAGGAAACCCTACACCGGTTCCTTCTCAATTTCAGATGCAGTTTTACACGGACTCATCATCAGGAAACCTTACGCCGGTTCCTTCTCCATTTCAAGACTTCTGAAAACAGTTTACGGATTCTCCAAACACGGATGTTAATCTATTGCTTGTTCAGATGCAACTTTTGAAAACAGTTTACGGACGCTTCCCAACATGGATGCTGCTCTATTGCTTATTCAACTTCAAGACTTTTGAAAACAGTTTACGGATGCTTCTAGATACGGATGTCAATCTATTGCTTATTCAGACCCCCAGTTCAGAGATGTTCCAAAACATGGATACCTTTCTGATACTCACCCACTCACCAATGACATACAGTTCAACAAACATTTCCAGATGGCATCTCTAAGCCCATCCTCCTACCAACAACTTCCAGATGGCATCTCTAAGCCCATCCCCCGACAAGATTCTGTCACACCCCTAGATGGCATCTTTAAGCCCATCACCAAATGGCATCTTTAAGCCCATTCCCTCTACCATCACATCACCGAGTGCAAATTTTCTGGGCACTCTAGTGTCCAATCTCCTTTTACCCTCGAGTCGCGAAAGGCAAACTTGCCAATCTAACTCTTCAGGTTCAAGAAGATTGAACAGGGGCAACGGTTGTACCCCAAAATTTTCCCTCTCTCTTTTTTGACAAGAAATCACAGCTTCAGACTTTTCCTGATTTTTCAAATTGGTTTAAGAATCAGTCAAACAGACTTTTCTCATCAGTCAGACAAAATTAGGGTTTTTCATTGATTTTGAATCAGTCAAACAGATTATCAGGGTTTTGGTTAATTTGTTTGAGTTTAGGCTCGGGGTTTGATCAGGCGAACGTTTCTTTGACAATAAATCAAGAATCAGGGTTTGCACGCGCATTTTCAGAAGAATTTGAATCCACAGTGTCTTAATTGACTGTCACATGGTTTTGACGTTTGTTCAAGATTTCTGTCTAAACATCTGGGATAAAAGCTGAGGCATTTAAATTGAGAATTTGCAGTGTTTAGTTTAATCAGTAAAAGGAAAGACATGTGGACGTTTGTTTGATTGACTGTGCAATACTTTTGATTATTCGGAACGCCGGACGTTTATTGATTATTTATCATTTCTAAGTTAAAATTATTGGATATTTTCCAGTTATTATAATTTAAGAAATATAAATAATTAAATAAACAATTGAAGAAGAATTAAAAGATATTAATTGACAAAAGAGCTTTTATTTATTTTTAATTATTAGTACAAATGTTATTTGAATACATTTACAGTATTTACAAATAATGTTATTACAAATAATTGGAAATAAAATAAAGATATCCTAAAGTTTCCTAAGTCTTCATCTTCTAATGCCCCCCATTGCTCAATTAATTTTTATCTGCAAAAACAAAGAAAAGAAAGAAGTCAAATGCAGATGAAATAAAAAGGCAGACAGTTAATCATAAAAAAGCTCATCATTAAAAGTGATTGGCCGAAATCAGTTGCTCACCCTCTCTGCAAATCACAAGAAATACTCTTGGTTCACAAAGAGGGAAAGAGAGATATGCTTGCAAAAAAAAAATGAAATGCACAAGGCTAATGAATATGCCAAATACAAAGTTGCAAAGTTCAAATGGATCAAACGAGCAAAACTGTCAACAAATTGCAAACTGTACATGGCAAACTAAGTTACCAAGAGATGTCAACCAAACTGAAATGCCAAAACAAAACCAAATTGCATTGTTCAAAATGTCAACAAAGCTGTCAAACTGTCAAAAGACTATTAACAAATGTCAAAGCAATGCAGAAAATCTGGGACAAGTACAAGATACAGAGGAAAGAAACAATGCAAGCAACATTTCAAATTCATCATTTTCCAGCCACACTTTTTCAGAGCAAGTACAGATTTAAACAATATAATATGTTTTTTTTCTGTGGAGAGAGAAAAGAGAGAGAGAAGAGGCTTACAGTACAACAGGCTTAAGGACAAGGATATAATAAACATATCAGAACAAGCAAAAAAGAGGCAGAATACACACAAGCTCTCAACCTGTAATCTCAAACAAAAAGCCTAAAACTACAAACTGTTATAGAACCACATAACAAAAACAACAAACGGCCTGCCTCCAAAACAAGCTTCAAGCCTAACCTGTTTCAAAGATACAAGTTTTTTCAAACTGTAACATAACATAAAGTCCGAAGCCTGTCAAAACTCAATATCAAAAAACCTACATCAAACATGAAGCCTTAACCTGCATAGGTTATAAACTACAACCAAAGCTTCCTAAAAACTCATAACCTGTCAAACTACACAAGCCTCATCCTTCAAACAAGCCAAAGTCCTGAAACCTATTAAGCCTCAAACCAGAAAAAGCCATACAAACCCAATCCCAACCACCAAACCAATCCAAACTCTCAGTTTCAATTTCATCATCATTGAGCAAACATATCCAAACAAAGCTCTCAGAACTGGAAAGTTCATCATCAAGCAATGAAGCCAGCACAAAGCCAAGAGAGGAGAAGCTATTCAGAAGTGAAATAATAAGAAAACAGGCATCTCAGATTCAAACATCATCATTGATAAAAAGTTCATCATGAAGCAACAACATCCAAACCCTCAGAGCTAAGCTCATCACAGGGTCCAATAAGGCAGCTCAGAATCAATACCAAGAAACTCAGAAGAAGGCAATACTGAAGCAAAACTATCTCAGAGCTACCATCATTGGCAGAAGCAAGAATATCATCAAATAATCATACAGAAGCAAGCAAAAGAGAGGAAGAGAAGCGAGCAAGCTAGGGTTTTCATTGTCCATCATAAAGCCATAAAAAGCAAAATACGAATACCAGATTTCCAGCAAGCACATCATCATACTCCCTCCACCTCCGGCCGCCTAAAGCGCCTCAAGCTCATTCCTCTGTCTCCTCTCCAAAGGTTTATTTCTTCTTCCCTTTTATTTCATACCTCACACAAATAATGATAACATAAAAAATCAGAATTTGTCAAAGATTAAAAACATATAAAACTTGAAACCCTAATGCGTTAAGACAGAAATCATACCTTTGTGTCATCACTGCCTGAGTAATCCATGGAGGGAGGAGGAGATTGACGGTGGCGCTTGGTGGCCATAGGCAGCGAGGAAGTTTGTTCAGAAACAATGGCCTTCTTTGAGAACGATAAAGACGAAGAGGAGAAGAAGATGAACGGCGCCACTCAACACTGTAACCCTAATCTGAGACAAAATGAAACAAACCCTTAGAAAATATTGTCAAAATCGTCTGGGCCTTGCCCCACAAAAATCCCTAAAGCCCAATGTCTTCAGGCGTGTGCACCCCCCCCCCCCCCCCCCCCCCCCCTCTCTTTTTTGCTTTAATCCATTTTATTTTTACATTGTTTGGGCCAAGCATTCCCCTTAAGCCCATTTTAATTTCTTAAAACTTTACACAAATTAATACCTTTTCTTTACTTTATTTTCTTATGTGATATAATCTAATTTTCTTTGATTAAGTAAAAATAAAATATTAACTTTTGTACAAAAATCTTCTTTAATGTTTATTCCACTTTTAAAAAAAAGTACATAAAAAAAATAGGATTTTTCTAAGTTAAATAATTTTCTTTTTTAGAATTTTTTGTTTAAGTAAACTTTTGTATATAAAATATTAACTAAAATGCATAATCATTAATTTTTCTTAAACTTAAAACATTTTTCTTTTCTTTTAATTAAAACTTTTGTTTATATATAACATTAACAAAAATACAAAAAAAAAAGAATAAAGTACTTAATAAATATATTAGGTTAATATTTGCATCATTTGTAAATAATCACATACACTTTCACAAATACTTTTGATACATTGCTTTTTTATTCTTGTACATTGCTACATTGATATTGAGAATGCAATTCGATTTGGTTGTAAATATTATTTGGACAATACTATCCTGATATGACTCATCCCCATTTGTAAATATTTGTACCCCCATTCCCGAATACTTATTTGTAATAGCTTAGACTTTAAATTCCCGCAATTTATCGCTTTCTATATACTGTGTAGTAATTAGGGTTTGTATGCGAAGATTCAAAATCAACCGCTAGATAACCTAACACCAAGATAAATGCATGACAATCAATACACAATTCACACTTGCATCCCTAGGGTAATCCCGCTTGTTGCCTTCAAAAATAGGCCATGCTTGCATGTTGAGTTTCTTTGGCAAAACAAAACAAATCGAATGATCATAGTCCCTCGATGACGCTTTCGAAGTTGCCTAAATAAAATGATCATAGTCCCTTCAAGCAAAAATTGCCAAAGACACTTGGCACCATTGCATTCATGGTCTAAACAATGACCCGCGCCCATCCCGTTAACATCCTAACACAAGATTGCCCACCAAATACAATGGTGGAACAATACTGTTAAAAGGGTTAAAACATGAGAAAAATCTTTGAGTAAATTTAGGGGTAGACAACTCTTAGTTACTTGATCAAACTTGCAAAACACACTTGCCTATTTTCAAAACACACTTCACAAACACAATTTCCAAACAACTTTCAAAAACATTGAAATATCTTTTCGAAAAGACAAACACCTTTGTAAAACATTCGAGTAAAGAATTGTTACAACGGTTGCCTAGACAAGGCATCTTTTTCAAAACATTTTCAAACACACACACACACACACCACCATTTCAAGCAATTGAAAATCAAGGCAAGTGATCTAAAACAAGTAACTAAGAGCCCATGGATAACCATGGATGAAAAGGGTGCTAATACCTTCCCTTTTCATAATCTACCCCCCGAACCCACGAAAACATCTCAAAGGTTTTTCCTGTGCTTTTTTAACCTTTCCTTTAGGATAAAATAAAAAGTCGGTGGCGACTCTTGCTAAACCGAACAAGTGCGAAAACAAACGCAAAACCTCAAGTCAATTCTCCCACCGTATCACAACGTCCAAACCCAATAATTTTCAATGAAATCTTTCCTATGCAAATGACGTGTTATTTCCTCTGGGTCACTAATTATATATCTACATCCACATTTAAGACAAGGACACCTAACTCCTCCTTCACTTCGACAACGTTCCTTAGCAAACGTCCACGCGATAAAACTATTAACTCCATCTATAAAATTGGGTTTAAGTGCGCGTCTTCCTGAATATAGTCTATCGTACATCCAACTACGATAATAACTATAATATTCCATTTACTGCAAATTTATATAATCAAAACCTATTTAATTAGAAATATTAATTAATCAACTTAATAATAATCCTAAACATATACAATTTAAAATAAATATATGCTTTCAAAAATATTTATAAACTCCTAAAAATATTTATTTATTTTTAAACACTTAAAATTTAATTTAAACACCTAAATTTTATAAACTCCTAAAAATTTAAAAACTTATTAAACTCCTAAAAATTTAATTTAAACACTTAAAATTTATAAACTCCTAAAAATATTTATTTATTTTTAAACACTTAAAATTTAATTTAAACACCTAAATTTTATAAACTCCTAAAAATTTAAAAACTTAAACTCCTAAAAATTTAATTTAAACACTTAAAATTTGTAAACTCCTAAAAATATTTATTTATTTTTAAACACTTAAAATTTAATTTAAACACCTAAATTTTATAAACTCCTAAAATAATTAAACTCATTCATCACAAATTAATAATTAATAATTATTATAAACTAAATAATTAAACCTAAAATTTAACCCAAATACAAAAAATATATATAACCCAAATTCAACTTAAAATTTTAACCCAATGCAAATTCAACCTAAAAATTAATCAAATTCGGAAAATATACTAAATTCAAAAAAAAAAATTCAAGAAATACCTTTTATCTTGTAACTCCTTCAATCTTCTTGTCCCTTTTTGCAATCTATACTTCTATCAATATTCTTCTTCTATTCAAAGAAAAATTGAAAAAAAATTATATTCAATAACACATAAAAAGCTGTTAACAAAGTATAAATAATATTGAATTGAAATTATCTTACAACAATAATGTATGGAGATTGTAGAAATTTAATTGTGGAGAAGAAGAAATTTTGGAGAAGAAAATGGATATGGAGGAATATGGAAGGAGGAGGTTGAAGAAGAAGTTTAAACAAACTACTAACGCTACTGTATTTGTGGAGCGTTTTGATAAAGTGTATAAAGCATGTAGCGACGTGAAAATCACGCCGCAACGTTGCCACGTGATTTTCACGTCGCAACAATTCAACAACTCTTTTTTCTTTCTTCAAAACCTGAACACGCCAGTGTTGGAAGTTGTGATTAATTTATTTTTTATGATATTTTTATTAGCGACGTGCAGCCCACGTCGCAACTTTTTTTAAAACAAAAAAAACTGACACACTTAATGTTTCTTTATTATATTAGTAAAACATGTTGCCACGTGATTTTCACGTCGCAACTGGCTTTATTTAGCTACATGAAAATCACCTGGCAAAATCAAGTAGCTGGATAAACTTTATCTTGTAGTGCCAAGAATATGCATTTGAGTTTTGAGATTTCCCTTTCAAAAATTGAAACTGAATGAAGTTACCTGTGTTTTATCGGTTTGTCGTGTAAAAAAATAATTTATCTAAAAGAATATAGTTAGAAAGATGGATTACCTTCTAATAAGTGCTTTTTATATTATTAACTCAACATCTAATTTTTCTTTAAGGTTCCCTTAGTGGAATGATTGTAGTGCTTTTGTCAATCTCACCACTCAGATACATCTTTAATTTTGAATGGACTAGTCCACTTTGATTTTAATTTATCTAAAAACAACTCAAGTCTATAATTAATAGTAATACCAGAGAGGGTGTGGTTATCGCCAGGCATTCACTATGGTGGCGTGATTTAATCGACTTGGCAAGGGATTCGAGGCCGAACGACTTTTGTAACCCGATACCATATAAGCTTGGCAAAGGGGATGACATTAAGAACATGATTGTCCAATATGCTATATGCTCCAATTCTATCGACATACGATATGATTTACCAAAAACCTTCTAAAAAGGTGTAAGGCCACTAGGAGATTTGAATGATGTCCTATAGGCCCATATTGCTATTATTGTGTAATGTAGGGACATAAAGAATGTCAGTATCTTTTATAACAAATGATGAGCTAAAAATGAGAGTCACAATTATAGGTTTCTTCAAATGGCAACTTGCTATTGTCAACTGCCATGTTTATATCTTTCCTTTTTTTTAAACACTCTCAATTCAGTTTAGTGGCTTGTTTCCTAAAAAATGAACACAAAAATGGTATCCAAGTGTATAATTGGTCAATTCTCTGTTTGAGTAATGCTTTCCCCCTCTTTTTTTTCTTACAGAAACACTAATTAAATAGTACATGAAAAGCTATAAATAATCTTCAATGGAAATGCTCAATCCTTCTCGTTCGTTAGAAACTTGTGTCATTCCTTGATCATCACCTAAACCTTCCCACCAACACACATCATCATCAGCAACAACATTGTGGACATGATGAGATTGATCCGAAGTTGTTGTCGTTTGGTTTGCAATGTTTCTAGCATCAACATCCATAGCAACATCAGAAGCAACCTTTTGAACAGACCTAGGAGACATCAAACCATCTCTCTGTTGGATACAATAAGAAAACAAAATCTGAGGAAAGTTGAGTTTGTCCAACGTAGAAGGTCTCTTCAAACAATAAACAGCGACATCATGTGCAACTGCAGCAGCTTCAGGTGTAGCATAAGTTCCCAACCATAAACGTTCTTGAGTCCCCGGAACACGAATCTCCGATACGTATTTCCCCCATTTTCTTTGTCTAACTCCCTTAAACTTCTTGTTGCTATTACCATCACTTGTTGAATTACTCCAATTCATCTTTAAAGAAAGAAAAACTTTATGTATATTGTTTATAGCTAGTGTGAGTGGTGGCAAAGAAGTGGATTGTGTCAGAAAATGGTGAAGTGGTAAGTGTTTATATAGGTTGAAGATTTTGAGAATCAAAGGGGTTTTAGGCAAGACATGGTGGAGGATAGGGTGGACCATAGAAATAAAGTCAAAATTTTCAAAGGTCAAAGCAAATATGAAAAGGTTTAAATGGTTTTATTTTATGAGTCATGAAATTAACATTAAATAATGTGTTGCAAGTTGGTTTGAAGGGGTCTACAGAAGAATTGAATTAGTAGAGACCAACTCAACCTAAGTACTTGTTTCTAAATTAATTATTACTTTAAACAAAAAAACTAGTTTAGATAGTTTATGTAATTTTAATTAAACAGTTTGAGATTTGTCACAAAAAAATTAAAAAGTTCGAGTTAATTGTCTAAAATACTCTTTATGTGGCTAACAAATTGGGAGCTTAAAATTATAAAAATTTAAATTAAATGAAGAGTATTTTAAATATATTAATAATAGAAAATTTATTAAAATTTGTTTAATATTTTATTTCGAAGAGTACGGATTATTTTTGTTTATATTCTCTTTTATTATTTTAAATGTCTCATTGATAATATTTCTCTTTTTAGAATAATTACTATTTTTCATTAATATAACTATATTTTTTAGAATCAAAATATATATTGATATTGAACCAAAAACAATACAACTAGGCGTTCGTCTAGATCCAGCATATCTAAACCACTAATTCACTTACAAACTGTTTGTTAATGCATCAATAATTTTGCAATATGATGTCTCAAGTTAGGTTTGATACAAGTTGTAAACACTATATATCAATGATGTAATTTTCAATGTTGGTATTTTATTTATGTCTCCAAAATAATGAGAGTTTCTATACTTTTAGATTTCATATAAAGTTTTAGTGAAAGCACATTTAGATTTCACATACAGTTTCAGTGAAAGCACATTTTAGAATTTGTGTCTTCCATCCTTTTCCTTTGCATCTCCTTATTATCTATTAAAGCTCTTCACTCCATTCATTTTGTGTATGTTATATTTGTAGTCAATCCAGAATTTTCATCCATATATTCCTTATGCTAGGACATATAAACATCAATTGTTGTATGGTTTCCTTTTGGTCACAAAAGCCAAATTTATCTTCATTAATCAAACTAAATAATGTTATTATGGCTGTTGAAGTCGGTAATTCTATAGTTGGAGTTTGTTTGAAGTTTCATATTGTTTAAGTTGTTAGACTGTGAATGTATAAATATGTGAGAGGAATTTCACCTTTTAAATTAATTTTTAAATTAATAATTATATCATTGAAGTTTGTTTGAAATTCCACATATTTTCAGATTGTTCGATATATAAATATATGAGACAACCTCATACTTTAAAGGATCTACGCATTGCTTCAATCTTATGTATAACCTCTCTACAAAACTAAGTAACCTTACACTCCAATGTTTAACCCTTACCACAATTTTCTCAACTAGAATCATGCAGTGATGCACAGACAGTTTCTTATTAGTTAAAGGCACTTCAAAATACTTGAATGGGAGATGGTTTTCATTGAACTTTGTCATATCTTGAATCTCCTATTTTATCTTGTCATATACATTGCCATAATACACTTTACATTTTACGGGATTTACTTTGATTCCTGTTGGTTTGGAGAACTCCTCAAAAACTTCCATGACTAGTTGTATAGATCTAGTATCACCTCTAGCAAAGAAGCAACAAATTATATATAAAAGTTAGATTGATGATGCTCAACTATATTTATTATATTTAAATTTATTTAACTATATAACAAATAATATCTATGGTTGATTGTGGTGGAAAATTGAATGTAGGAGTGTCTTATTCTTTATTAAATCTTAAATTAAATTTTGTAAAAAAATTATGACTTTAATTAGATCTCTAACTACTAAATGACAAAATTAATCGATTCTTAGGTCATATCAAATTCAAAAAATAAAACTACATGGCAAATTACAAATAAGAAACATGTTTAAATTAATTAATTTTTTTTTTATAAAAAATAATTTAGTTAATTATTTTTAAAAAAATTCTGCACAATCCAAATAAAACTCTTTCACACTTTTTTTATTCCTTTTAAAAAATTACTTTCTGAATTCTTTTTTAAGTGTCATTTTAACATAAAATTCTTTAATTAAGATAGTAGATTATTAGAGTTATTTTTCTTATTATATCCTCATTTATTTTCTTTTTTCAAATAAATTCAATTATATATTCTCTCTCTTTTTTCAATAACTAATTGAGAAAATAATTAGTTTAATGAAAAATGTGAAGTAGAGTTATTGAAAAAGTAAAGGCACAATTAATAAATTATAACATTAAATTATAAAAACAACACTTAAATAGAAAAAACTGCTTTTAAAATGATATTTAAAAAGGAATGAAAGGAGTATAGTATAATTAATATGCATAATTTAAATATAAATATACTAAACTATCATTTGTATCTAAATACATTTAATGTTATTTTTTCATATTTCAAAATTGTTCTGAATTGGGCCTGCCCTTGACCCAACTCCATGTGAGGCCCAGTCCAATTATGTCGGTCAAGGCATGCTGATCAATTGTGTCCTCGACTGCGTCGGGCAGCGACTTTCACTCTCCGCAAGGAGGTAGCCTCACCACGCGGGGATAAATCCAATTAGTCTTAGGAAGATCATCGCCGGTCAGGAGGACCCCGAGGTCACCCTCCAATACTCTCATCGACCAAAACTAATCCCCCCATATGTCCTCGCGTCTGGCAGGGAGCATCCACGATGAGCCGAAACATCCCTACGAGCATCTTCCTCGTAGGGCTGACTATCAACGTCTTCGAATATCACGGAGTCTTCGTGGTTTTGGAAAGACCGCGCCCATATCCTCCTGATCGTGCGGAGGAAGTCATCCAGGTGAAGGACAACGTGCTGGTCCCCACTACTCACGTAGGACCTGACAGCCTCCACTATGGGCCTGCTTGACCAGCCCAATGAGGAGACCTTCGCCCAACGCTGGGGGCTATAAATACCCTTTCTCTTGAGAGGTCAAGTATTAAACATTTCTCACTCTCTTACTTGCTTGCATCATTTCGTATCTCATTTTGGCATCGAAGTGTCTTGCAAGTATCCTCCCCTCCACCTCACTCTCAAGTACCGCACGAAGTAAGATGTAACGGTCTATTCTGGTCAGGTAGGATCAGTGGCGCCGTCTGTGGGAAACAAGCTTCCCCGTCTTTCACTTGCATAAGACAAAAGCTAATCCAACTCCTTTTTTACTGTCATGGCTGACCTCATGGTACAAAACAACTTAAATGTTTATCCCACCGACGTCAACAACAACATCATCGACAACAACGTCGGCACCAACAACGCTGGTCCTACTGGCGATAACGCTGATAACAATAACAACACCGACAACAACAACATCGGCCATGTTGTTGACATACCCAGCCCCTCAGAATATAGAGACTGATTGACTGCCTCATCGTCATCACTGTCCCGACGACTTAAAGACGATCGTCGTCCTTTCCAGAACTACCAGACAAACCCGTTCTAGGAGGTCCCCGTTCCTGCGGGTGCTAATGCCACAACCAGGGCACCGGTCTCGGCTATAAATCAAACAAACTACTTGATCTTTTCACAAGGGGAGAGATTAAGGATGCTCAAAGATTCTTGAAGAGCCCCCAGAATACACAAAAGGCATGATTCTCCTCCTGCCTGTCAGATAGAAGACCGTCCCCAATCTCCCCTACGGAGACACAGACGGGATGCCTCTCAAAGCCTCTCTCCTTGACGAACCAGGCGACGCCCCGCGTTGGAGAGGGATCAGCCCGTTGATACGGAGAGACGTGATCACACCCCCCCCACCCCCCGCGCCAAGAGAGAAGACCCCCTGGAAACAGAAACAGAGGAAGTGACGAACAACGACACAGCCAAGGGATCCTCCCCGCGACCAAGGCTACCATCACGACCGCCATTACAATAGGTCGCCTTCTCGATCTACAGACAAAAGCGACAAAGACGACCCCCGCGGTCCCCTATCCCAAGCTATTATGGAGGCACCCATTTCCCCGGGTATGGAGAAACCTCCCAAACTGAAGGAGTACGATAGCATTGTCGATCCAGTCGACCATATTGACAGGTTCGAGGCAATAACGTACTATCATAACATCGGGGGACCGATCAAATATCGGTTGTTCCCCACGACTCTAAGAAAGATTGTTATGGACTGGTAAAAGAACCTCGCCACGGGGTCAATTACCTCCTGGAGAAAATTGAAAAACTAGTTCATTAACTCATTCACTGCCTCACGTTGACACCCAAAGATTGAGGAAGCCCTTGAGGCCATCATCCAGAGAAGCGACGAGACCCTCAGGGAGTTTATTGATCAGTTCAACTGCGAGGCCATTCAGGTCCCTTGCATCGATCATATTAAGAGATACCTGCTCGAGAGGGGACTCCTCCCGCGCACAGAGTTCAGGAAGACCGTTGGCATCGAACCACCCCAGACATTCGATTTTCTCCTCGAGAAGGCTAGGGCCTACATGGACTATGAGGAGAGGGAAGCGGCCAATAGATCCCGCGACCCAAGGAATCATGGACCAACCAACAATCCACGACACCAATATTCAGGACTTCCTCGACAAACGGGCGAGAAGAGGAAGGATGACAAACCACGGGATCCTCGTGAGCAAAGAGGACCCGCGGGGTGATTCACTGAGTACACTCCATTGACAGCTTCCCACGAGTGAATCTTGGCGGAGTGCGCTAATACTGACTTCAAGGAAGGCGGCGTCAGACATCCTCGCCCTGCTCCTGCTAAGCCCAAGGCTGACCAGAGCAAATATTGCCAGTATCATCAAAGTCATGGACACCTGACTGAAGATCGTGTCCATCTCAAAGATGCTATTGAAACCCTTATTAAAGGGGGCAAACTCGGGCAATATCGGTGCAGCGACGCCCCCTATCGAGATGCTCGCGACATAAAGGAGGTCGTGGAGGATACCCGACCATCGGATGAAATTTCCCCATTCAAATAGCCTTCTCCGTTACAAGACCGGAGAACTTTTACGTCCCTGACACGCACGAAGAAGAACCTCTGTGTACTCACAGTAGGTGGGAAATATTCCCCTCCGCCATGGTTATAAATGGCGGGTGGTTCAATGACATATCTATAAAATCTACAAAGAGGAAGATGGAGGAGCTGGTCGACGCCCCCCTCCCCCACAAGCGGTGACATTCGAGAGGGTCAAGGGCAGATCAGAGCCGATCACGTTCTACCTCGAAGAGTTTCCCGAAGGGGCCCCCAATTCAAGAATCCTTCTTCTAGTTAGGGAAAGGATGGAAAATTTTGACGTTCACCGCGCCTTGGTCGAGGAAGAGAATTCCGTCAACGTGATGTATAGCCATCTCTTTCGAACCCTATAGCTTGACGACACCCACCTTTCTCCATACGTGGGGTTCGACCTGCAGAGCTTCAATGGCTCGACCTCTAAACTATGGGGATACATGGAGCTCTTAGTCACTTTCAACGAGGAAACCGCCACCAGGAAAGTCAAGGTGCGATTTCTGGTCATCAACTGCCCATCTCTCTACAACTGCATCCTAGGAAGACCGAGAATGGCTGAATTGACCGTTGTCCCCTCCACCGTCCATCTAAAGATGAAATTCTACACCAAGAAGGGATGCACCGCCACCATCCACGACGACCTGCCAGCTGCCCGAAGATGTTTCAATGCAGCCTCGAAGGGATAGAACACTATCGACATTGGGGCACGACCTGCCAAGAAAGTTGCTACTATACGACCAGAGCTACAGCCCGTCAAGACATAAGAACAAAGAGCTCCTCCAAAGGTCGACTCCATTTCGTTGGACACCCGCTTCGACCAAGATGAAGCATCCAACGACGAGCAGGGAGTCCTCCGACCAATCCCAGATGGAGACTTTGAGTTCGTCCCCCTCGGTGAAGACCCTCACAAAGGTGTGAAGATCGACACCAGACTCCCTGACCTAGCGAGGAAGCAGACCAAAGCTTGCTTGAGGGAGAATGCATACATGTTCGCATGGAGTGCTGCTGAGATGCCCGGTCTCATCCCCGAGGTCGCCTGCCACCAGCTGGCCATTGATCCAGCCGCTAGGGCAATAGTACAACATAGACGTAGGCAGTCTCTCGAAAAAGCGGAGGCTGCTGAAAATGCTGTAAAAGATCTCCTAGAGACTAATTTTATTTTTGAGGCCAGGTATTCAACCTGGGTGTCAAATGTTGTACTAGTTAAAAAGAATAATGGAAATGGCGTATGTGTGTTGACTATACCGATCTTAATCGGGCATGCCCCAAAGATGCTTTCCCCTTGCATAATATTGACATGCTGGTCGACAACTCGGCCAACTATAAAATTCTATCTTTTATGGAAGCCTACTCAGGCTATAACCAAATTCCAATGGCGATGAGCGACAAGCATTGCACCATTTTCATGACCAGCTCGGGAAATTATTACTACAACGTAATGTCCTTCGGTCTAAAAAACACAGGGGCGACATACCAGTGGATGATGAATAAAGTCTTCCGCAACGAGATTGTATATATGCTCAAGGTATACATGGACCACATAATCGTCAAATCTCGAGCAGACACCGACCATGCTGCCCACCTCAAAAAGGTCTTTGGCTAAGCGAGACAATGTAGAATGAGGTTCAATCCCGAGAAATGCACTTTCGGGGTTAAAGCGGGCAAGTTCCTCGGGTTTTATCTAATAAAACAGGGAATTGAAGCAAACCCCGATAAATGTCGAGCGTTCTCCGAGCTCCATACGCCCAATTCAAAGAAATCTATACAAGTCCTGAATGGCATGCTCACCTTGCTCTCCCGTTTCGTTGTGAAGTCCGCACAACACGCCCTTCCATTTTTCAAACTTCTGCGCAAAGAGGCCTCTTTCGAATGGACCGAGGAATGCGAGCAAGCCCTCCTCCATCTCAAGCAAAGCCTCTCGCAATCGCCCATACTATTGCGACCTGTGGACGGGGAGACCTTGTTCCTATATCTTTTCGTCTCCGTCGAGGCTATGAGCGCGGCCCTCATTCACGAGACTCAGACGGGCAAAATCCAGTGTATTTCACAAGCAAAGAACTTCAGGGACCCGAGGTCAGGTACCAACAGATTGAGAAAGTGTACTTGGCTCTCGTCAATGCGGAAAGAAGGCTCAAACACTACTTCCTGGCGCACATGATCATCATACGGACAGACCAACATGTGAGACAACTCCTAGGTCGACTAGACATGGCAGGTCGAATGCTAAAATGGTCCTTGGAGCTCTCGAAATTCGACATTTAGTATGAAATCAGGAAGGCCCTCAAGGCCCAAGCTCTGGCCGACTTCATCGTAGAGATGACCGCTCACGACCCCCCCGTAGGGAAGGAGCACAAGTGGACCATCTTTGTGGGTGGAGCTTCCAGCTCGTCAGGAAGTGGATCAGGAATCCTCCTCGAAAACGAGGAAGGCGTCTTGATCGAACACTCTCTCACTCTTTCCTTTCCAACCTCGAACAAACAGGCTGAATACGAGGCCTTGCTTATAGGGTTAAGACTGGCCAAGGACCTGGGTGCCCGAGAGATACACATTTTCACTAATTCCAAACTTGTCGTGTCTCAAGTTCAAGGGGGATACCAGGCTAAGAACAATAGCCTCATTGAATATTTAAACTTGGTCAGAGAACATATGAAAAATTTTGACTGTGCAGAAATCACACAAGTGCCACGTGAATAGAACACGTGGGCCGACATACTTTCAAAGCTCGCGAGCACGAAGAAGAAAGGCGGGAACAAATCCGTCATACAAGAATCCCTTTCTCGCCCGAGTATTGAAAGGTCCCCTGTGTCGCCCGAAGTGAATGCCATCAGGGACAGCTCATGTTGGATGACCCCGATGTTCAATTTCCTGACAAAAGGGGAACTCCCCGTGGATCAAAGAGAGGCGGCCACAACCAAATGACGAGCTTGTTCGTATGTTATACTCGAACACAAACTTTACCGTCATGGATTCTCCATCCCACTCCTAAAATGTCTCGAAGAGTCTGCAATCCCCGAGATACTGCGGGAAATTCACGAGGGAATCAACGCCCAGCACATGGGCGGGAGGTCCCTGACAAGGAAGGCCCTACGAGTGGGCTATTATCGGCCGACCATGCAGGAAGACACGAAGGACCACGTCAAGAAATGTGACAAGTGCCAAAAACATACAGACATGCACCTCGCACCTACACACAAGCTCATAACTCTATCCTCCCCATGGTCATTCGCATGGTGGGGAATGGATATCCTCGGACCTTTCGTGCAAGGAACATATCAAAACAAGTTCCTTATCATAGTCGTCGACTACTTCAAGAAATGGATAGAAGCCAAAGCTCTGGCTAAAATCACTTCACACAATATCCTACATTTCTACAAGCGAAACGTACTTGTTCAATTCGATATACCGCGGGAGCTCGTCATCAACAACGGGATACAGTTCACCGATCAAAGTTTCCAAAACTTCGTTGCCAGACTCGACACTGTGATCGGTGGATCTGGAACTGACTGTTTAACGCTGGTTCGCGAAATGTCGCGGAAGCAAGAGTCGCCACCGTCTTTTATTTTCTCCAAATGGAAAGGACAAAAGCACAGAAAAATTCCTTAAAGAGATTGCTCTCGGTTCGGGAAGTAGGTTATAGAAAGGGAAGGTGTTAGCACCCTTTCTATCCATGGTTATCCATGGGCTCTTAGATACTTGCTCATCTGTGTTTTCAAAAATGGTTTGTTTGCTTTTCAATTGTGGGTTTTAAAAAAGTTTCTTTGAAAATTCCAGTTCGACTCTTGTATCAGTCCTCAAGAGTGTTTGAAAAATTGCTTTCGAAAGCTTTTTGAAAAGGTGTCGGTGTGAAAAGTATTTTTGATTTGTTTTGAATTAGAGCAAGTATTTAGAGTCGTCTACCTACCCTAAGGAATTCGTCTGTGTAGATGTCCTTTAAAGTAGTGCCATCCCACCATTGAGAGGTAGGTAGCACCACCGTTGGAGGTGTTCGGGTCAATTCGAGGTTCGGGACATGGTGATCACCAGAGCAATGGGAAGACACCTTAGAAGCTACCCTCATGCCAGGTTCCCGGATCATGAGGACTTACTAAGACATCCTCTACTCGACGATCACCTTTCGAAGGCAAGGCAACAGTGAGGCGTACCCTAGGGGTGGTGTGTGCGAATTGTGTGTCGTTTTCATTTGCATTTGTCTTGTCATGTTAAAGTGTTCTACGCTTGTTTTTATTATGGCCATTCATTCTTGCATGCTTTGTTTAACAGTTAAAAGTTGCGAGGAAAAATAAATCTAAAGCTATTACAAATGGCGCGGGTCCACATCGCCAAAATTAAACCGGACCCGATTTGACAGAAAAGTAAAGAAAATTAAAAGAATTAAAAGTGCAAGAAGTAATTAGAACGTTACAAGGCTTTGGGAGAGGTACATAATTATTTAAGTGACATAACATAAATATGCGAACGAGAATAAAAATTAAGAACATGGGCGTTGGACCCTTTTGCAAAAATTAAAATTAATAAGGAATTAAAATTAAAACTAAAAGAAAATGTTTTTGGTATTTTTAGTATTTTGAGATTTAGTAGAAAAAGAATTAATTAAAACTAAAATAAAATGTTAAACCTAGTTCTAATTATTTTTTAAGTTATTAAGAAAAATATTGGAGTTTTTTAACCTAAATGAAACCCTAATTTTTGCATACAAATTTAATTATAAAAATAAATAAATAAATAATATTATGGTAAAAAGGGAAATTAAAAGGAATAAAAATTATCAATTAAACCTAATTCTACTTCTTTTTAGATTTTTTTATGAAAAGAATTAACATTAAAACCCTAATTTAAATTAATTTATTTACATGCAATTTGTTTATGAAAATAATTAAAATAAAGTGTTTATCATATTTTTTGTCTTTTTTGATTTTTAGGCATTTTTTATATTTTGTAAAAATAATTAATTAAATCAAAACAATAAAGCAAATAAAACAATAATTAAAAATAAAATATAAAGAAAATGTAGAGATTTGCAAACCAGGGGGGGTATCAGTCCCAATATAGAGGTTTCCTTTAGAAATCCAAGCCCAACAGGACATTGATCCGTTTGACCTTTGCCACTAGCGTGTAGCGACGTTGACCTGGGCATAGCGTGTTCTTTGAATCCACGCCTTTGATCTGGTTCTATCGTGCACGTGGATGGATAGATGATGAGGTGCATGGTGCGCCTTGAACGTTAGCGCTGCATAGGAATTGTTATTGCAAAATAATATGAGAAATTATACAGACCTGGGGCTCGAACCCAGGTCTTGGACGTCAATACAATCAACGCTTGCCAGCTGAGCCACACAATGAATTTGTTATATAATAAGCAACTAAATATTATAAAAGAAAATGGTTAGTGGCCTTGGAAACGCGCGCGCATTTTTGAATGATCCAATCGCTCCATGCCACGAGTTCGTCTTCTTCACTATCCCTGAAACAAAAACATGAGGCAACGGTTTTCTGAATGTTCTTTTAGGCCGGTTTCAAGAAAATAGCGACTAGAGCTATGGTGTCCATAAATTAATCGCGAGTGTGGTATCTTCTTCGTCCAGATGCACTGATTCGAATGGTATGGGTCTGAAGGGCTAATTTTTCTTAATTTCAGAAGCCCCAATTCCAAGCTTCTTGAACCCTAAAAAACGCTAATGGTGGATTCACGTAGGGCGCATAAAAATACAATCAAATAGTTTGGTTAGCTTCATAATCATTCAAGGAATAAGAATCAATAATTGAAATGCCATAAAAATGCCTAAATTTCAAAGTATGATTATGAATTTTTCACGAAACATCTTGCATTCTGTATACCAATTCCTCGCGTCTGGATTGTTGTTTTTGATTGGAATGTGTTCAGGGGACCTTGAGGAAGCTATTGAAACAAGTCTTGTGCTTTGAATCGACCTAGAACCTGCTTTTCAGTTTTGAGCTTTTTGCAAATTTTTTCAAGTTTGTTCTTGGTCCTTCTGCGCAGCTTTTTTTTTCTCATGATTAGGTTTATGATCAGGCATATGTAGTGAGTCCATTAGGTTAACAAAACTCAATCAAATCCAATGCAATAATGTTTTTTTGGAAATTTGATTTTAAGGATCTTTTTCATATCTTTTTCATGTGTTCTTTGTGTCAATTAGGATCCAATCACTCCAAATCTTTCCACATTTAGCTAAGCACGAAATATTGAGTCTAAAACATGTATAAAAAGATTGGTTAGGTCAAGTTAGATATTTTTCATATATTTAAATGATTTAAATGAATTAATATAAATAATAATTCAAATAAATAAATAAAAAATGAGAAAATACTTCCCTTTGGGCCAAGTGGTCGTGCACATGCTTGGAATGATGAATCATGGAAGAAAAATGGGCCCATTAGCAATTTTAGGTCATTTGAACCAAAGTTGACTTTTCAAAATATCCAAAAATTTCCCAACTTCCACAAGGCATAACTTGCTCAATTTTTAGGCTTTTCTCATGTTCTTGGACATTTTGGAAAGGTCTTTGAGTCCTCTAACCAATTCCTTTGGTCCCATGTCATTTTGATTTACCAATCTCAAGTTATGGCCTTTGACTTAAAGTCCCTTTTTGTTGACTTTTGAAAATGACCTATAATGTTGAAATTGATAACTTTTTGTGAGAGCATTTCTTGGACTTGAAGTATGAAGATGAGTTGTAGGAAATGTCTTTCTCTTCAAAATGAGCTTTGGATGGAATTTTTCTGATAATCCATGTGAAAGTTATGCCCTGGTCAATTTCAGTTGACTTTTTCAGCTGTCCAAATAAGGAAACTTTTGCATCTTGATGATTTTCTGAGCCAAATTTTGAGAATCATGATCAAGCATTGATCAAATGATGTTTGTGGCTTCAAAATGATATGTTGACCAAAAATTTGAACTTTTGACTGTCAAATGACCATTTTGCCCCTACAGTTGACTGTAGTGCAATTAGGGTTTTTGACTGTGCAATTTTGAGCTGAATGCCTTGAAACTTGATATGAGGATACTTGTCCATATTTGTAGGCATGTGAGACTTAATTGGACCTTTGAAAACTTCATTTTCGTGATCAGCATACAAACCCTAGTTTTGACTGTATAGGAGACCTTTGACTGTGCAACTCTTGGGGAATTTTGCAGCTTGACTTGGCAATTTCTTGGAGAATATGGGAGGGCAAATTTTGGGGTACAACAGTTGCCCTTGTTCAATCTTCTTAGACCTGAGGATGCAGATTGGCTGACGTGCCTTTCGTAATCCGAGGGTGGAAGATGATTGAACACTAGAGTGCCCAGAAATTTGCGCTCACATAGTAGCAGTGATGATGGGGGAATGGGCTTATAGATGCCATTTGGAGATTGCTGGATAGGATGATGGGCTTATAGATGCCATCTGGATGTTGATCGCGTAGGAGATTCCTTAGCGAGAACCTGCATACCTGCAAAAGAACAAATGAGTACCTGACACGTTGCAGGAGCTGATTTTAGATGCTTGGCATAGATATGTCCTGACTGGTTGCAGGAGCTGAGTCTGGAGCTTCAAACGGCGATGAATGAACCAGGGATGGTTACTGCCTTAGCATGAATGGTAAGAGAACCTTGGGCGACTTTAACTTCAACAACGCTCGTTGAGAAAAATCTTGGGTGTCTTCTACTGGGATAAGAATCAGGGAGATCTTAGGGTCGATCTGACTGAACCAGAGAAGGCCTTTGACTGGATAAGCATCAGGAAAATCTTAGGGTTGATTTAACTGAACCGGGCAAGGTCTTGAAATATCTTCAACTGGATAAGCATCAGGGAGATCTTAGGGTCGATCTGGCTGAACCAGAGAAGGCCTTTGACTGGATAAGCATCAGGAAAATCTTAGGGTCGATTTAACTGAGTCGGACAAGGTCTTGGAATATCTTCAACTGGATAAGCATCAGGGAGATCTTAGGGTCGATCTGACTGAACCAGAGAAGGCCTTTGACTGGATAAGCATCAGGAAAATCTTAGGGTCGATTTAACTGAACCGGACAAGGTCTTGGAATATCTTCAATTGGATAAGCATCAGGGAGATCTTAGGGTCGATCTGACTGAACCAGAGAAGGCCTTTGGCTGGATAAGCATCAGGAAAATCTTAGGGTCGATTTAACTGAACCGGACAAGGTCTTGGAATATCTTCAACTGGATAAGCATCAGGGAGATCTTAGGGTCGATCTGACTGAACCAGAGAAGGCCTTTGGCTGGATAAGCATCAGGAAAATCTTAGGGTCGATTTAACTGAACCGGACAAGGTCTTGGAATATGGTTGAGAATTTCAACTGCATCCTTCCTGAAAGATAAAGGTCAGTCATATGCAATGCATGATATGGATCAAGCAATGATGTTCTCAATATAAATGAGACTTGTATGATATGATGTGTCTATGCATATTATAATGATGTATGTGATGTTTTATGTATGCTTTTGTCTAGGAGAGCGGATCCTTGACGGGTGCCGGGAAGTCATATCCTGGGCTGACGTTGAAGAATAGATTTTGCTTCCGCTGGGGATGGTAACTGCAAGAATACTGGTAGGAGAAGATGACTCCGTTGCGGAATAAACTTGGTAAATGGAGGATTCTGCGGGGAGAAAAGATACTCTAGCGACCATGCTGGGAAGCAATACTCTGTGGGAAGAGGGATGCCTTGCTGAGTGTTGATGATAGTTTGCTGGGGATAGGAAGACTTTGTCGACGACGCTCTTTCCGTGGCTTTTGGCTGAGGATAATCCAGTTATATCCTGTTGAGGAAATAACTCTTTAAATAAAGCCGGTCGACGCGTTCGTGCTCTGCGAGGGATAAGCTTCCAGAATCTACTGGGGATAAGCTTACTGTTTGGGGATATGAATTCCAACTTTCCTGGGGAAACTGGATTGGACTCTTCTGGGGGAGTTTTGAACTATGTCGAGGAAGGGATTCCTTTGAATGTTGATATACCTCCGGGGAACAATCTTTAGACCAAGACTGCCGGGGATGCTTGTTTAAGAATATATGCTGCTGGGGAATGTTTGAGATCGGCTGGAGGATACTCAGCTTCCTTGAGATTTGATAATTCTGCTTGGAGAGGAATGTACTGTTTTGCTGAACCACTCTCTGGGGAATTAAGGTATCTGGTTATGTTCTTTAGCTGAACCTATCTTGGTACCTTGGAGGGCAGAACAATTAGACTGCTCAGACAACTCTTTATTGCCCTTGTTTCTAGTGTCACCTGCAATTAATTCCTTGGTTTCGTATGCAAATATTTATGAGTTAGCAAATTATTGTCAATGCATATATCACAAATTGAACCTTGGACGTTCTTCGCAAAACAAAACAGAAAAAGAAAAACACTTGGCACATTTAGCTGAAAATATATTTGTATTGATTTTCGAATAGCCTGAAAATAGGCGTTTTGTGTACAAGAGGCTGACGTCCTAGTAAGAGGAACGCCGCCGAACAAGAGAGTTTATACAAATTTTGTACAAAAGAAAATAAAACAGCTGTGTGAAATATGAATGATCCCACTGGGTTTCAACTCTGCTATTGCCTTTATAACTCCGAGCGTCTCATCACTTGATGACCTTGGTTGAAGGTGAAGCTGACTGATCGATGCCGTCTGGACTTGATGTAGGTACCAGATTCTGGATGCAAAGTGACCAATGAGACATAGTTTTACGCTTTATCCCTAATTTTTGCCTGGACCGCCCTTTCGGGTTTTCAGTCCACCGGGATACCCATTTTTGCCCAAGCCGCCTTTTCAGGTTTTCGACTTGCCGGGTGTACAGATTTTTTCATTTTCATCCCTTCATTTTGCCCGAACCCTTTTGGTTCGACGGGAAGCCCTAATTTTTGCCTAGGCATGTCAGCCTAGCGGGTCTTTTTTTCATGCGTAGTATTTTTTTACTATGTCTGCATTGGCGGGGTGAGGAAGGTCGTCACCATCCATATTGGTTAATATCATTGCTCCTCCTGAGAACACATGCTTAACCACAAATGGCCCTTCGTACGTAGGGGTCCATTTGCCCCTTGGATCACTCTGAGGAAGGATGATTCTCTTGATCACCAGATCCCCGACTTGATATTCCTATGGTCTGACCTTTTTGTTAAATGCCCTGATCATTCGTTTTTGGTACGTCTGACCATGACAGATAGCAGCAAGTCTCTTTTCGTCAATGAGGTTGAGCTGATCAAGTCGTGTCTGGATCCAATCATCTTCGTTCAGATTTGCATCCTTCATTATCCGGAGAGAGGGTATCTGTACTTCGATCGGCAAGACTGCCTCCATGCCATAGACCAGAGAGAAAGGAGTTGCCCCGGTTGACGTCCTAGCTGAGGTACGGTACCCATGTAGAGCGAACGGTAACATCTCGTGCCAATCTTTGTAAGTCACTGTCATCTTCTGCACGATCTTCTTGATGTTCTTATTTGCTGCTTCTACAGCCCCATTCATCTTCGGTCTATAAGGAGAAGAATTGTGGTGCTGTATCTTGAACTGTTCGCAGAGCTCAGCAATCATCTTATTGTTCAGATTGGTACCGTTATCTGTAATAATCCGCTCAGGGACGCCGTATCGACAGATCAGATTATGTCGAATGAACCGTGCCACAACAGTCTTGGTTACCGTAGCATAGGATGCTGCCTCAACCCACTTCGTAAAATAATCAATCACCACTAGGATGAAGCGATGCCCATTGGATGCCGTAGGTTTAATCTCGCCGATCATGTCTATGCCCCACATTGCAAACGGCCATGGCGCAGTCAGAACATTCAGGGGAACCGGAGGAACATGCACCTTGTCTGCATAAATCTGGCACTTGTGGCATGTCCTGGAATGTTGGTAACAGTCAGCTTCCATTGTGGACCAGTAATATCCTGCCCGTAGGATCTTCTTAGCCATAGTATGCCCACTGGAATGTGTACCGAAGGTCCCTTCATGTAGCTCTTCCATGATTCTTTCTGCTTCAGTCTTATCCACACAACGCAGTAAGGTTGAATCATGGTTTCGCTTATACAAGATGTCGTTGCTAAGGAAGAACTTGGCTGCAAACCTCCTCAGGAACTTCTTATCATTGACAGAGGCACCTTCAGGGTATTCCTGAGCTTCCAGATATCTCTTCACTTCGTGGTACCAAGGCTTCTCAGTCACCAATTCAGTTTCGAGATCACAACAGTATGCCGGTTCGTCCAATTTCCAGATGATGATTCGGGGAGCCTCGTTATCCCATTTGACCCTGAACATTGAAGACATTGTAGCTAACGCGTCCGCTAGCTGATTCTCTTCTCTTGGAAAGTGCTCAAAGGTTATCTCTGTGAAGTGGGGAATCAAGGTCAACACACATTCTCGGTAAGGAATCAAGTTGGGATGTTTCGTATCCCACTCTCCTTTGATCTGATTGATCACAAGAGCGGAATCTCCGAAGACACTTAGAAATTTGATCCTTAGGTCGATCGCAGCTTGAAGACCCATGATGCACGCCTCATACTCCGCCATGTTGTTGGTACAGTTGAAACACAGCCGGGCAGTGAGTGGAGTATGAGTACCTTGTGGAGATATGATGATGGCGCCGATACCATTACCCAAAGCATTGGAGGCTCCGTCAAAGTGCATAGACCATCGGGATCCTGGTTCAGGTCCTTCATCCGGTCCAGGTACTTCACAATCAGTTACTATCATGATGCTCTCATCCAGAAATTCGAAGTTCATTGATTGATAGTCATCTACAGCTTGATGTGCCAGGTGGTCTGCCAATACACTCCCCTTGATGGCTTTCTGGGTTGTATACTGAATGTCATATTCCGTCAAGATCATCTGCCATCTTGCAATTCTCCCAGACAGAGCAGGCCTCTCGAATATGTACTTTATAGGATCCATCTTTGAGATCAACAAGGTAGTGTGAGTCAGCATATACTGTCTCAGCCGGCGAGCAGCCCATACCAAAGCGCAGCAAGTTTTCTCAAGCAGTGAGTATCGGGTCTCACAGTCGGTAAACTTTTTGCTAAGGTAATAAATGGCATGCTCTTTTCGGCCAGACTCGTCATGCTGCCCCAGCACACACCCCATTGAGTTGTCAAGCACTGTCAGATATAGGATCAGAGGTCTCCCCTCAACCGGTGGCATGAGGATAGGTGGTTCTTGGAGATACTCTTTGATTCTGTCGAAAGCAGCCTGACATTCATCGTTCCAACGTACTACCTGATCTTTCTTCAGCAGCTTGAATATTGGCTCACAGGTAGCAGTTAGGTGTGAGATGAATCGAGCAATGTAATTCAGGCGTCCTAAAAAGCCTCTGACTTCCTTCTCTGTCTTAGGGACCGGCATCTCTTGAATAGCTTTGACCTTAGCAGGGTCCACTCGAATACCTTTATCACTGACCACGAAGCCTAGCAACTTCCCAGATCTTACCCCGAAGGTGCACTTGTTCGGGTTCAATCTTAGCTTGTATAGTTTCAACCGGTCAAACAACTTTTGCAAATGATCTAGGTGCTCTTCCTCAGTCTGGGACCTAGCGATCATGTCGTCAACATACACTTCTATCTCATGATGGATCATGTCATGAAATAAAGCAACCATGGCACGTTGGTAGGTTGCCCCAGCGTTCTTTAATCCAAAAGGCATGACTTTGTAACAGAAGGTGCCCCACTGAGTAACAAAGGTAGTCTTCTCCATGTCTTCAGGTGCCATCTTAATTTGATTGTAACCTGAACAGCCATCCATGAAAGAGAATACCTTATGCTGAGCCGTATTATCAACAAGGACATCAATGTGAGGTAGGGGGAAGTCATCCTTGGGGCTGGCCCTGTTCAGATCCCTGTAGTCGACACACATTCTGACCTTACCGTCCTTCTTAGGTACCGGCACCACATTAGCAACCCACTGAGGGTAAGAAGTCACTGCAAGGAACCCAGCATCAAACTGCTTCATGACCTCGGCTTTAATCTTCTCGGACATCTCTGGACGCATCCGACGGACCTTTTGCTTAACTGGAGGGCAGTCTTCCTTAGTCGGCAAGTGATGGACCACAATATCGGTATCCAACCCTGGCATGTCTCCGTAGGACCAGGAAAATATCTCCACATAATCATGCAGCATTTGGGTCAACCGTTGCTTCACGCTGAGCTCTAGGTTAGCACCAATCTTTACCTCTTTCCTGTCTGCCTCAGTACCCAAGTTTATTGTTTCCACTGGCTCTTCATGGGGTTGAATTGCCCTCTCCTCCTGAAGCAACAGTCTTGCAAGCTCGCCAGGCACTTCGCAATCATCTTCACCTTCGTCTTCGGCTAAGTTGATCGGATTTTCGAAGTCATAATTGGCCGTAGCAGAGTTGTTATCAGTGAGATCCAGAGTGGATTGAAACCTGTATGAGTGAGTGTGTGTGTGTAAATACAGCTGTTTTGAAAATTATGTAAAGGAAAAGAAAGACAGAAAAGGAGCACAATATTTGCAATGCGAAAAATACGTCCAAGATTTTCATTCATGATATATGAAATGACAGTTTGTATGCCCTCACAAATAGAACCACGGTGCCTCGGGTAAGACACCGGGCCATAGAGTTTATCATTGTTTATTACAAAATAACGAAACACAGAAATTTATTACTTAGTAACAAGAGAAACAGATAAGTTGTCCTTTGCACTCCAATTGTTAGATCCGCCGTTGGTTGCCGGGTAGATCCAGCTATCAAACTCAGCATCATCCACTTCGTCTTCGTCCCCAATAGCATTTACCCCATGAGCAGGTCGGGGAGCTGTCACCACATTGGACTTCTCAGATGCCTCAAACTGTACCTCCTGGGCATCAATAAGGTCCTGCAGCTTGTTCTTTAACGCCCAACAGTCATCAGTAGAGTGTCCCGGGCTATCTGAATGGTAGGCACAACGAGCATTCGGGTTGTACTTGGGGGATGCAGTATTGGGGAACTTCGGCACCTCCCTGACAGTCACTAAATTAGTTGAGAGCAACTGTGGCAGGATCTGCGACAAAGTCATGCTTAAGCGGGTGAATTCTCTCCGGGGTCTTTCAACCTTCTGAGGATTGTTTGGCCGGGGAGCGGCAGCAGGCTTAGCAATCATTACCGCACTGACAGATTGGCGGTGCTCATATCTCTCTGATCTCCTTGAACCATATACGGCACTAGACTCCTTCTTGAAGGGTTTCTTCTCCGAACTAGACGATGCACCCTTCGCAATTTTTCCAGATTTTAACCCAGCTTCAATCCTCTCTCCAGTCAAGATTAGATCAGTGAACCCTGCAGATGAATTCCCGATGAGATGGTTGAAAAATGGCCCAGATAGGGTCCCCAAGAACATGTCTACCAACTCCCGATCAGTCAACGGTGGCTGCACCCTGCCAGCCAGATCTCTCCACTTCTGAGCGTACTCCTTAAAACCTTCGCTTGCACCTAACGACATACCCTGGAGTTGGGTACGTGTGGGGACAAGGTCGGCATTATATTGATACTACTTATAGAAAGCAGTAGCCAACTCCTCCCATTTACGAACTTTGGTCCCATCCAGCTGATAGAACCATTCGAGATGAGTCCCTGAAAGACTCTCCTGGAAGAAGTGGATCCATAGATTCTTATCCGCAGAGTACGGTTGAATTTTACGAACATAGGACCTTAGATGCAGCTTGGGACAAGATGCCCCGTCATATTTGGAGAAGGATGGTGCTTTGAATTTGTGAGGGATGATTACACCAGTTGACAAACCCAGATCTCCGAAATCCAGCCCGGGTACCTGTTGAACCTCCATAGCTTTCAACCTGTCCTCCAGTTGCTTGTATTTGTCGTCTGCAGGAGGGTACTGCTCTTCATCAAAATCTGTCTCGTTGTCGGAGACTACTGGACTAGGAACCCTTGCTTCTGCCTGAGAAGGACTCTTGCCAACAGAAGAACCAGCCTCTTCATGCTGCAGAGTATTGCCAAACCTTCGGCCCGAGTTGAACAGAACAGTTCTTCTCTTCTTCTTCTTCTCCTTCTTCAGGAGCATAGCCTTCAGTTCTTCTTGGCCCTGGGCCAAACCCTTGATTAATTCCTGGAATTGTGCATTCTGCACCTGAAGAGCCTTGATTGATGTCTCAGTTGATGCAGATTCGGGATTCATGATGCTGAAATAAACAGCGAAGAACTGTAAGCAACCTGAAAAGAGGAAAAACCTGCTATGCACATGATGAATGATATGTGTTTATGCAATGCATTCAAGGGTTCGAAAATTCAACTTTGTTGTAGACAAAAAGGAACACACGTTATCATTAGAGACATCATTGTTTAATACATCAAAAGCCTCATGGGCGAAATAATACAAGAATCAAATCAATCCCAAAATATGTTGCGCATCCTCTTTGGAGCTATGTAAGTGTTGAGATTCCTCTCCTCATGCAACAGACGGGTGAGCTCCAGGACCTTCTTTTCACTGGCATGTAGACTGGTCTCAAGAGAATTCCGTTCTTCCTTAAGCTGGACCCAGCTCTTCTGCATCTCTTCCCAGGATGTGGGCATATCAGGGTGCTGAATAGTGTGGGACACTTCCCCTTCCAAGACTGGTTCTTTGATTACTGGGAGCATATGAGGATAAGGCATTACTAACTTCTGGGAGCGGGCGCGTACCCACTTGAGATAAGGCTCCAAAGGGATGGAGTTCCTGTGCCCCAATGTCTTGCTGTCTATCCTACTTGGCATCCTCCATGCTCTGATAAATCTCTGGCGAAGTCCTTGAGTATCGTTGTCGAAGTCAAAAACTATGTCAGGAACTAACATGTCATGAGGACCATCCCTCCGAGCATAACCAAACTGTCTCCAAGCCAGGCATGGGCTATAAGTAATACCTCCTCTGATTCCAAGTAAAGGAACATTAGGGTACTCCCCGCAACGATCAATGATAGTGACATCTTCTCTGGACCTAGGGCACCAATGTATATCTGCATGCGTAAGAGTCATCAACCGTTGTGACCATCTCAAACCCCGCTCGTTCTTCAAGACTGATTGTGGAAGGTGCAAAATAAACCACCTTCCCAGGAGAGGAGTGCAACACATAAGGATACCTCTTTTTCTCATGGTTCGAGTGTAACATGAGTGAAGGATGTCCCCCAGCAATGTAGGTATGGGATTCCTGGACATAAAGATCTGAACAGCACTGATATCAATAAGCTGGTCTGGGTTAGGAAACAACACCAAACCATAAACAAGGAGGGCCACAACCTCTTCAAAAGCTTGCAAGTCAAGGGAGTTCCAACATTCAAGGGCCTTTTCAAACAGAAACCTGGCTAAGAACCCTTTGATACCACTTCTAACTTCCCAATGTCCCTTGAGGTCAGATGACTGTAGGTGCAAGGCTTTAGCAATATCTTCAAGCTTAGGTTCCTTTTCTGTACCGTTGAAGGGTAGTTGATCAAGGATAGGGATCTTCAGGAGCCGGGAGAACTCCTCCAATGTAGGTACCAGCTGATAATCCAAGAAAGTGAAACAGTGATGCAGAGGATCAAAGAATTGGAACAGGACCTTTATCATATCTTCCTCAATGTTGGTGTTGACCAAGCTGATGAGGCTTCCATGTCTTTCACTGAATGAAGAGTTCTCGGGAATCCTGGATATAAGCTCCTTAAGCTGAGGAGGGATCCTTACGAGACTGATTTGAATTGTCTTTCTACGAACAGTTTCCATGTCCTACAAAACAAGAACAAAGATGAAAATTCGAACCCCTGAAATGGTTAGTCAATGCATATGATGCTGGATGATGTCATGATGCTATGATTAAACACACCACAGATATTTACAAAGACAAACATGTAAGGCACACAAGGCACACAAGACAAGCCCTTAAGGTTTAAGGCCAGCATGGGGTCTGGGTAGTACCCTCTTGAAGTTGGTGGGTTCAACCTGTCCTAATCAAAGTAACCGGGTTCTAAGGTTCCCAATATCACGGGATTGCTTTCATTGTTCATCGTTTCGATTTAGCCACTGAACTGGCGACCGAAATATTCCAGGAAAGCAATCCTCAATTGAGCGTAGTATCGAGTATCAACCAACCTCGGACTGCACCAAAGTCAGTTATCTCACTACCCTAAAGAGGCCAAGATAGTTCAATTAAGGTTCCTAAGGTCTGTTGATGCTTCACGACACCACGCGGAGGCCCCGTACTCTCCTTGACTGAACTCAAGGGTTACCGGTACACACCAAAGTGCCACATCAACGTAGCAGACTGTTTCAACCATGTCGGTATACCCCGCACAGTTCCCTCACAGCCTTGTTGCTACTTTCTAAGAAGGTATCCCCAGATCCGGGTTAGGATCTATAGAACTCCCAAGACAGTCCCACAATTTAAAGCAAGCAAAGAAGACAATTGAAAACACAGTTATGAACTATCCCTAAGGTACACCTCACTTTAAGTTTAATTCCCCAGCAGAGTCGCCAGTTCTGTGATCGGTGGATCTGGAACTGACTGTTTAACGCTGGTTCGCGAAATGTCGCGGAAGCAAGAGTCGCCACCGTCTTTTATTTTCTCCAAATGGAAAGGACAAAAGCACAGAAAAATTCCTTAAAGAGATTGCTCTCGGTTCGGGAAGTAGGTTATAGAAAGGGAAGGTGTTAGCACCCTTTCTATCCATGGTTATCCATGGGCTCTTAGATACTTGCTCATCTGTGTTTTCAAAAATGGTTTGTTTGCTTTTCAATTGTGGGTTTTAAAAAAGTTTCTTTGAAAATTCCAGTTCGACTCTTGTATCAGTCCTCAAGAGTGTTTGAAAAATTGCTTTCGAAAGCTTTTTGAAAAGGTGTCGGTGTGAAAAGTATTTTTGATTTGTTTTGAATTAGAGCAAGTATTTAGAGTCGTCTACCTACCCTAAGGAATTCGTCTGTGTAGATGTCCTTTAAAGTAGTGCCATCCCACCATTGAGAGGTAGGTAGCACCACCGTTGGAGGTGTTCGGGTCAATTCGAGGTTCGGGACATGGTGATCACCAGAGCAACGGGAAGACACCTTAGAAGCTACCCTCATGCCAGGTTCCCGGATCATGAGGACTTACTAAGACATCCTCTACTCGACGATCACCTTTCGAAGGCAAGGCAACAGTGAGGCGTACCCTAGGGGTGGTGTGTGCGAATTGTGTGTCGTTTTCATTTGCATTTGTCTTGTCATGTTAAAGTGTTCTACGCTTGTTTTTATTATGGCCATTCATTCTTGCATGCTTTGTTTAACAGTTAAAAGTTGCGAGGAAAAATAAATCTAAAGCTATTACAAATGGCGCGGGTCCACATCGCCAAAATTAAACCGGACCCGATTTGACAGAAAAGTAAAGAAAATTAAAAGAATTAAAAGTGCAAGAAGTAATTAGAACGTTACAAGGCTTTGGGAGAGGTACATAATTATTTAAGTGACATAACATAAATATGCGAACGAGAATAAAAATTAAGAACATGGGCGTTGGACCCTTTTGCAAAAATTAAAATTAATAAGGAATTAAAATTAAAACTAAAAGAAAATGTTTTTGGTATTTTTAGTATTTTGAGATTTAGTAGAAAAAGAATTAATTAAAACTAAAATAAAATGTTAAACCTAGTTCTAATTATTTTTTAAGTTATTAAGAAAAATATTGGAGTTTTTTAACCTAAATGAAACCCTAATTTTTGCATACAAATTTAATTATAAAAATAAATAAATAAATAATATTATGGTAAAAAGGGAAATTAAAAGGAATAAAAATTATCAATTAAACCTAATTCTACTTCTTTTTAGATTTTTTTATGAAAAGAATTAACATTAAAACCCTAATTTAAATTAATTTATTTACATGCAATTTGTTTATGAAAATAATTAAAATAAAGTGTTTATCATATTTTTTGTCTTTTTTGATTTTTAGGCATTTTTTATATTTTGTAAAAATAATTAATTAAATCAAAACAATAAAGCAAATAAAACAATAATTAAAAATAAAATATAAAGAAAATGTAGAGATTTGCAAACCAGGGGGGGTATCAGTCCCAATATAGAGGTTTCCTTTAGAAATCCAAGCCCAACAGGACATTGATCCGTTTGACCTTTGCCACTAGCGTGTAGCGACGTTGACCTGGGCATAGCGTGTTCTTTGAATCCACGCCTTTGATCTGGTTCTATCGTGCACGTGGATGGATAGATGATGAGGTGCATGGTGCGCCTTGAACGTTAGCGCTGCATAGGAATTGTTATTGCAAAATAATATGAGAAATTATACAGACCTGGGGCTCGAACCCAGGTCTTGGACGTCAATACAATCAACGCTTGCCAGCTGAGCCACACAATGAATTTGTTATATAATAAGCAACTAAATATTATAAAAGAAAATGGTTAGTGGCCTTGGAAACGCGCGCGCATTTTTGAATGATCCAATCGCTCCATGCCACGAGTTCGTCTTCTTCACTATCCCTGAAACAAAAACATGAGGCAACGGTTTTCTGAATGTTCTTTTAGGCCGGTTTCAAGAAAATAGCGACTAGAGCTATGGTGTCCATAAATTAATCGCGAGTGTGGTATCTTCTTCGTCCAGATGCACTGATTCGAATGGTATGGGTCTGAAGGGCTAATTTTTCTTAATTTCAGAAGCCCCAATTCCAAGCTTCTTGAACCCTAAAAAACGCTAATGGTGGATTCACGTAGGGCGCATAAAAATACAATCAAATAGTTTGGTTAGCTTCATAATCATTCAAGGAATAAGAATCAATAATTGAAATGCCATAAAAATGCCTAAATTTCAAAGTATGATTATGAATTTTTCACGAAACATCTTGCATTCTGTATACCAATTCCTCACGTCTGGATTGTTGTTTTTTATTGGAATGTGTTCAGGGGACCTTGAGGAAGCTATTGAAACAAGTCTTGTGCTTTGAATCGACCTAGAACCTGCTTTTCAGTTTTGAGCTTTTTGCAAATTTTTCAAGTTTGTTCTTGGTCCTTCTGCGCAGCTTTTTTTTCCTCATGATTAGGTTTATGATCAGGCATATGTAGTGAGTCCATTAGGTTAACAAAACTCAATCAAATCCAATGCAATAATGTTTTTTTGGAAATTTGATTTTAAGGATCTTTTTCATATCTTTTTCATGTGTTCTTTGTGTCAATTAGGATCCAATCACTCCAAATCTTTCCACATTTAGCTAAGCACGAAATATTGAGTCTAAAACATGTATAAAAAGATTGGTTAGGTCAAGTTAGATATTTTTCATATATTTAAATGATTTAAATGAATTAATATAAATAATAATTCAAATAAATAAATAAAAAATGAGAAAATACTTCCCTTTGGGCCAAGTGGTCGTGCACATGCTTGGAATGATGAATCATGGAAGAAAAATGGGCCCATTAGCAATTTTAGGTCATTTGAACCAAAGTTGACTTTTCAAAATATCCAAAAATTTCCCAACTTCCACAAGGCATAACTTGCTCAATTTTTAGGCTTTTCTCATGTTCTTGGACATTTTGGAAAGGTCTTTGAGTCCTCTAACCAATTCCTTTGGTCCCATGTCATTTGGATTTACCAATCTCAAGTTATGGCCTTTGACTTAAAGTCCCTTTTTGTTGACTTTTGAAAATGACCTATAATGTTGAAATTGATAACTTTTTGTGAGAGCATTTCTTGGACTTGAAGTATGAAGATGAGTTGTAGGAAATGTCTTTCTCTTCAAAATGAGCTTTGGATGGAATTTTTCTGATAATCCATGTGAAAGTTATGCCCTGGTCAATTTCAGTTGACTTTTTCAGCTGTCCAAATAAGGAAACTTTTGCATCTTGATGATTTTCTGAGCCAAATTTTGAGAATCATGATCAAGCATTGATCAAATGATGTTTGTGGCTTCAAAATGATATGTTGACCAAAAATTTGAACTTTGACTGTCAAATGACCATTTTGCCCCTACAGTTGACTGTAGTGCAATTAGGGTTTTTGACTGTGCAATTTTGAGCTGAATGCCTTGAAACTTGATATGAGGATACTTGTCCATATTTGTAGGCATGTGAGACTTAATTGGACCTTTGAAAACTTCATTTTCGTGATCAGCATACAAACCCTAGTTTTGACTGTATAGGAGACCTTTGACTGTGCAACTCTTGGGGAATTTTGCAGCTTGACTTGGCAATTTCTTGGAGAATATGGGAGGGCAAATTTTGGGGTACAACAGACACCAAGCAGCATTTCACCTCGGTCGAACACCCCTAAAATAACGGTCAGGCCGAGGCCGCGAATAGAGTATGTTGTACCCCAAAATTTTCCCTCTCTTTTCTCAAGACATTTTCTCACAAGGATTTTCAAAAGCTCAAGTTTGCACAAGGGCAAAGCAGATAAAAATAATCCTTTTGACAAAATTGGAGAAAAAACAAGTTTACTTCGATTCACAGAGACTTCGATTGGACTTTGGTCTCCTTCAAGCCTTCTTTGATTTCCTTTGTTTCGTTTGGATTTTAGTCTCTTTCAAGACTGCTTCGATAAGACAATAACATCCTTTGCGCCTCCTTCGATCCATAAGGCAACTCCTTCCTTCTGCATGCTTCGATCCATAAGGCAACTCCTTCCTTCTGCATGCTTCGATCCACAAGGAAAAAGGCTTCCTTTGAAGAAACTAGCTTCAATTCACAGGGCAGGAAATGCCTCTGCATGCAAGCTTCGATTACACCAATGACCCCTCACAAGCTGGCTTTTGGTGCACATAATAATGACCTTCTGAAAAGCTTCCTTCGATTCAGAAGGAAATAATCTTCATACAAGCTTTGACTGAGTTTTGTTAACCTTCTGAAAAGTGTCCTTAGATTCAGAAGGCAATGGCCTTCTAAAGGTATCCTTTGATTGCACCATTGACCCCTTACGTGTTTGCCTTTGACACCACAAAGCCAGGATTTCCTTCATGCCAGCAGGCACAAGGCAATGGCCTCATGCAGATGTCCTTCGATTCAGAAGGCCATGGCATTTTGAAAGATTTCCTTCGATTCATAAGCCATTGGCCTCCTGTTGGTTTACCTTGATTCACAAAGTCAAAAACACTCTGCATGAAAGCTTCGATTGGGCAGGGGCTACCTTCATGCAAAGCTTCGATTGGAGTATTGGTTCCCTTCGAAGCAGCATACTTTGAATCCAATTTGAACCCTTCAAAGCAAGATTGTTCGAAGAACATTGAGCAAACCTCATAGCCTTATCCTTCAAATCTCACTTATTAGGCTATGTTGCTTCCAAATCTTTGCATAATTAGAGGCTTACACAAATTGGTGATGCATTACATAAAGGTTTAAAGCTTTGTCTACTGGATAATACTATTCTTGGATAAAATAGAAAAAAGCTACGTACCCTTTTTTCATAAAGAGTACTTTAATCACAAAATTAGCTCCCAATCTGATTTTTGTCTGAACGCAAGCAGTGCCAAAAGCATAAGTCCAATCTCTTGCCCCCAACAGACAGCGGTCCCCCACTTGTACTTGAAACTTGGGAACAACGAAAGGGATGAAACTTGTTTTCATTTCAACCAAACCATGGTTTGTTATCCTGCAAACCTGGTTACTCCAGCATCTCTAACCTTTTCTCTATAAATAGAGAAACAATTTGCAAAGCTAAAAAGATTTTTGGGTGGTGTGGAAAGAATCTTCAAAAAAACACTTAACACACTCTCAAACTCAAAATCCAAAGAAACACTACACTTGTTTCTTCCCTTCAAATCTAAAACCCAAGGAAACACCAAGCCAACGTTTTGCTCTTGCTTTCGAATCCAGTCAAAGAAACACAACACCTGCTTCTTCCCTTTGAATCCAGGAGCACCCAGGGTAACAACTCAAGGTCCAACACACACATTCTAGCTTCAAGCAAGGTAAGTTCTCTTAATATTAAACTTTTTTTTGTTTCATGCATAACATGTAAATAACCATTTCCTTTCATTTCAAGACATCATCATTACCCTTTGGTTCGTTTCGTTTCCACCTTCTCTATTTTGTTTTTGTTGCTAATATTATGGCTTGTTTTCTTTGATTATCAAACATGTTTTAAGAACTAACCTGGGCATGAAACAATGCTAGCATGGCCTTAGGCTATGCTGCTATTTAAATCCCAAATAAAAGAAAACATGAGTAAGGATGTGTGGATCGAAGCCTTAGGCTTCACCCCATGCTGCCATCTGATCCCAAATGAAAAGAAATGAAAACAAAGGTGGTATGAATCGAAGGTTACAGACTTTGATACACACTGACTTCCAGGCCCATTCGAAAGAAGCAGGAGAAGTTTAAATCGAAATATGCCTACACATGCTGACTTTTAGGCTCAATCGAAAGAAGCAGAGGAAGTGTGAATCCAAAGATGCTTAGACTTATTGGCTTCTAGGCCAAATCAAAAGATGCCTGCACTTGCTGACTTTCAGGCTCAATCGAAAGAAGCAGAGGAATGGTAAATCGAAAGATGCCTACACTTGCTAACTTCTAGGCCAAATTGAAAGATGCCTGCACTTGCTAACTTCCAGGCCAAATTGAAAGAAGCCAGGAAGAGCAGAATTTAAGGGTGTTACTTCCTGAATCGAAAAGATTTTCTTCCCTTCTTTTATTTTGTTTTGTCTTTACATTTTCTGGCTATTCAATATGGTTGTAATAGTGTAGGATATTTATTTTCTGCATTTTTATTGCTTTATACAAGTGTAAGTAATTAGGATGTATGGAAAGATAAAACTAACAAGTAGACAACCCAAAAATCAAAGACAAAATGCATGCAATCAAACACACTTTACACACATGCACCTCTAGGATAATCTCACTTGTTGCCTCGAAAAATAGTCATGTCCCTCGAATATGGGCGTTTTAGAAAAGACCCTCGATAAAAGATCGTAGTCCCTAGATGTCCCTCGATGTTGCCTTCTGTGATACGGTGGGAGAACTGACTTGAGTTTTGCGTTTGTATTCGCACTTGTTCGGTTGAGCAAGAGTCGCCACCGACTTTTTATTTTATCCTAAAGGAAAGGTTAAAAAGCACAGCAAAAACCTTTTGAGATATTTCGTGGGTTCGGGGGGTAGATTATGAAAAGGGAAGGTATTAGCACCCTTTTCATCCATGGTTATCCATGGGCTCTTAGTTACTTGGTTTTTTAGATCACTTGCCTTGATTGCTTGAAATTGTGGTGTATGTGTGTTTTGAAAATGTTTTTAAAGAGATGCCTTGTTTTAGGCAACCAATGTAATTGACTCGTGTTTGAGTGTTTTACAAAAGTGTGTATCTTTTCGAAAAGATGTTTCAAATGTTTTTGAGAGTTTGTTTTGAAAGTGTGGTTTTTGAAAAGAAGGCAAGTGTTTTTGCAAGTTGATCTCGAGTAACTAAGATTTTTGTCCACCCCTATTGTACTCAAAGGTTTTCTCTATGTTTTCAACCCTTTTTAACAATTTTGTTCCACCATTGAATTTGATGGACAATCTTGCGTTTAGGATGTTTAACGGGACGGGCACGGGTCATCGTATGGACCATGAATGCAATGGTGCCAAGTGTCTTTGGCAATTTGCTTTGAAGGGAATTGATCATTTTGATAGGCGACTTTCGAAAGCGTCATTGAGGGACTTATGATCATTTGAATTTGTTTTGCCAAAGAAACTCGACGTGCAAGCATGGCCCATTTTGGAAGGCAACATGTGGGATTACCCTAGAGGGTGCAAGTGTGATTGTGTATTGATTTCATGTATTTGTCTTGTATTAGGTTATCTAGCGTTTGATTTTATGTACATGCAAACCCTAGGTCTAACCATGGTACAATTCGAAAGCGATAAATTGCAAGAATTTAAAGTCTACGCTATTACAAATAGTATCCGGGAGTGGGGGTACAAATTCACAAATGGGGATGAGACTTTAGGAATGTAGTGTCCAATAAATTACAACCAAATCGAATTGCGACCAAAATGTAATAAGTATTAAATGTATAGCAATGTATAGCAAATGTATAATGCATCAAATGTAAAAGGTATTGTGTAAGTGTACGTGTACATGTATTTTATTTACAAGTTTGAGATGTGAATTTAAATGTATAATTAAGTATGTATTTGTTCTTTTGTTAATTATGTACAAATTTGATTTAAATTTGTATTTTCATATTTTTGTTTAATATGTACAAAAGAGGTATTTTAATTAAAAGAAAGAAAAATGTTTTAAATTTCAATTATATTATGTATATAGAAAAATGTATTTTAATTGATTATGTACAAATTATTTCTAAGAAAAGAAAATGTATTAACTTAAAGAGAATTTATGTATAAATCAAAATAAGTTTAATAAAATAAAAAGGAAAGTGTTTTAAATAATGTATTTTCATGTATTTTATGTATTAATGTAAAGTATTATTTTGAAAGAAAAAAAAAGAAAAGTATTTATCTAAAAGGAAAAATTATGTAATTATGATCTATGTACAAAAAATATTTTAAGAAGTGAAAAGTATTATCTTAAGAGTTATTTCTATGTATTTGTATTTTATTTACAAAGCCCTTTTTTTATTTTTTGTATCTTTTAAAAATATTTTAAGTTAAACTTACATTTAAATAAAAGGAGTTTTAATAAAGCAAAAGCAAAAGTCTTAAGTTTTAATTATATTAATTTAAACAAGTTAAAAAGATGAGGAAGAGAGTTGAATGGGCCAAAGGGAAATTGGGTCTTAGCCAGAATGGACATGAGGGGGGGGGGGGGGGGGGGGGGGGTGAATTGGAATGTGTTGGGCTTTAGGCGCTGAGAATGGGGCGAGGCCCAATTGTTCACAGTTTTCAAATTAGGGTTTCAGAATGTTTGTTTCAAATGGGACACGCTAGGGTTACAGCGCCGTTCACGCCTTCGTCTTCCTCCTTCGTTCGCCATCTTTTACCAGTTTCTGAGCTCCTTCGCCCAAGCCACCGACGCCATCATCACCTCCTCTCCATGGTTAAGCACGCGATGGCTCGTTCAAGGTTGAATTTCGTTTTTAATCTCTTTGTTTTTTTTATGATTTGCATGTTTAGTTTTATGTCATTGATTCTGATCACGCGTTTCTTTTGTTTGAGGTGCGAAGAGAAGGATAAAAAGGTTACCTTCGTTGGAGGAGGTGATTAGGAGGCGTTTGGAGGGCTTTTGACGGTGGAGACGATGCTGAACTGGGTGCTAGCTTTGATTCCTGGTTTGTGTATTCTGTTTGCTTCTTTTTATTAGGGTTTCATGATGATGTGTGACAATCTGAAAATGCCTAGTATGACTGCTTTCCTCTTCTGTCTCTGTTTGCCCTGTTTCCTGTGATGTTAATCTTTTGAGGCTTCTGTATCTTCTTCTTGTTCTCTGACTCTTTGGCTTACTTTCTGAATTGGTTGCCTTTTGGAATGCTTGTTGTATGCTGAGATTGAGAATTCTCTGAGCCCCTTTTTGTTGCTTCTGAACATGCTTTAGCTTGATGTGTTTGCTATCCTATGATGATTCCAACTGAGGATTTATGTTGCCTCGATGATTTTTGATGATGATATGCTGGAAATGCCTTTGAATATATTTGATTCTTTTCCTCTTCTCTTCTGGTTGCCTTGATGAGTATGCTTTTGATGGTCTTATTGCCCTGTGATGAATCACAATTCTGAGGGCTTTGAGTTATTTGCCTGAATGCTTTGTTTGGAAGGTTTGAAATGCCTAGGCTTTTATTTATGTTTGATGGTTTCAGCAGGCCATTGGATAAGTAAGGTTTTGGGAGGCCTTTTGACAGGTTTACTATTTTTTATGCTTCAGTTTTGGCAAGGCTAAGGGTTTTTGAATGGTAAGGTTTGTGGGGCTTCTTGACTGATATATGGCTTTTGTTCATGTTGTTAACTATTTTGACAGGAGTTAAGGTTTGAAACAGGTACAGGTTTTGGGCCTGGAGACTGGTTTTAGGCTTGACAAGGTTTCACAGGTTTTAGGCCTGTGAGGTCTTGACAGGCTCCACTGGTTTATGCTTCAGGCTTTAGTTATGGCCTTACTGGTTGTTGAGATGCTGGAGGGTTTGGCAGGTTGATGGTGTTTTAGGCTTGGAGACTGGAAGGTTTATGCAGGTTATGTGTTTGGTTGGTTTGATTGCAGGGTAACCATTATTTGAGTTTGGTTTCACTGGCTTTTGGTTTCAGTTTCAGTTTCTTGCACAGGTTTTAGCTTTACTGGTTTAAGGTTGATGGTTTGTTTAGGCTTTTGGCTATCACAGTTTTGTGCAGGATGTAAGAGGCTTCAGCAGGTTTGTTGTTTGGATAGTTTTCTGGTTAGGCTTGATGCTGTTTGGATATGGCTTTTTTGCAGGTTTTGAAGCTTATTGAGGCAGTTTTGTAATGTTTTTTTATTATGTCTTTTTCTGCCTTTTCTACTGTGTTAGTAGCTTGCTTTTATATTTCTTTATGCCTCTAGCCCAAAGCCAGTAAGCCTATTCTCTTTTCTCCCCTCTCTCTCTCTCCAGTACAATTCAAAGCATTAAAATAATGTTTATGTGTACTTTTCTGAAAGGGCAGCTGTTTGGGAAATGATGAAATTGACTATGCTTGCTTGCATACTAATCTTTCTCTGCATATCTTGTACTTCTTCCAGCTTTTATGCTTCTTGTTATCTTTCCATATCTTCTTTTGACAGCTTTGAGTAGCCTTGTACTTGTTTGATATCTTTGACAGTTTGTGGACAGTTTGGAATTTGTGATTCAGTTTGGACTTTGTGGTTAGGCCTAGTTCAGTTTGCCTTTCTGATTATGCAGTATGTTGACAAACTTTGAATTTGTGCATTTTTCAATTTTGTGCATTCCAAGTTTAGCAAGCAAATATTCATCCCTCTTTGTGAACCGGGAGAAATCCCGTGATTTGCAGAGAGGGCTAACTGATTCCAGTCAGTTGCCCTTAATGATGAACCCAAACTTTAATTGTCTGCTTTTAATTATTTATCTGCTTCTAACTTTTCTTCTGTTTCTTATTCTTTGCAGATAAAATCCAATGGGGCAGAGGGAGCAAGGGATGGAAGATGAAGAATTGAAGACTTAGAAAAATATTAGGATAGTTTTACTTAAATTTAAATAAATGTAATATTATTATTGTAAACATTTTGTAAACAATTATAATTATACAAGTAATTTAAAGATAAATAAAAAATCCTTTTATTTGATTAATTCTTTTATTCTTTTCAAGATATTTATCTAATTGTTATAATTCTTAAATTAAAATAAAAATGGAAATAAATTCCAATTATCTTAATTTAAAAATAAATAATCAATTGGTAAACATTATGGTCTTATGACAAACCTGACGCTCCAATTATCCAAAGCAACGCATAGTTTCAAACCAAGCGACAGTTAATTAAACAAAATGTCCATCTGCCTCTTTTCACTGATTAAATCCAACAAATGCAAACAAACAGCAGCCTCAGTTCTCAATTCAGAGTAACTTGAAAAACATTGATAGAACTAACTCTTCTTGAGAGATATGCGCACAAAACCCTGATTCTGATCAAATGCCAAAGAAACGTTCGCCTGGTCAAAGCTGAGCCAAAAAAAATTAACCAAACCCTAAACCAACTGTTTGAATTGTCCTAGAGCCATGAAAACCAGTGAAAACCCTAATTTTGTCTGACTGACGAGAAAAGTCTGTTTGACCGATTCTTGAGCCAATCTGAAAAATCAGGAAAATCCTGAAGCTGTGATTTCTTGGGGAAAAATACGAGGGCAAATTTTGGGGTACAACACCTTCGGTAAACGATCTAGTCCCTAAACGAAAATTGCTAAAACGTACCATAGGTTACCTTCTATGACTATATAAACGACTCACGCCTGTCCCTTCACATTCAAAGATGGGGCTTCTTACCAAACCAATGGTAAGATAGCAATATCTAAATAAGGGGGAAAAGAACAAAGACCTTTTGAGTAGGTAGGGTGCTCATATTTGCTCGCTTGCTCACAACAAAAACATTTTACACACCAACACTTTCATTTGAAACATTTTCAAAAGACAAAGCTCTTTGTATGCATTCTTATAGAGATGAGAATCATTACAATGACACTTTTCAAAATCACTTTCAAAAACACATTCCACAAACACCTCTTTGAACTATTTTCAAAACCAACACTTTGTACGCATTCTTATAGAGGCGAGAATCATTACAAAGATGTTTTCAAAATATTTTCAAACCCATACCACAAGCACATTTTCAAACAAAAATAAGTGATCTAACAAGCAACTAAGAGCCCGTAGAAAACTATGGATGGAAAGGGTGCTAATACCTTCCCTTTTCATAACCTACCCCCAGAACTCAAGAAAACATCTCTAAAGGTCTTTCTTATTCTTTTCACCCTTTCCTATTTGGATAAAAGAAAAGTCGGTGGCGACTCTTGTTATCCGCAACAATTGCAATCAAACGTAAAACACTCGAGTCAGTTCTCCCACCGTATTACAGAATTGGCGACTCTGCTGGGGAGATACTTAAAAAGTGGGGTCACCTTAGGGCTAGATCACCTTTACTTTCTTTCATTGTTTGACTTGCTTGCTTTACATTATGGTTCTTTGTTTGGGCTTTATTTTCGATCCTACACCCGAATTTGTGGCATCTTTTAGGTAAGTAGCAATAAATCATGGAGGTTGTACGGCTTAGATCGATATGGACAAAGTGATATCTATGTTAGCGTGATACTCTGGCTTGTACTAATATTCCTTAAGTAATTTGAGGATAACATTAGGCTTCCTTATAGTGTCATTAAGCGCTAACTGATCTTTAGAATCTTTAATTGACTCATCCTAAGCCATTAGGAAGTAGTGAGATAGCCGACTTTGGTTCCGACCAAAGATTGGTTGATACTCGATGTTACACTCATTGAGATCTGACTTTTGGGATATTTCGGCTGCAATACTTTGGTGCTTGAGCTGAAACAATGCCTGACGGAAAGGTCGGTGATATGAGGCTCCTTAGAACCCGGTTACTTTCTAGGATAGGTTGAGCCAACTAAACTTCAAGAGGGTACTTACCTACAAACTCCATGCAAGCCTAAACCTAAGGACTTGTCTGATTTGTGTGTATATGACTATTTGTACATAACAACTTGCTTTCTTTGCATACTTGTACATAAACATCATGACATCACACCATAGCATTTTCAATAACCATTTCAAGGATCTCAAGGGCCTATGATGCATGGTCATGTTGAACCAAACGTCTATCAAGGGGCAAAAGGATTCATTCTCTAATCAAACACCGTCAAAGACCAAAGCACGGTAACTTGAGTCAAGGGCTATGACCCACTTTACATTGTGAGCTTGATTCTCGTGGAAGAACATCCACTGATACGAAGTTCTCCAATCAAAACTGTGAGCAAAGTTCAACTTCTAACATCTTCTTGTGTTTACCCCGCGAGATCCTTGAAAACATGCATCCACATACCATGCATCATATCATGACATGTTTTCCTTACACAGGTATCTCATCTGCTTACTATTTATTTCAGTAGAGATGGCTCTAGAACAGACTATCAAGGACATTTAGACTCAAAATGCTCAACTTCAAGAAATGTTCTTGAACTTATCAAAGGGGCAAGAAGAAGTGAAAGCACTCCTCACTAGGGGCATGACCATGAAGAATCCTGAAGACAACAGGGATGACCAGCTGGAGCGGCTACAAACTGAGATAGCCACAATGAAGATCGAGATGATGGGACAACTGGTGGGACAAATGGCTCTTATCCAAAACTTGGTTCATATACAAGAAGAGCTGAGAGTCCTCGTCAACAAGCTTCATCAAGACGGATGCAACCGTATGAAACAAGCAGTCGAGGCAGGGGATCAAGACATTGGCCATCCTCCGGTAAGATAAGAAGTTGGTTTGGTGGAGAGTAGACCTCTCCAAATTGCTGCTACGTCACGAGCCCAACAACAACCTCGCCAACAACAATAGGGTAATCGGCGTAAGCGGGATGCATCCAATAGGCAATATACCAAACTTAACATGTTGATGTTGCAAGCCTTGCTACACATGTTGAATTTGAATTTGGTCACATTGCATGATCCTCCTCGGAATCCTAATACTTCCTCTCCTAGTTACCATCCCAATGAAAGGTGTGCATATCACTCCAACAGTCCGGGGCACGATACTGATAGTCGTTGGACGTTGAAATACAAAATTCAAGACCTGGTTGATGAAGGAGCGCTGGAATTCACACAAGATGGTCAGCTGGAATTTTTTTGTCATCCCTCAAAGGCACACCATCTGAAGTGACAAATTTAGGCGGAGAAATTTTCTGTTTATTCGAATTTTCAATTGTAATTTCTTTGTTTCCTTAAACACTTATCTATATGTCAAACTTTGGCTACTTTCGTTAATGCATTGCATATGTTTGTCCTGAATTAATCCATTCAATTTCACTCTATTTAAACCATGCTTTTCACTCCCTTTATGATATTCAACTCTTGTTTCAAAAAGTTGCAAGCCTTTAGAGGGAGGATGACGAAAACAAATGCCATTTTTCTCATACAGTATGCTTTTGGACAGACCATGCTGACGATGTACAGGCGTTTTATTCATTCCCAAACACTGGAGTTATAAGGAAAATAATCCCTAGTCAAGCCCTTTGAGCCAAAGAAGTAGGAGTTTTCTTTTTCACACAAATTGAAACCTTTAATCAAAACCTGGGGCAGGGTAGTCTCTCAGTTAATTCAAATGCGCGTTCAGTCGCAAGCTTTCACTTCATACACAACGAATGACATCAAAAATCAAAAGACGACGATGGTTCCCAGCAAATAGGCAGTCATTATCCCTCAAAAGAAAAGCCCACTAAGTCAAAACCTACAAAAGACACTTAAGAAAAACGGGGCATCCAGCTGACTGTAATCTCGAAACAAGAGTAGTCGGGCAAAAATCAGGGATAATAAATCAAAAGAGGTCACTACAAATCCTCAACAACATGAAAAATGTTCCAACAAACTTAAATTGTCCGAACCATCACCAAAATGTCATTCCATATTAAATTGGATTCCAAATGCACAATTAACTGAGTTTAGGACTGAAGAACATCACGAAGAACGGGCGGATACAAATACACCTTGAGCCTTATCTTTTGTTTCTTAAAACCGTGAACCAGACCATATTACAACCCCTCAAAAGTCCTAATTGAAGCATGGGTTAGTTCGAAAGCATACTGTTACAAAAGGTATCCTGACTCCTGTAAGGCTTACTGTAAATCTTGAGTTGAATTCATATTCTTACAAAATTCTCTTTACTTGCTAAAACGCATTTTCAAAATTTTAAGACAAACATAAAATTTGCATTACTTGAATACTGTTGTTTGCATATAGCTATTTTGTTTAACAACAGAGAAACATCCAATGAACGGAAATCCTCTCAAGAAACAAGATTCACTTCAAATGGGAAGACACTTCCAAATTACAAACTCTCACATAGGCAGGAGGGCATGACATGTCACCGTTCAGCTCGTCTCGGGGCAGTCAAGTTAAGATTCCAAGAAATATCCCAAGAAATGTTGAATAACCAGGGACAGGTCTGTATCTGAATCACTTGGGGCATTGAACGTGAATTCCAGCAAAGGGTTACGTACGGTCAAGCAAACATTTTCTGGAAGTACTACAACACTTACTACTTGGGGCAGTGACAAATATCTACAAAGTCCTTTTCATAAAGTGGTCCCCAATCAAGTCTGCATAGAGTCATCTCTATAAGGTTATCCCCACAGAATAATCTTCACAAATAAGAGTACAAACCCCTCAAGGCCAAATTCATAGATATCCCCATAAAGTTGGATCCAGGCAATCCCCAGCCAGAGTTTCAATCTCTGAAAACTTCTCCCCAACTTAGTTGATCTCAAGAATCCTCGAGGAGTTCTGCTTAAAGAAAACACCTCTCCAGCAGATTGGAAACATGCTTTATTTACCCAATAAACTACAGATTCTCCAGCTTGAATTTCCCCTCGGGCTACTACAAATCAAGGGACCATAACCCCTCTTCCCCAGTAGACTTTCCTACAATCCCCAGTGAGTTGCTGCAAAGTCTGGGAGACAACCAGATAACAGTTAACTTCTTTATCCCCAACAAGTTATTAACTTCCTTCCTCTTCCATCAAGAGGTAACTCCCTAGTAGAGCAACGAACAACTAAAATTCCTGAACTCTTTTCCCCAAACAGGAATCAACACTCTCCACAGAGTTTTCCCTCAAACCAATTCAATGTTCCCCAACGGAGTTCTCCTCAAACAACAAAACAGGAATCCCCAGGGGAAACATTCTAAAACAAGTTCTGAAGGTGTGCATACTCTTCATCCCTAACGACAATCCAGGATTTAACTTCCTAAGGCTCCCCAACATTTGTCAAAGATTTATTTTCCAAGACAAAGTTACATTTAAAAAACATTCATAGCATATGCATACGAAACACATATAGCACAATCTCATTTATTTTTAGAAACATCATTTACCATGCATTTCATACATCATGACATTGAATGCAGCTAACTCTTTACCTTTTCAAGAAAGATCAATCAACAGAAAGCTATCATCAACAATTTTCAAAAGGTCAGAGATTAATACCTGAAATCAGCCAGGACAACTATCTCAACGACCAACAAAAAACAAGTTCCAGATTAATACCTATAACAAGACAGGAAAACTATCTGCAAACGACCGATTGTAGATTAATACCTATAACAAGCCAGGAAAGCTATCTACATGAGCAGATTGAAGATTAATACCTGTAACAAGCCAGAAAAACTATCTTTCTTTCTAAGGTCAGATATTAATACCTGAAACCAGCCAGGACAACTATCTCTACGACCAACAAAAAGCAAGTTCCAAATTAATACCTGAAACAAGACAGGAAAACTATCTGTGGACGACCGATTGTAGATTAATACCTGAAACAAGCCAGGAAAGCTATCTACACGAGCAGAGATTAATACTTGTAACAAGCCAGGAAAACTATCTTTCTTTCTAAGGTCAGAGATTAATACCTGAAACCAGCCAGGACAACTATCTCTACGACCAACAAAAAGCAAGTTCCAGATTAATACCTGAAACAAGACAGGAAAACTATCTGTGTACGATCGATTGTAGATTAATACCTGAAACCAGACAGGACAACTATCTACATGAGCAAATTAAAGATTAATACTTGTAACAAGCTAGGAAAACTATCTTTCTTTCCAAGGTCACAGATCAATACTTGAAACTAGACAGGGTAACTATCTCAACGACCAACAAAAGCAAGTTCCAGATTAATTCCTGAAACAAGACAGGAAAACTATCTGTGGACGACCGATTGTAGATTAATACCTGTAACAAGTCAGGAAAGCTATCTACATGAACTGATTGAAGATTAATACCTGTAACAAGCCAGGAAAACTATCTTTCTTTCTATGGTCATAGATTAATACTTGAAATAAGATAGGACAACTATCTACTCAACCATCATGAAGTAACCCTACCTAGGTTCCTTCTCATTTTCAGATGCAGTTTTACACGGGCTCATCCTGAAGCAACCCTACCCAAGTTCCTTCTTATTTTCAGATGCGGTTTTACCCGGACTCATCGTGAAGCAACCCTACCCAATTTCCTTCTCATTTCCATATGAAGTTTTACTCGGACTCATCCTGAAGCAACCCTACCCAGGTTCCTTCTCATTTCCAGATGCAGTTTTACCCTGACTCATCATGAAGCAACCCTACCCAGGTTCCTTCTCATTTCCAGATGCAGTTTTACCCAGACTCATCATGAAGCAACCCTACCCAGCTTTATTAAAATTCCAGACGAAGTTTCACATGGATTCATCCTGAAGCATCCCTACACAGGCTCATCATAAAGTAATCTTACACAGATTCCTTCTAATACATTTCTGGACACGGCTTAACACGGGTCCGTTCTAGTATATCCTTCATATTTAAACCAACCAAATATTTATCCTGATATTTCTTCAAGATACAATCTAACTTAGACTTAGTCCAATTTCTGTCAACAATCACCTTTGGATGGCATCTGTAAGACCATCTCTGACAACCCTCCATCATATCTCCAAATGGCATCTTTAAGCCCATTCCCTGCAAAATCAACCATCACATCATCGAGTGTGAATTTCTGGGCACTATGGTGTTCAATCATCTTCTACCTTCAAGCTACGAATGGAAACGTGCCATACTCGCCTTTCAGGTTTAAGAAGATTGAACAGGGGCAGCTGTTGTACCCCAAAATTTTCCCTATCTTTTCTCAAGACATTTTCTTACAAGGATTTTTAAAAGCTCAAGTTTGCACAAGGGCAAAGCAGATAAAAATAATCCTTTTGACAAAATTGGAGAAAAAACAAGTTTACTTCGATTCACAAAGACTTCGATTGGACTTTGGTCTCCTTCAAGCCTTCTTCGATTTCCTTTGTTTCGTTTGGATTTTAGTCTCTTTCAAGACTGCTTTTCTAAGACAATAGCATCCTTTGTGCCTCCTTCAATCTATAAGGCAACTCCTTCCTCCTGCATGCTTCGATCCATAAGGTAACTCCTTCCTTCTGCATGCTTCGATCCACAAGGAAAATAGCTTCCTTCAAAGCAACTAGCTTCGATCCACAGGGCAGGCAACGCCTATCCTGCATGCAAGCTTCGATTACACCAATGACCCCTTACAAGCTAGATTTTGGTGCACATAGCAATGACCTTCTGAAAAGCTTCCTTCGATTCTAAAGGAAATGATCTTCATATAAGCTTCGACTGAGTTTTGTTAACCTTCTGAAAAGTGTCCTTCGATTCAGAAGGCAATGGCCTTCTGAAGGTATCCTTCGATTGCACCATTGACCCCTTACATGTTTGCCTTTGACAGCACAAAGCCAGGATTTCCTTCATGCCAGCTGTGATCGGTGGATCTGGAACTGACTGTTTAACGCTGGTTCGTGAAATGTCACGGTAAGCAAGAGTCGCCACCGTCTTTTATTTTCTCCAAATGGAAAGGACAAAAGCACAGAAAAATTCCTTAAAGAGATTGCTCTCGGTTCGGGAGGTAGGTTATATAAAGGGAAGGTGTTAGCACCCTTTCTATCCATGGTTATCCATGGGCTCTTAGATACTTGCTCATTGTGTTTTCAGAAATGGTTCGTTTGCTTTTCAATTGTGGGTTTTAAAAAGTTTCTTTGAAAATTTCAGTTCGACTCTTGTATCGGTCCTCAAGAGTGTTTGAAAAGTTGCTTTCGAAAAAATGTGTCGGTGTGAAAAGTATTTTTTGATTTGTTTTTGAAATTAGAGCAAGTATCTACGAGAACTTACCTACCCTAAGGAATTCGTCTGTGTAAATGTCCTTTAAAGTAGTGCCATCCCACCATTGAGAGATAGGTAGCACCACCGTTGGAGGTGTTCGGGTCAATTCGAGGTTCGGGACATGGTGATCACCAGAGTAATAGGAAGACACCTTAGAAGCTACCCTCATGCCAGGTTCCCGGATCATGAGGACTTACTAAGACATCCTCTACTCGACGATCACCTTTCGAGGCAAGGCAACAGTGAGGCGTACCCTAGGGGTGGTGTGTGATTTGTGTGTCATGTTCAATTATGTTTTATCTTGATCATGCATTAGGTGATCTAGCGTTTGTTTTTATTTTTGTCCATTCATTCTTGCATGCATTGATTAACAGTTAAAAAAAGTGCGGAAAATGTAAAGTTCCTAAGCTATTACAAAGGCGCGGGTCCACATCGCCAAAATTTCCAGAACCCGATTTGACATAAAATAAAGAAAATAATGAAAAGTAAAGTGCGAGAAATTAATTACACGGCTTTGGGAGAGATACATAAATATTAAGCGGAAAAGAAATAAATATGCGAATTAAATAAGAATTAAAACGAGGGCGTTGGACCCCTTTTGCAAAATTAAATTATTATGATTAAATTAATAAAATTAAAATGAAAGAAATTGTCTTTTTGGTATTTTTGTATTTTATGGTTTTAATGAAAAAAGAATTAATTAAAATAAAATGCTAACCCTAATTCTAATTGTTTTTAGTTTATTAAGAAAAGATTAAATTTTAACCTAATATTTAACCTAATTATTTACATGCCATTTAATTATAAAAATAAATATTTAATATTTAATTATTATGGAAGAAAAGAAAAAGAGGATAAAAAACTAATTAAACCCTAATTCTATAAGTTTTGAGTTTTAGTGAAAAATGTTAAGATTAAAAACTAAATTTAAAACTAAGTGAATTAATGAATTTATTTACAAAATATTAATTAAATAAATATATTTAATTTTTTGTCTTTTCTGATTTTTGTGTTTTTTTTTTATATATTATGAAATATTAACTTAATTAAAAAACAATAATTAAAAGAAAGTAAAAAAATAATGAAAAAAATAAAGAATGTAAAAATTTGCAAACCTAAGGGGGTCTGCCCCTAATTTGGAGGTTTTTCTTTTAGCAATCTGGGCCCAATGGCCTTTGGCCTGGTTGACTTTTCCATTAGCGTGTAGCTTCTTTGACTCAAGTCTATGATGCTCCTCCAATTATAGCCCTGGGATTGCTCTTGGCATGTGCGTGGCAGGTTTGATTTTGTGGGCGCATGGTGGACACTACTACTGAAATTGCACATGAATATTAATTGAAAAAATATATGGAAAGGGTGAGGACCTGGGGCTCGAACCCAGGTCCTGGAGATTACCAACGTACACGCTTGCCAACCATGCTGTCTTGTTTATCTGTAAATAATATAATCAATAAATATAATAAAACAAACAAACGTCAATGCTCCTTTTTTCGCGTGAAACTTTGAACGGACCAACCAATGCTCTACACATCATCGTCTTCCTCGTGTTGTTTTTCCTGAAAATACAACAAAACATAGGCAACGGTTTTGTAAACGTTCCTATAGACACTATATTAAAAAATAGCGAATAGCCCCTGGGGCCTCATAAATTAGGCGCGAGGATTGCTTATTGATCGTCCAATCGTGCTGAATCCATTCGTGGTACTATGGTGGTCTAATTTTACCGCGTTTGGAAACGCCCAATTCAAAGCTTGCAAAACCCTAAATATTGTTAATGGTGAATCCTTCCATAGTGTACAAAAACGAAATTAAACCACACAGTTAGCTTCAGAATTGAATAATGAACATAAACCAAGCGTTAAAAATTACAAAAGATGCATGAATTGAGATGCACGAATATGAAATTTTTTCTGTACAGGTGAGATTGTTCTCACGTTTCTGGGCACGAAAGCTTGTAGTTTTTGATCCAAATCCCTTCTTTGAAGCCTCAGCAAGCTAATGGAATTGATCTTTGGCCTTGACTCGTCCTGGAAATTGGTTTTCAGATTTGGAGTTTTCTTGAATAATTCCAAGTTTGCATATGCTTTTTCTGCGCAGCCTAGAGTCAGTGAGCACAAGGGTTTTGATCAAGCTTATGTATGGAATGATTAGGTCAAAGAAAATTGGTCCAAAATCCATGAATTGATGAATATGATATTTGATTTTTAAGCCATGATCTTTTCTAATCTTTTCATGCAAATTTCCACCAAATCATGACCAATTCAATTGATTCTTTCCATATTTGGTTAGGCACGAAATCTTAGAGGTATTATATGCATAAAAAGATTTGAAACATTAGGTTTAACATTTTTCATGTATTTTAATTAATTTAAATGAATTATTAATAATAAAAATCCAAATAAATAAATAAAAAATAAAGAAAAACTTCCCTTTGGGCCAAGTTGTCGTGCACATGTCTTGGATGATGATTTGTGGAAGAAAAAGAGGCCCATTAGCAATTTTAGGTCATTTGAAGCAATGTTGACTTTACAAAATATCCAAAAATTTCCCAACTTCTACAAGGCATAACTTGCTCAATTTTTAAGCTTTACTCATGTTCTTGGACATTTTGGAAATGTCTTTGAGTCCTCTAACAAATGTCTTTGGTCCCATGTCATTTTGATTTACCAATCTCAAGTTATGGCCTTTGACTTAAAGTCCCTTTTTGTTGACTTTTGAAAATGACCTATAATGTTGAAATTGATAACTTTTTGTGAGAGCATTTCTTGTACTTGAAGTATGAAGATTAGTTGTAGGAAATGTCTTTCTATTCAAAATGAGCTTTGGATGGAATTTTTCTGATAATCCATGTGAAAGTTATGCCCTGGTCAATTTACAGTTGACTTTTTCAGCTGTCCAAATAAGGAAACTTTTGCATCTTGATGATTTTTGAGCCAAGCTTTGAGAATCATGATCAAGCATTGATCAAATTATGTTTGTGGCTTCAAAATGAGATGTTGACCAAAAATTTGAACTTTTGACTGTCAAATGACCATTTTACCCTTACAGTTGACTGTAGTGCAATTAGGGTTTTTGACTATGCAATTTTGTGCTGAAAGTCTTGAAACTTTGTATGAGGATGCTTGACCATGTTTATAGGCATGTGGGACTTGATTGGACCCTTGGAAACTTCATTTTCTTGATCAGAACCAAAACCCTAATCTTGACTGTTAGGAGGCCCTTGAACTGTGCAACCCTTGGGGAATTTTGAAGCATGACTTGGCAATTTCTTGAAGAATATGGGAGGGCAAATTTTGGGGTACAACAGTTGCCCCTGTTCAATCTTCTTAGACCTGAGGATGCAGATTGGCTGACGTGCCTTTCGTAATCCGAGGGTGGAAGATGATTGAACACTAGAGTGCCCAGAAATTTGCGCTCACATAGTCGTATGATGGTGGGAATGGGCTTATAGATGCCATTTAGAGATTGATGAATAGGATGATGGGCTTATAGATGCCATCTGGATGTTGATCGCGTAAGAGATTCCTTAGCGAGAACTTGCGTACCTGCAAAAGAAAAATGAGTACCTGACATGTTGCAGGATCTGGTTTTCAGATGCTTTGTATAGATGTGTCCTGACTGGTTACAGGAATCGGATCTTCAAATTCTTCAGACGTGCCCTGGCGAGATACAGGAACCGAGTCTGGTAATGTTAGTCTCCAACGGATACACCCTGGCAAGATTCAGGTATCGGATCCTTGAACTCTTCAGACACACCCTGGCAAGATACAGGAATCGGATCTGGTAATGTTAGTCTTCAACGGATACACCCTGGCAAGATTCAGGTATCGGATCCTCGAACTCTTCAGACACACCCTGGCAAGATACAGGAATCGGATCTGGTAATGTTAGTCTTCAACGGATACACCCTGGCAAGATTCAGGCATCGGATCCTCGAACTCTTCAGACACACCCTGGCAAGATACAGGAATCGGATCTGGTAATGTTAGTCTTCAACGGATACACCCTGGCAAGATTCAGGCATCGGATCCTCGAACTCTTCAGACACACCCTGGCAAGATACAGGAATCGGATCTGGTAATATTAGTCTTCAACGGATACACCCTGGCAAGATTCAGGCATCGGATCCTCGAACTCTTCAGACACACCCTGGCGAGATACAGGAATCGGATCTGGTAATGTTAGTCTTCAACGGATACACCCTGGCAAGATTCAGGTATCGGATCCTCGAACTCTTCAGACACACCCTGGCAAGATACAGGAATCGGATCTGGTAATGTTAGTCTTCAACGGATACACCCTGGCAAGATTCAGGCATCGGATCCTCGAACTCTTCAGACACACCCTGGCGAGATACAGGAATCGGATCTGGTAATGTTAGTCTTCAACGGATACACCCTGGCAAGATTCAGGTATCGGATCCTCGAACTCTTCAGACACACCCTGGCAAGATACAAGAATCGGATCTGGTAATGTTAGTCTTCAACGGATACACCCTGGCAAGATTCGGGCATCGGATCCTCGAACTCTTCAGACACACCCTGGCAAGATACAGGAATCGGATCTGGTAATGCTAGTCTTCAACGGATACACCCTGGCAAGATTCAGGTATCGGATCCTCGAACTCTTCAGACACACCCTGGCAAGATACAGGAATCGAGTCTGGTAATGCTAGTCTTCAACGGATACACCCTGGCAAGATTCAGGTATCGGATCCTCGAACTCTTCAGACACACCCTGGCAAGATACAGGAATCGGATCTGGTAATTGGTCGTCAACAGATACACCCTGGCAAGATTCAGGAATCGGATCTTTAGTTGCGACCATTGATGGTAATCATTTTTGTACTTTTGTCCTGAAAAGACAAGCGTTAGTTGTATGCGATGTCATGTTGTATGACATGCGGGATGCCCTCTGAATAAGTGATATTGTATGTTCATGATGCGTATATGCATGCTATAATGATGTATGTGATGTGTACGAATGTATGTTTTCGTCTAGGAAAGTAAATCCTTGACGGGTGCCGGGAAGCCACTCCTGGGCTGATGTTGGAGAATAGATTTTGCTTCCGCCGGGGATGATAGTTGCAAGAATACCAGTAGGAGGAGATAACTCCATTGGGGAATACACTTGGCGAATGGATAACTCTGCGGGGAGGAAAGTACTCTAACGATTTTGTCGGGAAGCAATACTCTGTGGGGGAGAAAGATACCTTGTCGAGTTGTTGATAATAACTTGCTGGGGATACCTTTGTTGTATTGGGAGTGTGAATAGACTTCGTCGGGGATAAGAAGACTGTGTCGACGACGATCTTTCCGTGGCTTTTGGCTGAGGATAACCCAGTTACATCCTAGTAAGGAAATAACTCTTTGAATAAAGCCGGGCGACGCTTTCGTGCTCTGCGAGGATAAGCTTCCAGAATCTACTGGGGATAAGCTTGCTGCTTGGGGAGATGAATTCCAACTTCCCTGGGGAAACTAGATTAGACTCTCTTGGGGAAGTTTTGAACTGCGGGGGAAGTGATTCTTTTGAATACCGCCGAGGAACAATCTTTAGACCAAGACTGCCGGGGACGCTTGTTAAGAATGCATGTACTGCGCTGGGGAATGTTGGGATCTGCTGGAGGACGCTCAACTTCCTTAAGATTTGATAGTAGCTTTGCTTGAGGAGAGTGTACTGTCTTGCTGACTTACTCTCTGGGGAATCAAGATATACTGGTTATGTTCTTTAGCTGAACCCACTTTGATACCTTGGAGGATAGAACAATTGGATCGCTTAGCCAACTCTTTACTGCCCCTGTTTCTGAGGAGAGGAAGACCTGAGAGGTGCTGATAATTGTTTGAGGGACCAACCTTCTTCTGGTAGGCCAGTGCGGAACTGACAGGACATAGTCGTACGCTTTGATCCCTAACTTTTTCCTGGACTGCCCTTTCGGGTTTTCAGTCCACCGGGATACCCATTTTTGCCCAAGCCGCCTTTTCAGGTTTTCGACTTGCCAGGTGTACAGATTTTTTCATTTCATCCCTTCATTTTGCCCGAACCCTTTTGGTTCGTCGGGAAGCCCTAATTTTTGCCTAGGCATGTCAGCCTAGCGGGTCTTTGATTATGCGTAGTATTTTTTTCGACTATGTCCACGTTCAGGGAATGTGGGGAGTTGCCCCTGTTAGAAGTGTTTTGTCATACCCCCAGAAGATGTCTGATTGTGCAAGATTCGTTGCCGGAGTGCCCCAAGTGAATCAGGCGGAGATTTGCCCCAGGCTATTAGGCTTTTTTGAGAGATTCTTCGAATCTTGACTTAACTTCCCCAGATGATGGACAATAGTCATGCCATGCCCCTTGATTGGAGATACTCTTGTTCATTAGACTTTCATTGTGCGAATTTCCCTGCTGTTCAAACAAAAAGTCATATGCAAACAAAGTTATGTTAAAAATGCAAAGCCTATGTCTGTCTTGAAGATTTTGAAAATGCATTCTTTTTCATAAAACAAATGAATGTTTGTAAAACGTGATGTCAACTCCTTCTTTATAGTAAGCCTTAAGGAGTCAGGATACCTTTCGTCACAGTATGCTTTCAAACTAACCCATGCTTCAGCTAGGACTTTTAAGGGTTATAACGTGGCCTGGTTTACGGTTTAAGAAACAAAGGATAAAGGCTCAAATTTTATTTGTACCCACTCGCTCTTCGTTATGTTCTCCAAACCTAAACTCAGTTGATCGTGCGTTAGACCTTGTTTGAGTCTTTGTCCTGATGTTCCAATGATGGTTCAGATATTGATGATTTATTCTGAATAGGCAGTCATTTTTTGTTTTTGTTGAGGGTTTGTATGACCTCTTTCTTTTTGATTTTGTTATCCCTGTTTTTTGCCTGAGCTGTTTCCTTTTTTGGAATTACAGTCAGCGGGATGCCCCAGTTTCGTAAGTCCCCTTTATAGGTTTTGACTTTTTGGGCTTTTCATTTATGAACTTTTTGATAATGACTGCCTGTCTTTACGATTGTTCGGAACCATCACTGTCTTTCTTTTTTTCGTAAGGATCTCTTTGGTGCCATTCGTTATGCACTTGGATCAACTGAGAGAACTACCCTGCCCCAGGTTATGATAAGGGTTTTAATTTTCGGAAAGAAAAACTCCTACTTCTTTGGCTCGAAGGGGTTGACGAGGGATTATCTTCCTTATAACTCCAGTGTTTAGGAATTGAAACAATGCCTGTACCTCATCAGCGGGGTCTGTTCAAAAGCATACTATAAAGATCGTGGTATCGTTTTCGTCATCCTCCCTCAAGAGGCTTAGAATTATTAATTGAGAGTTGACATCAGAAAAAATATGAAAATAATTTGCATATAGTGAATACGAATATATTGCTTCAAAACAGACATATGCGATGCATTAATGAAATAACAACGTTTAACATGAGTAAATGTTTAAACAATCAAAGAACAACACAACTTGAACATTCGAATGAACAAAAGTTTTCTAGTCTCAGGGCTTGTCACTTCAAATGGTGAGCCTTGGAGGGATGGTAGAAAAATTCTGCCTGGCCATCTTGTGTGAACTCCAGTGCTCCCTCATCAATCAGGTCTTGGATCTTGTTCCTCAGAGCCCAACACTCATTTGTATCATGTCCTGGACAGGCAGAGTGGTAGGCACATCTTTTATTGGGATCATAGACAGGAGATGCTGTGTTTTGGTTCCGGGGATGAGCCCTTAATGTGATCAGGTTCAATCTTAACAGGCGTTGTAAAGCTTGGAACAACGACATGTTGAGCTGGGTGAATTGCCTCATGGGCTTGTCTGGCTGAAGCTGGTGAGGTTGATGCTGAATTTGTGGCGCTGAAGCCATTTGAGGAGCTCTCCCCTTATCTCCTTGTCTCAAGGATGATTGAATGATGAATGGCTTTTTACCCTTAGACGTTTGCCCCAGTTGGTTACCCTGAAGCAGTTGGTTGATGAGAACCCCGAGCTCTTCTTGTCTTTGAGCTAACCCTTGAATGGCAGTCCCCTGCCCCAGCATCTGGGCTTTCAATGCATCCACTTCAGCTTGCAGGTGTTTCAGCCTTTCATCCTCATCACTGTTCTTGACAAAAGTCCCCATGAGAAGTGTCCTTAGCTCCTCCTGCCCTTTGGATAGATTCAAGAGGATTTCCCCAAACTGAGTCTCTTGAGCCAGAAGGTCCTGGTTATCTTGTTGGGGAGCCATTGCTGAAATAAACAGCGGGAAAGGTAAGTGACCTGCAACAAAGATACCTGCAATGCAATGATATGTATGACATGCATGTAATGTTTTCAAGGACCTCGCGGGATAAACAAGAAAATTCTTAACATTTGAGTCCGGTAGCTTGAGTGAAGGAACTTCATGTTGTTGAAAGTCCTTCTTCAAGGGTCAAAGGCTCACCATATCCAGTGGGTCATAGCCCCTGACTTTAGTCATCATGTCTGGTTTTGAAATCTTCAAACAACCTTGGTTAGGGGAACCTTCCTCAAAAGTCAGAGCTCACCATATCAAGTGGGTCATAGCCCCTGACTACCTTGGCTAGAGGAAAATAAATCCTCTTTGCCCCTTGCTGGGATAGTTGATTCACCATGACCTGCATCACAAGCCCTTGAGATCCTTGAAATGGGTTAGGATGTATGCAATGGTATGATGGTATGCTATGCATGGGGTAATGTGAGTAGCCCTGTTATGAGTCCCAATTAAGGACTGCAAACCAAAACCTGTAAGAAACTTAGTAAACCCTGTCATGAGTCCCAATTAAGGACTATAAACGAAACCTGCAAGGAACTCGGTAGACCTTGTTATGAGTCCTAATTAAGGACTACAAACAAAACCTGCAAGAAGCTTAGTAAACCCTGTCATGAGTCCCAATCAAAGACTATAAACGAAACCTGCAAGAAACTCGGTAGACCTTGTTATGAGTCCTAATTAAAGACTACAAACAAAACCTGCAAGAAGCTCAAGTGTCAGACAACAAGCATGCAAATAGTCAAGTACGAAGGCACACAAGTCACACAAGAGAAACCCTTAGAGTTTAGGCCAGCATGGGGTCTGGGTATTACCCTCTTGAAGTTGGTGGGCTCAACCTGTCCTATCAAAGTAATCGGGTTCTTAGAGGATCCCAATATCATTGACTACCCTCAATCGGTCATAACTCCAGCATCGCAATCTTTTCTTGCGGCCAGAACCATCACGAGAGTTTAGCCTCAATGGGCATAGCATACTGCTACTGTTCTAATGGCCAAGTTGTGTCATTTAAGGTTCTAAGGTTGTTGGTGCTTAATGACTCCTCAGAAGACCCATATTCTCCTCGTTGCAACACAAGGGATATCGGTACAGACCAAGGCGCCACACCAACGTAGCCACTGCTTCACCCGTGTCGGTCTACGCCGGACAGGTCCCTCACAGCTTATGCTACCTAAACAGGGTATCCCCAAATCCGGGTTAGGATCTATGTAACTCCCATGCAACCCACAAATTTAAAGCAGACAAGTCAATACAATTGAAAACACAGTTATGAACTAACCCTAAGGTACACCTCACTTTAAGTTTAAGGGTCCCCAGCAGAGTCTCCAGTTCTGTGATCGGTGGATCTGGAACTGATTGTTTAACGTTGGTTCGCGAAATGCCGCGGTAAGCAAGAGTCGCCACCGTCTTTTATTTTCTCCAAATGGAAAGGACAAAAGCACAGAAAAATTCCTTAAAGAGATTGCTCTCGGTTCGGGAGGTAGGTTATAGAAAGGGAAGGTGTTAGCACCCTTTCTATCCATGGTTATCCATGGGCTCTTAGATACTTGCTCATTGTGTTTTCAGAAATGGTTCGTTTGCTTTTCAATTGTGGGTTTTAAAAAGTTTCTTTGAAAATTTCAGTTCGACTCTTGTATCGGTCCTCAAGAGTGTTTGAAAAGTTGCTTTCGAAAAAATGTGTCGGTGTGAAAAGTATTTTTTGATTTGTTTTTGAAATTAGAGCAAGTATCTACGAGAACTTACCTACCCTAAGGAATTCGTCTGTGTAAATGTCCTTTAAAGTAGTGCCATCCCACCATTGAGAGATAGGTAGCACCACCGTTGGAGGTGTTCAGGTCAATTCGAGGTTCGGGACATGGTGATCACCAGAGTAATAGGAAGATACCTTAGAAGCTACCCTCATGCCAGGTTCCCGGATCATGAGGACTTACTAAGACATCCTCTACTCGACGATCACCTTTTGAGGCAAGGCAACAGTGAGGCGTACCCTAGGGGTGGTGTGTGATTTGTGTGTCATGTTCAATTATGTTTTATCTTGATCATGCATTGGGTGATCTAGCGTTTGTTTTTATTTTTGTCCATTCATTCTTGCATGCATTGATTAACAGTTAAAAAAAGTGCGGGAAATGTAAAGTTCCTAAGCTATTACAAAGGCGCGGGTCCACATCGCCAAAATTTCCAGAACCCGATTTGACATAAAATAAAGAAAATAATGAAAAGTAAAGTGCGAGAAATTAATTACACGGCTTTGGGAGAGATACATAAATATTAAGCGGAAAAGAAATAAATATGCGAATTAAATAAGAATTAAAACGAGGGCGTTGGACCCCTTTTGCAAAATTAAATTATTATGATTAAATTAATAAAATTAAAATGAAAGAAATTGTCTTTTTGGTATTTTTGTATTTTATGGTTTTAATGAAAAAAGAATTAATTAAAATAAAATGCTAACCCTAATTCTAATTGTTTTTAGTTTATTAAGAAAAGATTAAATTTTAACCTAATATTTAACCTAATTATTTACATGCCATTTAATTATAAAAATAAATATTTAATATTTAATTATTATGGAAGAAAAGAAAAAGAGGATAAAAAACTAATTAAACCCTAATTCTATAAGTTTTGAGTTCTAGTGAAAAATGTTAAGATTAAAAACTAAATTTAAAACTAAGTGAATTAATGAATTTATTTACAAAATATTAATTAAATAAATATATTTAATTTTTTGTCTTTTCTGATTTTTGTGTTTTTTTTTTATATATTATGAAATATTAACTTAATTAAAAAACAATAATTAAAAGAAAGTAAAAAAATAATGAAAAAAATAAAGAATGTAAAAATTTGCAAACCTAAGGGGGTCTGCCCCTAATTTGGAGGTTTTTCTTTTAGCAATCTGGGCCCAATGGCCTTTGGCCTGGTTGACTTTTCCATTAGCGTGTAGCTTCTTTGACTCAAGTCTATGATGCTCCTCCAATTATTGCCCTGGGATTGCTCTTGGCATGTGCGTGGCAGGTTTGATTTTGTGGGCGCATGGTGGACACTACTACTGAAATTGCACATGAATATTAATTGAAAAAATATATGGAAAGGGTGAGGACCTGGGGCTCGAACCCAGGTCCTGGAGATTACCAACGTACACGCTTGCCAACCATGCTGTCTTGTTTATCTGTAAATAATATAATCAATAAATATAATAAAACAAACAAACGTCAATGCTCCTTTTTTCGCGTGAAACTTTGAATGGACCAACCAATGCTCTACACATCATCGTCTTCCTCGTGTTGTTTTTCCTGAAAATACAACAAAACATAGGCAACGGTTTTGTAAACGTTCCTATAGACACTATATTAAAAAATAGCGAATAGCCCCTGGGGCCTCATAAATTAGGCGCGAGGATTGCTTATTGATCGTCCAATCGTGCTGAATCCATTCGTGGTACTATGGTGGTCTAATTTTACCGCGTTTGGAAACGCCCAATTCAAAGCTTGCAAAACCCTAAATATTGTTAATGGTGAATCCTTCCATAGTGTACAAAAACGAAATTAAACCACACAGTTAGCTTCAGAATTGAATAATGAACATAAACCAAGCGTTAAAAATTACAAAAGATGCATGAATTGAGATGCACGAATATGAAATTTTTTCTGTACAGGTGAGATTGTTCTCACGTTTCTGGGCACGAAAGCTTGTAGTTTTTGATCCAAATCCCTTCTTTGAAGCCTCAGCAAGCTAATTGAATTGATCTTTGGCCTTGACTCGTCCTGGAAATTGGTTTTCAGATTTGGAGTTTTCTTGAAAAATTCCAAGTTTGCATATGCTTTTTCTGCGCAGCCTAGAGTCAGTGAGCACGAGGGTTTTGATCAAGCTTATGTATGGAATGATTAGGTCAAAGAAAATTGGTCCAAAATCCATGAATTGATGAATATGATATTTGATTTTTAAGCCATGATCTTTTCTAATCTTTTCATGTAAATTTCCACCAAATCATGACCAATTCAATTGATTCTTTCCATATTTGGTTAGGCACGAAATCTTAGAGGTATTATATGCATAAAAAGATTTGAAACATTAGGTTTAACATTTTTCATGTATTTTAATTAATTTAAATGAATTATTAATAATAAAAATCCAAATAAATAAATAAAAAATAAATAAAAACTTCCCTTTGGGCCAAGTGGTCGTGCACATGTCTTGGATGATGATTTGTGGAAGAAAAAGAGGCCCATTAGCAATTTTAGGTCATTTGAAGCAATGTTGACTTTTCAAAATATCCAAAAATTTCCCAACTTCTACAAGGCATAACTTGCTCAATTTTTAAGCTTTACTCATGTTCTTGGATATTTTGGAAATTTCTTTGAGTCCTCTAACCAATGTCTTTGGTCCCATGTCATTTTGATTTACCAATCTCAAGTTATGGCCTTTGACTTAAAGTCCCTTTTTGTTGACTTTTGAAAATGACCTATAATGTTGAAATTGATAACTTTTTGTGAGAGCATTTCTTGGACTTGAAGTATGAAGATTAGTTGTAGGAAATGTCTTTCTCTTCAAAATGATCTTTGGATGGAATTTTTCTGATAATCCATGTGAAAGTTATGCCCTGGTCAATTTACAGTTGACTTTTTCAGCTGTCCAAATAAGGAAACTTTTGCATCTTGATGATTTTTGAGCCAAGCTTTGAGAATCATGATCAAGCATTGATCAAATGATGTTTGTGGCTTCAAAATGAGATGTTGACCAAAAATTTGAACTTTTGACTGTCAAATGACCATTTTACCCTTACAGTTGACTGTAGTGCAATTAGGGTTTTTGACTATGCAATTTTGTGCTGAAAGTCTTGAAACTTTGTATGAGGATGCTTGACCATGTTTATAGGCATGTGGGACTTGATTGGACACTTGGAAACTTCATTTTCTTGATCAGAACCAAAACCCTAATCTTGACTGTTAGGAGGCCCTTGAACTGTGCAACCCTTGGGGAATTTTGAAGCATGACTTGGCAATTTCTTGAAGAATATGGGAGGGCAAATTTTGGGGTACAACACCAGCAGGCACAAGGCAATGGCCTCATGCATCTGTCCTTCGATTCAAAAGCCATTGGCCTCTTGTTGGTTTACCTTGATTCACAAAGTCAAAAACACTCTGCATGCAAGCATCGATTGGGCAGGGGCTACCTTCACGTGAAGCTTTGATTGGAGTATTGGTTGCCTTCGAAGCAGCATACTTTGAATCCAATTTGAACCCTTCAAATCAAGCTTGTTCGAAGAACATTGAGCAAACCTCATAGCCTTATCCTCCAAATCTCACTTGTCAGGCTATGCTGCTTCCAAATCTTTGCATAATCAAAGGCTTACACAAATTGGTGATGTATTACATAAAGGTTTGAAGCTTTGTCTACTGGATAATACTATTCTTGGATAAAATAGCAAAAAGCTACGTACCATTTTTTCATAAAGAGTATTTTAATCACAAAATCAGCTCCCAATCTGATTTTTGTCTGAACGCAAGCAGTGCCAAAAGCATAAGTCCAATCTCCTGCCCCCAACAGACAACAGGCCCCCACTTGTACTTGAAACTAGGGAACAACGAAAGGGATGAAACTTGTTTTCGTTTCAACCAAACCATGGTTTGTTATCCTACAAACCTGGTTACTCCAACATCTCTAACCTTTTCTCTATAAATAGAGAAACAATTTGCAAAGCTAAAAATATTTTTGGGTGGTGTGGAAAGAATCTTCAAAAAAACACTTAACACACTCTCAAACCCAGAATCCAAAGAAACACTACACTTGTTTCTTCCCTTCGAATCCAGAACCCGGGGAAACACCAACCAAACGTTTTGCTCTTGCTTTTGAATCCAGCCAAAGAAACACAACACCTGCTTCTTCTCTTCGAATCTATGAGCACCCAGGGCAACAGCTCAAGGTCCAGCACACACATTCCAGCTTCAAGCAAGGTAAGTTCTCATAACCTTAAGCTTTTTGTTTTGTTTCAAGCATAACATGTAAATAACCATTTCCTTTCGTTTCAAGACATCATCATTACTCTTTGGTTCCTTTCGTTTCCACCTTCTCTATTTTGTTTTTGTTGCTAATCTTATGGCTTGTTTTCTTTGTTTATCAAACATGTTTTAAGAACTAACCTGGCCATGAAACAATGCTAGCATGGCTTCAGGATATGCTGCTATTTAAATCCCAAACGAAAGAAAACATGAGTAAGGATGTGTAAATCGAAGCCTTAGGATTCACCCCATGCTTCCATTTGATACCAAATGAAAAGAAACAAAAACAAAGGCGGTGTGAATCAAAGGTTACATACTTCGATACACACTAACTTCCATGCCCATTCGAAAGAAGCGGGAGAAGTTTAAATCGAAATATGCCTACACATGCTGACTTTAAGGCTCAATCAAAAGAAGCAGAGGAAGGGTGAATCGAAAGATGCCTACACTTGCTGACTTCTAGGCCAAATCGAAATATGCCTGTACTTGCTGACTTTCAGGCTCAATCGAAAGAAGCAGAGGAAGGGTGAATTGAAAGATGCCTACACTTGCTGACTTCTAGGACAAATCGAAAGATGCCTGCACTTGCTGACTTCCAGGCCAAATTGAAAGAAGCCAGGAAGAGCAGAATCGAAGGGTGCTGCGTCCTGAATCGAAAAGCTTTTCTTCCCTTCTTTTATTTTGTTTTGTCTTTACATTTTCTGGCTATTCAATATGGTTGTAATAGTGTAGGATATTTATTTTCTGCATTTTTATTGCTTTATACAAATGTTAGTAATTAGGATGTATGACAAGATAAAACCAACAAGTAGACAACCCAAAAATCAAAGACAAAATGCATGCAATCAAACACAGTTTGCACACATGCACCTCTAGGGTAATGTCACTTGTTGCCTCAGAAAATAGTCATGTCCCTCGAATATGGGCGTTTTAGCAAAGGCCCTCGATAAAATATCGTAGTCCCTCGATGTTGCCTTAGGTATATGATCTAGTCCCTAAACAAAAATTGCTAAAACGTCCCATAGGTTGCCTTCTATGACTACACAAACGACCCACACCCGTCCCTTCACATCCAAAGATGGGGCTACTTACCAAACTAATGGTAAGATGGCAACATCTAAAGGAGGAGGAAAAGAACAAATACCTTTTGAGTAGGTAGGACGCTCATAGTTGCTCGCTTAATCACAACAAAAACATTTTACACACCAACACTTTCATATGAAACATTTTCAAAAGACAAAGCTCTTTGTACGCATTCTTATAGAGACGAGAATCATTACAAAGACACTTTTCAAAATCACTTTCAAAAACACATTCCACAAACACCTCTTTGAACTATTTTCAAAACCAACACTTTGTACGCATTCTTATAGAGACGAGAATCATTACAACAAAGTTTTCAAAATATTTTCAAACCCACACCACAAGCACATTTTCAAACAAAAGCAAGTGATCTAGCAAGCAACTAAGAGCCCGTAAAAAACTATGGATGGAAAGGGTGATAATACCTTCCATTTTCATAACCTACCAGAAAACATCTCTAAAGGTCTTTCCTGTTCTTTTCACCCTTTCCTATTTGGATAAAAGAAAAGTCGATGGTGACTCTTACTATCCGACACAATTATGATCAAACTCAAAACACCCAAGTCAGTTCTCCCACCGTATTACAGAGTCATCTTGCGAGGACTCAAATGTAGGCTGGGCGAAGCCAAGAGGGGTTGGGTCGAAGAATTACACAGTGTCTTATGGGCTTATCGAACAATGCCCCATTCGATGATTGGCAAGACACCATTCCGACTAACCTACGGCACCGAGACCATCATCCTTGCAGAAATTATGGAGCCATCCAGGCGAACTGAAATGATGCTCGACGAGGATATGAACAACGAGGCCCTCAGAGATGAGCTCGACCTGGTCGAAGAAATCCGACCAGGAGCAGCTCTTCGCGAGGCCATGCTTAAACAATAGGTAGCCTTACGCCATGACAACAAAGTCATAAAGCGCGAATTTCAGGTCGACAACCTAGTATTGCCAAGAAACCAGAAGGATTCACGCAAAGGGAAGCTGGCCGCAAACTGGGAGGAGTCGTACCGCGTCCAAGGAGCTACGGGCACCAGAGTATATTACCTCGAATAATTAAACAGAGAAGCATTACCTCGACCCTGGAATGATGCGAAGCTAAAATAATACTATATCTAAGTCCTTCACCTGCTACGGGTGTTAGCAGTCGACAGATCCTCTCCAACCAAAGAGGGAACGAGCTCGACCATGTAGGCCTGTTGTGATCGATGGGAATGAGAACTGACTGTTTTGGAATGCTGGTTCGCGTTTGCGTTTGTTTTCGCAAAATGTCGCGGTAAGCAAGAGTCGCCACCGTCTTTTATTTTATCCAACAAGGAAAGGACAAAAGCACAGAAAAATTCCTTTTCGAGATTTTTCTCGGGTTCGGGAGGTAGATTATAGAAAGGGAAGGTGTTAGCACCCTTTCTATCCGTGGTTATCCACGGGCTCTTAGGTACTTACTCACTATGTTTTCAAAAGTTTTCTTTTCTTTGTGTTTGTGGGTTTTGAAAAGAGTTTTGTTTTGTTTTTGAAGAAAGTGTAAGTGCGAAAAGTTTTGTTTTGTTTTTTTAAAGGAGCAAGTACTTAAGAACCTCTACCTACTCAAAAAGGAATTAAATTGTGCTAATGTCCTTTAGACAATGCTATCCCACTATTAAGGAGTAGGTAGCATCGTCGTTGGAGTTTTTGGGTCAATTCGATTTAAGGGACGTGTGGTCACTAAAGCAATGTTAGGATGCTTGAGCGGTAACCCTAATATCTTAGATCATTTTTATCGAGGCAACCGTTTCGAGGAAACTTTGATCTTTAGACAGGAGGGCGACCTTTAAGACTTCCTATACTCAATGACCACACTTGAGGCAGCCAAGTGAGGTATACCCTAAGAGTGGCATGTGCGAGTGTATTGTTTTTTCAGTTATATTATCTTTGCATGTCATGGTGAGCTACTGTTGATTTTAAGTTTAAGAGTTAATCTTGTCATACAATCCTAGTTAGCATACATCTAAGCAGTTAATATATGTACAAGAATTTAAAGTGCAGAAATTGTAAATCCTACGCTATTACAAGGCTTCGGGGGATTATTTACATGTCCATAAATTAGGGGAATAAAAGCAGTAAAGTAAAAGTCTTAATTTAAGCTACCACAAACCAGTAAGCAGTTACAATAAAATAAACGCGCGTGAATCTGAAAAATCCTAAGAATAAGAACTTTTGTTGTTTTATTTTATTTTTGGGAAAATGCTAAATGTTCAATTAAGTCAAATTTAATTAATTAAAAATACTGATTAAAATTAACTCTAAAACATAACTAATATTTTTTGCATTTTTTTGTTTATGAAAAGGATTGAATTTAAATAAATCCTAAGTCTACTGATTTTAAAATTGGAGAAAATAAGTTAAAATAATTAACTAAATTAAATCCTAATTCTAAGTTACTTATTTTTATGATTTTTATGTTGATTAAAAAAAACAAATAAAATGGTCCAAACGAAAATGAAATCCGACAGTAAATCAAGAAAAACAAAATAATTCTGGAGGTCTGGGTCGAAAGAAGTGTGGGCTGTCTTTCGACCCAGTGAAGAGGCTGGATCGAAGGTGCGTGAGGGGCTGCACTCTGAGGGTGTTCGATCTGGATATGTCATCCTTCGATCTGGAAGTCTTGGGTCCAGTTCGAAGCTAAGCTGCTGAGCTTCGAAACTCTGAACAGGATCCTGAGAATATATTTCCTGCAAAAACGAAACACATGTTAAAGGTCCAGGGGGGACTTTACCCCCCTGATTCGAATCTCCTCCCTATTCGCACCTGCTGAATCTGGGTCTGGGTTTATTTTATCCTGGGATTCGAAGGAGAAACTCAGATTGTGCCCAAGCAATGGCACAATCTCATCTCTGCGCTGTAGCTTATATGTAGCACATTAAATCATTCACAAACAACAGTAATAACGTGAATATGCAATCAGAGATCGAAATGAGTTTGAGATTAGATTTCTTTTTACCAAACAGAAGTGCTTTGATCTATGATTCTGAGTGTGGAATGGCTGGTGCAAGGATTGTGTATGGCTTCCTGGAAGTGCTGATGATTTTTGGCAGCGTATCTCCAAGTTCTCCCTGTTTCTTTTCTCTATTTTTTCTGTATCTCTTCGTCCTTTTTTTGCACACTTGTGATCTCTTTATATAGAGGGGGTGGAGGGGACAGGAAGACAAGGGTTTAAATGACCTTGATTATGTGTTTGACAGCCATGAATGAGAATTTGTAACGTTGATTATGTGTTTGAAAGCCATGAATGAGAGTTCGTAACGTTGGCTAAACACATGGGATCTTGTCCCTTTTTGAATTTTGAATGACATGTAACTGGCCTTCGAATGCTCCCTTTCGAATGGGCTGATGGCCTCCTTCGAATGCTCCCTTTCAAATGGGTTGATGGCCTTATTCAAATGCTTTTCGAAAGCTTCTTCGAATGGACCCTTTGAATGCTTCTTCGAATGGACCTTTTTGGAATTCCAATCGAAGGACATTGTTATAATGCCAATCGAAGTACTTGTCCATAATGCCAATCGAAAGGCTCCTTCAGAATACCAATCGAAGGGTCTTTCAGAATGCCAATTGAAATCCTTGACATAATGCCAATCGAAATACTTGTCCATAATGCCAATCGAAGAGCTTGATAGAATGCCAATCGAAAGGCTCCTTCAGAACACCAATCGAAGGGTCTTTCAGAATGCCAATCGAAATGTACTTAAAGCACCACTCAAAAATTTTCCTTTTCCTTAGGCAAGAGTTTGTGATCAACCATGCAGGGGGAAGACTTTGGGAAACATGAGAGGGCAAATTTTGGGGTACAACAGTTGCCCCTGTTCAATCTTCTTAAACATGAGGATGTAGATTGGCTTGCGTGCCTTTCGTGATCTGAAGGTGGAAGATGATTGAACACTAGAGTGCCCAGAAATTTGCACTCGCATGGTGTAGTATCAGCATTGTGATGTCAGGAATGGGCTTACAGATGCCATTTGGAGATTGTTGGTAGGAGGATGGGCTTATAGATGCCATCTGCAGGAGTGTCGATCGCATAAGAGATTACTTAGCGAGAACTTGCATACCTGTTGTTGTACAAGATTCCACTGGGGAAGTCTAACTTTGTTTGAGATTTAGGAACTGATTTGTGCTCACCGGGAGTATACCGTTGAGGTTATAGAACTTGTCCTGTCTGGTTCCAAGTATTAATCGCTGACCTGAGAAAGAAAGATAGTTTTCCTGGCTTGTTACAGGTATTAACCTTCATGTAGATAATTTTCCTGGCTGGTTTCAGGTATTAACCTACAATCAGTCGTCCACAGATATTTTTCCTGGCTTGTTACAGGTATTAAACTGGGACTTGAGAAGGTTTTGGAATAACTTCAACTGGATTGGCATCAGAAAAATCTTTAGGAATCGATTTAACTGAACCAGAGGAGGTCTTGGAATAACTTCAACTGGATCGGCATCAGAAAAATCTTTAGGAATCGATTTAACTGAACCAGAGGAGGTCTTGGAATAACTTCAACTGGATCGGCATCAGAAAAATCTTTAGGAATCGATTTAACTGAACCAGAGGAGGTCTTGAAATAACTTCAACTGGATCGGCATCAGAAAAATCTTTAGGAATCGATTTAACTGAACCAGAGGAGGTCTTGGAATAACTTCAACTGGATCGGCATCAGAAAAATCTTTAGGAATCAATTTAACTGAACCAGAGGAGGTCTTGAAATAACTTCAACTGGATTGGCATCAGAAAAATCTTTAGGAATCGATTTAACTGAACCAGAGGAGGTCTTGAAATAACTTCAACTGGATCGGCATCAGAAAAATCTTTAGGAATCGATTTAACTGAACCAGAGGAGGTCTTGAAATAACTTCAACTGGATCGGCATCAGAAAAATCTTTAGGAATCGATTTAACTGAACCAGAGGAGGTCTTAGAATAACTTCAACTAGATCGGTATCAGAAAAATCTTTAGGAATCGATTTAACTGAACTAGAGGAGGTCTTGAAATAACTTCAACTTGATCGGCATCAGAAAAATCTTTAGGAATCGATTTAACTGAACCAGGGGAGGTCTTGGAATAACTTCAACTGGATCGGCATCAGAAAAATCTTTAGGAATCGATTTAACTGAACCAGAGGAGGTCTTGGAATAACTTCAACTGGATCGGCATCAGAAAAATCTTTAGGAATCGATTTAACTGAACAAGAGGAGGTCTTGGAATAACTTGAACTGGATCGGCATCAGAAAAATCTTTAGGAATCGATTTAACTGAACCAGAGGAGGTCTTGAAATAACTTCAACTGGATCGGCATCAGAAAATTCTTTAGGAATCGATTTAACTGAACCAGAGGAGGTCTTGAAATAACTTCAACTGGATCGGCATCAGAAAAATCTTTAGGAATCGATTTAACTGAACCAGAGGAGGTCTTGGAATAACTTCAACTGGATCGGCATCAGAAAAATCTTTAGGAATCGATTTAATTGAACCAGAGGAGGTCTTGGACATAGCTGAGAACTTAACTAGATCGGCATCAGAAAAAATCTTTAGGAATCGATTTAACTGGACCAGAGAAGGCCTTTGACTGGCTCGGCATCAGAAAAATCTTTAGGAATTGATTTAACTGGACCAGACAAGGTCTTGGAATATCTTCAACTGGATCGGCATCAGAAAAATCTTTAGGAATCGATTTAACTGGACCAGAGAAGCCCTTTTGATATGGCTGAGAATTTAACTGCATCCTTCCTGAAAGGTAAAGGTCAGTCATATGCAATGCATGATATGGATCAAGCAATGATGTTCTCAGCATAAATGAGATTGTATGGTATGATGCGTTTATGCATGTATCATGATGTATGGAAATGTAATGTTTTATTTGGGGAAAATAAATCTCGGAGCTGCTGGAGAATAGAGTCGAGTCTGGATGATTGTCAGAATTGCGTCTGCATCTGGAGCATATCTGAAATGTATTTGAATGAGTGACAGAATGATATCCGAATCTGGATCGTATCTGGACTATAATTTGAAATGAGTGACATAATGACATCCTAATCTGGATCGTATCTGGACTGTAATTTGAAATAAGTGACAGAATGACATCCGAATCTGGATCGTATCTGGACTGTAATTTGAAATGAGTGACAGAATGACATCCGAATCTGGATCGTATCTGGACTGTAATTTGAATGAATCTGGAATAAGTATCAGAATGTCAGCCATATCTGGATCGCATCTGAACTGTCTCTAGAAGGAGTCTGGAATAAGTATCAGAATGTCAGCCATATCTAGATCGCATTTGAACTGTCTCTAGAAGGAATCTGGAATAAGTATCAAAATGTCAGCCATATCTTGGTCACATCTGAACTGTCTCTAGAAGGAATCTGGAATAAGTATCAGAATGTCAGCCATATCTGGGTCGCATCTGAACTATCTCTAGAAGGAATCTGGAATAAGTATCAGAATGTCAGCCATATCTGGATCGCATCTGAACTATCTCTAGTAGGAGTTTGGAATAAGTATCAGAATGTCATCCATATCTGGGTCGCATCTGAACTATCTCTAGAAGGAGTCTGGAATAAGTATCAAAATGTCAGCCATATCTGGGTCGCATCTGAACTATCTCTAGAATGAATCTCAGAAGATGATGATCTTTACCAATTGATTGATATTTCCTGAAAAGGTAAAGAGTTAGTTGTATGCAATGTCATGATGTATGCATTGTCATGATGTATGTATTGTGTAATGATGTTCTCAAAATAAAATGAGATTTGTGTCATATGTATTTTGTATGCACATGTTATGAATGTTGTTTGAAGTGTAATTTTGTCTTGGATTTTGCTCAAAATGTTTCCACCGGGGATCCCTGCTTTGTTGTTTGAGGAGAACTCCGCTGGGGGATATTGAAAACTCTGTGGGGAGTATGTTTATTTTTGCTTGGGAAAAGAGTTTAGGAGTCTTAGTTGTCCGTTACTCTACTGGGGAGTCGAAGTTGAACTGATATCTGGTCGTGTCCAGGTTTCGCAGTAACTTGCTGGGGATTGTAGAGTAGTCTACTGGGGAAGAGGAGTTGTGGTCCTTTGATTTGTAGTAGTCGGAGAGGCAAACTCAAGCTGGGGAGTCCTGGTGTTGTTGGGGAAATAAACCATGTCGTCAGTCCGCTAGAGAGGTGACATCTTTGTTGGGGGAAGTCCTCAAGGATTCTTGAGGTTGATTCAGCTGGGGAAAGGTTTTCAGAGATTAAACCCTTGCTGGGATGTCATCCTATGAGAAGGATTTTGGAGAGATTTGTCATTGCCCCTAGTAGCAAGTGTTTGTGACATTGCCATAAAATGTCTGACTGTATGTAACCCTTCATTGAGATTGATGTTCAATGCCCCAAGCGACGGAGATGGAGACTTGCCCCTGGTTATTCTGCACTTCTTCAGAGATTTCTTGAAATCTTGACTGGACTGCCCCAGGTGTGCTGGATAGTGACATGTCATGCCCCATTGTTGATAGGAGATTTGTCAATGGAAGTGTCATCCTTTTTGAAGTGATTTTGTTCACTGAGAGGGCTTTCGTTCATCGGATATTCGTTGTGTGAATTTCTCCGTTGTCAAAAAAATAGCCAAATGCAAACAGTGATATTCAAATAATGCAAAGTTTATGCTTGTCTCGAAGTTTTGAAAAATGCGTTTTTTAGCAGAAAAATTTTTATGAGACAAATTCAACACAAGATTTAGGGCAAAGCCTTACAGGAGTCAGGATACCTTTTGTAACAGTATGCTTTCGAACTAACCCACGCTTTAGTTAGGACTTTTGAAGGGTTGTAACATGGCTTGGTTCACGGTTTAAGAAACAAAGGATAAAGGCTCAAAGTATATTTGTACCCACCCGCTCTTCGTGATGTTCTTCAATCCTAAACTCAGTTAATTGTGCATTTGAACTCTATTCGAATTTGGAACGACGTTTTGGTGATGGTTCACACAAGTTGGATTTTTGAAGGCAGTCATTTTTGCAACATTTTTCATGTTGTCGAGGATTTGTAGCGACCTCATTCTTTTGATTTGTTATCCCTAACTTTTGCCTGACTGTTCCTGTTTTCGAGATTACAGTCAGCGGGATGCCCCAGCTTTCTTAAGCCTCCTTTATAGGTTTTGGCTCAGTGGGCTTTTTTCTTTTGAGGGATTGACTGCCTATGAGATAAGGAACCGCCATTGTCTTTTGATTCCAGAGGAATGCTTTTGATGTCGTTCGTTATTTTATGAACTGAGTGTTTTGCGATTTCAATGCGCATCTTTTTGAATTAACTGAGAGACTACCCTGCCCCAGGTTTAAATTAAAGGTTTTAATTTGTGTTTAAAACAGAAAACTCCTACTTCTTTGGCTCTAAGGGGTTGACTAGGGATTATCTTCCTTATAACTCCAGTGTTTAGGATTTGAAAGAAATGCATGTACATCGTCAGCAAGGTCTGTCCAAAAGCATACTGTATGAGATTATGGCATTGTTTCGTCATCCTCCCTCTAAAGGCTTGTAACTTTTAGCAAGAGTTGAATGTCATAAAGTGAGTAAAAAGCATAGTTTAAATGTAATGAAAGGATGAATTCAAGACAAACATATGCAATGCATTAGTGAAACAGAGTTTGACATTAATAGATAAATGTTTGAATAACAAAGAGATTACAACTTGAAAATTTAAATGAACAAAAGTCTTCTCGTCTCAGTACTTGTCACTTCAAATGGTGAACTTTGGAGGGATGGTAGAAGAACTCAGCTTGACCATCTTGCGTGAATTCCAATGCCCCTTCATCAATCAGATTTTGAATTTTGTACTTCAACTTCCAACAATCGTCAGTATCATGCCCCAGGCTGTTGGAGTGATACGCACACCTTGCATCAGGATTGTACTTGGGTGAAAAAGTCTTAGGATTCGGATGAGGTCCTACCAACGTCACCAGATTCAATCTCAACAGGTGTTGCAAAGCTTGGGACAACGGCATGTTGAGCTTGGTAAACGGCCTCTGATTAACCCGTTGTTTATGGCAAGATTTTTGTTGGACCCGTGAGGTAGTAGCAACTTGGAGAGGTCCATTCTTCACCATACCAAACTCTTGTCTTCTTGGAGGCTGATTAATGATTTGATCCCCAGCCTTGACCATTTGCTTCATACTGTTGTATCTGTCTTGATGAAGCTGGTTGATCATGGTTCTCAACTCTTCTTGTTCCCGAGCTAAGCCTTGGATAAGAGCCATCTGCCCCAACATCTGGGTTCTCATTGCATCTACCTCAGCTTGCAGATGTTTCAGCTGTTCTTCCTTATTGTCTTCAGGACTTTTCTTGACCAAGTTCCCCATGAGGAGTGTTCTCAACTCTTCCTGCCCCTTGGATAGGTTTAGGAAGATTTCCCTGAACTGAGTCTCTTGAGTATGAAGATCTTGGTTGTCTTGTTGGAGAGCCATTGCTGAAATAAACAGCGAGAACATGAGAGACCTGTACTGGAAGACCTGTTATGAAATGATATGTATGATATATGTATGCAATGTTTTCAAGGATCTCGCGGGGTAAACAAGAAACTGTTAGAATTTGGATCTGGTAGCTTGATTGAAGAAACTTCATGTTGCTGAGAGTCCTTCCTCAAGAGTCAAGCTCACCATATCGAGTGGGTCATAGCCCCTGACTCAAGTTATCATGTTTTGATCTCTAGATGATATTGGCTAGAGGAAAATAAATCCCCTTTGCCCCTTGCTGGACATCTGATTTACCATAACCTGCATCACAGACCCTTGAGATCCTTGAAATGGTTAAGGAAATGTTAAGGCATGATGTTATGATGTGTATGCAATGTGTTTAAGCAAAAGTGTGAGGTGATGTAAGTAAGCCCTGCAATAAGTCTAAATTATTGGATAAGGACTGTAAACAAAACCTGCAAGGAACTCATGTTGTCAGATAACAAGAATGTGCAAGTAGTTCAGATTTGAAGGCACACAAGTCACACAAATAGCCGTAAGTTTAGGCTGGCATGGAGTTTCATAGGTAAGTACCCTCTTGAGTGTAGTTGGCTCAAAACCTGTCCTATAAATAGTAACCGGGTTCTAAGGAGCTCAATATCATTGGATTGTTTTCTATGTTCATCGTTTCGGTTTAGCCACTGAACTAGCGACCAAAATATTCCAAGAAAACAATCCTCAATGAGTGTAGTATCGAGTATCTACCAACTTCAGACTGCACCAAAGTCGTTCATCTCACTACCCCTAAAAAAAAGGCCAAGATGGTCAAGTAAGGTTCTAGGTCATTAGTGCTTAGTGACATCACTCAGCGGCCCCGTATTCTCTTTGATTGACTCAAAGGCTACCGGTACTCACAAATATGTCACACTAATATAGCTATTGCTTCAACCGTGTCGATATACCCTGCACAGTTTCCACAACGTATTGCTATCTATGAATGTTTCCCAAATCCGGGTTAGGATCTATAGAACTCCGATACAAGCCCACAAAATTAAAAGCATACAAAGCAATACAATTGAAAACACAAGTGATATAATCCTAAGGTATACCTCACTTATTAGTCCCCAGCAGAGTCGCCAGTTCTGTGATCGGTGGGAATGAGAACTGACTGTTTTGGAATGCTAGTTCGCGTTTGCGTTTGTTTTCGCAAAATGTCGCGGTAAGCAAGAGTCGCCACCGTCTTTTATTTTATCCAACAAGGAAAGGACAAAAGCACAGAAAAATTCCTTTTCGAGATTTTTCTCGGGTTCGGGAGGTAGATTATAGAAAGGGAAGGTGTTAGCACCCTTTTTATCCGTGGTTATCCACTGGCTCTTAGGTACTTGCTCACTATGTTTTCAAAAGTTTTCTTTTCTTTGTGTTTGTGGGTTTTGAAAAGAGTTTTGTTTTGTTTTTGAAGAAAGTGTAAGTGTGAAAAGTTTTGTTTTGTTTTTTTAAAGGAGCAAGTACTTAAGAACCTCTACCTACTTGTGATCGGTGGATCTGGAACTGACTATTTAACGCTGGTTCGCGAAATGTCACGGAAGCAAGAGTCGCCACCATCTTTGATTTTCTCCAACATGGAAAGGACAAAAGCACAGAAAAATTCCTTATGAGATTATCTCTAGGTTCGGGAGGTAGATTTATAGAAAGGGAAGGTGTTAGCACCCTTTCTATCCATGGTTATCCATGGGCTCTTAGATACTTGCTCATTTGTGTTTTCAAAATGTTTGTTTGCTTTTCAATTGTGAGTGGGTTTGAAAAAGTTTCGTTTAAAGTTTCAGATCGACTCTTGTATCAGTCCTCAAGAGTGTTTGAAAAGTTGTTTTTGAAAGCTTTTTTGAAAGTGTCGGTGTGAAAAGAAGTTTTGATTTGTTTTGAATTAGAGCAAGTATCTATGAGTCATCTACCTACCCTAAGGAATTAGGCTGTGTAAATATCCTTAAGGTAGTGGCATCCCACCATTGAGAGGTAGGTAGCACCACCGTTGGAGGTGTTCGGGTCAATTCGTTTGTAGGGACAGTGTGGTCACCAGAGCAACAGTAGGGCACCTTAGAAGCTACCCTTATGCCATTGATCCTTTTTGATTCCGAGGCAACATTTCCGAGTCAACTGGATCATATCATGGACATAAGGACTTACTAAAACGTCTTGTACTCGACGACCACAATTCGAGCTTGTAGGGACAGTGTGGTCACCAGAGCAACAGTAGGACACCTTAGAAGCTACCCTTATGCCATGTTCATGGACATAAGGACTTACTAAAATGTCATGTACTCGACGACCATGTTTCGAGGGGGGGCAAGGCAACAGTGAGGCGTACCCTAAGAGTGGTGTTTGAATAGTGTGTCATTTTCAGTTATGTTTTATCTTGATCATGCATTGGGTGAGCTACGCTTTGATTTTATTTGGGCCATTCATTCTTTCATGTGATTAGCAGTTTAAAGGTGCGGAAATTAAAATGCGGGAAAATAAAGTCCTACGCTATTACAAGGCGCAGGTCTATACATCGCCAAATCTTTACAAAGACCCGTTTTAAGTAAATAAGTGCGGAAAAAAAAGGTCCTATTTACTATTACATATCCGGAGCAATTACATAATAATCGAACAAATTAAATATGCGCGAATAAAGAAAAGGGAACTAATTTTTTTTGTCTTTTTGGGAATTAAATGGAATTGAAAACTAATTAATTATTTTAATTACAAGAAAATATTTTTTGATTTTTTTATATTTTTTTATGAAATAAAATAGAAATAAAAAGAAACAAAGTTAAAGATTAACCTAAATCTAAATCTATTTTAATTATTAAAAGGAATGTTAAAATGGCCTAATTAACAACTAATTTAATTATGGTTTATTTACAAAATAATAATAATAATAAAAGTGTTAATTATATTTTTTTGTTTTTTATGATTTTCTGATTTTTTGGTTTTTATGAAAATTGTTTTGATTAATTAATTAGAAATAAAACAAAATAAAAAAATGGAAAGAAAAGGAAATCAAATGCAAACTGTGGGGGGTGTAGACCCCAAATGAGGAGGTGGATTTGATGAATCAGGCCCAACAGAAGGAGGCCCCTTGTTGACTTTCTGGATCATGTGGAGCACCTTTGACTGACGCCTGTGGTGGATGGCAAGTAGTAGCCACTGGATGGACCATTTGAGACACATGGCAAGCAGAGGCGTTGGGCTTCAGGGTGGTCCTTAGGATGGAAACTGCATGGGAACAAAGTAGACAAAATAATAGAAGCAAAGTGAGGGGACTTGGGATTCGAACCCAGGTCCTAGTGTTTACCATCCAACGCCTTTACCAAGTGAGCTACCAACGCGCGTTGTTCATGGAATAGAAAACAAATAATATAAAATAAAATTGCATTAGTGTTATAAAATAAAAAAAAGGCGCTGGATTCAAACCAGCCACTCATGCCATGCCACGCCATCGTCTTCTCCGAATGGACCTGTAAAAAGAAGAATAGCGGGGGTTTTGAACCCCCCCAAAACACAAGCTATTTGAAAATAGCGAATAGGCCATGTGGACATATAAATTGAGCGCGAATGTCTCATTAAATCAGGCTCCTTATGACGAATTCAACCATGCTAATTTTGAGGCTCAATTTTTCCAGATTAGGAAAACCCCAAATTCAAACTCCTGAAACCCTAGAATGTTTCCATGGTAGAATTCTATATAGGCCTTGAAAACTCAATTGGATGGCACCATTAGTTTTAGAATTATCATATTAATACAAATGAGACATTAAAATGCAATAAAATGGCCTGAAAACATAAACACGAACATGCAAAATACCACGAACAGGGTGACTTAGTTATACCTGTTCTTTGTGTATGGGGAGTGGAAAATGATTGAGGCACGTCCAAAAATGTCCCAACAAGCCTTTGGAATGGATTGGAAGCTTTGAAAGGAGTCCTATCTCTGTTTTCAGTTTTGAGAATTTTTGTGAAAAATGAAAACTTGATTCTGAGGTTGCAGCGCAGCTTAGGTCTCAATCTTGCTTCTGATCACTTGCATAGGTATTATGTAACATGTATTGAGAGGAATTATGGCCTCATAATGCAAGGCATTCAAGTTCAAGATTCTCCATAAACCTCCATAACCAAACTTCCATTTTTGAACTATTTTTTGAATTCTTGCTACATTTGGCTTTGAAACAAAATTGGGATGTGGAATAATGATGATTCAGAGCTAGTTAAGACCAAATATCCCCTTTTATTAAACTTCTTGATTTTCTTTTGATTTTAAAAGATTTAAAATTAATTAAATCCAATAAAATCAATTAAAAATGAAAAAAATTAATTTAAAAATTTGAAATAAAAGGTGGGACACGTGGGAAGCATGGCCAAATTAATTCAAGTGAAAAAAGTGGGGCCCTTTTGTCAAAAATGAAATTTCAAGGATAAATGATTTTGGCCATTTCACAAAAATTTCCCAACTTCTCCAATGCACATCTTGCTCAATTTTTAAGCTTTGATCATGTTCTTGGACATTTTAGAAAGGTCTTGAAGTCCTCTAACCAATGTCTTTGGTTCCATGTCATTTTGATTTAACAATCTCAAGTTATGGTCTTTGACTTAAAGTCCCTTTTTGTTGACTTTTGAAAATGACCTATAATGTTGAAATTGATAACTTTTTGTGAGAGCATTTCTTGGACTTGGAATGTGAAGATGAGTTGTAGGAAATGTCTTCCCCTTAAAGATGAGCATTGGATGGAATTTTTCTGATGAACCATGAAAAAGTTATGCCTTGGTCAAGTTACAGTTGACTTTTCAGCTGTCCAAAAATAGAAACTTTTGCATCTTGAGACTTTTTGAGCCATACTTTTGAGAATCATGATCAAGCATTGATAAAATGATGTTTGTGGCTTCAAAATAAGATGTTGACCAAAATTTTTGACTTTTGACTGCCAAATGACCATTTTGCCCCTACAGTTGACTGTTGAGCAATTAGGGTTTTTGACTGTGCAACTTGACCTTGTGAGCCTTGAAACTTGACATGTAGGTGCTTGACAATGTTTATAGGCATAGGAGACTTGATTGAGCTCTTGAAAACTTCAACTTCCTTGCAAGAACCAAAACCCTAGTTTGACTGTCTTAGGAGGATGGTTTGACTGTGTGGCCCTTGAGTAAACTTGAACCAATTGTGGATGATTCTTGTCAAAACTTTGAAGATTATGGGAGGGAAAATTTTGGGGTACAACAATTGCCCCTGTTCAATCTTCTTAGACCTGAGGAGGTAGATTGGCTTGTGTGCCTTTCGTGATCCGAGGGTGAAGATGATTGAACACTAGAGTGCCCAGAAATTTGCACTCACATAGTTGAGTATCAGCAGTGTGATAGCGGGAATGGGCTTACAGATGCCATTTGGAGAGGTGGTGGATAGGAGGATGGGCTTATAGATGCCATCTGGAGGTGTCGATCGCGTAAGAGACTCCTTAGCGAGAACTTGTGTACCTGAGAAAGAAAGAAAATTACCTGGTCTGTTACAGGAGTTGGCTTTCAAACTCTTTATGTAGACGTGCCCTGGCTAGATACAGGAATCGGATCTTCGAAATCTTCAGACGTGCCCTGTCAAGATACAGGAATCAAGTCTGGTACTGTAGTCGTCAACAGATACACCCTGGCAAGATACAGGAATTGGATCTTCGAACTCTTCAGACGTGCCCTGTCAAGATACAGGAATCGAGTCTAGTACTGTAGTCGTCAACAGATACACCCTGGCAAGATACAGGAATCGGATCTTCGAACTCTTCAGACGTGCCCTGTCAAGATACAGGAATCGAGTCTGGTACTGTAGTCGTCAACAGATACACCCTGGCAAGATACAGGAATCGGATCTTTGAAATCTTCAGACGTGCTCTGTCAAGATACAGGAATCGAGTCTGGTACTGTAGTCGTTAACAGATACTCCCTGGCAAGATACAGGAATCGGATCTTCGAACTCTTCAGACGTGCCCTGTCAAGATACAGGAATCGAGTCTGGTACTGTAGTCATCAACAGATACTCCCTGGCAAGATACAGGAATCGGATCTTCGAACTCTTCAGACGTGCCCTGTCAAGATACAGGAATCGAGTCTGGTACTATAGTCATTAACAGATACTCCCTGGCAAGATACAGGAATCGGATCTTCGAACTCTTCAGACGTGCCCTGTCAAGATACAGGAATCGAGTCTGGTACTGTAGTCATCAATAGATACTCCCTGGCAAGATACAGGAATCGGATCTTCGAACTCTTCAGATGTGCCCTGTCAAGATACAGGAATCGAGTCTGGTACTGTAGTCATCAACAGATACTCCCTGGCAAGATACAGGAATCGGATCTGGAATCACGATAGTTGATAGCAATTATCTTTGTATTAACTTTTGTCCTGAAAAGACAAAACGTTAGTTGTATGTGATGTCATGGTGTATGACATGCAAGGTGTTCTCAGAATGAATGGGATTGTATGTTCATGATGCGTATATGCATGCTATAATGTATGAAGATGTGTTGTTTATGAATGTATGTTTTCGTCTAGGAAAATAAATCCTTGACGGGTGCCGGGAAGTCACATCCTGGGCTGATGTTAGAGAATAGTGTTTCCACTGGGGAGTGATGGTCGCAAGAATAAACCGGTAGGAGAAGATGACTCTGTTTGGGAATAAACTTGTTAAATGGATTACTCTGCGGGGAGAAAAGTACTCTAGCGATCTTGCTGGGGAACAATACTCTATGGGGAGAGAGGTACTCTTGTTGAGATGTTGGTAGTAACTTCGCTGGGGATACCGTCGTTATTTTGGAAGTTTTAATAGACTCCGCTGGGGATAAGAAGACTTCGCCGAGGACGATCTTTTCGTGTATTTTGGCTGAGGATAACCCAGTTATAAGCTCTGGTGGAGCATAACCTTTGAATAAAGCCGGGAGACGCGTTCGTGCTCTGTAGGGGATAAGCTTCCTGCTGGGGAGATGATTCAGCTTTCCTGGGGAAACTTCTGGACTGGACTCTCCTGGGGAAATTTTTGAGATGTATTGGGGAAGTGGCTCCGCTGGATGTCTGTATACCGCCGGGGAACAATCTTAGATCAAGACTGCCGGGGATGCTTGTTAGGAATGTTCGTATATTGTTGGGGAATGTTGAGACCTGCTGGGGATACCCAACTTCCTTAAGACTGATTGTATAGTTTTTCTTGGGGAGAGTGCGCTGACTTGCTGGCTCACTCTCTGGGGAATTAAGATATACTTGTTATGTTCTTCAGCCGAACTTACCTTGGTACCTTGGTGGACAGAACAATTAGATCGCTTAGACAACTCTTTATTGCCCCTGTTTCTAATGTTACCTGTAATTGATCCTTTGTTTCGTATGCAAATATTCATGAGTTAGCAAATTATTGTCAATGCATATATCACAAATTGAACCTTGGACGTTCTTCGCAAAACAAAACAGAAAAGGCAAATAATTGGCAATTTTAACTGAAAAGTGTATTTGTATTGATTTTTGAATTGCCTATAAATAGGCGTTGATGTACAAGAGGATGACGTCCTAGTAAGAGAACACCGCCGAATAAGAGTTTATACAAATTTGTACAAAGGAAAATAAAACAGTTGTGTGAAAAGAATAATCCCACTGGGTTCCAACTCTGCTATCGCCTTTATATCTTCGAGCGTCTCATCACTTGATGACCTTAGTTGGAGATGAAGCTGATTGATCGATGCCGTCTGAACTTGATGTTGATACCGGATTCTGGATGCAGAATGATCCAATGAGACACAGTATTACGCTTTATCCCTAACTTTTGCCTGGACCGCCCTTTCGGGTTTTCAGTCCACCGGGATACCCATTTTTGCCCAAGCCGCCTTTTCAGGTTTTCGACTTGCCGGGTGTACAGATTTTTTTTCATTTCATCCCTTCATTTTTCCCGAACCCTTTTGGTTCGCCGGGAAGCCCTAATTTTTGCCTAGGTATGTCAACCTAGCGGGTCTTTTATCATGCGTAGTATCTTTTTACTATGTCTGCATTGGCGGAGTGAGGAAGGTCTTCACCATCCATGGTGGTCAGAATCATGGCTCCTCCTGAGAACACATGTTTAACCACAAATGGCCCTTCGTACGTAGGGGTCCATTTTCCCCTTGGATCACTCTGAGGAAGGATGATACGTTTGATTACCAGATCCCCAACTTGATACTCTTGTGGTCTGGCCTTTTTGTTAAATGCCCTGATCATCCGCTTTTGATACGTCTGACCATGACAAATAGCAGCAAGTCTCTTTTCGTCAATTAGGTTTAGCTGATCAAGTCGTGTCTGGATCCAATCATCTTCACTCAGATCTGCATCCTTCATTATCCGGAGAGAGGGTATCTGTACTTCGATCGGTAAGACTGCCTCCATACCGTAGACCAGGGAGAAAGGAGTTGCCCCGGTTGACGTCCTTGCTGAGGTACGGTACCCATGAAGAGCGAACGGTAACATCTCGTGCCAATCTTTATAAGTCACTGTCATTTTCTGCACAATCTTCTTGATATTCTTATTCGCTGCTTCTACAGCCCCATTCATCTTCGGTCGATAAGGAGAAGAGTTGTGGTGCTGTATTTTGAACTGCTCGCAGAGCTCAGTGATCATCTTGTTATTTAGATTGGTACCATTGTCTGTAATGATCCTCTCCGGGACGCCGTATCGGCAGATTAGGTTATGCCGAATGAACCGTGCCACAACAGTCTTGGTTACCGTAGCGTAGGAAGCTGCTTCGACCCACTTTGTAAAGTAATCAATCGCTACAAGGATGAAGCGATGCCCGTTAGATGCCGTAGGTCTGATCTCACCGATCATATCAATGCCCCACATTGCAAAAGGACAAGGTGCAGTCAGGACATTCAGAGGAACTGGAGGAACATGCACCTTATCAGCATAAATCTGGCACTTGTGACACGTCCGAGAATGTTGGTAACAATCAGCTTCCATTGTGGACCAGAAATACCCTGCCCGAAGGATTTTCTTAGCCATAGTGTGTCCACTGGAATGTGTTCCGAAGGTCCCTTCATGTAGCTCTTCCATGATCCTTTCTGCTTCAATCTTATCCACACAGCGCAGTAAGGTCGAATCATGGTTTCGCTTGTACAAAATGCCGTTGCTAAGGAAGAACTTCGCTGCGAACCTTCTCAAGAACTTCTTGTCTTTGACAGATGCACCTTCAGGGTATTCCTGAGCTTCCAAGTATCTCTTCACCTCATGGTACCAAGGCTTCTCAGTCACCAATTCAGTCTCGAGATCACAACAATATGCCGGTTCGTCCAGTTTCCAGATAATGATCCGGGGAGCCTCATTGTCCCATTTGACCTTGAACATAGAAGACATCGTAGCTAACGCGTTCGCTAACTGATTCTCCTCTCTCGGGAAATGTTCAAAAGTTATCTCTGTGAAGTGGGGGATCAATGTTAACACACATTCTCTATAAGGAATAAGATTCGGATGTTTCGTATCCCACTCGCCTTTGATCTGGTTGATCACGAGAGCGGAATCTCCGAAGACACTCAGAAACTTGATCCTTAAGTCAATTGCAGCTTTGAGTCCCATGATGCACGCCTCATACTCCGCCATGTTGTTGGTGCAGTTGAAACATAGTCGGGCAGTGAGTGGAGTATGAGCGCCTTGAGGGGATATGATCACAGCGCCGATACCGTTACCCCAAGCATTGGAGGCTCCGTCAAAGTGCATAGACCATCGGGATCCTTCCTCAGGTCCTTCATCCGGTCCAGGTACTTCACAATCAGTCATTATCATGATGCTCTCGTCTGGAAACTCGAAGTTCATTGACTGATAGTCGTCTACTGCCTGATGTGCCAAGTGGTCTGCCAATACACTTCCCTTGATAGCTTTCTGGGTCGTGTACTGAATGTCGTATTCTGTCAAGATCATTTGCCATCTTGATATTCTCCCCGACAAAGCAGGTTTTTCAAATATGTACTTTATAGGATCCATCTTTGAGATCAACAAGGTAGTGTGAGTCAGCATATACTGTCTCAGCCGGCGAGCAGCCCATACCAAAGCGCATCAAGTTTTCTCAAGCAGTGAGTATCGGGTCTCAAAGTCGGTAAACTTTTTGCTAAGGTAATAAATGGCATGCTCTTTTCGGCCAGACTCGTCATGCTGCCCCAACACACACCCCATTGAGTTGTCAAGCACTATCAGGTATAGTATCAGAGGTCTCCCTTCAACCGGTGGCATAAGGATGGGTGGTTCTTGGAGATACTCTTTGATTCTGTCAAAAGCAGCCTGACATTCATCATTCCAACGTACTACCTGATCTTTCTTCAGCAGCTTGAAGATTGGCTCACAGGTAGCAGTTAGGTGCGAGATGAATCGAGCAATGTAATTCAGGCGTCCTAGAAAGCCTCTGACCTCTTTCTCTGTCTTAGGAGCTGTCATCTCTTGAATGGCTTTAACCTTAGCAAGGTCCACTTGAATACCCTTATCACTTACAACGAAGCCTAGCAACTTTCCAGATCTTACCCCGAAGGTGCACTTGTTCGGGTTCAACCTCAGCTTGTACAGTTTCAGACGGTCAAACAACTTCTGCAGATGATCAAGGTGTTCTTCCTCCGTTTGGGACCTTGCAATCATGTCGTCGACATACACTTATATCTCATGATGGATCATGTCATGAAATAAAGCGACCATGGCACGTTGGTAGGTTGCCCCAGCATTTTTCAGTCCGAAAGGCATGACCTTGTAGCAGAAGGTGCCCCACTGAGTAACAAAGGTAGTCTTTTCCATGTCTTCAGGAGCCATCTTGATCTGATTGTAACCTGAGAAGCCATCCATGAAGGAGAACACCTTGTGCTGAGCAGTGTTGTTGACAAGGACATCAATGTGAGGTAGAGGGAAGTCATCCTTGGGGCTGGCCCTGTTCAGATCCCTGTAATCGACACACATTCTGACCTTACCGTCTTTCTTAGGTACCGGCACCACATTAGCAACCCACTGAAGGTAAGAAGTCACTGCAAGAAATCCGGCGTCGAACTGTTTCATAACCTCGGCTTTGATCTTCTTAGACATCTCTGGACGCATACGGCGGACATTTTGCTTAACCGGAGGGCAGTCTTCCTTAGTAGGCAAGTGATGGACCACAATGTCGGTATCTAACCCAGGAATGTCTTCGTAGGACCAGGAAAAGATCTCCATATAATCATGTAGCATCTGAGTCAACCGTTGCTTCACGCTGAGCTCTAGGTTGGCACCAATCTTGACTTCCTTTCTATCTGTCTCAGTACCCAGATTTATCGTTTCCACTGGCTCTTCATGTGGTTGAATTGCCCTCTCTTCCTGTTGTAACAGTCTTGCAAGCTTGCCAGGCACTTCGCAATCATCTTCACCTTCGTCTTCGGCTAAGTTGATCGGATTTTTGAAGTCATAACTGGCAGTAGCAGAGTCGTTACCAGTGAGATCCAGAGTGGATTGAAACCTGTATGAGTGAGTGTGTGTAAATACAGCTGTTTTGCAATAGATGTAAAGAAAGAAAGAAAGAGAGCACAAAATTTGAAATGTGAAAAACGTCCAATGCTTTTATTTATGATATATGACAGTGACAAACAAAAGCCCTCATAAATAAGACCACGGTGCCCTGGGTAAGACACCGGGCCATACAGTTTCAAATTATTGTTTATTACAAATCCAAAACAAAGAAGTTCATTACTGGGTGACAAAAGTTATGGGTGTAAACTCTTTAGCAGTCCAATTTGTCAATCCACCATCAGTCGTCGGGTAGATCCAGCTATCAAACTCTGACTCTTCCACTTCGTCTTCATCTCCAATAGCATTCACTCCTGAGTGGGTGATGAGCACAGGAGGTTTTCCAATCCTCGCCTTGCGCACAGCCTTCTGAGCCTCTGCAGTGAAACCCAGCCCAAACTTATTAGTTTTAGGAGTAAAATCAGGGAGCTTGCCCCAGTTTGCACATTCACCTCTTTCGATCACAACTCGGGCGTCCTTTAAGGAGGTCTTCTTCAAAGGAGAAACCTCTTCGACCACTGCTTCTGCTGCTGCCAATGTTTGTGGCACCTCTTCAAAATGTTGAAAAGGGGTCTCAATGAACTCCCCATCCATTCCCACGTACCTGAAGGAGTTGAGGTGGCTGACCATGTATTCCTCTTCCCCTTGCATTGTTACAATCTTCCCCCTGACCGGGTACTTGAGCTTCTGATGCAACGTGGAGGTCACAGCTCCAGCCTTGTGGATCCACGGGCGACCCAGCAAACAAGAATAGGATGGACGGATGTCCATCACATAGAATTTTGAATCAAAGACCTGTGACCCAACCCTGATTGGGATGTCAACCTCACCATGTACCATTCTTTTGGACCCGTCAAAGGCCCGGACGACAATGTTACTTGGTTTGAGCTCTAGACCCTCACAGTTCAACCTGTCCAGAGCCTTCTTGGGTAGCACGTTTAATGAAGAACCAGTGTCCACCAGCACATGAGCAAGAGTAGTGCCCCTGCATTCAATGGAGACATGCAGGGCATCATTATGGTTCTTCCCTTTGGCTGTCAGATCAGCATTAGAGAAACCCAGGCCATTGTCAGCAGTCAGGTTGGCCACACAGTCGGTGAATTGATCAGCAGACGTCTCTTGGGGTACGTGAGCCGTCTTTAAGAAAGCAATCAGGGCCTTGGCATGGGCCTTTGAACACAGCAGCAGTGACAGCATGGAGATTTTGGAGGGGGTGTGCCCCAGCTGTTCGACAACGTTGAAATCACTTTTCTTTATAATTTTGAGGATTTCTTCCATCTCCTGCTTGGAAGCCTCAACAATGGTCTTTGGTGCCTCCGTCCGGGCAGGCACATCAGCAGCAATCCCCTTACCCCGAGTATCAGATGACTCGGCAGCAGGGGTGGAAACTTGGTCAGGGGAAGAGACAGACACACTGGCAGGTGTGATGATCAAAGGCCTCTGAATTACCGGAGGAGCAGTGTCTGGTGAGAACAGCCTTCCACTACGAGTGACCTTAGCAGGCCCAGTGATATTGGTGACACCAGTATCAGTGTTGAACTCTTGTTTCACACCCAGAACATAAACATCTGCCCCATAGTGCCATGGGGCAGCCTTATCAGACTTGTAGGGGATGGGCCCCGGAACAGTAATGGTGATGGGAGCAATCTTGTGAACAGGAAAAATTTGGACAGGCTTCTTTGAAGGAGCCTTGGAAGGGTTGTTGAAAATGGTAACAATTGAAACTTCTTCAACAGGGGCAGCAGGAACAGTAGTCTTTCTGAACAAAATCTCTTTACTATCCATCAGGTTTTGGACGCCTGATTTCAGCAAAGAACAACCAGCAGGGGAAGCAACACATAGAGGGCAACCTTTGCTACATCCCAGAAATAAATCGGCTAGCAACAGGTTTCTCTTGACCGTCAGCAGCGGAGTAGCAACATCATCCACCGAAGCTACATACAAATCCTCCTCAACAGCATTCACTCCATGCTGGGGCATGGGAGCGGTCACAACATTTGGTCTCTCGGGCGCCTCGAACTGTATCTCCTTGGTATCAATAAGGTCTTGAACCTTATTCTTTAGGGCCCAGCAGTCATCTGTGTTATGCCCCGGGCTATCAGAGTGATATGCGCAACGGGCGTTGGGGTTGAACCTGGGGGATGTAGTATTCACAACCTTCGGGGCCTCTCTAACAGTCACCAAGCTGGTTGATAACAATTGCGGCAGGATCTGAGAGAGAGTCATGCTGAGTCGAGTATACTGTCGTTTGGGCCTCTCAACTCTGGGTTGGTTGTACTATTGTGGAGTAGTAGCAGGCTTAGAAATAACCACCGCGTTGACAGCTTGGCGGTGTTCAGGTTTGTTTTGCCTTCTTGGGCCATACACATCACTAGCCTCTTTCTTGAAGGGCTTCTTTTCAGCATTTGAGGAGGAAACCTTCTGTATCTTCCCCGATTTTATACCAGCCTCGATCCTCTCACCGGTCAGGATCAGATCAGTAAACCCAGCAGAGGAATTACCAATGAGATGATTGAAAAATGGCCCAGATAGGGTCCCCAAAAACATATCCACCAGCTCTCGGTCCATCAATGGTGGCTGCACCCTGCCAGCCAGATCTCTCCATTTCTGTGCGTACTCCTTAAAACCTTCACCCGACCCTAGTGACATACCCTGGAGTTGGGTACGCGTAGGAGCGAGGTCGGAATTATATTGATACTGCTTGTAAAAAGCAGTGGCCAAATCCTCCCAGTTATGAATGTTGGTTCCATCCAGCTGATAGAACCATTCGAGGTGAGTCCCTGAAAGACTCTCCTGGAAGAAGTGGATCCATAAGTTCCTGTCTGCTGTGTAAGGTTGGATCTTCCTTACATAAGAACGGAGGTGCATCTTGGGACAGGAAGCCCCGTCATACTTCACAAAGGCAGGCGCCTTGAACTTGTGTGGGATCACCACCCCCGTAGATAACCCCGAGTCTCCGAAATCCAGTCCAGGCACACGCTGGACTTCCATAGCATTTAATTTGTCCTCCAGTTGCTTGTACCGGTCCTCAGCAGGAGGGTACTGTTCGTCGTTGAAGTCTGTCTCAGTATCAGAGACTGAAATTCTGGCTGCAGATACTCAATGTCACGTTCAATGTTATGACACCATATCTGACTTACTATAAGACAGTAAATACAAAAACAGTAAAGAACACAGTCAATTGTTTACCCAGTTCAGTGTGCAACAACACCTACTCTGGGGGCTACCAAGCCAGGGAGGAAATCCACTATAAGAGATATTAATTCAGGAATAAACCAACCAGTTTATCTCCTTCACTTAAGACCTACCCAATGCAACTTCAATCTAAGTACAACTTAAACCTGAGTTCCTACTCACTCCCCCTCAATCACAGCAGTGATACATAAAACAATTTGACTAAAGAATTGTTGAAGACACTCTTCAAAACATACACTTGATTAAGCTTCACAGCTTTTTAATCAAGCAACACAATCACTCTTGCTTCACAGCTTTGAGTGATACACAAACCTAACTTGACTTTGCTTCACAGCTTTAGTCAAGAGACATACAAACACTCTTGCTTCAAAGCTTTGAGTGTTACACAACCCTTACAATTAAAACCTATTCCAAGTCACTTATCACAATGATAATTGCTTGGATTACAATAGTTAAAACTATACAGCTTCTAAATGAGCTTCTGTCAAAAAGGGATTGCTTCCAAAACAGCAGCTCTGTTGAATATATAGCAGCTGCATCTTCAGTTAGGGTTTTCACAAAAAGCTAGGGTTAATTCCGTTTGACCTTAAGACTAGGTCACAGGACTTTATCAACCAGGTTGGGGTTGAGCTAGGTTAACCCAAAGAAAACGCAGGATTCTGTTCTGGAAAGACTGAGTCATTTTCCTGAAAAAAACTCAGAATTAACCAACCTGCATACCTGTTAGTTCAGAACAGGATGTCTTAACATCTGTTATGACATCTGAAAACCTGTCTATTGATTTAGGAAAATGTGATCATTTTGCAAAATGCTCAGATACACACTTATAAACATCAGTACCTGTATGACAATATTTTTCTGCAAAGGTACCTAATGAATCAGTACAAACTAAACTAGAATGTTATGACATCAGTCATGACATTCACACATACACTTGGGTTTTACCAAAAATGCAAGCCAATAACTAAACAACTACAAACTCCCCCTTTGGCAGATTTTTGGCTAAAGACCCTAAGCAATCAGAGATAGATAGCAGCAGAAAGAAATGACTGCAGAAAAATAGAATGTCTAATTAAGTAAGTACCAAAATATATCTCCCCCTCTTTAGCCACAAATGGGCCAAAGATACATATTCATAAAAATTATACAGTCATCCAGAAAAAGTAATAAGAGCAGCAACTGAACACACTTCCAAACTCCACCAGGGACCAACATCAACTCCACCAAACAGCAACTCCACCAACCTTTAAGCACTGTCATCAGACTCAGAGGATTCGGGCTTCTTCCTTTTCTTGAGAGCAATGTCAGCATTCTTCTCTTTGTCTGATGTCTCAACATCCTTAGAGACATCTGGACTTGTTTCAGCATTTGAACTTTCTTGATTTAAAGGAACAGAAATGCCAGGAACTAAGTGGTTCTCGTTCAGAATTCTTGAAACAATTTTAGCTATTGCTTGACGAACATAGGCTGACCCTTCCCTATTTGCAATTTCAGGGGGAACTGAAGAAGAAGGATGAGATGAATTACCAGAGGCAAAAGCTTGGGACCTTCCTGCATGTTTTGTTCTCAGCTCTTTGACCTTGGTGGGGTTAGTTTCCACTTTTCTAAGAGAAGAGATCTCCAGGACTTCAGAGTCCTGACAGGAAGAGATTGTCCTAGAATCTTGATCAGAGGAAGAGGTTGAAATGGTCGTATTGGATGATGATGGTGTTTGAGGCATTTTGACAGTCTTAGAGGACCAACAGCAACTGAAGAGAAAATTCTGATTGAGAGACTGGGTTTTGATGAGGAGATGAGAGGGGAAGGAAGGAAAGGAGTGTCTATTCAACTTCTTAAAAGAATTGAAGGAAATGGGAAAATATAATTTTAACCCAATCAGAACAAGCATAACTCCTTTAACCCTTGTTTTAAGCAAAATTAATTGCTACAATTCCTCATGTTGGCAAATACCCAACTTACCCCTCAAGTTTTCAAATTGGTTTGCATCAAGAGCCTTGGTAAAAATGTCAGCCAGCTGTAGCTCAGTGGCAACATGTTCCAATTTGATTGTCTTCTCTTCTACAAGGTCTCTGATAAAGTGATGTCGTATGTCAATATGTTTGGTCCTACTATGCTGAATGGGATTCTTGGAAATGTTGATTGTACTCAGATTGTCACAGTACAATGTCATAACATCTTGAGTGACATTATACTCAGTAAGCATCTGCTTCATCCAGATCATTTGAGAACAGCTACTACCAGCTGCAATGTATTCAGCTTCAGCAGTAGAGAGAGACACACAATTCTGTTTCTTGCTGAACCAGGAAACCAGATTATTTCCCAAGAAGAAACATCCTCCAGAGGTGCTTTTTCTGTCATCAGCACTACCAGCCCAATCAGCATCACAGTAACCAGTCAGATTTGGTTCACAGCCATGAGAATATAGCAACCCATAGTTGTAAGTTCCACTCACATACTTCAAAATTCTCTTCACTTGATTGATATGACTGACTTTGGGATCAGCTTGGTATCTTGCACAAACTCCAACTGCAAAGGCTATATCAGGTCTGCTGGCAGTTAAGTACAACAAGCTTCCTATCATGCTTCTGTACAGACTTTGATCCACCTTAACCCCACTTGAATCTTTGGAAAGCTTTAAATGAGTAGGAGCAGGAGTCCTTTTGTGACTTGCATTCTCCATACCAAACTTCTTTACAATGTTCTTAGCATACTTGCTTTGAGATAAGAAGATTGAGTCCTCCATCTGTGAGACTTGCAGTCCAAGAAAATAAGTTAGTTCTCCCATGAGACTCATTTCGAATTCAGCCTGCATCTGTTCAGCAAAATGTTTAACCATAGGTTCTGACATTCCTCCAAACACTATGTCATCAACATATATTTGGGCAACCATCAACTTCCCTCCTTCAGTTTTGACAAAGAGTGTTTTGTCCAAGCCTCCTTTTCTGTATCCTTTGTCTGAGAGAAACTTTGTTAACCTGTCATACCATGCTCTAGGAGCTTGTTTCAGGCCATATAGAGCTTTTCTCAATTTGTAGACATGATCAGGGTGGTTTGGATCCACAAAGCCTTTAGGCTATTCCACATAAGCTTCCTCATTCAAGTACCCATTTAGAAAGGCACTTTTCACATCCATCTGAAATAACTTGAACTTCAGAAGACAAGCAATTGACAATAGGAGTCTGATTGATTCCAGCCTGGCTACAGGTGCAAAGGTTTCATCAAAATCAACCCCTTCAACCTGGGTGTATCCTTGAGCAACAAGTCTTGCCTTATTTCTGGTGACAACTCCTTCAGCATCTGACTTGTTCTTGAAAATCCATTTTGTCCCAATGATGTTAGTTCCTTAAGGTCTAGGAACCAGTTCCCAAACTTCATGTTGCTTGAATTGGTTCAGTTCATCTTGCATTGCACCAATCCAGTATTCATCAGTTAAAGCTTCCTTGACATTTCTTGGTTCCATCTTGGACACAAAACAAGAGTTTGAGATGATTTCTCTAGATCTTGTAATGACTCCACTGTTGGGATCTCCTATGATGAGCTCTTTTGGATGATCCTTCTGTATTCTGATGGAAGGGATCTTGCTAGCTTCCTTTGATTCAGATTTTGTTGTGGTGGAGTTGGGTAGATCATTCTGTTGGGTTGAAGTCTCAAAGAATGTCTCAACAGTACAAGGAACATCTATTTCTTCATGATAATCATCAATTATAACATTTATTGATTCCATCATGGCTTTGGTTCTGGAATTGAATACTCTATAAGCTCTGCTGTTTGAGGAGTATCCTAGAAATATGCCTTCATCACTTTTAGGGTCCAGTTTTCTTCTTTGTTCACGATCTGCCAGAATATAGCATTTGCTGCCAAACACATGGAAGTACTTCACAGTTGGTTTTCTTCCTTTCCAGAGTTCATATATGGTGGATGAGGTTCCCTTTCTCAAGGTGACCCTGTTATGAACATAGCAGGCTGTATTCATAGTTTCAGCCCAAAAATACATAGGAAGTCTTTTGGCATGTAACATTGCTCTGGCAGATTCCTGTATGGTCCTGTTTTTTCTTTCCACAACTCCATTTTGCTGAGGAGTTATAGGAGAAGAAAATTCATGACTAATTCCTTCTGAGGAACAGAAATCATCAAACTTGTTGTTTTCAAATTCCTTGCCATGATCACTTCTGATTCTGACAATACACCCTTCCTTTTCTCTTTGAATTCTTATGCACAATTCTTTAAAAACTTCAAATACATCAGATTTTTCCCTAATGAAATTAATCCAGGTGAATCAGGAAAAATCATCCACAACCACATAGGCATATCTTTTTCCACCAAGACTCTCCACTTGCATTGGTCCCATCAGATCCATATGAAGAAGTTCTAGAACCTTAGAGGTGGTCAGATGTCTTGACTTTGGATGAGACATCCTAGTCTGCTTACCAACCTGACATTCACCACAAACTCTTTCTTCATCAATTTGCAGTCTTGGAATCCCTCTGACTGCCTCCATGGAGATAATCCTTTTCATTCCTCTTAGATGAAGATGGCCAAGTTTTTGGTGCCACAGTTTCACCTCTTTTTCTTCTTTTGCAATGGAACACACAGAGGAGAAATTAGAGTTCTCAGGCTCCCACAAGTAACAGTTGTCTTTAGATCTGACTCCTTTCATTACAATTTCTTGTTTGTCATTGATTACAAGGCATTCAGATTTTGAGAAATTTACCTTGAATCCTAGATCATACAATTGACTGATACTAATGAGATTAGCAGTCAATCCTTTTACCAGCAGTACTTCATTCAGACTTGGAACTCCAGGGCAGTCCAGATTACTAACTCCTTTGATTTCACCTTTAGCACCATCTCCAAAGGTCACAAAACTGGTGGTGTGAGGTTTAACATTATTGAGGAGGTTCTTGATTCCAGTCATGTGTCTGGAATACCCACTGTCAAAGTACCAGTCTTCCTTTGCAGAGACCCTCAGGGAAGTGTGGGCAATCAGGGCAGTAGCCTTTTTCTTCCATTTAGGAGCATGTGGTACCTTTTTAGACTTAGGTTTGACACCTGAGTTCTGATTAGGGTATCCATGCAATCTGAAGCAGAAAGGTTTTATGTGGCCATATCTCCCACAATGATGACATCTCCATCTTTGGTACCTTTTCTTCATATGTCTCTGTTCCTGATGTTGAGAGTTGTGTTGAGACATCAGCTTTGACAATTGTTTAACATGCCTGATCTTCTTGTCTGCACCAGATTTCTTAGCTTCCACAAATCCTAGTCCAGATTTATTTCCCACATTTTGTCCAACCTGAAGGATCTCTTCCAATTTGTCTGTTCCATTAGTCAGCATCTTGACAAATTTTGTCATTTGATTCAGTTGTGAGTTCAGCAATTTAACTTCCCCTTCTAGATGATTTATAGTTTCAAGGTTTGCCCTTTTCTCAGCCTCCAGCTTTGTGATGAGTTTTGATTGTTTCTCATTCTGCACACAGACTTCAGTACTTCTGATACACAATTTCTTGTAAGTATCAGTCAGTTCTTCAAATGTCACCTCTTCATCACTAGTGTCACTTTCAGAGGTACAAACACCAGTTAGAGCAGTAGCTAGTTTGGCAGATTCTTCTTCAGAATTACTTTCTGAATCATAGTCAGACCAAGTAACAGTCATTCCTTTCTTTTGTTTCTTAAGAAAGGTAGGACATTCAGCTCGAATATGCCCATATTCTTCACAGCCATGGCATTGAATACCTCTGCCTTGGTTTCCCTTCTCTTCTGACCTTGGTCTTCTACTGGAACTGTCAACGTCAGAGGGAATGTTATGAACATTAGACCTTGACTTTGGATCTATTCTTTTGATGAGTTTGTTGAACTGTCTTCCAAGCATGGCTATAGCTTCTGAAATATTTTCTTCTTCATCCTCCTTGTTTTCAACATCAGTGTTGGATACAAGTGCTATGCTCTTGTTCTTCTTGTCACCATTATCAGTGATCCCCATCTCAAAAGTCTGAAGAGACCCAATAAGTTCATCCACTTTCAACTTACTGATGTCATGGGCTTCCTCTATGGCAGTTACCTTCATTGCAAATCTTTTAGGCAAGGATCTGAGAATCTTTCTCACCAATTTTTCTTCTGACATCTTTTCTCCCAGTGCTCCTGAGGTGTTGGCAATCTCCAAGATGTTCATGTGAAACTCATGAATGGTTTCATCTTCCATCATTTTTAGATTCTCAAACTTGGTAGTCAACATCTGAAGCCTTGACATTTTCACTTTGGAAGTGCCCTCATGAGTAGTTTTGAGAGTGTCCCAAACTTCCTTGGCCAATTCATATTGATGTACTAGTCTGAAAATATTTCTATCAATTCCATTGAAAAAGGCATTTAAAGCTTTGGAATTTCCCAGGGCTAACTCATCTTCTTCTTTACTCCAATCTTCCTCAGGCTTCAAACTGATTGTCCCATCTTTCTCAGTTATGGTGGGATGGATCCATCCTTTGTCAGCAGCTCTCCAAGCCTTTTTGTCCAGAGATTTTAAGAAGGCAATCATACGAGGTTTCCAGTAGTCATAATTAGTTCCATCCAGAATGGGTGGTCTATTTCCAAAAACTCCTTCTTTGTCCATAGTGCCAGAAAGTGATATCCCTAGATCTCACCCAGTAATACAGGCAGGGTGCCTGCTCTGATGCCAATTGAAATTCTGGCTGCAGATACTCAATGTCACGTTCAATGTTATGACACCGTATCTGACTTACTATAAGACAGTAAATACAAAAACAGTAAAGAACACAATCAATTGTTTACCCAGTTCAGTGTGCAACAACACCTACTCTGGGGGCTACCAAGCCAGGGAGGAAATCCACTATAAGAGATATTAATTCAGGAATAAACCAACCAGTTTATCTCCTTCACTTAAGACCTACCCAATACAACTTCAATCTAAGTACAACTTAAACCTGAGTTCCTACTCACCCCCTCTCAATCACAGCAGTGATACATAAAACAATTTGACTAAAGAATTGTTGAAGACACTCTTCAAAACATACACTTGATTAAGCTTCACAGCTTTTTAATCAAGCAACACAATCACTCTTGCTTCACATCTTTGAGTGATACACAAACCTAACTTGACTTTGCTTCACAGCTTTAGTCAAGAGACATACAAACACTCTTGCTTCAAAGCTTTGAGTGTTACACAACCCTTACAATTAAAACCTATTCCAAGTCACTTATCACAATGATAATTGCTTGGATTACAATAGTTAAAACTATACATCTTCTAAATGAGCTTCTGTCAAAAAGGGATTGCTTCCAAAACAGCAGCTCTGTTGAATATATAGCAGCTGCATCTTCAGTTAGGGTTTTCACAAAAAGCTAGGGTTAATTCCGTTTGACCTTAAGACTAGGTCACAGGACTTTATCAACCAGGTTGGGGTTGAGCTAGGTTAACCCAAAGAAAACGCAGGATTCTGTTCTGGAAAGACTGAGTCATTTTCCTGAAAAAAACTCAGAATTAACCAACCTGCATACCTGTTAGTTCAGAACAGGATGTCTTAACATCTGTTATGACATCTGAAAACCTGTCTATTGATTTAGGAAAATGTGATCATTTTGCAAAATGCTCAGATACACACTTATAAACATCAGTACCTGTATGACAATATTTTTCTGCAAAGGTACCTAATGAATCAGTACAAACTAAACTAGAATGTTATGACATCAGTCATGACATTCACACATACACTTGGGTTTTACCAAAAATGCAAGCCAATAACTAAACAACTACAGAGACCACAGGAGTAGGGACCTCCCTTTCTTGGTAACTACCTTCCCCCACAGATGGAGTAGTCCTCTCAGCTTCATTTTGCAAAGTATTCCCGAGTCTGCGCCCAGTGTTAAACAGCACAATCCTCTTCTTCTTCTTACTTTTCTTCAGGAGCATAGCCTTCAGCTCTTTTTGACCTTGAGCCAAACCCATGATCAGCTCCTGAAATTGGGCGTTCTGCGCTTGAAGGGCCTTGATAGACAACTCGGTAGATGATTCAGGGTTCATGATGCTGAAATAAACAGCGAAGAACAGTAAGCAACCTGAAAAGAAGAGTACCTGTGATGCACATGATGAATGATATGTGTTTATGCAATGCATTCAAGAGTTCGAAAATTCAAATTTGTTGTAGACAAAAAGGAACACACGTTATTATTAAGGAAATAATTGTTCAGTACATCAAAGCCTCATGGGCAAACATTACAAAGCAAATCAATCCCAAAAGACACTACGCATCCTCTTCGGAGCAATGTAGGTGTTGAGATTCGTCTCCTCGTGCAGTAGGCGGGTGAGCTCCAGGACCTTCTTCTCACTAGCATGTATACTGGTCTCCAGATAATTCCGTTCTTCCTTAAGCTGGATCCAGCTCTTCTGCATCTCTTCCCAGGACGTGGGCATGTCAGGATGTTGAATGGTGTAGGACACCTCTCCTTCTAATTATGGCTCTTTGATCACGGGGAGAACATGAGGATATGGCATCACCAGCTTCTGGGAGCGGGCTCGTACCCACTTGAGATAAGGCTCCAATGGGATGGAGTTCCTGTGCCCCAGGGTCTTACTGTCTATCTTGTTGGGCATCCTCCAAGCTCTGATAAATTTCTGGCAAAGTCCTTGTGCATCGTTGTCGAAGTTAAAAACTATGTCAGGAATTAACATGTCATGTGGGCCGTCCCTCCGAGCATAACCAAACTGTCTCCAAGCCAGGCATGGGTTGTAAGTAATACCTTCTCTGATTCCAAGTAAAGGAACATTAGGGTACTCCCCGCAACGATCAATGATAGTGACATCCTCTCTGGACCGAGAGCACCAATGTATATCTGCATGTGTAAGAGTCATCAATCGTTGTGACCACCTCAAACCCCGCTCGTTCTTCAAAACTGATTGTGGAAGGTGCGAAATAAACCACCTTCCCAGGAGGGGAGTGCAGCACATAAGAACACCCCTTTTTCTCATGGTTCGAGTGTAACATGAGTGAAGGATGTCCCCCAGCAACGTAGGTATAGGATTCCTGGACATGAAGACCTTGACAGCACTGATATCTATAAGCTGATCTGGCTTAGGGAACAGCACCAACCCATAGACAAAGAGGGCTACAACTTCTTCAAAGGCTTGTAGGTCAAGGGAATTCCAACACTCTTGGGCCTTCTCAAACAGAAACTTTGCCAAGAACCCTTTGATACCATTTCTGGCTTCCCAATGCCCCTTGATGTCAGATGGTTGTAGGCATAATGCTTTAGCTACTTCTTCAAGTTTTGGTTCCCTTTCCGTACCGTTGTAGGGTAGTTGATTGAGAATGGGAATCTTCAGAAGCTGGGAAAACTCTTCTAAAGTAGGCACCAGCTGATAATCCGGGAAAGTAAAACAGTGATGCAGAGGGTCAAAGAACTGAAAGAGGACCTTTACCATCTCTTCCTCAATATTGGTATTGACCAGGCTGATGAGTCTACCATGCCTTTCACTGAATGACGAATTCTCGGGAATCCTGGATGTAAGCTCCTTAAGCTGAGGAGGGACCCTTACAAGGTTGATCTGAATTGTCTTTCTGCGGATAGTTTCCATGTCCTACAAAACAAGAACAAAGATGAAGATTCGAACCCCTGAAATGGTTAGTGGATGCATATGACCCTGTATGATGTTATGATGCTATGATTAAACACACCACAAATATTTACAAAGGCAAACATGTAAGGCACACAAGTCACACAAGACAAGCCCTTAGAGTTTAGGCCAGCATGGGGTCTGGGTATTACCCTCTTGAAGTTGGTGGGCTCAAACCTGTCCTATCAAAGTAACCGGGTTCTAAGGATCTCAATATCATTGGATTGCTTTCATTGTTCATCGTTTCGATTTAGCCACTGACTGGCGATCAAAATATCCCAAGAAAACAACCCTCAATTGAGTGTAGTATCGAGTATCAACCGACTTCGGAGTACACCAAAGTAGTTATCTCACTACCCTAAAGAGGCCAAGATGGTTCAATTAAGGTTCCTAAGGTCTGTTGATGCTTCACGACACCACGCGGAGGCCCCATACTCTCCTTGATTGACTCAAGGGTTACCGGTACACACCAAAGTGCCACATCAACATAGCAGACTACTTCAACCATGTCGGTATACCCCGCACAGTTCCCTCACAGCCTTGTTGCTACTTTCTAAGAAGGTATCCCCAGATCCGGGTTAGGATCTATAGAACTCCCGAGACAGTCCCACAATTTAAAGCAAACAAGTCAAAGCAATTGAAAACACAGTGATCTTAGTCCTAAGGTACACCTCACTTTAAAGATATCCCCAGCAAAGTCTCCAGTTCTGTGATCGGTGGATCTGGAACTGACTGTTTAACGCTGGTTCGCGAAATGTCGCGGTAAGCAAGAGTCGCCACCGTCTTTTATTTTCTCCAAATGGAAAGGACAAAAGCACAGAAAAATTCCTTATAGAGATTGCTCTCGGTTCGGGAGGTAGATTTATAGAAAGGGAAGGTGTTAGCACCCTTTCTATCCATGGTTATCCATGGGCTCTTAGATACTTGCTCATTTGTGTTTTCAAAATGTTTGTTTGCTTTTCAATTGTGAGTGGGTTTGAAAAAGTTTCGTTTAAAGTTTCAGATTGACTCTTGTATCAGTCCTCAAGAGTGTTTGAAAAGTTGTTTTTGAAAGCTTTTTTGAAAGTGTCGGTGGGAAAAGAAGTTTTGATTTGTTTTGAATTAGAGCAAGTATCTATGAGTCATCTACCTACCCTAAGGAATTAGGCTGTGTAAATGTCCTTAAGGTAGTGTCATCCCACCATTGAGAGGTAGGTAGCACCACCGTTGGAGGTGTTCGGGTCAATTCGTTTGTAGGGACAGTGTGGTCACCAGAGCAACAGTAGGGCACCTTAGAAGCTACCCTTATGCCATTGATCCTTTTTTATTCCGAGGCAACCTTTCTGAGGCAACTGGATCATATCATGGACATAAGGACTTACTAAAACGTCCTGTACTCGACGACCACAATTCGAGCTTGTAGGGACAGTGTGGTCACCAGAGCAACAGTAGGACACCTTAGAAGCTACCCTTATGCCATGTTCATGGACATAAGGACTTACTAAAATGTCATGTACTCGACGACCACGTTTCGAGGGGGGGCAAGGCAACAGTGAGGCGTACCCTAAGAGTGGTGTTTGAATAATGTGTCATTTTCAGTTATGTTTTATCTTGATCATGCATTGGGTGAGCTACGCTTTGATTTTATTTGGGCCATTCATTCTTTCATGTGATTAGCAGTTTAAAGGTGCGGAAATTAAAATGCGGGAAAATAAAGTCCTACGCTATTACAAGGCACGGGTCTATACATCGCCAAATCTTTACAAAGACCCGTTTTAAGTAAATAAGTGCAGAAAAAAAAAGGTCCTATTTACTATTACATATCCGGAGCAATTACATAATAATCGAACAAATTAAATATGCGCAAATAAAGAAAAGGGAACTATTTTTTTTGTCTTTTTGGGAATTAAATGAAATTGAAAACTAATTAATTATTTTAATTACAAGAAAATATTTTTTGATTTTTTTATATTTTTTTATGAAATAAAATAGAAATAAAAAGAAACAAAGTTAAAGATTAACCTAAATCTAAATCTATTTTAATTATTAAAAGGAATGTTAAAATGGCCTAATTAACAACTAATTTAATTATGGTTTATTTACAAAATAATAATAATAATAAAAGTGTTAATTATATTTTTTTGTTTTTTATGATTTTCTGATTTTTTTGGTTTTTATGAAAATTGTTTTGATTAATTAATTAGAAATAAAACAAAATAAAAAATGGAAAGAAAAGGAAATCAAATGCAAACTGTGGGGGGTGTAGACCCCAAATGAGGAGGTGGATTTGATGAATCAGGCCCAACAGAAGGAGGCCCCTTGTTGACTTTCTGGATCATGTGGAGCACCTTTGACTGACGCCTGTGGTGGATGGCAAGTAGTAGCCACTGGATGGACCATTTGAGACACATGGCAAGCAGAGGCGTTGGGCTTCAGGGTGGTCCTTAGGATGGAAACTGCATGGGAACAAAGTAGACAAAATAATAGAAGCAAAGTGAGGGGACCTGGGATTCGAACCCAGGTCCCAGTGTTTACCATCCAACGCCTTTACCAAGTGAGCTACCAACGCGCGTTGTTCATGGAATAGAAAACAAATAATATAAAATAAAATTGCATTAGTGTTATAAAATAAAAAAAAGGCGCTGGATTCAAACCAGCCACTCATGCCATGCCACGCCATCGTCTTCTCCGAATGGACCTGTAAAAAGAAGAATAGCGGGGGTTTTGAACCCCCCCAAAACACAAGCTATTTGAAAATAGCGAATAGGCCATGTGGACATATAAATTGAGCGCGAATGTCTCATTAAATCAGGCTCCTTGTGACGAATTCAACCATGCTAATTTTGAGGCTCAATTTTTCCAGATTAGGAAAACCCCAAATTCAAACTCCTGAAACCCTAGAATGTTTCCATGGTAGATTTCTATATAGGCCTTGAAAACTCAATTGGATGGCACCATTAGTTTTAGAATTATCATATTAATACAAATGAGACATTAAAATGCAGTAATATGGCCTGAAAACATAAACACGAACATGCAAAATACCACGAACAGGGTGACTTAGTTATACCTGTTCTTTGTGTATGGGGAGTGGAAAATGATTGAGGCACGTCCAAAAATGTCCCAGCAAGCCTTTGGAATGGATTGGAAGCTTTGAAAGGAGTCTTATCTCTGTTTTCAGTTTTGAGAATTTTTGTGAAAAATGAAAACTTGATTCTGAGGTTGCAGCGCAGCTTAGGTCTTAATCTTGCTTCTGATCACTTGCATAGGTATTATGTAACATGTATTGAGAGGAATTATGGCCTCATAATGCAAGGCATTCAAGTTCAAGATTCTCCATAAACCTCCATAACCAAACTTCCATTTTTGAACTATTTTTTGAACTCTTGCTACATTTGGCCTTGAAACGAAATTGGGATGTGGAATAATGATGATTCAGAGCTAGTTAAGACCAAATATCCCCTTTTATTAAACTTCATGATTTTCTTTTGATTTTAAAAGATTTAAAATTAATTAAATCCAATAAAATCAATTAAAAATGAAAAAAATTAATTTAAAAATTTGAAATAAAAGGTGGGACACGTGGGAAGCATGGCCAAATTAATTCAAGTGAAAAAAGTGGGCCCCTTTTGTCAAAAATGAAATTTCAAGGATAAATGATTTTGGCCATTTCACAAAAATTTCCCAACTTCTCCAATGCACATCTTGCTCAATTTTTAAGCTTTGATCATGTTCTTGGACATTTTAGAAAGGTCTTGAAGTCCTCTAACCAATGTCTTTGGTCCCATGTCATTTTGATTTACCAATCTCAAGTTATGGTCTTTGACTTAAAGTCCCTTTTTATTGACTTTTGAAAATGACCTATAATGTTGAAATTGATAACTTTTTGTGAGAGCATTTCTTGGACTTGGAATGTGAAGATGAGTTGTAGGAAATGTCTTCCCCTTCAAGATGAGTATTGGATGGAATTTTTCTGATGAACCATGAAAAAGTTATGCCTTGGTCAAGTTACAGTTGACTTTTCAGCTGTCCAAAAATAGAAACTTTTGCATCTTGAGACTTTTTGAGCCATACTTTTGAGAATCATGATCAAGCATTGATCAAATGATGTTTGTGGCTTCAAAATAATATGTTGACCAAAAATTTTGACTTTTGACTGCCAAATGACCATTTTGCCCCTACAGTTGACTGTTGAGCAATTAGGGTTTTTGACAGTGCAACTTGACCTTGTGAGCCTTGAAACTTGACATGTAGGTGCTTGACAATGTTTATAGGCATAGGAGACTTGATTGAGCTCTTGAAAACTTCAACTTCCTTGCAAGAACCAAAACCCTAGTTTGACTGTCTTAGGAGGATGGTTTGACTGTGTGGCCCTTGAGTAAACTTGAACCAATTGTGGATGATTCTTGTCAAAACTTTGAAGATTATGGGAGGGCAAATTTTGGGGTACAACACTACTCAAAAAGGAATTAAATTGTGCTAATGTCCTTTAGACAATGCTATCCCACTATTGAGGAGTACGTAGCATCGTCGTTGGAGTTTTTGGGTCAATTCGATTTAAGGGACGTGTGGTCACTAAAGCAATGTTAGGATGCTTTAGCGGTAACCCTAATGTCTTAGATCATTTTTATCGAGGCAACCGTTTCGAGGCAACTTTGATCTTTAGACAGGAGGGCGACCTCTAAGACTTCCTATACTCAATGACCACACTTGAGGCAGCCAAGTGAGGAATACCCTAAGAGTGGCATGTGCGAGTGTATTGTTTTTTCAGTTATATTATCTTTGCATGTCATGGTGAGCTACTGTTGATTTTAAGTTTAAGAGTTAATCTTGTCATACAATCCTAATTAGCATACATCTAAGTAGTTAATATATGTAAAGGAATTTAAAGTGCAGAAATTGTAAATCCTACGTTATTACAAGGCTTAGGGGGATTATTTACATGTCCAAAAATTGGGGGAATAAAAGCAGTAAAGTAAAAGTCTTAATTTAAGCTACCACAAACCAGTAAGAAGTTAAAATAAAATAAACGCGCGTGAATCTGAAAAATCCTATGAATAAGAACTTTTGTTGTTTTATTTTATTTTTGGGAAAATGCTAAATGTTCAATTAAGTCAAATTTAATTAATTAAAAGTACTGAAAAGGATTGAATTTAAATAAATCCTAAGTCTACTGATTTTAAAATTGGAGAAAATAAGTTAAAATAATTAACTAAATTAAATCCTAATTCTAAGTTACTTATTTTTATGATTTTTATGTTGATTAAAAAAAACAAATAAAATGGTCCAAACGAAAATGAAATCAGGCAGTAAATCAAGAAAAACAAAATAATTCTGGAGGTCTGGGTCGAAAGAAGTGTGGGCTGTCTTTCGACCCAGTGAAGAGGCTGGATCGAAGGTGCGTGAGGGGCTGCACTCTGAGGGTGTTCGATCTGGATATGTCATCCTTCGATCTGGAAGTCTTGGGTCCAGTTCGAAGCTAAGCTGCTGAGCTTCGAAACTCTGAACAGGATCCTGAGAATATATTTCCTGCAAAAACGAAACACATGTTAAAGGTCCAGGGGGGACTTTACCCCCCTGATTCGAATCTCCTCCCTATTCCCACCTGCTGAATCTGGGTCTGGGTTTATTTTATCCTGGGATTCGAAGGAGAAACTCAGATTGTGCCCAAGCAATGGCACAATCTCATCTCTGCGCTGTAGCTTATATGTAGCACATTAAATCATTCACAAACAACAGTAATAACGTGAATATGCAATCAGAGATCGAAATGAGTTTGAGATTAGATTTCTTTTTACCAAACAGAAGTGCTTTGATCTATGATTCTGAGTGTGGAATGTCTGGTGCAAGGATTGTGTATGGCTTCCTGGAAGTGCTGATGATTTTTGGCAGCGTATCTCCAAGTTCTCCCTGTTTCTTTTCTCTATTTTTTCTGTATCTCTTCGTCCTTTTTTTGCACACTTGTGATCTCTTTATATAGAGGGGGTGGAGGGGACAGGAAGACAAAGGTTTAAATGACCTTGATTATGTGTTTGACAGCCATGAATGAGAATTTATAACGTTGATTATATATTTGAAAGCCATGAATGAAAGTTCATAACGTTGGCTAAACACATGGTATCTTGTCCCTTTTTGAATTTTGAATAACATGTAACTGGCCTTCGAATGCTCCCTTTCGAATGGGCTGATGGCCTCCTTCGAATGCTCCCTTTCGAATGGGCTGATGGCCTCCTTCGAATGCTTTTCGAAAGCTTCTTCGAATGGACCCTTTGAATGCTTCTTCGAATGGACCTTTTTGGAGTTACAATCGAAGGACACTGTTATAATGCCAATCTAAGTACTTGTCCATAATGCCAATCGAAAGGCTCCTTCAGAATACCAATCGAAGGGTTTTCAGAATGCCAATCGAAAGCCTTGACATAATGCCAATCAAAATGCTTGTCCATAATGCCAATCGAAGAGCTTGAGAGAATGCCAATCGAAACTGTTGTACCCCAAAATTTGCCCTCCCATATTCTTCAAGGTTTATCAAGAATCATCTTCAAATGGTTCAAGATCACTCAAGGGTTGCACAGTCAAACATCCTCCTAAGCCCGTCAAAATTAGGGTTTTGTTTCCTTCAATGAATTTGAGATTTTCAATGGCCCAATCAAGTCCCATAGGCCTATAAACATTGTCAAGCATCTACATGTCAAGTCTCAAGTCTCACAGAGGCAAATTGCACAGTCAAAAGCTTCATTTGGTTCACAATCAACTGCAGGGGCAAAATGGTCATTTTGCAGTCAAAAGTCAAAATTTTTGGTCAACATATTATTTTAAGCACACAATCATCATTTGATCAAGTCTTGATCATGATTCCTCAAGCATGGCTCAAAAATCATCAAGATGCAAAAGTTGCTATTTTTGGACAGTTGAAAAGTCAACTGTAACTTGACCAAGGCATAACTTTTTCATGGTTCATCAGAAAAATCCCATCCAATGCTCATTTTGAACGGGATGACATTTCCTACAACTCATATTCACATTCCAAGTCCAAGAAATGCTCTCAAAAAAAGTTATCAATTTCTACATTATAGGTCAATTTCAAAAGTCAACAAAAAGGCATTTTAAGTCAAAGACCATAACTTGAGATTGGTAAATCCAAATGACATGGGACCAAAGGCATTGGTTAGAGGACTTCAAGACCTTTCCAAAATGTCCAAGAACATGTTCATATGATCAAAATTGAGCAAGATATGCATTGGAGAAGTTGGGAAATTTTCATGAATTTGCAAAAGTTAACTATCCTTAAAACTTCAATTTTTGACAAAAGGGCCCACTTTTTCCACTTGATTCAGCCTTGTCATTCCACACACGTGTCCCATGATTAATTTCAAGATCAAACATTTATTTTTCCATTTTATTTTATTTTTATTGATTTAATTCATTTTAAATCCATAATAATTCAAATAAAATCTAAAAATTAATGGAATAGCATCTTTGTGATTTGAATAGCTTTCATATACCATATGCCAGCTAGCCAATTTGTGCCAAGCCTTCTTTGTGCATAAAATCTTGGATTTGCTTCAAATTTGGAAAGGCTTTTAATGGTGGTCAACAAAATCTCAAAAACTTCAATACACAAAGATACAAGCCTATATTTGGACCTAGACTGATTGCCATATACATATGCAAGGAGGATAAACCTAATTCACGACCTAGACATTGCTAAAACGGCCAGAGCAAAAGTGGAAAATTGTTGAAAAAGTGTGAGATCAAGAAGAGTGATACAAGCATTTTCAGACCAAAAGAAGAACGTGGTTCCCTTCCTTGCTATCCATTGAAGCTAACGCGACCAATATCACGTCCTAAGATTCACCATACAGCGCTGTAAGTTTTCAGAAACAGGCCCCTGAACACGAAACCTCAATTCTTCATTCTTGCACTTTTTCTCGAAAACGTTAGCATATTCATACTCCTTGCTTGATTTCCAACGTAACTGTAATAGCCGATTTGGTTTTTAGGCCTCATATGATGATACCCGTACCTAGGGTTTGTTTGTGTGGTTTTTAGGCATTTATTTTCAGGTGAAATTAGAACAAATCATGAGCATGGATGGACTCAGGAGGTGGAGACGAGACCAACCATGGTCTTGGAATAAGTTTTTGAGGCCTAGGGACGATTTTAAGAAAAGCCTACGAAACTACCTGCGGATAAAAATCCGCAGGTAAATAACCAGCAATTTGATGAAGAAGACGATGATGTGTCTTCCTATCACTGGCCCGTTCAAACTAAACGCGCGCATTTTTGTTTTAATTCCAGGATATTGCTTTTTATTGCATATAATATTAATTGTCTATTGCTGTGACGAATGGAACGCGCTGGCTGAGTGGTTGGGAAGGCATGCATATGTCCCTTGGGACCTGGGTTCGATTCCCAGGTCCCCCAAATAATTGTTTCTATTTTTCCCATTGTGTTCACGTGCAGGTATTCTAAAAGCATCCTACCATACGCTCCAAGCAATCAGGCGCCATGTGGCCACTATCACCAATCCAACGGTCAACAGGTGATGAACACCATGCTCCTGGTCAACCCTGTGCATAGGCAAGCAAGAAGGTCAAACGTGGCTGAGTGTTAATGGGCCCAGGATTTCCAAAGACACCTTCAAATCTGGCCCAAACCCCCCCTTGGGTTTGCATTTTATTTTTTTATTTTATTTTCTCTCTTTCATTTGCTTTATTTATTTTATTGTTTTTTTTAATTAATTACTAACCAGCAAATTAATTAACCTTTTCATAATAAATTCAGACCATAAAAATGTAAATATTTTATTTATTACTATTATTATTAATTCCACTCTTTTATTTTGTAAATGAACATAATTTTTTTTATTAATAACCATGTATTAAAATAATATTTCGCAAATAACCGGGTTTCAGAAAAAATTACGCAAATAACCATGTTTCAGATGGCTCCACAAAGGAGGAGCCATCTCACTTGGCGCCTCCACCTAGGGTTTTGCCCTAGGCGCCATCTCACTTGGCGCCTCCCTTGGATTTTAGCCAAGTGAGATGGCGTATGCTCCTTAAAAATGAGAGGAGGCGCCATCTCACTTGGCTCCTAGGGCAAAACTAGGGCAAAATGTTGTTTTATAAATAATTCGTCCGTTTCTCCGAAATTTCTCACACTTTCTCGCACTGTATTTTTATTTTGTACTCCGTTATTTGCGTAATGACGTCGCCTATGATTTTTAGCAGAGATGGTTACGTTATTTTCTCCTCCACGAAATCTGCGATGAAAATGAAATTCTGGCACATTCACTCCATGGAGCGTCTGAAGCGGGAGTTGATGCGGTGGCTAGATGGAGACATCGCGGAGGGGGAAAAATTCGAAGGATCCAGCGAAAACGAACAACAACCTCACATGCGACAGGAAGACCTAATGTGTGGTTGGAGGAAGTCAAAACAGACAGTGATGTAATGTTGATGATGCATGGGTCAGATGAAATTGTGTTAACAGTTGTAATTTCCTAGATTGAATATCGTTAATTATTGTTGTACGCGTTTTATTAACTATAGTAAAATCTGTTAACGGAAAAACCCTAATGTTTACAACACAAATATTGAAAAGATTTATTGTATTACAATATTTATGTGGTCGAGCCATACACCCGATTCGGACAGTTTTTGCGATTGTGTCCGACCTGACGGCATAAACCACACTTTCTTTCCAACCTGTCAAGGTCGTCCATTTCTGTTGTGATGCGCCTACTTTTGGGACGACCCTTCTTGTTCCTTCGCATTTGGTCATTGTGCCAAACTATATCGCCGTTGTATTCAGGAAAATAATCCGGTTTTGCCACCAAAGGAAAGTTGTTGTTGTAAACAGTGAGCAACGTTTCAGATTTGTAAACATTTGACAGCAGTTGAAGCACGTCTTGATGGGTATGAGCACAAGCGGCAATGACATGAGAGCAAGGCATACGAAATGCTTGAAACCTGCCACAATCGCACCATTGAGAAGGTAAAATGACCCTGTATTCTTGTCTTGGTAGGCCTTCATTATGGTCGATTGTCTCTTTCACAATGAAGTTGTGGCTGTGTCGGTCAAACCGTATAACCATGTGAGTGTTGGCTTTAGCACTTTCAGCCTTAATGTATTTCATGCAGCTTTCACTCCATAGTTGTCCAGATTGCAACACCGCATTCCACATTTCACCTCATTTGGCAAATAACGCAGCCATCCTAAAATACGTAGATTTTACCAAGGCAGTGATTGGGAGGTTTCGTATGCCCTTGAATACCCCATTCATTGATTCAATAAGATTCGTTGTCATATGCCCCCATCTTTGGCCATTGTCGTATGACCTAGTCCACTTTTCCACCGGAATATTGTCGATCCACCTACCGGCTTCTGGATTAGACAAACGGATCTCGTTGCGGTAATATTTGAATGTGGGTTGTGTCAATGCATATCCCGCATTCATAACCGCTTTCCTCAATGTTTTGTCCTTGACCTCCCTCGAGAAATTCTGGACGATATGCCTGACGCAATAGACATGCGTAGAAGGAGGGTCATGCCAACCATTTGCTGGATTATTGTAGGCACTTTCAATGGAGGCATGTCTGTCCGAGATCAAACAGAGATCTGGTTGAGGAGCCACGTGTGTCTGAAGATTTTTCAGGAAAAAGCTCCAAGCACCATCGGTCTCCCCCTCGACAAGGGCAAACGCAACGGGGAAAATGTTGTTGTTGCCATCTTGTGCAACTGTCATCAATAGCGTGCCTTTGTACTTCCCATACAACCAAGTCCCGTCAATTTGTAGAATTGGTTTGCATGATGCAAACCATGTGATGCATGGTTGAAATGCCCAAAACACGCGACTGAATATTCTGTTGCCATGCAGTAGACTACCATCTTGGGCGTACGCTGGCAATGTTTCCAGAACATAAACACTACCTGGAGAATACGTCTTGAGTGCATTCAGGTAGCGGGGAAGTTCTCTATATGACTCCTCCCAGTTTCCGTACACCCTTTCAATCGCCGTAGTCTTTGCTAACCACGCCTTACGGTAAGACGGAGTGTAGTTAAAAACCGTGGTGATGTGAGAGATGATTGTTTTCACCTTCAAAGATGGGTTGTTGCTGACCAGGGGTAGGATTTCTTGACATATTAGATCATAGTTGAGTTTTCGGTGGTCCTGTGATTGAGTGGAACTTACACAAGTGTGGGTAGTCATGGAAGCTATGACCCAACAGTCACCCCTTAATCTGTATGATGCGGTCAGCTTGAACATACAGTCAGGGTGGACACACTTGATCTTGTACCTTTCCGGGTTGACACGATCCATCTTAAAATCAACCGAGTTGAGCATGTGAAATTTTTTAATGGCCCTGATGCATTCCTCTTTGTTACGAAACTTGTCCTTCTCTTTTAAATTTTCATCCGACTGCATATACGGTTTGAAAAATAAGTCAGTAGAAGGTTCATCTCCGCCCATGTTGAAGTTTGTCATGTGCGGAGGTGGTGTGTAGATTTTGTCTGTAGGAATTCTAGGGATGCCATCATCGTCAGAATCATCGTTCACCATTTCATCAAACTCTAACTCGTTATCTTCTTCTTCATCATCAACTGCATCTACTTCATCTTGTTCATTCTCCAAAGGATCAACCTCCCGTGTCACCGGAGGCTCTACCTCCTGTGTCACCGGAGGCTCTTGAAGCAAAACGTACAACTCAATAGAGTCGTATCCAGAATAGACATGGCTGGAAATCATATTCTGGAGATCCTCGTCATCTTGAACTTCAACCTTATAAAAAATTACTTGGTTGTTTCCAAAAAAAACTGGATTCTGATAAAATATCTGGGACACCGGGCCTCGTTCAAGTTTGGCCTCCAATCTTTTCTTGAAGTACGAGAAATTGGCTTTCCCGTTTAAGAGAAATCGAACGTTGTTGGTGTTTCTAAACAAAAACCCAACTGTGGGAAAAATGTATGTCTCACCGTTGAAATGTGCTTTGACGACAAATTATGGTGAAGAGGCCATTGCGTAGAATTGTTTTAAGGTTTGAAGGTTGGAATGTTTGAGGTTTATTGATTGTATGAAGGTATGAATGCTGTAATGTTTGAAGGTTGGAATGTATGAATTTGATGACTGATTCGAAGGTTGGGAGATTTGACAGATTATGTGAATCAATGTTATGTTAAACGTAAGGCTAAAAATTTCAATTAAGTAAGGATGCAACCCCCCAAGGCTGCCAATAATATTACATGCAATAATGAAACCCCATAGGCTGCCACCTATCCTGGCCCTATTCTGCACATATACATGTTTTTTGTAAGACTCCACCCATCAACTCCAATGGACTTGCATGCAATAATGAAAGGAATCCCAAAGGCTGTCACGTAGCCTGAGCCTATGCTGTAACAAATTACACCTCTTATTCGCCAAATGGGGTGGCGACACCATTCATTTTTGTACTCTTTTTCCAAGTCCAATGGCGCCTCCCTTACTGTCCAATCGTGATACATGCATGGGCTTATGAAACCCCATAGGCTGCCACCAATCCTGGCCCTATTCTGCACATATACATGTTTTTTGTAAGACTCCACCCATCAACTCCAATGGACTTGCATGCAATAATGAAAGGAATCCCAAAGGCTGTCACGTAGCCTGAGCCTATGCTGTAACAAATGACACCTCTTATTCGCCAAATGGGGTGGCGACACCATTCATTTTTGTACTCTTTCGCCAAGTCCAATGGCGCCTCCCTTACTGTCCAATCGTGATACATGCATGGGCTTATGAAACCCCATAGGCTGCCACCTATCCTGGCCCTATTCTGCACATATACATGTTTTTTGTAAGACTCCACCCATCAACTCCAATGGCCTTGCATGCAATAATGAAAGGAATCCCAAAGGCTGTCACGTAGCCTGAGCCTATGCTGTAACAAATGACACCTCTTATTCGCCAAATGTGGTGGCGACACCATTCATTTTTGTACTCTTTCGCCAAGTCCAATGGCGCCTCCCTTACTGTCCAATAGTGATACATGCATGGGCTTATGAAACCCCATAGGCTGCCACCTATCCTGGCCCTATTATGCACATATACATGTTTTTTGTAAGACTCAGCCCATCAACTCCAATGGACTTGCATGCAATAATGAAAGGAATCCCAAAGGCTGTCACGTAGCCTGAGTCTATGCTGTAACAAATGACACCTCTTATTCGCCAAATGGGGTGGCGACACCATTCATTTTTGTACTCTTTCGCCAAGTCCAATGGCACCTCCCTTACTGTCCAATCGTGATACATGCATGGGCTTATGAAACCCCATAGGCTGCCACCTATCCTGGCCATATTCTGCACATATACATGTTTTTTGTAAGACTCCACCCATCAACTCCAATGGCCTTGCATGCAATAATGAAAGGAATCCCAAAGGCTGTCACGTAGCCTGAGCCTATGCTGTAACAAATGACACCTCTTATTCGCCAAATGGGGTGGCGACACCATTCATTTTTGTACTCTTTCGCCAAGTCCATTGGCGCCTCCCTTACTGTCCAATCGTGATACATGCATGGGCTTATGAAACCCCATAGGCTGCCACCTATCCTGGCCCTATTCTGCACATATACATGTTTTTTGTAAGACTCCACCCATCAACTCCAATGGCCTTGCATGCAATAATGAAAGGAATCCCAAAGGCTGTCACGTAGCCTGAGCCTATGCTATAACAAATGACATCTCTTATTCGCCAAATGGGGTGGCGACACCATTCATTTTTGTACTCTTTCGCCAAGTCCAATGGCGCCTCCCTTACTGTCCAATCGTGATACATGCATGGGCTTATGAAACCCCATAGGTTGCCACCTATCCTGGCCCTATTCTGCACATATACATGTTTTTTGTAAGACTCCACCCATCAACTCCAATGGCCTTGCATGCAATAATGAAAGGAATCACAAAGGTTGTCACGTAGCCTGAGCCTATGCTGTAACAAATGACACCTCTTATTCGCCAAATTGGGTGGCGACACCATTCATTTTTGTACTCTTTCGCCAAGTCCAATGGCGCCTCCCTTACTGTCCAATCGTGATACATGCATGGGCTGCCACCTAGCCTGCAAGAGTGACACCTTTCATTTTTTGTACATGCATGCATGCATATGTGTAACCCCCTAAGCATGCAAATGTGACACTTCGCAGGCATGCAAGCACAAGCAACCACTACATCAAACTTATTTGCCTATAAATACATACCATATGAAACATCTCTCACACCCACACAAGTCTCACTCTCTGCTACGAAATATTTCATAAGTCTATCATACTCTCTATCTCTTCCTAAGTCTTTCATACTCTCAAGCATTCTAAACAATGGCTCTTCTAACAATGGGCGATACTCAGAGGCACAAGGGAAAACATTGCTGCATTTGTAAGTCTCTTCTTTGGTTATACATTTTTCATACTTCAAATAATGCGTTGTTCATCTTAATTAATCTTACACCTGTTAAATTATGATCTCAGGACACAAAAAGATTCAAAATCCGTTCGCACAACTACCTGGCTCCCGACCCATTTATCGTCCCTTATCTGGAATACGCAGGTTTTGGACATGTGATAAAGATCTCCAACTGCACCATTGACTCGAAGTTCATTCTTGCAATGTTGGAAAGGTGGAGACCGGAGACCCATACATTTCACCTACCAATAGGTGAATGTACCATCACGCTAGAGGATGTGTACATGCTACTGGGCCTCCCTATCGACGGTAAGGCGGTGAATGGGTCGGTTCAACAACCCAACTCACAGTGTGAAGAACTGTTGGGTAGGGATATGGTAGAAGGTGGTGGAGCAAGAGGGCAGGGAATACTACTCACTGACCTGAAACGTTATTATGCAAGTATGGAATTAAATGAAAATTCCTCAGAGAATGACAGAGTAGTAAAAGCCAGAACGTATCTTATGATACTTTTTGGTACATTTTTATTTCCCGAAAGTACGGGAAATAGTGTAAATTTTATGTACTTACATTTACTAACAAATTTTGAAAAAACTAGAAAATATAGTTGGGGTTCTGCAGTATTAGCCCACCTATACAGTTCCTTGTGCAAAAACACAGTCAAGGAAAAATGTACATTTTATGGGTGCGCATTTTTACTACAAGCCTGGGGTTGGTGGAGGATGGAGTCCTTAAACCCCGTCAACAACAACACTTTCGGTTTCCCGTACGCAACAAAGTAAGTCATTAAGTTATAGCATTTATAACTATTCTGCTCTTTCCAAAATATATGCTAAGAATAACATGTTTCTCATTTCCTTTAGGTACTGCGTGAGGGGTATGGATTATGGCAAGAATCCAAGATTCAATGTCGCACTCTACCAGAATCTGTTGGATCACTTAGGCCCAGATGACGTACGTTGTAGCTTTTAACTTTTGTTCGATTTAATTATTTATACATTACTTTTGCGCTAACCTGATTTAAATTTTATCGCAGTTCGTCTGGAGACCATATTTGGGTTTGGGCCATGATCCAAACCCAGAGGATGCAGCAACTTGGACTGCAAAGACAGCACTCATTCGGTTCAACATTGTGGAGATGCACCACAGCGACCGTGTGAAGATGCAGTTCGGAATGCATCAAGAGATACTAAGTGATCCAACAGATTTGTCCCCATGGCATCTTAAAAGGGTCGACGCCCAGTGGGGCCTTACCAACTGGAAAGACTTCACTCCGGAATGGTGTAAGATGTGGCAGAGGCGTCACCGCTACGTCTTGCAATTCTCGGTTAACCTTACTCAAGGTAACATGCGACACACGGATCAATATATGTCGTGGTACAGGTCAGTTAGTAACCCAGGAATGCACGTGTCTCATCTGAGGTACTTGGTTGACCCACGCACACAATGGGCACAACCCTCGATTCCCTATCAACAAACCCAAAACCCATCAACCTTCCACCAACCCCCAAGAAGAAACAGACCCACAAACACCCAACCACATTCCCCACCACAACACAACTACAATCAAATGCCGTACTACCAACCACAATCACCACCAAACTACCAATACCCCGATATGCCTCAAACCCAACCACAATACCAACCCCAATACCAGCACACCCATATACCCCACATACAATTTCAGTCTTCCACATATCCCAATATGGCGCCCTCAACATCCAGCCTTAGCCCTGATATGGGAATGTCGGAAGATTATGACCAAGCCGACCAAACCTACCATCACCCACCATATCACCAAACCACCCAACATCCTCAATACCAAACACCCCAAGATCCATTTCCTTTCTAACCCCCATACTCAGACGACCAATGCTACCGACCAACCATGGAACCCCACCCACCGCCAACACGACCAAACTTTAAGGGTATGGGTAACCGACTGTACCAGAGCGGATCTTCTAGATATGGAGATCTTACTGATTTTATGGATTCGGACCGCATTGACTTTGCTGGGCCATCGACCTTGCCGCAGCAGGAAACGCGACGGCACCCAGCAAGAGAAAGGCGAGGACGGGGATGCGGAACCGGGGGTCATTACCGGGTTCCGGGGGATCACTGATGTATCTTTTTTTTCCCAGTATTTTTGTATCCATTTTTTTACTGTTATTTTAATGTAATACAGTTGGATGTAATTATTTTTTTTTTTAATAAAAAGTCCATTTTGTTGATCTCTGTCCAATAGGCAATGCACAGGAAAAAAATATAAAAAAAAATTTTTTGCCCTAAAATTACACTTAGGCGCCATCTCACTTGGCTTAGGACATGCCCTAAGCACATAGGCGCCAAGTGAGATGGCGCCTCCCTTAAAAAAGGAGGTGCATGCGCCATTTCAGATGGCTCCTCCTTTGGGGAGTCATTTGAAACATGGTTATTTGCGTATTTTTTTCCGAAACCCGGTTATTTGCGAAATATTATTTTAATACTTGGTTATTAATAAAAAAAATTCTAAATAAACACTAACTTAATTTAATTTAATTAGGTTTAATTTTAATTTTCTTTTACAATAAATAAAAATGAATTAGACTTAGGGTTTTTCTTTTGACACTTTTAATTTCTTTTTATTTTATTTTCGTTAAGACCTAAAAAACATAAAACCACAAAAATACTTTTTCTTTTAATTAATTAGTTATTAGGTTTAATATTTCCTTAATTGCAAAAAAGGACAAATTCAATTCTTTTCTCAAAAAAAGGGTCAAAACCCTAAGGACGTTCTGATTTAATTCTTTCGCACGCATATTTATTTTTAATTCATTATTTTTTATTATATTTGATGTAACTGTTTCCGAGGATGTAATAGTTAATTAGGCTTTTATCGCTTTCTTTTATTTTCTCGCATTTATTTTCCAAACGGGTTATGTTTTTGGCGATGTATATACCCGCGCCTTGTAATAGCGTAGATTTACCTTTCCGCAATTTATTTTCCGCACTCTTAACTGTTAATATGCATGACAAGATTTGCCCGACAAATAAAATCAATCTGTAGCTCACAAATAACATGTACAAGATAAGTATAAACTAAAATAACACACATGCACATGCCACCCCTAGGGTACGCCTCACTTGGTTGCCTCGACGTGGTCGTCAAGTATAGGGTGTTTTAGAGGTCGCCCTTTTGTCTAAAGATCCAGTTGCCTCGAAACGGTTGCCTCGGATAAAAAGGATCTAGGACATTAGGGTTACCATTAAGGCGTCCTACCATTGCTTTGGTGACCACATGTCCCTAATAATCGAATTGACCCGAATAACTCCAACGATGGTGCTACCTACTTCTCAATAGTGGGATAGCACTGTCTAAAGGACTCTTACACAGCTTAATTCCTTAGAGTAGGTAGATTTCTCCTGGGTACTTGCTCTTTCAAAAACAAAAACATCTTTTCGCACCTACACTTTCAAAAAGTTTTCAAACAAATACTTCATACACTCTTGAGGACTGATACAAGAGTTACCTAGAAGTTTTTAAAAACGAAACTTTTTCAAAACCCACAAACACTTGAAAAGCAAACAAATTTTGAAAACATAGTGAGCAAGTACCTATGAGCCCGTGGATAACCACGGATAAAAAGGGTGCTAACACCTTCCCTTTCTATAAATCTACCTCCCGAACCGAGAAACATTCTCGAAAAGGAATTTTGATGTGCTTTTGTCCTTTCCATGTTGGAGAACATAAAAGACGGTGGTGACTCTTGCTTACCGCGACATTTCGCGAACCAGCTTAAAAAACAGTCAGTTCTATTTCCACCAATCACAGAACTGGAGACTCTGCTGGGGAAATAATTAATAAGTGAGGTGTACCTTAGGATTAGACCACTCTTGTTTTCAATTGCTTTCCTTGTTTGCTTTAATATTGTGGGTTTGTTTTGGAGTTTCATAGATCCTAACCCGGATCTGGGGGATACCTTTTAGAAGTAGCAACAAACTGTGAGGGAACTGTGCGGGGTATATCGACACGGTTGAAGCAGTTGCTACATTGATGTTGCACTTTGGTGAGTAGCGGTAACCCTTGAGTCAAGTCAAGGAGAGTACGGGGCCGCCGCGTGGTGTCGTGAAGCATCAACTGACCTTAGGAACCTTACTTGACCATCCTGGCCTCTTTAGGGGTAGTGAGATGACCGACTTTGGTGCAGTCCGAAGTTGGTAGATACTCGATACTACACTCATTGAGGGTTGTTTTCTTGGAATATTTTGATCGCCAGTTCAGTGGCTAAATCAAAACAATGAACATAGAAAACAACCCAATGATATTGAGCTCCTTAGAACCCGGTTACTTTTGATAGGACAGGTTTGAGCCCACAAACTTCAAGAGGGTAATACCTAGACCTCATGCTGGCCTAAACTCTAAGGGTTGTCTGGTGTGACTTGTGTGCCTTATCATGTTTGCTTGTGGTGTGTTTTTATCATAACATCATACAGCATCATATGCATCTACTAACCACTTCAAGGGTTCGAATCTTCATCTTTGTTCTTGTTTTATAGGACATGGAAACTATCCGCAGAAAGACAATTCAGATCAATCTTGTAAGGGTTCCTCCTCAGCTTAAGGAGCTTACATCGAGGATTCTCGAGAACTCTTCTTTCAGTGAAAGGCATGGTAGACTCATCAGCTTGGTCAACACCAACATTGAAGAAGATATGGTGAAAGTGTTGTTCCAGTTCTTTGACCCTTTGCACCACTGTTTTACTTTCCCGGATTATCAATTGGTGCCTACTTTGGAAGAGTTTTCTCAGATTCTGAGGGTTCCCATTCTCAATCAACTACCCTACAATGGTACGGAAAGGGAACCAAAACTTGAAGAGGTTGCTAAAGCATTACACCTACAACCATCTGACATTAAGGGGCATTGGGAAACCATAAGTGGTATCAAAGGATTCTTGGCAAAGTTCCTGTTTGAGAAAGCACAAGAATGTTGGAATTCCCTTGACCTACAATCCTTTGAAGAAGTTGTGGCACTCCTTGTCTATGGGTTGGTGTTGTTCCCGAATCCGGATCAGCTTATAGATATCAATGCTGTCAAGATTTTCATGTCCAGGAATCCTGTACCTACGTTGCTTGGGGACATCCTCCACTCATGTTACACTCGAACCATGAGAAAAAGAGGTGTTCTCATGTGCTGCACTCCTCTCCTGGCAAGGTGGTTTATTTCGAACCTTCCATAATCAGTTTTGAAGAATGAGCGGGGTTTGAGATGGTCACGACGATTAATGACTCTTACACATGCTGATATACATTGGTGTTCTCGGTCCAGAGAAAATGTCACTATCATTGATCGTTGCGGAGAGTTCCCTAATGTTACTTTACTTGGAATTAGGGGGGCATTACTTACAACCCATGTCTGGCTTTGAGACAGTTTGGATATGCTCAGAGGGATGGCCCTCATGACATGTTGATTCCTGACATAGTTTTTGACTTCGACAACGATATGCAAGGACTTCGCCAGAGGTTCATCAGAGCTTGGAGGATGCCCAACAGGGTAGATAGCAAGACACTGGGGCACAAGAACTCCATCCCCCTTGAGCCTTATCTCAAGTGGGTACGAGCCCGCTCCCAGAAGTTGGTGATGCCATATCCTCATGTTCTCCCCGTGATCAAAGAGCCAGTTTTGGAAGGAGAGGTGCCATACACCATTCAACATCCTGACATGCCAACATCCTGGGAAGAAATGCAAAAAAGTTGGATCCAACTCAAGGAAGAACGAAATTCTCTTGAAACCAGTCTACATGCCAGTGAGAAGAAGGTCCTGGAGCTCACCCGTCTACTTCACGAGGAAAAGACCCTCAACACCTACATCGCTCCAAAGAGGATGCGCAGTGTCTTTTGGGATTAAGTATTTTGTAATATTTCGCCCATGAGGCATTGATGTACTGAACAGATTATTTCTTAATATAATGTGTGTTCCTTTTTTGTCTACAACAAATTTGAACTTTCGAACCCTTGAATGCATTGCATAAATAGCATATCATGCATCAAGTGCATAACAGGTACTCTTTTTCTACAGGTTGCTTAATCTTCTTCGCTGTTTATTTCAGCAATCATCATGAATCCTGAACCTACTACTGAACAAGCTATCAAGGCCCTCCAGGCCCAGAACGCCCAGTTTCAAGAGCTGGTCATGAGCTTAGCCCAGGGTCAACAGGAGTTGAAGACTCTGCTCTTGAAGGAGAAGAAGAAGAAGAAGAGGACTATGTTGTTTAACACTGGACGGAGGTTTGGGAATACACTGCAGAATGAGGCTGATCAGGCTACTTCCTCTGTAGGGAAGGATAGTCCCCAAGGGGGAAGGGTTCCTAGTCCTGCGGTGTCCGACAACGAGACAGATTACAATGATGAACAGTACCCCCCTGCTGAGGACAGGTACAAGCAACTAGAGGACCGTCTAAGTGCCATGGAGATTCAATAGGTTCCCGGGTTGGATTTTGGAGATCTAGGTTTATCTTCTGGGGTGGTGATTCCAAACAAGTTCAAGGCACCTGTCTTTGCGAAGTACGACGGAGCTTCCTGCCCTAAGCTGCATCTCAGATCATATGTAAGGAAGATCCAACCTTACACTGCAGACAAGAACCTATGGATCCATTTCTTCCAGGATAGCCTTTCAGGGGCTTAACTCGAATGGTTCTATCAGCTGGATGGAGCCAGTATTCGAAACTGGGAGGACTTGGCTACTGCATTTTATAAGCAGTATCAGTATAATTCCGACCTCACTCCCACGCGTACCCAACTCCAGGGTATGTCACTTGGGACGGGTGAAGGTTTTAAGGAGTACGCGCAAAAGTGGAGAGACCTGGCTGGCAGGGTGCAGCCACCGTTGACTGACCGTGAACTCGTGGACATGTTCTTGGGGACCCTGTCTGGTCCATTCTTCAACCATCTAATTGGGAATTCTTCTACTGGGTTTACAGATCTGATCTTAACCGGTGAGAGGATATAAGTTGGTATCAAGTCGGGGAAGATACAGAAAGGTGCCTCCTCGAGTACTGAAAAGAATCCATTCAAGAAGGAAGCTAGTGTTGTTTATGGTCCAAGGAGACAGAACAAACCGGAACGCCGCCAAGCTGTCAACGCGGTGGTAATTTCAAAGCCTGCTGCTGCTCCTCAGCAGTATAACCAACCAAGGGGTGAGATACCCAAAAGGCAGTACACTCGGCTCAGTATGACCCTGTCTCAGATATTGCTGTAACTACTGCCAACCAATCTGGTAACTGTCAAAGAAGCTCCGAAGGTAGTGAACAAAACCTCCCCAAAGTACAACCCCAACGCCCGCTGCGCTTATCACTCTGACAGCCCGGGGCATACTATGGATGATTGTTGGGCTCTGAGGAATAAGGTTCAGGACCTTATTAATGCTAAAGAAATACAGTTCGCGGCGCCCGAAAGGCCCAATGTTGTGACTGCTCCCATGCCCCAGCATGGAGTGAATGTTGTTGAGGAAGACCTGTATGTGGCCTCTGTGGATGATATTGTCACTCCGTTGTTGACTGTCAAGAGGAACCTGTTGCTAGCCGGTTTATTTCCGGGATGTAGTAAAGGTTGCCATCTATGTGCTATTTCACCTGCTGGTTGTCCTTTGCTGAAGTCAGGCGTCCAAAACCTGATGGATAGCAAAGAGATCTTGTTCAAGAAGATTGTTGTTCCTGTTGTCCCTGCTGAAGAAGTGTCTATTGTTACTATCTTCAACAACCCTCCTAAGGCTCTCTCAAAGAAGCCTGTCAAAATCATGTCCACTCAGAAGATTGCACCTATCATCATCACTGTTCTGGAGCCCATCCCCTATAAATCTGACAAAGTTGTCCCGTGGCACTATGGGGCAGATGTTTATGTTCTGGGAGTAAAACAAGAGTTTGATACTAGTTCCGGTGTCAGCAACATCACTGGGCCTGCCAAGGTTACTCGTAGTGGTAGGTTGTTCTCACCAGATATTGCGCCACCAACAATTCAGAGACCTCTTGTCATCACACCTGCAAGTGTGCCCACTTCCCTGCCTGACCAAGTTCCTGTTTCTACCCCTGCTGCCGAGTCATCTGATGCTCGGGGCAAAGGGATTGCTACTGATGTGCCTGCCCAGACAGAGGCACCGAAGACAACCACTGTTGAAGCTTCCAAGCAGGAGATGGAAGAGATTCTCAAGATTATCAAGAAGAGTGATTTCAACGTAGTTGAGTAGCTGGGGCATACCCCATCTAAGATCTCTATGCTATCACTGTTACTGTGTTCAGAGGCCCATGCCAAGGCCCTGATTGCCTTCCTGAAGACAGCCCACGTGCCACAAGAGACGTCTGCTGATCAATTTACCGATTGTGTGGCCAACTTAACTGCTGACAATGGTTTGGGTTTCTCCGACGCTGATCTGACGGCTAAGGGGAAGAATCACAATGATGCCCTGCATGTCTCCATTGAATGCAGGGGCACTACTCTTGCCCATGTGCTGGTTGACACTTGTTCCTCGTTGAACGTATTACCCAAGAAAGCTCTAGACAGGCTGGATTGTGAGGGTTTAGAGCTCAAGCCAAGTAACATTGTTGTCCGGGCCTTCGACGGGTCGAAAAGGATGGTACATGGGGAAGTTGATATTCTAATCAGGGTTGGTTCTCAAGTTTTTGATTCTACTTTCTATGTGATGGACATCCGAACATCCTATTCTTGTTTGATGGGTCGTCCATGGATCCACAAGGCTGGAGCTGTGACCTCCACATTACATCAGAAGCTTAAGTACCCGGTCAGAGGGAAGATCGTAACATTCAAGGGGAAGAAGAATATATGGTCAGCCACCTCAACTCGTTCTGGTACGTAGAGATGGATGGGGAATTCATTGAGACCCCCTTTCAACACTTTGAAGAGGTTCCTCAGACACTGGCGTCATCTGACACTGTGATTGAAGATTCTCCTTTGAAGATGGCTTCCTTAAAGGATGCCCGGGCTGTGATTGAGAAGGGTGAGTGCGCAAACTGGGGCCGACTTCCTGATTTTACTCCGAAGACTGACAAATTTGGTTTGGGTTTCACTGCAGAAGCTCAGAGGGCTGTTCGTAAAGCAAGGATTGGAAGACCTCCTGTGTTCATCACCAACCCGGGGGTAAATGCTATTGAAGACGACATCGAGGAATCTGAATTCGACAGTTGGATCTACCCAACGACCAACGGTGGACCAAGCAACTAGACTGCGAAAGACTTCGTACCTATTACTTTTGTCACTCAGTAATGAACTCCTTTGTTTTAAATTTGTAACGAACAATAATTTGAAACTTTATGGCCCGGTGTCTTACCCGGGGCACCGTGGCTTCATTTGTGAGGGCTTTTGTGTGTCACTTTCATATATCATTAATAAAAGCATTGGACAGTTTTCGCATTTCAAATCTTGCGCTCCTTTTCTTTCTTTATTTTATATTGCAAAACAGCTATATTTACACACACTCACCTATACAGGTTACAATCTACTCTGGATCCCACTGGTAACGACTCTGCTACTGCCAGTTATGACTTCGAAAATCCGATCAACTTAGCCGAAGACGAAGGTGAAGATGATTGCGAAGTGCCTGGTGAGCTTGCAAGACTGCTACTCCAGGAAGAAAGGGCCATTCAGCCACATGAAGAGCCAGTGGAAACGGTAAATCTGGGTACTGAGACGGATAGAAAGGAAGTCAAGATTGGGGCCAATCTGGAGGCTAGTGTGAAACAACGGTTGATTCAGATGTTGCATGACTACGTGGAAATCTTTGCCTGGTCTTACGAAGACATGCCTGGGTTGGATATCGACATTGTGGTTCATCACCTGCCTACCAAGGAAGAATGCCCTCCGGTAAAACAGAAGGTCCGCCGTATGCGTCCAGAGATGTCCGAGAAAATCAAAGCTGAGGTTATGAAACAATTTGATGTCGGGTTTCTAGCAGTGAATTCTTACCCTCAGTGGGTTGCCAACGTGGTTCCAGTGCCGAAGAAAGATGGTAAGGTCAGAATGTGTGTTGATTACAGGGATTTGAACAGGGCGAGCCCTAAGATGATTTCCCTCTGCCTCATATCGACGTTCTGGTGGACAACACTGCTCAGCATAAGGTATTCTCCTTCATGGACGGGTTCTCCGGTTATAATCAAATCAAGATGGCTCCTGAAGACATGGAGAAGACCACTTTCGTTACTCAGTGGGGCACCTTTTGCTACAAGGTCATGCCTTTTGGGTTGAAGAATGCTGGGGCAACCTACCAACGTGCCATGGTTGCTTTATTTCATGACATGATCCATCATGAGATCGAAGTATATGTCGATGATATGATTGCAAGGTCCCAAACTGAGGAGGAACACCTTGACCATCTGCAGAAGCTGTTTGACCGTCTGAAGTTGTACAAGCTGAGGTTGAACCCGAACAAGTGCACCTTCGAGGTGAGATTTGGAAAACTACTAGGTTTCATCGTGAGCGACAAAAGTATTCAAGTGGACCCTTCCAAAGTGAAAGCCATACAAGAGATGCCAACTCCCAAGACAGAGAAAGAAGTCAGAGGCTTTCTAGGACGTCTAAACTATATTGCCCGATTCATCTCACATCTAACTGCTACCTGTGAACCAATCTTCAAGCTGCTGAAGAAAGATCAAGTAGTACGTTGGAACGATGAATGTCAGGCCACTTTCGAAAGAATCAAAGAGTATCTCCAAGAGCCATCCATTCTTATGCCACCGGTTGAAGGGAGACCTCTAATATTATACTTGACAGTACTTGACAACTTAATGGGGTGTGTGCTGGGGCAGCATGACGAGTCCGGCCGAAAAGAGCACGCTATTTATTACCTTAGCAAAAAGTTTACCGACTGTGAGACCCGATACTCACTGCTCGAGAAAACTTGCTGCGCTTTGGTATGGGCTGCTCGCCGGCTGAGACAGTATATGTTGACTCACACTACTCTGTTGATTTCAAAGATGGATCCAATCAAGTACATATTCGAAAGGCCTGCCTTGTCCGGAAGAATAGCAAGATGGAAAATGATCTTGACCGAATACGACATCCAGTACACGACTCAGAAAGCAATCAAGGGAAGTGTGTTGGCAGACCATTTGGCACATCAGGCAGTGGATACCAATCTATGAACTTTGAATTTCCAGACGAGAATATCATGGTAGTGACTGATTGTGAAGTACCTGGACCAGATGAAGGACCCGAGGAAGGATCCCGATGGTCTATGCACTTTGACGGAGCCTCAAATGCTTTGGGTAATGGTATTGGCGCTGTAATCATATCCCTAAAAGGCACTCATACTCCACTTACCGCCCGACTATGTTTCAACTGAACCAACAACATGGCGGAGTATGAGGCATGCATTATGGGTCTTCAAGCTGCAATTGACTTAAGGATTAAGTTTCTGAGTGTCTTCGGAGATTCCGCTCTCGTGATCAATCAGATCAAAGGCGAGTGGGATACGAAACACCCAAATCTTATTCCTTACAAAGAGTATGTGTTGACATTGATTCCACACTTCGAGGAGATAACCTTTGAGCACTTCCCAAGAGAGGAGAATCAGTTGGCGGACGCGCTGGCTACAATGTCTTCTATGTTCAAAGTAAAATGGGACAACGAGGCTCCCCGGATCATTATCTGGAAGTTGGATGAACCTGCACATTGCTGCAATCTTGAGGCTGAAGAAGTAACTGAAAAACCCTGGTATTATGAAGTAAAAAGGTATCTTGAAGCTCAAGAATATCCCGAGGGTGCATCCGTTAATGACAAGAAGTTTCTGAGAAGGTTCGCGGCGAAGTTCTTCCTCAGCAATGGCATTCTATACAAGCGAAACCATGATTCAACCTTACTGCGTTGTGTGGATAAGACTGAAGCAGAAAGGATCATGGCAGAGTTGCATGAAGGTACCTTCGGAACGCATTCCAGTGGACATACCATGGCAAAGAAAATCCTTCGGGCAGGATATTTCTGGTCCACAATGGAAGCCGACTGTTACCAACATTCTCGAACGTGTCACAAATGCCAGATCTATGCTGATAAGGTGCACATTCCTCTGAACATCTTGACGGCACCTTGGCCTTTTGTAATGTGGGGCATTGATAAGATCGGCGAGATCAGACCTACGGCATCCAATGGGCATCGCTTCATCCTGGTAGCGATTGATTACTTCACAAAGTGGGTTGAAGCAGCTTCCTACGTTACCGTAACCAAGAACGTCGTGGCACGGTTCATTCGGCATAACCTGATCTTTCGATACGGTGTACCTGAGAGGATCATTACGGACAATGGTACCAATCTTAACAATAAGATGATCACTGAGCTCTGCGAGCAATTCAAGATACAGCACCACAACTCCTCTCCTTACCGGCCGAAGATGAATGGGGCTGTAGAAGCAGCTAACAAGAATATTAAGAAGATTGTGCAGAAGATGACAGTGACCTATAAAGATTGGCACGAAATGTTACCGTTTTCTCTTCATGGGTATCGTACCTCAGCACGAACATCAACAGGGGCAACACCCTTTTCCTTGGTCTATGGCATGGAGGCAGTCTTGCCTATTGAAGTCCAGATACCCTCTCTCCGGATAATGAAGGATGCAGGTTTGAGCGAAGATGACTGGATCCAGACTCGACTTGATCAGTTGAGTCTGATCGATGAAAAGAGACTCACCGCTATTTGTCATGGTCAAACGTACCAAAAACGGATGATCAGGGCATTTAACAAGAAAGTCAGACGCCAAGAGTATCAAGTCGGAGACCTGGTAATCAAGCGCATCATCCTTCCTCAAAGTGATCCCAGGGGAAAATGGACCCCTACGTACGAAGGGCCATTTGTAGTTAAACATATCTTCTCAGGAGGAGCTATGATTCTAACTACCATGGATGGTGACGACCTTCCTCACCCCGCCAATGCAGACATAGTAAAAAAATACTACGCATGACTAAGAGACCCGCTAGGTTGACACACCTAGGCAAAAATAAGGGCTTCCCGGCGAACCAAAAGGGTTCGGGCAAAAATAAGGGATGAAACGAAAAAAATCTGTACACCCGGCAAGTCGAAAACCTGAAAAGGCGGCTTGGGCAAAAATGGGTATCCCAGTGGATTGAAAACCCGAAAGGGCGGTCCAGGCAAAAGTTAGGGATTAAAGCGTAATACTATATCTCATTGGATCACCTTGCATCCAGACTTCGGCATCAACTGTCAGGTTCATACGGCATCAATCAATCAGCTTCATCTCCAACTAAGCAGCAAAGTGATGAGACGCTTGAAGACATAAAGGCGATAGCAGAGTTGGAACCCAGTGGGATTTTTCACATAGCTGTTTTGTTTTCCTTTTCACAAATGTATAAACTTTGTTATTCGACGGCGTTCTCTTACTAGGACGTCAGCCTCCTGTACACAAAAATGCCTATTTACACGCAAATTCAAAAATCAATACAAATTCACTTTTCAGACAAATTGCCAATTGTTTTTCCTTTTTTCTGTTTTGTTTTGCAAAGAACGTCCAATGTTCATTTTTGATATATGCATTTGACATTAATTGCTAATCATAAATATTTGCATGCGAAACAAAGGACTAATTACAGGTGACATCAGAAACAGGGGCAATAAGAATTGTCTAAGCGATCTAGTTGCTCTGTCCACCAAGGTACCAAGGTAGGTTCGGCTGAAGAATTTGACCAAAATACCTTCACTCCACGTAGGGTAAGACAAGATTCAGCAATACTCCATCCAAGCATAGTTGGTCTCCCGTCAGCCCTAACAGGGCACAGTATCTCCAGCAAGTCAGCGATACTCTCCCCAAGCAGAGTTAGTCTACTGTCAGCCTTAAGGAAGTTGGGTATCCCCAGAAGATCTCAATATTCCCCAGCGGAGTATACAGATATTCCCAAACAAGCATCTCCGGCAGTCTTAATCTAAGATTGTTCCCCGGTGGAATACCAGACACCCCAGTGGAGCCATTCCCCAGTACAATCCAAAAGTTTCCCCAGGAGAGTTAAATCATTCTCCCAGTAGATTCTGGAAGCTTATCCCCAGTAGATTCTGGAAGCTTATCCCCAGTAGATTCTGTAAGCTTATCCCCAGTAGATTCTGGAAGCTTGTCCCCTGCAGAGTATCAATGTATCTCTCCCCGACTTTATTCAGAAGGTTATCCCCCACCAGATCCTATAACTGGGTTATCCTCAGCTAATTACCATGGAAAGGTCGTCCTCGGCGAAGTTCTTCCTATCCCCAGCGGAGTTCATCAAATTCCTCAACAAAGCTCATCAACGGAATTCCCCAGCGGAGTTATCATCAAAACCTCAGCGAAGTATCTCTTCCTACAGAGTAATTCCCCGCAGAGTAATCTCTTCACCAAGTTTATTCCCCAACAGAGTCATCTTCTCCTACCGGTTTATTCTTGCAATCATCATCCCCAGCGAAAACGAAGAACTCTACTCTTCAAACATCAGCCCAGGATTCAACAAGCTCCCGACATTCGTCAAGGATTTATTTTCCTAGACGAAAATACATTCATAGACATTTCACATTTCATACATCCTGCTTACATACATGATAAAGTGCATACGACACGATCTCGTTTTGAGAACATCATGACATCATGCATCATGACATTGCATACAACTGATGTTTTTCCTTTTCAGGAAAAAGGTCAATCCAAAGATGATTACTATCAACTGTCGCAATTCCAGATTCGATACATGTATCTAGCCAGGGCATATCTGTGAGCGACTGAGTGTAGATTCGATACCTGTATCTAGCCAGGGCATGTCTGCATGAAGAGTTTAGAGATTCGATACCTGTATCCAGCCAGGGCATATCTGTAGACGACTAATTCCAGATTCGATATCTGTATCTAGCCAGGGCATATCTGTGAGTAATTGATTGTAGATTCGATACCTGTATCTAGCCAGGGCATATCTGCATGAAGAGTTTAGAGATTCGATACCTGTATCCAGCCAGGGCATATCTGTAGACGACTAATTCCAGATTCGATACCTGTATCTAGCCAGGGCATATATGTGAGTGATTGATTTGTAGATTCTATACCTGTATCCAGCCAGGGCATATCTGTAGACGACTAATTCCATATTCGATACCTGTATCTAGCCAGGGCATATCTGTGAGTGATTGATTGTAGATTCGATACCTGTATCCAGCCAGGGCATGTCTGCATGAAGAGTTTAGAGATTCGATACCTGTATCCAGCCAGGGCATATCTGTAGACGACTAATTCCAAATTCGATACCTGTATCTAGCCAGGGCATATCTGTGAGTGATTGATTATAGATTCGATACCTGTATCCAGCCAGGGCATGTCTGCATGAAGAGTTTAGAGATTTGATACCTGTATCCAGCCAGGGCATATCTGTAGATGACTAATTCCAGATTCGATACTTGTATCTAGCCAGGGTATATCTGTGAGTGATTGATTGTAGATTCGATACCTGTATCCAGCCAGGGCATGTCTGCGTGAAGAGTTTAGAGATTCGATACCTGTATCCAGCCAGGGCATATCTGTAGACGACTAATTCCAGATTCGATACCTGTATCTAGCCAGGGCATATCTGTGAGTGATTGATTTTAGATTCGATACCTGTATCCAGCCAGGGCATGTCTGCATGAAGAGTTTAGAGATTCGACACCTGTATCCAGCCAGGGCATATCTGTAGACGACCAGTTCCAGATTCGATACCTGTATCTAGCCAGGGCATATCTATGAGCAATTGATTGTGGATTTGATACCTGTATCTAGCCAGGGCATATCTGCATGAAGAGTTTGAAGATCAACCCCTGTAATAGGCCATGAAGTTTTCTTTCTTTCTCAGGTACGCAAGTTCTCGCTAAGGAATCTCTTACGTGATCGATACCCCCGGATGGCATCTTTAAGCCCATCTCCATAACTATCCATTACAGTTCCAAATGGCATCTATAAGCCCATTCCCGATAAGGTTCTGTCACATCTCCAGATGGCATCTATAAGCCCATCCTCCTATCCACCATCTCTCCAAATGACATCCATAAGCCCATTCCCGACATCACATTGCTAATATTCTACTATGCGAGTGCAAATTTTTGGGCACTCTAGTGTTCAATCAGCTTCCACCTTCGGATCACGAAAGGCACGCAAGCCAATCTACATCCTCAGGTATAAGAAGATTGAACAGGGGCAACTGTTGTACCCCAAAATTTTCCCTCCCATATTCTTCAAGGTTTATCAAGAATCATCTTCAAATGGTTCAAGATCACTCAAGGGTTGCACAGTCAAACATCCTCCTAAGCCAGTCAAAATTAGGGTTTTGTTTCCTTCAATGAATTTGAGATTTTCAATGGCCCAATCAAGTACCATAGGCCTATAAACATTGTCAAGCATCTACATGTCAAGTCTCAAGTCTCACAGAGGCAAATTGCACAGTCAAAAGCTTCATTTGGTTCACAACCAACTGCATGGGAAAAATGGTCATTTTGCAGTCAAAAGTCAAAAAATTTGGTCAACATCTTATTTTGAGCACACAATAATCATTTGATCAAGTCTTGATCATGATTCCTCAAGCATGGCTCAAAAATCATCAAGATGCAAAAGTTGTTATTTTTGGACAGTTGAAAAGTCAACTGTAACTTGACCAAGGCATAACTTTTTCACGGTTCATCAGAAAAATCCCATCCAATGCTCATTTTGAAGGGGATGACATTTCCTATAACTCATCTTCACATTCCAAGTCCAAGAAATGCTCTCACAAAAAGTTATGAATTTCTACATTATAGGTCAATTTCAAAAGTCAACAAAAAGGCATTTCAAGTCAAAGACCATAACTTGAGATTGGTAAATCCAAATGACATGGGACCAAAGGCATTGGTTCGAGGACTTCAAGACCTTTCCAAAATGTCCAAGAACATGTTCATATGATCAAAATTAAGCAAGATATGCATTGGAGAAGTTGGGAAATTTTCATGAATTTGCAAAAGTCAACTATCCATAAAACTTCAATTTTTGACAAAAGGGCCCACTTTTTTCCACTTGATTCATCCTTTTCATGCCACACACGTGTCTCATGATTAATTTCAAGATCAAACATTTATTTTTCCATTTTATTTAATTTTTATTGATTTAATTCATTTTAAATCCATAATAATTCAAATAAAATCTAAAAATTAATGGAATAGCATCTTTGTGATTTGAATAGCTTTCATATACCATATGCCAGCTAGCCAATTCGTGCCAAGCCTTCTTTCTGCATAAAATCTTGGATTTGCTTCAAATTTGGAAAGGCTTTTAATGGTGGTCAACAAAATCTCAAAAACTTCAATACACAAAGATACAAGCCTATATTTGGACCTAGACTGATTGCCATATACATATGCAAGGAGGCTAAACCTAATTCACAACCTAGACATTGCTAAAACGGCCAGAGCAAAAGTGGAAAATTGTTGAAAAAGTGTGAGATCAAGAACAGTGATACAGGCATTTTCAGACCAAAAGAAGAACGTGGTTCCCTTCCTTGCTATCCACTGAAGCTAACGCGACCAATATCACGTCCTAAGATTCACCATACAGCGCTGTAAGTTTTCAGAAACAGGCCCCTGAACACGAAACCTTAATTCTTCATTCTTGCACTTTTTCTCGAAAATGTTAGCATATTCATACTCCTTGCTTGATTTCCAACGTAACTGTAATAGCCGATTTGGTTTTTAGGCCTCATATGATGATACCCGTACCTAGGGTTTGTTTGTGTGGTTTTTAGGCATTTTATTTTCAGGTGAAATTAGAACAAATCATGATCATGGATGGACTCAGGAGGTGGAGACGAGACCAACCATGGTCTTGGAATAAGTTTTTGAGGCCTAGGGACGATTTTAAGAAAAGCCTACGAAACTACCTGCGGATAAAAATCCGCAGGTAAATAACCAGCAATTTGATGAAGAAGACGATGATGTGTCTTCCTATCACTGGCCCGTTCAAACTAAACGCGCGCATTTTTGTTTTAATTCCAGGATATTGCTTTTTATTGCATATAATATTAATTGTCTATTGCTATGACGAATGGAACGCGCTGGCTGAGTGGTTGGGAAGGCATGCATATGTCCCTTGGGACCTGGGTTCGATTCCCAGGTCCCCCAAATAATTGTTTCTATTTTTCCCATTATGTTCACGTGCAGATATTCTAAAAGCATCCTACCATACGCTCCAAGCAATCAGGCGCCATGTGGCCACTATCACCAATCCAACGGTCAACAGGTGATGAACATCATGCTCCTGGTCAACCCTGTGCATAGGCAAGCAAGAAGGTCAAACGTGGCTGAGTGTTAATGGACCCAGGATTTCCAAAGACACCTTCAAATCTGGCCCAAACCCCCCCTTGGGTTTGCATTTTATTTTTTTATTTTATTTTCTCTCTTTCATTTGCTTTATTTATTTTTATTGTTTTTTTTAATTAATTACTAACCAGCAAATTAATTAACCTTTTCATAATAAATTCAGACCATAAAAAATGTAAATATTTTATTTATTACTATTATTATTAATTTCACTCTTTTATTTTGTAAATAAACACTAACTTAATTTAGTTTAATTAGGTTTAATTTTAATTTTCTTTTACAATAAATAAAAATGAATTAGACTTAGGGTTTTTCTTTTGACACTTTTAATTTCTTTTTATTTTATTTTCGTTAAGACCTAAAAAATATAAAACCACAAAAATACTTTTTCTTTTAATTAATTAGTTATTAGGTTTAATATTTCCTTAATTGCAAAAAAGGACAAATTCAATTCTTTTCTCAAAAAAAGGGTCAAAACCCTAAGGACGTTCCGATTTAATTCTTTCGCGCGCATATTTATTTTTAATTCATTATTTTTTATTATATTTGATGTAACTGTTTCCAAGGATGTAATAGTTAATTAGGCTTTTATCGCTTTCTTTTATTTTCTCGCATTTATTTTCCAAACGGGTTATGTTTTTGGCGATGTATATACCCGCGCCTTGTAATAGCGTAGATTTACCTTTCCGCAATTTATTTTCCGCACTCTTAACTGTTAATATGCATGATAAGATTTGCCTGACAAATAAAATCAATCAGTAGCTCACAAATAACATGTACAAGATAAGTATAAACTGAAACAACACACATGCACATGCCACCCCTAGGGTATGCCTCACTTGGTTGCCTCGACGTGGTCGTCAAGTATAGGGTGTTTTAGAGGTCGCCCTCCTGTCTAAAGATCCAGTTGCCTCGAAACGGTTGCCTCAGATAAAAAGGATCTAGGACATTAGGGTTACCACTAAGGCGTCCTACCTTTGCTTTGGTGACCACATGTCCCTAATAATCGAATTGACCCGAATAACTCCAACGACGGTGCTACCTACTTCTCAATAGTGGGATAGCACTGTCTAAAGGACTCTTACACAGCTTAATTCCTTAGAGTAGGTAGATTTATCCTGGGTACTTGCTCTTTCAAAAACAAAAACATCTTTTCGCACCTACACTTTCAAAAAGTTTTCAAACAAATACTGCATACACTCTTGAGGACTGATACAAGAGTTACCTAGAAGTTTTTCAAAACGAAACTTTTTCAAAACCCACAAACACTTGAAAAGCAAACAAATTTTGAAAACATAGTGAGCAAGTACCTAAGAGTCCGTGGATAACCACAGATAGAAAGGGTGCTAACACCTTCCCATTCTATAAATCTACCTCCCGAACCGAGAAACATTCTCGAAAAGGAATTTTGCTGTGCTTTTGTTCTTTCCATGTTGGAGAACATAAAATACGGTGGCGACTCTTGCTTACCGCGACATTTCGCGAACCAGCTTAAAAAACAGTCAGTTCTATTTCCACCGATCATAGAAAGGCTCCTTCAGAACACCAATCGAAGGGTCTTTCAGAATGCCAATCGAAATGTACTTAAAGCACCACTCAAAAATTTTCCTTTTCCTTAGGAAAGAGTTTGTGATCAACCATGCAGGGGGAAGACTTTGGGAAACATGAGAGGGCAAATTTTGGGGTACAACACCTGTCTAGGTACAGACATGGCATCCAAACATCAGCAAAAGGCGAGATTTGGTTCATTTCACGATCAAGATCTTAGCCCGACAGGGACACCTCAATCGAGCTCTGTTGTCGAAGTGTCCAACATGGCAGAACACCCAGCTCGCGATGGGAAGTTCATGCCACGAGTTTAAGATCCTAACAGCGATCTTACACTCGTTTCGCGGATCCCTACTCCGCCTCCTCGACACATCCCAACATGTGCCAAACAATATGAGGGTCGAGCATACGTCTCTAAACATGGAAAAAAATGAACTTGTATCGACCACAACAAAGGTCGAACATACATCTCCACATGGAATATACAAATATTCATGGAATAAATAAGTCAAAAACAACGACGAGCAAAAAATAAGAAAGCATCAGCAAAAACATAAAGGCATTGAAGCAAAGTAAAGCATTTATAAATGTCGACCGCTAGAGCCGGTGATGTCTGAATGTTACAAAAAATTACGGGGACATAGGCCAAAATACAAATAGCTAAGTTATCTAAAAAAATGCTAATCACTCCTCGGAGTTCCCACTTCGACCTCGGGAGAGTCAGGAGGAGGAACCACCCGGCCGTTAATCACCTGGGACAAAACCCTAGTTCCTTTGGTGTTGAGCCTTGGGTTCAACACGGACAGCTAGTTCACGACAACCTCAAAGCCGTCGGCCAAAACATCGATACAGTCAGACTCGAGGATTTGAACCTGAGCAACGAAATTGGCGTGAGTGTGCAAATCAGTTACCCCCTCCGGTTCGCCCTCCACAGGCATCATGGCAGCCTTCAGGTCAGCGACTTCCCTCTCCAGCCTTTCCCTTTCGCTCTCCCATAGTTCTTTTTCGAGCAGGAGACAATCCTTTTCCTCGAGGGCTTTTTCAGCTCTCTCTTCCTCCCCCGCCAGCGCATCAGCCTGCTCCCGAAAGATCTCATTGCTTCGTTCGAGGGAGGTCTTTAATATATGTGTCTTCGCTTGAAGAGTCGCTTTCTCCGACTCTAGTTCCTTGACCCGACCAGAAGAGTCGTCCCCTTCGCCCGCAAGGACCACGACCATTTTCACCACCTTCATCAGCCCGACCATACTAGAAGCCAGATGCTTCCTTCGACCCTCTTCGTCAAGTCGCCTGATGATGTCGGACTCATTGTCAGACACAGTTAGAGGAAAGTCCTCGAAGAAATCCTTCTCCACGAAGCAGGGAGGTAGGTTGAAGGCTCGGGCAGTCGCCTATCCCTCAGTCAAATCAGCGAGCCCACCTTCTGGGAAACTCCTTTTCTTGCTCAATCTAGCGGCATACTGCTCAGCATCGTGGGTGCCCAACGACCCACTTGATCCCTCCTTGACCGGTTCAGAAATTGAACCATGCGTGTAGCCTGGTGCATCTTCACCAACCTCTTATGGCTCTTTTTCTCTTGGTTCAGTTTCAACAATTTCTCACGGTGCTTCGCCATGTTACCTACAAAAACAAAAATAGTATCCTCGGGTCAGCCTCGAAGGGAAAACAAAAGAAATCAAGTCAAGAAGTAAAAATATAGTAAAAGCGAGCAGAAACCTAAGAGATTCACGGCTTTCCCGTAAGAACAAAACTCGACGAGCGCCTTGGTGTTGATCGGGAGCGCTTCGAATGTCGGCTTATCATCTTCATCGAGGATGTCTTATCCTTCCCCCGTGACCCACCTAGCGGGGAAGAACTCGTCAACGAACCGATTAAGGACGCCATAAGCCTCTTCGTCCTCATCGGTTATGCCGCTGGCGGGAGTATGTTAATTCCCTGGACCATGATCGTAGTGGCCCGAACACCAAAGGATGGGAAACTTCGAGAGTCTCCCAACCTCTGAGTTTACCTCTGCATCATAACACGGTTCACCGTTTTCATCCACAACGGAGGCTGAGTCGAGCACGACTGCCTGAGTAGAAGGTTTCACGACATACCATATGTCTTTGAAGTCGTGGACAGAGTCCATGTATATCCTAAATAGCCTTTTCGACTGTTTGAGGGAAACCCGACTGTGTTTCCCACCCCAGGACTACCATTGTAGATGAAAAATCCTGAAGAACTGGGGAATGGTCGCCCCGATCCTCAGGAACCGATAAGTAATCTCAAATGCCCGGATGAAGGAAATGGCATTGGGGTGAAGCTGAGAGGGTGCTAGGTTCAAGTGATTGAACACCCCCATCTGGAAATCGTTGAAGGGAAGGCGAAGCCCAAACTCTTTTAATATAACTTCATACATGGGGAAGCAGTCTTCCTCGAACTTCGAGCATATTCGAGCGGTGGGCTTCGGTCGCAAGATCTTGAAGTTATTTTGGAAACCTTCCTGATCGCCGCCATACTCGACAATAGTGTAAGCCTTCCTCCTACTATAATTGTATATCAAGGCTATTCCTCGAGGCTCTGCCCCGACCCAAGTCAATGCAGGATCATTGACCGTGTCAACCAAGTTGACACCCTTCTCGACTACGCTGGTCTCTTCAGCGTCCATGTGCTCAGAAGATTCGGGAGTGCCGGCCATTTTATCTGTTAAGCAGAGGAAACCGGTGAATTTGACAGCAAATCCAAATTCATCCCTCCACGATGCAGGTGAAAAGGTTATGCGGCGCCCAAACCAAGTCGACAGTCACTCGGGCAGAAATGGGAATACACGGCCCTCGATCAGGGCATGAAAATTCTGTCAATCTTATAAGACCACATAGCGGTTATAACGACGAACACTTATTTTCATGAACACCTTGGGCACATGATGAATACAACGAGCATAGTATGAATTTGCCGGCCAAAATCATGAATTCTCTGGGGATTGCATAAATTTCTTATGGAAAATTCATGAATTTCGCGTGGACGTATGAAGACCACGCGGTAAATTCATCTAAGTGTCAGTGAAAAGATGAATATCACGGGCTCAAACACAAAAAGTACGCATGAATACCCCAAGCAAAACCCCCCAGTTGCGAAATTCTACAACTTAAACATCATCAAAGCCAATCTAAACAAGAGTATCACGAAAAATACTTACTTGGACAAGAATAGATGAGGAATAACGAGGGTAGATGAAGAACACGCGGCGAATTCTGCGGCGGCGTTAGCGGTTGAAGAAAACGACACGGTGTTGGCAATAGGGAGAGTGAAGAGCGCGAGAATGTAAATGTGAATAATGGGCCTTGAGGCGCTATATATAGAGCTGACGTGGAATGCGAAATGTCACGTCGGGAAGCTCACCAACCGCCTTTCTCCTTGACATCTACGCGATCAGTTAATGATGGCCCCTATCCCCTAGGTCATCATTACAATCCCAATGGTCACGCCACGTGTCTACACTCCGCGGGCTTTCCTCTCCCCACGAGTCGAGGAACAACTAGAATGATTTCATCTCGACCCCATTCCGAACTCTACTCGAGTAAGCCCACGTACCGACGACCTTCTCCGTCAACACAAGGAAAGACTCTCGTCGAGTGACGCACCTCGTAAGAGAAAAAGTTGGACTTAAGTCATAATTCCTTCATCAGGAGCAACGACTTGGGGGGCTCCTGTTCTGGACTTGGCCTGCCCTTGGCCCAACTCCATGTGAGGCTCAACCCAATTATGTCAGTCAAGGCATGCTGACCAATTGTGCCCTCGACTGTGTCGGGCAGTGACTTCCACTCTCCGCGAGGAGGTAGCCTCACCACGCGGGGATAAACCTAGTTTAGTCTTAGGAAGATCATCGTCGGTTAGGAGGACCCCAAGGTCACCCTCCAATCCTCTCCTCGACCAAGACTAATCCTCCCTTATGACCTCGCGTCTGGCGGGGAGCATCCACGATGAGCAGAAACATTCCTACGAGCATCCTCCTCGTAGGATTGACTATCAACATCTCCGAATATCACGGAGTCTTCGTGGCTCCGGAAAGACCGCGTTCATATCCTCCTGATCGTGCGAAGGAAGTCATCCAGGAGGGGGACCACGTGCTGGTCTTCATTACTCACGTAGGACCTGACAGTCTCCACTTTGAGTCTGCTTGACCAGTCCAATGAGGAGACCTTGACCCAACGCTAGGGGTTATAAATATCATCTCTCTTGAGAGGGTCAGATATTGAATATTTCTTTCTCTCTTACTTGCTTGCACCATTCCATATCTTATTTTGGAATTGGAGTGTCTTACAGGTTCCCCGACCTCACTCTCAAATACCACTCGAAATAAGCTGTGATGATCCATTCTGGTAAGATATAATTAAAAATGAATATTAATTTATTGAAAATAAATAAATTTTTATAGTGTAGACAAATAATTAAATATGATTTTATAATTAAGAGGACGGTGGCATGTATCCAACTTGATTGAAATTTGGTAGTAACAAATTTGAGGATTAATGAAAATGACTTTATTTTTGTTGACAAGATTAATGACTAATGACTTGCTTTCTATTCAAAAACGTGGAGAACTATTTCCATTTCGGTGCTATGATAGGTTCGTAAAGCCCACACGCAGAACAAGGGATGAAATTACACACTCGTTGAAGTCGAATCGTGGATAACTAATTAGACAGATCTCAGCCACAAATTGCAGAAATTGTGTTTCAAACGTGTCGGTGTAATGAGTAACGCGCGTGGATAAATATTTTTGACATACGTCACGAGTGACATTATATACAAAAGTTTTGATTTTCAATTCTACAATTTATCAACTTTCATGGTCAGTCTTTATCAAAGAATCTTGCCAACTTGCAACCTTCAAAATATTTCTACAAATTTTTTAATATATAAAAAAATTGTCTACCTGTATTCTTAAAAAAAATTAACATTTTTTATTTTGTAAATTTTCAGATTTTCATTTCGAATAAATATATTCAATACTATTATAAAAATAAATAAATATTGCATTATTAGTTAAAATGATAAATAATCTAACTTTTGAAAAAATATAAAAAATATTTAATTTAAGATGGTTAGGTTAATTTCATTCCTTCTCTTTGGGTGTGTCTCAAGTGTATTTAATTTTATCAAAGATCGATGACACACCACTGTAAATTATCATAAACGTGTTTTTTATTGTCATTTGTCTCGATTCGGGTTTGAATGATCCATTATTTTTATAGTATTTCAAATAAAAAAAATTTAATTAATTCAATTAATATATTATCTTAACGCTGATGTTAATTGTTGACCAATACTCAACTTGTCTTTCACGTTCTCACATTTTTCTTGATAATTTAAGCTTCTTCAATAGTTATTTGAGAAAAATTTGTCAATTTCTATTATGTTTTTCCTTTTTTTTTTTCATTTGAGTTGAGATTATTTTTATAAATAGAAGCGTCTCCATCTCATATTTTGCACTTCATATTTTTTAATGAAATTGAAATCTTTCTCCTTTTTAGTTTCCGCTTCATCTCTATATTTTGTTTCTTCTTATTTTCAATTGTCTGTTTTGCGCCAAATATGATAGGTACCATCGGAAACTATGAGTGATATTCATCAAATACTATGACTAGTATTTATATCACAATCGATTAGTCTTGTGCTATTAGAGAGTGCATTTATATACCAATCATTTACATTGTATTAACAACCATACAATTGAACTGAGTTGTTTTATCTCAAAAATATCGTGATTAATAGTCTGTTTTGCATATTTTTAAATAATATCATAAAATATTTTAAAGAAAATAATCTAATTTTCGACTCGATCCTATAATTTATTTTCAATAATATTTTTTTAAACTGTAAAACAACAAACTCTGAACTTAACCTAAAATTTTTGGGAGTTCAATTTAATTCCTTTTTTTTAAAAAATTTGAATCTTCGTTGTTTTAAAGTGCCTTACATTAAAATAAAATCTAAAATATGAATCACGTATCTTATAAATTTAATATTTTATAAATATATGTCCATATCTTATAAATTCAAATTTTATAAATATGTGTCAATATCTTATAAATTGAAAGATTCCATATATTTAATCATGTAAGTTTAACCATTCAAACTTTAGTCCAATTAAAAAAGTGCACACATATACTATCTTGTAAATTTCTATTAGATATGTAAAACTAGAATGAAATTTAATTGCAATATATTAAATGAATGTTGAAACTCCTATATATATATATATATATATATATATATATATATATATATATATATATATATATATATATATATATATATATATATATATATATATATATATATATATATATATATATATATATATATATATATTAAAATTAATTATTTGTTCATTTTATATTTTCTTAATAAGGTTTATAATAAAATAGAAAGCAAATCGACAATAAGTTATGTTGGTATATTTTTTATAGCAAAATTAATTTTTTTTTAAATTAAATTCATATATTTAAGAGATATAATTATTAAAAGGTAATTTAGTATTTGTTATATTTGAAATATTCTCTCTTAGGATTTATGTGGCATTCTTATCTTTGCTATCTTTGTGTATAAATAGGTGTACTAGGTTTCATTAATATTAATTCAATTCCTTTTGTCAATCATTAGTAGCAGCTTTTATCATTCATAATTTTTTCTCTTCTTTCTCAATTTCACCACCTTGCACCAACAAAATTGGTATCTAGAGCACTTGGTTCTTTTGAGTTTCTGGAAACACGAGTGAAAGTGAGTTGCGTGTTTGATTTTGGTTCTTGATTTCTGTTGAATCTTGAACAAAATCTGAACAGAATCACACTGATTCTGTGGGTTTGGGAAACACTGAGTGAGATATGAGATTTCTGCAAGGTTTAAGATGAGTGGAGGAAGTAGTTTGAACAATAAACTTCCAATTTTTGATGGCAAAAGCTGGAACAGATGGATGATACATATGCGTGTCATATTTGGTGCTCAAGATGTTCTGGATCTTGTTACCAATGGTTATGTTCCAGTTGCAGCAGATGCTACTGAAGAACAAAAATTTGCAAAAAGAGCTATGAGGAAGAGGGATCAGAAATCTATGTTCTATATCCATCAGTGTGTGGATGAAAGTGTGTTTGAGAAGATTGTTGATTCGACGACGTCGAAAGAGGCATGGGATATACTGGTCAAATGTTACAGTGGTGACGCGCCAGTGAATAAGGTGAAGCTTCAGTCCCTGCGAAAGCAATATGAGAATCTCAACATGAAGAACAGTGAGAAAGTTTTTGAGTACATCTCAAGAATGATTCTGATCACTAATGAGATGAAATCTTATGGAGAAAAACTTTCTGAACAAGTAATCATATAGAAGATTGGAGGTCGCTTACTCCTCAGTTTGATTACATTATTGTTTCTATTGAACATTCTAAAGATCTGGAAACCATGAGAATAGAAGAGTTGCAAATCATTCTAGAAGCGTAGGAGTTGCGTCTGACTGAAAGAACTTCTGAGAGGGAAGTTGAGCAAGCTCTGAAGGCTTCTTTTGTCAAGAAGGACCAGAAGCAGAATAGACGTGGTGATAAATTCCAGAAGTCAGAAACCTAAACTTCTGATGAAAAGAAATATCAGGCGGGAAAGGAAAGGTATGACAAGAAGAAGGTTCAATGTTACTGTTGTAAACAGTTTGACCATTTTGCCAGAGATTGTAGAAACAGAGGAAGGAAATCAGAAGAAACAAATATAGGCAGAGGAGATTCTGATGATGAACCTGTGCTACTGATAGCTTTTGATTCTGATGGAAAATGTTCAGAAGATTGGTGGTATATGGACACTGGCTGTTCAAACCACTTGACTGGGAACAAACAATGGCTGATAGACTTTGACTCCAGAAGGAGAACAAATATCAGATGTGCTGATGATAAGTATCTTAATGCAGAAGGCATGGGAAATGTCAGAGTCAGAGTGAAGAACAGAAAAAACATTCTGATAAAAGATGTTTGGTATGTTCCTGGAATTAAAAGCAATCTGATGAGTGTGGGTCAACTCATTGAGAAAGGGTTCTCAGTTGTTATGAAGGACAACCTCTTGATGTCATATGATTCCAATCAGAAGTTGATTATGAAGTCTGAGCATGGAAGCAACAGAACATTCAAGGTGAATGTAGAAACAGCTGAAGCAGAGTGTCTTAGTACAGAAGGCGCTGAAGGTGACAGTAAGCTGTGACACAAGAGGTTGGGGCACTTGAACTATAGAAGCTTAGGGCATCTAAGTTCTAAGAAGATTGTACATGGAATTTTGAAGATTGTGAAGCCTGAGAAGTCATGTGAGATATGCATGAAAGGCAAGCAACCCAGATTGCCATTTGCATCAGAAGTATCCCCCAGAGCGAAGCATGCTTTAGGAGTAGTATATTCTGATGTGTGTGGACCATTTCCAGTATCTTCACTTGGAGGAAACAAATATTTTGTGTCTTTTGTGGATGAGTTCACAAGAATGACATGGGTAACACTCATCAAGTTCAAGCATGAAGTGTTTACTGAGTTTCAGAAGTTCAAGGTGAAGGCTGAGAAGCAGAGTGGTCAAAAGTTGAAGATTCTGAGAACGGATGGCGGAGGTGAGTATAACTCTACAAATTTCCAGAAGTTCTGTGAGGAGAATGGAATAAAACATGAGGTTATTGCTCCATATACTCCTCAGCTCAATGGTCTTGCTGAAAGAAGAAACAAAACTTTTTTTTATATGACCAGAAGTGTGCTGAAAGAGAAGAATCTACCTCAGATGTTATGGGGAGAAGTTGTTGCCACATCAGCATATGTTATGAATAAGTGTCAAACGAAGAAGCTGAAGAAAATTGTTCCTTTAGAAAAGTGGACTGGAGACAAGAAAGGTGTTAGCCATCTGAGGGTGTTTGGTTCTGTATGTTACAAACACGTTCCAGAAGCTAGAAGACGGAAACTAAATGATAGAAGCAAGGTAATGTTACTGGCGGGGTACCACAGTACAGGTGCTTATAAGCTTTATTGTCCAGAAACCAACAAAGTTGAAATTAGCAGAGACGTTATAGTGAAAGAGTCAGAAACATGGGATTGGAACAAATCTCAATCAGATTCTGGTGTAGCGCCAACACCAGAGTTAGTTTCTGAAGATTCTTCAGAAATTTCTGAAGACGAGTCAGAGTCAGAAGATGAATCTGATTCTGAAGACTCTGAAGATGAGTCAGAATCTCAGGTAGATTCTGATAGTGGATTTGATTCTGATGATGATCCAGAATATGGTGGTGATTATATTTCTGGAAGGGAAAACTTTGAAGACGTAGGGTCTGGAGGACAAGCTTCCAGAAGTAGCTCTGAAAGTGGTAATTATGAAGGAAGTAGTTCTGGACAAGGTCCAGAAGCTAGCACTGTTCCAAGTTCTGGAGAAGCTTCAGAACAAGTTCAGAGGCCACAGAGAATCAGAAAAATACAAAGTAGGTTTGCAGATTTTAGCATGTTGTATGACACTGAAGTATATTCTGAAGGAGAAGTCGTTCAATGTGCCATGTTAGTAGATTCTGAACCAGTGGGTATTGAAGAAGCTCTCAAGAAGAAAGTATGGTTGAATGCCATGAAGGAAGAACTTGAGGCTATTGAAAGAAACAAAACTTGGAAGTTGACAAAGCTTCCAGAAAAGAAGAAAGTCATCAACGTCAGATGGGTTTTCAAGGTGAAGCTTAAGCCAAATGGATCAATTGGCAAACACAAAGAGAGACTAGTGGCTAGATGTTTTCTTCAGAAACATGGGCTAGATTACTTTGAGGTGTTTGCTCTTGTAGCTAGACATGAAACAATCAGACTGGTGATTGCTTTAGCTACAAACAAAAATTGGCCTTTGATATATCTGGATGTGAAGTCTGCATTTCTGAATGGTCCATTACAAGAAGAAGTATATGTGTCACAACCTCCTGGATTTGTGAAAAAGAATCAGGAAGGGATGGTATACAAGTTACATAAAGCCTTGTACGGACTGAAACAAGCGCCCAGAGCTCGGAATCTGAAAATTGATTCGTTTTTCAAGAGGCAGAAGTTTCAGAAATGTGAGATGGAATATGGCATGTATGTGCAATATTCTGGTGGCAATATGATTCTGGTGTGTCTATATGTTGATGACATATTGCTAACAGGAAGTTGTCTAGAAGATATAATCAAGTTCAAAGAAGTTCTGATGAATGAATTTGAGATGACAGATCTGGGAAATATGGTATATTTTCTAGGAATGAAGATTATGTACTCAAAGAAGGGTATCATTCTACATCAGCTGAAGTATGAACTTGAACTTTTGAAGAGATTTAAGCTGCATAATTATAAAGTTGTTGTGACACTATCAGAAACCAATCATAAATTGGATTCTGATTCTGATGGTGATTCTGTGGATGCTACGACCTTCAAGCAGTTGGTTGGTTCTCTCAGGTACTTGTGCAATACCATACCTGACATTTGCTATGCAGTTGGAATAGTTAGCAGATTCATGAGCAAACCAAAGTGGTCCCATTACCAAGTTGCTGTCAGGATTCTAAGGTATATCAAGGGAACTCTGAAATATGGAGTACTATTTCCCTCTAGAAGAAAGACAGAACCAGAATTAGTGAGTTATTCTGATTCTGAATGGTGTGGAGATAGAGTTGACAGAAGAAGTACTTCTGGTTACTTGTTCAAGTTTCTGGGAGGTCTTATTTCTTGGATTTCCAAGAAACAGCCTGTTGTGGCTCTGCCAACGTGTGAAGCTGAATACGTTGCAGGTGTTGTAGCTGCATGTTAAGCTGTTTGGCTTCTGAATCTTCTGGAGGATTTGAAGATTGAGATAGAGAAATCTCTGAAGTTGTTGATTGATAACAAGTCTCCAGTCAATCTTGCCAAGAATCCAGTGTTGCATGAAAGAAGCAAGCATATTGAGACGAAGTATCATTTTCTGAGAAGTCAAGTGCAGAAAGGAGTGTTAGGAGTTCTGCACTGTAGCACCCAGAAACAACTGGCAGATGTTCTGACGAAGACAATCAAAACAGACCAATTTCTTTATTTGAGAAATGAAATTGGTGTTGTTAGTTTCTGATAGATACTAAATTAAGGGATGGTATTAAATGGGTAATTTAGTATTTGCTATATTTGGAATATTCTCTCTTAGGGCTTATGTGACATTCTTATCTTTGCTATCTTTATGTATAAATAGATGTACTAGATTTCATTAATATTAATTCAATTCCTTTTGTCAATCATTAGTAGCAGCTTTTATCATTCATAATTTTCTCTCTTCTTCAATTTCATCACCTTACACCAACAATAATATTATTATTTATAAATCTTTAAATTATTTATAATAGATCAATTATTTTTAATATTAGAAAATTGAAAACATTAAAGATAAATAGTATAAAATTGTTGATTGTTGGTTGTCCTAACACTTTCATAAGTACACTTTCATAAATTTTATCATATTTAACAAATTTATCTAAAATAATTTTGAATGTTGATATGATCAAAACAAATTTAAACCTTTGCAAATTTTATTTGACTTTTGAAAAAAACCGTGATCTACACTTTTCATAGTCTACTTTTGTTGTGAGACAACTTCAAAGTAAAAACTTTATCTAACACTTTCATATATGAGATTATGCCACTACAATTATATAAACGTGTCTAAATTATACGAATGAGATAAGAAAGCACTATAAGATAAGAATAGCTAGTAAAAACACACGTGCCTAAAGCCAACACTTGTTGTGAGAACTAATTTTACTCTCTTTTTTAATAAATAAATTTGATTGGAGATCTATCTTTCTTCAGGTTGCACTACATTTTATTGAAAAATAACTAAATAGACCATGTAACTAATTACAAGCTCAAATAGTAGATAAGTTGAACATAAATAAACATAGAATGCAATTTTTTCCGCTTATTTGTAGTTTTCCTTGCAATAATATTTAATTGTTAATTCACATATAAGGAACGATGTATTGATATAATTGTAAATATCTCACAAGAAACGATGTAGAAAAATTCTCTAAAAGTGTATTTTGGATAAGATAATTTTTTTTTTTTTAAAAACTCAAAATTCTAAAAAATTCAAATGATTCGGTTGAAATTATTTTTTTTTAATTTTTTTTGTTTGAATGAAATATTAAAATAATTTATTGTTAATTTGTAGGGATTATTTTCATGAGTTTTAAAAATTTTTGACAAAATTTAAAATATAAAAAATCGAGATCAATTTGTATTTTTTTCAAAAATGTGACGGAACGAATTAGCTAAAAATTTGAAATTTATTAGAGATTTATTTGCCATTTTAAAAATTTTGGGGATGGATTTGAAATTTTAATAAAATATGAAGATTTTCTTGCAAAATTTGAAAATTAATAACAAATAATTTAACATTTGTATTATATAGAGCGAATGAACATTTTAAATTCTTTATTTTTTTAATGTTATTTGTAATTTCTTATATGTAACTTGAATAAAATATCTCATATTAAATAATTTTAACAAAAAATGGATTACATAATTTTGAAACTTGAACAATTACATAATTTTAACAGCTCTCTATATTTTTTATACAAAAATAATAATTTTGGTCAAATCATTTTAAATTCCTTCAAAAAATTATGTTTCTTCATTAAAATGATTCATTCAAACACACTATAAGAAAAGAGATGCTCATTGATCAAATCAAGCGTCTGTCACGTATTGTACTTTTAACAAGTACAATTGACACCTGCGGTGGGGAGGACTTCTAATTTCTGACATATGATTTCGAACGCCCTAATTACACTCTAGATATTAGGTGTAACCTGAGAAAGAGCAACATTTGCAACCGCTAAGAACTTAACTTCAAACAACGTGAAGGGTATCAAAATTCATAAACCGTGAATGATATGAAGGTGTAGATAAGTAAGGAGTGTGCGAACCCTCCGGGGCGGCCATATTTGTAACACCCTCTAAAACCCGCATATAATTTTCGCAAATATTAAAAATTATAAACTCAGAGTACATGTAATAATCGAGGAATGCTACAATTCTCTTTTAATAAAATAAATCCCTGTCATGCATAATTTTAGTGGTAACTCATACATGTCTACACAGCGGAATAATTTATTTAATAAAATCAAAGGTTATAATATTTTCCAAAATCATCAGGGATTAACACCTGGAAAAGTCAACGTCATATTATAACAATTAAAAGAAAATAAACGAGTCTGACTAAAGCAGCTCGACAACCAAACGTTCCCGGAGTTACAACTATCAGAGCATGACCCGGACATACTAAAACGAAACTAAACTAGACACGATAAGCCTTCGCCAAGCACCTGAGCGAAGCTCCTCAATCTGAAATATTCAACAGTAAGGGTGAGCTTCTCAAATATACATTTGGTTATACATTCATAACAATCAATTCACGAAATCATAAGCATCACCCAATAAATTAACATATTTCATAGTTTACAAAACCTTTACAAATCATATATCCATGACATATTGCTTTTCATATTTACAAATACCCATCAACATCATCAACCATATATCAATCACACGTGCATACAAACAATCAAATATAACATTGGAAAAATCATCCATTCATGTTATATTCGAGTAATGCAACACACCCATGCATGTGGTACCACTACACCGCCCCATTATATCGCGGGTCACGGATAACTCACCGTTCCATTATATCGCGGACACGGCTACCACCTCAACGTTCCATTAGATCGCGGACACGTATATTGGCCACCATGTTAATTCCACACAATGGGAATTAACAAATGCAACATGATATGTAAGTATGTAACACTCAGCATACTATGAACATCATTCAACATATCATGCACATCAACAATATCAAACATAACAGGATATGAATAGTATGTAACCACTCAGCATACTATTTAAACATCAATCATATCAAGTTACAAATAGCATGTAATCACTCAGCATACTATTCAAACATCAACCAATCACATCAATTATATCATAACTCATGCTCGAGAACATATCTAAAAGCATGGCAATAAAAATCCAACATCAAAACACTGAAATCAAAAATTCAGAAAATTCAGAAATTCAACACAGTAGCATCAACACGGGTGCCCGTGTTAAACAACACGGCCGTGTTGAAATATGCCCAGAAAACGCATTTTTTTTAACAAAACAGGGGATCAACACGGGTGCCCGTGTTAAACAACACGGCCCGTGTTGAATTGTGTCTGGAAAACACAATTTTTGGCAACACAGTGCATCAACACGGGTGCCCGTGTTAAACAACACGGCCGTGTTGATGAGCGCGGGTCAGATTTTTCTGAACCTGCAGTGGCTCACAACAGCCGTCCAAACGCGGAAAAATGTCGGCCAAAACGCGTATTTCAGTACCTAACGCATCGAGCTTGTACAATCCACAACAATACCACAATATCCAATTTACTAATAATCATTATAATAACCTTAACCGGGGATTAACCGTAACTTTGGGGAATTCTACCGACACTGAGGTCGTCCCTACAATTTCCAAGGTAAATTCACGATCATTAGACATACGCCCAATTCACCATTTGGGACCTAAATTCTTAATCGATTCATGAGAATTGGGAATCCTAATCCTTTTCTAACAAAGTTCAGTCCTACGGTTATCGATCCCTAGAAACATCTAACAATTGGGATTTTCCTACCATTACCCGAATCAACCGTACATAAACCCATAAACAAAGGTAAATCGAGTATAAACCCCCCTTACCTTATCAATTAGCAGCTTTGAATTCTTGAGCGAAGTTCTCCGTTCTTCGTTCCTCGTACCTTCAGAGCTCTATTTCCCCAATTCTAACTTCTGTTTATCGTGAAAACCAAAATGAGGAATAACTTGAGTTCCAACACATAACTTTACTTCTTTTTCACCCCCACTCTTTACTAACAGCATCTAAGCCCAAAACATAAAAATCCCTATATTTCTTATTTCTTCGAATATTCCAAATAAATAATTCTTTTTATTTTATTAATTCTAATAAAATAAATTCCCAAATTTAAATAATTCAATTAATTGAAAACGGGGTGTTACAACTCTCCCCCACTAAAAGAGTTTTCGTCCTCGAAAACATACCTTAGACGAACAGCTCCGGATAAGCCTCTTTCATCTGGCTCTCCAGCTCCCAAGTGATATTTCCATCTGCTGGACCTCCCCAAGCAACCTTCACTAATGCTATCTCTTTACCTCTTAACTGTTTCACTTCCCGATCTTCTATCCTCATAGGCAATGTTTCTACTGTCAGGTTATCTCTTACCTGTACATCATCTATTTGGATTACATGAGATGGGTCTGGAATATATCTCCTCAACTGAGAAACATGAAAAACATCGTGCAAATTCGCAAGTCTCGGAGGTAAAGCAATGCGATAAGCAACTTCTCCAACTCTTTCCGTAATCTGAAACGGACCAATAAAACGCGGAGTCAACTTCTTAGACTTCAACGCCCGACCAATACCCGTCATCGGAGTAACTCTCATAAACACATGATCTCCAGCACTGAATTCTAAATTCTTTCTCCTCTTATCATGATAACTTTTCTGACGACTCTGAGAAGCTCTCATCTTCTCTTGAATCAATTTGATCTTTTCTGTAGTCTGCTGAACAATCTCTGGCCCAATTACCGAACTCTCTCCAGATTCATACCAACACAAAGGCGTCCTACACCGTCTACCATACAATGCCTCAAACGGAGCCATACCAATACTCGAATGGTAACTATTGTTATAAGTAAACTCAATCAATGGCAAATAGCTATCCCAAGTTCCACCTTTCTCTAAAACACAAGCACGCAATAAATCTTCCAACGATTGAATCGTCCTCTCCGTCTGTCCATCAGTCTGAGGATGGTAAGCTGAACTCAATCTCAACTTAGTACCCAAAGCCTTCTGCAATCCTTCCCAAAATTTCGAAGTGAACCTCGGATCTCTATCTGACACAATACTAGAAGGAACTCCATGCAAACTCACTATTTTCTCAATATACAACTGTGCCAATCTCTCCATCGAGTAATCCATTCGCACCGGTATAAAATGAGCAGACTTAGTCAACCTATCCACAACGACCCATATCGCTTCACAATTCATAGGAGTCCTCGGCAACCCAGATACGAAATCCATAGAAATGCTATCCCACTTCCATTCTGGAATAAACATCGGTTGCATAAACCCAGACGGCTTCTGATGCTCAATCTTCGATTTCTGACAGATTAAACATGCATACACAAATTCAGCTATTTCCTTTTTCATTCCCGGCCACCAAAACAATTTCTTCAAATCATGATACATTTTCGTGGCACCCGGATGAATGCTCATTCCACTGCGATGTCCTTCTTCTAATATACTTTTCTTGATTTCTGCGACATCAGGAACACAAACTCTATCGCCAAATCTCATAACATCATTTTCATCAATTCTAAACTCACCACCTTGACCTTGGTTGATCAATGTCAATTTATCAACTAAATTAACATCGGATTTCTGCCCGATCCTGATCTCTTCTAGAATACCACTAGTAAGTTTCAACATACCCAAACGAACACACTTCGGAGTACTTTCACAAACCAAACTCAAATCTCGGAATTGCTCAATTAAATCCAATTCACGAACCATCATCATAGACATATGCAAGGACTTCCTGCTCAAAGCATCTGCAACTACATTTGCCTTACCAGGATGGTAATTCAAACCAAAATCATAATCTTTGAGGAATTCTAACCACCTTCTTTGCCTCATATTGAGCTCTTTCTGATCGAAAAGATACTTCAAACTCTTATGATCACTATACACTTCAAACCTCGAACCATACAGATAATGTCTCCACAATTTCAAGACAAACACAACTGCTGCCAACTCTAAGTCATGAGTAGGATAGTTCCTTTCATGAACCTTCAACTGTCTCGAAGCATACGCAACTACCTGCTAATTCTGCATTAAAACACCACCTAAACCCAACAGAGATGCATCACAATAGACCACAAAAGATTCCACCGGATTCGGCAAAATCAGAATAGGAGCACTTGTCAATCTCCGCTTCAATTCTTGGAAACCTTTCTCACAATCAGAATCCCAAATAAACGCTTGTCCTTTACGAGTCAACTTCGTCAACGGCAATGCTAACTTTGAGAATCCTTCGATAAACTTTCTGTAATAACCTGCAAGACCAAGAAAACTTCTGATTTCCGAAACAGTCTTCGGCGCTTCCCACTGAGATACCGCTTCTACTTTCGTAGGATCCACTGCAATACCATTCTTAGAAATCACATGTCCAAGGAAACTAACTTCATTCAGCCAGAACTCACATTTGGACAACTTTGCATACAACTTCTTATCTTTCAACAACTCTAACACAATTCTGAGATGTTCCGCATGATCTTCGTCATTCTCGGAATAAATCAGAATGTCATCAATAAAAACCACAACAAACTTATCCAGATACGGGTGAAAAATCCTATTCATATATTCCATGAAAACACCAGGTGCATTAGTAACTCCGAACGGCATAACAGAATATTCATAATGCCCATACCTCGTTCGAAAAGCAGTCTTTTGAATATCTTCCGCTTTCACACGAATCTGATGATATCCAGATCTCAAATCAATCTTACTGAATACACTGGCTCCAATTAACTGATCCATTAAATCATCAATCCTCGGTAACGGATACCGATTCTTAATGGTTACCTTGTTCAATTGCCTGTAATCAACACACAGTCTCATAGAACCTTCTTTCTTCTTAACCAACAATACCGGAGCACCCCAAGGCGAAACACTTGGACGAATAAACTTCTTCTCCAGTAAATCTTCCAACTGACTCTTCAATTCCGTCAACTCAGACGCAGACATACGATATGGCGCCATCGACACCGGTCTCGTACCAGGAATTAAATCTATAGAAAATTCCACTTCTCTCTCAGGAGGTAACTCGCCAACATCATCAGGAAAGACTTCTGGAAATTCACACACCACTGGCAATTCACTACTCCTGACCTTTCCTGTTGCATCTAACGAAGCAAGTAACATAAACACATTAGCACCATCTTCCATTGCTTCTTGTACCTGCCTAGCAGTCATAGTCAAATTCTCGACACCAACTGCTTCTGGGAAAATCACCGTCTTAGCAAAGCAGTTCAGATGAACCCGGTTGAATTCCAACCAGTTCATCCCAAGGATAATATCAATTTGTTCAAGCGGTAGGCACACTAAATCCATACCGAAACTTCTACCAAAAATCTCAATAGGACAATTCCTACATACGAGTGAAGTTGTCACTGAACCCGATGCAGGAGTATCAACAACCATGCTACCTCGCATACCAGATATGTCCAGTTTCAACCTCTCAGCACAATCCAAAGAAATGAAAGAATGAGTTGCACCAGTATCAATAATTGCAACTAAAGGTGTGCCATGAATAAAACACGTACCTTTAATCAATCGATCCTCTGGAGTAGTCTCAGATCCAGACAAAGCAAACACTTTTCCACCTGACTGATCCTTCCTAGGCTTAGGACACTGCGGACGAATGTGACCTTCTTCGCCACAATTGTAACAAGTAACAGACTTCCCTTTGCAATCAATAGACAAATGACCAGCCTTTCCACATTTATAGCACTTCTTCTCATCACTCTTGCAATCTCGAATGTGATGACCAGACTCACCACACTTGTAGCATCTGATAGGAGCCTTAGAATCTCCCCCACTAGGCCTTTTCCAACCGCCTGATCTCTGGTTATCTCTACCATATGGCTTGCCACGGTCCATATGTTGCTTCCCTCTTTTATCAACAGCCCCACGAGAGTGAGACGACCGATTCTTGGTAATATCTTCTTCCAAGATTCTGCTACAATCAACCAGATCAGAAAATCTACGAATACGCTGGTACCTGATTCCCTGCTTAATCTCATCTCGGAGACCATTCTCAAATTTGATACATTTAGAGAATTCTCCAGCCTCATCATTGTTGTAGTGAGCATAATACTTTGCCAGCTCAGTAAACTTAGTAGCATACTCACTAACAGTCAGATTGCCCTGCTTAAGCTCCAAAAATTCAATTTCCTTTCTTCCCCGAACATCTTCAGGAAAGTACCTCCTCAGAAAAGCCCTTCTGAAGTTAGCCCAAGTCAGTGCCTCTCCATCCTGAACCATTTCAGTCCTTGTGGCAACCCACCAGTCGTCGGCCTCTTCTGCCAACATATGCGTACCATATCTGACTTTCAGATCTTCAGCACAATCAATCACACGGAAAATCCTTTCGATTTCCTTCAGCCACTTCTGAGCACCTTCAGGGTCATGTGTACCTTTGAACAACGGAGGATTGTTCCTCTGGAAATTTCCCAATTGCCTATCAGCACCAATCACGCCTCCAGTTGGGTTTCCAGCAAGTACACCAGCTAACATCCCCAAAGCCTCAGCTAATGCAGCATCATTTCGTCCATTACCTCTCCCAGCCATATTCCTGAGAATTAAAACATACTCCACATCAGAATACAGTATCGACAGTGTTACCTTGCACTAGTCGCATACGAAAAGGAATGACTGACTCAAGACTCTGGTCACAACGACCGACTATGCTCTGATACCACTATTGTAACACCCTCTAAAACCCGCATATAATTTTCGCAAATATTAAAAATTATAAACTCAGAGTACATGTAATAATCGAGGAATGCTACAATTCTCTTTTAATAAAATAAATCCCTGTCATGCATAATTTTAGTGGTAACTCATACATGTCTACACAGCGGAATAATTTATTTAATAAAATCAAAGGTTATAATATTTTCCAAAATCATCAGGGATTAACACCTGGAAAAGTCAACGTCATATTATAACAATTAAAAGAAAATAAACGAGTCTGACTAAAGCAGCTCGACAACCAAACGTTCCCGGAGTTACAACTATCAGAGCATGACCCGGACATACTAAAACGAAACTAAACTAGACACGATAAGCCTTCGCCAAGCACCTGAGCGAAGCTCCTCAATCTGAAATATTCAACAGTAAGGGTGAGCTTCTCAAATATACATTTGGTTATACATTCATAACAATCAATTCACGAAATCATAAGCATCACCCAATAAATTAACATATTTCATAGTTTACAAAACCTTTACAAATCATATATCCATGACATATTGCTTTTCATATTTACAAATACCCATCAACATCATCAACCATATATCAATCACACGTGCATACAAACAATCAAATATAACATTGGAAAAATCATCCATTCATGTTATATTCGAGTAATGCAACACACCCATGCATGTGGTACCACTACACCGCCCCATTATATCGCGGGTCACGGATAACTCACCGTTCCATTATATCGCGGACACGGCTACCACCTCAACGTTCCATTAGATCGCGGACACGTATATTGGCCACCATGTTAATTCCACACAATGGGAATTAACAAATGCAACATGATATGTAAGTATGTAACACTCAGCATACTATGAACATCATTCAACATATCATGCACATCAACAATATCAAACATAACAGGATATGAATAGTATGTAACCACTCAGCATACTATTTAAACATCAATCATATCAAGTTACAAATAGCATGTAATCACTCAGCATACTATTCAAACATCAACCAATCACATCAATTATATCATAACTCATGCTCGAGAACATATCTAAAAGCATGGCAATAAAAATCCAACATCAAAACACTGAAATCAAAAATTCAGAAAATTCAGAAATTCAACACAGTAGCATCAACACGGGTGCCCGTGTTAAACAACACGGCCGTGTTGAAATATGCCCAGAAAACGCATTTTTTTTAACAAAACAGGGGATCAACACGGGTGCCCGTGTTAAACAACACGGCCCGTGTTGAATTGTGTCTGGAAAACACAATTTTTGGCAACACAGTGCATCAACACGGGTGCCCGTGTTAAACAACACGGCCGTGTTGATGAGCGCGGGTCAGATTTTTCTGAACCTGCAGTGGCTCACAACAGCCGTCCAAACGCGGAAAAATGTCGGCCAAAACGCGTATTTCAGTACCTAACGCATCGAGCTTGTACAATCCACAACAATACCACAATATCCAATTTACTAATAATCATTATAATAACCTTAACCGGGGATTAACCGTAACTTTGGGGAATTCTACCGACACTGAGGTCGTCCCTACAATTTCCAAGGTAAATTCACGATCATTAGACATACGCCCAATTCACCATTTGGGACCTAAATTCTTAATCGATTCATGAGAATTGGGAATCCTAATCCTTTTCTAACAAAGTTCAGTCCTACGGTTATCGATCCCTAGAAACATCTAACAATTGGGATTTTCCTACCATTACCCGAATCAACCGTACATAAACCCATAAACAAAGGTAAATCGAGTATAAACCCCCCTTACCTTATCAATTAGCAGCTTTGAATTCTTGAGCGAAGTTCTCCGTTCTTCGTTCCTCGTACCTTCAGAGCTCTATTTCCCCAATTCTAACTTCTGTTTATCGTGAAAACCAAAATGAGGAATAACTTGAGTTCCAACACATAACTTTACTTCTTTTTCACCCCCACTCTTTACTAACAGCATCTAAGCCCAAAACATAAAAATCCCTATATTTCTTATTTCTTCGAATATTCCAAATAAATAATTCTTTTTATTTTATTAATTCTAATAAAATAAATTCCCAAATTTAAATAATTCAATTAATTGAAAACGGGGTGTTACAATATTGGCCCTCTCTTCTTCAAAGCACAACTCTACAGTAATATGATCACCATGTCTAGTATTAGAAAGTACAATTTTCCGCTGAAAGTAAGTCATCATCTCCTTGCTAGAATGAAGGGACATAAAGTCTTCGGCGCCATAATACTTAGTGTAACACCCAAAATTTTAAAATTGTGATGCATGTGTATTTATTTATGAATATTAGTGATTTATTGTGTTTATTCATAAAATATTTGTGATTTATTGTAGTGAATGAACTATTGGAGAGAATATAAGTCCTTAAGTTAGAATTATTTAGAATAATTAAATAATAGTTTATGTAGTTGTTTAATAAAATAATGAGGCAAATAAATAATTAAAGTGTAGAGATTTAAAGAGCAATGAGGTAATTGCATGAGCATAAGTGAGGGCAACGAGAGAAAGCATAATAAGGGTATATTGATACTATATAAAAAGGGAAAATAGGGAAAAGTGAGATCATTATGTTGGTACGTGAAAAGTTGAAAGAATAGAGAAAGAAGTTAGGGCATAGAAGAGTCAAGGGGATATCCATCCGTAGACTTTGAAGAAATAATTTCTAGAATAATTCTAATGTAAGGATGGCTAATGATTGTCAATTATGAATGATATGAGGGAAGAGTAAATGCAAGGGTTTTGATTCTTGTTGATTGTTGTTGATTATAATGATTATTAATGCAATTGATGAAAATCCTTGATATTGATGTTGTATGATTATGTTGTGTTGCTTTGTCGATGATAATGATTATGCCATATCTTATTTGTTGGAGCATGTGTTCATGAATCTTGTGTTGAATATATGAATTGATAATGATAGATGATTATTTAATAAATTATATGTTGATGTACTGTTAATCTATGATTATATAACAAGATAGATGAATTTGGAATGTTAACATAACATGAAAATTGACCTGTTATGATGTGTATCTATATGTCTTAGTTACTGTCAAGAGAATCAGTGTTTAAGTGCTTTAGAATAGATTTTTTATGCTCATCATACAGTATGTGTTGACCTGTGCGAGCCATGTGCCGACACATAGCCTTTAGAAAAGTGATTTTTTGGAAAACATTGACTCATGTGCTGACATATGAAGTGGTATGAGTCGACACATGCAAACAGACGCTACATGCTTTAAAATGAGAGTACATGTGCCGACCTGAAATACATATGTGTCGGCACAAGCACCCAGAATTTTCCCAGAAACTTGATTTTTCAACATGTGTCCACTTTTAATTGTGTATAAACCTTTTCCTAATGTATTTTAGTAATAAATGATAGTAGAATATAGTAGTAGGCTTATGTTCGTATGATTTATAAGTTGTATTTGATGTTATGCGCTTAATTGATGAATTATTGAATGTTGATTTAAGCCATTGTGTGGTAAATGGTGTAGTTATATGATGACGTGATGAAGATGTTGATTATGTTTTGGGACTTCATATTCTAAATTATGTTGTGGCCTCGTTTCCTATGGTGATGTTTCGAGTGCGATTATTTATGTTGATGACATTGTTGTTGCATGATTAAGAGTACGTGCATCCATGTCGTGGCACTTTAAGTTCTAAATTATGTTGTGGCCTCGTTTCCTATGGTGATGGTTCGAGTGCGAGTAATTATTTTCCATGTCAGAAATTAGCGAAGCCTTACCTATGGTGATGGTAGCGATTTTCTGTGCTCCGGTTCAAGAGTGAATCGAATCCTATGGTGGTGGATCATGTATCCTATAGTGATGGAACATGGAGTGAAATGAACCTATGAGTTTATAATTGATACCACATGCATTGAGTCGGTGATGTTGCATTAACATTCTATGTGGCATTGCATAATTCTGTTGGTGCTACGTGATGTTGTGATACTTGTGAATGTTCACGTGAATATGTGTTAGCCTTGTGACGATATGTTGTACAAGAGTTGTTTATGATGTTTGGGTGTGAGTTTATTAATTGTTTAAGTTGTTAAATTATTATAAAAATAATTGATGCAATCTATCTTTTCTTATGTTGTTTATAATTGATTATGATTACTCACCCATTTTGTTTGAATGTTGCCTCAACGTAGATAACATGCATATTCTTAGGAGTAGATTTTATGGAAGTAAGTGGGAGCTATCCATTGGAGACTCTCTTTAGTTTATTGTTTTATATAGTAGAATTCTGCTCTGATTCATGTAGCATCAACTTGGGATTGACGTTTGGTTTTCCTTAACTATTGTGTTGTTTATTTTAGAGTCAGGTGCTAATGATGTTCTTGAGCTTTTTTGTGATGTTTTAGTTGGGTGTTGACAAAACTTTATTAATGTTATCAAAGTTGGAGTTTAAGACTCAAAGTATGTTGTTGTTTTACTTTTAAATTTCTTGGTGATGATTCTGCTGCAGTATTTTTAAATGAGTATTAATGTCGTGTAAACATCATGAATGTGTATGTTTGAAAAGTTAAATATTTTATTGTAACCCATTTTACAGAGAAAGATAGTTATGTCTTTATAAAGTGTGACACCCTTGTGTTGTTGTTTTTAATTAATTTATTTGTAAATTATATGTGGGGTTTAGAAGGGTGTTACATTAGTGATACCAGAGCAGGTCAGTCCGTCTGACCAGGTTATCTAATGTTGTTTGTTTCTTAGTACGTGACATATGTGTGAAATATTATCAGTAATTGCTTATTTTTCTAACCACTTTTCAGCAGGAGTGAGATTGAAACAAGTGGGGGAGACGCTTTTGCTTCTCTAAGATGTTTCAGGTATAGGGAGTTGGTGTAGGTGTTGTTGTTTCCCGAACCCGAAAATAATGCAGAATTGAGATTTGTGTCTGCCAATAAAGTTGGGATGCCTTTGAGGGAGAACAATTAGGTATTATTGATGTTTTCTTCTTAGATAATAGAGATCAATGTGACGGTTAGTGATATGATAGTGGTGTGTAATTCCTGATGTTTTTCCTGAAGATATATGCGACTCACCTCCAGAGCATGAATCTAGTTTTGATGAAGGTGAAGAGCTGCTTGTTTTTGATAAACAAGTGGATGAGTCTGTGGGAGATGATGCGTAAATGTTATTGGTTAAGAAGAAGGATGGTAGTATGAGGTTGTGTGTGGACTACAAGCAGTTGAATAAGGTGACTATCAAGAATAAGTATCCACTTTCGAGGATTGATGATTTGATGGATCAATTAGAAGGTGTTTGTGTGTTTAGAAAGATTAACTTGAGGTCTGGTTACCATCATATCCGTGTTAATCCAGATGATATTCTGAAAATGACATTCAGGACGAGATATGGTCACTATGATTATACTGTGATTCCATTTTGCATATCTAATGCACCAGGCGTGTTCATGGAATATATGAACCGGATTTTCCATGTGCATATGGATAGGTTTGTGATGGTCTTCATCGATGATATTTTAATATATTCTAAGGCTAACGAAGAGCGTGCATAAAATATCCAGATTGTGTTTTCGATGTTGAGAGAGAAGAAGCTTTATGCCAAGTTATCCAAGTGTGAGTTTTGGTTAAAGGAAGTGATTTTCCTTGGCCATGTGATTTCGAGTGGCGGAATTTATGTAGATCCTTCAAAGGTTGATGTTGTGTTACAATGGGATACTCTGAAATCTACTACTGAGATACGTAATTTTCTTGGTTTAGCAGGTTACTATCGCGGGTTTATCGAAGGGAGTAGAAGTGTAGATATTTAAGGGGAAATGTGGTAATTGCATGAGAATAAGTGACGACATATGAGGGAAAACATAATAAGGGTATAATGATACTAGATAAAAGGGGAAAATAGGGAAAAGTGAGATCATTATGTTGGTACATAAAAAATTGATAGAAAAGAGAAAGAAGTTAGGGCATAGAGAGTCTCCAATGGTTAGCTTCCACTTACTTCCACAGAATCTACTTCTGAGTATCTGTGTGTTACCCATGTAGAGACACTATTCAAACAGAAAGGGTGAGTAATCATAAACAATTATAAAAGATATAAGAAAAGAAAGATTGTAAAACTAATATAAAACCAATCAACAATGTTAACATATAATAACTCGCACCCAAACATCATCAACATCGCATACAACCATAATTCAACACACAACATATCACCAACAAAGTTATGCAATGCCATATAAATGTTATGCACTGGACATCTGACTCAAATGCATGTAGTACCAAATCATTTCGCTCGTTGAACCGCCACTATAGGATCAGGATCCACCACCATAGGATCTTGGTTCCTATTGATCTGGGGCATAACAACATAGTTACCACAATCATAGGTAACACTTCACTGATTCCCTAGACAAAGAAATTAGCTACTCGCACTCGAACCACCACCATAGGAAACAAGGCTACATCATAATGAGAAGCTAAGTTCTGACATCATGGATGCATGATTTACAACATGCAACAACATCATCATCAACAACACATACACATTGGTCTACTCTTGACCGCGTATGCCAACATCTTCACAACAACAATAACACAATTCATCTCAATAACACCATTATATCAACATCAAGATAACAACATTATCAACATCAACATAATAACAATATTGATTAATATTACTAAAACCAACAACAACATCAACTTCAGTAACTCAACATCTCAACAATATTATAGTATCAACATGACAACATCATTATCACATAACATTATTATAACAATATAACAATTCATTAACCAAACATATAAACTAACAAATTCATCGACACAGTAGGTGTAGAAATAATATTTAAACATTTCACCTATTACTACTATCTTATATCTCTGAGAGTTATCTTTCTAACGCTTCAAATAGGGCATCATTTGGACTTAAAGATCAAAAGTTATGAGGCAAAACGTCAAAGCAAGTCAAGTTAAAAACAACATATGAACAATCAAATTCACATAAATAGTGGACATAATAATATTGCTCAAACAATTTACCTATCTATATCATTTTATAGATTTGTGCGTAAGCTTCCTAACACTTCAAATGACTATTCGTTTGGATACACAGTTAAAACATTACGGTCAAAATGGCTAATTTGGTGAAAATTCAAATTCTGACAGCTTTTATGTGATGGCGCATAACCTGCATATGTCAACACATGTGTCAATTTAGGGAGCTATGTGTCGATGCATAACACGTATGTGTCGACACATACTGTACGTTTTTGCATAAATTCATATTTTGATGCACCCAATGATTAACCTTATACAATCACTCAAACACTTCCTAACATAAAAATAACTTATTTCTAACGTGTATTGACATACTACTAATACCACATAATTTTTCATGTTTTCAATTCATGAATATACATCGAATCCAATAAAGTTCATAAGATACATCAACAACAAATCATCTTAGAATAGCAACATCATCAATTATCCTCAAATTTCACAACACACAACATACATACATAACACCAACATAAAGAATTTCACAATTTCATCAATATTCACATAAACCAATATCAATCAAGATAACTAAAACCCTACATCTAGTCTTCCCTCGTATCAATCATTATTTAAAATCATTACTCACCCTTACCTCAGAATTCTTCTAGAAACGCTTCTTCAAAGTTTACAAATGGATATCCCCTTGATTCTTCTATGCCCTAGCTTCTTTCTCCCTTCTTTCAAATTTTCATGTACCAATAGAATGATCTCACTTTTCCCTATTTTTCCCTTTTTATCTAGTATCACTATACTCTTATTATGATTTCCCTCATATGCCCTCACTTATTCTCATGCAATTACTTCACTGCCCATTAAATCTCTACACTTCTAATCATTTATTTTCCTCATTATTTTATTAAATAACCACATAAACTATTACTTAATTATTCTAAATAATTCTTAAGGACTTATATTTCACCCAAAAGTCTAATCACCACAACAAATCAGAAATATTTCATGAATAAATACAATAAATCACTAATATTCATAAATAAACCCATAAACATCATAATTTCTAAATTTGGGGTGTTACACTTAGCATCTATTAATTGCTAAGAATTCCTAATAAAGAAAACAAAGAGAGAGAATCACTATCAGCATTACAAATGCTCTCACAACTCCCCAATTCCAAAATCTATAAAGGCACAACCATTCTTTAATGTTTTAAAAGCCTTAATAAACATCATTAAAGGAGAAATGGATAAAAAGAAGTAGACACATACCTGCAAATAAGGATTGAGATATTGAGCTCCATATGACTGAAAGGCATTGATGCTTTTGAAGGTTTCTAAGGAAATTTTTTGAGAGCTTCAGATACAAGGATATGCAAAAGAGTAGAAAGGTTAGAGATGAACCCTTTGTATAGAAGTCTAAAGGGTATCCATAGGGGTGAGCAAGTGTCTCTTCCTAGATTTCCCAAAAGTAACAGAAAATTCTCCATGTTTCTGACACGTGTGGGGGTTAAGACCAATTTTGATTCTCGAGACTAAATCATTATTGATCGCATTTAATGATGCGTGCGTGTTCCATCTTAACTAACATTTTGATATTTCCCTCATCTGACATTCGAGATTCAACTCAACTGACATTTTAGGATTCATCCATTGACACATGGAAGTCTACTCCAGGCCACATCTAGAAAAATTGCCTCAGATATGCTTGAGGGACTCACCTAGGTACACCTGAGGGACTCATCTAAATAAGGAGAGACAATTAGGATAAACCACTTATCTCTTTTTAAGCCCTCCTACTCGAGGGACTGCGTATTGGTATATTTTTAAATGGATCACAAAAGGGGGAGTATTAAATTATCTAAGAAGAGACAATGTGATATATCTCCCCTAGCAACACATTTATCAGATCGAGCCCGTGTCATTTAGTTGTGGCACCAATTTCTTACATTACTCTTCATTTATGAAAACATGGTGGCGATGTATCCATATCCATAACGGTACGGGAGAGGAAGTCAAAAAATGGGGAGCCACATTCTCCTGAAGAATAGGAGAGTTGATTGCCCATATGTCATACTCTTAAGACTGGGCATTACTCGCTTGGAGCCTAAGAGTCATTCACAAGGGATTCCCATAAATACCTCAACACTGAGGTTGAGGAGGACATTCAATTCAACCGTTAAACACATGTATATATAGTTTCTCACCTTCTCTACGCGAGCTTGCTCAAACACTACAACAACTCTAAAAATCCTCTGGCACCCCTTAACCACTAGGGATTTTCATGTATTTACTTTTAGCAAGTACATATGACAATATCTCACTAGTGGAGTAAAAAAAAATCTTTTAATAATGACCTGAAGTATTTAAGATTAATTATTACACAAAAATGGATCTATGTAATATTTTTGGGATTCTTACACTATTATAAATAATATATTTTATGATAATAATTTCACGTCACATAACAAAAAACCGAGGTGAAATACTTGTACGCGCCATGTTTTTTTTATTTCTAAAACAATAATTTATTTCGTAGGTTTTCATTGAAAACCGAGTGGAAAACTAATTCAGGGTACATGCTTCGAATTCCAGCAACTTTAGTTTATGTTTTTATTTCATTAAAAGTGGTACCTTCCTTCATATTTGATATATATAAAAGTGGTGCCTACCTACATAGTTGTTGTTTAGATTGAGATTGAATGTCTCGTTGTTGTTATTTAGTATTGTTTTTGAGTTATTGGTGTTGTTATTGTTCTTGTTTAGTTGTTCTACTTTGCAAAATTATGATTTATCTGTATGTTGATGTTTAGTTATTGTTATTGAGTTTGAGTTTTTGATTGATATAGAGATTATGTTTTTGTGATTATTTGTACAACAGTCGTCTTATTTCTTCGAACATGTCAAGAGAATATTATAGTAACAAAAAAACGTAATTGAATTTATTTTATCTAATGTCGATTGTTTGTTTCACTAAGCTCTCTTTGAACATATAAACTATTAAATTGATTTAGGAAATAATAATATAAAAAATTATGTTGTATTTGAAAAACATCTTACACTAATTAATATTTTTCGAGCATTTTTCATTTCATCATTCATCTCACATTTTTTAATGTTAAAATATCTCTCAATGCTTCTTGTTTTTGTTCAACTTTCTTCTATACTTGTTCATTTTGTAAAGCATCAAATTTTATGCCCTGAAGAATGAATTAGTAGAGAAAGAAATGTTGAATAAATAACTTGAAACATTAAACGAGATTCTAACCATTAACGAACGTGAGATGAATGATGAGTTGTAAGATGCTCGAAAATCATTGATTAGTGCAAGTTATGTTGGAACAAAATTTATTCATACTCCTTGGATTTTGATTATAACAAAGTATTTAAATAACAATAGGGTATACTAACATTTATTTAAGTATGCAGGATCACTAAGCTAGTAATTAACTTGATACTGACCCAGTTAAATAGATTATGAAGAAGAAGCATTTGACTAAGATTCTAATGGATCAGAATCCAATTTTCACATAGAACCTCAGCGTCTGGTGACTCAGCCTCTGATGAGCTGGAAACATAGTACAACGCCTCTGGTCCATACTTTATGTAAAGCAGCTCCATCTTGTGTAGACTCAGATTATGGAGAAAGTCAACTAAGGATTCTAGCGCAAGGCTCTCGGAAACTTCTTCTTCAGCAAGGTCACTTGTGCAAGTTATCCTCCAACATCTCTTTTGTTCCCTCTATATAAGGAGCTGAAGATTCAAAGGAAGATACACCAATATAAAAAAAGTTATCACAACAAAGAACAAGAAATTTTTCAATCTCTAAGATTTTGTACATAGTTGTTGTGTTGCACATAGTCTTGAGATTTCTTACCCTTGCATATCTTAGAAATCTCAAGTAAAAAGGTCTTTGTTTGTGTTGTATTATTTGTACCTCTGATTGAATATCAAATACATCTTGTTGTAATCTTAAAAATTTTATTTAGAATTTGTAAAAGTATTAGATATAGTGTTTGAGCAAGGAAATCTCAGACAAAGTGTTTGAGCAAGGATGTCTCAGACAAAGTGTTTGAGTAAGGAAGTCTCAGACAGAGTGTTTGAGCAAGGAAGTCTCTTTTAGGTTTTGATTGAGCAAGGAAGTTCCAATGAAGTCTCTTTCAGGTGTGATTGACCAAGGAAGTCCTTAAATGATATGCTCATACAAGGAAGTCTCTTTAAGGTGTGATTGAGCAAGGAAGTCCTTAAATGGTATGTTTATACAAGGAAGTCTCATGGTGTGATTAAGCAAGAAAATTTTAGATTGATTTGTCTAAGCAGGTTGTAATCAGGATCTGATTATAGTGAAAATATCTCATGGATCAAGTGGAATGAATTACTCTCGTTATAGAGGAGCCATGATAATTTTTATAGGTGGTTTTATTTGTTGCTTATGCGCTTTAATCCTTTCCGCTGTAATTCACTCTTGCTTAGAATCTGAACTTGGTCAGATTTAGAAGTTGTTGTTCTAAGAAGAAAAAGTTTACCAGATACACAATTCGACCCTTCCTCCTTTGTGTATTTTTCTCACCTTTAAGTTGTTCTTAAAATATAACATAATTGTTTATATAACTATTTTGTAAACAAATTTGAAAAGTTATATGTTCAGTTAGGGGTGCCAGAGACTAGCCGTTATCGCAAACAGAGACGCGGTCGAGAACAGTTGTGGTCTCGTCGAGCCAGGGGTCAACCGACTACGCGACCACAACTATCAGGCAGAAGAGAAACGTGTCCTTTGTTAGTCTTAGACTGACTGGGTCAATGTTTATAGATCGTTCTAGAGAAATACTAAATTAATCCGTACTTAATCGTTGGTCCAATTCAGAACAATACTAATTTATTATGATTGTTTAAGTCACAAGTTAATGAACGTAAAATAGACGGACTAAAGTAAAACAAATGCAAGATGTAATTTGATAGAAAGAAACTTGGAGTTAATGAGCTGAAATGAGTACACTATAAGGCAGGAGTTTATATAAAGGAATATAATTTCAAAAAACCAATTTGTTGCGGTTTATTTGTGTTACATAATATAATCCAAATTCCTAATTCAAATTAATATTTGCTTCAAATCTCAAGCTTCTACTTCATGAGGAGAAGGATGATGTATGTTCCTTCATACATTTTTAGATTGTCTCGGAAATACATGCTTGATTTTATGACAATTTTAAACCTTTAAAGATTGCAACATCCACATTATGTTGGAAATCCACCAATACTTTATGATGAATTTCGACCACCACTGATGATTAGTTATGACAAACAAAGAAAAGAACACTAGAAATATTTTTGCAAAATTTCTATTCTGCCCACAAACTGTGGAATCTTTATTAATTCACTTTGCAACTGCAAAATACTGTGAATGACTTGATTACAAAATAGGGGTTACTCCCTCTATTTATAGATTTAGGTTAGCTTGCTCCCTAAGCTAAACCCAAGCCCAAAATATCTCTTTACTAAATCAAATCTAATCTAGATTTAAATTCAAATCTATTTAAATCTAAACAAATCAAATCTTCTTTTGACACATATGAATTACAATTTAACACACCACCTAATTCATTGTGTCTAAACTGTCTATGTTCATCATGGTCCTTAGCTTTTTGAACACTTCGACCTGCACTCCCTTCGTCATGATGTCTGCAATCTGATTCTCAATTCTGCAGTGTTCCAAATTCATCTTCCCATCTCCTACCTGCTCTCGAAGATAATGGAACCTCATTTCGATGTGCTTACTTCGACCATGTGCTATTGGGTTCTTTGCCAGATTGATAGCTGACATGCTGTCTATCTTCATGGTAATTGCTCCATGATTTTTCCCTGTTATCTCTTCGACCAAGTTCACCATCCAGGTTGCTTGACATGCACAGAGAGAAGCAACTATGTATTCTGCTTCGCATGATGATAATGCCACTACTGGTTCTTTTCTCGAACTCCAAGCAATTGTTGCACCACCTAGCATAAATACATATCCTGCTGCTGACTTTCGATCTTCAGCATCACTACACCAACTCGAATCAGTGTATCCCACTAACTTGCATTCTTTTCCTTTATCAACTGCAGGAAACAAAATTCCATAATCGAAAGTTCCTTTAAGATACCTTAGTATCCTCTTCACAGCTGCTAGATGTGATACCTTTGGCTTCTGCATGAATCTACTTACCATACCTACACTGTATGCTAAGTCAGGTCTTGTATGACAAAGGTATCTCAATGATCCAATAAGTCTTCTGTATTGGGTTGGATCAACATCATCTTCATCAGCATCTTTCGACAGTTGCAGTCTTGGTTCTGCAGGTGTCGAAGTTGCGTTGCATTCTTCCATCTCAAACCTCTTGATAATTTCTCCTGCATATCTTCTTTGATGCATCATCAAACCTCTACTGCTCTTGTAGAATTCGATACCAAGGAAATATGAAATCCCACCCAAATCAGACATTTCGAATTCCTTGCTAAGGTCAACTTTGAAGTCTTAGATCTCACTCTTGCAGCTACCTGTTATCAACAAATCATCTACATAGAGACATAGTATAAGCAATTTACTCTTGCTTCTTCTTACATATACTCCATGTTCAGTTATGCACTTCTCAAATTCCTTCTCCCTTAGAAAACTGTCAATTTTCTTATTCCAAGCACTTGGAGCTTGTTTCAAACCATACAGGGCTTTATGTAGCTTGTACACCTTTCTTTCTTCGTCATGTTTCACAAACCCAACTGGTTGTTTAACATAGACTTCTTCATCTAAGGGTCCATTTAGGAATGCACACTTCACGTCCATCTGACATATGTGCCAACTGTTGATTTCTGCTAGACCAACAACCAGTCTGATTGTTTCGATCCTAGCAACAGGTGCAAAAACTTCGTCGAAGTCTATTCCTTCTTTCTGTAGAAATCCTTTCGCCACAAGTCTTGCTTTGTGTCGAGTTACTTCACCTTTCGAATTCGTCTTCACTTTGTATACCCACTTGACATCAATTGCCTTCTTGCCTTGAGGCAATTCGACAAGTGACCAAGTGTTGTTGTCTTCGATAGACTTTACTTCTTCGTTCATTACTTTCACCCACATCGAATCCTTTAATGCTTCAGCTGCATTAACATGTTCGACATCTGCATAGAAAGCATAATGTACTAGCTCACCTTCATCATCTATCACATCATCTGATGTAATCACACAATCTTGCAATCTTGCAGGCATGCGTCCTGTTCTTTGAGGTCTGCTTGTACTGGGTATATCTGCTGGCTCCTCTTGTCGAACTTCTCTTTCGACTTGAGTTTCTGGCTCTTCGAATAAGATTCCCACTGAATCTTTCTTGACATTTGTAGTCCAATCCCATTCTTTGAACTCATCTATGATCACGTCCCTGCTGATCACAATCTTCTTGTTCTCTGGATCGAACAACTTGTAGCCTCCTGTCGAATGATATCCAACTAGGATCATTTGACTTGACTTGTCATCAAGTTTCTTTCTCAACTGATCTGGCACATGTCTATGTGCAATAGATCCAAATACTTTTAGATGACTTAAGCTAGGCTTCACACCAGACCAACATTCTTCTGGAGTAATTCCTTCTAGCTTCTTTGTAGGACTTCTATTCAAAATGTATGTTGCATTCGAAACAGCTTCACCCCAGAACTCTTTGGGTAAATTCTTGCCTTTCAACATACTTCTCACCATATTCATGATGGTTCGATTTTTCCTTTTTGCAATTCCATTTTGCTGTGGAGTATAGGGTGGCACCGCCTCATGCACAATCCCTTCCTTTTCACATAATCTGTCGAAGTCTTTCGACACATATTCTCCTCCACCATCAGTTCTCAAAACTTTGAGCTTTCGACCACTTTGTCTTTCGACCATGGACTTGAACTTGGTGAATACTTCGATCACTTCACTTTTCTTCTTGATCAGGTAAGTCCATAGCTTTCGACTGGAATCATCTATGAATGTAACAAAGTATTTGTTACCTCCCATCGAATCCACCTGAATTGGTCCACATACATCAGAGTATATGACTTCGAGATTAGCCTTCGATTTGCTTCCTGCATCCTTGCTGAAGCTGTTCTTGTGTTGCTTCGCCTGCACACATTCTTCACATACTTTGTTTGGAATGTCATTTTCAGGCAATCCTGAAACCATATTTCTTCTCTTCAAATCTCTGATGTCTCTGAAGTTGAGATGACCTAGTCTATAATTCCATATCCATTCATCTCTGCTAGCTGCAGTCGAAAGGCACTTGTGCTCCATCACATTTAGTTCAATCTTGAAGGTTCGATTCTGAGACATAGGAGCCTTCAAGATTACCCTCCCATTTATATCAACAACTCTTATCAACTTATCTTTGATTGACACTTTATAATTCTTTTCGACCAACTGCCCTATACTGAGAAAATTGCTCTTCATGCCTGGTATGTACAATACATTCGGAATTACTGACTTCTTGCCATCTTTCCTCATGATCATAACATCACCAATACCTTCAGCTGCTAGTGTGTTGTCATTTGCAAATTTTACCATATTCTTCGTTGAGGGTTTTATATTGACGAACCAGTCTTTCCTTCCAGACATATGTGATGAACATCCTGAATCCAAGTACCATTAGTCCTTGAATCTGTCTTCATCTCTTGTTGTGACCATCAGCATCATCTTTTCTTCTTCTTCATGTTTTGCAAGCTTTGCATCAGTTTCTTGATTCTTTCGTTTTTCTGGACAATCACTCGAATAGTGACCATACTTCTGACAATTGTAACATTGAATGTGACTCTTATCAGGTTTTCGACCACCATCTCTTCCTCTGTTTACAGCACCACCTCTTTGGTTGCCTTGGTGTGGTTTCTTTGATTCGACACGTCTCCTTCGATTTGGTTTCCTCTACCATTCGATTTGTTGTAGCCACCTCTACTTCTGTCGAAATACTTTCCTTTGCCTTTGGTCTCTTTTGCTGAATGTGCCTGCAAGGCCACATCACTCTTCGATTTTCCTGCAGCTCTTTCGTTCATTCTTTGTTCATGAGATTCGAGCGTCCCTTGAAGCTCTTCCTTTGTCAATTTCGACAAGTCTTTTCCCTCTTCGATCGCCACCACTATGTGGTCGAACTTAGGAGCTAAGGATCTCAGGATCTTCGAAACAACAACTCTTGTTGTTAATGTTTCTCCACATGTCTTGATTTGGTTCACTAGTTTTGTAACTCTAGTGAAGAAATCAGATATGTTTTCACTGTCTTCCATCTGAAGCAGTTCATAGGTTCTTTTGTGAGTTTGTAACTTCACTTCTTTTACCTTCTCAGCGCCTCCAAAAGATTTCTCCAGGATCTCCCAAGCTTCTTTTGCAGATTCTGAATCACTAATCTTTTTGAAGTTGTCTGGGCTGACACATTGATGAATTATAAACAATGCTTTATAACTCTGTTTCTCAGATTCTGTATATTTCTTCTTTTCTTCTTCTGAAGCGTTTTCGCCAAGCGCTTCGACTCCATCTTTTACAAGGTCCCAAAGGCCTTGACACCTTAATAGGACTTTCATCTGTTTGCACCAATTCTCATAGTTGTCAACTTTCAGAATTGGCAGCGTTGCTGGATAGTTTGCATTCCCATAATTTGTCATCGTGAATTCTTCAATCGTTCTTGATTGATACTTCCCTTGAATCGTAACACAAGCTCTGATACCAGATGTTGGAAATCCACCAATACTTTATGATGAATTTCGACCACCACTGATGATTAGTTATGACAAACAAAGAAAAGAACACTAGAAATATTTCTGCAGAATTTCTATTCTGCCCATAAACTGTGGAATCTTTATTAATTCACTTTGCAACTGCAAAATACTGTGAATGACTTGATTACAAAATAGGAGTTACTCTCTCTATTTATAGATTTAGGTTAGCTTGCTCCGTAAGCTAAACCCAAGCCCAAAATATCTCTTTACTAAATCAAATCTAATCTAGATTTAAATTCAAATCTATTTAAATCTAAACAAATCAAATCTTCTCTTGACACATATGAATTACAATTTAACACATTATACATAACAATTTTAAATTTGTTTTTAGTATTATGATTAGTAATAAATTCAATTTTTCATAAATATATCAACACTTTTTTTTAAGGAAAATATATATTAACACTAAAATGGTATGAAAAATGTCTCTTTTAGGATGCATTTATTTTATGGATTTTAGATTAATTTTTAAAAATGTGATTTTACTTTTTTGCATTTTCATATTTGTTTTAAGTATATATATTTTTTGCCTTGGAATTTTTTATTTCCATGAGTTTAATTTGTACTTGATTTTTTCGTTTTTCATTCTAATGTAATATAAGATGAGAATATTCTCATGAGAATAAGAGATAACCTTTAATAATTTCTCACGTCTATTTATTTATTTCATTTGTTTTTATTTTAAAATATAAAAAAAATATATTTCATAAATATTCCTGAAAATTTATTATATTTATCAAACAAAATGATAAGAATAAAATTCTTGATAATGATGTTCTCGAAAATAATATTTTCAGAATTAAAAGTTTTAATACTTGAACAAACACACTCTTAAAATTTCTTAGTTTAAATTTAAAATTTTTGTTTTAATCAAAATTAATTTTACATATATAGACTTTAGAGGTAAATTCACTTATTTTTAATCAAAATTAATTTTTGGTATCATATAGACAGAGTCAATGAATGTGGTGCACATTTAGGAAGATTTTCAAAGTTAAATGAGGATCGAAACCTTAACTTACAAATGTAAATATATCTGATACATTTCCTTCATCGTATCAATGCTGGTGTATAAAGATTGTGATATCACAAGATGACTTTTATTGACAATGGTTAAATAGGTAAGCAAATTAGATGTTGTGTCACTACCATCTAAACTTTTCATGAGTTAAGAGTCATGCTCCTTCCCACTAGTGGGTTGACGAGTTCAATTTGGACTTCAACTTTTGATGAGAGCTACTCCTACCTAACAGCTAAAATTAAATATCTAAAGTGATATTCATGAGTACAAAAAGTGAAAATTTGTCTTTTTGTGCTTGTTTGTTTTCACATTTGTTGTTTGAAATCGTTTAAGATCTTGTTTTAAAGATGATAACAACCAACCACAGAATACGAGTAACAATTGTGTTCAGAACAGGTAGGGTATTTTGTTCAAAAAAAAAAACAAGTAGGATTTTGACTTCATCGAACTTGGAGTTAAAGTTAGGGGAAACACCTCCCCATATGACCATATCTATATGGACTCATATTTTAGACTTTTTTACCAATCTGCACCATTTTGAAGTGTAATATCAAAATGTTTCAGATTAAAAGAAAATTTATTATTTTCAATGGTGTTAGCATCCTTACCTTTAAATGGCCGAGGGAACACTAAATATGAAGACCCTCAGCCAACCATTGGTCCAACATAAAATTTTTATTTTATTTTATTTTATTTTATTATTTTATTGTTTAAAATAGTTATTTTAACTTATATTATTATATAAATTAAAATTTAAATAATAAATAATAAATTGATTATAAAGACCGATTTATTCAAAAGAGTTATCCGATTTAGTCATGAGGTTTGACCAATAACCTAGTGGTTTGATCAATGAATTAGTGATTCAATATTTTTGTCAGTTTGATGATTGGTCCGGTTTTTAAAATATTAATTTTAATTATAAATTAAACAGTGAGAGTTGACTATAATCGATAAAAATCGACAAATCAACGACTTTGAAATTTTGTAGGTGTTATGATTTTTTTAGAGATAAGTCATTCGGTTCATTCACGTTAATAGCTATATAGTTTGTTATACATATCAGTTTATTCAACCAAGTTATCTGATTTAATCATGCGGTTTGACCAGTGACCAAGTGACTTAGTGGTTCGACCAATTGGGTTAAATAATTTTTTAAATTTATAATTAAAACCAATGATTTAAAAATCGGACCAGTTGTCAAACTGACGAGAGTATTAGGTCACTGGTTCATTAGTCAAACCACTGGGTCACTGGTCAAGCCGCATGATTAAACTGGATTAAATCAAATATCTCAGTTGAATAATCTAGTTTGTATAACAAAATTATATTGTTATTAAATCGATCGAACCAGATGACTCGATCTTTAAAAAAGACATAACACCTACGTGTTGTAACCAGTTTAAAATTAAGAGTCGTCACCATTAATTTTTATCCTAAGACGGGAATATGACAGAATAAACCTAATTGATGATATAGAGATTCTAAGTTCTTGACTCACTTTAGACGAAGGGAAGGTGTTAGGCACCCTTCATCTACTTTGTTCACAAAGATCCTAGGGTTTAGGTTTAAAGCTTAGGAATAGGATTTTAATTTTTTAGTTAGGGGAACTCGCCATGGTTTTTAAGTCGTATGCCTACGTATCCTCTTATGAGGAATCAAAGTCTCAATTAATAGTTCGTAGTGTTTGGTTATTTTTTTTATGGATTGTGAAAATATTTGGAATTAATCCTTGAACCAAGTTTGGATTAAAAATAGCGGAATCGTAGACGCAATTCACAATTAATATAAAATAGATTCACAATCCTTTTTGAAAATATCTTGAATTTCAAATTATGTTAGTAAAAAATGTTAGTATTTGATTGATTAGTTGTATTAGAGTATGTTATGCAATATGTAAAAAACAAATTTGAATGAGAAAAAGATTTAATGCAATTAGAAAAATAGGATTAGTGTTTTAAAAATAGTTTGACTAATAAATAACTATTTTATAATATATATTAAATATTTTTAATAAAAAAATCTAATAATTATTTAGTAATTATGCAAAAATTATTTAATGCAAAAATACAAAAAATATATGAAATAAAAATAAGAAAAAAAATCAATTAAAACAAGAAAATACAATTAAACAAATTTATTAATTAAAAAAAGAGTGTAAAAGTTAAATATAAAGTGTATTTTGTTATTCAAAAGAAACTAAAGTCATTTTTTAGATTTTTGTATTTTTCTATTATTTTTTTTTTGTATTCTTAATAATGAATAAAAGTTAAGATAAAAAAAAATTCTTTTAGTATTAATAATAAGCTGAAAAGTTAAAATTAGAAAAAATAATTTTAAGTTAAAAAAAAAGGTTTTCTATAATAATAATAATAAAAAAGCTTAAGGTTAAAAAAGTGTCTTTTTAGGATTAAAGAAAATGTCCTTTTATAAAAAAAAAAGGTGAAAATAAAAATAATAAAAAACACGAATATCATAAACCATAAACAAAACAAATAGCAATCAAACAATCAAACCAAAACACAAACAAGAATAAATTATAATCTACATCAAATACAATATTCATACACATGTTTAAAGATATAAAAAAATATCAACTTAGAATGTCGTGACCAAATTAAGTTGCTCTCTCCATCCTTCTTTTCCTTTTCTTTGTGCTCTTCTCCTTTCTCCTTCAGTGTAAGATTCCCTTTTTTCTTTTGGTACAAGATCTCTCTTTTTTCAGATTGATGATGGAATGAAGACCTTAGGTCTTAGTTGTTGTTGTTCTTCGATGTGAAGAACAACAACTTTTAGGAGAACTCTAGTTAATTGTTGATCTGCAAATGATTATTGATTCTCTAAATGATTGTTGATCCTCCAAATGATTGTTGATGAATTTTTTTAGGTGTTTTGTTCAAAACCCTAAAATTAACCAAGAGAGTTGCATAGAAAGAATGTTTGTGAGAGAGGGATAGAAAATTGTTGATGTAATTGTTGATGAAAAATTATGGTGAAGAGAGCCCTATTTATAAATTTGAAATTAGGTTAAAGACACCTCAAAAAGAAAATAGTCCACACCAAAAAAAGCCCAAGGTTTATGGTTTTATCTTGGTTAGCAAATCTACAAACTCTGACCAATGAGAAATCAGTTTTGTCAACATGTGACCAATCAGAAAGTGACAAATCATGTGATTTTGTTGTTTTTATATTTTTTTATAATTTTTTGGTTATTTTTTAATTAAAAATAAAAAAGTGAAAAAAACTATTTTTCAAAATTTATTAATTAAAAAATACGAAAATAATAATTTAATAATAAAAAACTGATTTTTTTTTGGGAATATTTATACCAATTGAGATTTGATTGAAATTTTGAGGACAAAATTATGAACCTAGACACTTTTGTGATTTTTCTCAATATTATGATTGATTTGGTGATTAATAAAAATTAATTTTGAAAGATTTCAATTATTTTTAACAACTTGACTATTAAGTGTATAAAATAAAAGATTTAAATAATTTTTTTTTTAAATATCCTTAAAATATAAAACGAAAATAATAATAAAATAATTGAAAAATGACTTTTTTATCCTTATAATGACCATCCACTTACTTGCAAGTCTTACTCTCTTACCAACAGTGATATGCCATTCTATTCGAGATAAAAAAGCATATAGAAACATATGAAGATGAAAAAATATTTTGTTATTTTAAAAATACAAATAATTTAAAATAAATTATTATATATTTTAAATAAACAAAATAAATTACTGTTAAAGCAAATGTTATTAATACTCAAAAAAATTATGAAACCAAAAAATAATTTGAATATTTTAAAAACGAGGTGGGCAAATTTGGAGTATGACAATACTGAATTTCGAAATTTCAAAACTGTCGGTTTGTTGGTGTTGTACCCCAAAATTTGCCCTCTATTTTGCAAAACATTCCTCACAAAGGATCTCCAATGCTCAAGGATTCTCAAGAATTGATCAGACAAAATCACATTCGAAACACTAAGACCATAAATTAGGGTTTTGACTAAGAACGATTGATCATTGACTTTTTGACCTAATACATGACCTAATGGCTTGAAGCATAATCTCAAAGACTCAAACATAACATGTTGACCAATTTCATGGCTTAAATCATTTCTCTAGATCAGTGGATTGATAGTTGAAATTTAGTCAACTGATGAAAAGTCAACTAATACACCAAAAGTCAAACTTTGACTTTTTGGTCAACAATAAGTTTCAAAGATCAAAATTCATCAAGATATTCAAGAATATCAAGCTTGATCATTAAGAAGTCAAGAAAGTCAAAAGTCAATTTGAAAAGTCAAACTTTTCAAGACTTAGAAATTTTTCTAAGTGTTTTATACATGTTTATTTCATAACTTCATACCAAATTTTCACCATAATGCAAAATGATTCAAAGAAAACTTTCAACATGATAGTTGTAGATATTGATGAATTCTACAACTTTGTATTAGAAGGCTGGTGTCCAAAAAACGCTTAGATTTGAAGATATAAGCCCATGAAGTCATGACATTTTCATCTAACACTTAGAGAAATTTTCAACAGATTTTGGTCAGGATTTTATTCCTATTTCTTGGTATTTTTTCACATAGTTCTAAGATAATTTTATCAAAATGGCCAACATGAAAGTTATAGAGGATGTTTCAATCTTTCCAAAACATCCAAGAGCATAAATTTATCATACTTGAGCTAGGAGATTCAAGGGCATGAAGTTGGGCATCCATCCTTGAATTACAAGTCTTTTTGTTGAAGAATACATGATCCAATCTACATGCTATGCTGCATAATCTTATGTTGCAGGCCTTCTTGATTGCAAATCTCTCCATAATTTAATGTTTACACAAAAGCTTGAACCATTATCCAAGAGATACAAGCCATTATCCAAATAACTTGCCATTTTAGGTAAAAAGTTACCATTGCTATTCTTGAAAAGCAAGCTTGTTGGTATAAAATTTGTCTTGAGCTCATACCTTGTTTACTTCTGATTTTACTCCAACATAAATCATGGAAAGTAGTCCCTCTATACTAACAACTTAGGTACTTCATCTTGGAACCATGGAATACTTGACATAGTTTGATATTTGCATCCTAACCAAACCATAACATGTTGTCTTATAAACCTATTCAGCCCTTGTTCACAAACCTTTTGCCTATAAATAGAGGGAGCATTCTCAAGAGAAAATGAGAGAAAAATAGAGAGCTTCTTGTGTGTTGAAAATCCTCAAACCCCCCCTTTACTCTAAAAACCAGAACTGTCCACAAAAATCTCCATCTTTGAGCTTTGAAATCAAACCCTTTGAACCTCTCACACCTTGAAAGTTTTGTCCAAACAAACCATCCAAACACTTCACATATATCATATAGAAGTTGTTCAAACTCAAGAACAACTTCTGTAACATCACTATTTTCAAAACTCAAAAACAACCACCTGCAACTTGATTTCTCCAACTCAAACTCAAAGCACAAATTTCAGTTTCAAGGTAAGTTTTTTCTTGACTTTGAACTCTTCATAAAAATCATCATTAATGGTTAATTTGTGAAGATAAAAGTAGATATCATTGACTTGAAGCTAACCATTTTCTTGTTTTTTATTTTCACTAACCATGTGTTGATAACTGACTTTTACATGTAGCAAAACAATGACAGAAGTAAAAAATAGCAGTATGAGTCGATACGAAACACTATGAGTCAACACATATTATGTACAAAACAGGTTATGAGTCAACCCAAAATGCGCACGTGTCGATACAAAGCAGTATGAGTCAATACAAAATCCTTATGTGTCGACTCATACTGAGTTGTTTTGACTTCCAGGAGCTAGAAATGAGTATGAGTCGATACAAAACGTACATGTGTCGATACAAAGCAGTATGAGTCGATACAAAACCTTATGTGTCGACTCATACTGAGTTGATTTTGATTTCTAGGAGAAAAGAACAAATATGAGCCAATACAAAACAGATATGAGCCAACGCATGCGTCAATACATATAATTTTCGTATCAATGCATAAGCTCGTGTGTCAATACATAAAAAATTTCTTAAACCAATTTTTTTTCTTTTTTTACATTATCTTTATATTCCTTTATATTTTTATTGTCATTCAATATTCAATATGGTTGTAATATTATAATTATAACTTTATTGCTTTCATCCCCAATTCATAAACGTGTATCCCCATCCCCCAAAAAGATGTAATAGCATAGAACTTTAAAATTCTGCAATTTATCGCTTTCAATATTATGCTAGTAATTAGGGTGTGTATGGAAAGACTTAAAATCAATAAGTAGACAACCCTAATTCAAGACAAAAATACATGAAATAAATACACTCGCACACGCGCACCTATAGGATAATCCACACTTGTTGCCTTGAGAAAAATAGTCATGTCCCTCGAACGTGGGATACTTTAGCAATGACCCTCGAATACAAGATCGCAGTCCCTCGATGACCATTCGATGTTGCCTTTGGTAAAATGATCTTAGACCCTTATGAAAAATTTCTAAGGTATCCTACAATGTTGTCTTCTATGACTATACGACGACCCACGCTTGTCCCTTCACATCTAATGATAGAGCTTCTTATCAATCAATGGTAAGATATCAATATCTAAAGGAGGAGGGAATGAATTAAGAATTTTCGAGTAGGTAGAACGCTCATAGTTGCTTTCTCACAACCATTTTCAAAACAACATCATTTCAAACACACCAACACTTTCAAATGAAATATTTTCAAAAAGTCAACACTTTTGTATGCATTCTTATAGAGACTAGAATCATTACAAAGTTCGCCTAAACAAAGGCACTGTCCAAAAATACTTTCAAAACCTATCACAAACACATTTCAAACAAAGCATTTCAAAGTGAGCTAGCAATTAAGATCCCGTAGATAACTACAGATGAAAAGGGTGCTAACATCTTCCCTTTTCATAACCTACCCCCCGAACTCAAGAAAATTCTCAAAAGGTCTTTCCTGTTCTTTTCACCCTTTCCTTTATTGGATAAAAGAAAAGTCGGTGGCGACTCTTGCTATCCGCAACAATTGCGATAAAACTCAAAACACCCAAGTCAGTTCTCCTACCATATTACAGAACTGGAGACTCTACTGGGGGAGAAGATTAAAAGTGGGGTTATGTAATCGGTGGATTTAGAACTGACTGTTTAACGCTGGTTCGCGAAATGTCGCAGAAGCAAGAGTCGCCACCGTCTTTTATATTCTCCAACATGGAAAGGACAAAAGCACAGCAAAATTCCTTATGAGATAGTTTCTCGGTTCGGGAGGTAGATTTATAGAAAGGGAAGGTGTTAGCACCCTTTCTATCCATGGGCTCTTAGATACTTGCTCTTATGTTTTCAAAATGTTTGTTTGCTTTTCAAAATGTGAGTGGGTTTTGCAAAAAAGTTTCATTGAAAGATTTCTGAATAACTCTTGTATCTGTCCTCAAGAGTGTTTGAAAAATTGTTTTGAAAGCTTTTTGAAAGTGTCGGTGTGAAAAGATTTTTTGTTTGTTTTTTAGAAGAGAGCAAGTATCTACGAGTCATCTACCTACCCTAAGGAATCAGGCTGTGTAAATGTCCTTAAGGTAGTGCCATCCCACCATTGAGAGGTAGGTAGCACCACCGTTGGAGGTGTTCGGGTCAATTCGAGTGTAGGGACGGTGTGGTCACCAAAGCAACAGTAGGACACCTTAGAAGCTACCCTTATGTCATTGATCCTTTTTTAATCCGAGGCAACCGTTTCGAGGCAACTGTTCCGAGACAACTGTTTCGAGGAAACTGGATCATGGACATAAGGACTACTAAAACGTCCTATACTTGACGACCACATATCGAAGGCAACGAGTGAGGCGTACCCTAGAAGTGGTGTGTGTATTGGTGTGTTGTTTTCAGTTTAACAGTTATCTTTGATCATGGCATTTGTGAGCTACGAGTTATTTTTAATTGACATACATTCTTTCATACAAAGTTAGAATTTAAGAGTGCGGGAAATTAAAAGACGGAAAGATAAGAGCTACGCTATTACAAGGCGCAGGTCTATACATCGCCAAAATACAAAGACCCGTTTTTTGATAAAAGTGCGGAAAGTAAAAAAAAACCTAATTACTATTACATCCGGAAAGCAGTTACATAATAATCACCAAAAGAAAATAAATGCGCGAAAAGAATTAATATTGAACGTCCGAGGGTTTTGACCCTTTGCTTGAAATTAAACGAAATTAAAGTCTATTTAATTATTTAATTAAAGAAAAGTGTTTTTTTATGTTTTTTTGAAATAAAGAAAAGAACTTACAAGGAAACCCTAATTCTAGATTATTTTTAGTTATTAAAGAAAATATTAAAGTTAACCTAATTTACACTAATTAATTAATTTACATGTTTATTTACAAAAATAATAATTAATAATAATAATAATAAATAATGAGGAAAAATTAATTAAGAAAAAGATGAAAATGTCAAAAAACCTAATTCTATGCATTTTTATTTATTAAGGAAAGCGTCAAAATTAAAACCTAATTTAACTAAGTTAGTTATTGAAATTTATTTACAAAAATATTTTAATGGTGAAATTAAATAATAATTAAATATAAAACATTTTTTTGGTTTCTGATTTTTTATTATGAAAATTATTTTATGGTAAAAAAAACAATTAAAACATTAAAAAGAATTAGAAAAGAAAATCAAATAAAAAAAAGATGCAAACCAAAGGAGGTATCAGGCCCAGAATGGAGGTGTTTGGAAGTAATTCAGGCCCATTAGACAAAGGCCTCGTTTGACTTTCCAGATTGAGTGCATGCTGTTGACTGGAGTGTACTATGGAGTTCGTTCAGTGGCCATTGGATTATTGATCAGGACATCTGGCCAGCCAACGCGTGAGGACGCATGATGGAGCTTTGAAGGAGGCGCTGCACTAGAATACATTAAGACAAAAATTATGAATTATATGGGGGGACCTGGGAATCGAACCCAGGTCCCAATGCTTGCCAAGCGTGTCATCCACCAACTGAACTGCCAAACGCATTTGTATATATAATGGATAATAAATATAATATATGAAAAAGGACAATTATGTTGGAACGTTTAAAAAACGCGCTAAAGTTTGAATCTTCCAATCACGCCTGGACACCTCAGCTTTCTTCTTCGTTTGTACCTGCAATATGAAACAAGTAGCGGGGGTTTTAAACCCCCACAAACTAAAAGTCCTGAAAATAGCGATTAGAAGAGGAGGAAATATAAAAAGGGCGCGAGGGTATCATTTGCTTCTTCTTACTGCAACGATTCTGTCCATATAAGTTTGGAAGTCCAATTTTTCCATACAAGGAAAGCCCTAATTTGGATGTTCTGAAAACCTAATATTTTTCAATGGTAGATTTCGATTCAAGCAGTCTTAGAACAATTAAACATTACCAAAAGCTTCAGGGAGATGTTAGTAGCATAAATCAATAATCAAAACACATGAATGATGCGTGGAAATTAAAATCTGATCATGGAAATATTTGTGAGAAACGTGACTCTGTTCTACCGTTTCTTTGAGTGTGAGGATCTGTTCTTGATGCCAATAGCTTCCTAGCAATGTCAGTAATGCAATGGAAACGTTTTGAGGCCTTGAATTACCCTGCAAGTATAAAATCAGTTTCCAAGTTTTTGTTGAAAAGTTGCAAATTGGTTATGGCGTGTGAGCATCTTTTTCGTGTCTTTCTAAATAGGGTTCACTCTTGCATAAGTATGTGAAGTAAATTAGGTCAAAACCAAGCCCATGGATCCATGAATTTATGATTTGAATATTTGATTTTCAATCATGAAATTTCAATCTTTTTTTCAATGAAACTTTGCCAATTATGGAAGATCTTGTCTTGTTGATTGATGCACGAAATCCTTAGCATATTTGGAGTATATTTGCTGCATAAAAAGATTTGAAAAAACATATCTTTGAATTTTCTCATAATTAAATCTAATTAAATGAATTAATATAAATATAAATTCAATTAATTAATCAAAAATAAGAAAATAAATTATTTTGAGCTCAATGGGTCGTGCATAGGCTTTGAGTAATGATTCAAGAAAGAATTTGAGGCCCATTGGCAAATTTGAAGCTTTTTGGGCAATGTTGACTTTTGAAAGTTCCCAAAAATTTCCCAATTTCTCCAATGCATATCTTGCTCAATTTTGAGGCTATGATCATGTTCTTGGACATTTTGGAAAGGTCTTGAAGTCCTCTAACCAATGCCTTTGGTCCCATGTCATTTTGATTTACCAATCGCAAGTTATGGTCTTTGACTTAAAGTGCCTTTTTGTTGACTTTTGAAAATGACCTATAATGTTGAAATTGATAACTTTTTGTGAGAGCATTTATTGGACTTGGAATGTGAAGATGAGTTATAGTAAATGTCATCCCCTTCAAAATGAGCTTTGGATGGGATTTTGCTGATAAACCATGAAGAAGTTATGCCTTGGTCAATTTGCAGTTGACTTTTCAGCTGTCCAAAAATAGAAACTTTTGCATCTTGAGACTTTTTGAGCCATGCTTTGAGAATCATGATCAAGACTTGATCAAATGATGATTGTGGCTTCAAAACAAGATTTTGACCAAAATTTTTGACTTTTGACTATCAAATGACCATTTTGCCCCTACAGTTGACTGTGAAGCAATTAGGGTTTTTGATTGTGCAACTTGATGCTGTGAGTCTTGAAACTTGACATATGGATGCTTGACAATGTATATAGGCATATGGGACTTGATTGGACCCTTAAAAACCTCAATTTCTTTGCAAGAACAGAAACCCTAATTTTGACTGTGTTAGGAGGCAATTGGACTGTGCAATCCTTGAGAGATTTTGAACCATCTGGAGATAGATCTTGGCAAATCTTGAAGAATATGGGAGGGAAAATTTTGGGGTACAACAGGTTACCTTAGAGATTAGATCACCTTTAAATGCTTTCAGTGTTTGACTTGCTTGCTTTATATTTTAGGTCCTTGTTTGGGTTTTGTATTGATCCTCTACCCGGATCTGGGAACATTATTAGGTAAGTAGCAATAGATTGTGGAGATTGTACAATGTAGACCGATATGGTTCAATCAATATCTACGTTAGTGTGACACATTTGTAGGTACCAATATCCTTTGTGTTGAATTAAGGAGAATACAGGGCCACTGTATGGTGTCATGAAGCACTAACTGACCTTAGAATCTTTAATTGAACAACTTGGCCATTATGAATTAGTGAGATAGTCGGTTTCGGTGGAAAGCTGAAAATTGGTTGATACTCGATGCTACACTCGTTGAGATCGAACTTTCGGGATATTTTGGCCACAAGAAAATATTGATTGTGCTAAAACAATGCCCGACGAAGAAAGATCAATGATATTGAGATTCCTTAGAACCCGGTTACTTTCTAGGACATGTTGAACCAACTAAAACTTCAAGAGGGTACTTACCTATAAACCCCATGCAAACCTAAACCTAAGGACTTGTTTGCTTTGCTTGTATATCTTTATTTGCACATAACATCATGACATCATACCATATCATTTTCAATAACCATTTCAAGGATCTTTAGGGTTTGTGATGCAGGGTTATATTGAATTATACATCTATCAAGGGGTAAGAGGATTTATTTTCCTCTAGCCAAATGTTGTCAAAAAACCAAAGAGTCAAGGGATATGACCCACTTGACATGGTGAGCTTAATTCTCATAGAAGGACATTCAATGATACGAAGTTCTTCAATCAAAGCTGTAGTCAAAATTTAAATTTTAACATCTTCTTGTGTTTACCCCACGAGATCCTTGATAACATGCATCATATCATAAGCAGGTTTTATGACATAGGTTTCCCCATCTTTTATTGTTTATTTCAGTATAAGATGGATCTCGAGCAAAATATGAAGGACTTGCAGACACAAAATTCTCAATTTCAAGAAACATTGCTTAACTTGGCCAAAGGGCAGCAAGAACTGATGTCACATTTGGTTGCAAAGAAAAAGACCAAGAAGAAGGCTTTGATCAACACGGGGAAGAGATTCAAGGGCCCCGTTAGACAAGTTCAAGTGGTAGAAGACTCCTCTGAGGAGGATGAGAATCAGGATGAAGATGCAAGGAGCACCCTTATTGGGGGTGGTAACAATCCAATCTGAGGATGAGGAATATGTTGACGAACAATATCCACCGGCTGAAGACAAGTATAAGCAACTAGAAGACAGATTGAAGGCTGTGGAAATTCAAGTTGTGCCTGGCTTGGATTTTGGTGATTTAGGTTTGGTGCCTGGGATAGTCATTCCCCACAAATTCAAGATTCCAATCTTTGCCAAGTACGATGGTGTCTCGTGCCCTAAGCTTCACTTAAGATCTTACGTCCATAAAATTCAACTGCATACCACTGATAAGAAGTTGTGGGTGCACTTCTTTCAAGAGAGCCTGTTTGGGACTCAATTGGAGTGGTTTTACCAGTTAGAAGGTTCCAACATCCATACCTGGGAGGACTTGATCATCGCCTTCTACCGTCAATATCAGTACAATGCTGATCTGACGCCAACTAGAGTGCAGTTACAAGGAATGGCCATGGGTTCCAACAGGGCTTCAAAGAATACGCCCAAAAGTGGAGAGACCTGGCTAGCAGGGTGCAACCACCCCTAACTAGCAGGGAGCTGGTTGATATATTTATGGGAACTTTGACATGACCTTTCTTTAATCACCTAATCGGAAGCTCTTCGGTTAGGTTCATTGAGCTGATTCTAACTGGGGAACAAGTTGAAAATGGAATCTGAAGCAGAAAGATCCAAATGAATGCATTTTATGATACTCAGAAGAATCCATACAATGGGAAGAAAGAGTCCAATATTGTGTACAGCCAGAAGGGTCGTAACAAGAATAACCACGACCAATCTGTGGAGGCAGTCCTGATCTCTAATCCTGCATCGGTACGACAACAACAACATGGAAATTAGCAAAGGCAAGACGATCCCAAGAGACAATTTACCAAAATCAACATACCACTGTCTCAGGCATTGTAACACATGTTGAGGATGAATCTGATTACGTTGATAGAACCTTATCTAAACCCCAAAACTTCTTCTTCTAACTATAATCCTGATGCAATATGTGCCTATCATTCCGGCAGTCATGGGCATGATACTGACGATTGTTGGACGCTGAAATACAAGATTCAAAATATGATTGATGCTAAGGAGATTGAATTTGGCCCTCCTGAGACTCCCAATGTGATCACTGCTCCCATGCCAAATCATTGAGAGCATCCAGTTCATTTTGAATTTTCAACTGTAATTTCTTTTATTTGTTCGAACACTTATCTATTATGTAAAACTTTGTTTCATTAATGCATTGCACATGTTTGTCTTGAATTAATCCATTCGTTTTCACTATATTTAAATTGTGCTTTTTATTCCCTTTTTGTGATATTCAACTCTCGTTAAAAGTTGTAAGCCTTTAGAGGGAGGATGGCGAAAACAATACCATAATCTCATACAGTATGCTTTTGGACAGACCTTGCTGACGATGTACATACATTCTTTCAATTCCTAAAACAGTGGAGTTATAAGGAAGATAATCCGTAGTCAAATCCTTTGAGCCAAAAAAGTAGGAGTTTTCTTTTTCGCACAAATTGAAACCTTTAATCATAACCTGGGGCAGGGTAGTTTCTCAGTTAATTCAAATGCGCGTTCAGTCGCAAGCTTTCACTTCGTACACAACGAATAACATCAAAAACATCCTTATGAATCAACGGTGATGGTTCCCTATAAAATAGGTAGTTGTTATCTCTCAAAAGAAAAAGCCCACTGAGTCAAAACCTATGAAGGAGATTTAAGAAAAACTGGGGCATCCCGCTGACTGTAGTCTTAAAACCAAAAAAAGTCAGGCAAAAATTAGGGATAATAAATCAAAAAGAGGTCGCTACAAATCCTCGACAACAGAAAAATATTTCAAAAAATGGTTGCCTTCTCCAATAAACTTAACTTATCTGAACCATCACCAAAATATCATTCCAGATTCAATAGGAATTCAAACGCACAATTAACTGAGTTTAGGACTGGAGAACATCATGAAGAACGGGTGGGTACAAATAAAATTTGAGCCTTATCCTTTGTTTCTTAAATCATGAACCAGGCCACGTTCAACCCTTTAAAAGTCCTAATTGAAGCATAGTTTAGTTCGAAAGCATACTCTTACAAAAGGTATCCTGACTCCTATAAGGCTTACTATAAATCCTGAGTTGATACCAGATTCTTGTAAATTTTGTTTACTAAAAATGCATTTTCAAAACTTCAAGACAAACATAAACTTTGCATTGTTTGAATACCACTGTTTGCATATGGCAAATTGATCGACAATAGAGAAATTTGCATGGCAAATATCCAATGAATGGAAAAGTATCTCAAGAAACAGAATCACTTCAAACGGGAAGACACTTCCAATGAAAAATCTCCCATAATCAAGGGGGCATGACATGTTATTGTCCAACTCATCAGTGGCAGTCATGTCAAGATTCCAAGAAATCTCTTATAAAGTCCTGAATAGCCAGGGGCATGTCTCCATCGGAATCACTTAGGGCATCGAACATGAATTCCAGTAAAGGGTCACGTTCGACCAAGCAAACATTTTATGGAAGTACTACTTACTACTATGGATAGTGACCAATCCCCACAAAGTCCATTTCATAAGGTGATCCCTAGTGAAGTCGCCAGAGCCTCCTCTATAAGGTTATCCCCACAAAATAATCTTCACGGATAAGGTTACAATCCCCCACAAGGCAAAATTCATGGATATCCCCACAAAATCACTTTAAAAAGATTATTCCCACAGAGTTGAATTCATATAGTCTCCATCTGAAGTTCCAATCTCTTGAAAATCCTCTCCCCAGCTGAGTGTGGCCTTAACTGAAAAAATGAACCTTGCATGAAAGAATTCATGTCCCCAGTAAGGTCTCAAAAATATTCTTCTCAAAATGGTTTATTTCCCCAACAAACTCCAGATTCCCCACCACGAGTCTTTTCTCAGACTATTACAAATCAACGGACAAAACCCCTTGTCCCCAGCGGATTTGATACTAGTCCAAGTAAGTTGTTGTGAAGCCTGGAATCTGACCAGATAACACTTTAACTTCATCCTCCTAGAAAGTTGCTGCGAAGCCTGGAAACCCGACCAGATAACAGTTAATTTCATTCTCCCCAGAGAGTTGCTGTAAAGCCTGAAAACCGACCAGATACCAGTTAACTTTACTCTCTCCAAACAGATCGGAAGTTTAGTCATCTCTTCTATCCCCAGTCAGGGTATATGAGAATTAAATTCCCCAGTAGAGCAACGAATGACTAAGATTCCTGAACTCCATCCCTCAAGCAGAAATCGACATTCCCCGCAGAGTTTCCTCAAACATCAGCAGGAATCCTCAGCGGAAGTATTCAAGACAAAACTGAGGATACACATACTCTTCGTCCATAGCAGTAGTCAGAAATTTATTTTCCTAGACAAAGACAACATTTCACATTTCATATATCATAGTATATGCATACGAAGCGCATATAGCACAACCTCATTTTTTAGAACACCATTACACAATACATTTCATACATCATGACATTGCATACATCTAACTCTTTACCTTTTCAGGAAAGATCAATCAACAGATAATTATCATCAATACTTTTCAAAAGGTCCAAGATAGTTCCTGAAACAAGACAGAGCAACTATCTACGCGATCAGATGCAACTTCACTTAGGCTCATCCTAAAGCAATCTTACACATATTCCTTCTCATAAATTTCCAAATGCGGCTTCACACAGGTTCATCCTGAAGTAATCTTACACGGGTTCCTTCTCATATCTTACAGAGATGTAGCTTCACACAGGATCATCCTGGAGCAATCTTACACGAATTCCTTCTTATAAATTTTCAAATGCAATTTCACACGGGCTCATCCTGAAGAAATCTTACACGGGTTCCTACTCATATCTTACATAGATGCAATTTCACAGACTCATCCCGAAGCAACCCTACCCAGGTTCCTTCTCATATATTTCCATATGCAGTTTCACACTGACTCATCCCGAAGCAGCCCTACCCAGGCTCCTTCTCATACATTTCCAGATGTAGTTTCATACGAACTCATCCCAAAGCAGCCCTACCCAGGTTCCTTCTCATATATTTCCAGATGCAGTTTCACACGGACTCATCCCGAAGCATCCCTACCCATGATCCTTCTCATACATTTCCATATGCAGTTGCACACGCACTCATCTCGAAGCAGCCCTACCCACGCTCCTTCTCATACATTTCCAGATGCAGTTTCACACAGACTCATCCCGAAGCAGCCCTACTCAGGTTCCTTCTAATATATTTCCAGATACAGTTTCACACGGACTCATCTCGAAGCATCCCTACCCAGGCTCCTTCTCATACATTTCCAGATGCAATTTCACACGGACTCATCCCGAAGCAGCCCTACCCAGGTTCCTTCTCATATATTTCTAGATGCAGATTCACGCAGACTCATCCCGAAGAAGCCCTACCGAGGATCCTTCTCATACATTTCCAGATGCAGTTTCACAGAGACTCATCCTTAAGCAACCCTACACAAGCTCCTTCTCATATATTTCCAGATGCAGTTTCACACGAACTCATCCCGAAGAAGCCCTACACAAGCTCCTTCTCATATATTTCCAGATGCGGTTTCACACGGACTTATCCTGAAGCAGCCCTACCCAGAATCCTTCTCATGTATTTCTAAATGTAGCTTCACACGGGATCATCCTGAAGCAATCTTACACGAGTTCCTTCTAATATATTTCCAAATGCAGCTTCACGCGGGCTCATCCTGAAGCAATCCGGCACGGGTTCCTTCTAATACATTTCCGGACACGGCTTAACACGGGTCCATTCCAACATATCATTCAGATTCAATCGACCAAAGATTTATTCCGATACTTCTCTGGTAGAAACTTTCGATGGTTCAGTTAAATTGAACTTAAGACTTATTCTGATTCTTACCCAGTCAAAGACAAATACAGACACCTGATGTTTCAGTATAAATCGACCAAAGATTTATTCTGATGCTTCTTCCAATCTCTATCAACAGTCACCTTGGATGGTGTTGTACCCCAAAATTTGCCCTCCCATATTCTTCAAGAAATTGCCAAATCAAGTTGCAAAATTCCCCAAGGGTTGTACAGTGCAAAGGTCTCCCATACAGTCAAAACTAGGGTTTGTGTTCTGATCAAGAAAATGAAGCTTTCAAAGGTCCAATCAAGTCTCACATGCCTACAAATATGGTCAATCATCCTCATATCAAGTTTCAAGGCTTTCAGCATAAAATTGCACAGTCAAAAACCCTAATTGCACTACAGTCAACTGTAGGGGCAAAATGGTCATTTGACAGTCAAAAGTTCAAATTTTTGGTCAACATATCATTTTTAAGCCACAAACATCATTTGATCAATGCTTGATCATGATTCTCAAAATTTGGCTCAGAAATCATCAAGATGCAAAAGTTTCCTTATTTGGACAGTTGAAAAAGTCAACTGAAATTGACTAGGGCATAACTTTCACATGGATTATCAGAAAAATTCCATCCAAAGCTCATTTTGAAGAGAAAGACATTTCCTACAACTCATCTTCATACTTCAAGTCCAATAAATGCTCTCACAAAAAGTTATCAATTTCAACATTATAGGTCATTTTCAAAAGTCAACAAAAAAGGACTTTAAGTCAAAGGCCATAACTTGAGATTGGTAAATCAAAATGACATGGGACCAAAGGCGTTGGTTAGAGGACTCAAAGACCTTTCCAAAATGTCCAAGAACATGAGGAAATCTTAAAAATTGAGCAAGTTATGCCTTGTAGAAGTTGGGAAATTTTTGGATATTTTGAAAAGTCAACATTACTTCAAATGACCTAAAATTGCTAATGGGCCCATTTTTCTTCCACAAATCATCATCCATGGCATGTGCACGACCACTTGGCCCAAAGGGAAGTATTTTCTCATTTTTTATTTATTTATTTGAATTTTTATTTATATTAATTCATTTAAATCAATTAAATATATGAAAAATATTTAACTTAGCCAAACCAATCTTTTCATACATGTTTTAGACTCAATATTTCATGTATATGCAAATATGGAAAGAATTGGACTGATTAGATCATGATTTGCCCAAGAACACATGGAAAAAGATTTAAGAAGATCCTTAGAAAATCAAATTTCAAAATCAATGAATGCAATGGATTTGATTGAGTTTTTTGACCTAATGCACTCACTACATATGCCTGATCATAACCCTAATGCAGAAAGACACACGCAGCAGCTCAGAAAAGGCCATAACAAAGCTTGAAAGTTCTCTCAAAAAAGTGAATTCTGAAAACAAGGTTAGAGGGCGATTAAAGACCTAATTCTTGTTCCATTAGCTTCCTTGGAGATCACTGAACACATTCCAATCAAAAACAACCATCAAAACGCAAGGAATTGGTATACAGCCTTCAAGATATCTCATGAAAAATCCATGATCGTATTTTAAATTCTAGACATTCTCATGGCATTCTAATTGTGGATTTATATTCCTTATGATATTCTGATGCTAACCAACATATTCAATTGCATTTTTGTGCGCTATATACGATTATGCCATGTTTGATTTTTAGGGTTTTCAGAGGTTGGAATTGGGGATTTTCAAACAAGGAAAAATTGAGACTCCAAACCACCACCATTAGATTCAGCAGGTCTGGACGAAGAAGACACCATGCTCGCGCCTAATTCATGAACACTATAGGCCTAATCGCTATTTTCTCAAAAACGGCCTAAAAGAACATTCATAAAACCGTTGCTTAATATTTTATGTTTCAGGGATGATGAAGAAGATAAGTCCGTGGCACACACTGATTGGCTTGTTCAAAAATCCGCGCGCGTTTCCAAGGCCACTGACCATTTTCTTTTATAATATTTAGTTGTTATATTGATATACAGATAAACAAGGCGCTTCAGTGGCAAACGTGTTGATTGGCAAGGTATGTGACCTGGGTTTGAACCCCAGGTCTTACATATTTCCATATTATTTTTCATTAACAAATCCCATGCGCTTCAAGGCTGCAGACGTACCATATGTCTTCAAATATCTCACATCCATGTGTCCCTGGAGATCAAATCAAGGGCTGAGATTGGAAGTGCATCATAAGCCTGGTCAAAGCGCTAGCATGCTACCTGGAAAAGTCAACGAATTTGCAGGTTGTTGGGCCAGAATTCTTGGATCAAAACCTCCTATTTGGGGACTACCCCCCCCCCCCCCCCCTGGTTTGCAATTCTTTATATTTTTCCTTATTGTTTTATTTTCAATTATTTTTTATTTTCTCTTAATTATTATTTATCCAGTTAATTAATTATTTTTCATAAAATATAAAAATGCATAAAAATCAGAAAAGATAAAAAATATAATAAATACTTTATTTTAATTATTTTCATAAACAAATTGCATGTAAATTAATTAATTTAAATTAGGGTTTTAATTTTAATTATTTTCATAATAAAAATCTAAAAAAATATAGAACTAGGTTTAAATTGTTTTATTCCTTTTAATTTTTCTTTTTTCACAATAGTATTATTTATGTTATTTATTTTTATAATTAAATTTGCATGAAATTAATTAGGGTTAATTTAGGTTAAAAACTTCAATATTTTTCTTAATTACTTAAAAATAATTAGAATTAGGTTTAGTGTTTATTTTAATTTTAATTAATTCTTTCTTTTTTCTACTAAATCTTAAAACATTAAAAACACCAAAAAAAAAAACAAATTCTTGCCTCTTTTTAATTTTAATTTTAATTCCTCATTAATTTTAATTTTTTGCAAAAGGGTCCAACGCCCATGTTCTTAATTTCTATTCGTTCGCATATTTATTTTATTTCGCTTAAATAATTATGTACCTCTCCCGAAGCCTTGTAATTACTTCTCGCACTTTTCAATTCTTTATTTACTTTACTTCTTTATTTTCTGTCAAATCGGGTCCTGGTTTAATTTTGGCGATGTGGACCCGCGCCGTTTGTAATAGCTTAGAATTTACTTTTCCCGCAATATTTTAACTGTTAAATCAATGCATGCAAGAATGAATGGCCGAAAATAAAAAACAAACGCATAGAACACCAATGAACATGACAAGACAAATACAAATGAAAACGACACACAAATCGCACACACCACCCCTAGGGTACGCCTCACTGTTGCCTTGTCTCGAAAGGTGATCGTCGAGTAGAGGATGTTTTAGTAAGTCCTCATGATCCGGGAACCTGGCATGAGGGTAGCTTCTAAGGTGTCTTTCCATTGCTCTGGTGATCACCATGTCCCGAACCTTCGAATTGACCCGAACACCTCCAACGGTGGTGCTACCTACCTCTCAATGGTGGGATGGCACAACTTTAAAGGATATTTACACAGACGAATTCCTTAGGGTAGGTAGGTTCTCGTAGATACTTGCTCTAATTTCAAAAACAATTCAAAAAATAATTTTCACACCGACACCTTTTCAAAAGCTTTCGAAAGCAATTTTTCAAACACTCTTGAGGACCGATACAAGAGTCGAACTGAAATTTTCAAAGAAACTTTTTAAAAAACCCACAGTTGAAAAGCAAACAAACCATTTTTGAAAACACAAGTGAGCAAGTATCTAAGAGCCCATGGATAACCATGGATAGAAAGGGTGCTAACACCTTCCCTTTCTATAACCTACCTCCCGAACCGAGAGCAATCTCTTTAAGGAATTTTTCTGTGCTTTTGTCCTTTCCATTTGGAGAAAATAAAAGACGGTGGCGACTCTTGCTCCCGCGACATTTCGCGAACCAGCGTTAAACAGTCCGTTCCAGATCCACCGATCACAGATGGAATCTATAAGCCCATCTCCAACAAACTCTTAATCATTTGTCCAAATGGAATCTTTAATCCCATTCCCAACACAATCAACTAATACATCATCAAGTGTAAATTTCTAGACACTCTAGTGTTCAATCATCTTCCACCTTCAAGTCACGAATGGCGGACCCGCCAATCTAACTCTTCAGGTTTAAGAAGATTGAACAGGGGTAGCTGTTGTACCCCAAAATTTTCCCTCTATTTTACAAGACATTCCTTACAAAGGATCTCCAATGCTCAAGGATTCTCAAGAATTGATCAGACAAAATCACCTCTGAAACACTAAGACCACAAATTAGGGTTTTGACTAAGAACGACTGATCATTGACTTTTTGACCTAATACAAGACCTAATGGATTGAAGCATAATCTCAAAGACTCAAACATAACACTTTGACCCAATTCCATGGCTTAAATCATTTCTCCAGATCAGTGGATTGATAGTTGAAATTTGGTCAACTGATGAAAAGTCAATTGATACACCAAAAGTCAAACTTCGACTTTTGGGTCAACAATAAGTTTCAAAGATAAAAATTCATCAAGACATTCAAGAATATCAAGCTTTATCATTAAGAAGTCAAGAAAGTCAAAAGTCAATTTTAAAAGTCAAACTTTTCAAGACTTAGAAATTTTTCTAAGTGTTTTATACATGTTTATTTCATAACTTCATACCAATTTTTCACCATAATGCAAAATGATTCAAAGGAAACTTTCAACATGAAAGTTGTAGATATTTATGAATTCTACAACTTTGAATTAGAGGGTTGATGTCCAAAAACGGTTAGATTTGAAGATATAAGCCCATGAAGTCATGACATTTTCATCTAACACTTAGAAAAAATTTCAACAGATTTTAGTCAGGATTTTATCCCAACTTCTTGGAATTTTTTCAAATAGTTCCAAGATAATTTTGTCAAAATGGCCAACGTTAAAGTTATATAGGATGTTTCAGGCTTTCAAAAACATCCAAGAGCATGAATTTCTCATACTTGAGCTAGGAGATTCAAGGGCATGAAGTTGGGTATCCATCCTTGAATTACAAGTTTTTTTGTTGAAGAATACATGATCCAATCTACATGCTATGATGCATAATCTTATGTTGCAGACCTTCTTTCTTGCAAATCTCTCCATAATTTAATGTTTACACAAAAGCTTGAACCCTTATCCAAGAGATACAAGTCATTATCCAAACAACTTGCCATTTAAGGTAAAAAGTTACCATTGCTATTCTTGAAAAGCAAGCTTGTTGATACAAAATTTGTCTTGAGCCTATACCTTGTTTACTTCTAATTCTACTCTACCATAAATCATGGAAAGTAGCCCCTCTATACCAGCAACTTTGGTACTTCATATTATAACCATGGAATACTTGACATAGTTTGATATTTGCATCCCAACCAAACCATAACATGTTGTCTTTTAAACCTATTCAACCCTTTTTCACAAACCTTTTGCCTATAAATAGAGGGAGAATTTGCAAGAGAAAAGGATAGAAAAATAGAGAGCCTCTTGTGTGTTGAAAATCCTCAAACCCCCTTTACTCTAAAAACCAGAACTGTCCACAAAAATCTCCATCTTTGAGCTTTGAAGTCCAAACCCTTTAAACCTCCCACACCTTACAAGTTATATCCAAACAAACCATCCAAACACTCCACATACATCATATAGAAGTTTTTCAAACTCAAGAACAACTTCTGTAACATCACTATTTTCAAAACTCAAAAACAACCACCTGTAACTTTATTTCTCAAACTCAAACTCAAAGCACAAATTTCAGTTTCAAGGTAAGTTTTTTCTTGACTTTGAACTCTTCATAAAAAGCATCATTATTGGTTCATTTGTGAAGATAAAATGTAGATATCATTACCTTGAAGCTAAAAATTTGCTTGTTTTTCATTTTTCACTAACCATGTGTTGAGAACTGACTTTTACATGTAGCAAAATAATGATAGAAGTAAAAAATACCAGTATAAGTCGATACGAAATACTATGAGTCGACACATATTATGTACAAAACAGGTTATGAGTCGACACAAGATGTGTATGTGTCGATACAAAGCAGTATGAGTCGATACAAAACTCTTATGTATCGACTCATACTAAGTTGTTTTGACTTCCAGGAGCTAGAAATGAGCATGAGTCGATATAAAATGTGCATGTGTCGATACAAAGCAGTATGAGTTGATACAAACTCATTATGTGTCGAATCATACTAAGTTGATTTTGATTTCCATGAGAAAAGAACATATATGAGCCAATACAAAACAAATATGAGCCAATGCATGCGTCAATACATAAAATCTTTGTATCAATGCATAAGCTCATGTGTCAATACATAAAAAATTTCTTAAACCAATTATTTTTCTTTTTTTACATTATCTTTATATTCCTTTATATTTTTATTGTCATTAAATATTCAATATGGTTGTAATAGTATAATTATAACTTTATTGCTTTCATCCCCCATTCATAAACTTGTATCCCCATCCCCAAAAAAGATGTAATAGCGTAGAACTTTAAAATTCCACAATTTATTGCTTTCAATATTATTGCTAGTAATTAGGGTGTGTATGGAAAGACTTTAAAATACCATACCCCCTAAATTGAGGGCTACGAATTCAATGGTGCCTTTGTTTTAGACTGAAAAGGCCTGTTTTAAGGGCTAGGATAAAAACAATGCAAATTGGTACAATCATGGCATCCTTCATTTCAGTGTGCATGGGACCATTACGATGGTCCATATCTGTTCAAATACCCCTCAGGAGCATTTTAGTGATATTAATACAGTTTAAAGCAAAGAAAAATTAAAAATATGAATTTGCAAGAATGTTAAATCGATTATGCCATGCTTTGAAGTTTCACGTGTTATGGAACATCAAAACCATCCCAACCTTACTCTGTGAGATTATTAGGAATGAATGAGAGAGTTGTTTGTAGTAAGAAGGGTTTATATCAAGAGGATTAAAATTCTAGGGTTCTTTGAAAAAGTTTGACCTTTTTAACACTTTTTTGAGGCAAGGGTTTCGTATCCTTGGATTCTCTCTTTGATGTCTGAATATATAGAGAAAAATATGGCAAAGATATGGTGGGCTTGAACTCTTGTAATTTTATCTTATTTAGTTTATATTATTAATGAATTAAATAAAAAATAATTAAAATAAAACAAATTCAAGGGGTGTAAGAACAAGTTGTGAGGTGTTGGAAGAGTATAATGCACGTTTGGACTCTTAAACCATGATCCAATAGCCCAAAATATCAAGCTTGCTCATTTTGAACTTCATGCATTTACTCAAAATTTCCCAACTTGCAATGATCATAACTCACTCAATTTTTGTCTTTTGAAGGTGATCTTGGACTTTTTGGAAAGCTCAAGATGTCCTATAAAACCTATATGTTGATAATTTTTGCTTTTGAAGACCTTATCTTAATGTAAGTTGCCTTGACAAAAAGTGTCTTTTTGTTGACTTTTGAAATGACATGTAACGTATTGGCTTATATATCTCAAATGATGCATTTTTTGGACTTGATCTTAAAGAGACAAGGTTATAGAGAATTGAATTCCCTCTAAAATGAAATTTGGTTGGGGAAAAGCTGATGAAGCATGTGAAAGTTATGCTTGGTCAAAGTTCAGTTGACTTCTCCTAAGGAAATCCTAATTTGGCAACTTTTGACTTTTGATGATTTGAGGGCTTTTCTTGAGGAATAACGATCAACCCTTGATCAAATGATTAATATCACTTAAAAATGTTGATTTTTTCCAAAAATATTGAGGTTTGACTGTATGTTGACCATAATTGACATTTTTACCCCATACAGTTGATTTTCAGTCATCTGAGCCATTGACTGAGCAAACTTGTGATGCAATGCTTGAAACTTGGTACGAGAATTATTGAAGACACTTGAAGAACCATGAAAACCACTTGAGACCTTGAGAACCCAATCTTCCTTGTGAAACACAAAACCCTAGTTGTGAACCCATTGCTTAGGAAGAGAATTTGTCTAATCAATTCTTGAGCCACATTGAGCATTTTGAGAATCTTATGAGAATATCTTGAATGAGAAATGGGAGGGAAAATTTTGGGGTACAACATCTTCCCCTGTTAAATCTTCTTAAACCCTAAGAGTTATATTGGCACGTCCACCATTCGTGACTTGAAGGTAGAAGATGAATTAACACTTAAGTGCCCAGAAATTTGCACTCGCATGTGCACGAAGTTACACTGTTGGTTGATCATACCGTGAATGGTTTTAAGGATGCCATTTGGAGAGGTGATAGAGGTTCGTTGGAGATGGGCTTATAGATGCCATCTATAGTAACTGTTAATAGGAATATCAGAATAAGTCTACGTCTGACTTTGTCTTAGAAGATGCATTTGGAATGAGTCTACGTCTGACTTTGTCCAAAAGAATATCAGAGTGAATCTACCCTTGATTTTATCTGAACGATGTGATAGCATGATTCTACGATCGACTTTGTCTAGAAGATACGTTTGGAATGATTCTATGCTCGACTTTGTCAAAAAGAGTTTCAGAAGGAATCTACACTTGATTTCATCTGAGCTAGAAGTTGTATACGCTCGACTTCATCTAGAGGAGATATTGGAAGGAGTCTACGTATGACTTTTTCCAAAAAGATTATCAGAAGGAAATCTACGCTTGACTTCATCTAAAATAAAAGACGTCTATGCCCGACTTCAACTAGAAGAGGTACCGGAAAGAGTCTACGCCTGACTTTTTCCCAAAAGAGTATCAGAAGGAAATCTATGTTTGACTTCATCTGAATGGTGCACTAGAAGATGTCTACGCTCGACTTCATCTAGAAAAGATACCGAAAAGAGTCTACGCCTTATTTTTTCCCAAAAAAAGTATCATAAGGAAATCTACGCTTGACTTCATCTGAATGATGCAATAAAAGATGTCTACGCCTGACTTCATCTAGAAGAGATATCTTTCAGAGTGACTCTCTAAGGAAAGTGTTTAAGTGGCTACCGGTCAGATTTAGTCTCTGAGGGAAATACTTGTCAGAATTCAGTTTCTGAAGGAAATTGTCTGATCGTGTAGATAGTTGCCATGCCGTGTTTTAGGAATCACTTTGCGACCTGTTAGAAAATTGTTGATGATGTTCGAACTTAACCTGAAAATATAGAGTTAGTATTTATGTAGTGTCATGATGTATGTAGTGTATTACATGATGATGTTCTCCAAGTAAATGAGAGTTTGCTATATGCGCTTCGTATGTGTATGCCATGATACATGATGTATGAATGTGAGATGTCGTTGAAGTGTATCAGTAATTCTTAAATCTTGTTTAGAATGCCTTTGTTGGGAATTTCTGCTTGTTGTTTGAGGAAATTCCGCTGGGGAATTTGATTTCTGTTTGGGGATAAAAATCCAAAAACATTGGTCGTTCATTGCTCTATTGTGGAATTTAATTCTTATATACCCTGACTGGGGATAAAATAGATGGATAACCTTTCGAGGTGCTGTCTGATCGAGTTTCTGATACGGATGCTGACTCGTTTGGGGAGAATAAGGTTGAATGATATCTGGTCTGATTTCAGATTCAGTAACAACTCTTTGGGGATAACAACCTGGACTACCCTTTACTGGAGAAAGGGATTTTGCCGGTGATTTATAGTAGTAATAGAAATAGACTCAAGCTGGGGAGACTGGATTTTGTTGGGGAAATGAACTTTGTTGGAGAAATAAACCTTAAATATGACGGAGAAATACTATGCTTAAGATATACCCTTGTTGAGGAAATGAGTCCTGGTGGAGAAGAGAATTTTGCAGGAGATTTTATAGTGTTGGAGAAATAAACTCAGCTGGGGGAGAGAATTTTTGTGAACTGTGTTGTTATCATAATCTACTAAAGATTGGAATTCCGTAGGTTGGCGACATTGCCGGGGAAAAGATTATACTCCTTTGTCCGCTAGGGGGATCTGCTGGTGAGTATGATTAGGATATCTCAAACTTGTGGGGAATACGTCTTTGTTGAAGATGAGCTTGTGAAGATGACTCCGCGGGGGGTAATCTTATGGAAACTGCTCTATGGGGCGATTTCACTGGGGATCATCTTGTGGGAAATTATGGACGACTTAAACATTATCCCGCCTCCTATAGTCTTGAGTAAATACGTATTCCTGTTTTTATGCATATATTTGTTAACAGTAATCATGTTCATATGCATACGTTCATTCAATTTAGTCATTGGACGTTTTTGCAAACAAAACATAAAAAGTAAAACAAAATTTGAACTTTGAAATTATGTTTATATTGATAGTTTACCTATAAACAGGCGATTGTTGTACAAGGAGACAGAAATCCTAGTAATAGGAAATCGTCGTGAGAAATAAAGAGAGTACAAAGTAAAAACAAAAATATATAGCTATGTGTAAGTAATCTCGTCGGATTTCAACTCTATTATTGCCCCTATGTCTTCGAGCATCTCATCCTTGCTGTCGGAAGAAGTTGACTGAATCGATATGTGCCATTCGAACTTGACGTTAGTAACAAATTTGATTGTAAATGATCCAACGCGACATAGTTGTATGCTTTAATCCCTAATTTTTTCCTGGACGGCCCTTTCGGGTTTTCAGCCCACCGGGATACCCTTTTCTGCCCAAGTCGCCTTTTCAGGTTTTCGACTTGTCGGGTGTACAGTCTTTATATATATATATATATATATATATATATATATATATATATATATATATATATATATATATATATATATATATATATATATATATATATATATATATATATATATATATATATATATATATATATATATATATATATATATATATATATATATATATATATATATATATATATATATATATATATATATATATATATATATATATATATATATATATATATACCTAATTTTTGCCCGAACCCTTTTGGTTCGCCAGGACGCCCTTATTTTTTCCTAGGCCAGTCAACCTAGCGGGTCATTTTCATGCGTAGTATCTTTTAACTATGTCTGTGTTCATAGGGTGTGGAAGATCTTCACTGTCCATGGTGGTAAGTATCATAGCACCGCCCAAAAATATCTTCTTGATCACAAATGGCCCTTCGTAGGTGGGAGTCCATTTTCCCCTGGGATTACTTTGCGGTAGAATGATACACTTTATTACCAAGTCACCGACCTGATATACCCGGTGCTTGATCTTTTTATTGAAGGATTTGATCATATGCTTATGATACATCTAACCGTGACAGACAGTCGCAAGCCTCTTCTCGTCAATTAAATTCAACTGGTCTAGCCTAGTCTGAAACCATTCATCTTCGTCCAAGTCTGCATCTTTCATAATTCTCAAGGGAGGAATCTGAATATTGACAGGTAAGATAACCACCATACCATAAACCAGAGAGAATGGGGTTGCCCCAATTGATGTCTGAGCTGAAGTACAATAGTCGTGAAGAAAAAATGGTAACATCTCGTGCCAATCTTTATATGTCACCATCATCTTCTGTATAATCTTCTTAATGTTCTTATTGGTGGCTTCCGCTGTGCCATTCATTTTTGGTCGATACGGAGAAGAGTTGTAGTGCTTGATCTTGTACTACATGTAGAGTTTCGTGATCATAGTGTTATTGAGATTGGTACCATTATCTGTGATAATCCTCTCGGGGATGCCATACCAATAAATAAGGTTATGCTTAATGAACCGGGCAACCACATTCTTAGTAACAGAGGCAAACAAGGTTGCTTTAACCTACTTTGTGAAGTAATCAACAACGAAGAGGATGAAGCGATGTCCGTTGGAAGCAATAGGCTTTATCTCTACAATCATATCAATGCCCCACATTATAAATGACCAAGGGGAAGTCAAGACATTTAGAGGTACTGGAGGCACATGTACTTTGTCAGCATAGATCTGGCACTTATGGCTAGTTCTTGAGTGGTGATGGCAATTAGTTTCCATAGTCGACCAATATTAGCCCGCTCTTAAAATGTTCTTAGCCATAGTATGCCCACTAGAGTGAGTACCAAATATACCTTCATGCATATCTTCCATAATCTTCTTCGCTTCTTTCTTGTCCACACAACGAAGCAAAGTCGGATCATGGTTGCGCCTGTACAGAATTTCGTTGCTCAGGAAGAACTTAGCTGAGAACCTCCGTAGAAATTTCTTGTCATTGATAGATGCTCCTTCAGGATACTCTTGAGCCTCGAGATATCTTTTCACTTCATGAAACTAAGGCTTCTCTTCCACTCTTTCAGTATCAACTTAGTAGCAGTGTGCATGTTCGTCTAGTCTCTCAATAGTAATTATAGGAGCCTCGTTGTCCCATCTAACTTTAAACATAGACGACATGGTTGCTAATGCATCTGCCAACTAATTCTCTTCCCTTGGGATGTGCTGAAAAATGATCTCCTCGAAGTATGGGATTAAGGTAAGCATATACTCTCTATAAGGAATGATATTCGGATGCTTCATATCCCATTCTCCTTTGATCTGGATGATTACCAGGGCCAAGTCTTTCTATACACTCAAGAACTTGATTCTTAGGTCAATAGTAACTTTAATACCCATGTTGCACGCTTCGTATTCAGCCATATTATTGGTACAATCAAAGCATAATCTAGCGGTGAAGGGTGTATGGAAACCCTAAGGAGAGATAATTACAACACCAATTTCATCGCCAAGCGCATTAGAAGCTCCATCGAAAACCATAGTCCATTAGGATCCCGACTTAGGTCCTTCATACGGTCCAGGTTCTTCGTGATCTCTAACTAACATAATGTTCTCGTCCGAGAATTCGAAGTTCATAGATTGGTAGTCGTCTACAGCTTGATGAGTCAAATGATCTGCCAGTACACTTTCTTTAATTTCCTTTTGAGTGGTGTACTGAATATCGTATTTTGTCAAGATCATTTATCATCTGGCTATTCTTCCGGAGAGAGCGGGTTTCTCGAATTCATATTTGATGAGATCCATTTTAGAGATCAACAAAGTAGTATGAGTCAACATATATTGTCTTAGTCGGTGAGCAGCCCATGCTAAAGCGCAATAAGTTTTCTCGTGCAGTGAGTATCTTGTTTCACAGTTGGTAAACTTTTTGCTAAGGTAGTATATAGCATGCTCTTTTCGACCAAACTCGTCATGGTGGCTCAGTACACACCCTATTGAGTTCTCTAACACTGTTAAATACATGATCAAAGGCCTTGCTTCAATTGGTGGCACCAGAATTGCATGTTCTTGTAGGTACTCCTTCATTTTGTCAAAGGATATCTGACAATTGTCGTTCCATTTCACTACTTGATCTTTTTTCAGCAACTTAAAGACTGGTTCACAAGTAACCTTCAAATGGAAAATAAAGCTGGCAATGTAATTCAGTCGTCCCAGAAATCCTCTGACTTCCTTCTTAGTACAGGGAGCAGGAATTTCTTGAATAACTTTAACCTTGGCGGGATCAACCTCAATTCCTTTTCCGCTGACAACAAAACCCAGGAGTTTACTAGATCTCGCCCCAAAGGTGCACTTCTTCGGATTTAATCTTAGCTTATACTTCCTCAGTCTCTCAAACAACTTATGTAGATGGTCCAAATGCCCTTCTTCAGCCTGTGATCTTGCTATCATATCATCGACATAGACCTCTATCTCGTGATGAATTATGTCATGGAACAAAGCTACCATAGCATGCTGATATGTTGCGTCGATGTTCTTCAACCCAAAAGGCATAACCTTGTAGCAGAATGTGCCCCACTGTGTAACAAAAGTAGTCTTTTCAATGTATTCTGGTACCATCTTGATCTGATTATACCCTGAGAAACCATCCATGAAGGAGAATACTTTATGCTGAGCGGTGTTATCGACCAGAACATCAATATGTGGAAGTGGGAAGTCATCTATAGGGCTTGCCCTGTTTAGATCCATGTAGTCTACACACATACTTACCTTGCCGTCTTTCTTCGATACCATAACCACATTTGCAACCCATTGAGGATAAGATGTCACTACTAAGAACCATGCATTGAATTGTTTCATAACCTCAGCCTTGATCTTCTCTGACATCTCAGGATGTATACGACGAACCTTCTGTTTTGTCGGAGCACAACCCTCTTTTATTGGTAGATGGTGAACCACAATATTGGTATCAAGCCCTGGCATGTCTTCGTATCACCAAGAAAAAATATCAACATATTCATGCAATATCTGTATCAACATGTTCTTGACACTACCCTCTAGATTGGCATCTATCTTGACTTCCTTCCCACCTGACTCAAAACCCAATTTTACCACTTCAATTGGCTCTTCGTGTGGTTGAATAACTTTCTCTTCTTTAACTAACAGTCTGGAAATTTCTCCAGGTATTTCACAATCTTCCTCACCTTCGTCCTCGGCTTGGTTGATCGAATTTTCAAAATCATAAGTGGCAATAGCAGAATCGTTATCAATGGGATCCAAAGTGGATGTGGATTTGTAATGTACGGTGTGAGTGTGTGTAAGAACACATAGCTATTTAAAAGTGATGAAAATGGAAAGAAAGACAGAGAGCACAAAATTCGAATGCAAAATGTCCAATGCTTTATTAAATGAAAATATGTTTATGAAATGACAACCCTTAACAAATAAACCTTTGTGCCCCGATGTTGTACCCCAAAATTTTCCCTCCCATATTTCTCAAAACATTGCAAGGAAAATCTCTAAGTGGCTCAAGTTAGCTCAAGAGTTGGTCAGACAAGCTATCTCCTAAGGCAGTCTACCCCAAATTAGGGTTTCACATTGCATCAAGATCCTTGAGTACAAATGACCTCAAGTTCTCCCTAATGTCCTAATATGTTCTCAAAATCATCCATGTCAAATTTCAAGCCTTGTAGAGGAAGTTTGCTCAGTCAATTGCTCAAAGGTCCAAAAATAGACTGTGCTAGGGCAAAAGTCAACTGTGACCCAAATACAGTCAAACCTTAAGATTTTTGTCAACATTATCATTTTGAAGGATATTTCATCATTTTATCAAGGGTTGATCATAATTCATCAAGGATTGCTCAAAATTCATCAAGATTCAAAAGTTGCTAAATTAGGGTTTTGTAGGAAAAGTCAACTCAAATTTGACCAAGCATACCTTTCTCATACTTTATGAGAAATGACCCATCCAAAGCTCATTTTGAAGAGGATGCAATTACCTACAATCCATCTTCATACCCCAAGTTCAAAATATGCACTCACAAGAAGTTATGAATTTTGACATTATAGGTCATTTTTGAAAGTCAACAAAAACACCTTTTTTTGTCAAAGCTTATAACTTGAGAATGGAATATCAAAATGATATGATACCAAAAGGGTTGATTGGAGGACATCTCAAGCTTTCTAAAAAGTCCAAGAACACTTCCAAAAGTTCAAAATTGAAGAAGTTATGCATTGTTGAAGTTGGACCTTTTTGCAAAATTACCAAAAGTCAACTATCCCCAAAACTTCAGATTTTGCCAAATGGGCCCATTCTTTTTCACTTGATCTGAGTTTGCATTATTGCCCACGTGCCCTAGCTTCATCCATGTGTCCATATCTTATTTTTACTATTTAATTTGATTTTTATTTGAATTAATTCATTTTAAATCAAATAAAATCATATAAAATCTAAAGCATTGATAACACATGATTTTTTGGCTATTTCAGGTTCAAACTACAGCTAGCATTGCAATCAAATTCGAATCAAGTCTTGTATGCACAAAAAGATCCAAATCAAATCAAATTTGGAAGGTTTTAATGGAAGGATCAAACCAAATTCATGAGCATTGATAGGGCAAGATTTAGACCAATTTCTTTACCCTAATCAAATGTGCATTACATAAGGAAGCAAAGCACACGAAAATCAGGGTTGGCAAGCACTTGTAGAGGCAGAACAACTTTGCAAAAAATCACAAAAAAGTTGGAAATCAAAATCAAAGTTAGAGGCATTTTCAAGAGCTGAGACGTATCTCAATCGATTCCTGGCAACGCACACGAGCTAACTCGATCCAAACTAAGCATTCTCAGGCCCCCATACGCACTGTAAGTCTCACGCAACTCACCCCTGTTCTTGATTTCGATTTGAGTTATTCTTGCATCTATTGAACAAACTAATAGCATATTTGTGATCACAATAACATTTGCAAGCTTTTGGTATTAACTAATTGCATTTATATGATCTGTAACAAGAATCACCATAGTTAGGGTTCTTGGAGTTTTTTTGGGGTTTTCTGTTTCAGGTACAATTGGCCCATAAGAAGAACATGGTTGTGATCAGGAGATCATGACGAACTCAACCCTAGCCTTGAAAATCATTTATATGGCCTGAGGACGATTTTAGGATGAACCTCTGTTTTTTGCTGCGGATAGAAATCCGCAGGTAAAGTTACAGGGGTTTGAGGAAGGGGATGAACTCGTGTCACCCATTCATTGGATCATTCAAATATTACGCGCTTTTTTTTAATTTTTTCTGGCATTGGAATTGTTTTCTTATATTATTATTAATACTTATTATTCTAACAAACAAAGCAGCGTGGATTAGTGGTAACCTTGGCAATGCATTCTCCTTCAGGACCTGGGTTCGAATCCCAGGTCCCCCTCTTTCTCAATATTATTATTTTTCAGGTGTTCCAGTACACACGCTCATCTGCAATCCACCATGCACCCTCATCAATCCAAGCGCCAGATGGCCAAGGGTCAGATCTGATGATCCACGTTGGAGGTCCACCAAAGAGCAAGTCAATGCGCCCACACTGAATCCCAAAGGCTCAAACGAGCCAGCTGCTAATGGGCCAAGAAGTTGCTTTCCACATCATCCAAAATCAGGCCCAATTCTCTTTTTGCCTTTATATTTTTCTTTTTTTATTTAGTTATTTTAGTTAATTTCAATTAATTACTAACCAATCATATTTTTTTTCCTTTTTATTAAAAAACTCATCAAAATTATTATTTTTTATCCAATAAAAAATCAGAATTCTTTTTTTAATAAATACTAATTAATTAATTTAGGTTTTTAATTCTAGGATAACTATAACTTATTTTTGTAAATACATAAAATTAACTAGAAATCATTAGGTTTTAGTTCATTTAATTATTTTTATTTTCTTTCCTAAAATAAATAAAAATCCAAAAATATGTCATTAATTTATTTTTTTTCATTAATTAATTTATTTAATTTCTTATTTAGTAATTAACTTAGGATTTAATTTCTTTTCTAAAATAAAAACAACAAAACAAAAAAAGCAATTTTCTTTCAAAAGGGTCAAAACCCTAAAATTCGCACTCGATTTAATTTCCCGCGCACTTTATTTATTTTTATCCAATTATGTATCTGCTTACGGATTGTAATAGTTAAATAGGACATTTAATTATTTTTACCTCTTTATTTTATTTTTCAAAGGGTTTGTCTTTGGCGATGTAAATACCCGACGCCTTGTAATTTAATTTCCGCACCTTTAATTTCTACAAATTATAACTGTAAGATGTTTGATAATAGGGTTTGCATGACAAGACTGAATGTTAATCTTAAAATCAAATTAGATCACCCTTAACATGTGCAAAGATAAAAATAAACTGAAAACGACACACTCGCACATGCGCACTCCTAGGGTACACCCCACTTGGTTGCCTTCGTACATGGTCATTGAGTATAGGTCGTTTTAGAGGCCGTCCTCTTGTCTAAAAGATCATAGTCGCCTCGAAATGGTTGCCTCAGATATTTTTGCCTCAAACAAATGATCTAAGACATTAGGGTTACCGCTAAGGCGTCCTAACATTGCTTTAATGACCGTATGTCCCTCATTCGAATTGACCCTTAAACTCCAACAACGGTGCTACCTACTCATTAATAGTAGGATGACATTGTCTAAAGGAAAGTAGCATAGAACGATTCCTTTTTTGAGTAGGTATATGGTTCTTAGATACTTGCTCTTTTCAAAACAAAAACTCTTTCAGACTTACACTCCTTTTCGAACAAAGTTTTCAAAACACTTCATTACACTCTTGAGGACAGAAGCAAAAGTTAAATCGAAGTTTTCAAACAAAAACTTTTTCAAACCCACAAGCATAAAGAAAACAATTTTGAAAACAATTGAGCAAGTACCTAAGAGCCCGTAGATAACTATGGATAGAAAGGGTGCCAATACCTTCCCTTTCTAAAATCTACCCCCGAACCCGAGAAATATCTCGAAAAAGGAATTTTTCTGTGCTTTTTTGCTTTCCTTGTTGGATAAAATAAAAGTCGGTGGCGACTCTTGTTTACCACGACATTTTGCAAACACAAACGCAAAACACAAACCAGCATTCCAAAAACAGTCAGTTCTTCCCACCATATCACAGAACTAGCGACTCTGCTGGGGATAATAATAAGTGGGGTATACCTTAGGATTAGTTCATCATAATGTTTTCAATTGCTTGGTTTGTATGCTTTATCTTTGTGGGTTTGAATCAGAGTTATTATAGATCCTAACCCAGATCTGGGGATACATTTTAGGTAAGTAGCAATAGACTGTGAGGGAACTGTACGGCGTAGACCGATACGGTTGAAGCAGTAGCTACGTTAGTGTGGCACTTTAGTTTGTACTGATATCCCTTGTGGTAGAACAAGGAGAATATGGGTCTTCTAAGGGGTCATTAAGCACCAACTGAACTTAGAACCTATAATTGACCAACTTGGCCATAGAACAGTAGCAGTATGCTACACTCATTGAGACCAAACTCTCGCGATGATTCCGGCTGCAAGAAAAGGTTGCTAAACTGGAATTATGACCGATCGAGGGTGGTCAGTGATATTGAGATCCTCTAGAACCCAATTACTATTTCTAGGACATGTTTGAACCAACTAAACTGAAAGAGGGTAATACCTAAACTCCCTGCCAGCCTGAAATCTAAGGGCTTTCTGTGTGACTTGTGTGCCTTTACCATGTTTTCTATTTGTGGATACTTGTGTTGTGTTACTATCATGACATCATGCATCATGACATTGCATGCATATTGCATTGGACTAACCCATTTCAAAGACAGATGGGATTCATCTTTGTTCTGTTTTTTAGGTCATGGCACCCATGCGTAGAAACACTATTCAGATCAACTTTGTCCAGATTCCCACTCAACTTAAGGAATTGGTTGCAAAGGTTCCAGATACTTCCTCCTTTATCAGAAGACATGGTCACCTCCTTGGTTTGGTCACCTCCAAGATGGATGAACATATGATGAGTGTCTTAGTCCAGTTCTTTGATCCACTGTACCACTGCTTTACTTTTCTGGACTACCAGTTGGTCCCTACCTTGGAAGAGTTCTCTGATCTACTTGGTATCTCCATCCTAGAGCAGACCCCATTTACAGGTTGGGAGAAAGTCCTTAGGCCGGAAGAGATTGCTTCAGCCCTCCATCTGACAAAGGCTGAGGTAATGTCAAACTGGGAGACTAGAAGTGGGACAAAAGGCTTCTTGGCTAAATTCTTGGTTGATCAGGCTAATCAGTTCTGGGACAGTCTAAACTTTCAGGCATTTGAGGACATTCTGGCTCTTCTCATATATGGTTTGGTGTTGTTTCCTAACTCAGATTCTTTCGTCGACGTGAATGCAGTGAAGATTTTCATATCCAGTAATCCAATACCCACTCTCTTGGGTGATATTTTGCACTCTCTTTATGCCCGTACTGCTCGGAAACAGGGAACCTTTATGTGTTGTGCACCATTGCTGGCGAGGTGGTTTATTTCTCACCTCCCCAAATCAGTTCTGAAGAACAAGGAAGGCATGGGTTGGGCCTACAGGATTATGTCTCTCTCTCATAATAACATCATTTGGACTATCAAAGGCATGGAAGACGTGGCTATTATTGATCGCTGTGGGGAATACCCCAATGTTCCGCTGCTAGGAATCAATGGAGGGATCACTTGTAATCCGTGTTTGGCCTTACGTCAGTTTGGGCGAGCTAGGAGGGAAGGACCTCATGAGTTGCTAATGCCAAGTATTGTCTTTGATTTCCAAGGGGATAGTGATGAGCAACGCCGCAGGTTCATACGAGCTTGGGATAGGGTACACAGGTCTGATCCGCACGAGCTGGGTGTAAATACTTCTCTTCCAATGGAACCATATCTCCGATAGGTTCGAATCCGTGCCCAAAAGCTGGGAATGCCGTACGAAGCTGTCTTGCCTATAATTGTTGAGGTTGCTGATGAAGACGGGGTTCCTCCTACCATCCTCCATCCATACATGCCTACTGACATTGGGGAATTAAAGAGATCTTGGATGCAGCTGAGAGAAGAGCGGGATACTTACAGAGAAAAGTATCACGAGCAAGAGCGGAAGATCCAGAAGTTGACAAGGTAACTGGAGAAGGAGCAGATCCTCAACGACTATGTCCGCACCGACGGGAAATGACCATGGGAGCGCTGATGTCTTTTGTTTATTTCTAGTGTTGATTTACTTTCCAGTATTTCTTTTTTTTAACGCCTTAAAGGAATTTGTTGAACAATTGAATTCAAAGTTTTATCTAATAAAAGTGTGTTTCTTTTGGGTTTACGAATTTGAATCTCTCGACGTCTTTGAAATCATATCATACGCATTTCATTCCATGCACCTCATCACAGGTACCCATTATAGGTCTCTTATCTTCTTCGCTGTTTATTTCAGCACATCATGACTTCTGAAACATCAACTGATCAAGCTATCAAGGCTCTGCAAGCTCAAAACGCCCATTTCCAAGAATTGTTCATGAGTTTAGCCAAGGGTCAGCAAGATCTGAAGACCCTTATCTTGAAAGAAAAGAAGAAGAAGAAGAAGAAGAAGAAGAAGGTCCTCCTGAATATGGGTCGCAGATTCAGAAACAATTTACGAGAAGAGGTTTATTTGACCCACTCATCTAGAGGGGGAGATAATCAGGAAGAAAGGAGGGCTCCTAGCCCTGTGGTTTCTGACAACGAGACTGACTTTGACGAAGACCAGTATCCTCCGGTTGAGGATAGATATAAGGAATTGGAAGACCGGTTGAGCGCGATGGAAGTTCAGAAAGTGCCTGGTCTGGACTTTGGAGACTTGGGTTTGTCATCTGGGATGGTGATTCCCCACAAGTTTAAAGCACCAGTCTTTGCTAAATACGACGGGGTTTCTTGCCTAAAACTGCACCTCCGCTTGTATGTTAGAAAAATTCAGCCATACACCGCTGACAAGAATCTCTGGATCCACTTCTTTCAAGACAGTCTCTCAGGGACTCAACTTGAATGGTTTTACCATCTGGAAGGAGCTAGTGTGATGCGGTGGGAGAGAACTGACTTTTTTGGAATGCTGGTTTGCGTTTTGCGTTTTTTTTTGCAAAATGTCGCGGTAAGCAAGAGTCGCCACCGTCTTTTATTTTATCCAACAAGGAAAGGAAAAAAGCACAGAAAAATTCCTTTTTCGAGATGTTTCTCGGGTCCGGGGGGTAGATTATAGAAAGGGAAGGTGTTAGCACCCTTTCTATCCGTGGTTATCCACGGGCTCTTAGGTACTTGCTCAAAGTGTTTTCAAAAAATTGTTTTTCTTTGTGTTTGTGGGTTTGAAAGAAGTTTTTTGTTTGAAAAGTGTAAGTGCGAAAAGTTTTATTTTTGTTTTTTGTAGGACTAAGTACTTAAGAACCATCTACCTATTCGAAAAAAGGAATGAATATGTGCTAATTTCCTATAGACAATGCTATCCCACTATTGATGATTCGGTAGCACCGTCGTTGGATTTTAAGGGTCAATTCGATTAAGGGACATGCAGTCACTAAAGCAATGTTAGGACGCCTTAGTGGTAACCCTAATGTCTTAGATCATTTTTCCGAGGCAACCGTTTTGAGGCGACTATGATCTTTGGACAAGAGGGCGACCTCTAAAACTTCCTATACTCAATGACTACGTTCGAAGGCAACCAAGTGAGGTGTACCCTAAGAGTTCGCATGTGCGAGTGTGTCATTTTCAGTTAATTTTTCTTTGTACATGTCATGGGTGAGCTACGTTTATTTTAGGTTAAAGATTTGATCTTGTCATGCATTCCCTATTATCAAACATCTAACAGTGTATGGTTGCGGAAATTAAATCTAAACTATTACAAGGCGTCGGGTATTTACATCGCCAAAAACAACCCTTTAATTTAAAATGCGGAAGATAAAATAAAGCGATAAAATAAAGTCCTAATTAAAAGCTATTACATTCCGGGAAATAATTACATCAATATGGTAAAATAGATCGCGTGCAAGAAATTAAATCTGGCGCATTTTAGGGTTTTGACCCTTTGTTTATTTAAAGAAAGAATTTTTTTGGTTTATTTTTGAATTAAATGGAATTAAACTAAGTTAATAAAATAAATAAATAAATTAATTAAAAAGATATTTTTTTTTTGGATTTTTGAATATTTAAAAAATAAAATAAAATAAGTTAAAGTTAATAAAACCTAATTTTCTACATTAATTTTAAATATTGCAAAAATATTGAAAGTTATACCTAATTAAAACTAAATTAATTAAATTAATTTTTATTTACAAAAATAAAGTGATTTGTGTTTTTGATTTTATTAAGAAAAAAGATTAATTGGTTAGTGATAATAAAAATAATTAATAAAACAAATAAATAAAATAAGATAAAAAATAAGAAAGAAATACTCAAGGGGGGTGTTGGGCCTGGAAAGGGAGTGAGATCAGCATTTTTGAGGCCTAAACGTGTTCAAGCCTGGCTGACTTTGGCAATTCCACGTGTGCCTGTTGACTTGGGAGTATGGTGAGCCTCCCATATAGACCATCAGATTTGGCCTGGAGGCCATCTGTCCATTGATTGCATGAGGGCGTATGGTGAACCACGCGTTTAGTTATGTATTAGATGACCTGCAAGAAAATAATAACAAAGATGTTGGGGACCTGGGATACGAACCCAGGTCCCACTGGATTTTGTACTAGCGCCCTTACCAACTCAACCAATGTGCTTATTTGTTAACGGAATAGATGACAATTAATATATTGGAAAACGAAACAAATGCCAGAATTAAAATAAAAAAACGCGCGAATTATGAATGGCCCAGTGGGATGGGGACACATTATCGTCCCTGTCCTCAGAATTATACAGGGATTACCCGCGGATTTAAATCCGCAGCAAATGGCATAGGTTCATTCCAAAATTCATTCCAAGCTATATAAATTCCATCCAATGCCATGGTTGTGGTTGTCTCTTCATTCCGGTCTCAACCATGTCCATCAATAGACCTAATTTCACCTGCATCAAAAACACCTAAAAAAGACCTAGGAAACCCTACAATGGCATTTCTCGATACAAAGCATGAAAACAAAATTGTTTAATGCAGAAAGTTCATAAATGACATGAGGAATAAGAATATGCAATCGTTTTTGAGAATGGACGCAAGAATAGAGATTTAGGAATCCATGAATATGGCGGATCCGAGGGACACTTATAGTGCTGTAGGGGGCTGGAGAATGCGTGCTCTTGATTGGTTCTGCTTCAGAGAAGTGCCAGGAAGCGATTGGGATGCTTATTTGGTCCTGAAAGTGCCTCTAAGAACGATTTCGATTCCACACTTTTTTGCAATTTTTTCCAAGTTTGCTTTTGATGTTTAGGCAGCCTCTAGGTTCTGATTTTCGTACCTTTGCATTGTACAAGTAATATGGAATGAATTAGGTCAAGTTTTGGGCTTTGAATCCTTATGCATTGATGCTTGAAGATGTGATTTGATTCACCATTAAAAAGCTTCCAAAAATGTCCAAATTCCATCTTTTTGTTCATGATATGGCTTGATTCGGATTTGATTGTGTACATGATGATATTTAAGACCTATATCAATCAAAAAGATACCAAGTTATCAACATTTATATTTTATTTGGATTTAAAATGAATTAATTCAATAAAAATTAAATAAAATAGAAAAATTAATAAATGGACACAAGACTGAAGATAGGACACGTGTGTTGTGTGACAAGATCAAATCAAGTGGAAAAAAGTGGGCCTATTTGACAAAATTTGAAGTTTTGAGGATAGTTGACTTTTGGCAATTTTGGAAAAATGCCCAACTTCAACAATGCATAACTTCTTCAATTTTGAACTTTTGGAAGTGTTCTTGGACTTTTTAGTAACCTTGAGATGTCCTCTAACCAATAATTTTGGTATCATATCATTTTTATATACCATGATCAAGTTATAAGCTTTGGAAAAAAGGTGTTTTTGTTGACTTTCAAAAATGACCTATAATGTCCAAATTTTTAACTTTTTGTGAGTGCATTTCTTGATCTTGGGGTATGAAGATGGATTGTAGGAAATTTCATCCTCTTCAAAATTAGCTTTGTAGGGGTCATTTCTCATAAAGTATGAGAAAGTAATGCTTGGTCAAAGTTGAGTTGACTTTTTCTGCAAAACCCTAATTTAGCAACTTTTGAGTCTTGATGAATTTTGAGCAATCCTTGATGAATCATGATCAAACCTTGATCAAATGATGAATTATACTTAAAAATGAGAATGTTGACAAAAAAATCTTGAGGTTTGACTATTTGTAGGTCACAGTTGACTTTTGCCCTAGCACAGTCGATTTTTGGGCCTCTTGAGCAATTGACTGACCAAACTTCCTCTGCAAGGCTTGAAATTTGACATGGATGAACTTGAGAACATATTAGGACATTGGGGAATACTTGATGTCATTTGGATGTAAGGACCTTGATGCAACACAAAACCCTAATTTGAGATTGACTGCCTTAGGAGATGATTTGACTGTCCAACTCTTGAGCAATCTTGAGCAACTTGGAGATTATTCTTGCCATGTATTTGAGAAATATGGGAGGGAAAATTTTGGGGTACAACAGTTGCCCCTGTTCAATCTTCTTAAACTTGAGGATATAGATTGGCTTTCGGGCCTTTCGTGATCCGAAGGTGGAAGATGATTGAACACTAGAGTGCCCTGAAATTTGCACTCGCATGAAGTGGTATCAGCATTGTGATGTCGGGAATGAGCTTATAGATGTCATTTGGAGATTGTTGGTAGGTGTTATGAACTTCAACTGGAATGGCATCAGAAAAATCTTTAGGAATCGATTTAACTGGACCAGAGGAGGTTTTTTCTTCTTTGACTGAATTGGCATCAGAAAAATCTTTAGGAATTAATTTAACTGGACCAAGGAGGTTTTGTCTTCTTTGACTGGATTGGCATCAGAAAAATCTTTAGGAATCGATTTAACTGGACCAAGGAGGTTTTGTCTTCTTTGACTGGATTGGCATCAGAAAAATCTTTAGGAATCGATTTAACTAGACCAAAGAGGTTTTGTCTTCTTTGACTGGATTGGCATCAGAAAAATCTTTAGGAATCGATTTAACTGGACCAAGGAGGTTTTGTCTTCTTTGACTGGATTGGCATCAGAAAAATCTTTAGGAATCGATTTAACTGGACCAAGGAGGTTTTGTCTTCTTTGACTGGATTGGCATCAGAAAAATCTTTAGGAATCGATTTAACTGGACCAGAGGAGGTTTTGTCTTCTTTGACTGGATTGGCATCAGAAAAATCTTTAGGAATCGATTTAACTGGACCAGAGGAGGTTTTGTATTCTTTAATTGGATTGACATCAGAAAAATCTTTAGGAATCGATTTAACTGGACCAAAGAAGGCCTTTGACTTGATCGGCATCAGAAAAATCTTTAGGAATCGATTTAACTGGACCAGGCAAGGTCTTGGAATCTTCAACTGGATCGGCATCAGGAAAATCATTAGAAATCGATTTAACTAGACCAGAGGAGGTTTTGTCTTCTTTGACTGAATTGGTATCAGAAAAATCTTTAGGAATCGATTTAACTGGACCAAAGGAGGTTTTGTCTTCTTTGACTGGATTGGCATCAGAAAAATCTTTAGGAATCGATTTAACTGGACCAAAGAAGGCCTTTGACTGGATCGGCATCAGAAAAATCTTTAGGAATCGATTTAACTGGACCAGGCAAGGTCTTGGAATCTTCAAATGGATCTGCATCAGGAAAATCTTTAGGAATCGATTTAACTGGACCAGAGTAGGTTTTGTCTTCTTTGACTGAATTGGTATCAGAAAAATCTTTAGGAATCGATTTAACTGGACCAAAGGAGGTTTTGTCTTCTTTGACTGGATTGGCATCAGAAAAATCTTTAGGAATCGATTTAACTAGACCAAAGGAGGTTTTGACATAGCTGAGAACTTAACTGGATCTTTCCTGAAAGGTAAAGGTCAGTCATATGCAATGCATGATATGGGTCAAGCAATGATGTTCTCAACATAAATGAGATTGTATGGTATGATGCGTATATGCATGTATCATGATGTATGGAAATGTAATGCTTTAGCTGGGAAAAATAAATCCCGGAGCTGTTGGAGGATAGAGTTGAATTCTTCGCTTCCACTGAGGATGATGAACAAATGTGATTGCGATAATAAACCTGCAGGAGAAGAGGAATTCGTTGGGGAATAAACTGATAAGGAGATTACTCTGTGGGGAAGAGATGCTCTGCTGAGGATTTTAACGATAAACTCCACTGGGGATTCCGCTGATAAACTCCGCTGGGGATGGATTACTGTTACTGGTGATATTGAATTTGTTGAGGATTGAATTCCTGTTTGTGAAAGGAAAAAACTTCGCTGGGGATGATCTTTCAGTTACAACTTGCTGGGGATAACCTTTAGGCTCATATGGGGGTAATCCTCTGAGTTCTACTGGGAGTGATCCTTTGAACTTGGCTGGGGAGACTTATTTTTCTACTCCGCTGGGGATAAACTTCCAGAGTCTACTGGGGAAGATGATTCGACTCCGTTGGGGAAGCTTTTTCAGACCATGCTGGGGAAATATTGATTCCACTGGGGGTATCTTGTATGCTGCCGAGGAACATTCTTATACTCTGTTGAGGAATATTAAGACTGTCGGGGATACTCTTATACTTACTGGGAAATATTCTTATACTCCGCTGGGGAATATTAAGACCTTTTTAGTGCTGATGGTAGATAAACTCTACTTGGGGAGAGTATTGCTGATTCGTTCATAGTTGCAAGTCTCGGCTGGGAGAGCTACCATTACTGCCTTATTCTGCGGGAGTGAAAGTATCTTAGCCATATTCTTCAGCTGAATATACCTTCGTACCTGGTGGGCGGAGCAACTACACTATTTGGACAACTCTTATTGCCCCTGCTTATGATATTACCCGTAATTCATCTCTTGTTTCGTATATAAATATTTATGATTAGCAATTAATATCAAATGCATATATAAAAAATGAACATTGGACGTTCTTTGCAAAACCAAACAGATAAAGGAAAAACAGTTTGAAATTTCTTTGAAAATGAATTGTATTGCTTTTGAAGTTTGGCCTGTAAATAGGAGTTTTTGTACAAGAGGCTGACGTTCTAGTAAGAGAACACCGCCGAATAATAGAATTTACACAATTTGTATAAAACTAACAAAACAGCTATGTGAATAATCCCACTGGATTCCAACTCAGCTATTGCTTTTATGTCCTCAAGCATCTCATCACTTTTCTACTTGGTTGAAGATGAATCTGATTGATTAGTGTCGTCCGAGCTTGATAGTTGATACCGAAGTCTGGATGCAAGGTGATCCAATGAGACATAGTCTTACGCTTTGATCCCTAATTTTTGCCTGGACTGCCCTTTCTGGTTTTCAGTCCACCGGGATACCCTTTGTGATACGGTGGGAGAACTGACTTAAGGTTTTGCGTTTATTTTCGCAAATGTTTCGGTTGAGCAAGAGTCGCCACCGACTTTTTAATTTATCCTAAGGAAAGGTTAAAAAGCACAGCAAAAACCTTTGAGATGTTTTCTTGGGTTCGGGGAGTAGATTATAGAAAGGGAAGGTATTAGCACCCTTTCTATCCATGGTTATCCATGGGCTCTTAGTTACTTGCTTAGATCAACTTGCCTTGATTTTCAATTGTTTGAAATGGTGCTTTGTGTGTGGGTTTCGAAAATGTTTTGAAAAGAGGCCAATGTGGTGGCAACCTTTGTAATGATCCATGTTGGGATGTATACAAAAGTATATGTCTTTTGAAAAGTTTTTCAATGTTTTTGAAAGTTGTTTTGAAAATGTGTTGTGATGTGTGTTTTGAAAAATAGGCAAGTGTTTTTGTTTTGCAAGTTGGCAAGTAACCAAGAGCTATCTACCCTAAATTTCTCAAAGATCTTTGTTATGTTTTAACCCGTTTATCAATTTTGTTCCACCATTGTATTTGGTGGACAATCTCGTGTTAGGATGTGAACGGGACGGGCGCGGGTCATCGTTTAGACCATGATTGCAATGGTGCCAAGTATCTTTGGGCAATTTTTTCTTTAAGGGACTTGATCATTTTTAGGTAACTTTTGAAAGCGTCATAGAGGGACTATGATCATTTGATTGTTTTGTTTTTGCCAAAGATACCTAACATGCAATATGGCCCATTATTGAAGGCAACAAGTGGAGTACCCTAGGGGTGCAAGTGTGATTAGTGTTGTCCATTTTCATGCTTGTTTATCTTGAATTTAGGTCAAACTATTTGTTGGTTGATTTTGGCATACAAAACCCTAAGTCTAACATGGCATAATTGGAAAGCTTTTAAATGCGAAAAATAAAAGGTCCTAAGTTATTACAACACAAATATGGGATGGGAGGTACAAATGTTCGAATGGGGATATTTTAGCAAGAAATTAAACCTAAACTATTACATCCAAATTGAAATTTTACAAGGTATTTAATTTGCACAATAATTAAATAAAATAAATATGCAAAATGCAAAAATGATTTTCACATGTATGTAAAAAAGTATTTATCATGTGTCAAATAAACAAAAATAAAATGAATTAATTTTTGGTATTTTTAGGTATTTAGGGCAAAACCCTAATTTTGTTAAACAAAATGTATTAATTATTTAATATATGCAATATTTATTAATTATGTGCAAAAAATAAATAAAAAGAAAGTATATTGTCAAAAAGTGATTTTTTAAGTTAAATATTAATAAAAATAAAAATGTATTATTTTTGTGTTTTTAACCTAAATATACTAATAAATATATATGTAATTATATTATTTACTAAATACATTAAATATGTATAAAAAGAAAATATTTAATATTTACAAGAAAAAGTATATTTTTTTTCATGAAATTTTTCAAGGGTAAAATAAAATAAAAATCAGAAATAAAAGTGTTTTGTGTTATTTTTAGTTATTTTAAATAAAAGTATATTTATGTTTATTTATGTACAAAACTAACTAAACCCAAATAAATATCAAATAAAATGCAAAAAATGTGGTAAAAATAAATTTAATATTTTTTCATGCTTAAATAAAAATATAGAACCAAAGTCAAAAGGAAAAAAGTAAAAATGATAAATAAAACTCAAAATGGGCCAGGGGGTGCATGTGAAATTCAATGGTGTGAAAAGGAAAACATCTCAGGCCCAGCCCAAAGACTCTGTCTTCTTCAACCTCCAGCATCTTTGAACAACAAAACACGCGTTTCTGCTATATCATGATTCTTGGACTTTTAGCACAAACTCACAACATGAAAAATGTCAAGCATCAAGCCACGATTCCATACATATAAAAAACTTAACTTAACTCTCAGAAATGAGAGAGAATTTCTCCATCCCTAATTCTTAACCTAAGTTTTTGTCAATGTTCAGGTCTTAAATTCTATCAACACATGCAATATAAATGGAAAGTGAAGATATGTATAGCTTCAGGGGCATGAGTAGAACATTTTTCATTCATAAACTTAAAGCTAACTCTTCCTATATTGAGAGATAGAAGTCCATGAACTTACCTGTTCAGCTTGGATCGTGTCTGGCAATGGAGGCACTTTCAAGGCAAGGTGAGGATTGGTACAGTTTGCTTGAAGTCCAAGGATGCTATTCCAACCTTTAGCTTGCTTTGAAACCAAGTAAATCAAGCTATGACAATCAACCTGCAAAACATAAAAAGTGAAAATGGTGAAGCTGGTTAGAGGTGTTACAGGTCGTGTCCAATGCTTGGGATAGCTTGTATATGTGGTATGGAGTGTGTATGAACTGGTTTTAGCAAGAATGCACGAGTGGATTGAGTTATGGAAGTCCAACTGCAGAGGTGACTCTATTTTCTGCAGTAGGATGGTGTTTTGAGGTTTGATGAGGTTTGGAAGGTGTTTTGCTCGTGCCTTAGCTTAGGTTTGATGTTTGGAAGGTGTACAACAAGTTTGTCTTAGCTTGTGTTGGCAGAAATGAGAGTCGTTGTGTGTTATGCCAAGTTTCTTCACACTTAAGCAAAAAATGTCAACTTGGTTTCTAGACTTGTGCAGGCCCCTCAAATATGCTGCAACCATCCCTCTTGATCAGTGTGATATGCTTCTGAACTTGTGCCAAAGAGATTTGCCTTGTACTTCTTGATTTTCAAATTTGACATAAAGTTCAACTTTTCAAAAATGGATATATTGCTTTTTCTAATTATGGCTCAATCTTGTATGCAATGTTTAAACACATAAGATAAGGCTTGAACACAAGGGGTTTGCATTAAATTTATGAGTGTGGATGAGATAAAGGACCTGTAATCTAGCTTAGAGCATGCTGGGTTCAAAAATGCAAAGTTATGGACATGTAAATTGGCCATGAACAAAGTGAGTTTTGCCCATACTACCAAATTCGATTCTCCCTAACCACAAGGTTGTTTGATGAGTTCTTGGACATTTTGGAAATCTTGGAATGTGTAATACAATCCATCTTTGTAATGCAAATTGAAATTCCAAGTGGAAGCATGTGAAAAGTGGCCATGAAGTTAGGCAAAAATCCTGCCTAGAATAGGTCAAAATTTTTTTAAGTTAAGAATGTTTTGCACCCTTGTTCCAAAAATCATAACTTGAGTTACAAGATTCTTTTGAGGAAACTTTGTGAATCAAAGTTGTAGATTTTGCAATGGACTATAACTTTCGTGTTTTGACTTTTGTTTGAATCCAAATGTATCTTGACGAAAAAATGGGACAAAGTTAGAAAAAAATTAGGGATTTTCATAACTTAGAAAAATTCTAAGTTATGAAAATTCTTCATTTCAAACCCTAATTTGTGACTTTTGATTTCTTGATGAACAAGTTTCATGTTTTGACATGTTTTGATGGAAAATGAATCTTGACACTTGATTTTGACCAAAAAGTCAAAGTTTGACTTTTCAGCATACAGTCAAAAATTGATCAATTGACTGGAAAATTCATCTGTCAATCTTGTGCATTTGGGACCTTTTGAACTTGTTGAACATGTCAAGACAATTACATGGGGTCCCTGAGTCCATATGTGAGCTTGGTTTGCCATTGGTTAGGTCAAACAGTCAAAAATTGCCTTTGTGCAGTCAAAACCCTAAAAATGACCATTTTGCCCTTTTGGTGATCTGATCAAATTTCTTGTGGATTTGTGATCCAAACTTGACCAAATGGTCCATATGGGTTCATAATGTTGATGTGGGTCAAAAATCATGAGGTTTGACTGTCATTTGACCACAGTTGACTTTTTCCCTAATACAGCTGATTTCTAGGTCAACTGTCCAATTGACTGGGCAAAGTTTGGAATCAAGAATTGAAACTTGGTATGGATAAACTTGGGAGTCCAACATGAAGCATGAAAGTCACTTTAGGCATTTTAGGTCAAAACATCTTTGTGCAAACACAAACCCTAATTTGGGTCAACAGTGCAAGGAGAAGTCTTGAGCTGAGGAAACCCTAGCTGGATCTTGAGCTCCAAGGGTCTTGTGGTGAGAAAATGTTGAGGAAATGGGAGGGCAAATTTTGGGGTACAACAGTTACCCCTGTTCAATCTTCTTAGACCTGAAGAGTTAGATTGGCAAGTTTGCCTTTCGCGACTCGAGGGTAAAAGGAGATTGGACACTAGAGTGCCCGGAAATTTGCACTCGCATGCTGGAGTATCAGCAATGTGATGGCGGGAATGGGCTTATAGATGCCATTTGGAGAGATGGTGGATAGGGGGATGGGATTATAGATGCCATATGGAGACGCGACAGAACCTTGTCGGGAATGGGCTTATAGATGCCATTTGGAGGTGTTGATCGCGTAAGAGATTCCTTAGCGAGAACTTGCGTACTTTTGAGAAAGGGAGATGTTTACTGGCTTGTTACAGGTGTTGATCTTCAGTCTCTTCATGCAGATATGCCCTGGCTAGATACAGGTATCGAATCTACAATTGGTTGCTCACAGATGTGCCCTGGCTAGATACAGGAATCGAATCTGGAAATGTTGTCGACAGATATGCCCTGGCTGGATACAGGAACCGAATCTGGAATTGTCGTCTACAGATATGCCCTGGCTGGATACAGGTATAGAATCTGGAATTGCAAAAGGTTGGTAGAGATAGATTTCCTGGCTGGATACAGGTGTAGACCTCTGACCTGAGAATGAAAGATAATTTCCTGGCCTGTTACAGGGGTTGATCTTCAAACTCTTCATGCAGATATGCCCTGGCTAGATACAGGTATCGAATCTACAATCAATCACTCACAGATGTACCCTGGCTAGATACAAGAATCGAATCTGGAACTGTGATAGTTGATAGTGATCAACTTTTGGAGTGTCCTTTTTCCTGAAAAGGCAAAACATCAGTTGTATGCAATGTCATGATGTATGAAATGCACGATGTCATGATGCTCAAAATGAGATAGTGTTGTATGCACTTTATCATGTATGCAAGCAGGATGTATGAAATGTGAAATGTTTATGAATGTATTTTCGTCTAGGAAAATAAATCCTTGACGACTGGCTGGGGAATCAAATCCTGGGCTGATGTTGAAGAGTAGAGTTCTTCGTTTCCGCTGGGGATAATGGTTGCAAGAATAAACCGGTAGGAGAAGATGACTCCGTTGGGGAATAAACTTGGTGAAGAGATTACTCTGTGGGAAGAGATATTTCGCTGAGGTTTTGACGAAAACTCCGCTGGGGATTCCAATGGTAGACTCTGCCGGGGATTCTGATGATAAGTTATGTTGGGGAACTTTGATGAACTCCGCTGGGGATAGGAAGAATTTTGCCGAGGACGGACTTTCCGTGGTAATTAACTGAGGATAACCCAGTTATACCCTGGTGGGGAAATAACCTTTGAATAAAGTCGGGGAGAGACGTCCGTACTCTGCAAGGGACAAGCTTCCAGAATCTACTGGGGATAAGCTCCAAGACCTGCTGGGGGAAACTTTTCAGACTGTACTGGGGTGTTGGTATTCCGCCGGGGAATAATCTCAAATTAAGACTGCTGGGGATGCTTGCTGAGGAATGTCTATACTCTATCGGGGAATGTTGAGATCTTCTGGGGATGCTCAAATTCATTAAGGCTGACAGTGGATTATCTCTGCTTGGGGAGAGTATTGCTGACTTGCTGGGACTATTCTATGGGGAATTGAGGTAACCTAGTTACGTTCTTCCGCCGAACTTACCTTGGTACCTCGGTGGACAGAGCAACTAGATCGCCTAGACATTTCTAAATTGCCCCTGCTTCTGAAATCATCTGTAATTAGTCTTTGGTTTCGCATGCAACTATTCGTGAGTGGAAATTAATGTCAAATGCATATATCAAAAATGAACATTGGACGTTCTTCGCAAAACAAAACAGAAAAAGGAAAAACAATGGATAATTTGTCTGAAAAAATTGAACTTGTATTGATTTTGAAATTTGCCTGTAAATAGGCATTTTTGTACAAGAGGCTGACGTCCTACCGGTATTCTTGCAACTATCATCCCCAGCGGAGGCAAAAATCTATTCTTCAACATCATCCCAGGACATGACTTCCCGACACCTGTCAAGGATTTACTTTCCTAGACAAAAAAGATACATTCATAAACATCATATTTTCATACATTATAGCATGCATATACGCATCATATATTACAAATCTCATTTATGTTGAGAACATCATTGCTTGATCCATATCATGCATTACATATGACTGACCTTTACCTTTCAGGAAAGATCCAGTTAAGTTCTCAGCTACATTCCAAGACCTAGACCGGTTCAGTTAAATCGACCCTAAGATTTTCCTGTTTCTTATCCAGTCAAAGGCCTTCTCTGGTTCAGTCAGATCGACCCTAAGATCTCCCTGTTTCTTATCCAGTTGAAGATTTCAAGACCTAGACCGGTTCAGTTAAATCGACCCTAAGATTTTTCTGTTTCTTATCCAGTCAAAGGCCTTCTCTGGTTCAGTCAGATCGACCCTAAGATCTCCCTGTTTCTTATCCAGTTGAAGACATTTCAAGACCTAGATCGGTTCAGTTTAGTCGACCCTAAGATTTTTCTGTTTCTTATCCAGTCAAAGGCCTTCTCTAGTCTAGCTAAATCGACCCCTAACAGATTTTCCTGATAAAGACTCAATAGAAGTCATCCAAGATTCTCTCAATGATTACTGTTGAGGTTGAAGTCGCCTATGGTTCTCTCCCCGTTACTACGGAGGTAGTAATCATCCCCAGATTCTCTCAGCGTTACTGTTGAGGTTGAAGTCGTCCAAGATTCTCTCAATGATTACTGTTGAGGTTGAAGTCGCCTATGGTTCTCTCCCCGTTACTGCGGAGGTAGTAATCGTCCCCAGATTCTCTCAGCGTTACTGTTGAAGTTGAAGTCGTCCAAGATTCTCTCAATGATTACTGTTGAGGTTGAAGTCGCCTATGGTTCTCTCCCCGTTACTGCGGAGGTAGTAATCGTCCCCAGATTCTCTCAGCGTTACTGTTGAGGTTGAAGTCGTCCAAGATTCTCTCAATGATTCCTGTTGAGGTAGTAATCGTCCAAGGCTCTCTCACCGTTCCTGTTGAGGTAGTAACCATCCCTGGTTCATTCATCACCGTTTGAAGCTCCAGATCCAGTTCCTGTAACCAGTCAGGACACATCTATACAAAGAATCTGAAAATCAACTCCTGTAGCAGGTCAGGTAATCATTTTCTTTTGCAGGTACGCAAGTTCTCGCTAAGGAATCTCTTACGCGATCAACCTCCAGATGGCATCTATAAGCCTATCCACCTTCCATCATCTCTTAGCATGGCATCTATAAGCCCATCATCCTATCCATCAATCCCCAAATGGCATCTGTAAGCCCATTCCGCCATCACACTGCTACTATGTGAGCGCAAATTTCTGGGCACTCTAGTGTTCAATCATCTTCCACCTTCGGATTACGAAAGGCACGTCAGCCAATCTGCATCCTCAGGTCTAAGAAGATTGAACAGGGGCAACTGTTGTACCCCAAAATTTGCCCTCCCATATTCTTCAAGATTTGCAAAGTCAATGCTTCAGAAATTCCCCAAGGGTTGCACAGTTCAAGGGCCTCCTAACAGTCAAAAACTAGGGTTTTGGTTCTGACAAAGTAAATGAAGTTTCCAAGGGTCCAATCAAGTCCCACATGCCTACAAACATGGTCAAGCATCCTCATACCAAGTTTCAAGACTTACAGCACAAAATTGCACAGTCAAAAACCCTAATTGCACTACAGTCAACTGCAGGGGCAAAATGGTCATTTGACAGTCAAAAGTTCAAATTTTTGATCAACATCTCATTTTGAAGCCACAAACATCATTTGATCAATGCTTGATCATGATTCTCAAAGTATGGCTCAAAAAGTCTCAAGATGCAAAAGTTTCCATATTTGGACAGTTGAAAAAGTCAACTGTAACTTGACCAAGGCATAACTTCCACATGGATTATCAGAAAAATTCCATCCAAAGCCCATTTTGAAGATAAAGACATTTCCTACTACTCCTCTTCACACTTCAAGTCCAAGAAATACTCTCACAAAAAGTTATCAATTTCAACATTATAGGTCATTTTAAAAAGTCAACAAAAAGGGACTTTAAGTCAAAGGCCATAACTTGAGATTGGTAAATCAAAATGACATGGGACCAAAGACATTGGTTATAGGACTTCAAGACCTTTCCAAAATGTCCAAGAACATGATCAAAGCTTAAACATTGAGCAAGATATGCCTTGTGGAAGTTGGGAAATTTTTGGGTATTTTGAAAAGTCAACATTGCTTCAAATGCCTTAAAATGTCTAATGGGCTCTATTTCTTCCAAGATTCATCATCCAAGGCATGTGAACGACCATTTGGCCCAAAGGGAAGTTATTCATCATTTTTATTTATTTATTTGAATTTTTAATTGCTAATAATTCATTTAATTAAAATAAATATGTGAAAAATACCAAAGCAAGTCAATCAAATCTTTTTATGCATGGAATAACTTCAGATTTTCGTGCATTATTAGATAGGGAAAGAATCAAGGTAATTGGACATGATTGGAACCAAATATGCATGGAAAAGATTGAAAAATATATGCATGAAAAATCAAATATCCATTCAATCAATGCAAAGGTTTTTTGGATCCAATTTTCATCCCTAATCGTTCACATACTTATACTCATGCAAACCCTAGTCCAAAAAACCTCTAAGCTGCGCCAGAAAAGAAAAACAAAGTTTGAGTTTTTGTCAAAAAATTGAAAACTGAAAACCCTATTCTAGCACGATTCAGAGAAAAATAACGATCCCAATAGCTTGCAGAAGTGTCAAGGAAGCTTCCTGAATCGTTTTCCACATCCCTAACGCCCAGAACTGGTATACAAAACTCAAGATTTTTTACATTTTATTCATATTCGTATTTCAATTTTCAAGCATTCCCATTGCATTTTTCTTGTGGATTCATACTAATTGATTGATTCTAAAGCTAACCATATAGTTTGATTGAGTTTTGCTTGCCCATACGCGATTTCACCATGGACGATTATTAGGGTTACCAAGCTGTGAGATTGGGGGTTTACTCCTATGGAAAAATTGAACCATAAGAATGATACCATTGAATTCGTGAGGTTCCACTGGATCTAACACACACCTCGCGCCCAATTTATGAAGCAAGAGGGCTTATTCGCTATTTTTTCTATTCATCATTTAGTGGGGGTTTAAAACCCCCGCTATCTTGTTTTATATTTTCAGGTCAAACGCACAAACGGAGAAGACGATGACTTGTCTTCATACGATAGGTCCATTTAAATTTTCGCGCATTTTTTGAGTTAATGTCACTAGCGTGTTTTATGATATATGTTCTTTATTGTCCACTAATCCTACAAAGTAAGCGTTTGGTGCAGACGGTTGGTGCGTTGTCCTATAACCACTGGGACCTGGGTTCGATTCCCAGGTCCCTCACTTCATTCATATATTTTGTTTCAATCTAATCCTATGCAGCGCTCTTCCCTGAAGACCATCATACACTCACAATCCGGGCACGCCACATGGCTACTGAAGGCAATCCAAAGGCCTTGATTTGAAGAGCACTATAGGCATAAGTCAATACAAACACACGCTAGCATGAAAGTCAACCAGGCCAGAAATCAATTGGGCCAGAATTGCTAGGAATATACCTCCAATTTGGGGACAGACCCCCCATGGTTTGCTCTTCATTCTTTTGTCATATTTTTTCTATTTTATTTATTTTAATTGGTTTTAATATAATTCTTTCTATTAATTTCTTTTCATAAAATATAAAATAATATAAAAATTAGAAAAAGACAAAAAATAAAATGTATTTTATTTTAATATTTTTGTGAATAAAAATCATTAATTAATTTAGTTTTATTCTTAAACTTAATTTTAATATTTTTCAATAAACTTAAAAATTGGTAGAATTAGGGTTTTAAGTATTTTTCATTCTTTTTTTTCTCTCACCATAATTAATTACTTAATATTATTTTTGTAAATAAATCTTGCCATTAATTAATTAATTCAACTTTAGGTTTAATTTTAACATGTTTTTCTTAATAAATAAAAATTGTAGAATTAGGGTTAAGTAATTAATTTCTTAATTTCATTTAATTCTCATTAAAATCATAAATACAAAAAACCAAAAATGTTTTCTTTTTTCTTTATTTTAATTAATTTGTTAATAATAATTTAATTTCATTAAAAAGGGTCCAACGCCCTCGCTTTCAATTTTAATTCCAATTCGCGCATTTATTTCCTTTCTTATATTTTTTTATGTAACTCTCCCGAAGCCGTGTAAATTAAACTTTTATTTCTCGCACTTTATTTCTTATGTCAAATCGGGTCCTGGATTTAATTTGGCGATGTGGACCCGCGCCTTTGTAATAGTTTAGGAACTTTTAATTTCCGCACTTTTTAACTGCTAATAAATTGCATACAAGAATGAATGTTAAAATAAAAACAAAAGCGTAGATCACCCATGACATGACAAAAGACAAATATCTGAAAACGACACACAAATCACACACCACCCCTAGGGTACGCCTCACTGTTGCCTTGCCTCGAAAGGTGGTCGTCGAGTAGAGGATGTCTTAGTAAGTCCTCATGATCCGGGAACCTGGCATGAGGGTAGCTTCTAAGGTATCTTCCTATTGCTCTGGTGATCACCATGTCCCGAACCTCGAATTGACCCGAACACCTCCAACGGTGGTGCTACCTACCTCTCAATGGTGGGATGGCACTACTTTAAAGGACATTTACACAGACGAATTCCTTAGGGTAGGTAGACGACTCTAGATACTTGCTCTAATTTCAAAACAAATCAAAAATACTTTTCACACCGACACCTTTTCAAAAAGCTTTCGAAAGCAACTTTTCAAACACTCTTGAGGACCGATACAAGAGTCGAACTGAAATTTTCAAAGAAACTTTTTAAAAACCCACAGTTGAAAAGCAAACAAACCATTTTTGAAAACACAAGTGAGCAAGTATCTAAGAGCCCATGGATAACCATGGATAGAAAGGGTGCTAACACCTTCCCTTTCTATAACCTACCTCCCGAACCGAGAGCTATCTCTATAAGGAATTTTTCTGTGCTTTTGTCCTTTCCCTTTGGAGAAAATAAAAGACGGTGGCGACTCTTGCTTCCGCGACATTTCGTGAACCAGCGTTAAACAGTCAGTTCCAGATCCACCGATCCCAGAACTGGCGACTCTGCTGGGGACTATCTTTTAAAGTGAGGTGTACCTTAGGACTAAGATCACTGTGTTTTCAATTGCTTTCTTTGCTTGCTTTAAATTGTGGGACTGTCTTGGGAGTTCTATAGATCCTAACCCGGATCTGGGGATACCTTCTTAGAAAGTAGCAACAAGGCTGTGAGGGAACTGCGCGGGGTATACCGACATGGTTGAAACAGTCTGCTACGTTGATGTGGCACTTTGGTGTGTACCGGTAACCCTTGAGTTCAGTCAAGGAGAGTACGGGGCCTCCGCGTGGTGTCGTGAAGCATCAACAGACCTTAGGAACCTTAATTGAACTATCTTGGCCTCTTTAGGATAGTGAGATAACTGACTTTGGTGCAGTCCGAGGTTGGTTGATACTCGATACTACACTCAATTGAGGGTTGCTTTCCTGGAATATTTCGGTTGCCAGTTCAGTGGCTAAATCGAAACGATGAACAATGAAAGCAATCCAATGATATTGGGACCCTTAGAACCCGGTTACTTCTAATAGGACAGGTTGAGCCCACCAACTTCAAGAGGGTAATACCTAGACCTCATGCTGGCCTAAACTCTAAGGGCTTCTCTTGTGTGACTTGTGTGCCTTCGTACTTACCTATTTGCATGCTTGTTATCTGACACCTGAGTTTCTTGCAGGTTTTGTTTACAGTCCTTAATTGGGGCTCATAACAGGGTTACTCACATTATCCCATGCATACCATAACATCATACCATTGCATACATCCTAACCCATTTCAAGGATCTCAAGGGCTTGTGATGCAGGTCATGGTGAATCAACTATCCCAGCAAGGGGAAAAGGGGATTTATTTTCCTCTAGCCATGATTGTCAGGGGCTATGACCCACTCGATATGGTGAGCCTTGACTCTTGAAGAAGGACTCTCAACAACAGGAAGTTCCTTCAATCAAGCCACCGAGTTCAAATTCTAACGGTTTTCTTGTTTACCCCGCGAGATCCTTGAAAACATTGCATGCATATCATACATATCATCGCATTGCAGGTACCCTTTTGACAGGTTGCTTACCTTCTTCGCTGTTTATTTCAGCCGATCGTCATGAATCCTGAATCGTCTACTGAGCAATCCATCAAGGCTCTCCAGGCACAGAATGCCCAGTTCAGGGTCAAAAGGAATTGAAGACTCTGATTCAGAAGAAGAAGAAGAGGACTGTTTTGTTCAGCCCTAGACGCAGATCTGGGAACACACTACAGAATGAAGCTGAGAGGACCATTCCATATATGGGGGAAGGCAGTCACCATGAGAGAGAGGTGCCTAGTCCAGTGGTCTCTGACAACGAGACGGAGTTCAATGATGAGCAGTACCCTCCAGCTGAGGACCGGTACAAACAACTAGAGGACAGACTGAATGCTATGGAGATCCAACAAGTGCCTGGGCTGGATTTTGGAGAGTTGGGTTTGTCTACTGGTGTGATCATTCATCATAAGTTCAAAGCACCATCCTATACCAAGTATGACGGGGCGTCTTGTCCCAAGTTACACCTCAGGTCTTATGTGCGGAAGATTCAGCCGTACTCAGTGGACAAGAACTTGTGGATCCACTTCTTCCAGGAGAGTCTTTCAGGGACTCATCTCGAATGGTTCTATCAGCTGGATGGGACCAAAGTTCGTAACTGGGAGGAGTTGGCTACTGCTTTCTATAAGCAGTATCAATATAATGCCGACCTTGCTCCTACACGTACCCAACTCCAGGGTATGTCGCTAGGGTCAAGTGAAGGTTTTAAAGAGTACGCACAGAAGTGGAGGGACCTGGCTGGCAGGGTGTAGCCTCCATTAACTGACCGGGAACTCGTCGATATGTTCTTGGGGACCCTGTCCGGGCCGTTCTTCAATCATCTCATTGGTAATTCATCTGCAGGATTTACCGACCTCATTCTGACTGGGGAAAGAATTGAAGCTGGTATCAAGAGTGGGAAAATTCAAGAGGCCACACCTTCTGATACTCACAAAAAGCCTTACACGGGAAGGAAAGAGTCTAATGCTGCATACGGTCAAAAGAGTCGTTGTGACCAACAGGCAGGGGCAGTCATGATCTCTGGTTCTGCACCACACCGACAACCATAAAAGGGAAATCAGCGAAGGCCGGACGAGCCTAAAAGACAATTCACCAACATCAACATGTCGTGGTCACAAGCCTTGCAGCACATGTTGAAAATGAATCTGATTGCGGTGATCAACCCTCCTGCAAATCCCAAGACCTCCTCTCCAAACTACAACCCAGAGGCGAGGTGTGCTTATCATTCTAATAGCCCGGGGCACGACACTGAGGACTGTTGGGCGCTGAAATATAAGATCCAGAATATGATCGATGCTAAGGAGATTGAATTCGAGCCTGCTGAGACTCCCAATGTGACCACTGCTCCCTTGCCAAAACACGGCTAGGATTGAGAGATTTTTGTTCATTTGAATTCAAGTTGTATTTTTCTTTTCTTGTTCAAATAAACAATTGTCATGTTAAACTCTTTTATTTCATGAATGCATTACACATGTCTGTCTTGAATTAATTATGTTTACCATATTTAAAACTGTTTTCATATTTTTGTGATGATCAACTCTTGGTTAATAATGCTAAGCCTCTTGAGGGAGGATGACGAAAACGATACCGCAACCTACAGTATGCTTTTGAACAGACCCCGCTGATGAGGTACAGGCATTGTTTCAATTCCTAAACACTGGAGTTATAAGGAAGATAATCCCTCGTCAACCCCTCTGAGCCAAAGAAGTAGGAGTTTTCTCTTTTCGAAATTTAAAACCCTTAATCATAACCTGGGGCAGGGTAGTTCTCTCAGTTGATCCAAGTGCATAACGAATGGCACCAAAGAGGTCCTTACAAAACAAAGAAAGACAGTGATGGTTCCGAATAATCAATAAAGAAAGGCAGTCACCATCTTTCAAAATAAGAACCCGTTAAGTCAAAACCTATGAAGGAGACTTACAAAACTGAGGCATCCCGCTGACTGTAATCACAAAAGAACAGCTCAGGCAAAAAAAAATAGGGATAACAAAATCAAGAAAGAGAAAGAGGTCATACAAACCCTCAACACCAAAAAAGAGATGATTACCTATTCAGAATAAATCAGCAATATCTGACCCATCATTGGAACGTCAGGACAAAGATTCAATCAAGGTCTAATGCACGATCAACTGAGCTTAGGTTTGAAGAACATCACGAAGAACGGGTGGGTACAAATAATTTGAGCCTTTATCCTTTGTTTCTTAAACCGTGAACCAAGCCACGTTATAACCCTCAAAAGTCCTAGCTGAAGCATGGGTTAGTTCGAAAGCATACTGTTACGAAAGGTATCCTGACTCCTTAAGGCTTGCGGTAAAATAACGAGTTGACATCACAGTTTACAAAAAACTCACTTGCTTTTATTGAAAAATGCATTCTCAAAAATTTCAAGACAAACATAAGTTTTGCATTCGTAAGATGATGTTGTACCCCAAAATTTGCCCTCGTGCTTTTCCCCAAGAAATCTCAGCTTCAAACATTTCCTGACTTTTCAAACTGGCTCAAGAATCGGACAAACGGACCTTTCTTGACAGTCAATCAAAATTAGGGTTTTTACTGATTTTCAGAGCTCTGAATTGTTTCATACAGTGGGCTTAGGGTTTGATTGATTGTTGGTTCAATTTCGATCAAGCGAGCATGATTTGGCATTTAATCGGGAATTAGGGTTTCATGGGCATATTCTCAGAAGAATTTAAGTTCCACAGCACTTTGCGGTTTATTTCAAGATTCGGATTAAATTCGCGTTATCTTGGTTTAATCAGTAAAAGAGACGGTGGTTCGAGTTCAGTACGTTTTGATTGGGCCAGTCAGATGCGAGATGCAGTTTTGGAATTCACAGTGTTCATGTGTTTGATCAGTCTATCTGGGTTAATGGCTGCATTGCTTTGGATGTTGGATAAGACAGGTTTATTGGATCAATGTTGTTTTATTTTAGTTATTTATTATTCTGAAACTAAAATGATTGAATTTATTTTTCAATTGTTTTAATTCTAAGAATTTTAAATAAATAAATAAACAATAAGGAAATTAGAATTAATTAGATAATTTGAATTTTTATTGATATTTAAATTATTTGTACAAATTGTTGTTTATTACAAACAATAATTTACATTTAATTTAAATATTACAATAGAATGAAAAAATATCCTATTTTCTAAATACTCTTCATTCTTCACTCCGCTCCGGCATTCCATCTTTCATCTGCAAAAAGAAATAAGAAAGTCAGAAAGAATTAAAATTAGCAGAGATAGATAAAAATGCTCATCATTAGGGGCCACTGACTGGGATCAGTTGCCCTCTCTGCAAATCACGGGATTTCTCCCGGTTCACAGAGAGGGAAGATTGTTTTTATCTCATGAAATGCAAATGTCAAAAATGCATAGTTTCTAAAAATTTGCAAAGCTGCATAGATTCAAAATCCAAACTAAACTGAAAAGGTTCAATCCAAACTTTCAAATCCAAAACAAAGTCCACTCTAAGAAAATCAAGAAAGCATACAAGCTGTCATTTGAGAAAAAGATATCAAAAAGCAGAAAATCTATCCAAACTGTCAAAACTGGATAAAGGAGATGCAAGATGTATTATGCAAGCAAACAATCTTAAACTCATCACTTCCTAGTCATAGCCCCTTCAGAAGCAAGTACAGTAAAAAATCATATTAAAATCCTAAGCTGTACTTTGAGAGAGAGAAAAGAGATTAAAGCAGTTCAAGCTCAGTTCAGACAAGACGATGCAGTAGCAGAAGAAAGAGATTATGCAAGTCAAAAAGCCAATGAAACAGTTCAACACAGGCATAGTTCAGAACAGTAGCAGAAAAAAAAAGATATGCAAAGACAGTCCACAAAACTCAGTTCAGAGGTATCAGCAGGCAAGCCTACAAGCTCAGTCCAAACATAGACCAGCATAGCAAGTAAATGAAAAGGATATACAAACTGAGTTCAGCTTAGAATAGGCAGCGGGGATACAAATCAAAAAAAGCACAGTTCAACATAGACAGTTCAGGGGAAGCAAGATAGCAATTCAGATTAGAAAGAGAGATACAAAATCAGTTCAGCCTCAACCTTTAAACCAGACTTACAAAACTGATATCAAAAAACTCAAGCCAAAACCTTCATCAAATTCCAACATCCTCAAAACCCAAAAACAAAAAGGCTACTGAACTGAAAAAAGCTAAAAGCTCAAAACAACAATAATCCTCACATACCCAAACCCTGTCAAAAACACCATGACCAAACCTTTATGCCAAACACGAGAAACCTGAGATCCCAACTCAAAAACTCAACCTTTATGCCAAACAAGAAACCTGATAATCCAAATCATAACCTCACCATCTTATGCTAAACCAATACTCTGTCATCTAAAGCCAAGCATCATTCACGAAACATAACCCAAGCCTCAGAAGCTAGCTTCATCACAGGCAGACAGTGGAAGAAGAAGAGGAAAGAAGCAATTTAAGGTGAACTCAGAAGCTTCATCAAAAGGAAGCAATGTCTGAATCATAAAGCATAAAGAAGAAGAGGTAAAGACGCGAGGGTTTAGGATTTCTCAGTGAATACTCATCATCAAAAACCTAAGCAAAAAGGTAAAAGGAACGAAAATACCCAAAGCGTCCAAGCAAGCTTCCTCACGCCGTTCTGGCCTCCTGAAGCATCGTCCCTTTCTTCTCTCCTCCACCTCCAAATAGCAGGTAGTATAATCCTCGCCCCCTATCTTTACTTCTTCACCTCAAAGAATGAAAAGAAAATGCTTAAAAACTCAGATCAAACATGCCAAACTTGTAAAAAGACGAAAGATAAGAATATGAGGCATTGTAATCAAACCTTAAAGTCAAGAACGCCAAAACCGTGCCTTGGAGGGAAGAAAGATGTGGAGGGTGATGTTGGTGGCCGGAGAAAACGCTCAGGGAACTGCTAATCGAAGAAGACGAACACGGCGCCGTCGTAACCTCACAAACCTTCGTCTTCACTCTGAACCAATGCCAAACCCTAAATTTCGTTTTTGGATCAGCTTGGGCTTAACCCGTTCCTGATTCTTCCAGGCCCAACGCAAATCATTTCATTTTCTTACAAAAACATTTTCATAAAAAAAAACTAACTTTGTTTTAAACAATACTTATTCTTCTTTTATATATAAAACACTAATCTTTTTTTTATTTTACAAAACAATGTTTATTCTTTCTTTATCTTAATTAAAAATACTTTTTATCACAAAATTAAGACAATTTTTAGATAGATATTTTATACATTTATAGTTTTTGTACATAACAATAATCAAAATACTTTTATACACAATTAACTTAAAAACATTTTTGAAATACATTTGTATATAATTATCTTTTTTTTTATATACATGATTAAATTGAAGATACCTTTTTAATTAAAATGCATTTTTGTACATATTATACATTCTCATACATAATTAAAATTAAACTTTTTAATTAACATTCTTTTTTTTATACATAACCATTTAAATACGTTTTTTCTCTAATATTAAACTCACAAACATTTTTGACTAAAATACTCTTGTAATTAAAACTTAAATACTTAATCAAAACCCTTCATTTGTACATAATTCATATAAATCAAAAATACAGATTAAAACATTATCTAGGTCAAAACCCTAATACGACTCAATTTCATAATTCGCATTTGTACATATTTACACTTACACATACATTTGCACTTACACAATATATTGCCCTACACACATTTTATCTTACATTTATACATTTGACATTTATATTTTGATTGCGACATTCGATTTGGCTGTAAGTACTATAAGTCTCATCCCCTTGTACATTTATACCCCCACTCCCGGACATTATTTTGTAATAGCGTAGATTTACATTCCGCGGTTTACAGCTTTTCAATTATACCATGGTTAGACCTAGGGTTTGTATGTACATAAAATCAAACGCTAGATAACCTAATACAAGACAAATGCATGTAATTAATACACAATCACACTGGCACCCCCTAGGGTAATCCCACCTGTTGCCTTCCAAATGGGCCATGCTTGCACGTCGAATGTCTTTGGCAAAACAAAATCAAATGATCATAAGTCCCTCAACAACGCTTTCGAAAGTCGCCTATCAAAATGATCAAGTCCCTTCAAGCAAAATTGCCAAAGACACTTGGCACCATTGCATTCATGGTCTATGCGATGACCCGCGCCCGTCCCGAATAAACTTCCTAAACGCAAGATTGTCCATCAATTTCAATGGTGGAACAAAATTGTTAAACGGGGTTTAAAACATGACAAAAACCCTTTGAGTACAATAGGGTAGACAAAACTCTTAGTTACTTGAGATCAAACTTGCAAAAACACTTGCCTTCTTTTCAAAAACCACAATCCGCGACACTTTCAAAAATCAAACTTTTCAAACTTTTGAAACATCTTTTCGAAAGATATGCACCTTTGTAAAACATTCGAGTAAAGAATTATTACAAGGTTGGCCTAAGACAAGGCATCTTTTTCCAAAACATTTTCAAAACAACCCACACACGCACTATTTTCAAAGCAATCGAAAAACAAGGCAAGTGATCTAAAAAGCCAAGTAACTAAGAGCCCATGGATAACCATGGATGAAAAGGGTGCTAATACCTTCCCTTTTCATAATCTACCCCCCGAACCCACGAAATATCTCAAAAGGTTTTTGCTGTGCTTTTTTAACCTTTCCTTTAGGATAAAATAAAAAGTCGGTGGCGACTCTTGCTCAACCGCACAAGTGCGAATACGAACGCAAAACACTAGTCAGTTCTCCCACCGTATCACAGAACTGGCGACTCTGCTGGGGAATATCTTAAAAGTGGGGTTACCTTAGGGTTTAGATCACCTTTACTTTCAATTGATTGCTTTGTTTGCCTTACATTTGTGGGCTTTGCATCGGAGTTTTATAGATCCTAACCCGGATCTGGGGAAACCCTTTTAGGTAGCAACAAGGCTGTGAGGGAACTGTGCGGGGTATACCGACATGGTTGAAGCAGTCTGCTACGTTGATGTGGCACTTTGGTGTGTACCGGTAACCCTTGAGTTCAGTCAAGGAGAGTACGGGGCCGCCGCGTGGTGTCATAAAGCATCAACTGACCTTAGAACCTTAATCGACCATCTTAGCCTCTTTAGGGTAGTGAGATGACTACTTTGGTGTACTCCGAAGTCGGTTGATACTCGATACTACACTCAATTGAGGGTTGCTTTCCTGGGATATTTCGGTCGCCAGTTCAGTGGCTAAATCGAAACGATGAACAATGAAAGCAATCCAGTGATATTGGGACCTCTAGAACCCGGTTACTTTTGGTAGGACAGGTTTTAACCAACAAACTGAAAGAGGGTAATACCCAGACCTCATGCAAGCCTAAACCTAAGGCCTTGTGTGCTTTGTGTGAATATTGTCTGCCTGTATATACACTTACTTGCTTGTGCATACATGCACATAACATCATAACATCATACCATAGCATCTTAGCATTTTCAATAACCATTTCAAGGATCTCGAGGGTTCTTTTGGTGCAGGGTTATGTTGAACCAGACATCTACCAAGGGGCAAGAGGTTTCTCCTCTAACCAATCCAATCAAAGTTCAAGAACAACAACTTGAATCAGTGGCTATGACCCACTTGGCATGGTGAGCTTGATTCTCGCGGAAGGACGTCCACCAATGCAGAGATCTTCAATCCAGGAGCAGAGTTCAACCTCTAACGTTTTTCTTGTGATTACCCCAAGAGATCCTTGAAAGCATACATCCACATGTCATGCATTTCATTCTAACAATCTTTTCTTTTCCAGGTTTCCTTACTCTCCTACTGTTTATTGCAGTAAGAGATGGCTCTAGAACAGACCCTCCAGGGCCTCCAAGCCCAAAGCGCTCAACTTCAAGAGATGTTCTTGAACCTATCCAAGGGGCAAGAAGAGGTCAAAACGCTCCTCGCTGGGGGCATGATCGTGGGAAGCCCTAGGAACGACAGAGGTGACCAGTGGGAGCTACACATTGAAGTGGCCATATTGAAAAGAGAGCTGGCGAGTCAGAGGGCTCTCATCCAAGACTTGGCTCAAAAACAAGAAAACCTCGGGGTTCTCGTCAACCAACTCCTTCGGAACAACCAACTGGGGCAGACGTCTAAGGTTGAAAAGCAAGTTGCCGCTCAACCTCCTTCCACTCAAGAGGACAAAGGGAAGGCTCCTTTGCCTGCTTCAGGGTCACAAACCCATCAACAACCTCGCCAGCATCAACAGGGAAATCGGCGCAAGCAAAATGTACCTGGGAGACGTTTCTATGAGACCGAGATACCATCATTCTTCATACTGAAGCGCCTGTTGGAGGTCAATTTGCTTACTGTAAAGGACCCTCCTCAGAAGCCCAATATCTCCTCTCCTCACTTTAACCCCGACGCATTTTGTGTTTACCACTCCTGCAGCCCGGGACACAGTACCAACGACTGTTGGGCCTTGAAGAACAAGATTCAAGATCTGATCGACATTGGGGTGCTGGAGTTCATGCCAGACGGCGAGATGAAAATCTTCCGTTAAGGGGATCTCCGCTTAAAGTGACGAGGCTCGAAGCTGAAAGACTTTTGCTTCTTTTTGAATTTTTCAAAGTTGTAATTTCTTTTACTGTCAAAACAATTATTTGTTGATGTTAAACTCTGTTTTCATTAATGCATTGCATATGTTTGTCTTGAATTCATCCATTCGTTTCACTATTCTTATGCTTTTCTTTATGACGTTTGACTCTTGATAAAAAGCTGCAAGCCTTTAGAGGGAGGATGACGAAACAATACCATGATCCTATACAGTATGCTTTTGAACAGACCTTGCTGATGATGTACAGGCATTTCTTTCAATTCCCAAACACTGGAGTTATAAGGAAGTTAATCCCTAATCAACCCCTTCGAGCCAAAGAAGTAGGAGTTTCCCGTTCTAAACAATCGAAACCTTTGATATAAACCTGGGGCAGGGTAGTCTCTCAGTTAATTCAAAAGAGAACGCGCACTGAAGTCGCAAACTCTCAGTTCGTAATACAACGAACGACGTCAAGAAAGAAAGCATTCCTTCGGAATCAAAAGACAAGGGTGGTTCCCTATCACGTAGACAGTCAATCTCTCAAAAGAGAAAAGCCCACTGAGCCAGAACCTATGAAGGAGGCTTAAAAAGCTGGGGCATCCCGCTGACAGTAATCCCGAAAACGGTAACAGTCAGGCAAAAGTTAGGGATAACCAATCAAAATCAAAATAGTGAGGTCATTACAAAATCCTCAACATCATGAAAAGTGTTGAAAAAGAAAAAAGGAGATAATGACTGTCTCCCAAAATTCGAACTGGTGAACCATCGCCCAAAAGTCGTTCCGAACTCAAAACAAAGTGCGACGCACAATTAACTGAGTTTAGGTTGAAGAACATCACGAAGAGCGGGTGGGTACAAATATACTTTGAGCCTTTATCCTTTGTTTCTTAAACCGCGAACCAGGCCACGTTACAACCCTTCAAAAGTCCTAATTGAAGCATGGGTTAGTTCGAAAGCATACTGTTACAAAAGGTATCCTGACTCCTGTAGGGCTTTGCTCTAAATCTTGTGTTAACTTGTCTTATGAAACGTTTTCTGCTAAAAACGCATTTTTCAAAATTTCAAAGACAAACATAAACTTTGCATTATTCGAATATCACTGTCTGCTTTTGACCCTTTTATTTGACAGCGAAGAAATTCATACAGCGAATGTTCAGAGGAACGAAAACTCTCTCAGTAAGTCAAAATCACTTCAAGAGGATAACACTTCCATCAAATATCCTATCAACAAGGGGCATGACACGTCACAATTCAGTTAACCTGGGGCAGTCCAGTCAAGGTCCAACAGATCTTTCAAAGTACAGTTAATCTGGGGCAGTCCAGTCAAGATTTCAAGAAATCTCTCAATATGCAGAGTAATCTGATTCAAGACTCCCTCTTCACCACTTGGGGCATTCGAATGTCAAAAGTGTTCATACAAATCAACTACAACATTTCCAGATTCGACTCCTGTATCCAGCCAGGGCATGTCTGAAGAATTCCAGATCAACACCTGTAATAAACCAGGAATTTATCTGCATTACCACTTGGGGCATTCGAATGTCAGAAGTGTTCATTCCCGATGCAATTTTACACGGACTCATCAAGAAGCCCTACGCCGGTTCCTCTTCAAGATTTCTGAAAATAGTTCACGGGTTCTCCAAGTAAACGGATGTTAACCTATCGCTTGTTCAGATTCTTCTCAAGACTTCTGAAAATAGTTCATGGATTCTCTCCAAGTAAACGGATGTTAATCTATCAGCTTGTTCAGATGCAACTTTTTGAAATTAGTTTACAGACGCTTCCCAAGTAACGGATGCTGCTCTATTGCTGGTTTCTCTTCAAGATTTCTGAAAATAGTTCACGGGTTCTCCAAGTAAACGGATGTTAACCTATCGCTTGTTCAGATTCTTCTCAAGACTTCTGAAAATAGTTCATGGATTCTCTCCAAGTAAACGGATGTTAATCTATCAGCTTGTTCAGATGCAACTTTTTGAAATTAGTTTACAGACGCTTCCCAAGTAACGGATGCTGCTCTATTGCTGGTTTCTCTTCAAGATTTCTGAAAATAGTTCACGGGTTCTCCAAGTAAACGGATGTTAACCTATCGCTTGTTCAGATTCTTCTCAAGACTTCTGAAAATAGTTCATGGATTCTCTCCAAGTAAACGGATGTTAATCTATCAGCTTGTTCAGATGCAACTTTTTGAAATTAGTTTACAGACGCTTCCCAAGTAACGGATGCTGCTCTATTGCTGGTTTCTCTTCAAGATTTCTGAAAATAGTTCACGGGTTCTCCAAGTAAACGGATGTTAACCTATCGCTTGTTCAGATTCTTCTCAAGACTTCTGAAAATAGTTCATGGATTCTCTCCAAGTAAACGGATGTTAATCTATCAGCTTGTTCAGATGCAACTTTTTGAAATTAGTTTACAGACGCTTCCCAAGTAACGGATGCTGCTCTATTGCTGGTTTCTCTTCAAGATTTCTGAAAATAGTTCACGGGTTCTCCAAGTAAACGGATGTTAACCTATCGCTTGTTCAGATTCTTCTCAAGACTTCTGAAAATAGTTCATGGATTCTCTCCAAGTAAACGGATGTTAATCTATCAGCTTGTTCAGATGCAACTTTTTGAAATTAGTTTACAGACGCTTCCCAAGTAACGGATGCTGCTCTATTGCTGGTTTCTCTTCAAGATTTCTGAAAATAGTTCACGGGTTCTCCAAGTAAACGGATGTTAACCTATCGCTTGTTCAGATTCTTCTCAAGACTTCTGAAAATAGTTCATGGATTCTCTCCAAGTAAACGGATGTTAATCTATCAGCTTGTTCAGATGCAACTTTTTGAAATTAGTTTACAGACGCTTCCCAAGTAACGGATGCTGCTCTATTGCTGGTTTCTCTTCAAGATTTCTGAAAATAGTTCACGGGTTCTCCAAGTAAACGGATGTTAACCTATCGCTTGTTCAGATTCTTCTCAAGACTTCTGAAAATAGTTCATGGATTCTCTCCAAGTAAACGGATGTTAATCTATCAGCTTGTTCAGATGCAACTTTTTGAAATTAGTTTACAGACGCTTCCCAAGTAACGGATGCTGCTCTATTGCTGGTTTCCCTTCAAGATTTCTGAAAATAGTTCACGGGTTCTCCAAGTAAACGGATGTTAACCTATCGCTTGTTCAGATTCTTCTCAAGACTTCTGAAAATAGTTCATGGATTCTCTCCAAGTAAACGGATGTTAATCTATCAGCTTGTTCAGATGCAACTTTTTGAAATTAGTTTACAGACGCTTCCCAAGTAACGGATGCTGCTCTATTGCTGGTTTCTCTTCAAGATTTCTGAAAATAGTTCACGGGTTCTCCAAGTAAACGGATGTTAACCTATCGCTTGTTCAGATTCTTCTCAAGACTTCTGAAAATAGTTCATGGATTCTCTCCAAGTAAACGGATGTTAATCTATCAGCTTGTTCAGATGCAACTTTTTGAAATTAGTTTACAGACGCTTCCCAAGTAACGGATGCTGCTCTATTGCTGGTTTCTCTTCAAGATTTCTGAAAATAGTTCACGGGTTCTCCAAGTAAACGGATGTTAACCTATCGCTTGTTCAGATTCTTCTCAAGACTTCTGAAAATAGTTCATGGATTCTCTCCAAGTAAACGGATGTTAATCTATCAGCTTGTTCAGATGCAACTTTTTGAAATTAGTTTACAGACGCTTCCCAAGTAACGGATGCTGCTCTATTGCTGGTTTCTCTTCAAGATTTCTGAAAACAGTTCACGGGTTCTCCAAGTAAACGGATGTCAACCTATCACTTGTTCAAATTCTTCTTAAGCTAACAACCACGGAAGATCGCACTCGCCAGGATTCTCCCTATCCCCCAGCGGAGTTCATCAAAATTCCCCAGCAGATCAAGAGCTTCAAGTGGACAATCCCCAGCGGAGTCAGACTTTTAAACCTTCTCCCCACAGAGTTCTGGAAGGACAAATCTTGAGTTCCCCAGTGAAGTCTCCAGAGTTACTTCCCATCAAGCTGACGATTCTCAAATCTGACCTCCCCAGCATGAGTTTACTAGTTGGAACTCCCCAGTAGAGGTCATCAGGGATTCTCTTCCCCAGCAACAGCCCAGGATTTATTTTTCCCGGCAGCAGTCAAGATGCTTTTATCTTCAGCCATCTCGGAATCATGTATCATCAGCTTACATGTGCATTCATTACATTCATATCATAAACATTAATGTCACATACATTGCATCATGCATCATAACATTACATACAACTAACCCTTTAACTTTTCAGGTAAGATCAGTCGACAAATACAGATCATCTCCTGAGATTCATCCAAAAATAGTTCAGATGTGACCCGGACACGGCAACATTTTGATACTTATTCCAGATTCATTCAGACGCATCAGCAGAAACCTTACACCGGTTCCTCTTCAACTTCTCAACTTCAAGATTTCTGAAAACAGTTCACGGGTTCTCCAAGTAAACGGATGCTAACCTATCACTTGTTCAGATTCTTCTTCAAGACTTTTGAATTTAGTTTACGGATTCTTCCCTACAACGGATGTCAATCTACCAACTGATTCAGACTCTTCTCAATTTTTGAAAATAAGTTACGGACGCTTCCCAACAACGGATGCTGCTCCATTGCTTGTTCAGTCCCAACTCTTGAAAGTAGTTTACAGATTCTTCAGACGTGGACGTCAATCTGTTGCTTGTTCAGACCCCAATTCAGAGACATTCCAAAACAGGGATGCCCTTCTGATACTCGTCCACTCACCATTGACGTGCAGTTCAACATCACCATATGGCATCTGTAAGCCCATTCTCAGATGGCATCTCTAAGCCCATCCCCCGACAAAATTCTCTCGCACCAGGTGGCATCTTTAAGCCCATCACCAAATGGCATCTTTAAGCCCATTCACCTCCACCGTCACATCGACGAGCGCAAATTTTCTGGGCACATTAGTGTCCAATCTCCTTTTACCTTCAAGTCGCGAAAGGCAAACCTGCCAATCTAACTCTCCAGGTCCAAGAAGATTGGACAGGGGCAACTGTTGTACCCCAAAATTTGCCCTCGTGCTTTTCCCCAAGAAATCTCAGCTTCAAACATTTCCTGACTTTTCAAACTGGCTCAAGAATCGGACAAACGGACCTTTCTTGACAGTCAATCAAAATTAGGGTTTTTACTGATTTTCAGAGCTCTGAATTGTTTCATACAGTGGGCTTAGGGTTTGATTGATTGTTGGTTCAATTTCGATCAAGCGAGCATGATTTGGCATTTAATCGGGAATTAGGGTTTCATGGGCATATTCTCAGAAGAATTTAAGTTCCACAGCACTTTGCGGTTTATTTCAAGATTCGGATTAAATTCGCGTTATCTTGGTTTAATCAGTAAAAGAGACGGTGGTTCGAGTTCAGTACGTTTTGATTGGGCCAGTCAGATGCGAGATGCAGTTTTGGAATTCACAGTGTTCATGTGTTTGATCAGTCTATCTGGGTTAATGGCTGCGTTGCTTTGGATGTTGGATAAGACAGGTTTATTGGATCAATGTTGTTTTATTTTAGTTATTTATTATTCTGAAACTAAAATGATTGAATTTATTTTTCAATTGTTTTAATTCTAAGAATTTTAAATAAATAAATAAACAATAAGGAAATTAGAATTAATTAGATAATTTGAATTTTTATTGATATTTAAATTATTTGTACAAATTGTTGTTTATTACAAACAATAATTTACATTTAATTTAAATATTACAATAGAATGAAAAAATATCCTATTTTCTAAATACTCTTCATTCTTCACTCCGCTCCGGCATTCCATCTTTCATCTGCAAAAAGAAATAAGAAAGTAAAAAAGAATTAAAATTAGCAGAGATAGATAAAAATGCTCATCATTAGGGGCCACTGACTGGGATCAGTTGCCCTCTCTGCAAATCACGGGATTTCTCCCGGTTCACAGAGAGGGAAGATTGTTTTTATCTCATGAAATGCAAATGTCAAAAATGCATAGTTTCTAAAAATTTGCAAAGCTGCATAGATTCAAAATCCAAACTAAACTGAAAAGGTTCAATCCAAACTTTCAAATCCAAAACAAAGTCCACTCTAAGAAAATCAAGAAAGCATACAAGCTGTCATTTGAGAAAAAGATATCAAAAAGCAGAAAATCTATCCAAACTGTCAAAACTGGATAAAGGAGATGCAAGATGTATTATGCAAGCAAACAATCTTAAACTCATCACTTCCTAGTCATAGCCCCTTCAGAAGCAAGTACAGTAAAAAATCATATTAAAATCCTAAGCTGTACTTTGAGAGAGAGAAAAGAGATTAAAGCAGTTCAGTTTAGGCATAGCAGTTCAAGCTCAGTTCAGACAAGACGATGCAGTAGCAGAAGAAAGAGATTATGCAAGTCAAAAAGCCAATGAAACAGTTCAACACAGGCATAGTTCAGAACAGTAGCAGAAAAAAAAAGATATGCAAAGACAGTCCACAAAACTCAGTTCAGAGGTATCAGCAGGCAAGCCTACAAGCTCAGTCCAAACATAGACCAGCATAGCAAGTAAATGAAAAGGATATACAAACTGAGTTCAGCTTAGAATAGGCAGCGGGGATACAAATCAAAAAAAGCACAGTTCAACATAGACAGTTCAGGGGAAGCAAGATAGCAATTCAGATTAGAAAGAGAGATACAAAATCAGTTCAGCCTCAACCTTTAAACCAGACTTACAAAACTGATATCAAAAAACTCAAGCCAAAACCTTCATCAAATTCCAACATCCTCAAAACCCAAAAACAAAAAGGCTACTGAACTGAAAAAAGCTAAAAGCTCAAAACAACAATAATCCTCACATACCCAAACCCTGTCAAAAACACCATGACCAAACCTTTATGCCAAACACGAGAAACCTGAGATCCCAACTCAAAAACTCAACCTTTATGCCAAACAAGAAACCTGATAATCCAAATCATAACCTCACCATCTTATGCTAAACCAATACTCTGTCATCTAAAGCCAAGCATCATTCACGAAACATAACCCAAGCCTCAGAAGCTAGCTTCATCACAGGCAGACAGTGGAAGAAGAAGAGGAAAGAAGCAATTTAAGGTGAACTCAGAAGCTTCATCAAAAGGAAGCAATGTCTGAATCATAAAGCATAAAGAAGAAGAGGTAAAGACGCGAGGGTTTAGGATTTCTCAGTGAATACTCATCATCAAAAACCTAAGCAAAAAGGTAAAAGGAACGAAAATACCCAAAGCGTCCAAGCAAGCTTCCTCACGCCGTTCTGGCCTCCTGAAGCATCGTCCCTTTCTTCTCTCCTCCACCTCCAAATAGCAGGTAGTATAATCCTCGCCCCCTATCTTTACTTCTTCACCTCAAAGAATGAAAAGAAAATGCTTAAAAACTCAGATCAAACATGCCAAACTTGTAAAAAGACGAAAGATAAGAATATGAGGCATTGTAATCAAACCTTAAAGTCAAGAACGCCAAAACCGTGCCTTGGAGGGAAGAAAGATGTGGAGGGTGATGTTGGTGGCCGGAGAAAACGCTCAGGGAACTGCTAATCGAAGAAGACGAACACGGCGCCGTCGTAACCTCACAAACCTTCGTCTTCACTCTGAACCAATGCCAAACCCTAAATTTCGTTTTTGGATCAGCTTGGGCTTAACCCGTTCCTGATTCTTCCAGGCCCAACGCAAATCATTTCATTTTCTTACAAAAACATTTTCATAAAAAAAAACTAACTTTGTTTTAAACAATACTTATTCTTCTTTTATATATAAAACACTAATCTTTTTTTTATTTTACAAAACAATGTTTATTCTTTCTTTATCTTAATTAAAAATACTTTTTATCACAAAATTAAGACAATTTTTAGATAGATATTTTATACATTTATAGTTTTTGTACATAACAATAATCAAAATACTTTTATACACAATTAACTTAAAAACATTTTTGAAATACATTTGTATATAATTATCTTTTTTTTTATATACATGATTAAATTGAAGATACCTTTTTAATTAAAATGCATTTTTGTACATATTATACATTCTCATACATAATTAAAATTAAACTTTTTAATTAACATTCTTTTTTTTATACATAACCATTTAAATACGTTTTTTCTCTAATATTAAACTCACAAACATTTTTGACTAAAATACTCTTGTAATTAAAACTTAAATACTTAATCAAAACCCTTCATTTGTACATAATTCATATAAATCAAAAATACAGATTAAAACATTATCTAGGTCAAAACCCTAATACGACTCAATTTCATAATTCGCATTTGTACATATTTACACTTACACATACATTTGCACTTACACAATATATTGCCCTACACACATTTTATCTTACATTTATACATTTGACATTTATATTTTGATTGCGACATTCGATTTGGCTGTAAGTACTATAAGTCTCATCCCCTTGTACATTTATACCCCCACTCCCGGACATTATTTTGTAATAGCGTAGATTTACATTCCGCGGTTTACAGCTTTTCAATTATACCATGGTTAGACCTAGGGTTTGTATGTACATAAAATCAAACGCTAGATAACCTAATACAAGACAAATGCATGTAATTAATACACAATCACACTGGCACCCCCTAGGGTAATCCCACCTGTTGCCTTCCAAATGGGCCATGCTTGCACGTCGAATGTCTTTGGCAAAACAAAATCAAATGATCATAAGTCCCTCGACAACGCTTTCGAAAGTCGCCTATCAAAATGATCAAGTCCCTTCAAGCAAAATTGCCAAAGACACTTGGCACCATTGCATTCATGGTCTATGCGATGACCCGCGCCCGTCCCGAATAAACTTCCTAAACGCAAGATTGTCCATCAATTTCAATGGTGGAACAAAATTGTTAAACGGGGTTTAAAACATGACAAAAACCCTTTGAGTACAATAGGGTAGACAAAACTCTTAGTTACTTGAGATCAAACTTGCAAAAACACTTGCCTTCTTTTCAAAAACCACAATCCGCGACACTTTCAAAAATCAAACTTTTCAAACTTTTGAAACATCTTTTCGAAAGATATGCACCTTTGTAAAACGTTCGAGTAAAGAATTATTACAAGGTTGGCCTAAGACAAGGCATCTTTTTCCAAAACATTTTCAAAACAACCCACACACGCACTATTTTCAAAGCAATCGAAAAACAAGGCAAGTGATCTAAAAAGCCAAGTAACTAAGAGCCCATGGATAACCATGGATGAAAAGGGTGCTAATACCTTCCCTTTTCATAATCTACCCCCCGAACCCACGAAATATCTCAAAAGGTTTTTGCTGTGCTTTTTTAACCTTTCCTTTAGGATAAAATAAAAAGTCGGTGGCGACTCTTGCTCAACCGCACAAGTGCGAATACGAACGCAAAACACTAGTCAGTTCTCCCACCGTATCACAGATGACATTATTTACATATGATTATTTGTTTGAACAGCAGAGAACTTTGCGCAACGAATATCCGATGAACGAAGGTCTTCTCAACAAAGGAGTCACCTCAAATGGAAGAAACACTTCCAAGCAAGGGGCATGGCATGATCAGTGTCTATTATCTGGGGCAAATCTCCATCACTTAGGGCATTGGACGATCAAACAAAGATCTTCTGGTGGCATGGCAACACAAGCAGCCAGGGGCACCTCCCTATAGTCTAAGAGCGTGGACATAGTCGAAAAGAATACTAAGCATAATCAAAGACCCGCTAGATTGACACACCTAGGCAAAAATAAGGGCTTCCCGGCGAACCAAAAGGGTTCGGGCAAAAATAAGGGATGAAAATGGAAAAATCTGTACACCCGACAAGTCGAAAACCTGAAAAGGCGACTTGGGCAAAAAGGGGTATCCCGGTGGACTGAAAACCCGAAAGGGCAGTCCAGGCAAAAGTTAGGGATTAAAGCGTACGACTATGTCCTGTCATCTCGTCACTTGCCTACCAGAAGAAGATTTGTCAATTGGCAGTCATCAAACACCTTCACAGGTATCTTTTCCTCTCCCCTCAGAAACATGGGCAATAATGAGCCGTCCAGGCGATCCAGTTGCTCTGTCAATCAAGGAAAGGTTAATACAAAGATGATTACCATCTACCTTTACAAATTCCAGATCATGGGTCAATATTCGAAACCAAACAGGACAATCATCCATTTGATCATCATCAGGCAACCCTACACCGGTTCCTTCTCAATCTTCAGACGAAGTCTTACACGGACTTATCCACAGGCAACCCTACACCGGTTACACGGATTTATCTCAAGATGACCTTACCCCGGTTCATCAAGAAGTCTTACACAGATTTATCTCAAGATGACCTTACCCCGGTTCATCAAGAAGTTTTACACGAACTTATCCTACAGTAACCTTACCCCGGTTTCTCCAGAAGTCTTACACGGATTTATCTCAAGATGACCTTACCCCGGTTCATCAAGAAGTCTTACACGGATTTATCTCAATATGACCTTACCCCGGTTCATCAAGAAGTTTTACACGAACTTATCCTGCAGTAACCTTACCCCAGTTCCTCCAGAAGTCTTACACGGATTTATCTCAAGATGACCTTACCCCGGTTCATCAAGAAGTTTTACACGAATTTATCCTGCAGTAACCTTACCCCGGTTCCTCCAGAAGTCTTACACGGATTTATCTCAAGATGACCTTACCCCGGTTCATCAAGAAGTTTTACACGAACTTATCCTGCAGTAACCTTACCCCGGTTCCTCCAGAAGTCTTACACGGACTTATCCCGAGGTAACCTTACCCCGGTTCCTCCAGAAGTTTTACACGAACTTATCCCGAAGTAACCCTACACAGGTTATCTCTTTCCAGACGAAGTTTTACACGGACTCGTCACCCAGAAACTCTACACAGGTTCTCTATTTTTAAGGATACAGTTTTACACGGACTCGTCACCTAGAAACCCCACACAGGTTTCCTCCCTCCAAAGACGCAGTTTTACACGAACTCGCCATCAAGTAACCCTACACAGGTGTCCTTCTTTCCAAGATGCGGTTTTACACGAGCTCATCATCAGGCAACCCTACATAGGTTCCCTCTTTCGGCTTACAAAAATTACAGTTCAAAACTTCCCCAGGAGAGTCCAACCCAGTTCCCCAAGAAAGTTGGAATCCATCTCCCCAAGCGGTAAGCTTATCCCCAGTAGATTCTGGAAGCTTACCCCCGCAGAACACGAACGCATCTCCCGACTTTATTCAAGAGTTATTTCCCTACCAGGATATAACTGGGTTATCCTCAGCCAAAAGCCACGGAAAGAGCGTCCTCGACGAAGTCTTCTTATCCCCAGCGAAGTCTATTAACACTTCCAACACAACAAGGGTATCCCCAGCAAGTTATTATCAACATTTCAACAGTATCTCTCTCCCCACAGAGTTTTGCTTCCCAGCAAGATCACTAGAGTACTTTTCTCCCCGCAGAGTAATTCATTCGCCAAGTTTATTCCCCAACGGAGTCATCTTCTCCTACCGGTATTCTTGCAACTATCATCCCCAGCGGAGGCAAAAATCTATTCTTCAACATCATCCCAGGACATGACTTCCCGGCACCCGTCAAGGATTTACTTTCCTAGACAAAAAAGAAACATTCATAAACATCATATTTTCATACATTATAGCATGCATATACACATCATATCTTACAAATCTCATTTATGTTGAGAACATCATTGCTTGATCCATATCATGCATTACATATGACTGACCTTTACCTTTCAGGAAAGATCCAGTTAAGTTCTCAGCTACATTCCAAGACCTAGACCGGTTCAGTTAAATCGACCCTAAGATTTTCCTGTTTCTTATCCAGTCAAAGGCCTTCTCTGGTTCAATCAGATCGACCCTAAGATCTCCCTGTTTCTTATCCAGTTGAAGATTTCAAGACCTAGACCGGTTCAGTTAAATCGACCCTAAGATTTTTCTGTTTCTTATCCAGTCAAAGGCCTTCTCTGGTTCAGTCAGATCGACCCTAAGATCTCCCTGTTTCTTATCCAGTTGAAGACATTTCAAGACCTAGACCGGTTCAGTTTAGTCGACCCTAAGATTTTTCTGTTTCTTATCCAGTCAAAGGCCTTCTCTAGTCCAGCTAAATCGACCCCTAACAGATTTTCCTGATAAAGACTCAGTAGAAGTCATCCAAGATTCTCTCAATGATTACTGTTGAGGTTGAAGTCACCTATGGTTCTCTCCCCGTTACTGCGGAGGTAGTAATCATCCCCAGATTCTCTCAGCGTTACTGTTGAGGTTGAAGTCGTCCAAGATTCTCTCAATGATTACTGTTGAGGTTGAAGTCGCCTATGGTTCTCTCCCCGTTACTGCGGAGGTAGTAATCGTCCCCAGATTCTCTCAGCGTTACTGTTGAAGTTGAAGTCGTCCAAGATTCTCTCAATGATTACTGTTGAGGTTGAAGTCGCCTATGGTTCTCTCCCCGTTACTGCAGAGGTAGTAATCGTCCCCAGATTCTCTCAGCGTTACTGTTGAGGTTGAAGTCGTCCAAGATTCTCTCAATGATTCCTGTTGAGGTAGTAATCGTCCAAGGCTCTCTCACCGTTCCTGTTGAGGTAGTAACCATCCCTGGTTCATTCATCACCGTTTGAAGCTCCAGATCTAGTTCCTGTAACCAGTCAGGACACATCTATACAAAGAATCTGAAAATCAGCTCCTGTAGCAGGTCAGGTAATCATTTTCTTTTGCAGGTACGCAAGTTCTCGCTAAGGAATCTCTTACGCGATCAACCTCCAGATGGCATCTATAAGCCCATCCACCTTCCATCATCTCTTAGCATGGCATCTATAAGCCCATCATCCTATCCATCAATCCCCAAATGGCATCTGTAAGCCCATTCCGCCATCACACTGCTACTATGTGAGCGCAAATTTCTGGGCACTCTAGTGTTCAATCATCTTCCACCTTCGGATTACGAAAGGCACGTCAGCCAATCTGCATCCTCAGGTCTAAGAAGATTGAACAGGGGCAACTGTTGTACCCCAAAATTTTCCCTCCCATATTCTTCAAGATTTGCAAAGTCAATGCTTCAGAAATTCCCCAAGGGTTGCACAGTTCAAGGGCCTCCTAACAGTCAAAAACTAGGGTTTTGGTTCTGACAAAGTAAATGAAGTTTCCAAGGGTCCAATCAAGTCCCACATGCCTACAAACATGGTCAAGCATCCTCATACCAAGTTTCAAGACTTACAGCACAAAATTGCACAGTCAAAAACCCTAATTGCACTACAGTCAACTGTAGGGGCAAAATGGTCATTTGACAGTCAAAAGTTCAAATTTTTGATCAACATCTCATTTTGAAGCCACAAACATCATTTTATCAATGCTTGATCATGATTCTCAAAGTATGGCTCAAAAAGTCTCAAGATGCAAAAGTTTCCATATTTGGACAGTTGAAAAAGTCAACTGTAACTTGACCAAGGCATAACTTCCACATGGATTATCAGAAAAATTCCATCCAAATCTCATTTTGAAGATAAAGACATTTCCTACAACTTCTCTTCACACTTCAAGTCCAAGAAATACTCTCACAAAAAGTTATCAATTTCAACATTATAGGTCATTTTCAAAAGTCAACAAAAAGGGACTTTAAGTCAAAGGCCATAACTTGAGATTGGTAAATCAAAATGACATGGGACCAAAGACATTGGTTATAGGACTTCAAGTCCTTTCCAAAATGTCCAAGAACATGATCAAAGCTTAAAAATTGAGCAAGATATGCCTTGTGGAAGTTGGGAAATGTTTGGGTATTTTGAAAAGTCAACATTGCTTCAAATGCCTTAAAATTGCTAATGGGCTCTTTTTCTTCCAAGATTCATCATCCAAGGCATGTGCACGACCATTTGGCCCAAAGGGAAGTTATTCATCATTTTTATTTATTTATTTGAATTTTTAATTGCTAATAATCATTTAATTAAAATAAATATGTGAAAAATACCAAAGCAAGTCAATCAAATCTTTTTATGCATGGAATAACTTCAGATTTTCGTGCATTATTAGATAGGGAAAGAATAAAGGTAATTGGACATGATTGGAACCAAATATGCATGGAAAAGATTGAAAAATATATGCATGAAAATCAAATATCCATTCAATCAATGCAAAGGTTTTTTGGATCCAATTTTCAACCCTAATCGTTCACATACTTATACTCATGCAAACCCTAGTCCAAAAAACCTCTAAGCTGCGCCAGAAAAGAAAAACAAAGTTTGAGTTTTTGTCAAAAAATTGAAAATTGAAAACCCTATTCTAGCACGATTCAGAGAAAAATAACGATCCCAATAGCTTGCAGAAGTGTAAAGGAAGCTTCCTGAATCGTTTTCCACATCCCTAACGCCCAGAACTGGTATACAGATCTCAAGATTTTTTACATTTTATTCATATTCGTATTTCAATTTTCAAGCATTCCCATTGCATTTTTCTTGTGGATTCATACTAATTGATTGATTCTAAAGCTAACCATATAGTTTGATTGAGTTTTGCTTGCCCATACGCGATTTCACCATGGACGATTATTAGGGTTACCAAGCTGTGAGATTGGGGGTTTACTCCTATGGAAAAATTGAACCATAAGAATGATACCATTGAATTCGTGAGGTTCCACTGGATCTAACACACACCTCGCACCCAATTTATGAAGCAAGAGGGCCTATTCGCTATTTTTTCTGTTCATCATTTAGTGGGGGTTAAAAACCCCCGCTATCTTGTTTTATATTTTCAGGTCAAACGCACAAACGGAGAAGACGATGACTTGTCTTCATACGATAGGTCCATTTAAATTTTCACGCATTTTTTGAGTTAATGTCACTAGCGTGTTTTATGATATATGTTCTTTATTGTCCACTAATCCTACAAAGTAAGCGTTTGGTGCAGACGGTTGGTGCGTTGTCTTATAACCACTGGGACCTGGGTTCGATTCCCAGGTCCCTCACTTCATTCATATATTTTGTTTCAATCTAATCTTATGCAGCGCTCTTCCCTGAAGACCATCATACACTCACAATCCAGGCACACCACATGGCTACTGAAGGCAATCCAAAGGCCTTGATTTGAAGAGCACTATAGGCATAAGTCAATACAAACACACGCTAGCATGAAAGTCAACCAGGCCAGAAATCAATTGGGCCAGAATTGCTAGGAATATACCTCCAATTTGGGGACAGACCCCCCATGGTTTGCTCTTCATTCTTTTGTCATATTTTTTCTATTTTATTTATTTTAATTGGTTTTAATATAATTCTTTCTATTAATTTCTTTTCATAAAATATAAAATAATATAAAAATTAGAAAAAGACAAAAAATAAAATGTATTTTATTTTAATATTTTTGTGAATAAAAATCATTAATTAATTTAGTTTTATTCTTAAACTTAATTTTAATATTTTTCAATAAACTTAAAAATTGGTAGAATTAGGGTTTTAAGTATTTTTCATTCTTTTTTTTCTCTCACCATAATTAATTACTTAATATTATTTTTGTAAATAAATCTTGCCATTAATTAATTAATTCAACTTTAGGTTTAATTTTAACATATTTTTCTTAATAAATAAAAATTGTAGAATTAGGGTTAAGTAATTAATTTCTTAATTTCATTTAATTCTCATTAAAATCATAAATACAAAAAACCAAAAATGTTTTCTTTTTTCTTTATTTTAATTAATTTGTTAATAATAATTTAATTTCATTAAAAAGGGTCCAACGCCCTCGCTTTCAATTTTAATTCCAATTCGCGCATTTATTTCCTTTCTTATATTTTTTTATGTAACTCTCCCGAAGCCGTGTAAATTAAACTTTTATTTCTCGCACTTTATTTCTTATGTCAAATCGGGTCCTGGATTTAATTTGGTGATGTGGACCCGCGCCTTTGTAATAGTTTAGGAACTTTTAATTTCCGCACTTTTTAACTGCTAATAAATTGAATGCAAGAATGAATGTTAAAATAAAAACAAAAGCGTAGATCACCCATGACATGACAAAAGACAAATATCTGAAAACGACACACAAATCACACACCACCCCTAGGGTACGCCTCACTATTGCCTTGCCTCGAAAGGTGGTCGTCGAGTAGAGGATGTCTTAGTAAGTCCTCATGATCCGGGAACCTGGCATGAGGGTAGCTTCTAAGGTATCTTCCTATTGCTCTGGTGATCACCATGTCCCGAACCTCGAATTGACCCGAACATCTCCAACGGTGGTGCTACCTACCTCTCAATGGTGGGATGGCACTACTTTAAAGGACATTTACACAGACGAATTCCTTAGGGTAGGTAGACGACTCTAGATACTTGCTCTAATTTCAAAACAAATCAAAAATACTTTTCACACCGACACCTTTTCAAAAAGCTTTCGAAAGCAACTTTTCAAACACTCTTGAGGACCGATACAAGAGTCGAACTGAAATTTTCAAAGAAACTTTTTAAAAACCTACAGTTGACACTACGCCAAAAAAGACCTTTAAAAGCGCTTTTTTTGGGCTTTAAAAGCGCTTAAAAGCGCTTTAAAAGCTTGCGCTGGCGTAGGTAACAAAAGCGCTTCTAAAAGCGCTCTGGTAGACCCCCCCTTTAAGAGCGCTTCCTAGAAAAAGCGCTCTGGTAGGACCCCCTATAAGAGCGCTTTCCTGGAAAAAGCGCTCTGGTAGACCCCCCTTTAAGAGCGCTTTTTAAAAGCGCTGCCAAAGACCAGTAAAAAAGCAAAAAAAATTAAAAAAAAACGTAGCCTACAAAAGCGCTTTTGTAAAAGCGCTCTGGTAGGCCCCCCTATAAGAGCGCTTTTTCCAGAAAAAGCGCTCTTATAGGGGGGCCTACCAGAGCGCTTTTACAAAAGCGCTTTTGTAGGCTACGTTTTTTTTTAATTTTTTTTGCCTTTTTACTGGTCTTTGGCAGCGCTTTTACTAAGAAGCGCTTTAGTAGGTGGACCTTTAAGAGCGCTTTTTAAAAGCGCTGTCGTTTCTAAATGAGGTATTTTTATGTGCAGCCTATAATTTAATCCTCCCAGTCGACCTGTAATGTTTTCGACCTGTAATATTTTCGACCTGTAATATATTTTTGACCTGTAATATATTTTCGACGCTATTATTTCAGCCATCAGTAAGACAATATATGTACTAATATAATACCATTATAATATCCAAAATTATATATATACATCATTACATCAATAATATTATAGTTCAAATCGACACAAATCCTACATGAAAAATTGCCTAATATAATATTGACACAAATCTTCTTTAATTTCTTCCAACTTAAGCTTCGGGTACGCAGCAGCACGGAATTCGTCAAGGTACTACAAAACAAAAACATAATATAAATGATATATTTAGTTAAATGTAATAAATTATATGAAATTATCTTAAGTTATAAATTCATACCGTGAGCGGAATCTCTAATTGATTCGCCTGAAGGATTTCTTTCATGAACCTCAAAACAAAGTATCCGCAATCATGACTGTTTCGCTGTTGCGGACACTACATAATAAAACAAATAAGATTCTATAGTTGTCTTGTTTTACCAAGTAGCATAAATATTATAAGCAAAATTGTGAAAAGTAATGTACCTGCACTTGGATCCAAGTGATGTTGTTCGATTTAGTTCGGGATACCTGTGCGTCCCGTTGACTACGGAACACTTGTATTGATCTAATTATTAAATATATAAAAGCATATGTTTAAATCAATCCCACAAATAAGAAAATATATAAATATACACGAATATATATTTAGAACGATCCCACTTACAAATCAACGATTTCCTTCATAGCCGGATAATTGGTCCATTCACCATTTACCGAATTCAGATAATACACGACTTCTCTTATCGGGTTGATAGCAAGCAGCAACCAGTGTGCTCTATAAATTAAAACAATAGGTTATATGAAAATTTTGCTATACACAAAAGAAACAGAGATTAGATGAACCAAGAATGAGAAACTAACCCTACTGGTCGGGTATTATACGCCCAAAGATGCAGACTTTCTGTATTGCCGGTGGACATGAATCTATCTACTAAGCGCTGTCTAACTGATTCCGGTTCCGAAGCAATTGTCATTCCGCTGCAATGGGCGGAAGACACGAAACGGAATCTGTCAGACAATGCAGTCCCGCGCAACACTCTGTCATACAACAACCTTAAATAAAAACATAATAAACATTAGATTATTTTCATTGAAATATGTAAATAAATTATATTGTGGGACTAATTAAATAATATATCGGATGAGTGAATATTACCGGATGTATGAGTGCATATTACTGACGCCTAGTTGATCATGGGTAAAAATCTCTTCCAAGTCATCAAATGTAATATGTGACTGGAATTCAATACCGAAGACACTTTCATCCATGTTGATTTCACGTAAACCACCATCCTTCAAATCGGACATATCAACCATGGTTGCGAGTGTCGAACGGTATCGAGGCACAAAAGCACCGCCTTTTTTTGCCGCTTGCTTCGGAGGACCAGTGGGTGGTAAGCTACGAACCTGCTGCGTCACTTGTTGTGACTCCCGAGCGGATGCCTAAAAATCATATAAGTTAGGTAAAATATAAAATCATGCAGATTTAGATTCAGACTATATATTAACACTTTAAATGTACCTCTTTTAGTGATGCAACAGACTCCTCCTCCTGTAAAATCCCTTTACCCTTAATTGCGGGTTTTATAGGAGCAGTCTAAAATTAAAATGTAAAAAATAATTAATAAACGGTTTAGAATTGACATTCGAAAACTAAATGATTCATAATCGTTTTCAGTATACCTCATCACTAATGGTAATGAGCTCCGAGGGCCATGCAACAAATGATCCTATTGCATCTCGCAGCAATGTCGTCTCTGAGACCATGTCGGGTACCGGTAGAATCGCATCACGATCTAATACAACATCCACCGATACTTTCAGGTGTCCATCAGGGAGGGGTCTGTGGTGAAGTAAATCTCCCGAAGTGTTGTGCACTTTTCCCTTGCCAACTAGTCGATAATTCGGTGACGATAAGTATAGTTGGCAAGATGAAATGCCCTAAACAAATAGAAAATATAAAGTCATTATCATTAATAAAATAGAACAGTTTGTAAGGAAAAAAACTTATAATTACCTCGGGAAATTTCTTTTGATAGTTGATACTAGCCTTATCACTAGTATCTCTCACCGATGAAGTGTTGCATTTTTCTCTCATATACATATCTTTATCTCTTTGCAATTCAGAGACCTGTGCTTGCAATTCCTGCAACTTTTGCAACACTTCTTCATTGGTAAGATTTGATCTTCTCCTAGAACTCTTATAAAAAGAGGTTGGAGTCACACCATGACCCTTACCCCTCACCCGACCGGGATACTCGGGAGCATCTAGTACTCTACTAAGTACGCTCTCCTCACCGGTGGATGCCGATTGCGACAAGGTCTCCTGTAATTCATTTACATTTAAATAATTATTAGTGGAGATAAAAAATCATTTATATATTAAAAAACATTTGATTTAATTAAAGACACAGTATTATACTTACACATTCAGTATAAACTCTCTGAACATCGGGATCGACAGCTTGATTTTTGCCCACACGAGCTTCCTTCCACAACACATGTACAGGAAGTGAAGCTTCCTCACTTTTAGTCTCCTCTAACTATGCATTGACACAAACGATAAAATCGTCAATTAAAACATGCACATGTAGACAATTAATTAAAACGCATTTCTATTTACTTACAATTTTATCCTCTAAGCGTGCATATCCCAAACGCCCTTTCTTGTATGGATACGCGGGTTTGGATGCTCTCTTACTATTCGTGGCACTCTTTTTCTGAAATGCTTCATCTCTTTGCTTTAAAAACTCAGCCCAATCTGCTTCATCAATGAATGTCGCATACTTTGTTGGCCGTCCCGGTGCCTCTTCAAGAAATTTTCCATCTTTATCCTTAAGATAGGTGTTTGTCAAAAAACTTTTCCACCCTCTATATCTTTTGCCGGCCAAACTAAGTATGTAGCTTTTACGTTCATCTGGTATCTCAAAAGTCCTCTGCAAAAATAACAACAATTAACCATATATGATATATACCTGAAGTGTTAGTATAAGTAATTTAAACAATTTATCGTCAAGATAATAACAACAATTAACCATATATGATATATACCTGAAGCTCTTCCCAAATCGCTTGTTTTTTCTCCTCCAATTCTGAATTTTTCGTTTTCGATTTCCAGGTAGGTACGGAGACCGGAATATGCATACGGACAAGTGTACCAATATAACTTGTCAACTTTGCAGAATTAGGACCAATTGGTTGTTTATCAGAATTCCATTCCAATCGGTATACTAATCCTTGGTCTCTATGTCGAATGATTCCCTTCATAATAGTGATGCCTCGTGCCACCTCTTTTGCTTCAGTATCAGGTGGAGCATTTGTATCTGAAGCAACTCTTTCTTGTGAGTTTTCTTGTGCGTTTTCAGGTGGGTTTTGAGGTGGAGCATCTCTATCTGGAGCCATTGAACCTGTATCAAACAAACTAAAGCACATTAGTACACTATTAACACTAACTTTATATGAGAAACATTTCAAAAAATTACATAAAAATAATAAAGATGTCCTCAAAACTCAACCCCCTTTTACTAAAAATAATAAAGTATTTAACAACAAAAGAAACTAAACCCATAGATAATAAATAAGCAGTCCAGTAATATTTTTCTTGCTTTGAAGAGATACCTAAAACATAAAAAAAATGTTAGAAAAAACATCTTAATGTTAAAATAAAAACAAAACACTGTTGGAGGATATACTAAAAACAAAAATGAAAACTTTAAAACAAAATAAAAAGATAATACCTTTAATTCGAATTACCCCTTAACTCTTGAACAACTAGATAATATGTAGATGGTATATGAACCAGTAAGACAAAAATGAAGGAAAATGAAGGAGACAAAAATGACAAAAATAATATTAGATGATACTCATATTAAGATTGAAATAGAGAGAACATGTATATATTTGAACTAGTACACCTTTAAACTAACATTACAGTACCAACAATCAAGATTGAAATAGAGAGAACATGTATATATTTGAACATGTACAACAATCAAGTTTCATCATTGCAACAAGTCATCATAGCATACAAAAATGCTTCAAATTTTGAACCTGTATCAAACAAACTAAAACATTGACACTATTAACACTAACTTTATCACTAACGTCTCTTTCTTTTCTTGGTAGGATTGTGTACTACGCGTCTCTTAACAATGCGGACGGTTGGATTGATCCAAATACCCTCATTATGATCATTTCTAATACAAGATTCATTCTCATTTTGATCGTTTCTTGTACAAGATTCAATGCCAACACCAATATCACCTTGATCTTCAATTTTTTCATCAACTATTTTGTTAGATAAAAGCACTATAGACCATTTCGTACTTGTCGGATCATTGACATAGAACACTTGTTTAGCTTGAGAGGCTAGAATGAAAGGCTCATCTTTGTACCCTACCCTATTGAGATCCACTTGCAAAAATCCTGACTTATCCATTCGTACGCCACTATTATTTTCAACCCACTTGCAACCAAATACAGGAATCTGAAACTTCGCGTAATCAAACACCAAAATGCGCTCGATAACCCCAAAATATGACAAATTTGCAAATTTCGGATTTAAGTCATTCGCACTTGATATGTGCATAGCTTCAGCTACCAAGGTAACACCACTATTTTGCATAGTACTTTTATCATCCTGTTCTTTGGTATAAAATGTGTATCCATTAATTGCGTATGCGCTATAAGAAAGCACAATTACAGATGGACCATAGGCTAAACATCTCAACCTTTCTGTTACTGAAGCAGGATCTGAACGATACTTTGAATAAATATGATCTCTAAACCACGGTATGAAACTTCGATTGTGCTCTCGTACTATCCAGTTCTCATTTCTATTTGGATTTAAATCTCGGAGAACAACTTTGTGCATTTCAACAAACGGCTCAACCTCAATCTCATTGTGCAGAACATACAAGTGCACTTGATCCCGTTCGACCATTGATACTGTCACAACTTTATTTCCAATTAGCCTTTTTCCTTCTTTTTTTTCGACAATATGAGATTTGGGGAGTCCAATTGATTGAACATTTGACAGATATTCAGTACAAAACTCAACCGCTTCTTCAGCAACGTATCGCTCGGCAATACAACCCTCTGGTCGACTTCTGTTTTTCACGTACCCTTTTAATATTTTCATATAACGTTCAGCAGGGTACATCCATCTCATATAAGCTGGTCCGCACAGTTGTGTCTCTTTCACAAGATGAACGACTAGATGAACCATTATGTCAAAAAACGAGGGAGGAAAATACATTTCAAGATCACATAAAGTAACAACTATCTCATTTTGCAATGTTGGTAAGATCGCGGGATCGACCACCTTACTGCAAATAGACCTGAAGAAGAAACACAGCTTAGTTATTGCGCTTCTTACTTTTTCTGGCAGAATAGAACGTATACCTATTGGTAAAAAATGTTCCATTATAACATGGCAATCATGCGTCTTCAAACTCTTTAACTTGAGGTCTTTCATGGACACAAGTCTTCTAATATCTGAAGAGTAGCCTTCTGGAACTTTTACTTCACTGAGGAACTTACACAATGTTTTCTTCTCCTTTCTAGATAGAGTGTAAACAGCAGGTGGCAGATATGTTCGTCTTCCTTTCGTCACGGGCCCCAATTCAGTTCTCATCCCCATGTTTACCATGTCATTCCTTATGTTAACGCCATCCTTAGACTTTCCTTGTATATTGAGTAGCGTACCTATAACGCTGTCAAATACATTTTTTTCAATATGCATAACATCCAGGAAATGTCTTACGTACAACGACTTCCAATATGGAAGTTCAAAGAAAATTGACTTCTTCTTCCACCCACCCTTGACAATTGAATGTGCAAAAGGCTTGCCAAACTGAGTGCTCACATCTTTCACCTTTTCAAAAATTTGATCACCTGACAAAAAAGGCGGGGCTGTACGATGTTCGGCCTCTCCATTGAATGCTTTTCTCCACCCACGGTAGTGATGATTAGAATTTAAGAATCTACGATGGCCGAGAAAGACATTCTTCTGACAAAGCGCCAATCGTGTCGTATCGGTTTCATCTTCACAAACAGGACACGCCTTTTGACCCTTGTTGCTGTACCCGGATAGATTTCCGTATGCTGGAAAATCATTAATTGTTCCAAACAACATCGCCCTCAAGTTGAAACTTTCTTTCCTATACCCATCGTAAACCTCCACACCTCTCTCCCACAAAAACTTTAAATCTTCGATTAAGGGTGCCAAGTATACGTCTATGTCATTCCCTGGTTGTTTAGGCCCAGAAATTAGCATAGATAACATCATGTACTTACGCTTCATACATAGCCACGGAGGTAAGTTATAAATCATAAGAATCACAGGCCATGTGCTATGCGAGATACTTTGAATACCATGCGGGTTCATTCCATCAGTAGACAATGACAACCGAAGGTTTCTTGCTTCTTTTCCAAATTCAGGATATTCAGTATCAACTTTACTCCATTGTGGTGAGTCTGCCGGATGTCGCAACTTTCCATCAATAATTCTTTCATCTGCATGCCAAGTCAAGTGTCTTGAATCGGTCTCACTACGATACATGCGTCTAAATCTCGGAATTATAGGAAAATACCATAAGACTTTAGCAGGAGACAACTTTTTCTTATATCGAGGGGCACCACATTTAGGACACTCATTCAACGCTGCATACTCGTTTCGAAACAAAACGCAATCGTTTGGACATGCATGTATCTTATCATAGCTCATTCCAATAGAAGACAACATCTTTTTGGCTTCATACGTTCGATTGGGAAGAACATTATCCTCTGGTAGCATATCTTTCATAAGGGCTAATAACTCTGTGAAACTTTTATCCGACCATCCATTGTCCGCCTTTAAGTTGTACAACTTTAACACCGCAGACAATCTTGTGAATTTTGAACAACCAACATACAACGGTTTCTCTGCATCGCTTACCAACCTCTCAAACATTTTGGGACAATCCGCAAGATCTTCTTCAAGCGCTTCTGCAATCTCTTCGACTCGATCACAATCGTATGTGTCTGTGCAATCGTCGTTTGAAGCATACTTCCTATTACAACTCGACTCAGCATTCCCGGTACTTTTCTCACCATGCATTGTCCAACATGTATAACTTCTATCAATTCCAAACCGTAGTAAATGAGATCCCAACTGATTCCCGTCAACCTTACCCCCGGCATAACAGCAACCCAAGCAAGGACACGGCATTCGAAGCGGGTCTTTGGAGTGCGCAACCGCAAACTCAACAAATTCCCATACCCCTTTCTCGTACTCTTTCGACAATCGGTTTGAATTCATCCATGTCTTATCCATGTCTTAATTAAGCTAAACAAAAACGGTCAAACTTTCACTCTTCACAAGTAACCCCTATGGCGAATTCAATTCACAAAGTTAGTAAGTACCTCACTTAACGATAAACGAAATTAAAGAGTTACTGAGAGGAAATTAATTTTAATAAATAACTAATAAAATAAAATAAAATAAATATATAAAATTACTAAAAAAAAACCTTAATTTTAACTCCAAAATAATTTAATAGACTTCACAACTTTAATATATAAGATATATATGATTCACTCTAACCTAACTTTCACTTCAAATTTAGTATTTATTTCACCTATTTGTCATCATAATCTAACAACATGTTTCACACTAACCTAACTTTCACTTCAAATTTATAGAGTATTTCTTTCACCTATTTGTCATCATCTTAATTATTTAAATTCTATTAAGAACATGATACATAAAGGCCGAACATATGCTAACACTTGAATCAAAAAATTATGTTGCTTAAGAATCAGGACTAAAGATAATTTATAAACATCGACATTCTTCAACCAATGAGACGAGTTTCACACAAAGAACAAAACTATTAAAACTCACACAAAGTTCAAAACAGACTTCATAAACACAATAATATAAACCTTAGATTAGAACAATAAGCTTATTTAAGGAACTTTAAATATATAAACCTTAGTCTACATTGTTTGTTATGGGTGGGAAATAACAGTTTCATTACTACAGCAAATACATTCCCTCCCCATTCTTGATGTTGTTTTGGAAGGCATGTCCATGACTTTCATAACTGGAATTCCTAAATTGCACAGATTCAAGGCCATCCTATTACTTCCACTACTAATAGGGGTTAAGTTCTCTTCATCTATTTCTTTCCTATTGAAAAAAGAATCATTTTTTCTACTCTTCATTATCACTTTTGTGATGCATAATCAATTAAATAAATTAACACAACACAACAAAATCTCAAAATTATCTAAGTTCCAATCTTACACATATTAGTAAGTACCAATTCTCTAAATTCCAATTCCACTACATTATAGCGCATTAAAAATATAACCACCTCTAATATAAACAAATTCCTTCTACTCCTAACAAATTAAAAAATAAACACTACCATTTTTCTATTAATGTCTTATGTAACTAATAATTAAAGTTTACAAAATTTCAACTTCTAAGGCACCAAACTAAAAAAAATTATCACATTATCACAATACAAACACAATACTTCAAACCAGAACATCAACTTAATAAAACAAACCAAAAACACATTATCACATTATCACAATATTATACTTCAAACTAAAACACCAACCTACAACAACACAAGATTACTTCAAGATTAATTTTTAAAAACAATGTTAAATCTTACTTAAGATTTAAGAGGAAGGAAGCAAGTTAGATGAAGAAGATGGACTTCTAAAAACCAGTTCGTGAAGGCCTCTGGAGGATTGAGATTACTTGAATGAGAGAGATTACTTAAGCAATTGAACGAGAGAAAGAAATTGTTCTCCTGGAATGCGAAAATATCAATTGGTTAGGGTAAACAAGAACAATGACATTAGTTTCTTTGACATTATTTTGAAGAAACTGTTGAATGAAGAGTATAAAAATACACAAGTTTCCTTGACATCCATCACAAATGACTTACTTAGTGAAGCATCAAAAGATAGTGATACCTTAAATCTTGAGCGCTTTAGCTTGTTTGTTGTTGAAAACAATTGAAATGGATAGTGAAGAACACTGTAAAGATCATTTTCATTACTAGAAATTAGTAAACATGATTGTGCACATTGAGGTGAATAGCATAGAACAAACACAACAGTAGTTAGTAATCACGATTCTATGTCAATAGATTAGCACAATATCAAGAATTAGTTCTTATGTCAAGAATTAGCAATTCAATTCTATGAGGAATTTCTACGTACACCTAATGTGCAAATGTTATGTCTACAAATCTATGTTAAAATCTACATCACAAATTCACATAAACATTATCACAAACACATAATATGCATGCAGAAATTACTCAAGTATTCAACAAAACTATGAAAATCAAGTAATGTTACCTAAGATAATTTGTAGAAAATTGGAAGTTGGATGTTGTTGATGATGATAACAGGGAACCACGTTTGGACTTGACAAAGAGCTTTGAAGTAGGAGCGACGGAGATGGCTGAGGAAGTGACGGCAAGTGACGGTGACGGCAAGTGACGGAGCTTTGAACAAATGGAAATAGAAGAAGAATGGCGGCAGCAGTGAAGTAACGGTCGCGGAGATGAGGCAGGAGTGAAGGTTATGGAAGTTCGTAACAGTAGATGTAGGTTATGGAAGGTCTGGACTTTGGAATGAAGGTTGATGTGAGAAGACGGATGGGGTTTGTATAATTTTGTTTTTAAAAATTTTAATTTTAAAAAGGCTATGAAAGCGCTTTTGAAAAGCGCCTTAGTAGATGTAGCTATACCAGCGCTTTTAAGGGTAAAGCGCTCTTGTACCCCACCCCCTACCAGAGCGCTTTTGAAAAGCGCTCTCATACCCCCTTACCAAAGCGCTCTCATACCCCCTTACCAAAGCGCTTTTCAAAAGCGCTCTCATACCCCCCCTTACCAAAGCGCTTTTCAAAAGCGCTCTCATACCCCCCCTTACCAGAGCGCTTTTTAAAAGCGCTTTCATACCCCCCCCACTCTAAGAGCGCTTTTTTAGCGTGTTTTTTAATTTTGTCTTTAGCGAAGCCTATGCCAGCGCTTTTCCTAAAAGCGCTTTCGTAGGGGTGCTGCTAAAAGCCAAATTTGGTATAGTGTGAAAAGCAAACAAACCATTTTTGAAAACACAAGTGAGCAAGTATCTAAGAGCCCATGGATAACCATGGATAGAAAGGGTGCTAACACCTTCCCTTTCTATAACCTACCTCCCGAACCGAGAGCTATCTCTATAAGGAATTTTTCTGTGCTTTTGTCCTTTCCCTTTGGAGAAAATAAAAGACGGTGGCGACTCTTGCTTCCGCGACATTTCGCGAACCAGCGTTAAACAGTCAGTTCCAGATCCACCGATCACAATACTCTTGTCGTCTGACTTTCTTGTTAAATGCCCTGATCATCCGTTTTTGGTACGTCTGACCATGACAAATAGCAGTGAGTCTCTTTTCGTCAATTAGGTTTAACTGATCAAGCCGAGTCTGGATCCAGTCATCTTCGCTCAAGTCGGCATCCTTCATTATCCGGAGAGAGGGTATTTGGACTTCAATAGGCAAGACCGCCTCCATGTCGTAGACCAAGGAAAAAGGAGTTGCCCCTGTCGACGTCCGTGCTGAGGTGCGGTAACCATGAAGAGAAAACGACAACATTTTGTGCTAATCCTTATAGGTCACTGTCATCTTCTACACAATCTTCTTAATATTCTTATTTGCCGCTTCGACAGCCCCATTCATCTTCGGCCGGTAGGGAGAAGAGTTGTGGTGCTGTATCTTGAATTGCTCGCAGAGCTCAGTGATCATCTTGTTGTTAAGATTGGTACCATTGTCCGTAATGATCCTCTCAGGTACACCATATCGACAGATCAGGTTGTGCCGAATGAAACGTGCCACGACGCTCTTGGTTACAGTGGCGTAGGAAGCTGCTTCAACCCACTTCGTGAAGTAATCAATCGCTACCAAGATGAAGCGATGCCCGTTGGATGTCGTCGGTCTGATTTCGCCGATCATATCAATGCCCCACATTGCAAATGGCTAAGGGGCCGTCAAGACGTTCAGAGGAACCAGAGGAATGTGCACCTTATCAGCATAGATCTGGCATTTATGACAAGTTCGAGAATGCTGGTAACAGTCAACTTCCATTGTGGACGAGAAATATCCTGCCTGAAGGATTTTCTTTGCCATGGTATGTCCACTGGAATGTGTTCCGAATGTACCTTCATGAAGCTCTGCCATGATCCTTTTCTGCTTCAGTCTTATCCACACAACGCAGTAAGGTTGAGTCATGGTTTCGCTTGTAGAGAATGCCATTGCTGAAGAAGAACTTTGCTGCGAACCTTCTCAGAAACTTCTTGTCGTTAACGGATGCACCCTCGGGGTATTCTTGAGCTTCCAAGTACCTCTTCACTTCATGATACCAGGGTTTTTTAATTACCTCCTCAGCCTCAAGATCACAGCAATATGCAGGCTCGTCCAACTTCCAAATGATGATCTGGGGCGCCTCGTTGTCCCATTTGACTTTGAACATTGAAGACATCGTAGCTAACGCGTCCGCCAACTGATTCTCCTCTCTTGGGAAGTGTTTAAAAGTTATCTCTTCGAAGTGGGGAAGCAATGTCAGCACATACTCCTTGTAAGGAATAATATTTGGGTGTTTCGTATCCCACTCGCCTTTGACCTGATTGATAATGAGAGCGGAATCTCCGAAGACACTCAGAAACTTGATCCTTAGGTCAATGTCAGCTTGAATACCCATGATACATGCCTCATACTCCGCCATGTTGTTGGTGCAGTTGAAACATAACCGAGCGGTGAGTGGAGTATGAGTGCCTTTGGGGGATATAATCACAGCGCCGATACCATTACCCAAAGCGTTTGAGGCTTCGTCAAAGTGCATAGACCATCGAGATCCTTCCTCAGGTTCTTCATCCGGTCCAGGTACTTCACAATCAGTTACTACCATGATATCTTCGTCTGGAAATTCAAAGTTCAACGACTGGTAATTGTCCACAGGTTGGTGTGCCAAATGGTCTGCCAATACACTTCCTTTGATTGCTTTTTGAGTCGTGTACTGGATGTCATATTCCGTCAAGATCATTTGCCATCTTGCTATTCTTACGGACAGAGCAGGCTTTTCGAATATGTACTTGATTGGATCCATTTTTGAAATCAACAGAGTAGTGTGAGTCAACATATACTGTCTCAGCCGGCGAGCAGGCCATACCAGAGCGCAGCAAGTTTTCTCGAGCAGTGAGTACCGAGTCTCACAGTCGGTAAACTTTTTGCTCAGGTAATAAATGGCGTGTTCTTTTCGGCCAGACTCGTCATACTGCCCCAGCACACACCTCATTGAGTTGTCAAGTACTGTCAAGTATAGTATCAGAGGTCTCCCTTCAACCGGTGGCATAAGAATGGGTGGTTCTTGGAAATACTCTTTGATCATTTCGAAAGCGGCCTGACATTCATCATTCCAACATACGACTTGATCTTTCTTCAGTAGCTTGAAGATTGGTTCACAGGTAGCAGTTAGATGTGAGATGAATCAGGCAATGTAGTTCAAACGTCCTAGAAAGCCTCTGACTTCTTTCTCTGTCTTGGGAGATGGCATCTCTTGTATAGCTTTCACCTTGGCAGGATCCACTTGAATACCTTTGTCGCTTACAATGAAGCCTAGCAATTTTCCAGATCTCACCCCAAAGGTGAACTTGTTTGGGTTCAACCTCAGCTTGTACAACTTCAGACGGTCAAACAGCTTCCGTAGATGGTCAAGGTGTTCCTCCTCAGTTTGGGACCTTGAAATCATATCATCGACATACACTTCTATCTCATGGTGGATCATATCATGAAATAAATCAACCATGGCACGTTGGTAAGTTGCCCCAGCATTTTTCAACCCAAAAGGCATGACCTTGTAGCAAAAGGTACCCCACTGAGTGACAAAGGTGGTCTTCTCCATGTCTTCAGGAGCCATCTTGATCTGATTATAACCGGAGAAGCCATCCATGAAGGAGAATACTTTATGCTGAGCAGTATTATCAACCAGAACGTCGATATGAGGCTGGTGGGCTCAAAACCTGTCCTATCAGAAGTAACCGAGTTCTAAGGGTCCCAATATCATTGGATTGTTTTCTGTGTTCATCGTTTCGATTTAGCCACTGAACTGGCGACCTAAATATTCCAAGAAAACAACCCTCAACTGAGTGTAGTATCGAGTATCAACCAACCTCGGACTACACCAAAGTCAGTTATCTCACTACCCTAAAGAGGCCAAGATGGTTCAATTAAGGTTCCTAAGGTTAGTTGATGCTTCACGACACCACGCGGCTGCTCCGTACTCTCCTTGAATGGACTCAAGGGTTACCGGTACTCACCAAAGTGCCACATCAACGTAGCAGACTGCTTCAACCGTGTCGGTATACCCCGCACAGTTCCCTCACAGTCTTGTTGCTACTTTCTAAGAAGGTATCCCCCAGATCCGGGTTAGGATCTATAGAACTCCCGAGACAGTACCCACAATAATAAAGCAAACAATTCAGGCAATTGAAAACACAAGTGATCTTAGTCCTAAGGTACACCTCACTTTATAAGTATCCCCAGCAGAGTCGCCAGTTCTGTGATCGGTGGATTTAGAACTGACTGTTTAACGCTGGTTCGCGAAATGTCGCGGAAGCAAGAGTCGCCACCGTCTTTTATTTTCTCCAACATGGACAGGACAAAAGCACAGCAAAATTCCTTATGAGATAGTTTCTCGGTTCGGGAGGTAGATTTATAGAAAGGGAAGGTGTTAGCACCCTTTCTATCCATGGTTATCCATGGGCTCTTAGATACTTGCTCACTATGTTTTCAAAATGTTTGCTTTTCAAGTGTGAGTGGGTTTGAAAAAGTTTCTTTGAAAGATTTCTGAATAACTCTTGTATCTGTCCTCAAGAGTGTTTGAAAAATTATTCTGAAAGCTTTTTGAAAGTGTCGGTGTGAAAAGAGTTTTGATTTGTTTTTGAATAGAGCAAGTATCTATGAGTCATCTACCTACCCTAAGGAATTAGGCTGTGTAAATGTCCTTAAGGTAGTGCCATCCCACCATTGAGAGGTAGGTAGCACCACCGTTGGAGGTGTTCGGGTCAATTCGAGCGTAGGGACAGTGTGGTCACCGAATCAACAGTTAGGACACCTTAGAAGCTACCCTTATGTCCTTGATCCTTTTTTAATCCGAGGCAACCGTTTCGAGGCAACTATTCCGAGGAAACTGTTTCGAGGCAACCGTTTCGAGGCAACTTGTTTTGAGGCAACTGGATCATGGACATAAGGACTTACTAAGACGTCCTATACTTGACGACCACATTTTGAAGGCAACAGGTGAGGCGTACCCTAAGAGTGGTGTGTGTATTTGTGTGTTGTTTTCAGTTTAACAGTTAATTTTGAACATGGCATTGTGAGCTACGCTTGTTTTTAATTAACCATACATTCTTTCATGCAATTTAGAATTTAAGAGTGCGAAAAGTAAAAGCGGAAAGATAAAGCTACGTTATTACAAGGCGCGAGTCTATACATCGCCAAAGTACAAAGACCCGTTTTTGATAAAAATGCGGAAAGTAAATAAACCTAATTACTATTACAATCCTTGAGCAGTTACATAATTATCGATAAGAAAATAAATGCGCGAAAAGAAATTAAAATTAGGACGTCCTAGGGTTTTGACCCTTTGCTTGAAATTAAACGAAATTAAAGTCTAATAATTATTTAAAGAAAGAAAAGAAATTGTTTTTTTTGTGTTTTTTGTATTTATGAAAATAAAGAAGATTGAAATTAAATGGAAACCCTAATTCTAGATTATTTTTAGTTATTAAAGAAAATATTAAAGTTAACCTAATTTACTAATTAATTAATGTACATATTTATTTACAAAAATAAATAGTAATTATAATAATAAATAATGAGAAAAATAATTAATTAAGAAAAGGATGAAAAATGTCAAAAAACCCTAAGCCTAGATATTTTTTATTTATTAAAGAAAAAGATTGAATTAAAACCTAAATTAAACTAAATTAATTGTTAGAGTTTATTTACAAAATATTTTAATAGTGAAATTAATAAGAATTAAATATTAAACATTTTTTGGTTTCTGATTTTTTATTATGAAAATTATTTTAGGTGAATTAAATAAAATAATTAAAGCAATAAAAATAATTAAAAAGAAGAGAAAAGAAAATTAAAAATAGAATACAAACACAGAGGGGTATCAGACCCAGAATGGAGGTGTTTTGGAGCAATCTGGCCCATTAGCATAGAGCCTTGTTTGACTTTCCACGCTTGTGTGTGCCTTGGTTGACTGAGGTACATGATAGACCTCCTTTAGTGGCCTTCAGATTGTGGGTCCAGGCCATCTGGCAAGCCAATGTATGAGGACGTATGGTGGGACGCTGAGACTACACTGCATTGGAATACATTGAGACAAAAATTATGCAATATATGGGGGACCTGGGAATCGAACCCAGGTCCCAAGGCTTGCAACACATGTCCTCCACCATCTGAGCTAGGTAACGCATTTGTATACATAATGAAAAACAAATGTTATATAAAAAAAACAATGGTTAGTGATATAAAACAAAAAAAACGCGCCAGATATTTGAACGCTCCTATCACATAAAGACACACATGCTTCTTCTTCATCTTTGTACCTGCAACATAAACAAGTAGCGGGGGTTTTAAACCCCCACTAAGCACAGCCACGAAAAATAGCGAATAGAAGATGCCTTAATATAAAAAGGGCGCGGTTGTTTCAAACGATTCGTCTTGTTTCCACGAATTCAGTTGTATAGGTCTGGTGGTCTAATTTTACCATATATGAGAAGCCCTATTTTGAAGCTTCTGAAACCCTAGGTTTCATCCGTGGTAGATTTTGATACAAGCATCTTTAGAACAATTAAACTATGCCAAAAGTTTCAGAAGATCATTAGTAGCATGAATCAATAATCAAAACACATGAATGATGCGTGGAAATTAAAATTCGATTATGGACATTTTTATGAAAAACGCGATGCTGTTCTACCGTTTCTTTGAGTATGGAGACTTGTTCTTGATTGCAATAGACTCCTAGCAACGTCAGTAATGCAATGGAAAAGCTTTCAAGCCTTGAATCGCCCTGCAAATATGAAATCAGTTTCAAGCTTTTTTTGTGAAAATTTTCAAATTGGTTCTATGTTTCTGAGCAGTTTTTCGTGTATGTCCCCATTAGGTTAGGTTATGCATAAGTATATGAACGAAATTAGGTCAAGAAACAAGCCCATAAGTCCATGAATTGATGATTTCAATATTTGATTTTTATCATATCTTTTTCAATCTTTTTTCATGGAAACCCTTGCCAATCATGGAAAATCTTCCCTTTTTGAATGTGAAACGACTTTCCAGCTTGCCCTAGTATGATTTGCTGTACAAAAAGATTTGAAAAGCATTATTTGATATTTTCTCATAATTAAATCTAATTAAATGAATTAATAAGAATAAAAATTCAATTAATTAATTAAAAATAAGAAAGTAAATCCCTTTGAGTTCAATGGGTCGTGCATAGGCTTTGGGTAATGATTCAAGGAAGAAATTGAGGCCCATTAGCAACTTTGAAGTGTTTTAGGCAAAGTTGACTTTTGAAAATTCCCAAAAATTTCCCAACTTCTCCAATGCATATCTTGCTCAATTTTGAAGCTATGATCATGTTCTTGGACATTTTGGAAAGGTCTTGAAGTCCCCTAACTAATGCCTTTGGTCCCATGTCATTTTGATTTACCAATCTCAAGTTATGGTCTTTGACTTAAAGTGCCTTTTTGTTGACTTTTTAAAATGACCTATAATGTTGAAATTGATAACTTTTTGTGAGAGCATTTCTTGGACTTGAAGTGTGAAGATGAGTTGTAGGAAATGTCATTCTCTTCAAAATGAGCATTGGATGGGATTTTTATGATAAACCATGAAGAAGTTATGCCTTGGTCAATTTGCAGTTGACTTTTCAACTGTCCAAAAATAGAAACGTTTGCATCTTGAGACTTTTTGAGCCATGCTTTGAGAATCATGATCAAGAATTGATCAAATGGTGATTGTGGCTTCAAAATTAGATGTTGACCAAAATTTTTGACTTTTGACTGTCAAATGACCATTTTGCCCCTGCAGTTGACTGTGGAGAAATTAGGGTTTTTGACTGTGCAACTTGATGCTGTGAGTCTTGAAACTTGGAATATGGATGCTTGACAATGTGTATAGGCATGTGGGACTTGATTGGACCCTTGGAAACCTCAATTTTTTGCAAGAACCAAAACCCTAATTTTGACTGTGTTAGGTGGCAATCTGACTGTGCAATCCTTGAGGGATTTTGAAGCTTGACCCTGCCAAATCTTGAAGAATATGGGAGGGCAAATTTTGGGGTACAACACTCAGCTTTGATTTTCTCGGACATCTCTGGACGCATACGGCGGACCTTTTGTTTTACCGGAGGGCAGTCTTCCTTGGTAGGCAGGTGATGAACCAGAATGTCGACATCCAAACCAGGCATGTCTTCGTAAGATCAAGCAAAGATTTCCATGTAGTTATGCAGCATCTGAATCAACCGTTGTTTTACACTGAGCTCTAGATTGGCACCAATCTTGACTTCCTTTCTGTCTGCCTCAGTACCCAGATTTACCGTTTCCACTGGCTCTTCATGTGGTTGAATGGCCCTCTCTTCCTGGAGTAGCAGTCTTGCAAGTTCACCAGGCACTTCACAATCATATTCACCTTCGTCTTTGGCCAAGTTGATCGGATTTTTGAAGTCATAACTGGCAGTAGAAGAGTCGTTACCAGTGAGATCCAGAGTGGATTGGAACCTGTGTAAGTGAGTGTGTGTAAATATAGCTATTTTGAAATATATGATAAAGAAAGAAAAGGGGCACAAGATTTGAAACGCAAAAAAGTCCAATGTTTTGATTAATGATATATGAAAATGTCATACAAAAGCCCTCACAAATGGAGCCACGGTGCCCCGGGTAGGACACCAAGCCATAAAAGTTTCAACATATTGTTTGTTACAAATTGAAAACAAAAGAGTTCATTACTGAGTGACAAAAGTAATAGGTGTGAAGTCTTTGACAGTCCAGTTGCTTGGTCCATTGTCGGTTGTTGGGTAGATCCAGCTGTCGAATTCAGATTCCTCCACTTCGTGTTCCACATCATTCACTCCTGGGTTGGTGATGAACACAGGAGGTCTTCTAATCCTTGCTTTGCGAACAGCCCTCTGAGCCTCTGCAGTGAAGCCTAAGCCAAACTTGTCGGTCTTCAGAGTGAAGTCAGGAAGTCGGCCCCAGTTTGCGCACTCACCCTTCTCAATCACAGCCCGGGCATCCTTTAAGGAAGCCATCTTCAAAGGAGGGTCTTCAATCACAGTTTCAGCTGACGTCAGTGTCTGAGGCACCTCTTCAAAGTGTTGAAAGGGGGTTTCAATGAATTCCCCATCCATTTCTATGTATCGGAACGAGTTTAAGTGGCTGACCATATACTCTTCTTCCTCTTGAACTGTAACAATCTTTCCTCTAACCGGGTACTTAAGCTTTTGATGTAGTGTGGAGGTCACCGCTCCAGCCTTGTGAATCCATGGACGACCCAGCAAACAAGAGTAGGATGGACGGATGTCCATCACATAGAAAGTAGAATCAAACACCTGAGAACCAACCCTGATTAGGATGTCAACTTCTCCATGTACCATCCTCTTCGAACCGTCAAAGGCTCGGACTACAATGTTACTGGGCTTGAGCTCCAGACCCTCACAATCCAATCTGTCCAGGGCTTTCTTGGGCAATACATTCAATGAAGAACCGGTGTCCACCAACACATGGGCAAGAGTAGTGCCCCTGCATTCAACAGAGACATGCAGGGCGTCATTATGGTTCTTTCCTTTTGCGGTCAGATCGGCGTCAGAAAAGCCCAGACCATTATCAGCAGTTAAGTTGGCCACACAATCAGTAAATTGATCAGCAGATGTTTCTTGCGACACATGGGCTATTTTCAGGAAGGAGATATGGCCTTGGCGTGGGCCTCTAAACACAACAACAATGATAGCATAGAAATCTTTGATGGGGTGTGCCCCAGCTGCTCAGCAACATTGAAATCACTTTTCTTGATAATCTTGAGAATCTCCTCCATCTCTTGCTGGGAGGCTTCAACAGCGGTTGTCTTCGGCGCCTCCGTCAGGGCAGGAAAATCAGTAGCAATCCCTTTGCCCCGAGCATTAGAGGACTCGGCAGCAGGGGTAGAAACAGGAACTTGATTAGGAAGGGAAACATGCACACTTGCGGGTGTGATGATAAGAGGTTTCTGAATAACTGGTGGCGCAATATCTGGCGAGAACAGCCTACCACTGCGAGTAATTTTGGCAGGCCCGATGATGTTGCTGACACCTATACTTGTATCAAACTCTTGTTTTATTCCAAGCACATAAACATCTGCCCCATAGTGCCATGGGACAACTTTGTCGGATGTATAAGGGAGAGGCCCCGGAACAGTGATGATGATAGGAGCAATCTTCTGAGTGGACATGATCTTGACAGGCTTCTTTGAGGGAGCCTTGGGAGGTTTGTTGAAAATAGTGACGATAGAAACTTCTTCGGCAGGGACAGCAGGAACGGCAATCTTCTCGAATAAGATATCTTTGCTATCCATCAGGCTTTGGATACCTAACTTCAGCAAAGGACAACCAAAAGGCGAAACAGCACATAGAAGGCAATCTTCACCACATCCCGGAAATAAACCGGCTAGCAACAGATTCCTTTTAACAGTTGATAACGGAGTAACAATCTCTTCCACGGAGGCTACATATCGGTCTTCTTCCACAACACTCACTCCATGCTGGGGCATGGGAGCAGTCACAACATTGGGCCTTTCGGGCGCCTCAAACTGTATTTCCTTAGCATCGATAAGGTCTTGAACCTTATTCCTCAGAGCCCAGCAATCGTCCGTAGTATTCCCGGGACTATCAGAATGATAAGCGCAACGGGCGTTAGGGTTGTACTTTGGAGAAGTTGTGTTCACTACCTTCGGAGCTTCTTTGACAGTTACCAGATTGGTTGACAGTAGTTGCGGAAAAATCTGAGACAGGGTCATACTAAGTCGATTGTATTGCCTTTTGGGTCTCTCACTCCTTTGTTGATTATACTGCTGAGGAGCAGCAGCAGGCTTTGAAATTACCAATGCATTGACAGCTTGGCGGCGTTCCGGCTTAACTTGTCTTCTGGGACCATAAACAACACTGGCTTTCTTCTTGAAGGGCTTCTTTTCAATACTCGCGGAGGCACCTTTCTGTATCTTCCCTGACTTGATACCAGCTTCTATCCTCTCACCAGTCAAGATCAAATCTGTAAACCCAGCAGAAGAATTACCAATCAGATGATTAAAGAACGGGCCAGACAGGGTCCCAAGGAACATGTCAACAAGTTCACGGTCAGTCAGTGGTGGCTGCACCCTGCCAGCCAGGTCTCTCCACTTTTGCGCATACTCTTTGAATCCTTCGCCTGTCCCTAGTGACATACCCTAGAGTTTGGTACGCATAGGAGCGAGATCAGAATTGTACTGATACTGTTTATAAAATGCGGTGGCCAAATCTTCCCAGTTTCGGATACTGGCTCTATCCAGCTGATAAAACCACTCGAGTTGAGCCCCAGAAAGGCTATCCTGAAAGAAATGGATCCAAAGGTTCTTGTCTGCAGTGTAAGGTTGGATCTTCCTTACGTATGATATGAGATGCATTTTCGGGCAGGACAGCCCGTCATACCTTACAAAAACTGGCACTTTGAACTTCGGGGGGATCACAATTCCAGCAACTAATCCCAAGTCTTCGAAATCTAAGCCGGGAACTCTCTGCAGCTCCATAGCTGCCAACCTGTCTTCCAAGCCTTTGTACTTATCATCAGCGAGCGGGTATTGTTGATCAGAGTAGTCTCTCAACCTCGGACTCGGAAGGTACCGCAACCGCATTCCCTTTACTGGTTCCTTCTTCAGATGTAGGGGGAAATTCAATCACTCTTCTGGCTTCACCCTCAAACCTTCTTCCTAGGGTAGCCACCCCGATTCTTTTCTTCTTCTTTTTCACTTGGTCTTTGTTCCCCAGCAGGGCTTTCAGATCCTCCTGACCCTTAGCCAAGGTCATCAGGAGTTGTTGAAACTGTGCGTTCTGAGACTGCAAGTCCTTGACCGTCTGTTCGAGATCCATCTTACTGAAATAAATAGCAGAAAGATAAGGAAACCTGGTGTGGAGACATGCTTATGCACATGATGAATGCTATGCTTATGTATGCAATGCATTCAAGGATTTAGAACATTCAAAATTGTTGCAAACAAAAAAGAACGCACATCATATTAATAAGAAGAAATTTGTCAGTACATAAATGCCCCATGGGCCAAATATTACAAAAACTTCTCAAGGTAAAAAGACATTGCGCATCCTCTTTGGTGCGATGTAGGTGTTGAGGGTCTCTTCCTCATGGAGTTGGCGGGTAAGCTCCAAAACCTTCTTCTCACTGGCGTAGAAGCTGGCTTCAAAAGTGTTCCATTCCTCCTTAAGTTGGATCCAACTCTTCTGCATCTCCTCCCACGATGTAGGCATGTCAGGATATAGGATGGTGTAGGGAACCTCTCCTTCCGTAACGGGCTCTTTAATCACAGGGAGAACATGAGGATAAGGCATCATTAGACTCTGAGCTCGGGCTCGTACCCATTTGAGGTAAGGCTCAAGAGGGATGGAGTTCTTGTGCCCCAGTGTCTTGCTGTCAACCTTGTTAGGCATCCTCTAAGCTCTGATGAATCTTTGGCGAAGTCCTTGCGCATCGTTGTCGAAGTCAAAAACTAGGTCAGGAATCAACATGTCGTGAGGGCCATCTCTTCGTGCATATCCAAATTGTCTCAAGGCTAGACAAGGGTTGTAGGTAATGCCTCCTCTAATGCCAAGTAATGGAACATTAGGGAACTCTCCACAACGATCGACGATGATGACATTTTCTCTGGACCGAGAACACCAATGTACATCAGAGTGAGTAAGGGTCATCAACCGTTGTGACCACCTTGAGCCTTGGTCATTCTTCAAGACAGATTGTGGAAGGTGCGAAATAAACCACCTTGCAAGGATAGGAGTACAACACATGAGAACACCCCTCTTTCTCATTGTTCGAGTGTAAAATGAGTGAAGAATGTCCCCAAGCAATGTTGGTATTGGATTTCTGGATAAGAAGATTTTGATGGCGTTGACATCTACAAGCTGGTCATGATTTGGGAATAAGACCAACCCATAAATGAGGAGTGCCACAATTTCTTCAAAGGCTTGTAGGTCCAATGAATTCCAACACTCTTGTGCCTTCTCAAACAATAATTTTGCTAAGAAGCCTTTGACACCGCTTCTAGTTTCCCAATGCCCCTTGATGTCAGATGGCTGTAGGTGTAGTGCTTGAGCAATATCTTCAGGCTTTGGTTCCTTTTCCGTACCGTTGAAAGGTAGTTGATTAAGGATAGGACTTCTCAGGAGTTGAGAAAATTCCTCCAAAGTGGGCACCAATTGATAGTCGGGGAATGTGAAACAGTGGTGAAGGGGGTCAAAGAACTGAAACAACACCTTTACCATGTCCTCTTTAATGCTGGTGCTGACTAGGCTGAGCAGTCTACCATGTCTTTCACTGAAGGGAGAGCTTTCCGGAATTCTTGATGTGAGCTCCTTGAGTTGAGGAGGGATTCTCACAAGGTTGACTTGGATAGTTTTCCTGCGAGGAATTTCCATGACCTACAAAACAAGAACAAAGATGAAGATCTAAACCCTTGAAATGGTTAGTGAATGCTTATGATGCTTTATGATGTTCATGATGTATGCACAAAACATATGTACAAGCAATTCACACAAAACCCTAGTTTCAGGCTTGCGTTGGGTTTCATAGGTAAGTACTCTCTTGAGTGTAGTTGGCTTAAAAACCTGTCCTATAAATAGTAACCGGGTTCTAAGGAGCTCAATATCACTGGATTGTTTTCATTGTTCATTGTTTTGGTTTAGCCACTTAACTAGCGACCAAAATATTCCAAGAAAACAACCCTCAATGAGTGTAGTATCGAGTATCTACCAACTTCGGACTGCACCAAAGCCGGTCATCTCACTACCTCTAATGAAAGGCCAAGATGGTCAAGTAAGGTTCTAGGTCATTAGTGCTTAGTGACATCACTCAGCGGCCCCGTACTCTCCTTGATTGAACTCAAGGGTTACCGGTACTCACAAATATGTCGCACTAATATAGCTATTGCTTCAACCGTGTCGGTATACCCCGCACAGTTTCCACAACGTATTGCTATCTATGAATGTTTCCCCAAATCCGGGTGTAGGATTGCAAACCCAAACAAGAGAGCCAAGATATAAAGCAACCAAAACAAACAATTAGTCATGCAAGAGGGTGATCTAAGCCCTAAGGTTACTCCACTTTAAAATGTTCCCCAGCAGAGTCGCCAGTTCTGTGATACGGTGGGAGAACTGACTTGAGGTTTTGCGTTTGTTTTTGCAAATGTTTCGGTTGAGCAAGAGTCTCCACCGACTTTTTATTTTATCCTAAGGAAAGGTTAAAAAGCACAGAAAAAACCTTTGAGATGTTTTCTTGGGTTCGAGGAGTAGATTATAGAAAGGGAAGGTATTAGCACCCTTTCTATCCATGGTTATCCATGGGCTCTTAGTTACTTGCTTAGATCAACTTGCCTTGATTTTCAATTGTTTGAAATGGTGCTTTGTGTGTGGGTTTCGAAAATGTTTTGAAAAGAGGCCAATGTGGTGGCAACCTTTGTAATGATCCATGTTGGGATGTATACAAAAGTATATGTCTTTTGAAAAGTTTTTCAATGTTTTTGAAAGTTGTTTTGAAAATGTGTTGTGATGTGTGTTTTGAAAAATAGGCAAGTGTTTTTGTTTTGCAAGTTGGCAAATAACCAAGAGCTATCTACCCTAAATTTCTCAAAGATCTTTGCTATGTTTTAACCCTTTTATCAATTTTGTTCCACCATTGTATTTGGTGGACAATCTCGTGTTAGGATGTGAATGGGACGGGCGCGGGTCATCGTTTAGACCATGATTGCAATGGTGCCAAGTATCTTTGGGCAATTTTTTCTTTAAGGGACTTGATCATTTTTAGGCAACTTTTGAAAGCGTCATCGAGGGACTATGATCATTTGATTGTTTTGTTTTTGCCAAAGATACCTAACATGCAATATGGCCCATTATTGAAGGCAACAAGTGGAGTACCCTAGGGGTGCAAGTGTGATTAGTGTTGTCCATTTTCATGCTTGTTTATCTTGAATTTAGGTCAAACTATTTGTTGGTTGATTTTGGCATACAAAACCCTAAGTCTAATATGGCATAATTGGAAAGCTTTTAAATGCGAAAAATAAAAGGTCCTAAGTTATTACAACACAAATATGGGATGGGGGGTACAAATGTTCGAATGGGGATATTTTAGCAAGAAATTAAACCTAAACTATTACATCCAAATTGAAATTTTACAAGGTATTTAATTTGCACAATAATTAAATAAAATAAATATGCAAAATGCAAAAATGATTTTCATATGTATGTAAAAAAGTATTTATCATGTGTCAAATAAACAAAAATAAAATGAATTAATTTTTGGTATTTTTAGGTATTTAGGGCAAAACCCTAATTTTGTTAAACAAAATGTATTAATTATTTAATATATGCAATATTTATTAATTATGTGCAAAAAATAAATAAAAAGAAAGTATATTGTCAAAAAGTGATTTTTTAAGTTAAATATTAATAAAAATAAAAATGTATTATTTTTGTGTTTTTAACCTAAATATACTAATAAATATATAAGTAATTATATTATTTACTAAATACATTAAATATGTATAAAAAGAAAATATTTAATATTTACAAAAAAAAGTATATTTTTTTCATGAAATGTTTTCAAGGGTAAAGTAAAATAAAAATCAGAAATAAAAGTGTTTTGTGTTATTTTTAGTTATTTTAAATAAAAGTATATTTATGTTTATTTATGTACAAAACTAACTAAACCCAAATAAATATCAAATAAAATGCAAAAAATGTGGTAAAAATAAATTTAATATTTTTTCATGCTTAAATAAAAATATAGAACCAAAGTCAAAAGGAAAAAAGTAAAAATGATAAATAAAACTCAAAATGGGCCAGGGGGGTGCATGTGAAATTCAGTGGTGTGAAAAGGAAAACATCTCAGGCCCAGCCCAAAGACTCTGTCTTCTTCAACCTCTAGCATCTTTGAACAACAAAACACGCGTTTCTGCTATCTCATGATTCTTGGACTTTTAGCACAAACTCACAACATGAAAAATGTCAAGCATCAAGCCACGATTCCATACATATAAAAAACTTAACTTAACTCTCAGAAATGAGAGAGAATTTCTCCATCCCTAATTCTTAACCTAAGTTTTTGTCAATGTTCAGGTCTGAAATTCTCTCAACACATGCAATATAAATGGAAAGTGAAGATATGTATAGCTTCAGGGGCATGAGTAGAACATTTTTCATTCATAAACTTAAAGCTAACTCTTCCTATATTGAGAGATAGAAGTCCATGAACTTACCTGTTCAGCTTGGATCGTGTCTGGCAATGGAGGCACTTTCAAGGCAAGGTGAGGATTGGTACAGCTTGTTTGAAGTCCAGGGATGCTATTCCAACCTTTAGCTTGCTTTGAAACCAAGTGAATCAAGCTATGGCAATCAACCTGCAAAACAGAAAAAGTGAAAATGGTGAAGCTGGTTAGAGGTGTTACAGGTCGTGTCCAATGCTTGGGATAGCTTGTATATGTGGTATGGAGTGTGTATGAACTGGTTTTAGCAAGAATGCACGAGTGGATTGAGTTATGGAAGTCTAACTGCAGAGGTGACTCTGTTTTCTGCAGTAGGATGGTGTTTTGAAGTTTGATGAGGTTTGGAAGGTGTTTTGCTCGTGCCTTAGCTTAGGTTTGATGTTTGGAAGGTGTACAACAAGTTTGTCTTAGCTTGTGTTGGCAGAAATGAGAGTTGTTGTGTGTTATGCCAAGTTTCTTCACACTTAAGCAAAAAATGTCAACTTGGTTTCTAGACTTGTGCAGGCCCCTCAAATGTGCTGCAACCATCCCTCTTGATCAGTGTGATATGCTTCTGAACTTGTGCCAAAGAGATTTGCCTTGTACTTCTTGATTTGCAAATTTGACATAAAGTTCAACTATTCAAAAATGGATATATTGCTTTTTCTAATTATGGCTCAATCTTGTATGCAATGTTTAAACACATAAGATAAGGCTTGAACACAAGGGGTTTGCATTAAATTTATGAGTGTGGATGAGATAAAGGACCTATAATCTAGCTTAGAGCATGCTGAGTCCAAAAATGCAAAGTTATGGACATGTAAATTGGCCATGAACAAAGTGAGTTTTGCCCATATTGCCAAATTCGATTCTCCCTAACCACAAGGTTGTTTGATGAGTTCTTGGACATTTTGGAAAGCTTGGAATGTGTACTACAATCCATATTTGTAATGCAAATTGAAATTCCAAGTGGAAGCATGTGAAAAGTGGCCATGAAGTTAGGCAAAAATTCTGCCTAGAATAGGTCAAATTTTTTCTAAGTTAAGAATGTTTTGCACCCTTGTTCCAAAAATCATAACTTAAGTTACAAGCTTCTTTTGAGGAAACTTTGTGATCAAAGTTTTAGATTTTGCAATGGACTATAACTTTCATGTTTTGGCTTTTGTTTGAATCCAAATGTATCTTGATGAAAAAATGGGACAAAGTTAGAAAAAAAATTAGGGATTTTCATAACTTAGAAAAATTCTAAGTTATGAAAATTCTTCATTTCAAACCCTAATTTGTGATTTTTGATTTCTTGATGAACAAGTTTCATGTTTTGACATGTTTTGATGGAAAATGAATCTTGACACTTGATTTTGACCAAAAAGTCAAAGTTTGACTTTTCAGCATACAATCAAAAATTGATCAATTGACTGGAAAATTCATCTGTCAATCTTGTGCATTTGGGACCTTTTGAACTTGTTGAACATGTCAAGACAATTCCATGGGGGCCTTGAGTCCATATGTGAGCTTGGTTTGCCATTGGTTAGGTCAAACAGTCAAAAATTGCCTTTGTGCAGTCAAAACCCTAAAAATGACCATTTTGCCCTTTTGGTGATCTGATCAAATTTCTTGTGGGTTTGTGATCCAAACTTGACCAAATGGTCCACATGGGTTCATAATGTTGATGTGGGTCAAAAATCATGAGGTTTGACTGTCAATTGACCATAGTTGACTTTTTCCCTAATACAGTTGATTTCTAGGTCAACTGTCCAATTGACTGGGCAAAGTTTGGAATCAAGACTTGAAACTTGGTATGGATAAACTTGGGAGTCCAACATGAAGCATGAAAGTCACTTTATGCATTTTAGGTCAAAACATCTTTGTGCAAACACAAACCCTAATTTGGGTTAACAGTGCAAGGAGAAGTCTTGAGCTGAGGAAACCCTAGCTGGATCTTGAGCTCCAAGGGTCTTGTGGTGAGAAAATTTTGAGGAAATGGGAGGGCAAATTTTGGGGTACAACACCCTTTTTTGTCCAAGCCGCCTTTTCAGGTTTTCGACTTGCCGGGTGTACAAATGTTTTCATTTTCATCCCTTATTTTTGCCCAAACCCTTTTGGTTCGTCGGGAAGCCCTTATTTTTGCCTAGGCCAGTCAACCTAGCGGGTCTTTGATTATGCGTAGTATCTTTTCACTATGTCTGCATTGACGGGGTGAGGAAGGTCGTCACCATCCATGGTGGTTAGAATCATAGCTCCTCCTGAGAAAATGTTCTTAACCACAAATGGCCCTTCGTAAGTAGGGATCCATTTGCCCCTGGGATCACCTTGAGGTAAGATAATGCGCTTGATAACCAGGTCCCCAACTTGATACTCTTGTCGTCTGAATTTCTTGTTAAATGCCTTTATCATCCGTTTTTGATACGTCTGACCATGACAAATAACAACAAGTCTCTTTTCGTCGATTAGGTTTAGCTGATCAAGCCGGGTCTGAATCCAGTCATCCTCACTCAAACCAGCATCCTTCATGATTCGAAGAGAGGGTACCTGAACTTCAACGGGAAAGACTGCTTCCATGCCATATACCAAGGAATAGGCTGTTGCCCCTGTTGACGTTCGACACCCCCATTCATCTTCGGCCGGTAGGGAGAAGAGTTGTGATGCTGTATCTTGAATTGCTCGCAGAGCTCAATGATCATCTTGTTGTTGAGATTGGTACCATTGTCCGTAATGATCCTCTCTGGTACACCGTATCGACAGATCAGATTGTACGGAATAAATTGTGCCACGACATTCTTAGTTACAGTAGCAAAGGAAGCTGCTTCAACCCACTTCGTAAAGTAATCAATTGCTACCAGGATGAAACGATGCCCGTTGGACGCTGTAGGTCTGATCTCGCCGATCATATCAATGCCCCACATTGCAAAAGGCCAAGGTGTCGTCAAGACGTTCAGAGGAACTGGAGGTATGTGCACTTTATCAGCATAGACTTGGCACTTATGACATGTCCGAGAATGCTGATAGCAGTCAGCTTCCATTGTGGACCAATAGTATCCTGCCCGAAGGATCTTCTTTGCCATGGTGTGTCCATTGGAATGAGTTCCGAAAGTACCTTCATGTAACTCCGCCATGATTCATTCTGCTTCGTTCTTATCCACACAACGCAGTAAGGTCGAATCATGGTCATACTTGTAAAGAATGCCATTTCTGATGAAGAACTTCGTCGTGAACCTCCTCAGAAACTTTTTGTCATTAACAGATGCACCCTCGGGGTACTCTTGAGCTTTAAGATACCTCTTCACCTCATGATACCAGGGCTTCTCTGTTACCTCTTCAGCCTCAAGATCACAGCAATGTGCCGGTTCGTCCAATCTTTCAATAATAATCCGGGGAGCCTCGTTGTCTCAATTGACCTTGAACATAGAAGACATCATAGCTAGCGCGTCCGCCAACTGATTCTCCTCTCTGGGGAAGTGTTAAAAGGTTATCTCCTCGAAATGGGGAAGCAATGTCAACACATACTCCTTATAAGGAATAAGATTTGGGTGTTTCGTATCCCACTCGCCTTTGATCTGACTGATCACGAGAGCGGAATCTCTGAAGACACTTAGAAACTTAATCCTTAGGTCAATTGCTGCTCGAAGACCCATGATGCACGCTTCATACTCCGCCATATTGTTGGTGCAGTTGAAACATAGCCGGGCGGTAAATGGAGTATGAGAGCCTTTAGGAGATATGATCACGGCGCCAATGCCATTACCTAAAGCGTTCGAAGCTCCATCAAAGTACATAGACCATTGGGATCCTTCCTTAGGTCCTTCATCCGGTCCAGGTGTCTCACAATCAGTTATCAACATGATATTCTCGTCCGGGAATTCAAAGTTCATAGACTGGTAATCATCCACTGCCTGATGTGCCAAATGGTATGTGAACACACTTCCCTTGATTGCCTTTTGGGTCGTGTACTGGATGTCATACTCAGTCAATATCATCTGCCATCTTGCTATTCTTCCGGACAAGGCAGACTTTTCGAAGATATACTTGATTGGATCCATATTTGAGATCAATAGAGTAGTGTGAGTCAGCATATACTATCTCAGCCGGCGAGCAGCCCATGCCAAAGCGCAACAAGTTTTCTCGAGCAGTGAGTATCGGGTCTCACATTCGGTAAACTTTTTGCTAAGGTAATAAATAACATGCTCTTTTTGGCCAGACTCGTCATGTTGACCCAACACACACCCCATTGAGTTATCGAGTACTGTCAAGTATAAGATCAAAGGTCTCCCCTTAGCTGGCGGCATCAGAATGGGTGGCTCTTGGAGATACTCTTTAATCCTTTTGAAAGCGGCCTGGCATTCATCATTCCAACGTACCACTTGATCTTTCTTCAGCAGCTTGAAGATTGCCTCACAAGTAGCAGTTAGGTGCGAGATGAATCGGGCAATGTAGTTCAGTCGTCCCAAGAAGCCTCTGACTTCTTTCTCTATTTTGGGAGCTGGCATCTCCTGTATAGCTTTCACTTTGGCAGGATCCACCTGAATACCTTTATCGCTTACGAAGAAGCCCAGCAGCTTGCCAGACCTCACCCCGAAGGTGCACTTGTTCGGGTTTAACCTCAGCTTGTACAATTTCAGCCTGTCAAACAGCTTCTGAATGTGGTCAAGATGTTCTTCCTCAGTTTGGGACCTTGCAATCATATCGTCGACGTATGCTTCAATCTCATGATGGATCATGTCATGAAACAAAGCAACCATGGCACGCTGATACGTTGCCCCAGCATTCTTCAGTCCAAAAGGCATGACCTTGTAGCAAAAAGTACCCCACTGAGTAACAAAAGTTGTCTTCTCCATGTCTTCGGGAGCCATTTTGGTCTGATTATAACCGGAGAAACCATCCATAAAGGAGAAGACTTTATGCTGAGCGGTGTTGTCAACCAGAACGTCGATATGAGGTAGAGGGAAGTCATCCTTGGGGCTTACCCTGTTCAGATCCCTATAGTCAACATACATTCGAACCTTACCATCCTTTTTCGGCACAGGAACCACATTGGCCACCCACTGAGGGTAAGAAGTAACTGCTAGAAAACCGGCGTCAAACTGTTTCATAACTTCAGCCTTGATTTTCTCAGACATTTCCGGGCGCATTTGGCGGACCTTCTGTTTCACGGGAGGACAGTCTTCCTTGGTAGGTAATCGGTGAACCACAATATCAATATCCAACCTAGGCATATCTTTGTAAGACCAGGCGAAGATATCAATGTAGTCATGCAGCATCTGAACCAACCATTGCTTCACACTAAGCTCCAGATTTGCACCGATCTTGACTTCCTTCTTGTCTATCTCGGTACCCAGATTCACTGATTCCACAGGCTCTTCGTGCGGCTGGATGGCCCTCTCTTCTTGGAGTAACAGTCTTGCAAGTTCACCAGGAACTTCCCAATCATCTTCACCTTTGTCTTCGGCTAAGTTGATCGGATTTTCGAAGTCATAACCGACAGTAGCAGAGTCGTTACCAGTGAGATCCAGAGTGGATGCGAACCTGTATACGTGAGTGTGTGTAAAATAGCTGTTTTGCAATATATAATAAAGAAAAACAAGGAGCGCAAAATTTGAAATGCAAGAACGTCCAATTCTTTTATTAATGATATATGAAAATGACACACAAAAGCCCTCACAAATGAAGCCACAGCGCCCCGGGTAAGACACCGGGCCATAAAGTTTGAAACATTGTCTATTACAGATTCAAAATAAAAAAGTTTCATTACTGGGTAACAAAAGAAATAGGGATGAAGTCCTTTGCTGTCCAGTTGCTTGGTCCACCGTCGGTCGTAGGATAGATCCAGCTGTCGAACTCAGACTCTTCCACATCGTCTTCAATGGCATTTACTCCCGAGTTGCTGATGAACACGGGAGGTCTTCCGATCCGTGCATTCCGAACAGTCTTTTGAGCCTCTGCAGTGAAACCCAATCCAAACTTATTAGTCTTCTGTGTAAAATCAGGGAGTCGGGCCCAATTTGTACACTCACCCTTCTCAACAACAACCCGGACATCCTTGAAGGAAGCCATCTTCATAGGAGAATCTTCAACAACAGTCTCAGCTGACGCCAATGTCTGGGGAACCTCTTCAAAATGTTGAAATGGGGTCTCAATGAACTCCCGATCCATCTCTACATATCAGAAAGAGTTGAAGTGGCTAACCATATACTCTTCCTCTCCCTGTACTGTCATAATCTTCCCTTTGACCGGGTACTTCAGCTTCTGGTGGAGTGTTGAGGTTACAGCCCCAACTTTGTGGATCCATGGACGGCCCAGCAGACAAGAATAAGATGGCCGAATGTCCATCACATAGAACGTAGAATTGAAAACCTGAGAACCAACCTTAATCGGAATATCAACTTCTCCGTGCACCATCCTCTTAGACCCATCAAAGGCCCTGACGACAATGTTGCTTGGTTTCAACTCCAACCCTTCACAATCCAGCCGGTCTAGAGCTTTCTTAGGCAAAACGTTCAACGAGGAACCAATATCCACAAATACATGAGCAAGAGTAGTGCCCCCGCATTCAATGGAGACATGTAGGGCATCATTGTGATTCTTCCCTTTAGCAGTCAAGTCGGTGTCCCAACCCATTATCAGCAGTCAAATTGGCCATGCAATCTGTAAACTGATCAGCTGATGTCTCTTGTGGTACGTGAGCAGTCTTCAAGAAGGTAATCAGAGCGTTGGCATGGGCCTCTGAGCACAGCAACAGTGACAACATAGAAATCTTGGACGGGGTTTACCCCAGCTGTTCAACTACATTGTAGTCACTCTTTTTGATGATCTTCAGAATCTCTTTCATCTCTTGTTTAGAAGCTTCAATAGTAATTGTCTTCGGTGCCTCCGTCTTGGCAGGAACATCAATAGTGATCCCTTTGCCCTGAGCGTCAGGTGACTCGGCGGCAGGGGTAAGAATAGGAATTTGAACAGGAATAGCAGGTACAGTGGCAGGTGTAATAACGACAGGTTTTCGGGCAGTTGGCAGAGAGATATCAGGTGAGAAAAGCCTTCCGCTACGGGTGACTTTAGCAGGTCCAACAATATTGCTGACGTTAGTATCAACATCCAACTCTTGCTTAACTCCATGAAAATAAATATCGGCCCCATAGTGCCAATGGACATCTTTATCAAAGGTATAGGGGATGGGCCCCGGAACAGTGATGACCACATGTGCAATTCTTGGAACAGATGTAATTCTAACAGGCTTCCTCAAGGGAGCCTTGGAAGAATTATCAAAAATGGTAATAATGGCAACTTTTTCAGTATGGACTACATGAACAACAATTTTCTCAAACAGAATTTCTTTACTATCCATCAGGCGTTGGACACCTGATTTCAAAAGTGGGCAACCCATAGGTAGAACAGAACACATACGGCAACCTTCGTCACAACCCGGAAATAAACCGGCTAGCAAAAGGTTCTTCTTTATTCAACAGAGGGGTAACAATGTCATTCACAGAAACCACAAACGAGTCTTCGTCTATAGCATTCACTCCATGCTTGGGCATAGGAGCAGTCACAACATTAGGCCTTTCGAGCGCCTCGAACTCAATCTCCTTCGCATCGATCAAGTCTTGTATATTATTCTTCAAAGTCCAACAATCATCTGTATTATGCCACGGGCTATCAGAGTGGTAAGAACAGCAGGCATTAGGGTTATACCTTGGTGACGTTGTATTTGGATTCTTTGGGGCTTCCTTTGGAATCACCAGATTGGTCTTCAGCAACTGTGGCAGAATCTGAGATAAGGTCATGTTGAGACGGGTGAATTGCCTTCGAGGTCTCTCATCCTTCTGTTGATTGTTGTGTTGCGGAGCACCAGCAGGTTTTGAAATAACAACTGCATTAACAGTTTGGCGGCGTTCAGGTCTACCCTGGTTTCTCGCACTGTAGTCAGCACTGGACTCTTTCTTAAATGGCTTCTTCTCGGTGCTTGATGAGGCACCCTTCTGTATCTTACCAACCTTAATACCAGCCTCAATCCTTTCACCGGTCATGATCAGCTCGGTAAACCCAAATGAAGAGCTTCCAATTAGATGGTTGAAGAATGGACCAGACAAGGTCCCTAGAAACATGTCCACAAGCTCCCGATCAGCCAAGGGTGGTTGTACTCTTCCGACGAGGTCTCTCCACTTCTGAGCATAATCTTTGAATCCTTCACCCGTTCCCATTGACATACCCTGGAGTTGGGTACGCGTAGGAGCGAGGTCGGAATTATATTGATACTGCCTGTAGAAAGCAGTAGCCAAATCTTCCCAACTGCGGATACTGGCTCCATCCAACTGGTAGAACCACTCAAGCTGAGTCCTTGAGAGACTGTCTTGAAAGAAATGGATCCATAGGTTCTTATCAGCTGTGTACGATTGAATCTTCCTTACATATGACCGGAGATGCAGCGTCGGACAAGAAACTCTGTCATACTTAGAAAAGGTTGGTGCCTTGAATTTGTGGGGAATTACCACCCCCAGATGATAGACCCAAATCACCAAAGTCCAGACCAGGCACTTTTTGGACTTCCATAGCACTCAACCGATCTTCCAGTTGCTTGTATCTATCCTCAGCAGGAGGATACTGTTCTTCATCGAAGTTCGTCTCGTTGTCGGAGACCACAGGGCTAGGAGCCCTCCTTTCTTCTTGACTATCTTTCCCTCCAGATGAGGTGGTCAAATCAACTTCATTCTGTAGCCTGTTTCCAAACCTGTGCCCCATGTTGAACAGGATTGTCCTGTTCTTCTTCTTCTTCTTCTCTTTCAAAATCAGGGTCTTCAAATCTTGCTGACCCTTAGCTATATTCATGAACATCTCTTGGAATTGGGCATTATGGGCCTGAAGGGCCTTGATAGCTTGCTCAGTTGAAGGTTCAGCAGACATGATGAGTGTTGAAATAAACAGCGAAGAAGATAAGAGACCTGTAATGGGTACCTATTATGAAGTGCATGGGATGAAATGCGTATGACATGATTTCAAAGATAATCGGGAGATTCAAATTTGTAAACAACAAAGGAAACACACTTTATTAGATAAAACTTTGGAATTCAAATTGTTCAACTGATGCCCTTAAGGCGTTACAAGAATGGAAATACTGAAAAGTAAATGAAAACTGGAAAAGAAACAATCAAAGGTCAATCAGTGCTCCCATGGTCTTTTCTTATCGGTGCGGACATAGTCATTGAGAATCTGCTCGTTCTCCAACTTCCTAGTCAATGTCTGGATCTTTTGCTCTTGCTCGTTGAATTTTTCTCGGTAAGAATCCCGTTCCTCTCTCAGCTTCATCTTTTGTACCCCAAAATTTGCCCTCCCATATTCTTCAAAATTTGCCAAGTCAAAGCTTCAAAAAACTCCCCAAGGGTTGCACAGTTCAAGGGCCTCCTAACAGTCAAAACTAGGGTTTTGGTTCTGACAAAGAAAATGAAGTTTCCAAGGGTCCAATCAAGTCCCACATGCCTAAAAATATGGTCAAGCATCCTCATACCAAGTTTCAAGACTTACAGCATAAAATTGCACAATCAAAAACCCTAATTGCACTACAGTCAACTGTAGGGACAAAATGGTCATTTGACAGTCAAAAGTTCAAATTTTTGGTCAATATCTCATTTTGAAGCCACAAAAATCATTTGATCAAGGCTTGATCATGATTCTCAAAGCTTGGCTCAAAAAGTCTCAAGATGCAAAAGTTTCCATATTTGGACAGTTGAAAAAGTCAACTGTAAATTGACCAGGGCATAACTTTCACATGGATTATCAGAAAAATTCCATCCAAAGCTCATTTTGAAGAGAAAGACATTTCCTACAACTCCTCTTCAGACTTCAAGTCCAAGAAATGCTCTCACAAAAAGTTATCAATTTCAACATTATAGGTCATTTTCAAAAGTCAACAAAAAGGGACTTTAAGTCAAAGGCCATAACTTGAGATTGGTAAATCAAAATGACATGGGACCAAAGACATTGGTTATAGGACTTCAAGACCTTTTCAAAATGTCCAAGAACATGAGCAAAGCTTAAAAATTGAGCAAGATATGCCTTGTGGAAGTTGGGAAATTTTTGGATATTTTGAAAAGTCAACATTGCTTCAAATGTCTTAAAAATGCTAATGGGCCTCTTTTTCTTCCAAGAATCATTATCCAAGGCATGTGCACGACCATTTGGCCCAAAGGGAAGTTTTTCATCATTTTTATTTATTTATTTGAATTTTTAAATGCTAATAATTCATTTAATTAAAATAAATATGTGGAAAATACTAAACCTAAGTTTTTAAATCTTTTTATGCATGGAATACACTCAATATTTCGTGCATGATCAGATTTGGAAAAAATCTTGGTAATTGGACATGATTTGAAGCAAATTTGCATGAAAAAGATTGGAAAATTATGGCATGGAAAATCAAATATTCTCTTCATCAATTCATTGATTTTTTGATCCAATCTCTAACCCTAATCATTCCAGTACATATATACATGAAAACCCTAGTGCCCATGACCTCCCAGCTGCGCCAGAAATCCACAACCAAACTTGAGTTTTTTGACAAAAGTTCCAAAACTGAAAACTAGGTTCTAGGGCGATTCAAGCAAAAACAACCATTCCATTACCTTCCTGAGACTTCAAGGAAGGTTTTCAAATCAAAACCATTCATCCTAACTCAGAGAAACGGTAGAACAATCGTGCTCTGTACCAGATTTTTTTATATGCTTGCATCATGATTCATGCGTTTTTATTAATTTTTAATATGTGATTTATGTTCCCTGATTGATTCTAGAGCTAACTGTATCGTTTAATTAAGCTTTCATCACTTGTACGCGAAACTACCATGGGCGATTATTAGGGTTCTTCAAACTTGAAATTGGGCGTTTCTAAATAATGTAAAATTAGAGGACCTCAGTGCCATGTTTGGAATCAAGAAGCTTGGACGAATTGATTGCCATGGTCGCGCCTAATTTATATAATACCATGCCTAATCACTATTTTGAAAACAAGCATATTTTGGGGGGGTTTAAAACCCCCGTTAACCTCTTTTATATTTCAGGGAAAAAGGCAAAACGGAGAAGATGATGAAGTGTCAATACTTGATTGGGTGATTTGAAAATTCGCGCTAAAAAGGTCCACTAACGCACGTTTTGTCTTATATTATTCGTTGGCCATATAACTTACAAGACGCGTGAAGAGCTCCAGTGGTAGGCATACGTATTGGTAATCCCTGGGACCTGGGTTCGAACCCCAGGTCCCCATCCCTTTCCATAATATTTTTACTAACGTTATCCTATGCAGCGTTCTTCCTTGAAGGCCATCATACACCCCTTGGTCCAACTATGCCACGCGCCCACTGAGATTAATCCATTTGCCCTGATCAGAGGAGCACCATATTCGTTGGTCAAACATGCCACATGCTAGCGTCAGAGTCAAATGAGGCCATAGACAAATGGGCCTAAATTACTAAGCGAAACCTCCAATTTGGGGACAGACCCCCCATGGTTTGCCTTTCTAATTCTTTTTCTCATATTTTTCTATTTTTGTTTTAATTAGTTTTTTTAATTTAATTCTTTAATTTAATTATTTTTCATAAAAATATAGAAATGACATAAAAATCAAAAAAAGACAAAATTACAAATATATTTTATTTAACTAATATTTTTTGTAAATAAAGTTTTGTATCAATTAATTAGTTTTTATTCTAGGGTTAATTTTTAATATCTTTTCTTAATAAATCAAAAACTTGTAGAATTAGGTTTAATTAGTTTAATTACTTTTTTCTTTTATTTTCTCATCACTAATAATTTACTATTATTTTTATAAATCAAATCGCATTAATTAATTAGGTTTAACTTTAGATAATTTTCATATTTTCTTAATAAATTAAAAAATAGCTAGAATTAGGTTTAAATTTCATTTAATTCATATAAAAAACCATAAATCCAAAAAATACCAAAATAATTTCTTTTTTTCATTTTTATTTAATTTAATAATTTAATTTAATTTCATTCAAAAGGGTCTAACGCCCTCGCTTCCAATTTTAATTCCAATTCGCGCATTTTATTTTACTTCTTTTAAATATTTATGTAATTCTCCCAAAGCCGTGTAAATTTAATTTCTCACACTTCTTTATTTTCTGTCAAATCGGGTCCTGGATTAATTTTGGCGATGTGGACCCGCGCCTTTGTAATAGCTTAGAACTTTATATTTCTCGCAACTTTTTAACTGCTAATAAATTGCATGCAAGAATGAATGTTGAAATAAAAACAAAAGCGTAGATCACCCATGACATGAACAAGACAAAATATCTGAAAACGACACACAAATCACACACCACCCCTAGGGTACGCCTCACTGTTGCCTTGCCTCTCGAAAGGTGATCGTCGAGTAGAGGATGTCTTAGTAAGTCCTCATGATCCGGGAACCTGGCATGAGGGTAGCTTCTAAGGTATCTTCCCATTGCTCTGGTGATCACCATGTCCCGAACCTCGAATTGACCCGAACACCTCCAACAGTGGTGCTACCTACCTCTCAATGGTGGGATGGCACTACTTTAAAGGACATTTACACAGACGAATTCCTTAGGGTAGGTAGACGACTCTAGATGCTTGCTCTAATTTCAAAACAAATCAAAAAAATACTTTTCACACCGACACCTTTTCAAAAAGCTTTCGAAAGCAACTTTTCAAACACTCTTGAGGACCGATACAAGAGTCGAACTGGAATTTTCAAAGAAACTTTTTAAAACCCACTCACAATTGAAAAGCAAATAAACCATTTTTGAAAACACAATGAGCAAGTATCTAAGAGCCCATGGATAACCATGGATAGAAAGGGTGCTAACACCTTCCCTTTCTATAACCTACCTCCCGAACCGAGAGCAATCTCTTTAAGGAATTTTTCTGTGCTTTTGTCCTTTCCATTTAGAGAAAATAAAAGACGGTGGCGACTCTTGCTTCCGCGACATTTCGCGAACCAGCGTTAAACAGTCAGTTCCAGATCCACCGATCACAGCATCCAAGACCTTTTCAGTGCCCCAATGTTAGTGGGCATATGAGGATGGAGGATGATTGGAAGAACCCCTTCTTCATTAGCAACTTCAACAATGATAGGACGGACAGCTTCATAAGGCATACCCAGCTTTTGGTCACGAATACGGACCCATCTGAGATATGGCTCCATCGGAAGTGAAGTCTTTGGGCCCAGCTCGTGTGGATCAGATTGGTGAACTCTATCCCAAGCCCTTATGAATCTATGATGTTGCTCGTTGCTATCCCCTTGAAAATCAAATATGATACTAGGCATTAGTAGCTCATGAGGTCCTTCTCTTCTGGCACGCCCAAATTGACGTAAGGCTAAGCATGGGTTATAAGAAATTCCCCCACAGGTTCCTATCAGTGGAACATTGGGGTACTCCCCACATCGATCAATAATAGTCACCTCGTCCATACCCTTGAGAGTCCAGATAATGTCATTATGAGATAGAGACATAACCCTATAAGCCCAACCCATTCCTTCTTTGTTCTTCAATACTGACTAGGGGAGGTGCGAAATAAACCACCTCAACAATAATGGAGCACAACACATCAAGGTTCCCCGCTTTCGGGCAGTACGAGCATAGAGCTGATGAAGAATATCACCCAAGAGAGTGGGTACCGGATTGCGAGAGATGAAGATTTTTATCGTATTCACATCAACAAAAGTGTCAGGATTCGGAAACAATACCAAGCCATATATCAAAAGATATCCTCGAATGCCTTGAAGTCTAGACTATCCCAGAAATAGTTAGCCTTACCAACCAAGAACTTAGTCAGAAATCCCTTTGCTCCACTTCTAGTCTCCCAATTAGCCATTACCTCCTCCTTGGTCATATGAAGGGCTGCAACAATCTCTTCGGGCCTAAGAATCTTCTCCCAACTGTGATCGGTGGATCTGGAACTGACTGTTTAACGCTGGTTCGCGAAATGTCGCGGAAGCAAGAGTCGCCACCGTCTTTTATTTTCTCCAAATGGAAAGGACAAAAGCACAGAAAAATTCCTTATAGAGATTGCTCTCGGTTCGGGAGGTAGGTTATAGAAAGGGAAGGTGTTAGCACCCTTTCTATCCATGGTTATCCATGGGCTCTTAGATACTTGCTCATTTGTGTTTTCAAAAATGGTTTGTTTGCTTTTCAACTGTGGGTTTTAAAAAAGTCTCTTTGAAAATTTCAGTTCGACTCTTGTATCGGTCCTCAAGAGTGTTTGAAAAATTGCTTTCGAAAGCTTTTTGAAAATGTGTTGGTGTGAAAAGTATTTTTGATTTGTTTTGAAATTTAGAGCAAGTATCTAGAGTCGTCTACCTACCCTAAGGAATTCGTCTGTGTAAATGTCCTTTAAAGTAGTACCATCCCACCATTGAGAGGTAGGTAGCACCACGGTTGGAGGTGTTCGGGTCAATTCGAGGTTCGGGACATGGTGATCACCAGAGCAATGGGAAGACACCTTAGAAGCTACCCTCATGCCAGGTTCCCGGATCATGAGGACTTACTAAGACATCCTCTACTCGACGATCACCTTTCGAGAGGTAAGGCAACAGTGAGGCGTACCCTAGGGGTGGTGTGTGATTTGTGTGTCATGTTCAGTTATTTTGTCTTGTCATGTCATTGGTGATCTAGAGTTTGTTTTTATTTATTGTCATTCATTCTTGCATGCTTTGATTAACAATTAAAATATTGCGAGGAAAGTAAAGGTTCTAAAGCTATTACAAAAGGCGCGGGTCCACATCGACAAAATTTCTCGAACCCGATTTGACAGAAAAATAAAGAATTAAAAGAAAATAAAGAATTAAAAGTGCGACAGATTAATTTACAAGGCCTTGGGAGAGATACATAAGTATTTACACGAGAAAGAAATAAACACGCGAATTAAATAAGAATTAAAACGAGGGTGTTGGACCCTTTTGCAGAATTAAATTAAATGATGAAATTAATTAATTAAGAAAAGAAAAGAAATTGTTTTTTGGTATTTTTTGGTATTTTATGATTTTAATGGGAAAAAGAATAAAATACAATTAAACCTAATTCTACAATTTTTATTTTATTATGAAAATATGTTAAAGTTTTACCTAAAATTAACCCTAATTAATTTACATGCAATTTAATTATAAAAATAAATAATAGGAAATATTTAATTATTGTGAAAGAAAATAAAAAAAGAGATGAAAATTAGTATGAACCCTAATTCTACAAATTTTAAATTAATTAAGAAAATATTACTATTAATCCTAATTTAATAACTAAATGAATTAATACAATTTATTTATAAAAATACTTAAAATAAAAATATTTATTATTTTTCTTGTCTTTTCTGATTTTTTGATGTTTTTTTTTATATATTATGAAAATATGAAATTAATTAATAAAACAATAATTAAAAGAAAGTATAAATAATAAAAAAAAATAAAGAAAGTAAAAGAATTGCAAACCTAGGGGGTCTGCCCCTAATTTGGAGGTGTTTTGTAGTGATTCAGGCCCATTTATCCTTGGCCTTGTGGACTTTTCCAGGACACGTGCGGGTGCATTGACTCAGGCTTATGGTACGCTTCAGATTGTGTTCCTTGGATTGATAGTGGCGAACACGTGGACGTTTGATTTTGAAGGTGTATGGTGTGTCTTCTATGTTGAAACTGCATATGAACATTAATTGAAAAAATATATGGAAAGGGGTGAGGACCTGGGGCTCGAACCCAGGTCCTGAACATTACCAATCACTATGCTTGCCAACCATTCCAAACGCGCTTTCTGTATATCATATAACCAACAAATATTATAAAAGAAAACAAACACGTTAGTGCTACTTGCGCGCGAAATTTTAAACGCTCCAATCGTTGGTAGCCACCTAGTCATCCCCTTCCTTGGCTTATTTTTTATGAAAAAAACATAAAACATTGGCAACGGTTTTTACATCGTTCCCATAGGCACCCTTAGAGAAAATAGCGAATAGCCCCTGGGGCTCCATAAATTGAGCGCAAGGGTGGGTTTCTCTTCGTCCAAACATGGTTGATTCAATGGCCCAGGTTTTGAGTGCCAATTTTTCCTTATTCAAGAACCCCTAATTTGAAACCTTAAGAACCCTAAAAAGCAACAATGGTGAAATCGTGTATAATACGTAAAAACACAATTAAAGTAGATGGTTAGCTTCAGGACATATCAATTAGCATGAATCCATTAAAAATATGCAATGAAAATGTCTAAATCGTAAAACACGATTATGGAAAAAAATGAGAAAAGCTTGACTTCTGTATACCGTTTCAAGGTGTTAGCGACTGTGTTCTTGATCCAGGAAGGTTCCTTGGTGTCCCAGGAATGTGATAGGATCGTTGTTTTGGCTTGAATCAAACTCTAACCCTGTTTTCAGTTTTGAGATTTTTCACCAAAAAGTCAAGTTTTCTAATGGAGTTTCTACGCAGCTTTTTGTCAATGAGCATGAGGGTTTTGATCTAGCTTATGTATGGAATGATTAGGTCAAATAAAATTGGTCCAAGATCCATGAAATGATGAATGTAATCTTTGATTTTTAAGCCATGATATTTTCTAATCTTTTCATGCAAATTGATATCAAATCATATCCAATCCTTCCCTAATTGATCATGCACGAATTTGAGTGTCCAATGAGAGTATTTTCTGCATAAAAAGATTTTATTTCATTAGTTTAGCATTTTTTTCATATTTTATTTAGTTTAAATGAATTAATTGTAATAAAAAATTCAAATAAATAAATAAAAATAATAAAAAACTTCCCTTTGGGCCAAATGGTCGTGTGCATGCTTGGGATGATGAATTGTGGAAGAAAAATAGGCCCATTAGCAATTTTAGGTCATTTGAATCAATGTTGACTTTTCAAAATATCCAAAATTTTCCCAACTTCCACAAGGCATACCTTGCTCAATTTTTAAGCTTTGCTCATGTTCTTGGACATTTTGGAAATGTCTTTGAGTCCTCTAACCAATGCCTTTGGTCCCATGTCATTTGGATTTACCAATCTCAAGTTATGGCCTTTGACTTAAAGTCCCTTTTTGTTGACTTTTGAAAATGACCTATAATGTTGAAATTGATAACTTTTTGTGAGAGCATTTCTTGGACTTGAAGTATGAAGATGAGTTGTAGGAAATGTCTTTCTCTTCAAAATGAGCTTTGGATGGAATTTTTCTGATAATCCATGTGAAAGTTATGCCCTGGTCAATTTACAATTGACTTTTTCAACTGTCCAAATAAGGAAACTTTTGCATCTTGATGATTTTTGAGCCAAGCTTTGAGAATCATGATCAAGCATTGATCAAATGATGTTTGTGGCTTCAAAATGATATGTTGACCAAAAATTTGAACTTTTGACTGTCAAATGACCATTTTGCCCCTACAGGTGACTGTAGTGCAATTAGGGTTTTGACTGTGCAATTTTGTGCTGAAAGTCTTGAAACTTGGTATGAGGATGCTTGACCATATTTATTGGCATGTGGGACTTGATTGGGCCCTTGGAAACTTCATTTTCTTGATCAGGACCAAAACCCTAATTTGACTGTTTAGGAGACCCTTGAACTGTGCAACCCTTGGGGAGATTTTGAAGCTTGACTTGGCAAATTATGAAGAATATGGGAGGGCAAATTTTAGGGTACAACAATTGCCCCTGTTCAATCTTTTTAAACCTGAGGATGCAGATTGGCTGACGTGCCTTTCGTAATCCGAGGGTAGAAGATGATTGAACACTAGAGTGCCCAGAAATTTGCACTCACATAGCAGCAGTGTGATGGAATGGGCTTATAGATGCCATTTAGAGGTTGATGAATAGGATGATGGGCTTATAGATGCCATCTGGATGTTGATCGCGTAAGAGATTCCTTAGCGAGAACTTGCGTACCTGTAAAAGAAAAAATGAGTACCTGACATGTTGCAGGAGCTGGTTTTCAGATGCTTGGTATAGATGTGTCATGACTGGTTACAGGAGCTGAGTCTGGATCTTCAAGCGGTGATGAATGAACCAGGGATGGTTACTACCTCAACAGGAGCGGTGAGAGAACCTTGGGCGACTTTAACTTTAACAACAATTGTTGAGAAAATCTTGGATAACTTCACTTCAACAGCAATCATTGAGCGAGATCTTGGTGGGAATTACCATCTCCGCAGCATTGGGGAGAGAACCATAGGAAATTATAATCTCAAAAACATTCATTGAGAAAAACCTGGGATGGAATTATCGTCTCCGCAGCATTGGGGAGAGAACCATAGGAAATTATAATCTAAAAAACATTCATTGAGAAAAACCTGGGATGGAATTATCGTCTCCGCAGCATTGGGGAGAGAACCATAGGAAATTATAATCTCAAAAACATTCATTGAGAAAAACCTGGGATGGAATTATCGTCTCCGCAGCATTGGGGAGAGAACCATAGGAAATTATAATCTCAAAAACATTCATTGAGAAAAACCTGGGATGGAATTATCGTCTCCGCAGCATTGGGGAGAGAACCATAGGAAATTATAATCTCAAAAACATTCATTGAGAAAAACCTGGGATGGAATTATCGTCTCCGCAGCATTGGGGAGAGAACCATAGGAAATTATAATCTCAAAAACATTCATTGAGAAAAACCTGGGATGGAATTATCGTCTCCGCAGCATTGGGGAGAGAACCATAGGAAATTATAATCTCAAAAACATTCATTGAGAAAAACCTGGGATGGAATTATCGTCTCCGCAGCATTGGGGAGAGAACCATAGGAAATTATAATCTCAAAAACATTCATTGAGAAAAACCTGGGATGGAATTATCGTCTCCGCAACATTGGGGAGAGAACCATAGGAAATTATAATCTCAAAAACATTCATTGAGAAAAACCTTGGATGGAATTATCGTCTCCGCAGCATTGGGGAGAGAACCATAGGAAATTATAATCTCAAAAACATTCATTGAGAAAAACCTGGGATGGAATTATCGTCTCCGCAGCATTGGGGAGAGAACCATAGGAAATTATAATCTCAAAAACATTCATTGAGAAAAACCTGGGATGGAATTATCGTCTCCGCAGCATTGGGGAGAGAACCATAGGAAATTATAATCTCAAAAACATTCATTGAGAAAAACCTGGGATGGAATTATCGTCTCCGCAGCATTGGGGAGAGAACCATAGGAAATTATAATCTCAAAAACATTCATTGAGAAAAACCTGGAATGGAATTATCGTCTCCGCAGCATTAGGGAGAGAACCATAGGAAATTATAATCTCAAAAACATTCATTGAGAAAAACCTGGGATGGAATTATCGTCTCCGCAGCATTGGGGAGAGAACCATAGGAAATTATAATCTCAAAAACATTCATTGAGAAAACCTGGAATGGAATTATCGTCTCCGCAGCATTGGGGAGAGAACCATAGGAAATTATAATCTCAAAAACATTTATTGAGAAAAACCTGGAATGGAATTATCGTCTCCGCAGCATTGGGGAGAGAACCATAGGAAATTATAATCTCAAAAACATTCATTGAGAAAAACCTGGGATGGAATTATCGTCTCCGCAGCATTGGGGAGAGAACCATAGGAAATTATAATCTCAAAAACATTTATTGAGAAAAACCTGGAATGGAATTATCGTCTCCGCAGCATTGGGGAGAGAACCATAGGAAATTATAATCTCAAAAGCAATCATTGAGAAAAACCTTTGATAACTTCTACTGAGTCTTCATCAGAAAAATCTGTTTGGGGTCGATTTAGCTGGACTAGAGAAGGCCTTGGACTGGATAAGAAATCTTTGGATTCGATTAACTGAACCGGTCTAGGTCTTGAAATATGATTGAGAATTTAACTGAATCTTTCCTGAAAGGTAAAGGTTAGTCATATGCAATGCATGATATGGATCAAGCAATGATGTTCTTAACATAAATGAGATTTGTAAGATATGATGCGTATATGCATGCTATAATGATGTATGTGATGTTTAGGAATGTATGTTTTCGTCTAGGAAAGTAAATCCTTGACGGGTGCCGGGAAATCACTCCTGGGCTGATGTTGAAGAATAAGCTTTTACTTCCGCTGGGGATGATAATTGCAAGAATACCGGTAGGAGAAGATAACTCCGTTGGGGAATATACTTGGCAAATGGATTACTCTGCAGGGAGAAAAGTACTCTAACGAGCTTGCTGGGAAGCAATACTCTGTGGGGAGAGAGGTACTTTGCTGGAATGTTGATAATAACTTGCTGGGGATACCCTTGTTGTGTTGGAAGTGCTGATAGACTTCGCTGGGGATAAGAAAGAACTGAGTTGACGACGATCTTTCCGTGGCTTTTGGCTGAGGATAACCCAGTTATATCCTGGTAAGGAAATAACTCTTTGAATAAAGCCGGGAGACGCGTTCAGGCTCTGCGAGGGATAAGCTTCCAGAATCTACTGGGGATAAGCTTATTGCTTGGGGAGATGGATTCCAACTTTCCTTGGGGAACTAGATTGGACTCTCCTGGGGAAGTTTTGAGACGTACTGGAAGTGACTTCATTGAATGTTTGATATACCGCCGGGGAACAATCTTTAGACCAAGATTGTCGGGGATGCTTGTTAATAATGTATATGTGCTGCTGGGGAATGTTGAGACCTGCTGGAGGATACCCAACTTCTTTGAGGTTTGATAATATAGCTTTGCTTGATGAGAGTGTACTGTCTTGCTGGCTCACTCTCTGGGGAATTGAGGTATACTGGTTATGTTCTTTAGCTGAACTCACCTTGATACCTTGGTGGACAGAGCGATTGGATCGTTTGGGACAACTCATCATTGCCCCTGTTTCTGAGGTGGGAGAAGAAGACCTGTGAGGCTGATAATTGTTGAGGGTCAAACCTTCTTCAGGTAGGCAGGTGACAAGATGACAGGACATAGTCGTACGCTTTGATCCCTATCTTTTGCCTGGACCGCCCTTTCGGGTTTTCAGTCCACCGGGATACCCATTTTTTCCCAAGCCGCCTTTTTAGGTTTTCGACTTGCCGGGTGTACAGATTTTTTCTTTTCATCCCTTATTTTTGCCCGAACCCTTTTGGTTCGCCGGGAAGCCCTTATTTTTGCCTAGGTGTGTCAACCTAGCGGGTCTTTGATTTTGCGTAGTATTTTTTCGACTATGTCCATGCTCTCAGAATGCAGGGAGTTGCCCCTGTTAGAAGTGTTTTGCCATGCCACCAGAAGATGTTTGATCACAAAAGATTTATTATTGAAATTCTCCAAGTGACTCAGGCGGAGATTTGCCCCAGGCTATTTTGGCCTTTGAGAGATTCTTCGAATCTTGATTGGATTGCCCCAGATGATGGACCATGATCATGCCCGCCCCTTGATTGGACGTGCTTTTGTTCACTAGGTATTCATCGTGCGAATTTCCCTGCTGTTCAAACAAATAGTCATATGCAAACAATGTTATATCAAAAATGCAAAGCTTATGTCCGTCTTGAAGATTTTTTCTGAAAATGCATTCTTTTTTCATAAAACAAGTGAATATTTGTAAACGTGATGTCAACTCCGTATTTACCGTAAGCCTTAAGGAGTCAGGATACCTTTCGTACCAGTATGCTTTCGAGCTAACCCATGCTTCAGCTAGGACTTTTAAGGGTTATAACGTGGCCTGGTTCATGGTTTAAGAAACAAAGGATAAAGGCTCAAAATATTTGTACCCACCCACTCTTCGTGATGTTCTTCAAACCTAAACTCAGCTGATCGTGCGTTAGACCTTGTTTGAGTCTTTGCTCTGATTTTCCGGTGATGATTCGGATGTTGATGATTTATTCTGAATAGGCAGTCATTTTTTCTTGTTGAGGGTTTGTGTGACCTCTTTTTTGATTTTATTATCCCTATTTTTTTGCCTGAACTGTTTTTTTTTTGTGATTACAGTCAGCGGGATGCCCCAGTTTTGTAAGTCTCCTTCGTGGGTTTGACTTGATAGGCTTTTTATTTTTTGAAATAATGATTGCCTTTCTTTATTGATTATTCGGAACCATCACTGTCTTTCCTTGTTTTGTAAGGACCTCTTTGGTGCCATTCGTTATGCATTTGGATCAACTGAGAGACTACCCTGCCCCAGGTTATGATTAAGGGTTTTAAATTTCGAAAAGAAAAACTCCTACTTCTTTGGCTCGGATGGGTTGACGAGGGATTATCATCCTTATAACTCCAATGTTTAGGGATTGAAACAATGCCTGTACCTCATCAGCGGGGTCTGTTCAAAAGCATACTGTAGATTATGGTATCGTTTTCGTCATCCTCCCTCAAGAGGCTTAGAATTATTAAGTGAGAGTTGATCATCAGAAAAAATATGAAAATAATTTGCATTTAGTGAATACGAATATATTGTTTCAGAACAGACATATGCGATGCATTAATGAAATAACAATGTTTAACATGAGTAAATGTTTGAACAAAAGAAAATTGCAACTTGAACATTCAAATGAACAAAAGTTTCTCAATCCTAGCCATGTTTTGGCAAGGGAGCAGTGATCACGTTGGGAGTCTCGGCGGGCTCGAACTCGATCTCTTTAGCATCGATCATATTCTGAATCTTGTACTTTAGTGCCCAACAGTCCTCAGTATCGTGCCCCGGACTACCAGAATGGTAAGCCCACCTTGCTTCTGGGTTGTAGTTTGGAGAGGAAGTCTTTGGATTTGCAGGAGGGTTGATCACCGCAATCAGGTTCATCCTTAACATGTGCTGCAAAGCTCGTGACCATGACATGTTGATGTAGGTGAATTGTCTCTTAGGCTCGTCCGACCTATTCTGATCAACCCGCTGTTCTTGGCGAGGTCGTTGTTGGCCCTGAGAAGTAGTAGCAACTCGGAGAGGTCTATTCATTGGACCCGACTTTTGCCTTCTTGGAAGCTGTTCCATGACCTGGTCCCTGATTTGGGCTGGTTGCTTCATGCCTTGAGGAAGCTGACTGATCGTGGCCCTCAGCTCTCCTTGCTCCTGAGCTAAACCTTGAATGAGGGCCCTTTGCCCCAGCATCTGGGTTTTCATTGTATCTACCTCAGCTTGTAGGCGTTTCAGCCGTTCGTCCTTGTCATCCTCGAGACTTTCCTTGGCCAGATTCCCCATGAGGAGTGTCCTTAACTCTTCCTGCCCCTTGGATAGGCTTAGAAAGATCTCCCTGAACTGAGTCTCCTGAGCATGAAGACCCTGGTTATCTTGTTGGGAAGCCATTGCTGAAATAAACAGCAGGGAGGGTAAGTGACCTGCAACAAGGATACCTGTTATGCAATGATATGTATGATATGCATGCAATGTTTTCAAGGATTTCGCGGGATAAACAAGAAAATTTGTTAGCATTTGGATCCGGTAGCTTGATTGAAAGAACTTTATATTTGTTGAGAGTCTTTCTTCCAAGGGTCAAAGGCTCACCATATCAAGTGGGTCATAGCCCTTGTCTTTAGTCATCAGGTTTAGTTCTGGCTTCCAAACAACCTTGGTTAGGGGAACCTTCTCCAGGAGTCAAAGCTCACCATATCAAGTGGGTCATAGCCCCTGTCAACCTTGGCTAGAGGAAAATAAATCCTCTTTGCCCCTTGCTGGGATAGTTGATTCACCATGACCTGCATCACAAGCCCTTGAGATCCTTGAAATGGGTTAGGATGTATGCAATGATATGATGTCATGATGCATGGGGTAATATGAATGAACCCTGTTATGAGCCCTTATTAAGGACTATAAATAGAAACCTGCAAGAAACTCAAGTAAAACCTATCATGAGTCCCAGTTAAGGACAAAAACACAAAACCTGCAAGAAACTTGATAAACCCTGTTATGAGTCCTAATTAAGGACTGCAAACCAAAACCTGCAGGAAATTCAGTAAACCCTGTTATGAGTCCTAGTTAAGGACTATAAACAAAACCTGCAAGAAATTCAGGTGTCAGATAACAAGCATGCAAGTAATCCAAGTTTGAAGGCACACAAGTCACACAAGAGAAACCCTTAGAGTTTAGGCCAGCATGGGGTCTGGGTATTACCCTCTTGAAGTTGGTGGGCTCAACCTGTCCTATTAGAAGTAACCGGGTTCTAAGGGTCCCAATATCACGGGATTGCTTTCATTGTTCATCGTTTCGATTTAACCACTGAACTGGCGACCGAAATATTCCAGGAAAGCAACCCTCAATTGAGCGTAGTATCGAGTATCAACCAACCTCGGACTGCACCAAAGTCAGTTATCTCACTACCCTAAAGAGGCCAAGATAGTTCAATTAAGGTTCCTAAGGTCTGTTGATGCTTCATGACACCACGCGGAGGCCCCGTACTATCCTTGACTGAACTCAAGGGTTACCGGTACACACCAAAGTGCCACATCAACGTAGCAGACTGTTTCAACCATGTCGGTATACCCCGCACAGTTCCCTCACAGTCTTGTTGCTACTTTCTAAGAAGGTATCCCCCAGATTCGGGTTAGGATCTATAGAACTCCCAAGCAGCCCACAATTTAAAGCACACAAGGAAAGCAATTGAAAACACAGTGATCTTAGTCCTAAGGTACACCTCACTTTAAGTTAATTCCCCAACAGAGTCGCCAGTTCTGTGATCGGTGGATCTGGAACTGACTGTTTAACGCTGGTTCGTGAAATGTCGCGGAAGCAAGAGTCGCCACCGTCTTTTATTTTCTCCAAATGGAAAGGACAAAAGCACAGAAAAATTCCTTATAGAGATTGCTCTCGGTTCGGGAGGTAGGTTATAGAAAGGGAAGGTGTTAGCACCCTTTCTATCCATGGTTATCCATGGGCTCTTAGATACTTGCTCATTTGTGTTTTCAAAAATGGTTTGTTTGCTTTTCAACTGTGGGTTTTAAAAAAGTCTCTTTGAAAATTTCAGTTCGACTCTTGTATCGGTCCTCAAGAGTGTTTGAAAAATTGCTTTCGAAAGCTTTTTGAAAATGTGTTGGTGTGAAAAGTATTTTTGATTTGTTTTGAAATTTAGAGCAAGTATCTAGAGTCGTCTACCTACCCTAAGGAATTCGTCTGTGTAAATGTCCTTTAAAGTAGTGCCATCCCACCATTGAGAGGTAGGTAGCACCATCGTTGGAGGTGTTCGGGTCAATTCGAGGTTCGGGACATGGTGATCACCAGAGCAATGGGAAGACACCTTAGAAGCTACCCTCATGCCAGGTTCCCGGATCATGAGGACTTACTAAGACATCCTCTACTCGACGATCACCTTTCGAGAGGTAAGGCAACAGTGAGGCGTACCCTAGGGGTGGTGTGTGATTTGTGTGTCATGTTCAGTTATTTTGTCTTGTCATGTCATTGGTGATCTAGCATTTGTTTTTATTTATTGTCATTCATTCTTGCATGCTTTGATTAACAGTTAAAATATTGCGAGGAAAGTAAAGGTTCTAAAGCTATTACAAAAGGCGCGGGTCCACATCGCCAAAATTTCTCGAACCCGATTTGACAGAAAAATAAAGAATTAAAAGAAAATAAAGAATTAAAAGTGCGACAGATTAATTTACAAGGCCTTGGGAGAGATACATAAGTATTTACACGAGAAAGAAATAAACACGCGAATTAAATAAGAATTAAAACGAGGGTGTTGGACCCTTTTGCAGAATTAAATTAAATGATGAAATTAATTAATTAAGAAAAGAAAAGAAATTGTTTTTTGGTATTTTTTGGTATTTTATGATTTTAATGGGAAAAAGAATAAAATGCAATTAAACCTAATTCTACAATTTTTATTTTATTATGAAAATATGTTAAAGTTTTACCTAAAATTAACCCTAATTAATTTACATGCAATTTAATTATAAAAATAAATAATAGGAAATATTTAATTATTGTGAAAGAAAATAAAAAAAGAGATGAAAATTAGTATGAACCCTAATTCTACAAATTTTAAATTAATTAAGAAAACATTACTATTAATCCTAATTTAATAACTAAATGAATTAATGCAATTTATTTATAAAAATACTTAAAATAAAAATATTTATTATTTTTCTTGTCTTTTCTGATTTTTTGATGTTTTTTTTTATATATTATGAAAATATGAAATTAATTAATAAAACAATAATTAAAAGAAAGTATAAATAATAATAAAAAATAAAGAAAGTAAAAGAATTGCAAACCTAGGGGGTCTGCCCCTAATTTGGAGGTGTTTTGTAGTGATTCAGGCCCATTTATCCTTGGCCTTGTGGACTTTTCCAGGACACGTGTGGGTGCATTGACTCAGGCTTATGGTACGCTTCAGATTGTGTTCCTTGGATTGATAGTGGTGAACACGTGGACGTTTGATTTTGAAGGTGTATGGTGTGTCTTCTATGTTGAAACTGCATATGAACATTAATTGAAAAAATATATGGAAATGGGTGAGGACCTGGGGCTCGAACCTAGGTCCTGAACATTACCAATCACTATGCTTGCCAACCATTCCAAACGCGCTTTCTGTATATCATATAACCAACAAATATTATAAAAGAAAACAAACACGTTAGTGCTACTTGCGCGCGAAATTTTAAACGCTCCAATCGTTGGTAGCCACCTAGTCATCCCCTTCCTTGGCTTATTTTTTATGAAAAAAACATAAAACATTGGCAACGGTTTTTACATCGTTCCCATAGGCACCCTTAGAGAAAATAGCGAATAGCCCCTGGGGCTCCATAAATTGAGCGCGAGGGTGGGTTTCTCTTCGTCCAAACATGGTTGATTCAATGGCCCAGGTTTTGAGTGCCAATTTTTCCTTATTCAAGAACCCCTAATTTGAAACCTTAAGAACCCTAAAAAGCAACAATGGTGAAATCGTGTATAATACGTAAAAACACAATTAAAGTAGATGGTTAGCTTCAGGACATATCAATTAGCATGAATCCATTAAAAATATGCAATGAAAATGTCTAAATCGTAAAACACGATTATGGAAAAAAATGAGAAAAGCTTGACTTCTGTATACCGTTTCAAGGTGTTAGCGACTGTGTTCTTGATCCAGGAAGGTTCCTTGGTGTCCCAGGAATGTGATAGGATCGTTGTTTTGGCTTGAATCAAACTCTAACCCTGTTTTCAGTTTTGAGATTTTTCACCAAAAAGTCAAGTTTTCTAATGGAGTTTCTGCGCAGCTTTTTGTCAATGAGCATGAGGGTTTTGATCCAGCTTATGTATGGAATGATTAGGTCAAATAAAATTGGTCCAAGATCCATGAATTGATGAATGTAATCTTTGATTTTTAAGCCATGATATTTTCTAATCTTTTCATGCAAATTGATATCAAATCATATCCAATCCTTCCCTAATTGATCATGCACGAATTTGAGTGTCCAATGAGAGTATTTTCTGCACAAAAAGATTTTATTTCATTAGTTTAGCATTTTTTCATATTTTATTTAGTTTAAATGAATTAATTGTAATAAAAAATTCAAATAAATAAATAAAAATAATAAAAAACTTCCCTTTGGGCCAAATGGTCGTGTGCATGCTTGGGATGATGAATTGTGGAAGAAAAATAGGCCCATTAGCAATTTTAGGTCATTTGAATCAATGTTGACTTTTCAAAATATCCAAAATTTTCCCAACTTCCACAAGGCATATCTTGCTCAATTTTTAAGCTTTGCTCATGTTCTTGGACATTTTGGAAAGGTCTTTGAGTCCTCTAACCAATTCCTTTGGTCCCATGTCATTTTGATTTACCAATATAAAGTTATGGCCTTTGACTTAAAGTCCCTTTTTGTTGACTTTTGAAAATGACCTATAATGTTGAAAATTATAACTTTTTGTGAGAGCATTTCTTGGACTTGAAGTATGAAGATGAGTTGTAGGAAATGTCTTTCTCTTCAAAATGAGCTTTGGATGGAATTTTTCTGATAATCCATGTGAAAGTTATGCCCTGGTCAATTTACAGTTGACTTTTTCAACTGTCCAAATAAGGAAACTTTTGCATCTTGATGATTTTTGAGCCAAGCTTTGAGAATCATGATCAAGCATTGATCAAATGATGTTTGTGGCTTCAAAATGAGATGTTGACCAAAAATTTGAACTTTTGACTGTCAAATGACCATTTTGCCCCTACAGGTGACTGTAGTGCAATTAGGGTTTTGACTGTGCAATTTTGTGCTGAAAGTCTTGAAACTTGGTATGAGGATGCTTGACCATATTTATTGGCATGTGGGACTTGATTGGGCCCTTGGAAACTTCATTTTCTTGATCAGGACCAAAACCCTAATTTGACTGTTTAGGAGACCCTTGAACTGTGCAACCCTTGGGGAGATTTTGAAGCTTGACTTGGCAAATTATGAAGAATATGGGAGGGAAAATTTTGGGGTACAACACCAACCAGTAAACAGGGTCTGCTCCAGAACAGAGATACCGAGCAGCTCAGAGAACTCTTCTAAGGTGGGAACCAACTGGTAGTCCTGGAAAGTAAAGCAATGGTACAGCGGATCATAGAACTGGACTAGGACACTCATCATCTGCTCGTCCAATTTAGAGGTGACCAAACTGAGAAGGTAACCATGCCTCCTGATGAAGGAAGTTGTATCAGGCATCTTTGCAACCAAATCTTTAAGCAGGGTGGGAACCTGGACAAAGTTGATCCGGATGGTATTCTTATGCATGGGCATCATGATGACCTATAAAACAGAACAAAGATGAATCCCTCCTGTCTTTGAAATAGGTTAGTCCAATGCAATATGTATGCAATGTTATGATGTCATGATGTCATTATGGAAAGCACACCACAAGTATCTACAAATAGCAAACATGGTAAAGGCACACAAGTCACACAGAGATCCCTTAGATTTCAGGCTGGCAAGGAGCTTAAGTACTACCCTCTTTCAGTTCAGTTGGTTTAAACCTGTCCTAAAAATATTAACTGGGTTCTAGAGGATCTCAATATCACTAACTACCCTCGATCAGTCATAATTCCAGTTTAGCAACCTTTTCTTGCGGCCGGAATCATCACGAGAGTTTAGTCTCAATGAGTGTAGCATACTGCTACTGTTTTATGGCCAAGTTGGTCAATTTAAAGGTTCTAAGGTCAGTTGATGCTTAATGACCCCTTAGAAGACCCATATCCTCCTCGTTCCAACACGAGGGATATCGGTACATACTAAAGTGCCACACCAACGTAGCTACTGCTTCAACCGTATCGGTCTACGCCGTACAGTTCCCTCATAATTTATTGCTACTTACCTAAAGGGTATCCCCCAGATCCGAGTTAGGATCTATAGAAACTCCGATACAAGCCCACAAAGATAAATCATACAAAGCAAACAATTGAAAACACAATGATCTAATCCTAAGGTACACCCCACTTATAAAAAAGTCCCCAGCAAAGTCGCCAGTTCTGTGATGCGGTGGGAGAGAACTGACTTTTTTGGAATGCTGGTTTGCGTTTTGCATTTGTTTTTGCAAAATGTCACGGTAAGTAAGAGTCGCCACCGTCTTTTATTTTATCCAACAAGGAAAGGAAAAAAGCACTGAAAAATTCCTTTTTCGAGATGTTTCTCGGGTCCAGGGGGTAGATTATAGAAAGGGAAGTTGTTAGCACCCTTTCTATCCATGGTTATCCACGGGCTTAGGTACTTGCTCAAAGTGTTTTCAAAAAATTGCTTTTCTTTGTGTTTGTTGGTTTGAAAGAAGTTTTTTATTTGAAAAGTGTAAGTGCGAAAAGTTTTATTTTTGTTTTTTGTAGGAGCAAGTACTTAAGAACCATCTACCTATTCAAAAAAAGGAATCAATATGTGCTAATGTCCTTTAGACAATGCTATCCCACTATTGATTAGTAGGTAGCACCGTCGTTGGAGTTTAAGGGTCAATTCGATTAAGGGACGTGCGGTCACTAAAGCAATGTTAGGACGCCTTAGCGGTAACCCTAATGTCTTAGATCATTTTTCCGAGGCAACCGTTTCAAGGCGACTATGATCTTTGGACAAGAGGGCAACCTCTAAAACTTCCTATACTCAATGACCATGTTCGAAGGCAACCAAGTGAGGTGTACCTTAAGAGTGCGCATGTGCGAGTGTGTCATTTTCAGTTAATTTGTCTTTGTACATGTCATGGGTGAGCTACGTTGATTTTAGGTTAAAGATTTGATCTTGTCATGCATTCCCTATTATCAAACATCTAGCAGTGTATGGTTGCAGAAATTAAATTTGCGGAAATTAAATCTAAACTATTACAAGGCGTCGGGTATTTACATCGCCAAAAACAACCCTTTAATTTAAAATGCGAAAGATAAAATAAAGCGATAAAATAAAGTCCTAATTAAAAGCTATTACATTCCGGGAAACAATTACATCAATATGGTAAAATAGATCGCGTGCAAGAAATTAAATCGGGCGCATTTTAGGGTTTTGACCCTTTGTTTATTTAAAGAAAGAATTTTTTTGGTTTATTTTTGAATTAAATGGAATTAAACTAAGTTAATAAAATAAATAAATAAATTAATTAATTAAAAAGAGTTTTTTTTTTGGATTTTTGGATATTTAAAGAAATAAAATAAAATAAGTTAAAGTTAATAAAAACCTAATTTTCTACATTAATTTTAAATATTGCAAAAATATTGAAATTTATACCTAATTAAAACTAAATTAATTAAATTAATTTTTATTTATAAAAATAAAGTGATGAATTTAATTTTAATAAATAAAATATATTTTTGTGTTTTTGATTTTATTAAGAAAAAAGATTAATTGGTTAGTGATAATAAAAATAATTAATAAAACAAATAAATAAAACAAGATAAAAAATAAGAAAGAAATACTCAAGGGGGGGTGTTGGGCCTGGAAAGGGAGTGAGATTAGCATTTTTTGAGGCCCAAACGTGTTCAAGCCTGGCTGACTTTGGCAATTCCACGTGTGCCTGTTGACTTGGGAGTATGGTGAGCCTCCCATCTAGACCATCAGATTTGGCCTGGAGGCCATCTGTCCATTGATTGCATGAGGGCGTATGGTGAACCACACGTTTAGTTATGTATTGGATGACCTGCAAGAAAATAATAACAAAGATGTTGGGGACCTGGGATACGAACCCAGGTCCCACTGGATTTTGTACTAGCGCCCTTACCAACTCAACCAATGTGCTTATTTGCTAATGGAATAGATGACATTAATATATTGGAAAATGAAACAAATGCCAGAATTAAAATAAAAAAATGCGCGAATTATGAATGGCCCAATGGGATGGGGACACGTTATCATCCATGTCCTCAGAATTATACAGGGATTACCTACGGATTTAAATCCGCAGCAAAAGGCATAGGTTCATTCCAAAATTCATTCCAAGCTATATAAATTCCATCCAATGCCATGGTTGTGATTGTCTCTTCATTCCGGTCTCAACCATGTCCATCAATAGACCTAATTTCACCTGCATCAAAAACCCCTAAAAAAGACCTAGGAAACCCTACAATGGCATTTCTCAATACAAAGCATGAAAACAAAATTGGTTAATGCAGAAAGTTCATAAATGACATGAGGAATAAGAATATCCAATCGTTTTTGAGAATGGACGCAAGGATAGAGATTTAGGAATCCATGAATATGGAGGATCCGAGGGAAACTTACAGTGCTGTAGGGGGATGGAGAATGCATGCTCTTGATTGGTTCTGCTTCAGAGAAGTGCCAGGAAGCGATTGGGATGCTTATTTGGTCCTGAAAGTGCCTCTAAGAACGATTTCGATTCCACACTTTTTTGCAATTTTTTCCAAGTTTGCTTTTGATGTTTAGGCAGCCTCTAGGTTCTGATTTTCGTGCCTTTGCATTGTACAAGTAATATGGAATGAATTAGGTCAAGTTTTGGGCTTTGAATCCTTATGCATTGATGCTTGAAGATGTGATTTGATTCACCATTAAAAAGCTTCCAAAAATGTACAAATTCTATCTTTTTGTTCATGATATGGCTTGATTCAGATTTGATTGTGTACATGATGATATTTAAGACCTATATCAATAAAAAAGATACCAAGTTATCAACATTTAGATTTTATTTGGATTTAAATTGATTTAAAATGAATTAATTAAATAAAAATCAAATAAAATAGAAAAATTAATAAATGGACACAAGACTGAAGATAGGACACGTGTGAGGTGTGACAAGATCAAATCAAGTGGAAAAAGTGGGCCCATTTGACAAAATTTGAAGTTTGGGGGATAGTTGACTTTTGGCAATTTTGGAAAAATGCCCAACTTCAACAATGTATAACTTCTTCAATTTTGAACTTTTGGAAGTGTTATTGGACTTTTTAGAAACCTTGAGATGTCCTCTAACCAACCATTTTGGTATCATCTCATTTTGATATACCATTCTCAAGTTATAAGCTTTGGCAAGAATGGTGTTTTTGTTGACTTTCAAAAATGACCTATAATGTCCAAATTTGTAACTTTTTGTGAGTGCATTTCTTGATCTTGGGGTATGAAAATGGATTGTAGGAAATTACATCCTCTTAAAAATGAGCTTTGTAGGGGTCATTTCTCATAAAGTATGGGAAAGTTATGCTTGGTCAAAGTTGAGTTGACTTTTCATGCAAAACCCTAATTTAGCAACTTTTGAGTCTTGATGAATTTTGAGAAATCCTTGATGAATCATGATCAACCCTTGATAAAATGATGAATTATCCTTTAAAATGAGAATGTTGACAAAAAATCTTGAGGTTTGACTATTTGTAGGTCACAGTTGACTTTTGCCCTAGCATAGTCGATTTTTGGGCCTCTTGAGCAATTGACTGACCATACTTCCTCTGCAAGGCTTGAAATTTTACATGGATGAACTTGAGAACATATTAGGACATTGGGGAGTACTTGAGGTCATTTGTATGTAAGTACCTTGATGCAACATAAAACCCTAATTTGAGATTGACTGCCTTATGAGATGATTTGACTATCCAACTCTTGAGTAATCTTGAGCAACTTGGAGATTATTCTTGCCATGTCTTTGAGAAATATGGGAGGGAAAATTTTGGGGTACAACAACTAGTATTCTTAGTTGGGAGGACTTGGTTGCTGCTTTCTATAAGCAGTACCAATACAGTGCCGACCTCGCTCCCACGCGTACCCAACTTCAGGGTATGTCTATGGGTGCGGGCGAAGGTTTCAAAGACTACGCTCAAAAGTGGAGGGACCTTGATGGAAGAGTGCAACCTACCTTGGCTGATAGGGAGCTAGTGGATATGTTTTTGGGGACCTTGTCTGGTCCGTATTTCAACCATCTGATTGGAAGTTCATCGTCCGGGTTTACTGAGCTGATTATGACCGGGGAAAGAATTGAGGCCGGTATCAAATCTGGCAAGATACAGAAGGGTGTTTCATTAGGCATCAAGAAGAAGCCTTTTAAGAAGGAGTCCAGTGCTATTTATAGTTCAAAAAACCAGAATAGCCCTGAACGCCGCTAAGCTGTTAATGCGGTTGTTATATCAAGACCTGTTGTTGCTCCTCAGTGCAACAATCAGCCAAGGGCCGAGAGGCCGCAAAGACAATTCACTCAGCTCAACATGACTTTATCCCAGATTCTGCCACAGTTATTGAAGACCAACTTGGTGATTCCGAAGGAGGCCCCGAAGAATCCCAATACAACATCACCCATGTACAATCCGAATGCCCGCTGTGCTTTTCACTCCGATAGCCTAGGGCATGTGTGATAGGTGGAAATAGAACTGACTGTTTTGGAATGCTGGTTCGCGTAATGTCGCGGTAAGCAAGAGTCGCCACCGTCTTTTATTTTCTCCAACAAGGAAAGGACAAAAGCACAACAAAATTCCTTTTCGAGATGTTTCTCGGTTCGGGAGGTAGATTATAGAAAGGGAAGGTGTTAGCACCCTTTCTATCCGTGGTTATCCACGGGCTCTTAGGTACTTGCTCACTATGTTTTCAAAAATGTTTGCTTTTCTTGTGTTTGTGGGTTTTGAAAAAGTTTGTTTGAAAACTTCGTTTTAACTCTTGTATCTGTCCTCAAGAGTGTGCGAAGTGTTTGTTTGAAAACTTTTGTCAGAAAAGTGTAAGTGCGAAAAGTTGTTTTTATTTTGAAAGAGCAAGTACCTTAGAACCTCTACCTACTCAAAAGGAATTAAGCTGTGTAAATGTCCTTTAGACAATACTATCCCACTATTGAGAAGTAGGTAGCACCGTCGTTGGAGTTTTCGGGTCAATTCGATTATATGGGACATGTGGTCACCAAAGCAATAGTAGGACGCCTTAGCGGTAACCCTAATGTCCTAGATCCTTTTTTATCCGAGGCAACCGTTTTGAGGCAACTGGATCTTTAGACAGGAGGGCGACCTCTAAAACACCCTATACTCAATGACCACGTCGAGGCAACCAAGTGAGGCGTACCCTAGGAGTGGCATGTGCGAGTGTGTCAGGATTCAGCTTATATTATCTTGTACATGCGATGGTGAGCTACGATTTGATTTTATTTTCAGGCAAGTCTTGTCATGCATAGTTAACAGTTAATAATTTGCGGAAAGTAAATTGCGGAAAGTAAATCTACGCTATTACAAAGCGTCGGGTATTTACATCGCCAAAAACATAACCCTTAAAAAGTAAATGCGAGAAATTAAAGAAAGCGATAAAAAGTCCTAATTACGCTATTACATCCTCAGAACAATTACATGAATAATGATAAAAAATTATAGGCGCGAAGAGAAATTAAATCGGAGAAATCCTTAGGGTTTTGACCCTTTTTTGAGAAAAGAATGAATTTTTGGTTATTTTGCATTAAATTAAACCTAATTCTAATTAATTAAATAAAAGAAATGTTTTTTTAAGTTTTTTATGTTTTTTAAAGAAAATAAAATAAAAAGTAAAACATGATTAAAAGTTGTCAAAACCTAATTCTACATGATTTTTATTTATTGTAAAAATTGTTGAAATTAACCTAATTAAAAGACTAAATTAATTAATCACATTTATTTACAAAAATAATAAGGTGAAATTAATAAATAATAATAATAATAATAATAAAAATATCTACATTTTTTAATTTTCTGAAGTTATTATGAAAAATATTAATTTGTGAGTTAATTGGATAATAATAATAATAATTATTAATAGTAAAAACAGTTAAAGATAAAATATAAAAGAGAAAAAAAAGAAACAAAACCCTGGGGGTGTTGGGCCCAGATGGAGGTTTCTTTGGCAATCTGAAGCCCATGATCCTCTCAAGCCTGTTTGACTTTGGTAATTGCCCAGGGCGCTGGTTGACTGGGAATATGGTAGTCCACCACTCTTGACCATGGGATCCAGGCTTGGGGCCACATGGCATGCTGATGCGTGAGGTACATGATGAACTTCTTTGCAAGCCTTGTACTGAAATACCTGAGGAAAAAGAACAAATAATATTTGGGGGGACCTGGGATTCGAACCCAGGTCCCAATGATCACCAGCCAACTCATCTTCCACTACACCATGTGCCTGCATTTGTTATTATGATAATTAACAAATATTATATTGGACAATTAATACATATGCTGTAAACAACATAAAAACGCGCGCTCATTTGAATGGCCCAACCATACGCTTACACCTCATCATCGTCCTCCTTTGTACCTGTAAAAAACAAATAGATAGCGGAGGTTTTTAACCCCCACAACCTGCAACCACGAAAAATAGCGAATAGGCGTATGATTAATATAAATATTTCGCGATGGTCCCAGTGTGTTCGTCTGGTCTTGACGAGTTCAACCACATGCCTTAAAGGTTCTAATTTTTCCTGGATAATAAAGCCCCAAATCCAAAGCTCAGGAACCCTAGAACTTGTCAATGGCAATTCTTGATTCTGTACACTATAAGTCAATTAACTTATACCATTAGTTTCATAAGGATTCAAGCAATGCAAAACGAACCATAAACCATGTTAAAAGCTTATGAATCATGAGTTTCGATTATGAGAAAAAAGGTCAAACTGTGAGACTGTAGGTGATGGTTTCTTGAGCTTTAATGCTTGGTTTTGATTGCAAAACGTCCCTGAGAGTTCCTGCAAGGTATTAGAAGCCACAAAATGCTTTGAATCGTGCTAGAATGCAGAAAACAGTTTTGACTTTTCTTTGAATTTTCTTGAATTGGTTATGGCTTTTTCTGCAGCAAATTCACGTCAGCATGATTAGGGTTAGGTTGTGTATTTATAGAGGACTGAATTTAGGTTAAATCCTTGAGTAAAGATCCATTGAATAATGATTTGAATATTTGATTGAAAATCAAATATTTTTGAATCTTTTTGATTGAAGAAAGTTGCCATCTTTGGAGTTTTTGATATCCTTGATTGATACACGAAATTGCCAGCATGATTAGGTCATTCTTGCTTCACAACAAGATTGAAAAATCAAATCTTTGTATTTCCTACAATTTAAATTAATTAAATGAATTAAAATTGATTAAAAATCCAAATAATTAATAAAAATAAGAAAAATAAGTTCAAATAAGCTTGATGGGTCGTGCATAGGCCTTGGATAAAGTTTCAAGAAGAAATTTGAGGCCCATTAGCAAAAACAAAGTGTTTTGAGCAAAGTTGACTTTTGCAAATTCACAAAAATTTCCCAACTTCTCCAATGCATATCGTGCTCAATTTTGATCATATGAACATGTTCTTGGACATTTTGGAAAGGTCTTGAAGTCCTCTAACCAATGCTTTGGTCCCATGTCATTTGGATGTACCAATATCAAGTTATGGTCTTTGACTTAAAGTGCCTTTTTGTTGACTTTTGAAAAGGACCTATAATGTAGAAATTGATAACTTTTTATGAGAGAATTTCTTGGACTTGGAATGTGAAGATGAGTTATAGGAAATGTCATCCCCTTCAAAATGAGCATTGGATGGGATTTTTTCTGATGAACCATGAAAAAGTTATGCCCTGGTCAAGATACAGTTGACTTTTCTACTGTCCAAAAATAGTAACTTTTGCATCTTGATGACTTTTGAGCCATCCTGGTGGAATCATGATCAAGACTTGATCAAATGATGATTGTGGACTGAAAATAAGATGTTGACCAAAAAATCTAACTTTTGACTGTAAAATAACCATTTTGCCCTTGCAGTTGACTGTGGGTCAAATAGGGCTTTTGACTGTGCAAATTGGCATTGTGAGTCTTGAAACTTGGCATGTAGGTGTTTGAGCATGCATATGGGCCTATGAGACTTGATTGAGCCATTGAAAACCTCAAATTCCTTGAAAGAAACAAACCCTAATTTCAGCTGGCTTGGGAGGCATTTGGATTGTGCAACCCTTGAGAAATCTTGAACCATTTGAAGATGATTCTTGACAAACCTTGAAGAATATGGGAGGGCAAATTTTGGGGTACAACAGCATGATACGAATGATTGTTGGGTTTTGAAGAATAAGGTGCAGGACCTGATTGATGCTAATGAGATTCAGTTCGAAGCCCCAGGGAAGCCTAATGTCATAACGACACCTATGCCCAAACATGACGCAGGAGTAAATGCCATTGAAGATGATGATGAAGAGTTTGATATTAACAGCTGGATATACCCGACTGCTGATGGTGGACTAAGCAATTGGATAGCGAAGGATTCTATGCCCGTTTCTGTTGTTACCCAATAATGAGACTTTTGTTTTGAATTTGTAATAGACAATTTTTAAACTTTACGGCCCGGTGTCTTACCCGGGGCACCGTGGTTTTGTTTGTGAGGGCTTTATGTGTGTCATTTTCATATATCATTAATAAAAGCATTGGACGTCTTCTTGCATTTCAAATTTTGCGCTCCTTGTTTTCTTTTTTATCTTGCAAAACATCTATTTTACACACACTCACATATACAGGTCTACATCCACTCTGGATCCCACTGATAACGTTTCTGCTACTGCCGGTTATGACTTCGAAAGTCCGATTAACTTAGCCGAAGACGAAGGTGAAGATGATTGTGAGGTGCCTGGTGAACTTGCTAGACTGTTACTTCAGGAAGAGAGGGCCATACAGCCACATGAAGAGCCAGTGGAATCAGTAAATCTGGGTACAGAGGTAGACAAGAAAGAGGTCAAGATCGGTGCAAATCTGGAGTCCAGTGTTAAGCAACGACTGATACAGATGTTGCGTGACTATGTGGAGATCTTTTCCTGGTCTTATGAAGATATGCCTGGGTTGGATTCTGATATTGTGGTTCACCGCCTTCGTACCAAGGAAAACTGTTCTCCAGTGAAACACAAGGTCCGCTGAATGCGCCCAGAGATGTATGAGAAAATCAAGGCTAAAGTTATGAAGCAGTTTGACGCTGGTTTTCTAGCAGTTACTTCTTACCCACAGTGGGTGGCCAACGTGGTTCCTGTGCCGAAGAAAGATGGTAAAGTTCGAATGTGTGTCGACTATAGGGATCTGAACAGGGCGAGCCCCAAGGATGACTTCCCTCTGCCTCATATCGACGTTCTGGTTGACAACACCGCACAACATAAGGTCTTCTCCTTTATGGATGGTTTCTCTGGTTATAATCAGATTAAAATGGCTCCCGAGGATATGGAGAAGACAACCTTTGTTACTCAATGGGTACCTTTTGCTACAAAGTCATGCCTTTCGGATTGAAGAATGCTGGGGCAACGTATCAGCGTGCTATGGTCGCTTTGTTCCATGACATGATCCATCATGAGATTGAGGTATACGTTGACGACATGATTGCAAGATCCCAGACTGAAGAAGAGCATCTTGACCACCTTCAGAAGTTATTTGACAGGTTGAAGTTGTACAAGCTGAGGTTAAACCCGAACAAGTGCATCTTCGGGGTGAGATCTGGTAAACTGCTGGGTTTCATCGTAAGTGATAAAGGTATTCAGGTGGATCCTGCAAAGGTGAAGGCTATACAGGAAATGCAAGTGCCTCGAACAAAAAAAATAAGTTAGAGGCTTTCTGGGACGTCTGAACTATATTGCCCGATTCATCTCGCACCTGACTGCAACTTGTGAGCCAATCTTCAAGTTGTTGAAGAAAGATCAAGTGGTAAGATGGAACGATGAATGTCAGACCGCTTTCGAAAGGATCAAAGAGTATCTCCAAGAGCCACCCATTTTGATGCCTCCAGTTGAAGGGAGACCTTTAATCTTATACTTGAAAGTACTCGATAATTCAATGGGGTGTGTGCTGGGTCAACATGACGAGTCTGGCCGAAAAGAGCATGCTATTTATTACCTTAGCAAAAAGTTTACCGACTGCGAGACCCGATACTCGTTGCTCGAGAAAACTTGCTGCGCTTTGGCATGGGATGCTCACCAGCTGAGACAGTATATGCTGACTCACATTACTCTATTGATATCAAAGATGGATCCAATCAAGTATATCTTCGAGAAGCCTGCCTTGTCCGGAAGAATAGCAAGATGGCAGATGATCTTGACTGAGTATGACATTCAATATACGACCCAAAAGGCAATCAAGGGAAGTGTGTTGGCAGATCATTTGGCACATCAGGCAGTGGATGATTACCAATCTATGAACTTTGAATTCTCGGATTAGAATATCATGTTGGTGACTGATTGTGAGACACTTGGACCGGACGAAGGACCTGAGGAAGGATCCCGATGGTCTATGTACTTTGATGGAGCTTCAAACGCTTTAGGTAATGGCATTGGCGCCGTGATCATATATCTTGAAGGCTCTCATACTCTGTTCACCTCCCGACTATGTTTTAACTGCACCAACAACATGGCGGAGTATGAAGCATGCATCATGGGTATTCGAGCAGCAATTGACCTAAGGATTAAGTTTCTAAGTGTTTTCGGAGATTCCGCTCTCGTGATCAGTCAGATCAAAGGAGAGTGGGATACGAAACACCCAAATCTTATTCCTTACAAGGAGTATGTGTTGACGTTGCTTCCGCACTTCGAGGAGATAACCTTTGAACACTTCCCTAGGGAGGATAATCAGTTGGCGGATGCGCTAGCTACGATGTCTTCTATGTTCAAGGTCAGGTGGGACAATGAAGCTCCCCAGATTACCATTGAGAGGTTGGACGAACCCGCACATTGCTGTGACATTGAAACTGAAGAAGTAGCAGATAAACCATGGTTTTATGAGGTAAAGAGGTATCTTGAAGCTCAGGAATACCCCGAGGGTGCATCCGTTAATGATAAGAAGTTTTTGAGGAGTTTTGTACCCCAAAATTTTCCCTCCCATTTCCTCAACATTTTCTCACCACAAGACCCTTGGAGCTCAAGATCCAGTTAGGGTTTCCTCTGCTCAAGACTCCTCCTTGCACTGTTGACCCAAATTAGGGTTTGTGTTTGCACAAAGATGTTTTGACCTAAAATGCCTAAGATGACTTTCATGCTTCATGTTGGACTCCCAAGTTTACCCATACCAAATTTCAAGCCTTGATTCCAATCTTTGCTCAGTCAATTGGACAGTTGACCTAGAAATCAGCTGTATTGGGGAAAAAGTCAACTATGGTCAATTGACAGTCAAACCTCATGATTTTTGACCCACATCAACATATTGAACTCATATAAACCATTTGGTCAAGTTTGGATCACAATTCCACAAGAAATTTGATCAGATCACCAAAAGGGCAAAATGGTCATTTTTAGGGTTTTGACTGCACAAAGGCAATTTTTGACTGTTTGACCTAGCCAATGGCAAACCAAGCTCATATATGGACTCAAGGACCCAATGGAATTGTCTTGACGTGTTCAACAAATTCAAAAGATCCCAAATGCACAAGATTGACAGATGAATTTTCCAGTCAATTGATCAATTTTTGACTGTATACTATAAAGTCAAACTTTGACTTTTTGGTCAAAATCAAGTGTCAAGATTCATTTTTCATCAAAACATGTCAAATTATGAAACTTGTTCATCAAGAAATCAAAAATCACAAATTAGGGTTTGAAATGAAGAATTTTCATAACTTAGAAATTTTCTAAGTTATGAAAATCCCTAATTTTTTCCTAACTTTGTCCCACTTTCTCATCAAGATGCATGTGGATTCAAGCAAAAGTCAAAACATTAAAGTTGTAGTCCATTGCAAAATCTACAACTTTGATTCACAAAGTTTCCTCAAAAGAATCTTGTAGCTTAAGTTACAATTTTTGGATTAAGGATGCAAAACCATTCTTAACTTAGAGAAATTTTGACCTATTTTAGGCAGGATTTTTGCCTAGCTTCATGGCCACTTTTCACATGCTTCCACTTGGAATTTCAATTTGAATTACAAAGATGGATTGTATTACACATTCCAAGCTTTCCAAAATTTCCAAGAACTCATCAAACAACCTTATGGTAAGAGAGAATCGAATTTGGCAATAAGGGAAAAACTCACTTTGTTCTTGGCCAATTTACATGTTCATAACTTGTGCAATTTTTCAAATCAGCATGCATAAGCTAGTTACAGGCCTCTAATCCCATTTGCACTCAATAATTAAATGCCAATCCATTGTGTGTTAGCATTATTTTGTGCATTTGGACATTACATGAAGAATTAAGCCTTAATTGGAAAAAGCACTTTATCCATTTTTGTAAAGTATGACTTTATGTCAAGTTTGTGAATCAAGAAGTACAAAGCCATATCTTTGGACACAGGATTCTTGGACATAACACACTGATCAAGAGAGATTGAGGCAGCATACTTGAGGGGCCTGCATAAGCCTAAAGATCAACTTGACATTTTGTTGCTTAAGTGTGAAGTAACTTGGCGTAACCAACACCAACTCTCATTTCAGCATAGAGAAGCTTAAGCAAAGTTGTTGTACACCTTCCAAATAACCTAACTAAGCTGAAGCACGAGCCCATCACCTTCAATATCACCCCATTCACAGAAACACCATAAAACTGCAAAAACAGGGCATAAGCTGCAGTTTGAATCCCATAGCTCAATCAACTCGTGCATTTTCATCCAAACCAGTTCAAACACATTCCCTACCATCCATACAAACTGTCCCAAGCCTTGGATGCAGACTGTAACACCTCTAACCAACTTCACCATTTTCACATTTTCTGTTTTGTAGGTGGATTGCTATAGCTTGATTCATTTGGTTTCAAAGCAAACTAAAGGTTGGAATAGCATCTCTGAACTTCAAGCAAGCTGTACCAATCCTCATTTTGCCTTGAAGGTGCCTCCATTGTCAGATACGATCCAAGCTGAACAGGTAAGTTCATGGACTTCTATCTCTCAATATAGGAAGAGTTAGCTCTAAGTTTGTGAATGAAAAATGTTCTACTCATGTCCCTGAAGCTATACATATATTTACTTTCCATTTATATTGCATATGCTGAGAGTATTTTGAACCTGAATATTGACAAAAACTTAGGTTAAGAATTAGGGATGGAGAAATTCTCTCTCATTTCTGAGAGTTAGGTTAAGTTTTTTATATGAATGGAATCGTGGCTTGATGCTTAACATTTTTCATGTTGTGAGTTTGTGTTAAAAGTCCAAGAATCTTGAGATAGCAGGCGCGTGTTCTAGTTGTACAAAGATGCTGGAGGTTGAAGAAGACAGGGTCTTGGGCTGGGCCTGAGATTTGTTTTACTTTTCATAACATCTGTATTCCACATGCACCCCCTGGCCCATTTTGATTTTTACTTGTCATTTTCCATTTTTTCCTTTTGATTTTATTTCCATATTTTTATTTAAGTTTGAAAAAATATTAAAATCATTTTTCCCACATTTTTTGCATTTATTTTGGTATTTATTAGGCTTTATTTAGTTTTGTATATAAATAAACCTAAATATACTATTATTTTAAAATACTAAAAAACAATACAAACATGTTTTATTTCTGATTTTTATTTTATATTATCTCTTGAAAACATTTTACATAAAATATACTTTTTTTAATAATATTAAATATATTATTTTTGTACATATAATATATATTTAATAAATAATGTGAATACTAATATATTTATTAGTACATTTAGGGAAAATACAAAGAATTAATACATTTTATTTTTATTAATATTTTGACCTCAAAAATACTTTTGTACAATATACCTTCTTTTATTTATTTTTGTACATAATTAATAAATATTACATATATTAAATAATTAATACATTTTGTTTAATAAAAATTAGGGTTTTGCCCTAAATACTTAAAAATACCAAAAAATTAATTAATTGTTATTTTTGTTTATTTGACACATAAAAATACTTTTTTTCATACATATAAAACCATTTTTTGCATCTTGCACATTTATTACATTATTATTTAATTGTTGTATATTATATATTTTGTATAATTCAACTTGGATGTAATAGTTTAGGTTTAATTTCTTGCTAAATATCCCCATTTGAACATTTGTACCCCCCATCCCATATATTGTGTTGTAATAACTTAGGACCTTTTATTTTTCGCATTTAAAAGCTTTCTAATTATACCATGATAGAATTAGGATTTTGTATGCAAAATTAACCAAAAAATAGTTTGACCTAAATTCAAGATAAACAAGCATGAAAATGGACAACACTAATCACACTTGCACCCTTAGGGTTACTCCACTTGTTGCCTTCAAATAATGGGCCATATTGCATGTTAGGTATCTTTGGCAAAAACAAAACAATCAAATGATCATAGTCCCTCGATGACGCTTTCGAAAGTTGCCTAAAAATGATCAAGTCCCTTAAAGAAGAATTGCCCAAAGATGCTTAGCACAATTGCAATCATGGTCTAAACGATGACCCGCGCCTGTCCCGTTCACATCCTAACACAAGATTGTCCACCAAATACAATGGTGGAACAAAATTGTTAAAAGGGTTAAAAACATAGGAGAAATCTTTGAGAAATTTAGGAGTAGATAAACTCTTAGTTACTTGAATCAAATTTGCAAAAACACTTGCCTATTTTCAAAACCATACCTCACAAACACATTTTCAAAACAAATTTTCAAAAACATTGAAAACTTTTCAAAAGACACACACCTTTGTATACATCCAAACATGGATCATTGCAAAGGTTGCCACCACATTGGCCTCTTTTCAAAACATCTTTCAAAACCACACACAAAGCAGCATTTCAAACAATTGAAAGCACCATTTCAAACAATTGAAAATCAAGGCAAGTTGATCTAAGCAAGTAACTAAGAGCCCATGGATAACCATGGATAGAAAGGGTGCTAATACCTTCCCTTTCTATAATCTACTCCCCGAACCCAAGAAAACATCTCAAAGGTTTTTATTGTGCTTTTTAACCTTTCCTTAGGATAAAATAAAAAGTCGGTGGCGACTCTTTCTCAACCGAAACATTTGCGAAAACAAATGCAAAACCCAAGTTAGTTCTCCCACCGTATCACAGAACTGGCGACTCTGCTGGGGAAAATTTTAAAAGTGGAATAACCTTAGGGCTTAGATCACCCTCTTGCATGACTAATTGTTTGTTTTGATTGCTTTATATCTTGGCTCTCTTGTTTGGGTTTACAATCCTACACCCGGATTTGGGGAAACATTCATAGATAGAAATACGTTGTGGAAACTGTGCGGGGTATACCGACATGGTTGAAAGCAATAGCTATATTAGTGCGACATATTTGTGAGTACCGGTAACCCTTGAGTTCAATCAAGGAGAGTACGGGGCCGCTGAGTGATTTCACTAAGCACTAATGACCTAGAACCTTACTTGACCATCTTGGCCTTTCATTAGGGGTAGTGAGATGACCGACTTTGGTGCAGTCCGAAGTTGGTAGATACTCGATACTACACTCATTGAGGGTTGTTTTCTTGGAATATTTTGGTCGCTAGTTAAGTGGCTAAACCAAAACAATGAACAATGAAAACAATCCCGTGATATTGAGCTCCTTAGAACCTGGTTACTATTTATAGGACAGGTTTTTAAGCCAACTACACTCAAGAGGGTACTTACCTATGAAACCCCATGCAAGCCTGAAACTAGGGTTTGGTGTGATTTGCTTGTACATATGTTTTGTGCATACATCATAAACATCATAAAGCATCATATGCATATGCTAACCATTTCAAGGGTTTAGATCTTCATCTTTGTTCTTGTTTTGTAGGTCATGGAAATTCCTCGCAGGAAAAACTATCCAAGTCTACCTTGTGAGAATCCCTCCTCAACTCAAGGAGCTCACATCCAGAATTCCCGAAAGCTCTCCCTTCAGTGAAAGACATGGTAGACTACTCAGCCTAGTTAACACCAGCATTGAAGAAGACATGATGAAGGTTTTGTTCCAGTTCTTTGACCCCCTTCACCACTGTTTCACTTTCCCCGACTACCAATTGGTGCCCACTTTGGAGGAATTTTCTCAACTCCTGAGAATTCCTATCCTTAATCAACTACCTTTCAACGGTACGGAAAAGGAACCAAAGCCTGAAGATGTTGCTCGAGCACTACATCTACAGCCATCTGACATCAAGGGGCATTGGGAAACTAGAAGCGGCGTCAAAGGCTTCTTAGCAAAATTCTTGTTTGAGAAAGCACAAGAGTGTTGGAATTCATTGGATCTACAAGCCTTTGAAGAAATTGTGGCACTCCTCATTTATGGGTTGGTCCTGTTCCCAAATCCTGACCAGCTTATAGATGTCAATGCCGTCAAGATTTTCCTATCCAGGAATCCAATACCAACATTGCTTGGGGACATTCTTCACTCATTTTACACTCGAACAATGAGAAAGAGGGGTGTTCTCATGTGCTGTACTCCTCTCCTTGCAAGGTGGTTTATTTCGCACCTTCCACAATCTGTCTTAAAGAACGACCAAGGCCTAAGGTGGTCACAACGGTTGATGAACCTCACTCACTCTGATGTACATTTGTGTTCTCGGTCCAGAGAAAATGTCATCATCGTCGATCGTTGTGGAGAATTCCCTAATGTTCCATTGCTTGGCATTAGAGGAGGTATTACCTATAATCCTTGTCTAGCCTTGAGACAATTTGGATATGCACGGAGGGATGGCCCTCATGACATGTTGATTCTTGACCTAGTTTTTGACTTCGACAACAATGCGCAAGGACTTCGCCAAAGATTCATCAGAGCTTGGAGGATGCCTAATAAGGTTGACAGTAAGACACTGGGGCACAAGAACTCCATCCCTCTTGAGCCTTATCTCAAGTGGGTACGAACCCGGGCCCTGAATATAATGATGCCTTATCCTCATGTTCTCCCTGTGATTAAAGAGCCCATTACGGAAGGAGAGGTTCCCTGTACCATCCTATATCCTGACATGCCTACATCGTGGGAGGAGATGCAGAAGAGTTGGATCCAACTCAAGGAGGAACGAAACACTTTTGAAGCCAGCTTCTATGCCAGTGAGAAGAAGATTTTGGAGCTTACCCGCCGACTCCATGAGGAAAAGACCCTCAACACCTACATCGCACCAAAGAGGGTGCGCAACGTCTTTTTACCTTGAGAAGTTTTTGTAATATTTGGCCCATGGGGCATTTATGTACTGACAAATTTCTTCTTATTAATATGACGTGCGTTCTTTTTTGTTTCCAACAATTTTGAACTTTCTAAATCCTTGAATGCATTGCATACATAAGCATACCATTCATCATGTGCATAAGCAGGTCTCCACACCAGGTTTCCTTATCTTTCTACTGTTTATTTCAGTAAGATGGATCTCGAACAGATGGTAAAAGACTTGCAGTCTCAGAACGCACAGTTTCAACAACTCCTGATGACCTTGGCTAAGGGTCAGGAGGATTTGAAAACCCTGCTTGGGAACAAAGACCAAGTAAAGAAGAAAAAGAAGAGAGTCGGGGTGGCTACCTTGGGGAGAAGGTTTGAAGGTGAAGCCAGAAGGGTTCTTGAATTCCCCCCTACATCTGAAGAAGGAACCAGTAAGGGCAATGCGGCTGCGGTACCTTCTGAATCCGAAGCTAAAGAAGAAGAGGCTGAAGAAGACGAAGACTACTCAGAGTAACAATAACCGCCTGCCGATGATAAGTATAAAAACTTGGAAGACAGGTTGGCAGCTATGGAGCTGCAGAGAGTTCCCGGTTTGGATTTCGAAGATTTGGGATTAATTGCTGGAATTGTGATCCCCCCGAAGTTTAAAGTGCCTATTTTTGCAAGATATGACGGGCTGTCTTGCCCAAAAAGCACCTAAGGTCATATGCCCGAAGAATCCAACCTCACACATCTAACAGAAACCTTTGGGTACATTTCTTTCAAGATAGCCTGTCTGGCACTCAGTTAGATTGGTTTTACAAGCTGGAAAGGTCGGAGATACGTAGTTGGGAGGATCTGGCAGCTGTTTTTTATCGCCAATATCAGTATAATTCTGACCTGGCACCAACCCGCACTCAGCTACAGAGTATGGGAATGGCCTCGGGTGAGGGATTTAAGGAATATGCCCAAAAGTGGCGCGATCTGACTGGAAGGGTGCAGCCACCTCTTTCTGATAGAGAACTTGTTGATATGTTCCTTGGGACCCTGTCTGGTCCATTCTTTAATCATCTGATCGGTAGCTCTTCCTCGGGGTTTACTGAATTAATTCTGACTGGTGAGCGGGTAGAAGCCGGTATCAAGAATGGGAAGATTCAGAAGGATGCCTCTGCATCTACAATTGCTAAGAAACTATTTCCAGCGAAGAAAGAGACAGCTGTTGTGTATTCTCAAAGGGGAGCAGGAAGAAGTGAGCGCAGGCCGACTGTGGGGGCCGTAATGATCCAAAATCCACCAAATGATCAGCCTCACAATAACCCGTCCAGACCTAAACAGCAATGGGGAGAACGGCCGCCACGGTAGTTCACCCGCATTAATATGACGCCTGCGCAAGTTCTTCCACACTTGTTAAAGCTGAATCTCACAAATATCAAAGAAGCGCCGAAAAATGTGAATACAACCTCACCAGCCTACAATGCCAATGCCAAATGCGCCTACCATTCCGATAGCGTCGGACATGACACGAATAATTGTTGGGCGTTGAAAAATAAAATTTAAGACTTAATAGATGCAAAAGAGGTGGAGTTCGATGCTCCAGAGAAACCAAACGTGATATCCGCTCCGATGCCGAAGCACGGTAGAAATGTCCATGCTATTGAGGAAGATTTGTATGTTTCTGATGTCAATGACCTGATAACTCCGCTGTTAACCATCAAGTTAAATCTGTTAAAGGTCGGGATTTTCCCGGGATGCAAAGAATATTGTTACTGTTGTTACTCTCTGCCAATTGACTGCCCGTTACTGAAGAAAGGCATCCAAGGCCTGATGGACAGTCAACAAATTCTGTTTGAAAAAGTTTCTGCTATTCCAACCCCTACCGAAGATGTCTCAATTATCACCATTCACGCCAATCTTTCCAAGGCCGTTAGAAAGCCTGTTAAGATTACATCTGCTACAAAGTCTGTTCCTCTGAAGATAACTATGCCAGGGTCTGTCCCCTACAGTTCTGAAAAGTCAATACCATGGAATTACGGTGGAGAAATCTACTACCATGGTATTAAACAAGTTGAAATAACTGAAGGAAGCTCTGATGAAGAGGATGCCAGCATTGGAAACATTGCCGGCACAAGCAAGATCACCCGAAGTGGGAGAATATTTTCTCCAGAGATTGCCCCCCAAAGGCAATCTTTGGACCCTCATCTGCCGCCGAAGTTATTCCTGCACCAATAAAACTTTCCGCTAGAACCCCATTGATTGAAGAAGCTGCTGTTCCTGTTGTTGTCCCTCCAACTTCTGCTGATAAGGGTAAAGGGATCCAAAATGAGTTCGTCAGGACGAGGGCTCAACCTTTGGACATCCCGGAAACCTCTAAGAAAGTGATGGAGGAGATCTTGAAGATAATTAAAAAGAGTGATTATGACGTGGTAGAACAGCTGGGGAGAAACCCCTCGAAAATCTCCATGTTAGCATTGCTACTTTGTTCAGAGGCGCACGCCAAAGCATTGATAAAGTTCCTAAAGACTGCCCATGTGCCCCAGGAAACCTCTGCCGACCAATTCCAAAACTGTGTAGCCAGTCTTACAGCGGACAACGGTTTAGGTTTCTCTGATGCTGACCTAAACTCAAAAGGAAGAAAACACAACGACGTGTTACATGTGTCAGTAGAATTCCAAGGGACTACTCTGGCCCATGTTCTAGTCGATACTGGTTCTTCTCTGAACGTACTTCCTAAGAAGGCCCTCGACCGTTTAGACTGTGAAGGTTTGGAGTTAAGGCCAAATAACATCATTGTAAGGGCGTTTGACGGGTCAAAGAGAATGGTACATAGGGAGGTAGACATTCCTATTAAGGTTGGTACAGAGGTTTTTCCCTCAACTTTCTATATGATGAACATCCGTCCGTCATACTCTTGCTTATTGGGGAGACCATGGATACACAATGCTGGGGCAGTCACCTCTTCCCTACATCAAATGCTGAAGTACCCTGTCAAGGGAAAGATAGTAACCGTCCACGGTGAAGTAGAGTATATGATCAGTCACCTGAACTCTTTCCGATATGTAGAGGTAGAAGGTGAATTCATTGAGACACCATTCCAGCACTTCGAGGAAGTCTTTCCTGAGGTGGAAGTAGAAAAAGTGGTAGCGGAGGTACCAAAGCAGATGGCCATGATGGCATCTCTAAAAGACGCGAAGGCCGCAATGAAGGAAGGGAAGAGCTCAACATGGGGGCAGTTGCCGGACATTCCTCACAAAACAGACAAGTTTGGTTTAGGATTCACTGCTGCGGGGCAGAAAGCTATGCGTCGTTCAAAGGTTGAAAGAGCACCCATCAAGATCTCTCCTTATGGGATCAATGCTTTGGAAGGTGAAGACGAAGAGGCCAACATTGAAGATTGGATCTACCCAACCATCGAAGGGGGACTACGCAACTGGGAGGCAAAGGACTTTGTCCCCATTACTTTTATTAATCAGTAATTATCTGTCAAACATTTCCTTTGGTCTGTAATAATTACTTCTGAATAATCCGTACACTACTTTTTCACCTCATGCCTTGCCCGGGGCATGTAGGTCCATTTGTAAGGGTTTTGATTATCTTCATATCCATATGCCATGTTTAATGATTCATTGGACGTTTTTCATCGATAAACTGCTATGTTCATTTTCTTTCCTTTTTGCATTTTTTTGTTTAAAGATGGCTATCCCTTACACACACCCACGCTCACAAATGCAGGTACCCATCCACTCTGGATTCTATGGGTGACTATTCTGCTATGTCCTTCAATAACTCTGAAGATCTGGTCAATCAGGCTGAGTATGAAGATGACGAAGGTTGTGAAGTACCAGGGGAATTAGCCAGACTTCTACAGCAAGAGGAAAGGGCCATCTTACCTCACGAGGAATCGTTGGAAACTATCAACTTAGGAACAGAGGAAGACCGGAAGGAGGTGCAAATGGGTGCCAATCTGGAACCAAGTGTCAAGGAGCGTCTGATACGACTGTTAAATGAATACATTGAAATCTTCGCCTGGTCTTATGAAGACATGCCGGGTTTAGACACAGACATCGTGGTTCACCGTCTCCCTACAAGAGAGGATTGTCCACTGATCAAGCAGAAAGTCAGCCGAATGAGGCCCGACATGTCTGAAAAGATTAAAGCAGAAGTGACGAAACAATTCAACACGGGCTTTCTGGCTGTCACATCCTATCCACAATGGGTCGCTAACATCGTGCCAGTTCCTAAAAAAGATGGCAAGGTCAGGATGTGTGTAGACTACCGGGATTTGAATAGGGCCAGCCCCAAAGATGATTTTCCGCTACCGCATATTGACATTTTGATCGACAATACAGCTCAGCATAAAGTGTTTTCCTTCATGGATGGATTCTCGGGCTACAATCAAATTAAAATGGCTCCCGAGGACATGGAGAAAACAACCTTTGTTACACAATGGGGTACTTTCTGTTACAAGGTGATGCCGTTCGGACTGAAGAACGCAGGGGCAACTTATCAACGCGCCATGGTAGCTTTATTTCATGATATGATACATCATGAGATCGAAGTTTACGTGGACGATATGATAGCTCGGTCACAAACAGAGGAGGAACACCTTGAACATCTAGAAAAGCTATTTTCTCGGTTGAAAGAGTACAAACTCAGGCTGAATCCAAGTAAGTGTACTTTTGGAGTTAGGTCTGGTAAGCTTCTAGGGTTTATTGTCAGCAACAAAGGCATTGAGGTCGATCCAGCAAAAGTGAAAGCAATACAAGAGATGCCTGCTCCCCGTACTGAAAAGGAGGTTAGAGGGTTCTTAGGGCGCTTGAACTATATTGCCAGATTCATCTCTCATCTGACTTCTACCTGTGAGCCAATTTTCAAATTATTAAGGAAGGATCAGGTAGTCGAATGGAACGACGATTGCCAAGCTGCTTTTGATAAGATCAAGGAGTATTTGCTAGAACCTCCTATTCTGATGCCTCCCGTCGAAGGAAGACCATTGATCATGTATCTAACCGTCTTGGATAACTCAATGGGGTGTGTTTTAGGCCAGCATGACGAGTCTGGTCGAAAAGAGCATGCTATTTATTACCTTAGCAAAAAGTTTACCGACTGTGAGACTCGCTACTCACTGCTCGAGAAAACTTGCTGCGCTTTGGTATGGGCTGCTCGCCGACTAAGGCAATATATGCTGACTCATACAACCTTGTTGATTTCCAAAATGGATCCTATCAAGTATATCTTCGAAAAGCCTGCTTTATCTGGAAGAATAGCTAGATGGCAAATGATCCTAATAGAGTATGACATCCAGTACACCACTCAAAAAGCTATAAAAGGGAGTGTACTAGCTGACCATCTAGCTCATCAAGCTATCGAAGATTATCAAACCATGAGATTTGACTTCCCAGACGAGGACATCATGAATTTGGACAACATTGAAGGTAATAGACCCTATGACGGACCCGAAAAGGGATCCCGATGGACCCTGTACTTTGATGGTGCTTCAAATGCGCTTGGAAATGGTATCGATGCGGTACTCATCTCCCCGGAAGGTTGTCACACTCCTTTCACGGCTCGACTCTGCTTCAGCTGCACAAACAACATGGCGGAATATGAAGCTTGCATCTTTGGTCTCAAGGCTGCTATAGACTTGGGGATCAAATCTTTGATCGTATTTGGGGACTCGGCTTTGGTTATCAGTCAAATCAAAGGAGAGTGGGATACCAAACATCCCAATCTTATCCCATACAGAGAACATGTCTTGACATTGTTGCCTCATTTCGAGCAAATTACCTTCGAGCATTTCCCGCGAGAAGAGAATCAGCTGGCAGATGCTCTGTCTACAATGTCTTCTATGTTTAAACTCAATTGGGATAACGAGGCTCCCCAAATCACCATCGAGCGAATGGATGAACCTGCGCATTATCATGAGATTAATACTGAAGAAGTAGTGGAACAACCCTGGTTTCACGAAATCAAAAGGTATCTCCAGACTAGAGAATATCCCTAAGGAGCTTCTGTGAATGACAAGAAGTTCCTAAGGAAATTTGCTGCCAAGTTCTTCCTGAGCAATGGCATCCTCTATAAGCGCAACCATGATTGTGTTTTACTCCGATGTGTTGACAAATCTGAAGTGGAGTTAATCATGACAGAGATGCACAGCGGTACATTTGGCACCCATTTGAGCGGGCATACTGTGGCTAAAAAGATCCTAAGGGAAGGCTATTACTGGTCTACCATGGAAGCAGATTGCCATCAGCACTCCCGTACTTGCCACAAGTGTCAAGTCTACGCTGACAAGATTCATATTCCTCCGGTTCCTCTCAACGTGCTGACATCTCCTTGGCCATTCGTAATGTGGGGCATTGACATGATTGGAGAGATCAAGCCCACGGCTTCCAACGGACATCGCTTCATCCTGGTTGCCATTGACTACTTCACCAAATGGGTCGAAGCAGCTTCTTTCACCTCTGTCACTAAAAATGTGGTTGCCCGCTTCATCAAGCAAAACCTCATATACCGGTATGGTGTTCCAGACAGAATCATCACGGACAATGGTACAAATCTGAATAATACTATGATCACCGCATTGTGCGAACAGTTCAAGATTTATCATCACAATTCATCTCCCTATCAGCCGAAGATGAACGGTGTTGTTGAAGCTGCGAACAAAAACATTAAGAAGATCATTTAGAAAATGACAGTCACTTACAAGGACTGGCATGAGATGTTACTGTTTGCTCTGCATGGATACCGTACGACGGCACGTACTTCAACCGGGGCAGCCCCATTTTCTTTGGTATATGGCATGGAAGCTGTCCTGCCCATGGAAGTTCAAATTCCTTCTTTAAGGATTATGAAGGACTCTGGGTTGAGTGAAGATGATTGGATTCAAACCCGACTTGATCAACTCAATTTGATCGACGAGAAGCGACTCACTGCTGTCTGCCATGGTCAAACGTATCAAAAACGGATGATCAAGGCCTTCAACAAGAAAGTCAGACATCAAGTATATCAAGTTAGAGATCTCGTAATCAAGCGGATTATCCTACCGCAAAGTGATCCCAAGGGCAAATGGACTCCTACATACGAAGGACCATTTGTGATCAAGAGCATATTTTCTGGTGGTGCAATGATTCTGACCACCATGGACGGCGACGATCTGCCGCACCCTGCGAACGCAGACATAGTCAAAAAATACTACGCATAAAATAACCCGACAAGTCGAAAACCCGAAAGGGAGGCTTGGGCAAAAAGGGGTTTCCCGGTGGATCGAAAACCCGAAAGGGCGATTCAGGCAAAAATTAGGGATAATACAAAAAAAATCTGTACACCCGGCAAGTCGAAAACCCGAAAGGGCGGCTTGGGCAAAAAGGGGTTTCCCGGTGGATCGAAAACCCGAAAGGGCGATTCAGGCAAAAGTTAGGGAATTAAAGCGTATGACTATGTCTCGTCGGATCACTTTAAGGACAATCTCTTCATCAACCAGCTCCAAGCTTCTAATCAATCCAATCATCGGCAGACGAAACATTGAATGGACAGATATTCAGAGTTGTGGAGGCTATAGCAGAATAGAATCCCATGGAATTGTTTCACATAGCCATCTTTCTTTTGTATAAATTTTTCAATTTTTACGACGGCATCCTCTTACTAGGATGACTGTCTCCTCTGTACAAATATACTTATAGAAAGTTAATACAAATACTTTTCCAAGTACAGAAATCTGCGTTGTTTTCCTTTTCTCTTTTCTTTTGCACTTATGTTTTATTTGAGAAACGTCCAATGTTTTGTTAAATAGGCATATGCATTTGAACATAATCATTTCCTTATGAATCAAGAAAGATGATTACTGATAGGTTGAAGATACAAGTAGATATCCTGATACCCTTTCAGAAGAGATCCTCAGCAGAGTTAAACTCCAAATTCCCCAGCCAGAGGGCCGTCCAAAACTCGATTTCCCTCAGAGTTAAGTTTCAGAATCCCCAGTGGAGCCTTAAGAATCTTAAAATCCAATCCCCAGCGGAGCTAAGATTCCCTGCCATCAATCCCCAGCTGAACCAGGCTAGTGAAATTTCTCCCCACAGAGATATCTGCAACCAAACTGAAAATTCTCAATCATACCTCTCCAACATGAGTCTATCAGATTCTAAACTTCCCCAGTAGAGATCCCCAGGAATTCTCATCCCCGCAAGTCATCAAGGAATGCCATTTCTCCAGCAGTGGCCCTAAAATCCCTCAACAATTAAAGATCTTGTATTCCCCAAGCAGGGTGAAGGCTCACCCTCAGTGTCTCTCAGGATAATCAGATGTTCTCCAGTGAAGATCTCCTCAAGACAAGAGTCCCCAGAAGATTGGTATACAACCCAAGTTCCTGTTTCTCCAGCAGGAGTCAAGAAGGATGTCTCATCCTCAGCAATCAAAATTCTTGTCTTCCCCTGCAACAGTCAAAGATTCACTTCCCCGGCGGCAGTCAAGATTCTTTATCTCCAGGATTCATCTATCCTCATCAAAAACAGCTCTTCAGCTTACATATGCATTCATTTGCATTCATATCATAAACATTGATATAACATATTTTGCATCATACATATCATGCAGCATAACTTTGTGTTTTAGCTAACATTTCACCCTTTTCAGGATAAGATTAAAATGTTATCATTAACAATCATTCAGATACAGTATGGATACACCCCAGACATGGCGGTCATTCTATTACTCATTCAGCATTTCAAGTCAGATACAGTGCAGATACACCCCAGACACGGCGGTCATTCTATTACTCATTCAGCATTTCAAGTCAGATACAATGCAGATACACCCCAGACACGGCGGTCATTCTATTACTCATTCAACATTTCAAGTCAGATATAGTGCAGATACACCCCATACACGACGGCCATTCTACTACTCATTCAGACTACAGCAATCAGATACAGACTAGATACGCTCCAGACACGGCAACCATTCTATCTCTCATTCAGATTCATTTATCCACCTCAAGGTTCAATGCATTCCAAACACGGATATCATTCTGACCCTTACAACAGCGGTTCGATTCTCCCCAGTACGTTCGCCACGGAAGTCATTCTGTCATTTATTTAAGATCCTAGTTATAGTTTCAGATACACTTCAAACACAGAAGTCATTCTATTACTCATACAGATCTCAATCCCAGTTACAGTTTCAGATACACTCCAGACACAGAAGTCATTCTGCTACTCATACAACTTTCAATACAGTCCAGATACACTCCAAACATGGTTGCCATTATGTCACTCATTCAGAATTTGTCCCCAGCACGCAGTTGCTCCATACAGAGGTTTCTCTGTTACCCAGATACGATACAGATACACTCCAGACACGACAGTCATTCTGATATTCGTTATACACTTCAAACACAGTTACAGCTCAGATACGCCCCAGACATGGAGGCCATCCTTCTGCTCATACAAACGCAGTCCTTAGATGCAGTTCAAGTACATTCCTGACACGGATACCATTTTGATCCTCATTCTTCTGACCCGTCACACTACAGTTCAACAAACCTCCCAGATGGCATCTTTAAGCCCATCCCCGACGAGATTCTGTCACCCTTCTGATGGCATCTTTAAGCCCATCTCCAAATGGCATCTCTAAGCCCATTCCCATATCCATTGTTCTGATAAGTGCAAATTTAAGGGCACTCTAGTGTCCAATCTCCTTTTACCTTCGAGACGCGAAAGGCAAACCTGCCAATCTAACTCTTCAGGTGCAAGAAGATTGAACAGGGGCAACTGTTGTACCCCAAAATTTGCCCTCCCATTTCCTCAACATTTTCTCACCACAAGACCCTTGGAGCTCAAGATCCAGTTAGGGTTTCCTCTGCTCAAGACTCCTCTTTGCACTGTTGACCCAAATTAGGGTTTGTGTTTGCACAAAGATGTTTTGACCTAAAATGCCTAAGATGACTTTCATGCTTCATGTTGGACTCCCAAGTTTACCCATACCAAATTTCAAGCCTTGATTCCAATCTTTGCTCAGTCAATTGGACAGTTGACCTAGAAATCAGTTGTATTGGGGAAAAAGTTAACTATGGTCAATTGACAGTCAAACCTCATGATTTTTGACCCACATCAACATATTGAACTCATATAAACCATTTGGTCAAGTTTGGATCACAATTCCACAAGAAATTTGATCAGATCACCAAAAGGGCAAAATTGTAATTTTTAGGGTTTTGACTGCACAAAGGCAATTTTTGACTGTTTGACCTAGCCAATGGCAAACCAAGCTCATATATGGACTCAAGGACCCAATGGAATTGTCTTGACGTGTTCAACAAATTCAAAAGATCCCAAATGCACAAGATTGACAGATGAATTTTCCAATCAATTGATCAATTTTTGACTGTATACTGAAAAGTCAAACTTTGACTTTTTGGTCAAAATCAAGTGTCAAGATTCATTTTTCATCAAAACATGTCAAATTATGAAACTTGTTCATCAAGAAATCAAAAATCACAAATTAGGGTTTGAAATGAAGAATTTTCATAACTTAGAAATTTTCTAAGTTATGAAAATCCCTAATTTTTTCCTAACTTTGTCCCACTTTCTCATCAAGATGCATGTGGATTCAAGCAAAAGTCAAAACATGAAAGTTGTAGTCCATTGCAAAATCTACAACTTTGATTCACAAAGTTTCCTCAAAAGAACCTTGTAGCTTAAGTTACAATTTTTGGATTAAGGGTGCAAAACCATTCTTAACTTAGAGAAATTTTGACCTATTTTAGGCAGGATTTTTGCCTAGCTTCATGGCCACTTTTCACATGCTTCCACTTGGAATTTCAATTCGCATTACAAAGATGGATTGTAGTACACATTCCAAGATTTCCAAAATGTCCAAGAACTCATCAAACAACCTTATGGTTAGAGAGAATCGAATTTGGCAATATGGGAAAAACTCACTTTGTTCTTGGCCAATTTACATGTTCATAACTTGTGCAATTTTTCAAATCAGCATGCATAAGCTAGTTACAGGCCTCTAATCTCATTTGCACTCAATAATTAAATTCCAATCCATTGTGTGTTAGCATTATTTTGTGCATTTGGACATTACATGAAGAATTAAGCCTTAATTGGAAAAAGCACTTTATCCATTTTTGTAAAGTATGGCTTTATGTCAAGTTTGTGAATCAAGAAGTACAAAGCCATATCTTTGGACACAGGATTCTTGGACATAACACACTGATCAAGAGAGATTGAGGCAGCATACTTGAGGGGCCTGCATAAGCCTAAAGATCAACTTGACATTTTGTTACTTAAGTGTGAAGTAACTTGGCATAACCAACACCAACTCTCATTTCAGCATAGAGAAGCTTAAGCAAAGTTGTTGTACACCTTCCAAATAACCTAACTGAGCTGAAGCACGATCCCATTGAAACAACCGGCTGAAAATCATCAAAACAATGAAGTCGCCATCGAACGTCTTTTATCCCACATGTAGGGAAAGGTAAACATCGAGAAAACCTGAGAAGGGAGAAGTCACGGTCTTGCGACCGAGAGATCGGGTAAGGGAGTCTGTTACGCGAGGGAAAGGTATTAGCACCCCACACGCCCGTAGTACTCTACGGTATCCACTCTTGTTATCTATCTTATGGGTGTGTCGAATCTATGCTTACTGTCTACTATACTACTGAAAGGAATGCATGCAAAAGAAAGGGGAAAAGAATGTAGGGAAAATAAAATTATGCTCGCCTGGGCCCTACCCCAATGCCTACGTATCCTTTTTGAGGAATCAGAGATACCGTAGTTCGGATCACATTTTTTGTTTGTTTGTGTTTTTTATGGACGAAGTTAATCCCGCCTTCTGCCGCAGCTCGACCTTTGGAGACTTATGCGTTGGCACAGAAGTAAATTAATCGTGTCCTTACCTAAAAAGGTTTAAAAGAAATGGTGCTCGAGCGCACAAAAGATTTGAATTTGTCTTGTATTTTGTTATAGATGTTTTTTGTGGACGAAGTTAATTCCGCCTTCTGCCGCAGCTCGACCTTTGGAGGCCTGCGTTGGCACAGAAGTAAATTAATCATGTCCTTACCTGAAAAGGGTTTAAAAGAAAAGTGCTCGAGCGCACAAAAGATTTGAGTTGGTTTATATTTTGTTGTAGATGTTTTTTGTGGACGAAGTTAATCCCGCCTTCTGCCGCAGCTCGACCTTTGGAGACTTATGCGTTGGCACAGAAGTAAATTAATCGTGTCCTTACCTGAAAAGGTTTAAAAGAAATGGTGCTCGAGCGCACAAAAGATTTGAATTTGTTTTGTATTTTTTGTTGTAGATGATGACTGATTGACCTCAAGAGAGAGATATTAGCCATTTTTATACTTAGTTATGAAAAGAGTCTTTGAGAATTGAACCACACCTATGCTTGAGATGAAGAACAATAAGATCGAGAAGAGACTCGCTTATCATTTCCCGTACTAAGCAAAAGCATGATTCTCATCAATAGTTTTGAAGTGTTTTGAATTTTGAAAGAGAAAGAGGTTTTAGTTTTAGGTGCGTATGTTCAAAGAGAAAGGAGAGTCAAATGGGACTAACTTACTTCTAAACCTGATGTTATTATGCGTTAGTAGCCATAAGATTTAGGTTAAAGGGGAAATTTCTACCTGATGTTAGTATGCATATGGATTTGCGACAAAGTACGGAAGTGAAGAATAAAATAGATTTGCGACAATACCGAACGGAGAAGGTCCGTTGCCTCTTCAAAATTGTGCAAGCGGTAAGAAAATTCTGTCAAAGTTCCCTTGGGCAAGTGATTGAAGAATTCACCCCGAGCATTCCACATTGCAAGAGTTATGTCGACGCTTCAAAAAGTCTCGACTAAAAAAAATAAATAAAATGATTATCGAAATATGAAAAATAAAATAGAAAAAATTCTAATCGAAATTCTAAAAAGAAATTCTATTCTAAAAATATTCTATTATTTTTGTTGTTTTATTATTGATTAAAAAAAATTAAATTAGAAGAAAAAAACTAAAATAATAAAAGAAAAGAAAAAAAATTAGAAGAGTTAGGGGGTATGAAGTCTAAAAATATGGGTGTTGAAGTAATTTGCCTAAAAGATTTTCAACATTTTTATTTATTATTTTCTTAATTATAATTATTATTAATTTGAAATAAAAATAATAAAACAAAAATAAACTTGTGCAATAATTAAAACCAAGAAAAAAGGAAAAGATGTGAAAATTAGAAAGGGGATTTTAGGGTCAGAACAAAAAGGTCTCTTCTTCTTCTTCGCGAACGCGGCGCCGGCCGTTTGCTTTCTTCGTTCTCCGTCGCGACTTCAAACCTCCATGCTCGCTTTCTTCGTTCCGTTTCTTCATCCGTCGTGCTCAGCTCTCCTCCACGATATCACTCAACCTCTCCGTCTCTACTTCCGAAGCCGCTCACCACCGTCACTTCCTCGCCGCCGTCCGTCACTTCCTCGGCCTTCCACCACTCCGATCTCCAGCGGCCATGGCCCTCGCGTTCAGCAGCAACAACATAATGTCTCCCTCAAATTTTAGCGGTGGCGCTCAACCTTCGCCTCCACGACTTTTCTCACCTCTTAATTTGACCTCACCTTTGCTTCGAACAAAACTCCGTCTTCGGCCTCATCTCTTTGAATCTGTGCCTCTTCTCTTCTTCGATGATGAGGACGAACAAAGCGGAGCCGCTAACATAGGTATGATCTTGAGATATTTTCTTTGAAGTTCCTTCTTCTGAACGTGAATTGTTGTGCGTTTCTGAGATGGTTTTTGTTGTTGTGTGATGTTGTGTGGTTTTGCGATGCAGATCGAAAGTGCAGAAGTGACGCACCGAGGTGCTGCAGTTGAACTATTGTTGAAGGTTGATACGTTGCGATGGAGATGATGAAATTATGAGAGAGAGATTGAAGTAGAAGATTCGTTGTCGTTATGCAAAGAACGTTGCAGATTGAATGTGTGCATTGAAGTTGTACTGAAGATGATGAAGATGAAAATTCTTGTGCAGAGAGAGAATATTTATGGAGTTTTCTTGGAGTTTCCTGTGATTCTTCTATGAAGATTGAAGAATGATTGAGGATGAAGATGCATAGAGTTTTTTTTGGTTTTTTCTGAGGGTGATTCTTCAAGTGGTGAAGAATGAAATGATTGGGAGGTAATTCTATTTTTATTCTGTTAGTAAATCATATATCTATTCTGTCCACCTTTTTGCATATGCTGTGTACTCTATTTATATATGCTGGAAGTTTGTTATGGTTGGTTATTGATCAAAGGTGATGGTGAAAATTGGTTAGAAGTATGTTAAGTGGTTAGGAGGTAGTTAGTTATTCTGTTTTTTATTGGTGGTTATGGTTAGTTTTGCAAATATGTTGTGGGTTAGTTTTCTGTTAGGGACTCCTTTTGACAGTTGAGTTTTGTTATGCTTGGTTTGGTAATTGGTTAGGATTTATGAATTGAATTGTTTTATTGGACTGATTTTAGTGTGGATTGGTTTAATGGTTTTATATTCTTCAGGCAGCAGCTGGTTTGGTACTTTGATACGGGGCTGCAGGTTTTGGCATAGCTGAAGAGTTGATCATGGTCATGATTTAGAAGCTTGAAGAAGGGCTTAAAATATGGATCTCATGGAGTTTTGGCAAAGGAGGCTATAGATGAGGATTAAGTCATAGGTTTAATGTAATGTGTTATTTTGTAATTACATTGGTAATGCAAGCTTCTTGTGAAAATTCCTTCTATTTTGGAAAGTAGATGGTTTGGAGTTGTAATGGTATTATTGAATGTAACATAAAATATGAATTATTTTGCTTTGTAAAGAAGTTTGCTTCCACTTCCATGCTGAATATTCTAAAGAAATGGCTTTGAACCCTCTTTTAATATTTGGTGGAAATTTGAATGAAACTTGAATGTTCTTGAATGCAATATTAATTTGGCAATTCCAAATCTTCAATTTCATATCCAAAATCAAGTTCTCTTCAAATAGAACTAAGAGCTCCTAATGCTTCCCTTTATTTGCAACTTGAAAGAAACATATGATATCGAACCTTTTTTATGGATGACTTACGAGATAAACTCAAAGCTGACATAAAGAAAGACTTTTATTTGAAATCCAAAATCTTGATCATGGATGAACATGGTGTGCTTTCTTCTTCGAAGTGACTTGAATTCCAAGGAATCCACGCGAATATTTAAGAACTTTGATTTTCTCCAAATCCACTTCAAATATTGATGAATGAATTCTAATCAAACCACAGCTTCAGTGAACCCCTAATTTAATTCAATTCCTCAGTATAAACCAAACTTGTGTGTCAAGCAATAAATATTTGAAATAACGACACCTTGATCACAATCAACATCTTGTACCATGTCCCGATTATATGAGCACTAGAATAACGACGTCTTGGACCCCTTCTCAATAGATGATAATGACCATGCCCTGAGGAATTCTTTGCAGATGAATATGAAAGATGAGACATGCGAATACCTTGATATGGAATGAACCTCAGGTAGAGTGCTGACAAGCTTAAATACGAAAATGTATAGACCCTGATTTTTTAGCTTCGTCTCATAAAACCTTGCAACTTGACATTGAGAAGAAAAAAATAGCATCGTAGCTTGATGATGATAAGGTCCATGAAATGAAAACCTAGCTTCAATCAGCCGAAACAAGCTTGTGCGAAGATGGGAGCCTTAAAGCCATACACCAACCCTTATTCCTTGAAATCCATGATCTTATGCCAATTTATTGATTAATGATGCATGATGTGTTAGATGACCTAATGTGAGAAAAATGCAAGAATGCGTAAGCCAGATAAAAGTAAAAGGGTAGGACAAATTTGGGGTATTACAGCTGCCCCTATTTAATTGTCTTAAACCTGAAAGTACGATTGGCACATGCCTTTCGGAAGTTCAAGGTTGAAGATGATTAAATATCAATGCCAAAAATTTGTCCTGAGGGATAATGAGTGTAAGTGTTTTCTTTATTTATTTATTTTGTGATTTGCTGGGGAAAGGAAATTTGTTTTTTTTTTCAATAAAGAGACAGAGATTGAACTTGTAACGTGGCGTGATGCCAATACAAGACAAATGGTTGGTATGAAAAGACAGCGGACGAGGTCTACGGGCGACCTACGATCCGAGGGTGACACACGAGAGTGATTTGACGGAGAACCTAGCCAAAGGGCGATCTCAGGTTCTAAGACAAAGTATATGGAAGGAACCTAGCCAAGAGGCGATCTTAGGTTCGACAAAGGTTTGAGGGAAGAACCTAGCCAAGAGGCGATCTCAGGTTCGACGGTGATTTGAAGGAAGAACCTAGCCAAGAGGCGATCTCAGGTTTGACAAAGGTTTGAGGGAAGAACCTAGCCAAGAGGCGATCTCAGGTTCGACGATGATTTGAAGGAAGAACCTAGCCAAGAGGCGATCTCAGATTCGATGATTTGAAGGAAGAACCTAGCCAAGAGGCGATCTCAGGTTCGACGATGATTTGAAGGAAGAACCTAGCCAAGAGGCGATCTCAGGTTCGACAAAGGTTTGAGGGAAGAACCTAGCCAAGAGGCGATCTCAGGTTCGACAAAGATTTGAAGGAAGAACCTAGCCAAGAGGCGATCTCAGGTTCGACGAAGATTTGAAGGAAGAACCTAGCCAAGAGGCGATCTCAGGTTCGACGATGATTTGAAGGAAGAACCTAGCCAAGAGGCGATCTCAGGTCCGACAGAGGTTTGAGGGAAGAACCTAGCCAAGAGGCAATCTCAGGTTTGACAAATATTTGAAGGAAGAACCTAGCCAAGAGGCGATCTCAGGTTCGACAAAGGTTTGAAGGAAGAACCTAGCCAAGAGGCGATCTCAGGTTCGACAAAGGTTTGAAGGAAGAACCTAGCCAAGAGGCGATCTCAGGTTCGACAAAGGTTTGAAGGAAGAACCTAGCCAAGAGGCGATCTCAGGTTCGACAAAGGTTTGAAAAAATATTAAAATCAGTTTTCCCACATTTTTTGCATTTATTTTGGTATTTATTAGGCTTTATTTAGTTTTGTATATAAATAAACCTAAATATACTATTATTTTAAAATACTAAAAAACAATACAAACATGTTTTATTTCTGATTTTTATTTTATATTATCTCTTGAAAACATTTTACATAAAATATACTTTTTTTAATAATATTAAATATATTATTTTTGTACATATAATATATATTTAATAAATAATATGAATACTTATATATTTATTAGTATATTTAGGGAAAATACAAAGAATTAATGCATTTTATTTTTATTAATATTTTGACCTCAAAAATACTTTTGTACAATATACCTTCTTTTATTTATTTTTGTACATAATTAATAAATATTACATATATTAAATAATTAATACATTTTGTTTAATAAAAATTAGGGTTTTGCCCTAAATACTTAAAAATACCAAAAAATTAATTTATTTTTATTTTTGTTTATTTGACACATAAAAATACTTTTTTTCATACATATAAAACCATTTTTTGCATCTTGCATATTTATTACATTATTATTTAATTGTTGTATATTATATATTTTGTATAATTCAATTTGGATGTAATAGTTTAGGTTTAATTTCTTGCTAAATATCCCCATTTGAACATTTGTACCCCCCATCCCATATATTGTGTTGTAATAACTTAGGACCTTTTATTTTTCACATTTAAAAGCTTTCTAATTATACCATGATAGAATTAGGATTTTGTATGCAAAATTAACCAAAAAATAGTTTGACCTAAACTCAAGATAAACAAGCATGAAAATGGACAACACTAATCACACTTGCACCCTTAGGGTTACTCCACTTGTTGCCTTCAAATAATGGGCCATATTGCATGTTAGGTATCTTTGGCAAAAACAAAACAATCAAATGATCATAGTCCCTCGATGATGCTTTCGAAAGTTGCCTAAAAATGATCAAGTCCCTTAAAGAAGAATTGCCCGAAGATGCTTAGCACAATTGCACTCATGGTCTAAACGATGACCCGCGCCTGTCCCGTTCACATCCTAACACAAGATTGTCCACCAAATACAATGGTGGAACAAAATTGTTAAAAGGGTTAAAAACATAGGAGAAATCTTTGAGAAATTTAGGAGTAGATAAACTCTTAGTTACTTGAATCAAATTTGCAAAAACACTTGCCTATTTTCAAAACCACACCTCACAAACACATTTTCAAAACAAACTTTTCAAAAACATTGAAAACTTTTCAAAAGACATACACCTTTGTATACATCCAAACATGGATCATTGCAAAGGTTGCCACCACATTGGCCTCTTTTCAAAACATCTTTCAAAACCACACACAAAGCACCATTTCAAACAATTGAAAGCACTATTTCAAACAATTGAAAGCACCATTTCAAACAATTGAAAATCAAGGCAAGTTGATCTAATCAAGTAACTAAGAGCCCATGGATAACCATGGATATAAAGGATGCTAATACCTTCCCTTTCTATAATCTACTCCCCGAACCCAAGAAAACATCTCAAAGGTTTTTGCTGTGCTTTTTAACCTTTCCTTAGGATAAAATAAAAAGTCGGTGGCAACTCTTGCTCAACCGAAACATTTGCGAAAACAAACACAAAACCCAAGTCAGTTCTCCCAACGTATCACAAGGAGGTTCGCAGCGAAATTCTTCATCATCATTAGAATTCTTTACAAGCGTAACCATGATTCAACCTTACTGCATTGTGTGGATAAGAACGAAGCGGAAAGAATTATGGCAGAGTTACATGAAGGTACTTTCAGAACTCATTCCAGTGGACATACCATGGCAAAGAAAATCCTACGGGAAGGATACTATTGGTCCACAATGGAAGCCGACTGTTATCAGCATTCTCGGACCTGTCACAAGTGCCAAGTCTATGCTGATAAGGTGCACATACCTCCAGTTCCTCTGAACGTCTTGACAACTCCATGGCCTTTTGTAATGTGGGGCATTGACATGATCGGCGAGATCAGACCTACAGCGTCCAACGAACATCGTTTTATCCTGGTAGCTATTGATTACTTTAGAAAGTGGGCTGAAGCAGCTTCCTTTGCTACTGTAACCAAGAACGTCGTAGCACGTTTCATTTGGCATAATCTGATTTGTCGATACGGTGTACTAGAGAGGACCATAACAGACAATGGTACAAATCTCAACAATAAGATGATCATCGAGCTCTGCAAGCAGTTCAAGATACAACATCACAACTCTTCTCCTTACCGGCCGAAGATGAATTGGGCTGTAAAAGCGGCTAATAAGAACATTAAGAAGATTGTGCAGAAGATGACGGTGACGTACAAATATTGGCACGAGATGTTACTGTTTGCTCTTCATGGGTACCGTACCTCAGCGCGGACGTCAACAGGGGCAACACCCTATTCCTTGGTTTATGGCATGGAGGCCGTCTTGCCCATTGAAGTTCATATACCCTCTCTTCGGATTATGAAGGATGCAGGTTTGAGCGAAGATGACTGGATTCAGACCCGGCTTGATCAGCTGAATTTAATCGACGAAAAGAGACTTATTGCTATTTGTCATGGTCAGACGTACCAAAAACGGATGATCAAGGCATTTAACAAGAAAGTTAGACGACAAGAGTATCAAGTTGGGGATCTGGTGATCAAGCGTATTATCCTACCACAAGGTGATCCTAGGGGAAAATGGACCCCTACTTACGAAGGGCCATTTGTGGTTAAGAACATTTTCTTAGGAGGAGCTATGATTCTAACCACCATGGATGGTGACGACCTTCCTCACCCCGTCAATGCAGACATAGTGAAAAGATACTACACATAATCAAAGACCCTCTAGGTTGACTGGCCTAGGCAAAAATAAGGGCTTCCTGGTGAACCAAAAGGGTTCAGGCAAAAATAAGGGATGAAAATGAAAAAACTATACACCCGACAAGTCGAAAACCTGAAAAGGCGGCTTGGGTAAAAAAGGGTATCCTGGTGGACTAAAAACCCGAAAGGGAGGTCCAGGAAAAAATTAGGGATCAAAGCGTAACACTATGTCTCATTGGATCACCTTGCGACCAGATTTCAGTATCGACTATTAAGCTTGGACGACACTAATCAATCTGATCTACCTTCAACCAAGTAGCAAAGTGATGAGATGCTCGAGGACATAAAGGTGATAGCAGAGTTGGAATCCAGTGGGATTGTTCACATTGTTGTTTTGTTTAGTTTTCACAAATTGTGTAAATTCTATTGTTCGGTGGCGTTCTCTTACTAGGACGTCAGCCTCTTGTACAAAAACGCCTATTTACAGGCCAAACTTCAAAATCAAAACAATTCATTTTCAGAGAAATGTCAAACTGTTTTTCCTTTATCTGTTTTGTTTTGCAAAAAACGTCCAATGTTCATTTCTGATATATGCATTTGACATTAATTGCCGCTCATAAATAGTTACATACGAAACAAAAGAAGATTACTGGTAATATCAGAAACAGGGGCAAATAAGATTTGTCCAAGCTTTATAGTTGCTCTATCCACCAGGTACAAAGGTAAGTTTAGCTGAAGAATATGGCTACGGAGCATTCACTCCCTACAAAGTAAGAAAAGCCAGTAATGATAGCTCTCCCCAGCTGAGACTTGCAACTATGAATGAATCAGTAATATTCTGCCCAGGAAGAGTTTATCTACCATCAGCACTGAAAGGTCTTAATATTCCCCAACGGAGTATAAGAATATTCCTCAGCAGAATACAAGATATCCCCAGTGGGGTTTGAAATTTTTCCCAGCGCAGTCTGAAGAAACTTTTCCCAGCGCAGTCTGAAGAAGCTTCCCCAGTAGACTTTGGAAGATTGTCCCCAACAGAGCTCAAAGGATTATCCCCATTAGAGTCTAAAAGGTCTTCCCCAGTGAAGTCGAAACTGAAGATCATCCCCAGCGGAGTTCATTCCTTTCATAAACAGAAACTCAAATCCCCAACAAGGTTCATTATCACCAGCAATGATAATTCATCCTCAGCGGAATTTATCGGTGGAATCCTCAGCAGAGTATCTCTTCCCCACAGAGTAGTCTCCTCATCAGTTTATTCCCCAACGGAGTTATCCTCTCCTGCATGTTTATTCTCACAGTCATCTTCGTTCGCTATCCCCAATAGAAACGAAGAATTCAACTCTTTTCTCCAACAGCTATCCGGGATTTATTTTCCCCAGCTAAAAACATTACATTTCCATACATCATGACACATGCATATACGCATCATACAACACAATCTCATTTATTTTGAGAACATCATTGCTTGATACATATCATGCATTACATACAACTAACCTTTACCTTTCAGGAAGATACAATTAAATTCTCACAAAATTCAAAAGTTTTGAAGCTTTTACCTAAGTCGAATTACTGACAAGTTCTTAAATCTCAACAGAATTATCCTCAGTTGAATTACAGACAAGGTCCTAAATCTCGACAAAGTTCCTCTGTCGAATTACATACGAGTTCCTAAATCTCAGCAGAGTGTTCTTAGTTGAATTAAGGGCAAGTTCTTAAATCTCGATGAAGATGTTTCCCTCCAAAGTCGACTTACTGACAAGATCTTAAATCTCAACCGAATTATCCTCAGTTGAATTACAGGCAAGGTCCTAAATCTCGACAAGTTCCTCCGTCGAATTACAGACAAGTTCCTAAATCTCAGCAGAGTTTTCTCAGTTGGATTACGGGCAAGTTCTTAAATCTCGATGAAGATGTTTCCCTAAGTAGAATTACTGACCAGTTCTTAAATCTCAACCGAATTATCCTCAGTTGAATTACAGACGAGGTCCTAAATCTCGATAAAGGTCCTCCGTCAAATTATAGACGAGTTCCTAAATCTCGGCAGAGTTTTCTCAGTTGAATTACGGACGAGTTCTTAAATTTCGATGAAGATGTTTCCCTCAGTTGAATTATGGACAAGTTCTTAAAACTCAACAGATATGTTCTCTCAGTTGACGTACATGCAAGCTCCTAAATCTCAACAAAGTTCAGACTTCCCCAGCGGAATCTTCCACAACAACATGTATACAAGCTCTCGCTAAGGAGTCTCTTATGCGATTGACACTCCTTCAGATGGCATCTTTAAGCCCATCCTCCCGGCAACAATCTCCAAATGGCATCTGTAATCCCATTCCCGACATCACAAGGCTGATACCACTTCATGCGAGTGTAAATTTCTGGGCACTCTAGTGTTCAATCATCTTCCACCTTCGGATCACGAAAGGCATAAAAGCCAATCTACATCCTCAGGTTTAAGAAGATTTAACAGGGGAAGCTGTTGTATCCCAAAATTTTCCCTCCCATATTTCTCAAAACATTGCAAGGAAAATCTCCAAGTGGCTCAAGTTAGCTCAAGAGTTGGTCAGACAAGCTATCTCCTAAGGCAGTCTACCCCAAATTAGGGTTTCACATTGCATCAATATCCTTGAGTACAAATGACCTCAAATGCTACCTAATGTCCTAATATGTTCTCAAGATCATCCATGTCAAATTTCAAGCCTTGCAGAGGAAATTTGCTCAGTCAATTGCTCAAAGGTCCAAAAATCGACTGTGCTAGGGCAAAAGTCAACTGTGACCCAAATACAGTAAAACTTCAATATTTTTTGTCAACATTCTCATTTTGAAGGATATTTCATCATTTGGTCAAGGGTTGATCATGATTCATCAAGGATTGCTCAAAATTCATCAAGATTCAAAAGTTGCTAAATTAGGGTTTTGTAGGAAAAGTCAACTCAACTTTGACCAAGCATAACTTTCTCATACTTTATGACAAATGACCCATCCAAAGCTCATTTTGAATAGGATGCAATTCCCTACAATACATATTCATACCCCAAGTTCAAAATATGCACTCACAAGAAGTTATGAATTTTGACATTATAGGTCATTTTTGAAAGTCAACAAAAACACCTTTTTTGTCAAAGCTTATAACTTGAGCATGGAATATCAAAATAAGATGATACCAAAAGGGTTGATTAGAGGACATCTCAATATTTCTAAAAAGTCCAAGAACACTTCCAAAGATTCAAAATTGAAGAAGTTATGCATTGTTGAAGTTGGACCTTTTTTGCAAAATTGCCAAAAGTCAACTATCCCCAAAACTTCAAAATTTGCCAAATGGGCCCATTCTTTTTCACTTGATTTGAGTTTGCATTATTTCCCACGTGCCCTAGGTTCAGCCATGTGTCCATATCTTATTTTTACTATTTAATTTGATTTTTATTTGAATTAATTCATTTTAAATCAAATAAAATCATATAAAATCTAAAGCATTGATAACACATGATTTTTTTGGCTATTTCAGGTTCAAACTACAGCTAGCATTGCAATCAAATTCGAATCAAGTCTTGTATGCACAAAAAGATCCAAATCAAATCAAATTTGGAAGGTTTTAATGGAAGGATCAAACCAAATTCATGAGCATTGATAGGGAAAGATTTAGACCAATTTCTTTACCCTAATCCAATGTGAATTACATAAGGAAGCAAAGCACACGAAAATCAGGGTTGGCAAGCACTTGTAGAGGCAGAACAACTTTGCAAAAATCACAAAAAAGTTGGAAATCAAAATCAAAGTTAGAGGCATTTTCAAGAGTTGAGACGTATCTCAATCGATTCCTGGCAACGCACACGAGCTAACTCGATCCAAACCAAGCATTCTCATGCCCCCATACACACTGTACGTCTCACGCAACTCACCCCTGTTCTTGATTTCGATTTGAGTTATTCTGGCATCTATTGAACAAACTAATAGCATATTTGTGATCACAAGAACATTTGCAAGCTTTTGGTATTAACGAATTGCATTTATATGATTTGCAACAAGAATCACCATAGTTATGGTTCTTGGAGTTTTTTTGGGGTTTTCTGTTTCAGGTACAAATAGCCCATAAGAAGAACATGGTTGTGATCAGGAGATCATGACGAACTCAACCCTAGCCTTGAAAATCATTTATATGTCCTGAGGACGGTTTTAGGATGAACATGCGTTTTTTGCTACAGATAGAAATCCGCAGGTAAAGTTACAGGGGTTTGAGGAAGGGGATGAACTCGTGTCATCCATTCATTGGATCATTCAAATATTACGCGCTTATTTATTTATTTTTTCTGGCATTGGAATTGTTTTCTTATATTATTATTAATACTTATTATTCTAACAAACAAAGCAGCATGGCTTAGTGGAACCTTGGCAATGCGTTCTCCTTCAGGACCTGGGTTCGAATCCCAGGTCCCCCTCTTTCTCAATATTATTATTTTGCAGGTGTTCCAGTACACACGTTCATCTGCAATCCACCATGCGCCCTCATCTGATGATCCACGTTGGAGGTCCACCAAAGAGCAAGTCAATGCGCCCACACTGAATCCCAAAGGGTCAAACGAGCCAGCTGCTAATGGGCCAAGAAGTTGCTTTCCACACCACCCAAAATCAGGCCCAATTCTCTCTTTGCCTTTATATTTTTCTTTTTTTATTTAGTTATTTTAGTTAATTTCAACTAATTACTAACCAATCATATTTTTTTCCTTTTTATTAAAAAACTCATCAAAATTATTATTTTTTATCCAATAAAAATTCAGAATTCTTTTTTTTAATAAATACTAATTAATTAATTTAGGTTTTTAATTCTAGGATAACTTTAACTTATTTTTGTAAATACATAAAATTAACTAGAAATCATTAGGTTTTAATTCATTTAATTATTTTTATTTTCTTTCCTAAAATAAATAAAAATCCAAAAATATGTCATTAATTTATTTTTTCATTAATTAATATATTTAATTTCTTATTTAGTAATTAACTTAGGATTTAATTTCTTTTCTAAAATAAAAACAACAAAACAAAAAAAGCAATTTTCTTTCAAAAGGGTCAAAACCCTAAAATTCGCACTCGATTTAATTTCCCGCGCGCTTTATTTATTTTTATCTAATTATGTATCTGCTTACGGATTGTAATAGTTAAATATGACATTTAATTATTTTTACCGCTTTATTTTATTTTTCAAAGGGTTTGTCTTTGGCGATGTAAATACCCGACGCCTTGTAATTTAATTTCCGCACCTTTAATTTCTGCAAATTATAACTGTTAGATGTTTGATAATAGGGTTTGCATGACAAGACTGAATGTTAATCTTAAAATCAAATTAGATCACCCTTAACATGTGCAAAGATAAAAATAAACTGAAAACGACACACTCGCACATGCGCACTCCTAGGGTACACCCCACTTGGTTGCCTTCGTACACGATCATTGAGTATAGGTCGTTTTAGAGGTCGTCCTCTTGTCTAAAAGATCATAGTCGCCTCGAAATGGTTGCCTCGGATATTGTTGCCTCAAACAAATGATCTAAGACATTAGGGTTACCGCTAAGGCGTCCTAACATTGCTTTAGTGACCGTATGTCCCTCATTCGAATTGACCCTTAAACTCCAACGACGGTGCTACCTACTCATTAATAGTAGGATGGCATTGTCTAAAGGAAATTAGCATAGAACGATTCCTTTTTTGAGTAGGTAGATGGTTCTTAGATACTTGCATTTTTCAAAACAAAAACTCTTTCACACTTACACTCCTTTTCGAACAAAGTTTTCAAAACACTTCATTACACCCTTGAGGACATAAGCAAGAGTTAAATCGAAGTTTTCAAACCCACAATCACAAAGAAAACAATTTTGAAAACAATTGAGCAAGTACCTAAGAGCCCGTAGATAACTACGGATAGAAAAGGTGCTAATACCTTCCCTTTCTATAATCTACCCCCCGAACCCGAGAAATATCTCGAAAAAGGAATTTTTCTGTGCTTTTTCCTTTCCTTGTTGGATAAAATAAAAGTCGGTGGCGACTCTTGCTTACCGCGACATTTTGCAAACACAAACGCAAAACGCAAACCAGCATTCCAAAAACAGTCAGTTCTTCCCACCGTATCACACCCGGGTAAGGCACAAGGCTTAAAGTCATTGGTTTAATATTACAAAGCCAAAACATGAAAACAATAAATAAACAGGAATGTAAGTTTTTACTCCTGACTAAAGGAGATAGAGATAATGTCTTCCGCCTTCCAGTTATTGAGCTTGTTGCCAATGGTAGGAAAGATCCAACCAACAAGGTCATAATCACTGTTAGCATCTTATATTATGTTGACTCTATTGTTGCTGATGCGGAATGGTAGCCTTACAACTTGAGCACGACGAACATCCCTTTGACCCTCTGTAGTGAAACCCAAACCAAACTTGTCAAATTTATAGGGGATGTCAAGAAGCTGAACCCAAATCGTACAACCACCTTCTTTTACAGTAGCTTTAGCATATTTCAATGAAGCCATCCTGGGCATAACCCTAGTAACTTTGGGAATGGCAGTAACATCTTCAGTAGTGGCAGGAGGGATGACTTCAAAAGTTTGACAGGGAGTCTCGATGAATTTGTTGTCCATCTCTACATATCAAAAAGAGTTAAAGCAGATAACCATATACTCCTCTTCACCCATACAGTAACAATATTTTCGTTCACAGGATATTTTAATTTCTGATGTAGGGTAGAGGTAACAGCGCCTGCCCCATGGATCCAGGGGCGTCCCAGTAAGCAAGAATAAGCTGTGCGAATGTCCATTACATAGAAGGTAGATTCAAAGATTTGTGAACCTACCTTGATCGAAAGATTCACTTCTCCGTGTACCATCCTTTTTTACCCATCAAAGGCTAGAAATATAATATCATTGGGTTTCAGTATGACCCCTTTGTAATCAAGTTTGTCAAGTGCACCCTTTGGTAGAACATTCAATGAAGAGCCAGTATCAACCAATACATGAGCCAAAGTAGTGACCCTGCATTCAATGGAGACATACATGGATTTGTTGTAGTTTCTCCCTTCCGAAGTCAAATCAGCATCAGAGAAGCTTAATCTATTGCCAGTCGTTAAACTAGCAACATAGCTTCCAAATTGTTCGACAGAAATCTCTTGTGGTACATGAGCGGTCTTTAAAAATTTCAATAAAGCATGTGCATGGGCTTCAAAACACAATAACATGGATAACATAGAGATCTTGGATGGGGTCTACCCCAGCTGTTCAACAATTTTGTAGTCACTCTTGCAGATAATCTTCAATATATCTTCCAACTCTTATCTAGAGGTGTCTTCAACCGTAGCTTCCTTAGGTGCCTCCGTTTGGGTAGGCTATGCTAATTGCTCTTTACCCCGAGCCTCAGCAGTTGACTCGGTAGCTGTAACTCTAACAAGTGTACCAATAGTCTTTGGAGAGATTTCCGGAGAAAAAACCCTTCTGCTTGTAGTAACCTTATTGGTTCCAGCAATATTATCAAAGTCGGGATAAACAACTTCAGTAACTTCATCTTCAATGGTCGACAGTTCTTGTTTGACGCCATGGTAGTAGACGTCAGATTCATAGTTCCAAGGAATAGCATTATCTGAAGAATAAGGGTTAGGTCCATGTGTACTGATGATCAACGGAGCAGCCTTCAGATTGGCAGTGATCTTTACAGGACCTTTGCAGGTGATCTTGACAGGAGGGCCAAAAATTATGGATAAGTCTTGACACAGATTCTCAACAGACGGAACTGAAATTCTGGCAGCAGATACTCAATGTCACAGTGAATGTTATGACACCGTATCTGACTTTATATAAGACAGTAAATCAAAAAGCAGTAAAGAACATAGTCAATTGTTTACCCAGTTCAGTGTGAAACAACACCTACTCTGGGGGCTACCAAGCCAGGGAGGAAATTCACTATAAGAGATATTAATTCAGGAATAAACCAACCAGTTTATCTCCTTCACTTAAGACCTACCCAATGCAACTTCAATCTAAGTTCAACTTAAACCTGAGTTCCTACTCACTCCCCCTCAATCACAACAATGATACTAAACAATTGACTAATGAAATAATGAAGATACTCTTCAGAACATACACTTGATTATGCTTCACAGCTTTTAATCAAGTAACACAAACACTCGTGCTTCAAAGCTTTGAGTGATACACAAGCCTAACTTGACCTTGCTTCAAAGCTTTAATCAAGTGACACAAACACTCTTGCTTCAAAGCTTCGAGTGATACACAACCCTTACAATCAAAACCTACTCCAAGTCACTTATCACAATGATACTTGCTTGGATTATAGTAGTTAAAACTATACAGCCCCTAGTTGATCTTCTGTCAAAGAGTTGATTTTCCAACAGCTTTCCTGTTGAATATATATGCAGTTGTTTCTTCAGTTAGGGTTTCCATGAAAAGCTAGGGTTAATTAGGGTTAACCTCAAGACTTGGTCACAAGACTTTATCAACCAGATTAGGGTTGAGCTAGGTTAACCTAAAGTCCACGTGAGATTCTGTTCTGGAAAGTATGAACCAAATTCCTGATAAATCTCAGAATTAACCAAACTGCATAACTGTTAGATCAGTACAGGATGTCTTAACATTGGTTATGACAACAGAAATCCTGTTTACTGATTTTGGTAGAAGGTAATAAATGTGATCATTGCAAAATGCTCAGATACACACTCATAAATAGCAGCCACTGTATGCCATTCTTTTTCTGCATAAAGTACCTAAAAACCCAGAATGTTATGACATCAGTCATGACATTCACACACCTGGTTTTACCAAAAATACATGCCAATAACTAAACACTTACAGGAACCTTCTCGGTCAGAATTATATGATTGTCCATTAGGCGTTGAATGTCTCCCTTTAGTAATTTTCAACCATTGGGTTGGGCTGCTGTGATACAGTGGCAGAACCGACTGTTAATATTGGTTTTGTATTTTGCGTTTTTTGTTCGCAAATTTCCGCGGTAAGCAAGATTTGCCACCAACTTTTATTTCATCCAATCATGGAAAAGGAAAAAGAACAGAAAAAACATTTTTTCGAGATTTCTGAGTACGAGGGGTAGATTATAGAAAGGGAAGGTGTTAGCACCCTTTCTATTTGTAGTTTTCTACGGGCTCTTAGGTACCTGCTTATCTTTTTAAATTGCTTGTGTATGTGTTTGTTTGAAAAAGGTTTTACTTCGTGATAACCCTGGTATCAGTCCTCAAGGGTGTGACGAAGTTTGTTTTGAAAATTGTTTTGAAAGTTGTTTGTGTGAAAAGTTTTGTTGAGCAAGTACTTAAGATTCTACCTACTCGAAAAAAGATTGCTCGTTCTCGTTTCCTTTAGACAACGTTATCCTACTATTAAGGAGTAGGTAGCCCTGTCGTTGGAGTTTGTAAGGGACGTTCGGAAGGGACAAGTACAGTCACCTAAGCAATGGGTTGGAAACTTTAGTAGTAACCCTAGAGTCCTAAAGATCTTTCCGAGGCAACATTTCTGAGGCAACATTTCCGAGGCAACATTCGAATGAGACATTTGATCTTTTAGACAGGAGGGCAACCACTAAAATATCCTATGCTTAAATGACTATTTTACCGAAGGCAACCGAAGTGAGGCAAACCCTAGGAATAAAATGTGCACGTGATTTTTTCAGTTAATTTGTCTTTGCACATTTAAGTTATCTACCGTTTTAATTTTCAAACAATCTTTTCATACAATCCTATTACCCATGCATCTAGACAATTAAAGATTGCAGGAATTTAAAGTGCGGGAAAATAAACCTAGCTATTACAAGGCTTCGAGGAGGGAGGATTAATTACATAGCCAAAAATCGGGGACAAAGCGATAAATAAAAACCCTAGTTTAACTATTACAAACCATTGGCAGTTACAAAAAATACGAAAAGAATTAACTAAACGCGCGGCGAATTAAATGCGAGAATGGTTAAAAACCCTAAAAATCTAACTGATGAAAATATTTAGGTTATTTTTGAGAAAAGAATTAATTAGGTTATGTACAAAATTAACCCTAATTTTTTTTAACTTCTGAAAAAAAAGAATTAAATTGCCCTAAATTAATTAAACTAAATTAATTAATTAAAGAAAATAATATATTTTATAAAAAAGGATTTTTATGTTTTTTGTGATTTTGATTTGATAAAAAAAGGATTTTTGTTATTTAAAAAAAAATCAATTGAGTGAATAATAAGAGAATAAGAAATAAAATAAAAATAGAAAAATATTAGAGATGGGCCTGGAATGATGAAGTAGAATGGGGGTGCAGCTCCGGATTTTATGGGCCCAAGGTTGGTGGCCCAAGTGCCTTACGTGGGATCCAGGGCAATTGGCTTTTGAGAGTCCACCATACACTACCTTTGTTGGACCGTTGGATCTGAATCAGGGATGATTCACTAGTTGGATCTTGTGAGCATATGGTATAGGCCTGGGTATGAGATGCATGGAATATGCGTAAGATAAATCAGAAAATATGAAAATGTTTGGACCTGGGATCGAACCCAGGTCCTTCCTCTCGCATACCTCCATCTGGACCATCTGCGCTAGTTGTTCAATTGTTAATATAATTACACAAATAAAAGATATAGAAAACAAGGCCATTAAATCCAGTCAGCAAAATTAATTGAGTCAGCAACTTAAGGGACCAATTAAAACACAGGAAAAGGCCACGCACGCATACGCCTGAGTCAGCTGGGGTCAACGACGTCGGAGCTATGCTCTGGTCGTCTTCTCCGACCCACCCCAACATCCAAACTTGCAAAATACGAGGATTAAGAGGCACAAAAAGATCCTATCCCCCTTGAAATTTTCTCAGGAATCCAAATATGGCCTTAGTTTCTCCTGAAAGTGCTTGTATCATCGTGTTCGTGCCATGGCTATTTTAAAGCCCTAACAATGGCAACCTCTTAAATCACAAATCGAAGATGTTTGGCTCGAGTGTTTGAGGGGGTTACCGGCCTGGAGATTAACAAGGATGGATTACTGATACCTTCAGGAGTATGATAGAAGGCTTAGGTTCGGCGAAAATTGCTTGGATCATATGGTATATGCTTGCAATTTTTTTGAGAAAATTTGAACACTTTTAGGTTTGAGTGAGGCAGCCCTGCGTGTGTTAATCCCTCATGCCTTAGGGTTAGAATCATTTGTCTATGTATGAGGCAACAAATAGGTTAACATTTGTGGAGCAAATCAAAAGAAATATGGAGTTTTTAATTTTGCTTCAAATCTTTCCATTTTCAAATATTTCCTTCCCTTTCATAGCATGGCATGATTTTCTTGTCTATTTTCAGCATATTTGATCCATCATTCAATGCAAAAATCATATCAAAACAAATCTACATTATTTATTTAATTTAATTTGATTTTTAAATGATTGAAACCAAAATAAATCAAATAAATAAGAAAATAATGCATGGAGGGTTTTATGGGTCGTGGACCATATTATAAGTGAGGTGCAAGCATAAAAAGTTAGGCCAATTTTGCAAAAAAAAAATGTAATTTTGAGCCCATCTGACTTTTGGCAATTTTGCAAAAAAGGTCAACTTTGACAAGGCATATCTCCTCCAATTTTAACCCTAGAGAGGTGTTCTTAGACTTTTTAGAAAGCTTAGGATGTCCCCTAAGCAAAACTTATTGTCTCATTTCAATTGGGTCTTCCATGTTCATGTAAGGAGCTTTGACCCAAAAAGTGTTTTTGTTGACTTTTCAAAAGGACCTATAATATGGAAATTCATATCTTTTTGTGAGTGCATATTTTTAACTTGTGGGATGAATATTAATTGTAAGGAATTGCATCCTCTTCAAAATGAGCCTTGGATGGAAATTTTTTGATGAAGTATGAAGAAGTTATGTTTGGTCAAAGTTTGGTTGACTTTTCCTTAGAAACCCTAATTTAACAACTTTTGGGTTTTGATGAATTTAGGGAATTCCTTAAAGAATCATGATCAACCCTTGATAAAATGACGGATATTACTTCAAAATGTTGACTGAGCAAACTTCTTGTGCAGTGATTGAAATTTGACATGGATGATCTTGGGAACATATTGGGACCATGGAAAGAATTTGAGTCCTTTTTGGTTCACACATCTTAATGAAAATGGAAACCCTAATTTGAGGTACATTGTCTTAGGAGAGAGTTTGTCTGGTCAACTCTTGGGCTTTCTTGAGCAACTTGGGAACCTCAGTTGACATGTGTTGAGTAACATGGGAAGGCAAATTTTGGGGTACAACAGCTGCCCCTGTTCAATCTTCTTAAACCTGAAGATGTAGATGGGTTGTTCTGCCTTTCGTGATCTGAAGGTGGAAGATGATTGAACACTAGAGTGCCCAGAAATTTGCACTCGCATGAAGTAACATTGATTGGTGATATCGTGAATGGGATTACAGACTCCATTTGGAAGTTGATGTAGAATCTTAGAAGATGGGCTTTAAGATGCCATCCGAAAATATATCGATCGCATAAGAAATTCCTTTGCGAGGATCCATGTACCTGTTGTTGAGGAGGACTTCGCCGGGGAATGCTGATAGAGTCTAGGAGATTCAGTTGTCCATTACTCTATTAGGGAATGATTGAGGAGGTGGAAGTGTGCGGCGTATCTGGTCAGGGTTCAGGTTGCACAGCGGCTTACTGGGGAAAGGTGAAATTGACCGAAAATGGTCAGGTCCAGGTTTTATCGTGTTGTAAACTATTGTCTGGAGGTAAGAGAAAAGAAACCTGGATGGTAAGGTTGTGAGAAGGAACCTGGATAGTAGGGTTACTTCGAAGTGAAAGCCAGGATAGTAGGGCTGTGAGAAGTAACCTGGGTCGTAGGGTTACTTCGATATGAAAGCTTGGATAGTAGGGTTGTGAGAAGGAACCTGGATAGTAGGTTACATAGAAATGAAAGCCCTGGATAGTAGGGCTTATGGGAAGGAACCTGGGTAAGGTTTCTTCGTGAGGAGTTTGGTTAAAACTGCATCTGAACTGAGAAGGGAACCTAGGTAAGGCTGCTTCAGGATAAGTCTGAGTGAAACTTCAAAAGGAACCTGGGTAAGGTTGCTCGTGATGAGTCTGTGTAGGGATTTAGGAGGAACCTGGGTAAGGTTACTTCGGGATAAGTCAGTGTAAAACTTTGGCAGGAACCTGGGCAAGGTTAATTTCGGATAAGTTTGTGTAAAACTTCAAGAGGAACCTGGGTAAGGATACTTTGTGATAAGTTCGTGTAAAACTTCAGAAGGAACATGGGTAAGGTTACTTTGGGATAAGTTCGTATAAAACTACAGGAGGAACCTGGGTAAGGTTACTTTGTGATAAGTTCATGTAAAACTTCAGAAGGAACCTAGGTAAGGTTACTTTGGGATAAGTTCGTGTAAAACTTCAGGAGGAACCTGGGTAAGGTTACTTTGTGATAAGTTCTTGTAAAACTTTATTTTGAAATGTATGAGAAAGGATCCATGTAAGATTGCTTCGTGACAAACCGGTGTAAAGCTGCATTTGGTCCCGCATATAATTACTCTGTTTAGTTTCAAGAGCTAATCTTGAATCTGCTGGAAGTTGTTGATGATAACCATCTTTTCTGATAAGGTACATGATTAATTGTATATGATGGATGAAATTCATTGTATGATGACGTTCTCAAAATAAATGGAATTATGTTGTGTGCAATATGTATGCGCATGTCATGATGTGTGAACATGAAATGCTATTGTGGCACGTCGGAATTTGGGAAAATAAATCCCTGACTGCTGTTGGAGAGTACTGGAAATTTCATTCCTAATTGTTGTAGAAAAAGTGGTTCTTCTACTTCCGCTGGGAATGGTAAACGGAGATGACTATGCCAGAGATTTGCTCCTTGTTTACAGCTACTCTGCCGAGGGAGAGACTCTGTTTGAGAATAACTCTGCGGGAGAATAACTCTGTTAGGGATGAGCTTCTGCATTAAGAGAAATAAACTCTGATCGAGAGAAAACTATATGAACCGCTTGCGATTACAAAATTTGGCTGGGGAATATAGACGTCTGCTCTCCGAAAGAGCTTGGCTGGGGAAAGTAACTCCTGTTTGGGGAAGCAAAGATCAAAACTTTGGTTGCCTCTACTCTAGGGAGTGTAGATGTCACTGGGACGTATGCTAAGGACATAGCGGTGACTTCGCATCAAGACGTTTATGTCCCTGTACCTGTTGGGAAAGTACCTACAAAGGCTTGGTGGATGCTGATCAGGATGATAAGTCTTCTACTGATAAACAAATGACAAGATGACGGGACATAGTCGTACACTTCAAATCCCTAACTTTTGCCTGGACCGCCCTTTCGGGTTTTCAGTCCACCAGGATACCCTTTTTTGCTCAAGCCGCCTTTTCAGGTTTTCGGCTTGCCGGGTGTACATATTTTTTTAGTTTTTATCCCTAAATTTTGCCCGACCCCTTTTGGTTCACCGGGATGCCCTTACTTTTGCCTAGGTGTGTCAACCTAGCGGGTCTTTATTCATGCGTAGTATTTTCCGACTATGTCCATGTTCACCGGGTACGGAGAATTGTCACTTTCCATAGTAGTAAGTGTTGCCACACTACCAGAAGAGGTTTGTTTGATTGTACATGATTTTTTGCTGGAATTCATACCCAATGCCCCAAGTGATTCAGATGGAGATCTTCCTCTGGCTATTTGGCATCTTTGAGAGATTCCTTGAATCTTGACTTGACTGCCCCAGATGATGGACAATGATCATGCCGTGCCCCTTGGTTGGAAGTGTTTTTCCACTTGAGGTGATCCTTTTAATTAAGAAGGTTTTTGTTCACTAGATATTCGTCATGCGAATTTCTCTGCTGTTGAACAAATAGTCATATGCACACAATGTTATTTTAAGAATGCAAAGCTTATGCCTGTCTTGAAGTTTGAAAATTCATTTTTTAGTAAAACAAACAAATTTCGTAAAAGTGTGATGTCAACTCAGGATTTATAGCAAACCTTATAGGAGTCAGGATACCTTTTATAACAGTATGCTTTCTGTTGTACCCCAAAATTTGCCCTCCAATCCTTCAGGAATTCATCCTGAACTCTCAGGTTTTTCTCTTAAATAAAGCCAAGCCCTTCATTATCATTCCTTTCCAAGCAAACAATTTACAAGAGAAAAATGGTCATTTACAAGCTCTACAAGCAAAGCTTTTACCTTGAAAAAGTTAAATTCTAAATACTTGGAATTTTTCTCTAAAAAGAAAGGGGGGTGTTTGAGAGAAGTGGAATTTCAGAACTTCTAAACCAACCTCCAGACCGAAACGGTCAGAAGCTGCAAACTTGGCTCAGCACATAACATTCAGTCAGAACATGGCTCTTTAAGCAGTTACACCAGCTCAGTCAGAGATTGTAAACGTGGTTCAGCACGTGATCTTCAGTCAGAACATGGCTTTTTCAGCAGCTACGCAAAAGTTGAGCCAAAGTTTGCTAGAGAAAGCAATAAAGCCTGAAACTCCTTCAGAACGCACTAGGATCAGAAGACAATGAGATCAGCAAACTGGGTAAAGTACTGAAGCAGGATCACTACGTCCAGAGTCTGTAAAGATAGATCAAAGGAGCATACTGGAAAATTCTCAGAGCTTGCTGAGACAGCAAGAAGCCAAGGCCAGAGCTTGGTTTATGTTGTTTTTAGTAAAACAGAACTGCTGGCTCAGGTTTTAGGTAATGATGCAAAATCCCCTATTACAAGATTTTTGATGTTAATAAATCTCATCACCATTTAATGCTCATTAATGCTCACAACCACTCCTGAACATTCATCCAAGGGGTCTCTCCATGTGTGGCTTGTTAAACACCTTTGTGCAGGTTTAGGCGTGGGTCTATGCGGCACTTTTCGCCTATAGGGGTCACTTCTCCTGAATCCCTGCCTATTGTTCCAGCCTAGGCTAAAAAGCTGTCCATCATCACAACTTTTCATGAGCTTCCTTCAAAAACAAGTTAACCTCTACTGCATAATATTGGCGCCCTTTAACGTTCAAAAATCAACAAAGCCTTACCTATAAATAAGACACCATTGTCCATCACAAAAGGGGGGGAGAACGTGAGAAAACATCCATAAAAAATTGCTAGAGAAGAAACAAAAAACTCTAGTAAAGAAAAAAGAAACCTTGTGAATCTCTGTCAAAAAATCCCTGGTATTTTCACAAACTTTGAACTTCCTACCTCCAAACTTCATTAATACCCAGTCTGCTTTGTGACCAAAGAAACCCCATACAGTTTCTGACCATACATACACATACCTTCTCCATCCACCCATTCTAAAAAGAACCTGTCTAGAACACCATCAGAGCTAAAGCTAGCTCCAACTCACAAATTTTCTTCCAACATCCAGGTAGGCACCTCCTGACTCTCATCATGCTGCTAAGCATCATCAGCTTTGCATGCTCAATAAACACAATGTAAACATCATGTTGCTGAAGGAAAATTGCGATCAAAAGCGCAGCGAAATTTAAAATTTTCCTTTAGCAATCCTTACGAATGAACATGGTCAGTGATAGAAATATTTACCTCTTGTGGCGATTCATACCTTTGATGTTGTGATCACGAGTGTTGATGAAGAACAATGCCTCTACTCAGTCCACATGAACAGATCGCTTCCGGTCACAGTGCTAGCTGATCACGAACGGAAACCTTGAGTGAGAGAGAGAATCAAAAACGAAATTGCATCAAGTGAAATTGCTTCATCACAAGGGATCTATTTATAGAATCACTTGTGTGGGCTTCAAGGTAAAAGCCCAATTAAGGCTATAAGCTAAAAGCCCAATTAAGCTTATGGACATCATACCTTATGATGTACCATATATCACTTATCCACGTGGTACCTTACCACTTTCCGTATTACACTTAAGTGCACCGTATCTTACGGTGTTCCTTATTTATTCTATCTCTCATCAACCTGTCCTTATGTGTGTGACCCTGTAGGTTTTCGCGACGTTGGCAATTATATTAAATCACACATTTAATATAATAAACAGTGAGCGATATCTAGCAACACATCACTGTTACCCAAGTCACGAAAATGTCATGTGATCTGACCAAACCTTTTCCGTGATAATATTTGTGTTGTACAATTACCCTTTTGCCCTCATGTCTATATTGAACACAAGGCATACACTGTGTCACCCTTGTCCAGTTCAATATTGGGCCCTTAGACATTTATCCTGTTATGCAGGATGAGCAAATTCCATCTAGGTCACTCATGTCCCTTAGCATGCTTTGTGAAGTACCCATCAACCGTCTTTATAGTCATCCAGTTACAGATGACGTTTGATCAACAATAAAGTACTTGACTCTACATCTAGGGTCCATAGTGGTTTCAGGTCGAAGGGTGGTATACACCATTATCATCATGAGAATAACTTATGACACTTTGCATAACATTCTATGTAGTATTCTCATAGCGGGTCAATCCAGTAAAAATATTACTCCTAATATTCATACCTATGTCAAGACTTGATAACTCCTTATCTATGATCCATGAGATGTGATCATCAATCTATCTTCATAATAATATTAATGCTTTAATGTTATCCCACTTCACATTAAAGCTTGACTACGGATACTTTAAGAATAGTGTCTTATGTTTAATAGGATCTCATGATTAAGTCACACTTAACATTTCATTAAACAAATAAACCATTCTAGGGACTTTATTATTTTGGAAAGCAAACATAATAAAGAAATTCCTTTTATTATTAATAAATAATTCGATACAAGTACCAAAAGTATTGGTCTCTAGGGCTTACACCAACAATCTCCCACTAGCACTAGAGCCAATCAGGCATACCCCTAATACCCATAGATCTAGTATGTCCATCATGCTTCAGCTGCGCAAGAGGCTTTGTTAATGGGTCAGCAACATTGTCAAGTGTAGGTACTCTGCATATTTTCACATCTCCCCGATCGATTATCTCTCAAATGAGATGATAACGCCTAAGTATGTGTTTGGATCGTTGGTGAGATCTAGGCTCCTTAGCTTGTGCGATAGCACCATTGTTATCACAATAGAGATCAATGGGATCCACAATGCTATGGACTATGCCAAGTTCACTAATGAACTTCTTGATCCAAACAGCTTCCTTTGCTGCAGTTGAGGCAGTAATATACTCAGCCTCGGTTGTAGAATCAGCAACTGTATCTTGCTTTGAACTTTTCCAGCTCACATCGCCACCATTTAAACAAAACACATAACCAGATTGCGATCTAAAGTCATCCTTATCTGTCTGGAAGCTAGCATCGGTGTATCCAATTACAGCAAGCTCTTCCTGACCTCCATATATCAAGAATGAGTCCTTAGTCCTTCTCAAGTACTTAAGGATATTCTTGACAGCTACCCAATGAGCATCACCGGGATTAGACTGGTACCTACTCGTTGCACTTAAAGAATACGAGACATCTGGTCGAGTACATAGCATGGCATACATGATAGATCCTATTGCAGATGCATATGGAATCTTATCCATGCGATCCCTTTCTTCCTTACTTGAAGGGGATTGTGTTTTTGACAGACACATGCCATGTTGCATAGGTATGAATCCTTTCTTGGAATCATGCATATTAAAGTGTCTCAACACTTTTTCTATGTATGTACTCTGACTTAGGCCAAGCAGTTTTTGTGACCTATCTCTATAGATCCTGATTCCTAATATATAGGCTGCTTCACCTAGGTCCTTCATTGAAAAGCATTTACCTAACCAAGTCTTCACTTGTTGCAAGGTAGGGACATCGTTTCCAATGAGTAATATGTCATCTACATATAATACCAGGAATAAGATCATGCTCCCACTAACCTTCTTGTAGACACAAGGCTCATCTTCATTCTTGATGAATCCATATTGTTTTACCGTTTCATCAAAACGAAGATTCTAGCTTCTGGAAGCTTGCTTCAATCCATAAATTGATCGATGTAACTTACATATCTTTTGGGCTTCTTCTGGTATGTCAAATCCTTCAGGTTGTGTCATGTACACACCCTCAAGAAGATTCCCATTAAGGAAAGCAGTTTTGACATCCATCTACCATATTTCATAATCATGATATGCAGCGATAGCAAGTAAAATCCGAACAGATTTAAGCATTGCAACTGGTGAAAAGGTTTCATCATAGTCAACCCCATGAATTTGTTTATAGCCTTTTGCAACCAGTCTTGCCTTATAGGTATATACCTTACCATCCATGTCAGTCTTCTTTTTGAAGACCCACTTGCATCCTATAGGGTTAACTCCTATAGGAGGCTCTACCAAGGTCCAAACCTGGTTTGTGTACATGGAATCCATTTCAGATTTCATGGCTTCTAGCCACTTCTCGGACTCAGGACCAGTTATGGCCTCTTGGTAGGTCACAGGCTCATCTTGATCCATGAGTAATACATCACCCTGATCACTTATGAGATATCCATATCTCTCAGGTTGCTGACGTATCCTGCTTGACCTACGCTGGTCTTGTTCTACTTGAGCAGGTTGCTCTTCCACAACTACTTGTGTTTCCTGCTCTAATTCCTCCATAGGTGTATCAATGCTTTGTGGTTCTTGAATTTCTTCAAGCTCTATTTTCCTCCCACTGATTCTTTTGGAAATAAAATCCTTTTCCAGAAAAACTCCAGTTCGAGTGACAAACACTTTGCCCTCAGAAGGATTGTAGAAGTAATACCCTCTTGTTTCTTTAGGATACCCCACAAATAAGCATTTGTCAGATTTGGGCTCAAGCTTAGTTGAAATTTGTCATTTCACATAAACTTCGCAACCCCAAATCTTCATGTAAGACATATGTGGTTTCTTACCACTCCATGTCTCATATGGTGTCTTCTCAACCTTTTTGGATGGAACCCGGTTAAGTGTGTAAGCTGCAGTCAATAGTGCATGTCCCCAAAAGGAATTTGGAAGATCGGCGTGACTCATCATGGATCTGACCATGTCTAACAGGGTTCGATTTCTTCTCTCAGATACACCATTCCATTGTGGTGTTCCGGGAGGAGTAAGTTGGGATAAAATCCCATATTCCTTTAGATGGTCATCAAACTCTAGGCTTAAATATTCACCGCCTCGATCTGATCGAAGAACTTTAATATTCTTACCTAGTTGGTTTTGTACTTCATTCTTGAATTCCTTGAATTTTTCAAAGGTTTCAGATTTGTGTTTCATTAAATACACATAACCACATCTACTGAAATCATCAGTAAATGTGATGAAGTATTGAAAACCTCCTCTGGCTGGTATGTTCAGTGGTCCACATACATCAGTATGTATGAGGGCCAAAAGATCATTAGCCCTTTCACCTTTTCCCGTGAATGGGGACTTTGTCATCTTTCCAATTAAACAAGATATGTATGTCTCATATGATTCATAATCAAAAGAGTCCAAGAGTCCATCTTTATGGAGTTTGGAAATGCGTTTCTCATTTATGTGGCCTAAGCGACAGTGCCAAAGGTAGCTTGGATTTAACTCATTAGGTTTAATCCGTTTAGTATTAATGTTATAAATTGGCATTTCAAGATCAAGGACATATAGTCCATTGTTCATTTGTGCAGAAGCATAGAATATATCATTCAAATAAATAGAGCAACAATTATTCTTTATTATTAATGAAAAACCAAACTTTTCCAAACAAGAAACGGAAATAATATTCCTACTAATTGCAGGTACATAATAACAGTTCTCTAACTGAATTATTAAACCACTAGGTAAAGTCAAAACATAAGTTCCTACGGCTAAAGCAGCAACCTTTGCTCCATTTCCAACTCGTAGGTCAACTTCACCTTTTACCAAATCTCTACTCCTTTTTAGCCCCTGCACATTAGTACAAATGTGAGAACCGCATCCAGTATCTAATACCCATGATGCAGAAGTAGATAAATTAATTTCAATAACAAAAATACCTGAATTTGAAGTCCCTACTCCATTGTTCATATCTTCCAGGTACTTTGGGCAGTTTCTCTTCCAATGTCCGGTCTTACCGCAATGGAAGCAAGTGCCCTCCTTTGCTATGCCTCCACTAGGCTTCAAAGCAGGAACAATAGGTTTAGGCTTGGCAACTTCCTTGCCTTTCCCTTTACCAACCTGCTTGGTAGGCCTCTTGTTCAGCTTCTTTCCATTACTGACCATCAGAATGGACTTCCCTTTTGTCTTCATATTCTGCTCAGCAGTTTTCAACATGCTTAGCAATTATGGAAGACTCTTATCCATGTCATTCATGTTGAAATTCATGACAAACTGATTAAAGCTATCTGGAAACAATTGCAAGATAAAATCAGTTGCAAGTTCGTTTTCAAGCGGAAACCCTAACCTTTCAAGGTTCTCCACATACCCAATCATTTTGAGTACATCGGGACCTACAGGGTTTCCCTCAGATAACTTGCTGTTAAAAAAGGCCTTTGAAACCTGAAACCTCTCATTTCTTGCCTGCTCTTGATAGAGGATTTTCAGATGTCCGATCATATCGAATGCTGACATGTTCTTGTGTTGCTTTTGCAACTCCGAGTTCATAGTAGCTAGCATGAGACAAGCGGCTTCGTTAGCATCATCAAAATGCTTTTTATAAGCATCTCTTTCTGCCTTAGGTGCCGAACTAGGTGGTTCCTCTTCAGGAACAGGTGTCTCCAAGACATACAACTTCTTATCGTGCTTGAGGACAATCCTCAGATTTCGGTGCCAATCCAGGAAATTTGTCCCAGACAATTTTTCCTTATCTAGGATTGATCGCAAAATATGGTTGTTTGTTGTCATGGTAATCTACAAAAAAAATGAAAATATAAGTATTATTAAAACAACATATTTAATTAGGCCTTTAATCAAATATGCTCCAACTATTTTACTCAAACCAAATGACCCTCATCATTTGATTCAGAAAATCCCGTTGGAAGACTTTCTAGTGGGTCGAGATCCATATTTCACTTTGTTCTAAGTCAGCGTTAGGCTGATTACACAAAACTAGGTTATTTAGGTAGGAACTCCTTCCAATTGTATCTCATACAACTCTCGAATATTTTCAGTTGGGTGAATAACTCCTTATTCTAATTCATCATATGAATCATTCCCAACTCTTGCTTCTAAACATGTATAATCTTATTATAATGTGTTTAGTTAAGTTTGACCCATTGTTTTAGCAGTTGGATATTTCAATTATCCCATCGCACCTTACTAATATAGAACATGCACCTCGCGTAGGCGAAACCTACATTGTTCGATACTAGTCTTGATGAGTGCTAAAAACTTGGAAAGCATGAACTTAATATTTAACTTGAGGGATTTTGTTATTAGTTTGATCTCACCGGCTTAACATGTAATTCGTCTCTCTCATGCATCAACATACAAACACATGCATCAATATACATAAAAGGATACAGTTATGGCCCCTAGCGCAATTGTTCTCCCAAGCCAATGAGAGAACCTAATCTAACCTAATAACGATCTAAACTTCTCCAAGCAAGATCTCCAAGGTTATCCTCCTTTGATATTGTATTCTTCTCTTTCTTCATAACATTACATTACATAAAAGAAACTCGTTTTACATACGAGGGAGTGAGATGAGAAAAGAAGTTACATCAAGAATTTTAGAGAGACGCACGACACACAGGCCATATTTTACAATCCCAAAACAAAATAAAGGAAAAAACTAAGGCCATAACTGATCACCACAAGACAATAATAATAAACACACTTTTATTATTAGTTTAAATTTTGTTAATTAAAAAAAGGCAAATTAAATTTCGACGATTGATCACACTATGCAGAGTTAATGAACAATTCATTTGAAATCGGCGTCATTTTCGCACAACTCTTGTGCATTCACAACCCTAATCGCATAACTCTGCAACAACACAACCCTTGTGCCGTCATGAACCCTAATGCAACAGTTTCATGCTGTCAAACACATTTCGATTGATAATTCAGTATGATTAATCACATGCCATTGCTTCACCATACTAATGTCGGATTCCGAAGCATATGAACAGTGATCAGTCAAAGGAATAACAATCATCAAGTGTTTGAATGAACGAAACAGAAACAATATATCCCATATACCATCGTTGCATCAGATTTACTTATATCATATATAAAAGTGATCGATCTTATTTGTGTAACCTATGGACGATCGATGTATCGCTGCTTCACCATACTAATGTCGGATTCCGAAGCATAGTCAACATCAATCATCCAAATCGTACACAACAGATGCCAAATTTAATTACTCGTTTATTATTCAATTCATTCTGGTTTTAATCGAATCAAAACAGAAAATATAGAACATAAACAACTATCAGATCCATGGTTTCGTAAGTGGCTCTGATACCACTGAAGGAAAATTGCGATCAAAAGCGCAGCGGAATTTAAAATTTTCCTTTAGCGATCCTTACGAATGAACATGGTCAGTGATAGAAATATTTACCTCTTGTGGCGATTCAGACCTTTGATGTTGTGATCACGAGCGTTGGTGAAGAACAACGCCTCTACTCAGTCCACACGAACAGATCGCTTCCGGTCACAGTGCTAACTGATCACGAACGGAAACCTTGAGTGAGAGAGAGAATCAAAAATGAAATTGCATCAAGTGAAATTGCTTCATCACAAGGGATCTATTTATAGAATCACTCGTGTGGGCTTCAAGCTAAAAGCCCAATTAAGGCTATAAGCTAAAAGCCCAATTAAGCTTATGGACATCATACCTTATGATGTACCATATATCACTTATCCACGTGGTACCTTACCACTTTCCGTATTACACTTAAGTGCACCGTATCTTACGGTGTTCCTTATTTATTCTATCTCTCATCAACCTGTCCTTATGTGTGTGACCCTGTAGGTTTTCGCGATGTTGGCAATTATATTAAATCACATATTTAATATAATAAACAGTGAGCGGTATCTAGCAACACATCACTGTTACCCAAGTCACGAAAATGTCATGTGATCTGACCAAACCTTTTCCGTGATAATATTTGTGTTGTACAATTACCCTTTTGCCCTCATGTCTATATTGAACACAAGGCATACACTGTGTCACCCTTGTCCAGTTCAATATTGGGCCCTTAGACATTTATCCTGTTATGCAGGATGAGCAAATTCCATCTAGGTCACTCATGTCCCTTAGCATGCTTTGTGAAGTACCCATCAACCGTCTTTATAGTCATCCAGTTACGGATGACGTTTGATCAGCAATAAAGTACTTGACTCTACATCTAGGGTCCATAGTGGTTTCAGGTCGAAGGGTGGTATACACCATTATCATCATGAGAATAACTTATGACACTTTGCATAATATTCTATGTAGTATTCTCATAGCGGGTCAATCCAGTATAAATATTACTCCTAATATTCATACCTATGTCAAGACTTGATAACTCCTTATCTATGATCCATGATGTGTGATCATAAATCTATCTTCATAATAATCTTAATGCTTTAATTTTATCCCACTTCACATTAAAGCTTGACTACGGATACTTTAAGAATAGTGTCTTATGTTTAATGGGATCTCATGATTAAGTCACACTTAACATTTCATTAAACAAATAAACCATTCTAGGGACTTTATTATTTTGGAAAGCAAACATAATAAAGAAATGCCTTTTATTATTAATAAATAATTCGATACAAGTACCAAAAGTATTGGCCTCTAGGGCTTACACCAACAGTTGCTACTGTATACGTTCTGAGGATTTTCATACCTCTGAATGTTTAAGTAGGGAGTGAATTAGTGTAGAACCTACATGTGGCTTTGTTGGTTCTATCCTCTGAAACACTTTGACACCTGCTGAGACTGTCCTAGACATGCCTTCTATTTTGTGGAAAACTAATAAAATTGCAGATGTTCTGGCTAGCACAGGGAGAAGCCAAGTTCTGATTTTGACGTTAGCACATCTGAAGCCTGTTTTGTTGTCAATAATATCAGAACTTCTGAAAGTTATTATATTTCTAGCAGGGTCAGAACTTCTGACTTCCCCACTAACAAACTTTTGCCTTACAGCGCATGGGGGTCAGAACTTTTGACCTTCCCACTAACAGGTTTCTGTTTTGCAGGTGCCAGAGTCAGAAGTTCTAACTCATACATTTTCACCAAAAGGTTGATAATCTTGCAGCAGGCCTGGGTCAGAACTCCTGACTTCCTCTTAGCAGCGCGCTAGCCCTCTCTCTCTTTCCCTTTATCTTCCCTTTTTTTATATTTTATTTTCTTATCTATTTTTCTCGTTGAACCACCCCCATGTACAAATGTGTATCCCTATCCCCCAAATGCTGTAATAGCGTAGGATTTTACATTTTCGCATTTTATTTCTTTTAAATGTAAATGCTAGTAATTAGGATATGCATGGCAAGATAAAATCAATGAAATAGAAAATCCTAATTCAAGATAAACTATTGCATGCAATAAAACACACTTGCACACAAACACCTCTAGGGTTATAATCCACTTGTTGCCTAAACAAAATGATCAAGTCCCTCAAGAAAATTGCCAAAAATACTTGACACAATTGCTATCATGGTCTATACGATGACCCGCGTCTGTCCCGTTTAACATCCTAACACAAGGTTGTTCACCAAATACAATGGTGAAATAACACTGTCAAAAGGGTTAAAAATATAAGAAAGATCTTTGAGTAGAATAGGGTAGACAACTCTTAGTTACTTGATCAAAAGCTTGCAAAAACATCCTTGCTATTTTCAAACACACTTCACAACATAATTTCAAATCAAACTTTCAAACATTGAAAAACTTTTCAAAAGACAAAAACACCTTTGTATACATTCAAACAAGAATCATTACAAAGGTTTCCACAACGATGGCCTCTTTTCAAAAGCATTTTCAAAAACCACACACAAAGCACCATTTCAAACAATTGAAAAGCAAACGCAAGTGATCAAAAACTAAGAGCCCATGGAAAACCATGGATGAAAAGGGTGCTAATACCTTCCATTTTCATAATCTACTCCCCGAACCCAAGAAAACATCTCAAATGTCTTTCCTGTGCTTTTTGACCTTTCCTTAGGATAAAATAAAAAGTCGGTGGCGACTCTTGCTAAACCGAAACATTTTGCGAACACAAACGCAAAACCTCAAGTCAGTTCTCCCATCGTATCACAGAACTGGCGACTCTGCTGGGGATATTTGAAAGTGGAGTAACCTTAGGGCTTAGATCACCTTTGCATGCTTATCTTAATTACTTTGATTGCTTTACATTTGGTTCTCTTGTTTGGGCTTAAAATCCTCTACCCGGATTTGGGAAACATTCATAGGTAAATAACAATACATTGTGGAAACTGTGTGGGGTATACCAACATGGTTGAAGCAATATCTATATTAGTGCGACATATTTGTGAGTACCGGTAGCCTTTGAGTTAATCAAAGAGAATACGGGGCCGCTGAGTGATGTCATGAAGCACTAATTAACTCTTAGAACCTTACTTAACCATCTTGGCCTTATTAGGGGTAGTGAGATGACCGGCTTTGGTGTAGTCCGAAGTTGGTAGATACTCGATACTACACTCATTGAGGGTTGTTTTCTTGGAATATTTTGGTCGCCAGTTAAGTGGCTAAACCAAAATAATGAACACAGAAAATAATCCAGTGATATTGAGCTCCTTAGAACCCGGTTACTATTTCTAGGGCAGGTTGAGCCAACTAACTTCAAGAGGGTACTTACCTATGAACCCCATGCAAGCCTAAACCTAAGGACTTGTCTGCTTTGTGTGAATGTGATTATCTGTATATACACTTGCTTACTTTTGCATACTTGTACATAACATCATAACATCATACCATAGCATTTTCAATAACCATTTCAAGGATCTCGAGGGTCTTTGATGCAGGGTCACGTTGAGCCAGACGTCTATCAAAAGGCAAGAGAATTCATATTCCTCTAAACAAACACCGTCAAAGATCAAGTACAACAACTTGAATCGAGGTCTATGACCCACTTGACATGGTGAGCTTGATTCTCGTGGAAAGACATCCACCGATACAAAGTTCTCCAATCAAAGATGTTGATCGAAGTTCAACCTCTAACATTTTCTTAAGTTTACCCCGCGAGATCCTTGAAAACATGCATCCACATATCATGCATCGTATCATGACAGGTTTTCCTTTTCAGGTCTCCTTATTCTCCTACTGTTTATTTCAGTAGAGATGGCTCTAGAGAGGACTGTCAAAGAGATTAAGGCTCAAAACGCTCAACTTCAAGAAATGTTCTTGAACCTGTCCCAGGGGCAAGAAGAAGTGAAAGCTCTCCTCACAAGGGTGTAACACCCCTTCTAAATAACCCGTGAATATATTAATTAAATCAGAGTAACATGGAAAACAGGGATGTCACAATTCAGGATAAATATAAAAACCTCAAATCTACAGTTATCATGCTTTACTGAAGGAATTATTAATATAAATATTTAAATCAATATCATGTTCTACACAGCGGAAATGTCTCAAAACCGGAATAACTTCACTTCATAAGTATTCCCAATATAAATTAAACTATAGAGTATAAAATAAAACTCATCATTCAAACGTTCCCCCCAGTGTTACAACCTATCAGAGCATGACACTGACACGCGGACTTAAAGTAACATAGATCTAGAGCCATCCTCACCAACTCATGAGCTGCTAACTTTAATCTGAAATCATTAAAGTAAGGGTGAGATTTCTCATAATTAACATGCATTATAAGCTTCTCAATCAACATTATATCACAAGCATATTATTTCACCCATTTTAGCATAAATCCAGATTCAACACACAGTTTCAATCATACAAGTCATATTGCACAAATCAATAATCAACCAAAGAATTGTAACACTGGAAGACATCCTAACATGTTACAATTCCATGCAAACAAAAATGCAGACCCAATGCATGTGGTACCAATCACGTGACCAAGTCACCCAACACTGATCCATCATCAACTGGATACAACAACCATCGATTCGTCCATAAACACTCGGACACGAATCCAACTGATCCATCATCAACCAGATACAGCAACCATCGATTCGTCCATAAACACCAGACACAAATCCAGCCTAACCACCCATCATCACCCGAGTATCGGTTAACGGCAATACAAGTCAAATTCCACACAATGGGAATTAACTTCACCAAAACAATGCATATGCATGCACATCACCAGCATGCAACATCAAATCAGTCTATGAAATACCTTAATTTATCATAACTGAACCAAAACCAAAAGAAACATGATATCATTATCTATCATACACACATCAAACAGCATAACATGCACTTCATCCACAAGGACCTGATACAATCAATTATCATGGATACACCATTGCATAAACACCAAATAAGCACATAATAACAAACCGCATAATCGAAAAGTCAACATCAAATCAACGGAATATAATCACAACATAATTCCAAATAATTCCAAACCAATATATCACATGATCACATCTCAATCATAATGAATAGTAGGCACAACACATAAGTATCAGTTCTCATTCACCAAATCAGAATAATTTACAAACAATTCTACACCATTCTCAAAATACCAAAGTTTACAAAAATCGGGAATTCGAATCTTTTTAAAATAATTTTCATAAAATAATATTTTTCTTATTTTATAAGATATAATTTTAAATTTAAGAAATACTTCCGAAAACGGCACTCAAATCGGACTTACAGTTTGAAAGTTATGAATTTTCAAAGTTTAATATTTTTCAAAAAGTTACGTTTCTGGAAAATGTACTGGAACCCGGTTCCTACCTATACAGGAACCGGTTCCTGCGACCAATTTTGCCAGTTTTTGTACGTTTACACAGTGGAACCCGGTTCCTCCCCACTGAGAGCCGGTTCCCACGACCTGTAGAGTCAAAATCTGCTATTTTGACAGCATTATTCATTCCAATCCCATCCAATTCATACCCATACGAATTATAACATTTGGAACACCAAAATGCAACCAATACACATCAATACAACATCATAAATCATGTTTCCATCATTCCTATTAATTATTCATCACATTAATGGTTCCAATTCCTATACTCTGACACAATTAGGGATAATCCCACAAACCTAGAATTCCAAAATCGAGATTTCTAACATGCTTAATCAATTCTATTGATCTCAAAATCTATAAGGCATATTAAATAATTGAAATCACCCCTTACCTCGCGATGATCCTTCGAATTCACGGCGTTTGGATTTTTCCTCTCTTCTCTTCTCTTCTCCAATTTCACGTACAATGACTTTCTCCCAATAACCTTCTTTTTCTTTTCCTTTTATTATTCTTCTTTTTATTTCCTTTTATTATTTTCCAAATAATAGAAATAAATTTAGTAATTATTTAGTAGAGCTTTTTACTTCACACACCTCCAATTCAACCTTACACCCCTCGGTCTTCCTTTTTAATTCCATGATTAATTCATCCATTTAATCCAAAATATTATTAATTAAGCCTTTAATTAATTTAATAATTAAATTCCTAATTATTTAACACTTGAATTAATTTGGGGTGTCACAACTCTCCCCAACTAAAAGAGTTTTCATCCTCGAAAACATACCTTAGACGAACAATTCGGGATACGAGTCCTTCATCTGGCTCTCCAGCTCCCAAGTGACATTTCCATCTGCTGGTCCTCCCCAAGCCACTCTTACCAACGCGATCTCCTTGCCTCGCAACTGTTTCAACTTCCGATCCTCAATTCTCGCAGGTACCGCTTCCACAGTCAAATTCTCTCGTACCTGTATATCGTCTACCCGAATCTCATGAGACGGATCAACAATGTACTTCCTCAACTGAGATACATGAAAAAAATCATGCAAATTTGCAAGTGATGGCGGCAAAGCAATCTGATAAGAAACTTTCCCAACTCTCTTGGTAATCTGAAACGGACCAATAAAACGTGGAGTCAACTTCTTTGACTTCAAAGCTCGACCAATACCAGTCATCGGAGTAACTCGCATAAAAACATGTTTTCCTTCGCTAAACTCAAGATCTTTCCTCCTCTTATCGTGATAACTTTTCTGACGACTCTAAGAAGTCCTCATCTTCTCCTGAATCATCTTAATCTTTTCCGAAGTCTGTTGGACAATTTCCGGTCCAATCACAGCACTCTCTCCAGATTCAAACCAACACAACGGTGTCCAACACCTCCTACAATATAATGCCTCAAACGGAGCCATACCAATGCTCGAATGAAAACTATTGTTGTACGTAAACTCAATCAATGGTAGATAACTATCCCAAGCTCCACCTTTCTCCAACACACAAGCTCTTAACAAATCTTCCAACGACTGAATCGTTCTCTCCGTCTGACCATCTGTCTGTGGATGATAAGCGGAACTCAAACGCAACTTAGTACCCAAAGCTTCTTGCAATCTCGTCTAGAATTTAAATGTAAACCTCGGATCTCGATCCGACACAATACTAGAAGGAATACCGTGCAAACTCACAATCTTCTCAACATACAATTCTGCCAACCTTTCCATCGGATAATCCATTCTTATCGGAATAAAGTGAGCAGATTTCGTCAACCGATCAACAATAACCCAGATAGAATCACAATTCTTCGATGTCCTTGGCAAACCAGATACAAAATCCATAGAGATTCCATCCCATTTCCATTCCGGAACAAACAACGGTTCCATCAATCCTGACTATTTCTGATGCTCAATCTTCGACTTCTGACAAACCAAACAAGCATACACAAACTCAGCAATTTCCTTTTTCATTCCCGGCCACCAAAACAATTTCTTCAAATCATGGTACATTTTAGTAGCACCAGGATGAATACTCAATCCACTACGATGTCCTTCTTCCAAAATACTCTTCCTAATCTCTGCAACATCCGGAACACACACCCTATTACCAAATCTCATAACACCATTCTCATCAATCCGGAACTCGCCTCCTTGACCTTGGTTGATCAATGTCAATTTATCAACTAACCCAACATCAGACTTCTGTCCATTCCGAATTTCTTCCAGAATACCACTAGTCAGTTTCAACATACCCAATTTCACACTATTCGGAGTAGTTTCACATACCAAACTTAAATCTCTGAACTGCTTAACCAAATCTAACTCACGGACCATTAACATCGACATATGCAAGGACTTCCTACTCAAGGCATCCGCAACAACGTTTGCCTTACCAGGATGGTAATTCAAACCGAAATCATAATCCTTTAGAAATTCTAACCATCTCCTCTGCCTCATATTCAACTCTTTCTGATCAAAGAGATACCTTAGACTTTTGTGATCACTGAACACCTCAAACCGAGAACCATATAAATAATGCCTCCACAACTTCAAAACAAATACAACAGCTGCCAACTCCAAATCATGAGTCGGATAATTCCTTTCATGTACTTTCAATTGTCTCGAAGCATAAGCCACCACCTGCTTATCTTGCATCAACACACCACCTAATCCCATTAATGATGTGTCACAATACACAACAAAAGACTTAGTCGGATTTGGAAAAATCAAGATCGGAGCACTTGTCAACCTCCTCTTCAGCTCTTGAAATCCTTTCTCACATTCAACATCCCAAACAAACATCTGACCCTTCCTGGTCAACTTAGTCAACGGTAACGCTAATTTGGAAAATCCTTCTATAAACTTCCTGTAATAACCTGCAAGACCCAGAAAACTACGGATCTCAGAAGCATTCTTCGACGCTTCCCACTGAGATATTGCTTCTACCTTCGTAGGATCCACAACAATTCCATTCTTGGAAATCACATGGCCAAGAAAACTTACTTCACTTAACCAGAATTCACACTTGGACAACTTCGCATAAAGCTTCTTCTCTTTCAACAATTCCAACACAACTCTGAGATGTTCTGCATGCTCTTCATCGCTCTTCGAATAAATTAGAATATCATCAATGAACACCACCACAAACTTATCAAGACACGGATGAAATATCCTGTTCATATACTCCATGAAAACACCAGGTGCATTAGTAACTCCAAACGGCATAACAGAATACTCGTAATGTCCATACCTCGTTCTAAATGCAGTTTTCTGAATATCTTCCGACTTCACACGAATCTGATGATATCCAGATCTCAGATTAATCTTACTAAATACATAAGCTCCAACTAGTTGATCCATCAAATCATCGATCATTGGCAAAGGATACCGATTCTTGATTGTAACTTTATTCAGCTATCTGTAATCAACACATAATCTCATTGAACCCTCTTTCTTCTTAACCAACAACACCGGAGCACCCCACGGCGAAACATTCGGGCGAATAAACTTCTTCTCAAACAAATCCTCAAGTTGACTCTTCAAGTTTCTCAATCTAGAAACAGACTTCTTATAGGCATCCTCGAATTCGAACTAGTTCTAGTAACAAAACCCATTAAGACTTCACCTTGCACTCTCACACCGTTCCACTTACTTCATCACGGAACACTTCATAAAAAAAATTACATCCAATAGGTCACATGCCTTTTTCTTGCTCTCGCCGAGATCTAAATCTCTTTTTACGCAAACCATAACGCTTCTATTCTTGCCGACTCAACTAATTTCACACACTGTAAAGCTGGCACAATAAGTACATCCCATCCAACGCGATCCCGACTACTATCAACAAGAGATTAAGGGTGATCAGTTCCTCAATTTGTCAATAGATAGTCAACAATCATGAGGTGGCATCAACCATCGTTACCAAACCACAACAACATCTTCAATCTTACCCTTCAAGCTACTTAAACATAACCATGCTTGAAGCATCAACTGTTCGGCAATACTTACATCTTACAATCGGCGGTATACTGAACCAACCTCTTGCACAAAACTTCAGAGAAGAAACTTCTCCCCCACTTATTGAAGGAAAATTGCGATCAAAACGCAGCGGAATATAAAATTTTCCTTTAGAGATCCTTATGAATGAGCATGGTTAGTGATAGAAAGTTTTACCTCTTGTGGCGATTCAGACCTTTGATGTCGTGATCACGAGCGTTGATGAAGAACAACGCCTCTACTCAGTCCACACGAACAGATTGCTTCCGGTCACAGTGCTAGCTGATCACGAACGGAAACCTTGAGTGAGAGAGAGAGTCAAAAACGAAAATGCATCAAGTGGAAAAACTTCATCACAAGGGATCTATATATAGAATCACTCGTGTGGGCTACAAGCTAAAAGCCCAATTAAGGCTATAAGCTAAAAGCCCAATTAAGCTTATGGACATCATACCTTATGATGTACCATATATCACTCATCCACGTGGTACCTTACCACTTTCCGTATTACACTTAAGTGCACCGTACCTTACGGTGTTCCTTATTTATTCTATCTCTCATCAACCTGTCCTTATGTGTGTGACCCTGTAGGTTTTCGCGATGTTGGCAATTATATTAAATTACACATTTAATATAATAAACAGTGAGCGGTATCTAGCAACACTTCACTGTTACCCAAGTCACGAAAATGTCATGTGATCTGACCAAACCTTTTCTGTGATAATATTTGTGTTGTACAATTACCCTTTTGCCCTCATGTCTATATTGAACACAAGGCATACACTGTGTCACCCTTGTCCAGTTCAATATTGGGCCCTTAGACATTTATCCTGTTATGCAGGATGAGCAAATTCCATCTAGGTCACTCATGTCCCTTAGCATGCTTTGTGAAGTACCCATCAACCATCTTTATAGTCATCCAGTTACGGATGACGTTTGATCAGCAATAAAGTACTTGACTCTACATCTAGGGTCCATAGTGGTTTCAGGTCGAAGGGTGGTATACACCATTATCATCATGAGAATAACTTATGACACTTTGCATAACATTCTATGTAGTATTCTCATAACGGGTCAATCCAGTATAAATATTACTCCTAATATTCATACCTATGTCAAGACTTGATAACTCCTTATCTATGATCCATGAGATGTGATCATCAATCTATCTTCATAATAATCTTAATGCTTTAATGTTATCCCACTTCACATTAAAGCTTGACTACGGATACTTTAAGAATAGTTTCTTATGTTTAATAGGATCTCATGATTAAGTCACACTTAACATTTCATTAAACCAATAAACCATTCTAGGGACTTTATTATTTTGGAAAACATAATAAAGAAATGCCTTTTATTATTAATAAATAATTCGATACAAGTACCAAAAGTATTGGCCTCTAGGGCTTACACCAACACTTATTTCACACGTACCTCTGCAGACAACGAAAAGGAAACAATCAAGTATCGACAGTGTTTCACACACATGTCGCATACCAAAAGGGAGTAAACACATAAACAACCTGGCCGATAGACCGACCTGCTCTGATACCACTATTGTAACACCCCTTCTAAATAACCCGCGAATATATTAATTAAATCAGAGTAACATGGAAAACAGAGATGTCACAATTCAGGATAAATATAAAAACCTCAAATCTACAGTTATCATGCTTTACTGAAGGAATTATTAATATAAATATTTAAATCAATATCATGTTCTACACAACGGAAATGTCTCAAAACCGGAATAACTTCACTTCATAAGTATTCCCAACATAAATTAAACTATAGAGTATAAAATAAATCTCATCATTCAAACGTTCCCCCTAGTGTTACAACCTATCAGAGCATGACACTGACACGCGGACTCAAAGTAACATAGCTCTAGAGCCATCCTCACCAACTCCTGAGCTGCTAACTTTAATCTGAAATCATTAAAGTAAGGGTGAGATTTCTCATAATTAACATGCATTATAAGCTTCTCAATCAACATTATATCACAAGCATATTATTTCACCCATTTTAGCATAAATCCAGATTCAACACACAGTTTCAATCATACAAGTCATATTGCACAAATCAATAATCAACCAAAGAATTGTAACACTGGAAGACATCCTAACATGTTACAATTCCATGCAAACACAAATGCAGACCCAATGCATGTGGTACCAATCACGTGACCAAGTCACCCAACACTGATCCATCATTAACCAGATACAGTAACCATCGATTCGTCCATAAACACTCGGACATGAATCCAACCGATCCATCATCAACCGGATACAGCAACCATCGATTCGTCCATAAACACCAGACACAAATCCAGCCTAACCACCCATCATCACCCGGGTATCGGTTAACGGAAATACAAGTCAAATTCCACACAATGGGAATTAACTTCACCAAAACAATGCATATGCATGCACATCACCAGCATGCAACATCAAATTAGTCTATGAAATACCTCAATTTATCATAACTGAACCAAAACCAAAAGAAACATGATATCATTATCTATCATACACACATCAAACAACATAACATGCACTTCATCCACAAGGACCTGATACAATCAATTATCATGGATACACCATTGCATAAACACCAAATATGCACATAATAACAAACCGCATAATCGAAAAGTCAACATCAAATCAACGGAATATGATCACAACATAATTCCAAATAATTCCAAACCAATATATCACATGATCACATCTCAATCATAATGGATAGCAGGCACAACACATAAGTATCAGTTCTCATTCACCAAATCAGAATAATTTACAAACAATTCTACATCATTCTCAAAATACCAAAGTTTACAAAAATTGGGAATTCGACTCTTTTTAAAATAATTTTCATAAAATAATAATTTTCTTATTTTATAAGATAGCATTTTAAATTTAAGAAATACTGCCGAAAACGGCACTCAAATCGGACTTACGGTTTGAAAGTTATGAATTTTAAAAGTTTAATATTTTTCAAAATGTTACGTTTCTGGAAAATGTACTGGAACCCGGTTCCTACCTATACAGGAACCGGTTCCTGTGACCAATTTTGCCAGTTTTTGTACGTTTACACAGTGGAACCCGGTTCCTCCCCACTGGGAACCGGTTCCCACGACCTGCAGAGTCAAAATCTGCTATTTTGACAGCATTATTCATTCCAATCCCATCCAATTCATACCCATACGAATTATAACATTTGGAACACCAAAATGCAACCAATACACATCAATACAACATCATAAATCATGTTTCCATCATTCCTATTAATTATTCATCACATTAATGGTTCCAATTCCTATACTCTGACACAATTAGGGATAATCCCACAAACCTAGAATTCCAAAATCGAGATTCCTAACATGCTTAATCAATTCTATTGATCTCAAAATCTATAAGACATATTAAATAATTGAAATCACCCCTTACCTCGCGATGATCCTTCGAATTCACGGCGTTTGGCTTTTTCCTCTCTTCTCTTCTCTTCTCTAATTTCACGTATAATGACTTTCTCCCAATAACCTTCTTTTTCTTTTCCTTTTATTATTCTTCTTTTTATTTCCTTTTATTATTTTCCAAATAATAGAAATAAATTTAGTAATTATTTAGTAGAGCTTTTTACTTCACACACCTCCAATTCAACCTTACACCCCCCGGTCTTCCTTTTTAATTCCATGATTAATTCATCCATTTAATCCAAAATATTATTAATTAAGCCTTTAATTAATTTAATAATTAAATTCCTAATTATTTAACACTTGAATTAATTTGGGGTGTCACAACTCTCCCCAACTAAAAGAGTTTTCGTCCTCGAAAACATACCTTAGACGAACAGTTCGGGATACGAGTCCTTCATCTGGCTCTCCAGCTCCCAAGTGACATTTCCATCTGCTGGTCCTCCCCAAGCCACTCTTACCAACGCGATCTCCTTGCCTCGCAACTGTTTCAACTTCCGATCCTCAATTCTTGCAGGTACCGCTTCCACAGTCAAATTCTCTCGTACCTGTATATCGTCTACCCGAATCTCATGAGACGGATCAACAATGTACTTCCTCAACTGAGATACATGAAAAACATCATGCAAATTTGCAAGTGACGGCGTCAAAGCAATCTGATAAGAAACTTTCCCAACTCTCTTGGTAATCTGAAACGGACCAATAAAACATAGAGTCAACTTCTTTGACTTCAAAGCTCGACCAATACCAGTCATCGGAGTAACTCGCATAAAAACATGTTTTCCTTCGCTAAACTCAAGATCTTTCCTCCTCTTATCATGATAACTTTTCTGACGACTCTGAGAAGTCCTCATCTTCTCCTGAATCATCTTAATCTTTTCCGAAGTCTGTTGGACAATTTCCGGTCCAATCACAGCACTCTCTCCAGATTCATACCAACACAACGGTGTCCGACACCTCCTACCATACAATGCCTCAAACGGAGCCATACCAATGCTCGAATGAAAACTATTGTTGTACGTAAACTCAATCAATGGTAGATAATTATCCCAAGCTCCACCTTTCTCCAACACACAAGCTCTTAACAAATCTTCCAACGACTGAATCGTTCTCTCCGTCTGACCATCTGTCTGTGGATGATAAGCGGAACTCAAACGCAACTTAGTACCCAAAGCTTCTTGCAATCCCGTCCAGAATTTAAATGTAAACCTCGGATCTCGATCCGACACAATACTAGAAGGAATACCATGCAAACTCACAATCTTCTCAACATACAATTCTGCCAACCTTTCCATCGGATAATCCATTCTTATCGGAATAAAGTGAGCAGATTTCGTCAACCGATCAACAATAACCCAGATAGAATCACAATTCTTCGATGTCCTTGGCAAACCAGACACAAAATCCATAGAGATTCCATCCCATTTCCATTCCGGAACAAACAACGGTTCCATCAATCCTGACGGTTTCTGATGCTCAATCTTCGACTTCTGACAAACCAAACAAGCATACACAAACTCAATTTCCTTTTTCATTCCCGGCCACCAAAACAATTTCTTCAAATCATGGTACATTTTAGTAGCACCAGGATGAATACTCAATCCACTATGATGTCCTTCTTCCAAAATACTCTTCCTAATCTCTGCAACATCCGGAACACACACCCTATTACCAAATCTCATAACACCATTCTCATCAATCCGGAACTCGCCTCCTTGACCTTGGTTGATCAATGTCAATTTATCAACTAACCCAACATCAGACTTCTGTCCATTCCGAATTTCTTCCAGAATACCACTAGTCAGTTTCAACATACCCAATTTCACACTATTCGGAGTAGTTTCACATACCAAACTTAAATCTCTAAACTGCTTAACCAAATCTAACTCACGGACCATTAACATCGACATATGCAAGGACTTCCTACTCAAGGCATCCGCAACAACGTTTGCCTTACCAGGATGGTAATTCAAACCGAAATCATAATCCTTTAGAAATTCTAACCATCTCATCTGCCTCATATTCAACTCTTTCTGATCAAAGAGATACCTTAGACTTTTGTGATCACTGAACACCTCAAACCGAAACTATATAAATAATGCCTCCACAACTTCAAAACAAATACAACAGCTGCCAACTCCAAATCATGAGTCGGATAATTCCTTTCATGTACTTTCAATTGTCTCGAAGCATAAGCCACCACCTGCTTATCTTGCATCAACACACCACCTAATCCCATTAATGATGCGTCACAATACACAACAAAAGACTTAGTCGGATTTGGAAAAATCAAGATCGGAGCACTTGTCAACCTCCTCTTCAGCTCTTGAAATCCTTTCTCACATTCAACATCCCAAACAAACATCTGACCCTTCCTGGTCAACTTAGTCAACGGTAACGCTAATTTGGAAAATCCTTCTATAAACTTCCTGTAATAACCTGCAAGACCCAGAAAACTACGGATCTCAGAAGCATTCTTTGACGCTTCCCACTGAGATATTGCTTCTACCTTCGTAGGATCCACAGCAATTCCATTCTTGGAAATCACATGGCCAAGAAAACTTACTTCACTTAACCAGAATTCACACTTGGACAACTTCGCATAAAGCTTCTTCTCTTTCAACAATTCCAACACAACTCTGAGATGTTCTGCATGCTCTTCATCGCTCTTCGAATAAATTAGAATATCATCAATGAACACCACCACAAACTTATCAAGACACGGATGAAATATCCTGTTCATATACTCCATGAAAACACCAGGTGCATTAGTAACTCCAAACGGCATAACAGAATACTCGTAATGTCCATACCTCGTTCTAAATGCAGTTTTCTGAATATCTTCCGACTTCACACGAATCTGATGATATCCAGATCTCAGATCAATCTTACTAAATACACAAGCTCCAACTAGTTGATCCATCAAATCATCGATCATTGGCAAAGGATACCGATTCTTTATTGTAACTTTATTCAGCTATCTGTAATCAACACATAATCTCATTGAACCCTCTTTCTTCTTAACCAACAACACCGGAGCACCCCACGGCGAAACATTCGGGCGAATAAAGTTCTTCTCAAACAAATCCTCAAGTTGACTCTTCAACTTTCTCAATCTAGAAACAGACTTCTTATAGGCATCCTCGAATTCGAACTAGTTCTAGTAACGAAACCCATTAAGACTTCACCTTGCACTCTCACACCGTTCCACTTACTTCATCATGGAACACTTCATAAAAAAAATTACATCCAATAGGTCACATGCCTTTTTCTTGCTCTCGCCGAGATCTAAATCTCTCGTTACGCAAACCATAACGCTTCTCTTCTTGCCGACTCAACTAATTTCACACACTGTAAAGCTGGCACAATAAGTAGATCCCATCCAACGCGATCCCGACTAATATCAACAAGAGATTAAGGGTGATCAGTTCCTCAATTTGTCAATAGATAGTCAACAATTATGAGGTGGCATCAACCATCGTTACCAAACCACAACAGCGTCTTCAATCTTACCCTTCAAGCTACTTAAACATAACCATGCTTGAAGCATCAACTGCTCGGCAATACTTACATCTTACAATCGGCGGTGTACTGAACCAAACTCTTGCACAAAACTTCAGAGAAGAAACTTCTCCCCCACTTATTTCACACGTACCTCTGCAGACAACGAAAAGGAAACAATCAAGTATCGACAGTGTTTCACACACATGTCGCATACCAAAAGGGAGTAAACACATAAACAACCTGGCCGATAGACCGACCTGCTCTGATACCATTATTGTAACACCCCTTCTAAATAACCCGCGAATATATTAATTAAATCAGAGTAACATGGAAAACAGGGATGTCACAATTCAGGATAAATATAAAAACCTCAAATCTACAGTTATCATGCTTTACTGAAGGAATTATTCATGTAAATATTTAGATCAATATCATGTTCTACACAGCGGAAATGTCTCAAAACCGGAATAACTTCACTTCATAAGTATTCCCAACATAAATTAAACTATAGAGTATAAAATAAATCTCATCATTCAAACGTTCCCCCTAGTGTTACAGCCTATCAGAGCATGACACTGACACGCGGACTTAAAGTAACATAGCTCTAGAGCCATCCTCACCAACTCCTGAGCTGCTAACTTTAATCTGAAATCATTAAAGTAAGGGTGAGATTTCTCATAATTAACATGCATTATAAGCTTCTCAATCAACATTATATCACAAGCATATTATTTCACCCATTTTAGCATAAATCCAGATTCAACACACAGTTTCAATCATACAAGTCATATTGCACAAATCAATAATCAACCAAAGAATTGTAACACTGGAAGACATCCTAACATGTTACAATTCCATGCAAACACAAATGCAAACCCAATGCATGTGGTACTAATCACGTGACCAAGTCACCCAACACTGATCCATCATCAACCGGATACAGCAACCATCGATTCGTCCATAAACACTCGGACACGAATCCAACTGATCCATCATCAACCGGATACAGCAACCATCGATTCGTCCATAAACACCGGACACGAATCCATCCTAACCACCCATCATCACCCGGGTATCGGTTAATGGCAATACAAGTCAAATTCCACACAATGGGAATTAACTTCACCAAAATAATGCATATGCATGCACATCACCAGCATGCAACATCAAATCAGTCTATGAAATACCTCAATTTATCATAACTGAACCAAAACCAAAAGAAACATGATATCATTATCTATCATACACACATCAAACAGCATAATATGCACTTCATCCACAAGGACCTGATACAATCAATTATCATGGATACACCATTGCATAAACACCAAATATGCACATAATAACAAACCGCATAATCGAAAAGTCAACATCAAATCAACGGAATATGATCACAACATAATTCCAAATAATGCCAAACCAATATATCACATGATCACATCTCAATCATAATGGATAGTAGGCACAACACATAAGTATCAGTTCTCATTCACCAAATCAGAACAATTTACAAACAATTCTACATCATTCTCAAAATACCAAAGTTTACAAAAATCGGGAATTCGCCAAGAACAGAAAAAACCTTTTTTTCAAGATTTTTGAGTACGAGGGGTATATTATAGAAAGGTAAGGTGTTAGCACCCTTTCTATCCGTAGTTTTCTACGGGCTCTTAGGTACCTGCTCATCTTTTTAAATTGCTTGTGTATGTGTTTGTTTGAAAAAGGTTTTACTTCGTGATAACCCTTGTATCAGTCCTCAAGGGTGTGATGAAGTTTGTTTTGAAAATTGTTTTAAAAGGTGTTTGTGTAAAAAGTTTTGTTGAGCAAGTACTTAAGATTCTACCTACTCGAACAAGATTGTTTGTTCTCGTTTCCTTTAGACAACGCTATCCTACTATTAATGAGTAGGTAGCCCCGTCGTTTGAGTTTGTAAGGGACGTTCGAAAGGGACAAGTACAGTCATCTAAGCAATGGGTTGGAAACTTTAGTAGTAACCCTAGAGTCCTAAAGATCTTTCCGAGGCAACATTTCTGAGGCAACATTCGAATGGGACATTTGATCTTTTAGACAGGAGGGCAACCACTAAAATCTCCTATGCTTAAATGACTATTTTACCGAAAGCAACCGAAGTGAGGAAAACCCTAGGAGTGAATATGTGCACGTGATTTTTTCAGTTAATTTGTCTTTGCACATTTAGGTTATCTACCGTTTTAATTTTCAAACAATCTTTTCATACAATCCTATTAGCCATGCATCTAGACAGTTAAAGATTGTGGGAATTTAAAGTGCGGGAAAATAAAGCTATCTATTACAAGGCTTAGGGGAGGGGTGATTAATTACATAGCCAAAAATCGGGGACAAAGCAATAAATAAAAACCCTAGTTTAACTATTACAAACCATTGGCAGTTACAAAAAATACGAAAAGAATTAACCACACGCGCGGCGAATTAAATGCGAGAATGGTTAAAAACCCTAAAAATCTAATTGATGAAAATATTTAGGTTATTTTTGAGAAAATAATTAATTAGGTTATGTACAAAATTAACCCTAATTGTTTTTAACTTATGAAAAAAAAAGAATTAAATTGCCCTAAATTAATTAAACTAAATTAATTAATTAAAGAAAATAAAATATTTTATAAAAAAAGATTTTTATGTTTTTTATGATTTTGATTTGATAAAAAAAGGATTTTTGTTATTTAAAAAAAATCAATTGAGTGAATAATAAGAGAATACGAAATAAAATAAAAAATAAAAAAAGATTAGAGATGGGTCTGGAATGATGAAGTAGAATGGGGGTGCAGCTCCAGATTTGATGGGGCCAAGGTTGGTGGCCCAAGTGCCCTACGTGGGATCCAGCGCAATTGGTTTTTGAGAGTCCATCATACACTGCCTTTGCTAGAACGTTGGATCTGAATCAGGGACAATTCAGTGGTTGGATCTTGTGAGCATATGGTATTGGCATGGGCATGAGATGCATGGAATCTGCGTAAGCTAAATCAGAAAATATGAAAATGTTTGGTCCTGGGATCGAACCCAGGTCCTTCCTCTCACATACCTCCATCTGGACAATCTGCGCTTGTTGTTCAATTGTGAATATAATTACACAAATAATAGATATAGAAAACAAGGCCATTAAATCCAATCAGCAAAATTAATTGAGTCAGCAACTTAAGGGACCAATTAAAACACGAGAAAAGGCCAGGCACGCATACTCCTGAGTTAGATGGGGTCAACGACCCCAGAGCTGTGCTCCGGTCGTCTTCTCCGACCCACCCCAACATCCAAACTTGCAAAATACAAGGATTAAGAGGCACAAAAAGATCTTATCCCCCTTGAAATTTTCCCAGGAATCCAAATATGGCCTTAGTTTCGCCTGAAAGTGCTTGTATCATCGTGTTCGTGCCATGGCTGTTTTAAAGCCCTAACAATGGTGTGGTACAGTGGGAGAACTGACTTGGGATTTTGCGTTTGTGATCGCAAATGTTTCGGTTTAGCAAGAGTCGCCACCGACTTTTTATTTTATCCTAAGGAAAGGTCAAAAAGCACAGGAAAGACCTTTGAGATGTTTTCTTGGGTTCGGGGAGTAGATTATACAAAGGGAAGGTATTAGAACCCTTTCTATCCATGGTTATCCATGGGCTCTTAGTTACTTGCTTAGATCACTTGCTTTGCATTTCTATTGTTTGAAATGTTGCTTTGTGTGTGATTTTGAAAGATATTTTGAAAAGAGGCCATCATTGTGGCAACCTTTGTGATGATTCTTGTTTGAATGTATACAAAGGTGTTTTTTTGTCTTTTGAAAAGTTTTCAATGTTTGAAAGTAGGGTTTTGAAGTTGTGTTGTGAAGTGTGTTTTGAAAAGTAGCAAGGAGGTTTTTGCAAGTTTGATCAAGTAACTAAGAGCTATCTACCCTATTTTACTCAAAGATCTTTCTTATGTTTTTAACCCTTTTAATAGTGTTGCTTCACCATTGTATTTGGTGAACAACCTTGTGTTAGGATGTTAACGGGACGGGCGCGGGTCATCGTATAGACCATGATAGAAATAGTGTCAAGTATCTTTGGCAATTTTCTTGAGGGACTTGATCATTTTGTTTAGGCAACTCATATAGCGTCATCGAGGGACTATGATCCTTTTGTTTGTTTTTGTTTTGCCAAAGTACTTGACATGCAACCATGGCCCATTTTTGAAGGCAACAAGTGGATGAAACCCTAGGGGTGCAAGTGTGCATTGTGTTTGTTTTTCATGCATATTTATCTTGGATTAGGTCAAACTAATTGTTGATTTTATTTGCATACAAACCCTAGGTCTAAGCATGGTATAATTGAAAGCTTTTAAATGTGCGAGAATTTAAATGCTACACTATTACAACATGATATAGGGAGGGGGTACAAATTTGAATTGGGAGTATTTGACAAGAAAATAAATTCTAAGTTATTACAACCATATTGAATGTGTAGGCAAAATGTACAATAGTTGAATATAATACAATGAATAAATGTCAAATAAAATGTATTATGCAAAAATGACTTTTATGTATGTAAAAGGTATTATTTTTTCAATGTGAAGATAAAATAAAAAGGGATCAATTTTAATTATTTTCTATTTAGGGCAAAAACCCTAATTCTTTAAATAAAATAATATTATTTATTAATTATATACAATAATATACTAATTTATACAAAAAATAAAGTACATTATAAAAATGATATTTTTAGTATAAAATATTAATAAAAATGAAAATATAGTATTTTTGTATTTTTGCCCTAATTTTTTAATAAAGTAAAAATATGTAAGTATATATATATATATATATATATATATATATATATATATATATATATATATATATATATATATATATATATATATATATATATATATATATATATATATATATATATATATATATATATATATATATATATATATATATATATATTAAATATATTAACTATATAGGAAAATAAAAATTAATTTATATATAAAAAAATGTGTATATTCAAGAAAAATGTTTTTAAGTATATAAAAAATAATAAATAAAAATAAGTATATTTTTTGTATTATTTTTGAGTTTTATTAAAAAAAGAAAATAGTTTATTTACATATGTATACTTAGTAAAATAAAATAAATATCAAATAAATATGAAAAAATATAGAAAATTATTTTTGGCATTTTTTGTATTTAGACAAAAAATAATAAAGTCAGAATAAAAAATAAAAACATTAAAATGACAAATATTCAAACAAATGGGCCAGGGAGTGTAAACTGAATAAAGGGGTGTCAAAAGCAAAAGGACCTAGGCCCAGCCCAGAATCACTTCTTCTTCTTCCTTGGAACAAAACCTGCGCGCGCTATGTACCAAAACTGTAACTCTTGATTCTTTGATCTTTTGACAAAACTCATAACATGAACATTGTAGAGAATTAAACAACGAATTTAAACATATAAAAAACTTGGATTAACTCTCAAAGACCAGAGAGAATTTCTCTGGCCCTAATTTCTAACCTAGTTTTTTCAGAAAGTTCATGAGTGAAATTCTCTTAGCACGATTAATGTAAATGAAAACTAAGCATATGTATGGCTTCAGGGCTATGAGTACAACATATTTCATTCACAAACCTAAGCCTAACCATTCCTAAATAGGGAGATAGAAGTCCATGAAATATATATTTCAGTTGACTTCGAGCTGGACAATGCAACAACCTTCAATGGTGTTTGAGCTTCTTTTGAGCTTGCCTGAGGTCCAAGGAAGCTTCTCCAATGCTTGGCTTGCTTTGAAACAACTTTAATCGTGTTGTAGAACTTAACCTGCAGAGCTTTGAAATGAAAATGGCAAAGTGTGTTAGAGGTGTTACAGCTTGCATTGGGGGCCTGGGATAGTTCGGGTGAGTTGGTTGGAAGGTGGTTGAACTATCTTTGGACAAAACGCACGATGGAATTTGGTTGTGGCTTGCAAAATGCAGAACTTGCCCTGTTTTGCAGAAAAACTGTGATTATGAGTATGAGGAGGTTTGAGTGATGAAAGGGTCGTGTTTCAGGCTTGTTGGGAGGTATGGAACTTGTCTACAATGTTTGTCTAAGCTTGTCTTAACAGATATGAGAGATGGTATATGTTTTGCCACTTTTCTTCCTTTTCAAGCAAGCATGTGGAAGTGATGTTATAGCTTGGTACAAGCCCTCCTATCATGCTGCATCTTTTGCTCCTGGTTCTTGGAATTGATAGCTTCAATCTTGCTTTAGATACATGGCCCCATACCTCAGGGATTTTGGTTTGACATAAAGTGCACTTTTACAAAAATGGCATTTTACCTTTTTCCAAATAAGGGTTAATCTTGTATGTAATGTCCAAATGGCCAAGATAACACCTTAATTCAATGGTTATGCATTAAATTATGAAGTGCAAGTTGGTTTTGAGGCCTGCAAGCTAGCATCAACATGCTGATTTGAAAATGCAAGTTTGTATGAACATGTATTGGTCATGGACAAAAGTGAGTTTTTGCCAACTTCAAGCATTCGATTCTCTCTAACCACGAGGGTGTTTGAGGAGTTCTTGGACAATTTGGAAAGCTTGGAACATATAATATAATCCATATTCATAATTCAAATTGAAACTCCAAGTGGAACTATGTGAAAAATGGCCAAGAAGATGGGTCAAAATCCTGCCTAGATTAGGGCAAATTTTCTCTAAGTTAAAAGTTTTAGGTACCCTTGTTCCAAAAATCATAACTTGATATACAAGCTTCTTTTGAGAAAACTTTGTGAATAAAAGTTGTAGAATTTGTGATGGACTACAACGTTCATGTTGCAAGTTTTGTTTGAATCCAATGGCATCTTGGTGAAAAAATGGGACAAAGTTAGGAAAAAATAAGAAAATTTTATAACTTAGAAAATTTCTAAGTTATGAAAATTTTCCATTTTAAACCCTAATTTGCATTTTTGGGTTTCTTGATGAAAAAGTTTCATAATTTGGCATGTCTTGATGAAAAATAACTCTTGGCACTTGATTTTGACCAAAAAAGTCAAAGTTTGACTTTTCAGTGTACAGTCAAATTTTGATTAGTTGACTGAAAAATGCATCTGTCAACCCTATGATTTTGAGATATTTTGAACTTGTTGAATGGGTTGATACAATGTCATTGAGCCCTTGAGTTCATGGTTGAGCGTGATTTGCCATTGGCTAGGTCAAACAGTCAGAAATTGCCTTTGTGCAGCCAAAACCCTAAAAATGACCATTTTGCCCTTTTGATGATCTGATCAAATTTCTTGAGGAGTTGTGGCCCAAACTTGATCAAATGGTTCATATGAGTTCATAATGTTGATGTGGGTCAAATTTCATGAGGTTTGACTGTCAATTGGCCACAGTTGACTTTTTCCCCAATACAGTTGATTTTTAGGTCAACTGTCCAATTGACTGGGCAAAAATTTGAATCAAGGCTTGAAACTTGGTATGGACAAACTTGTGAGTCCAACATGAATTATGAAAGTCACTTTGGGCATTTTAGGTCAAAACATCCTTGTGCAAACTCAAACCCTAATTTAGGTCAACAGTGCAAGGAGGTGTCTTGAGCAGAGCAAACCCTAGCTTGATCTTGAATTCCAAGAGTCTTGTGATAAGAAAATGTTGATGAAATTAGAGGGCAAATTTTGGGGTACAACAGTTGCCCCTGTTCAATTTTCTTGAACCTGGAGAGTTAGATTGGCAAGTTTGCCTTTCGCGACTCAAAGGTAAAAGGGGATTGGACACTAGAGTGCCCGTAAATTTGCACTCGTCAAAATAACGTTGAGGGAATGGGCTTAAAGATGCCATTTAGAAATGGTAGAACCCTGCTGGAGGTGGGTTTAAAGATGCCATCCAAGAATCTTTGTTGAATTGCAATGCTGTAGGTCAAAAGAATGAGTATCAAAATGGTATCCGTGTCTGGAATGCACTTGAACTGTATCTGGAGACTGAGTCTGTATGAGCAAGGGAATGGCGTCCGTGTTTGGAGCATATCTGAGCTCTAACTGTATTTGAACTTCGAATGAATATCAGAATGACTGCCGTGTCTGGAGTGTATCTATATTGTATCTGAATTTGAGATCTGTATGAGTAGCAGAATGACTTCCGTGTCTGGAGTATATCTGAGACTGTAACTGGGATCTGAATAAGTGACAAAATGACTTCTGTGGCGATTGCACTGGGGAGAATCAAGCTGCTGGTGTAAGGGCCAGAATGGCTTCCGCGTCTGGAGCATATTTGAACTTGAAGTTGATAATTGAATCTGAATGAGAGATAGAATGGCCGCCATGTTTGGAGCGTATCTCTGTATCGGATTGCTGAAATCTGAATGAGTAGTAGAATGACCGCCGTGTCTGGGGTGTATCTGTATTGTATTTGACTTGAAATTCTGAATGAGTAATAGAATGACCGCCGTGTATGGGGTGTATCCATACTGTATCTGAATAATTATTAACGATAGCCTTTTAATCTTATCCTGAAAAGGGTAAAATGTTAGCTAAAGCACAAAGTTATGTTGCATGATAAGTATGATGCAATGAACTGTATTTCATCAATGTTTATGATATATGAATGTAATGGTTATGCATGTAAGCTGAGTAGCTGTCTTGTTGAGGAAGATAAATTCCGGATAGTTGGAGATAATGAATTCTTTGACTGCTGCCGGGGAAAATAAATCCTTGACCGATGCTGAGGATTCAAAAATCTTTGATTTGTTGAAGATGAGAAATCCTTGCTGACTGCTTGGGGAATAAGGGAAACTCTGAAAGTCTCTACTGGGGAGTTAAAACCTGGGAGACTTCTGCTGGAGAAATGAGACTGAGAATCTTCAATCTACTGGGAAATAACTCTGCGGGGAGAATGTTTAGACTATTCTGACTCCACTGGGGATAGGATTTTTTAGGGTTTTTGGGCTCCGCTGGGGATCTCGAAGCTTAACTCTGATGGGAATTTTGAAACTTAACTCAGCTGGGGAATCAAGTTTTAGACTGTACTGGATTTGTTGCGGATCTTGAAGCTTAACTTCGCTTGGGAATCAAGTTTTAGACTGTACTGGCTCTGTTGCGGATCTTGAAGCTTAACTTCGCTGGGGAAATATACTCCAAATTTAGCCTTGTTAAGGATCTGAATGATGTATCGTAGGGGATTTCTTCTGGAGTGGCATACAGATTTCTTCCTACTCCTTCAACCTATCAGTAATTATCCTTTTTCAATTTCATTTTATTTGTAAGCAGTGATTATATTCAAATGCATATGCCTATTTAATAAAACATTGGACGTTTTCAAATAAAACATAAGTGTAAAAAAGAAAAGAGAGGCAAGCAAATTTCTGCATTTTGAAGTATATTTGTATTAATTTCTGTGAGTATTTTTGTACAAAGAAGATAGACATCCTAGTAAGAGAATGTTTTCGTAAAAATTGAAAAATTCTATACAAAATAAAGATGGCTATGTGCAACAATTCCATGGGATTCCCATTCTGCTATAGCCTTCACAACTCTGAATATCTTGTCCATTCGCTGCTTCGTCCGCCGATGGCTAGATTGATCAGAAGCTTGGAGATTTTTGGTGAAGAGATTGTTCTTAAAGTGATCCGACAAGACATAGTCATACGCTTTAAATTCCCTAACTTTTTCCTGGACCGCCCTTTCGGGTTTTCGATCCACCGGGAAACCCTTTTTTGCCCAAGTCGCCCTTTCGGGTTTTCAACTTGCCGGGTGTACAAATTTTTTTGTTTTATCCCTAATTTTTGCCTGAACCACCCTTTCGGGTTTTCGACTCACAGGGATGCCCATTTTTGCCCAAGTCGCCCTTTCGGGTTTTCAACTTGCTGGGTCATTTTATGCGTAGTATCTTTTGACTATGCCTGCTGTGATCGGTGGATCTGGAACTGACTGTTTAACGCTGGTTCGCGAAATGTCGCGGAAGCAAGAGTCGCCACCGTCTTTTATTTTCTCCAAATGGAAAGGACAAAAGCACAGAAAAATTCCTTAAAGAGATTGCTCTAGGTTCGGGAGGTAGGTTATAGAAAGGGAAGGTGTTAGCACCCTTTCTATCCATGGTTATCCATGGGCTCTTAGATACTTGCTCATTTGTGTTTTCAAAATGGTTTGTTTGCTTTTCAACTGTGGGTTTAAAAAAGTTTCTTTGAAAATTTCAGTTCGACTCTTGTATCGGTCCTCAAGAGTGTTTGAAAAATTGCTTTCGAAAGCTTTTTGAAAAGGTGTCGGTGTGAAAAGTATTTTTGAATTTTTGTTTCGAAATTAGAGCAAGTATCTAGAGTCGTCTACCTACCCTAAGGAATTCGTCTGTGTAGATGTCCTTTAAAGTAGTGCCATCCCACCATTGAGAGGTAGGTAGCACCACCGTTGGAGGTGTTCGGGTCAATTCGAGGTTCGGGACATGGTGATCACCAGAGCAATGGGAAGACACCTTAGAAGCTACCCTCATGCCAGGTTCCTGGATCATGAGGACTTACTAAGACATCCTCTACTCGACGATCACCTTTCGAGGCAAGGCAACAGTGAGGCGTACCCTAGGGGTGGTGTGTGATTTGTGTGTCTGATTCAGTTATTTTTGTCTTTTGTCATGTTAAAGGTGATCTAGCGTTTGTTTTTATTTTTGTCCATACATTCTTTCATGCCTTGATTAAACAGTTAAAGATCGCGAGAAGGTAAAAATTCTAAGCTATTACAAAAGGCGCGGGTCCACATCGCCAAAATTTCTTGAACCCGATTTGACAGAAAAATAAAGAATTAAAAGAAAAGTGTGAGCAATTAATTACATAGCTTTGGGAGAGATACATAAATATTAAAAGAAATAAAATAAATATGCGAATAAGAATTAAAAACAAGGGCGTTGGACCCTTTTTGCAAAATTAAATTAAATGATGGAATTAATTAATTAAAAAAGAAAAGAAATTGTTTTTGGTATTTTTTGGTATTTTATGATTTTTATGGAGAGAAATTAATTGAAATTAAACGCTAACCCTAATTCTATTTGTTTTTAGTTTATTAAGAAAAGATTAAATTTTAACCTAAAATTACCCTAATTAATTTACATGTAATTAAATTACAAAAATAAATATTTAATATTTTAATTATTATGAAAGAAAATAAAAAGACATAAAAAATTAATTAAACCCTAATTCTACCATTTTTTAGATTTTTATTATGAAAATATTATAATCAACCCTAATTTAATAACTAAATGAATTAATGTAATTTTTTTACAAAAAATACTAAAATAAAAATATTTATTATTTTTTTATCTTTTCTGATTTTTTTGTGGTTTTTTTATGGTGTTTTTTATAAATTATAAAAAATATTGATTTAATTAATAAAACAATAATTAAAAGAAAATAAACATAATAATAAAAAAAATAAAGAAATAAAAAGATTGAAAACCTGGGGGGTCTGCCCCTAATTTTGGAGGTGAAGCCCATCCATTTTGAGCCCAAATCAGCATGGCCTCGTTGACTCTGACACTAGCGTGTATACGCGTTGACTAGAGTGCATCATGTTCCCCCAGATCCTGGCCTTTGATGGAATGCCCTGGGACGCGTGGACAGTTGGATTTTGTAGGTGCATGGTACGCTTCAGCATTGAATCTGCATAGGAATATTAGTTGAAAAACAATATGGAAAGAGTGAGGACCTGGGGCTCGAACCCAGGTCATTAACGTTACCAACCAAGTGCTTCACCACTGCTCCACTTTGTTTATCTGTAAATTAATATAACAAATAAATATAATAAAACAAAACGCGTTAATGCTTGGTTTTCCGCGCGAAAGTTTAAACCAACCAATTGCTGGTAGCCACCTAATCATCCTCTTCCTTGGCTTATTTTTTTTCTGAAACAAGAACAATTTAGCAACGGTTTTCAAACGTTGCTATAGACGCTATATTAGAAAATAGCGAATAGGCCATAAGGCCTCATAAATTAGGCGCGAGGGTGGCCTTGTGATCGTCTAAACGCACTGAGTTGAATGGCCCTGGTTTCAAGCTCTAATTTTTTCGTATTCAAAAAACCCCAATTCGGAATTCTGCAAACCCTAAGATACGACCATGGTGGATTCTTTATTTTGGCATGAAACTCAAATCAAACTATGCAGTTAGCTCGCAAATATCATTCTAAACACAAAAACAACAATGAAACCTGTTAATAATGCATGAGTGATTGAAAATGATTCTGAAATTTTCCTTACCAACTTCAATGGTGATTTCACGTTTTCTTGAGTATGGGGCTTAGGGAATGATTGGAACACGTTCTATGATCCTTGAGGAAGCTAATGGAATAGCTATTTGGCCTTGAATCGTCCTCCAACCTTGTTTTCAGATTTGGAATTTTTGCCAAAAAATTTGAGTTTGATGATGGAGTTTCATGCGCAGCTTAGGGTTTTTGAGGATTAGGTCTTGCTTAAGCTTATGTATGGAGTGAATTAGGTCAAAAAAATTGATCAATATCCTTTGCATTCATGGTTTGAGAGATTTGATTTTCAAAGATCTTTTTTCAATATTTTTTCATGCTATTTTGACCCTAATCATATCCAATCAATTCAATTCCTTCCATATCTGATCATGCACGAATTATTGAGTATATTTCATGCACAACAAGATTGAAAAACTTAGGTTAAGTATTTTTCATGTATTTAATTGATTTAAATGAATTATTATTAATAAAAATTCAAATAAATAAATAAAAAATGAAGAAAAACTTCCCTTTGGGCCAAGTGGTCGTGCACATGTCTTGGATGATGAATTGTGGAAGAAAAATAGGCCCATTAGCAATTTTAGGTCATTTGAATCAATGTTGACTTTTCAAAATATCCAAAAATTTCCCAACTTCCACAAGGCATAACTTGCTCAATTTTAAGCTTTGCTCATGTTCTTGGACATTTTGGAAAGGTCTTTGAGTCCTCTAACCAATGCCTTTGGTCCCATGTCATTTTGATTTACCAATCTCAAGTTATGGCCTTTGACTTAAAGTCCCTTTTTGTTGACTTTTGAAAATGACCTATAATGTTGAAATTGATAACTTTTTGTGAGAGAATTTCTTGGACTTGGAGTATGAAGATGAGTTGTAGGAAATGTCTTTCTATTCAAAATGAGCTTTGGATGGAATTTTTCTGATAATCCATGTGAAAGTTATGCCCTGGTCAATTTACAGTTGACTTTTCCAACTGTCCAAATAAGGAAACTTTTGCATCTTGATGATTTTTGAGCCAAGCTTTGAGAATCATGATCAAGCATTGATCAAATGATGTTTGTGGCTTCAAAATGAGATGTTGACCAAAAATTTGAACTTTTGACTATCAAATGACCATTTTGCCCCTGCAGTTGACTGTAGGGCAATTAGGGTTTTTGACTGTGCAATCTTGTACTGAAAGTCTTGAAACTTGGTATGAGGATGCTTGACCATATTTATAGGCATGTGAGACTTGATTGGACCTTTGGAAACTTCATTTTCTTGATCATAACCAAAACCCTAATTTTGACTGCTTAGGAGGCTCTTGCACTGTGCAACCTTTGGGGAACTTTGAAGCATGACTTGGCAATTTCTTGAAGAATATGGGAGGGAAAATTTTGGGGTACAACAGTTGCCCCTGTTCAATCTTCTTAGACCTGAGGATGCAGATTGGCTGACGTGCCTTTCGTAATCCGAGGGTAGAAGATGATTGAACACTAGAGTGCCCAGAAATTTGCGCTCACATAGTAGCAGTGTGATGATGGGAATGGGCTTACAGATGCCATGCTGAGAGATGCTGGAAGGTGGATGGGCTTATAGATGCCATGCTGAGAGATGCTGGAAGGTGGATGGGCTTATAGATGCCATGCTGAGAGATGCTGGAAGGTGGATGGGCTTATAGATGCCATGCTGAGAGATGCTGGAAGGTGGATGAGCTTATAGATGCCATCTGGATGTTGATCGCATAAGAGATTCCTTAGCGAGAACCTGCATACCTGCAAAAGAAAAATAAGTACCTGACATGTTGCAGGAGCTGGTTTTCAGATGCTTGGTATAGATATGTCCTGACTGGTTACAGGAGCTGGATCTGGAGTTTCAAAAGATGATGAATGAACTAGGGATGGTTACTACCTCAACAGGAACGGTGAGAGAACCTTGGATGACTTTAACCTCAACAGCAATCATTGAGAACATCTTGGGATTACCCCCTCCGCAGGATCGGGAAGAGAACCATAGGCAATTATAATCTCAAAAGCGGACGTTTGAGAAAAACCTGTAATAGAATTATTATCTCCGCAGGATCGGGGAGAGAACCATAGGAAATTATAATCTCAAAAGCGGACGTTTGAGAAAAACCTGGGATGGAATTATCATCTCCACAACATTGGGGAGAGAACCATAGGAAATTATAATCTCAAAAGCGGACGTTTGAGAAAAACCTGGGATGGAATTATCATCTCCACAACATTGGGGAGAGAACCATAGGAAATTATAATCTCAAAAGCGGACGTTTGAGAAAAACCTGGGATGGAATTATCATCTCCACAACATTGGGGAGAGAACCATAGGAAATTATAATCTCAAAAGCGGACGTAGAAAAACCTAGGATGGAATTATCATCTCCACAACATTGGGGAGAGAACCATAGGAAATTATAATCTCAAAAGCGGACGTTTGAGAAAAACCTGTGATAACTTCTACTGAGTCTTCATCGTAAAAATCTATTTGGGGTCGATTTAGCTGGACTAGAGAAGGCCTTGGACTGGATAAGAAATCTTTGGGGTTGATTAACTGAACCGGTCTAGGTCTTGAAATATGATTGAGAATTTATCTGCATCTTTCCTGAAAGGTAAAGGTCAGTCATATGCAATGCATGATATGGACCAAGCAATGATGTTCTCAACATAAATGAGATTTGTAAGATATGATGCGTCTATGCATGCTATAATGATGTATGGAAGTGTGATGTTTATGAATGTATTTTTCGTCTAGGAAAGTAAATCCTTGACGGGTGCCGGGAAGTCACTCCTGGGCTGATGTTGGAGAATAGATTTTGCTTCCGCTAGGGATGATGATTGCAAGAATACCGGTAGGAGAAGATGACTCCGTTGGGGAATAAACTTGGCGAATGGAATAAATCTGCAGGGAGGAAAGTACTCTAACGATCTTGCTGGGAAGCAATACTCTGTGGGGAGAGAGATACTTTGTTGAATTGTTGATAGTAACTTGCTAGGGGTACCATTGTTGTGTTGGAAGTGTTGATAGACTTCGCTGGGGATACCAAGACTTCGTCGAGGACGCTCTTTCCGTGGATTTTGGCTGAGGATAACCCAGTTATATCCTAGTAGGGAAATAACTCTTTGAATAAAGCCGGACGACGCGTTCGTGTTTTGCGAGGGTAAACTTCCAGAATCTACTGGGGATAAGCTTATTGCTTGGGGGGATGGATTCCAACTTTCCTTGGGAACTAGATTGGACTCTCCTGGGGAAGTTTTGAATTGCGGGGGAAGTGATTCCTTTGAATGTTTGATATGCCACCGGGGAACAATCTTTAGACCAAGATTGTCGGGGATGCTTGTTAAGAATATATGTATATATGCTGCCGGGGAATGTTGAGATCTGCTGGAGGATACCCAACTTCTTTAAGATTTGATAGTGGCTTGGAGAGAGCGTACTGACTGCTGACTTACTCTCTGGGGAATTAAGGTGTCTGGTTCTGTTCTCCAGCTGAACCTACCTTGGTACCTTGGAGGATGGAACAATTAGGTTGCTCAGACAACTCTTTATTGCCCCTGTTTCTGATGTGGGAGAGGAAGATACCTGTGGAGGTGCTTGATGACTGCTGGTTTGACCAATCTTCTTCTTGTAGGCAAGTGACAAGATGACAGGACATAGTCGTACGCTTTGATCCCTAACTTTTGCCTGGACCGCCCTTTCGGGTTTTCAGTCCACCGGGATACCCATTTTTGCCCAAGCCGCCTTTTCAGGTTTTCGACTTGCCGGGTGTACATATTTTTCATTTCATCCCTTATTTTTGCCCGAACCCTTTTGGTTCGCCGAGAAGCCCTAATTTTTGCCTAGGTGTGTCAACCTAGCGGGTCTTTAATTTTGCGTAGTATTTTTTTTGACTATGTCCATGTTCTCAGAATGTAGGGAGTTGCCCCTGTTAGAAGTGTTTCATCATGCCACCAGAAGGTGTTTGATCAGGCAAGATTCGTTATTGGAGTGCCCTAAGTGACTCAGGCGGAGACTTGCCCCAGGCTGTTTGGCCTTTGAAAGATTCTCCGAATCTTGACTGAATTTCCCCAGATAATAGACCATGATCATATCATGCCCCTTGATTGGAAGTGCTTCTGTTCATTAGGCATTCGTCGTGCGAATTTCTATGCTGTTCAAACAAAAAGTCATATGCAAACAAAGTTATGTTAAAAATGCAAAGCTTATGTCTGTCTTGAAGATTTTGAAAATGCATTCTTTTTCATAAAACAAGTGAATGTTTGTAAAACGTGATGTCAACTCCGTATTTTACCGTAAGCCTTAAGGAGTCAGGATACCTTTCGTAACAGTATGCTTTCGAACTAACCCATGCTTCAGCTAGGACTTTTAAGGGTTATAACGTGGCCTGGTTCACGGTTTAAGAAACAAAGGATAAAGGCTCAAATTTTGTTTGTACCCACCCGCTCTTCGTGATATTCTCCAAACCTAAACTCAGTTGATCATACGTTAGACCTTGTTTGAGTCTTTGCTCTGATTTTCCGGTGATGGTTCGGATGTTGATAACTTATTTTGAATAGGCAGTCATTTTTGCTTTGTTGAGGGTTTGTATGACCTCTTTCTTTTTTGATTTTGTTATCCCTATTTTTTTTTGTGCCTGAACTGTTTCCTTTTGTGGAATTACAGTCAGCGGGATGCCCCAGTTTTGTAAGTCTCCTTCATGGGTTTTGACTTAATGGGCTTTTTTTTTTTTTTTTTGAGATATAATGACTGCCTGTCCTTCTTGATTATTCGGAACCATCACTGTCTTTTTTCGTAAGGACCTCTTTGGTGCCATTCGTTATGCACTTGGATCAACTGAGAGAACTACCCTGCCCCAGGTTATGATTAAGGGTTTTAATTTTTGAAAAGAAAAACTCCTACTTCTTTGGCTCAGAGGGGTTGACGAGGGATTATCTTCCTTATAACTCCAGTGTTTAGGGATTGAAACAATGCCTGTACCTCATCAGCGGGGTCTGTTCAAAAGCATACTGTAGATTATGGTATCGTTTTCGTCATCCTCCCTCAAGAGGCTTAGAATTATTATTTAAGAGTTGATCATCAGAAAAAAATATGAAAATAATTTGCATTTAGTGAATACGAATATATTGTTTTAGAACAGACATATGCGATGCATTAATGAAATAACAATGTTTAACATGAGTAAATGTTTGAACAAAAGAGAATTGCAAATTGAACATTCGAATGAACAAAAATTTCTCAATCCTAGCCATGTTTTGGCAAGGGAGCAGTGATCACGTGGGGAGTCTTGGGTACTTTAAACTGAATCTCTCCAGCATCGATCATGTCTTGGATCTTATTTTTCAAGCTCCAACAATCATCTGTAGTATGCCCCGGGCTGTCAGAGTGATAAGCGCAGCGGACGTTGGGGTTATACTTCGGTGACGTTGTATTTTGGTTCTTCGGAGCTTCTTTTAGAGTTACCAGCTTGGTCTCCAGCAACTGTGGCAATATCTGGGATAAGGTCATGCTGAGCTGAGTGAACTTCCTTCTCTCGCTCTTTTGTTGGTTGTGATGTTGAGCCTGTGACACTGGAGCCATTTGAGGAGCTCTCCCCTTACCTCCTTGTCTCAAAGGTGGTTGAACGATGACCGGCTTTTTACCCTTAGACTTTTGCCCCAGTTGGTTACCCTGAAGCAGTTGGTTGACGAGAAACCAGAGCTCATCTTATCTTTGAGCTAACTCTTGAATGGCAGTCACCTGCCCCAGCATCTGGACCCTCAATGCATCCACCTCATCTTGTAGGTGTTTCAGCCTTTCATCCTCAGCACTGTTCCTGACAAAGGTCTCCATGAGAAGTGTCCTTAGCTCCTCCTGCCCCTTGGATAGGTTCAGGAGGATTTCCCCGAACCGAGCCTCTTGAGCAAGAAAATCCTGGTTATCTTGTGGGTAAGCCATTGCTGAAATAAACAGCGAGAAAGGTAAGTGACCTGCAACAAGGATACCTGTTATGCAATGATGAGTATGACATGCATGTAATGTTTTCAAGGACCTCGCGGGGTAAACGAGAAAATTTGTTAGCATTTGGATCCGGTGGCTTGATTGAAAGAACTTCATATTTGTTGAGAGTCTTTCTTCCAAGGTTCAAAGGCTCACCATATCAAGTGGGTCATAGCCTCTGACAACTTTGGCTAGAGGAAAATAAATCCTCTTTGCCCCTTGCTAGATGTTTGATTCATCATGACCTGCATCACAAGCCCTTGAGATCCTTGAAGTGGGTTAGGATGTGTGCAATGGTATGATGTCATGATGCATGGGGTAACATGGGTAAACCTTGTTATAAGTCCCTATTAAGGACTATAAACAAAACCTGCAAGCAAACTCAGTAAACCCTGCTATGAGTCCTAATTAAGGACTAAAACAAACCCTGCAAGAAACTCGGTAAACCTGTCATGAGCCCCAATTAAGGACTAAAACAAACCCTGCAAGAAACTCGGTAAACCTTGTTATGAGTCCTAGTTAAGGACTAAAACAAAAACCTGCAAGAAACTTAGTAAGCCTTGTTATGAGTCCTAGTTAAGGACTAAAACAAAAACCTGCAGGAAATTCAGTAAACCCTGTTATGAGTCCTAGTTAAGGACTATAAACAAAACCTGCAAGAAGTTCAGATGTCAGATAACAAGCAGGCAAGTAATCAAGTACGAAGGCACACAAGTCACACAAGAGAAAGCCTTAGAGTTTAGGCCAGCATGGGGTCTAGGTATTACCCTCTTGAAGTTGGTTGGTTCATACTTGTCCTATCAAAGTAACCGGGTTCTTAGAGGATCCCAATATCATTGACTACCCTCAATCGGTCATAACTCCAGCATCGCAATCTTTTCTTGTGGCCAGAACCATCACGAGAGTTTAGCCTCAATGGGCGTAGCATACTGCTACTGTTCTAAAGGACAAGTTGTGTCAATTAAGGTTCTAAGGTTGTTGGTGCTTAATGACTCCTTGGAAGACCCATATTCTCCCCGTTTCAACACGAGGGATATCGGTACAGACCAAGGCGCCACACCAACGTAGCCACTGCTTCACCCATGTCGGTATACGCCGGACAGGTCCCTCACAGCTTATGCTACCTAAACAGGGTATCCCCAGATCCGGGTTAGGATCTATGTAACTCCCATGCAACCCACAAATTTAAAGCACACAAGTCAATACAATTGAAAACACAGTTATGAACTAACCCTAAGGTACACCTCACTTTAAGTTTAAGTCCCCAGCAGAGTCGCCAGTTCTGTGATCGGTGGATCTGGAACTGACTGTTTAACGCTGGTTCGCGAAATGTCGCGGAAGCAAGAGTCACCACCGTCTTTTATTTTCTCCAAATGGAAAGGACAAAAGCACAGAAAAATTCCTTAAAGAGATTGCTCTAGGTTCGGAAGGTAGGTTATAGAAAGGGAAGGTGTTAGCACCCTTTCTATCCATGGTTATCCATGGGCTCTTAGATACTTGCTCATTTGTGTTTTCAAAATGGTTTGTTTGCTTTTCAACTGTGGGTTTAAAAAAGTTTCTTTGAAAATTTCAGTTCGACTCTTGTATCGGTCCTCAAGAGTGTTTGAAAAATTGCTTTCGAAAGCTTTTTGAAAAGGTGTCGGTGTGAAAAGTATTTTTGAATTTTTGTTTCGAAATTAGAGCAAGTATCTAGAGTCGTCTACCTACCCTAAGGAATTCGTCTGTGTAAATGTCCTTTAAAGTAGTGCCATCCCACCATTGAGAGGTAGGTAGCACCACCGTTGGAGGTGTTCGGGTCAATTCGAGGTTCGGGACATGGTGATCACCAGAGCAATGGGAAGACACCTTAGAAGCTACCCTCATGCCAGGTTCCCGGATCATGAGGACTTACTAAGACATCCTCTACTCGACGATCACCTTTCGAGGCAAGGCAACAGTGAGGCGTACCCTAGGGGTGGTGTGTGATTTGTGTGTCTGATTCAGTTATTTTTGTCTTTTGTCATGTTAAAGGTGATCTAGCGTTTGTTTTTATTTTTGTCCATACATTCTTTCATGCCTTGATTAAACAGTTAAAGATCGCGAGAAGGTAAAAATTCTAAGCTATTACAAAAGGCGCGGGTCCACATCGCCAAAATTTCTTGAACCCGATTTGACAGAAAAATAAAGAATTAAAAGAAAAGTGTGAGCAATTAATTACATAGCTTTGGGAGAGATACATAAATATTAAAAGAAATAAAATAAATATGCGAATAAGAATTAAAAACAAGGGCGTTGGACCCTTTTTGCAAAATTAAATTAAATGATGGAATTAATTAATTAAAAAAGAAAAGAAATTGTTTTTGGTATTTTTTGGTATTTTATGATTTTTATGGAGAGAAATTAATTGAAATTAAACGCTAACCCTAATTCTATTTGTTTTTAGTTTATTAAGAAAAGATTAAATTTTAACCTAAAATTACCCTAATTAATTTACATGCAATTAAATTACAAAAATAAATATTTAATATTTTAATTATTATGAAAGAAAATAAAAAGACATAAAAAATTAATTAAACCCTAATTCTACCATTTTTTAGATTTTTATTATGAAAATATTATAATCAACCCTAATTTAAAAACTAAATGAATTAATGCAATTTTTTTACAAAAAATACTAAAATAAAAATATTTATTATTTTTTATCTTTTCTGATTTTTTTGTGGTTTTTTTATGGTGTTTTTTATAAATTATAAAAAATATTGATTTAATTAATAAAACAATAATTAAAAGAAAATAAACATAATAATAAAAAAAATAAAGAAATAAAAAGATTGAAAACCTGGGGGGTCTGCCCCTAATTTTGGAGGTGAAGCCCATCCATTTTGAGCCCAAATCAGCATGGCCTCGTTGACTCTGACACTAGCGTGTATACGCGTTGACTAGAGTGCATCATGTTCCCCCAGATCATGGCCTTTGATGGAATGCCCTGGGACGCGTGGACAGTTGGATTTTGTAGGTGCATGGTACGCTTCAGCATTGAATCTGCATAGGAATATTAGTTGAAAAACAATATGGAAAGAGTGAGGACCTGGGGCTCGAACCCAGGTCATTAACGTTACCAACCAAGCGCTTCACCACTGCTCCACTTTGTTTATCTGTAAATTAATATAACAAATAAATATAATAAAACAAAACGCGTTAATGCTTGGTTTTCCGCGCGAAAGTTTAAACCAACCAATTGCTGGTAGCCATCTAATCATCCTCTTCCTTGGCTTATTTTTTTTCTGAAACAAGAACAATTTAGCAACGGTTTTCAAACGTTGCTATAGACGCTATATTAGAAAATAGCGAATAGGCCATAAGGCCTCATAAATTAGGCGCGAGGGTGGCCTTGTGATCGTCTAAACGCACTGAGTTGAATGGCCCTGGTTTCAAGCTCCAATTTTTTCGTATTCAAAAAACCCCAATTCGGAATTCTGCAAACCCTAAGATACGACCATGGTGGATTCTTTGTTTTGGCATGAAACTCAAATCAAACTATGCAGTTAGCTCGCAAATATCATTCTAAACACAAATACAACAATGAAACCTGTTAATAATGCATGAGTGATTGAAAACGATTCTGAAATTTTCCTTACCAACTTCAATGGTGATTTCACGTTTTCTTGAGTATGGGGCTTAGGGAATGATTGGAACACGTTCTATGATCCTTGAGGAAGCTAATGGAATAGCTATTTGGCCTTGAATCGTCCTCCAACCTTGTTTTCAGATTTGGAATTTTTGCCAAAAAATTTGAGTTTGATGATGGAGTTTCATGCGCAGCTTAGGGTTTTTGAGGATTAGGTCTTGCTTAAGCTTATGTATGGAGTGAATTAGGTCAAAAAAATTGATCAAAATCCTTTGCATTCATGGTTTGAGAGATTTGATTTTCAAAGATCTTTTTTCAATATTTTTTCATGCTATTTTGACCCTAATCATATCCAATCAATTCAATTCCTTCCATATCTGATCATGCACGAATTATTGAGTATATTTCATGCACAAAAAGATTGAAAAACTTAGGTTAAGTATTTTTCATGTATTTAATTGATTTAAATGAATTATTATTAATAAAAATTCAAATAAATAAATAAAAAATGAAGAAAAACTTCCCTTTGGGCCAAGTGGTCGTGCACATGTCTTGGATGATGAATTGTGGAAGAAAAATAGGCCCATTAGCAATTTTAGGTCATTTGAATCAATGTTGACTTTTCAAAATATCCAAACATTTCCCAACTTCCACAAGGCATAACTTGCTCAATTTTAAGCTTTTCTCATGTTCTTGGACATTTTGGAAAGGTCTTTGAGTCCTCTAACCAATGCCTTTGGTCCCATGTCATTTTGATTTACCAATCTCAAGTTATGGCCTTTGACTTAAAGTCCCTTTTTGTTGACTTTTGAAAATGACCTATAATGTTGAAATTGATAACTTTTTGTGAGAGCATTTCTTGGACTTGGAGTATGAAGATGAGTTGTAGGAAATGTCTTTCTCTTCAAAATGAGCTTTGGATGTAATTTTTCTGATAATCCATGTGAAAGTTATGCCCTGGTCAATTTACAGTTGACTTTTCCAACTGTCCAAATAAGGAAACTTTTGCATCTTGATGATTTTTGAGCCAAGCTTTGAGAATCATGATCAAGAATTGATCAAATGATGTTTGTGGCTTCAAAATGAGATGTTGACCAAAAATTTGAACTTTTGACTATCAAATGACCATTTTGCCCCTGCAGTTGACTGTAGGGCAATTAGGGTTTTTGACTGTGCAATCTTGTACTGAAAGTCTTGAAACTTGGTATGAGGATGCTTGACCATATTTATAGGCATGTGAGACTTGATTGGACCTTTGGAAACTTCATTTTCTTGATCAGAACCAAAACCCTAATTTTGACTGCTTAGGAGGCTCTTGCACTGTGCAACCTTTGGGGAACTTTGAAGCATGACTTGGCAATTTCTTGAAGAATATGGGAGGGAAAATTTTGGGGTACAACACCTGCGTTCGCAGGGTGTGGCAAATCATTGCCGTCCATGGTGGTCAAAATCACTGCCCCCCCAGAAAAGATGCTCTTGATCACAAATGGTCCTTCATAAGTAGGAGTCTATTTGCCCCTGGGATCACTTTGCGGTAAGATGATCCGCTTGATTACAAGATCTCCGACTTGATATACCTGACGGATAACTTTCTTGTTGAAAGCCTTGATCATCCGTTTCTGATACGTCTGACCATGACAAACAACAGTAAGTCGCTTCTCGTCGATCAAATTAAGTTGATCAAGTCGGGTCTGAATCCAATCGTCTTCACTTAAACCAGCGTCCTTCATAATCCTTAAGGAAGGAATCTGAACTTCCATGGGTAGAACAGCTTCCATGCCATATACCAAAGAAAACGGGGTTGCCCCTGTTGAAGTACGTGTCGTGGTACGATATCCATGCAGAGCAAACGGTAACATCTCATGCCAGTCTTTGTAGGTGACTGTCATCTTTTGAATGATCTTCTTGATATTTTTGTTCGCGGCTTCCACAACACCGTTCATCTTCGGCCGATAGGGAGATGAATTGTGATGATAAATCTTGAACTGTTCGCATAGAGCGGTGATCATAGTGTTGTTCAAATTTATACCGTTGTCTGTGATGATCCTGTCGGGGACACCATACCGGCATATGAGGTTCTGCTTGATGAAGCGGGCAACCATATTCTTTGTAACTGAGGCATAGGAAGCTGCCTCGACCCACTTGGTAAAATAGTCAATAGCGACCAAGATGAAGCGGTGTCCATTGGACGCCGTGGGCTTGATCTCTCCAATCATGTCAATGCCCCACATTGCAAATGGCCAAGGAGCTGTCAGAACGTTGAGAGGAACGGGAGGAATATGTACCTTGTCGGCGTAGACTTGGCACTTATGGAAAGTACAAGAATGTTGGTGACAATCAGCTTCCATGGTAGACTAGTAGTAGCCTGCCCTTATAATCTTCTTAGCCATCGTATGTCCGCTCAAATGGGTGCCAAATGTACCACTGTGTATTTCAGTCATGATCAACTCTGCTTCAGCTTTGTCCACACAACGAAGTCAAACACAATCATGGCTGCGTTTATAAAGGATGCCATTGCTTAGGAAGAACTTGGCAGTAAATCTCCTTAAGAACTTTTTGTCATTGACGGAAGCTCCTTCAGGGTATTCTCTAGTCTGGAGATACCTTTTGATTTCATGAAACCAGGGTTGTTCCATTACTTCTTCGGTATTAATCTCACGACAGTGCGCAGGTTCATCCATTCGCTCGATGGTAATTTGGGGAGCCTCGTTATCCCAGTTGAGTTTAAACATGGAAGACATTGTAGCCAGAGCATCTGCTAGCTAATTTTCTTCTCGCGGGAAGTGCTCGAAAGTAATCTGCTCGAAATGAGGCAACAACGTCAAGACATGTTCTTTGTATGGGATAAGATTAGGATGCTTGGTGTCCCACTCTCCTTTGACTTGACTGATAACCAAAGCCGAGTCCCCTAATACGGCCAAAGATTTGATTCCCAAGTCTATAGCAGCCTTGAGACTAAAGATGCAAGCTTCATATTCGGCCATGTTGTTGGTACAGCTGAAACAAAGTCGGGCAGTGAAGGGTGTATGGCAACCTTCCGGAGAAATGAGTACCGCACTGATATCGTTGCCAAGCACCATCAAAGTACAGGGTCCATCGGGATCCTTGTTCAGGTCCGTCATACGGTCTGTTACCTTCAATGTTGTCCAATGTCATGATGTCCTTGTCAGGGAAGTCGAATATCATAGATTGGTAATCTTCGACGGCTTGATGAGCTAGATGGTTAGCTAGTACACTCCCTTTTATAGCTTTTTGGGTGGTATACTGGATATCATACTCTGTCAGGATCATTTTCCATCTAGCGATTCTTCCAGATAAAGCAGGCTTCTCGAAGATATACTTGATCGGGTCCATTTTGGAAATCAGTAAAGTGGTGTGAGTCAACATATACTGCCTTAGCCGGCGAGCAGCCCATACCAAAGCGCAACAAGTTTTCTCGAGCAGTGAGTAGCGAGTCTCACAGTCGGTAAACTTTTTGCTAAGGTAATAAATGGCATGCTCTTTTCGACCAGACTCGTCATGTTGGCCCACCACACACCCCATTGAGTTATCCAAAACAGTTAGATACATGATTAACGACCTTCCTTCGACGGGTGGCATCAGAATAGGAGGTTCTAGCAAATACTCCTTGATCTTATCAAAAGCAACTTGACAATCGTTGTTCCATTCAACTACCTGATCTTTCTTTAACAGTTTGAAAATTGGCTCACAGGTAGATGTCAGGTGAGAGATGAACCTGGCGATATAGTTCAAGCGTCCCAAGAATCCTCTAACCTCCTTTTCAGTACGGGGGGCAGGCATTTCTTGTATAGCCTTTACTTTAGCTGGATCAACCTCAATACCTTTGTTGCTGACAATAAATACCAAAAGTTTACCAGACCTAACTCCAAAAGTGAACTTGCTTGGGTTCAGCCTGAGCTTATACTCCTTCAACCTGGCAAACAGCTTTTGCAGATGATCAAGGTGTTCTTCTTCTGTCTGTGATCGAGCTATCATGTCGTCTACGTAAACTTCGATCTCATGATGTATCATATCATGAAACAAAGCTATCATGGCGCATTGATAAGTTGCCCCTGCGTCCTTTAGTCCGAACGACATCACTTTGTAGCAGAAGGTACCCCATTGTGTGACGAAAGTAGTTTTCTCCATGTCCTCGGGGGCCATTTGGATATGGTTATATCCCGAGAACCCATCCATGAAGGAAAACACTTTGTGCTGAGCTGTGTTGTCAACCAAGATATCAATATGTGGTAGTGGAAAATCGTCTTTAGGGCTAGCCCTGTTTAAATCCCGATAATCCATGCACATTCTGACTTTGTCGTCCTTTTTAGGCACGGGCACGATGTTAGCAACCCATTGTGGATAGGTAGTAACATCCAGAAAACCAACGTTGAATTGCTGCATTACTTCAGCCTTAATCTTTTCAGACATGTCAGGCCTCATTCGTCGGACCTTTTGCTTGATCGATGGACAATCTTCTCTTGTAGGAAGACGGTGAACCACAATATCTGTGTCTAACCCCGGCATGTCTTCATAAGACCAAGCGAAGATTTCAACATATTCGTTCAACAACTATGCTAAGTGCTCCTTGACACTCGATTCCAGGTTGGCACCCACTTTTACTTCCTTCCTGTCTTCCTCTGTCCATAAGTTGATGGTTTCTAGAAACTCTTCATGAGGCAGAATGGCCCTCTCTTCTTGTTGTAGAAGTCTGGCTAACTCTCCCGGCACTTCACAATCTTCGTCAACTTCGTACTCAGCATGATTGACTAAATCTTCAGAGTTATCGAAGGCTAAAGTAGAATAGTCACCCATGGAATCTGGAATAGGTACCTGCATTTGTGAGTGTGTGTGTGTAAGGGATAGCCATCCTTAAACAAACAAAAATGCAAAAGGAAAGAAAATGAACACAGCGGTTTATAGATGAAAAACGTCCAATGATTCATTAAAACATGGCATATGATTATGAAGAAAATCAAACCCTTACAAATGGACCTACATGCCCCGGGCAAGGCATGAGGTGAAAATAGTGTGCGAATTGTTTTAGTTATTACAGACCATAAAAATGGGAAATTGTTCAAAGATAAAATTACTGGTTGATAAAGGTGATAGGAACAAAATCCTTTGCTTCCCAATTGCTCAAACCCCCTTCGACAGTCGGAAAGATCCAATCTTCAAAATGGCTCTCTTCATCTTCATCTTCTACAGCATTGATTCCATGGTAAGAGATCTTGACGGGTGGTCTTCCAATCTTGGAGTGACGCATAGCCTTTTGTCCTTCAGCAGTGAACCTTAACCCAAACTTGTCTGTCTTATAAGGAAAGTTGGGCAACTGCCCTCATACTGTGCTCTTCCCTTCTTTAATCACAGCCTCCGCGTCTTTGAGAGATGCCATCCTAGATGCATGCTTGGGAACGATAGGTACCTGAACCATTGTCTTCGCAACTGCTACCTCGGGAGAAACTTCCTCAAAATGTTGGAAAGGTGTTTCAATAAACTCGCCATCCAACTCCACATATCGAAAGGAATTGAGATGGCTTATCATGTACTCTTCCTCGCCGTGCACTGTTATAACCTTACCCTTAACAGGATACTTCAGCATTTGGTGCAAAGATGAGGTAACTTCCCTGGTATAATGGATCCACGGTCTTCCTAGCAAACATGAGTATGACGGCCGGATGTCCATCACATAAAAGGTGGAATTGAACACTTCTGTGCCCACCTTGATAGGAAAATTAACCTTTCCATAAACCATTCTTTTGGAACCATCGAAAGCCCTAACGACGATGTTACTAGGTTTGAGGGTCAAACCTTCACAATCCAAACGGTCTAAGGCCTTCTTTGGCAGCACATTTAGGGAAGAACCAGTATCAACCAAGACATGGGCGAGGGTAGTTCCCCTGCATTAAACTGAGACGTGTAGCGCGTCATTGTGCTTTCTTCCTTTGGGAGTTAAGTCAGCATCGGAAAAACCCAGGCCATTATCAGCAGTAAGACTGGCCACACATTCCTGAAACTGGTCATCTGAAGTCTCTTGGGGTACATGTGCTACTTTCAAGAATTTGATTAGGGCCTTAGCATGGGCCTCTGAACAGAGCAGAAGAGCCAACATTGAAATTTTAGAAGGGGTCTGCGCCAACTGTTCTACAACGTCGTAGTCACTTTTTCTGATTATTTTCAGGATTTCATCCATTTCTTTCTGAGTGGTTTCGGGGATAACCACAGCATGGGCCTTCGTCCTGACAGGCACTTCCAGTATCCCCTTACCCTTTTCGGTATTATCAGCAGATGGTCTTACTTCAGGAGTATCCACTTCTTCAATCACTGGGCTTTGCACAGAGGGTCCAACAGGCGTAGAAGCTTTTAGGGGTCCGAAAACTGCTCGAGGGGGAGCAATCTCCAGAGAAAAGATTCAGCCACTGCGGGTTATCTTGCTTGTACCCGTGATGTTCCCTATATCAGGGACTTCATCAGAAATCTCTTGGACTGTTTCGATTTGCTTGATGTCGTGGTAGAAGATTTCTCCCACATAGTTCCACGATATCATTTTGCTTGATTGGTATGGGACAGGTCCCGGCATGGTGATCTTTAAAGGTACACATTCAGAGTTGGGTGTAATCCTGACAGGCCTTTTGCAAGCCTTGGGAGGATTGTCGGAAATGGTTATGATAGCAATATCGTTGGTTGAAGTATCACAAGTATCAGGAGTAATCAGATTGAAAGTGTTAACAAGGGTTTTTTGGAAAAGTATCTCTTGAGTATCCATCAGGCATTGGACACCCGACTTCAACATGGGACAGTCACCTTGAATGTTAAAACAAAAATAACTGTCTTTACCACAACCAGGAAAGATCCCGGCCCTCAAAAAATTTTCTTTAATCACAAGCAATGGAGTCAACAGATTGGCAACATCAGTAACATGGAGGTTTTCCAAAATGGCATGCACATTGTGGCCGTGCTTGGGCATCAGAGCAGATATAACATTGGGCTTCTCAGGAGCATCAAATTCAACCTCTTTGGCGTCAATTAAGTCCTTAATTTTGTTCTTAAGTGCCCAGTAATTATTGGTATCGTGCCCAGCACTGTCGGAATGGTAAGCACACTTGGCATTGGAGTGATAGTATGGAGAGGAGATGTTAGGGTTTTTTGGCGCCTCTTTCAAACTGGTCAGATTCAGCTTCAACAAATGGGGAAGAACCTGAGCGAGTGTCATGTTGATGCGGGTGAACTGCCGTTGTGGCTGTTCTACCCGTTGTTGATTAGGTCTCAACTGATTGTTACAAGGTTGATCATTTAACGAATTTTGAATCATCACGGCCCCTACAGTCGGCCGGCGCTCAGCTCTTCCCAATCCCTTCTGAGAATACACAACATATGCTTCTTTCTTGGCTGGGAAAGGTTTCTTAACAACTGTGGATGCGGAAGCATCCTTTTGAATCTTCCCACTTTTAATACCGGCTTCCACCCTTTCGCCGGTCAAAATCAATTCAGTAAATCCCGCAGAAGAGCTCCCGATTAGATGGTTGAGAAAGGGGCCATACAGGGTCCCCAGAAACATGTCAACTAATTCCCTATCTGATAGCAGTGGCTGCACCCTTCCCGCCAGATCACGCCACTTCTGGGCGTACTCCTTAAACCCTTCATTTGGAGCCATTCTCATACTTTGTAACTGAGTACGAGTGGGCGCCAAATCAGCATTGTACTGATACTAACGATAAAAAGCAGCTGCCAAGTCTTCCCAATTGTGAACCTCTGATCTCTCGAGCTGATAAAACCAATCTAACTGAGTGCCAGACAAGCTGTCTTGGAAAAAGTGTACCCAGAGGTCTTTATCGGATGAATGAGGTTGGATCTTTCTAACATACGACCTCAGGTGCATCTTAGGGCAAGACAAATCATCGTACTTAGCAAATGTTGGCACCTTGAACTTGGGAGGGATAACAATCCCAGCTACCAACCCCAGTTCCTCAAAATCCAATCCGGGCACCCTCTGCAACTCCATAGCTGCCAATCTGTCTTCAAGGTTCTTATATTTGTCATCCGCTGGTGGATACTGTTGTTCGGAATAGTCCTCGTCTTCTTCCTCTTCCTCCTCTTCTACCTCAGACTCAGAAGGTACAGTAACTCCTTTCCCTTTGCTAGCCCATTCGTCAGACGTCGAAGGGAACTCAAGAGTCCTTCTAGCACCACTCTCAAACCTTCTTCTGAAATTGGCTACCCCCGGTCTCTTTTTCTTTTTCTTCTCTTTATTCTTCTCTAACAGAACTTTGAGATCCTCTTGACCCTTTGCCAAGGTCATGAGGAGTTGCTGAAATTGTGAATTTTATGCCTGTAGATCCTTTACTATTTGCACCAAATCCATCTTGCTGAAATAAACAGCAGAAAGATAAGGAAACCTAGCTTAAAGACCTGTTTATGCATATGATGAATGGTATGTTATTCATGTAATGCATTCAAGGGTTCAAAAAATTCAAATTTGTTGCAAACAAAAAGAACACACGCATATTAAGAAGAAATTTGTTACCACATAAATGCCCCGTGGGCGAAATATTACAAAGTTCTTAATGTAAAAAGACATTGCGCATCCTCTTTGGTGCGATGTAGGTGTTGAGAGTTTCCTCCTCGTGAAGTCGGCGGGTGAGCTTCAAAACCTTCTTCTCACCGGCATAGAAGCTGGTTTCAAAAGTATCCCGTTCTTCTTTGAGTTGGATCCAACTCTTTTGCATTTCCTCCCATGATGTTAGCATGTCAGGATGTAGGATGGTGTATGGAACTTGTCCTTCCGTAACAGTCTCTTTGATCAAGGGGAGAATGTGAGGATATGGCATCATAAGATTCTGGGAGCGGGTTCGTACCCACTTGAGGTAAGGCTCAAGGGGGATGGAATTCTTGTGCCCCAGTGTCTTACTATCCACCTTATTAGGCATCCTCCAAGCTCTGATGAACCTTTGTCGAAGTCCTTGCGCATCGTTGTCGAAGTCAAAAACTAGGTCAGGAATCAGCATGTCATGACGGCCATCCCTCAGAGCATATCCAAATTGTCTCAAAGCTAGACAGGGGTTGTAGGTAATGCCTCCCCTAATGCCAAGTAATGGGACATTAGGGAATTCCCCATAATGATCAATGATGATGACATTTTCTCTGGACCGAGAACACCAATGTACATCAGAATGTGTGAGGGTCATCAATCGTTGTGACCACCTCAAACCCTGCTCATTTTTCAAAACTGCTTGTGGAAGGTGAGAAATAAACCACCTTGCTAGGAGAGGAGTGCAGCACATGAGAACACCTATTTTCCTCATTGTTCGTGTGTAAAATGAGTGTAGGATGTCCCCAAGCAATGCAGGTATGGGATTCTTGGACATGAAAATCTTGACAGCATTCACATCTATAAGTTGATCAGGATTTGGGAACAAAACCAACCCATAGATAAGGAGTGCCACAATCTCTTCAAAGGCTTGTAGATCAAGAGAATTCCGGCATTCTTGTGCCTTCTCAAACAAAAACTTTTCCAAGAATCCCTTGACACCACTTCTGGTTTCCCAATGCCCCTCAAATAGGTTAACAAATAGGTTAACATTTGTGGAGCAAATCAAAAGAAATATGGAGTTTTTAATTTTGCTTCAAATCTTTCCATTTTCAAATATTTCCTTCCCTTTCATAGCATGGAACGATTTTCTTGTCTATTTTCAGCATATTTGATCCATCATTCAATGCAAAAATCATATCAAAACAAATCTACATTATTTATTTAATTTAATTTGATTTTTTAAATGATTGAAACCAAAATAAATCAAATAAATAAGAAAATAATGCATGGAGGGTTTTATGGGTCGTGGACCATATTATAAGTGAGGTGCAAGCATAAAAAGTTAGGCCAATTTGACAAAAAATGTAATTTTGAGCCCAGTTGACTTTTGGCAATTTTGAAAAAAAGGTCAACTTTGACAAGGCACATCTCCTCCAATTTTAACCCTAGAGAGATGTTCTTGGACTTTTTAGAAAGCTTAGGGTGTCCCATAATCAACCCTTTTGGTCTCATTTCAATTGGGTCTTTCATGTTCATGTAAGGAGCTTTGACCCCAAAAGTGTTTTTGTTGACTTTTCAAAAGGACCTATAATGTGGAAATTCATATATTTTCTGAGTGCATATTTTGAACTTGTGGGCTAAATATGAATTGTAGGGAATTTCATCCTCTTCAAAATGAGCCTTGGATGGAAAATTTCTGATAAAGTATGAAGAAGTTATGTTTGGTCAAAGTTTGGTTGACTTTTCCTAAGAAACCCTAATTTAGCAACTTTTGGGTTTTGATGAATTTAGGGCATTCCTTGAAGAATCATGATCAAATGATGGATATCACTTCAAAATGTTGATGTTGACCAAAAATCTTGAAGTTTGACTGTATGTGGGCCACATTTGACTTTTGACCTAATACAATCGATTCTCAAGCATCTGAGCAGTTGACTGAGCAAACTTCTTGTGCAATGCTTGAAATTTGACATGGATGATCTTGGGAACATATTAGGACCATGGAAAGCATTTGAGTCCTTTGTGGTTCACACATCTTGATGAAAATGTAAACCCTAATTTGAGGTACATTGTCTTAGGAGAGAGTTTGTCTGGTCAACTCTTGGGCTTCCTTGAGCAACTTGGGAACCTCAGTTGACATGTGTTGAGTAAAATGGGAGGGAAAATTTTGGGGTACAACAGTTGCGCAGCAGTAACATTTTTCAATATAGCCCAGAAATAAACCTGCCTACAGCAGATTCTTCTTGATAATTGGTAGAGGAGTCACCAATTCACTTACAGTGGTAATATAAAGAACATTGTAAACAGCACTTATGCCTTTGTCATTCTTTGGCATTGGTGCAATAATCACATTCGGGGTCTCTGGAGGACCAAACTCAATTTTCTTATTGTCAATCATGTCTTGAATTTTGTTTTTCAGACTCCAGCGGTTGTTAGTGTCGTGCCCAGGACTGTTATAATGGTAGGCATATCTCGCGTTCAGAATGTACTTAAGAGAGGAGGTGTTGGGGTTCTGTGGAGGATCCCTTAGCGTAATCAACTCCACTTTTAGTAAATGTTGTAACGCCTGAGACAATGGCATATTGATCATGGTAAACTGCCTTCCTAAAGCGTTTGACCTACCCCTATTGGCCTGTTGTTGTTTTTGTTAAACAGGTGAAGGATTAGAAATCAATACCGCTCCCACAGACTAATTACGGACATTTTTACCATGACCCTTCTGGCCATAAACAACATTAGTCTCCTTCTTACCATTGAATGTCTTCTTCACAGCACTCGAAAATATAACCACTTGAATTTTTCCGCTCTTAATAACACTTTCAACTTGTTCCCCAGTTAGAATCAGCTCAGTAAAACCAGATGAGGAGCTTCCAATCAGATGATTAAAGAATGGACCTGTTAGAGTGCCCATGAACATATCAACTAGTTCCTGGTCCGACAAGGGAAGTTGCACCCTTCCAGCTAAGTCTCTCCACTTCTGAGCATATTCTTTTAACCCTTCGTTCGAGCCCATAGACATATTTTATAATTGCACACAAGTTGTTGCAAGGTCAGTATTGTATTGATACTGCTTGTGAAAAGTAGCGCCCAAGTCTTCCCAAGCACGGATGTTGGTTCCCTCCAGCTGATAGAACCATTCGAGTTGTGTACCAGACAAACTTTCTTGAAAGAAGTGAACCCATAACTTTCTATCAGCAGTGTGAGGTTGGATCTTCCGAACATAGGACCTCAGATGAAGTTTTGGACAAGACACACCGTCATATTTAGCAAAATCATGGACTTTGAACTTGTGAGGGATAACCACCCCCGAAATAAGACCCAGTTCTCCGAAATCCAATCCAGGCACTTTTTGAATTTCCATGGCCTTGAGGCGGTCTTCCAACTGTTTGTATTTATCATCAGCATAAGGATATTGTTCATCAGAATAGTCTTTGTCCTTAGTCATCTTACCAGAACCAATGTTGCTTCCCCCTTCAGCCCTGACACTTCTACCATCCTCCTCTTGGTTGTCATCTTCATCAGAGGTGATGTCATCAGTTTGGACTGGTTTAGCGGGACTTTTGAATCTTCTTCCCATTTCAATGATAGAAATTGGCTTCTGAGTCTTCTTATTTTTAGCGATAAGCGCCATCATATCTTTCAGTCCTTGAGCAAGATTCAGGAGGATCTCCTGGAATTGGGCTTTCTGAGCTTGGAGTTCCTTAACAGTTTGTTCAAGAGCCATCTTTTACTTAAATAAACAGCAAGAAGATGAGAAAACATGTATGGGAAAACCTGTTATGTAATGATGCATGATATGTAGATGCAATGATTTCAAGGATCGTTGCGGGATTTAAATTTGTTTAAACAAAAGAAAACAAGAGAAATTTTAGTAATAAACTCAAATTATAATTGCTTTTAATAAAAATAGTTACAAAATGGCAAAATATGAATTCAAATCTCCCATGGATGCTTCCTCTTTGTGTTTACATATGTGTTAAGGCTTTGTTCTTCGTGGAGTCGTTTCGTCAGCTCCAGTACTTTCTTCTCACTAGCATAGAACTGAGCTTCGAAGGTATATTTTTCCTCCTTAAGCTCAATCTAATACTTTTGTAGTTCTTCGAAGTCGGTAGGAATATCGGGATGAAGAACGGTATGAGGAAAATCCCCTTCAACAACAGACTCTACGATCACTGGTAGGATAGTAGGATGTGTCATTTTGAGATTCTGAGCACGAGACCGCATCCATCTGAGGTAAGGATCTAGAGGAGTGGAATTCTTGTGTCCCAAAGTCTTGCTATCAATCTTGTTGGTCGTGCCCCAAGCACGTATAAACCTTTGATGGTAGTTTTGAGGATCATTCTGATAGTCGAACACAATACCCTGGATAATCATATCATAAGGACCGTCTCTTCGAGCATAACCAAACTAGCGTAGAGCTAGAGAAGGGTTGTATGTGATGCACCTCTTATACCAAGTAGTGGTACATTAGGGAATTCCCCACAACGATCAATAATAGTGACATCTTCCTGAGATCGAGAACACCAATGGATATCTGTATGAGTGAGTGACATCAATCTTTAAGACCACCTCAAACCTTGTTAATTCTTTATCACTGATCGGGGCAGGTGCGAAATAAACCACCTGGAAAATAGAGGTATGCAACACATAATAGTTCCTCACTTCTTCATAGTAAGAGTGTGGAGGGAATGCAGGACATCTCCGAGCAGAGTAGGTATCAGATTATGAGTGAGAACTATTTTGATGGCAATCACATCTATGAATTAGTCTGGATTAGGGAACAATACCAAATCATAGATCAGTAAGGCTAAAATATCCTCAAAAGCACGAAGGTTCATGACATTTAGAAATCCCTGAGCCTTTTCTATCATAAATTTAGGAGAGAAACCCTTAACTATATTCCTTGTTTCCCAATTAGATACAATGTCTGGTCATTTCAGATGTAAGGCCACTGCAACATCTTCAAGTTTCAGAACTTGCTCTAGATTGGTGAAGGGTATCTGATCAAGAATGGTCACTTCGAGCAACTTAGAGAACTCTTCCATTGTGGGTACCAACTGATAATCCGGGAAGGTAAAACAGTGATGCTTCTGATTAAAGAACTAGAAAAGAACGCTCATCATGTCTTCCTGGAAACCAGTAGTAACCAAACTGAGCAGGTGACCATGTTTCTTGGTGAATTGAGAATTATCAGGAACCATTGAGACTAACTCCTTAAGCTGAGAAGGTACCCTTACAAAGTTGATCCAGATGGTATTCCTACGATTGGAAGTCATGACCTGCAACACAGAACAAAGATAAATCCCCTAGATCCTTGAAATGGTTAGTCATGATATGATGTTATGATGTTATGATCAAATAGATAATAAAACACAAGTAAAGAACGCCAAGACCTTAGGTTTAAGGCTTGCATGGGGTTTGTAGGTAAATACCCTCTTGAAGTTTAGTTGGATCAACCTGTCCTAAAGAAGTAACCGTGTTCTAGGGATCTCAATATCACTAATTTTTCCCATAAGCTTCGTCTAGCACGACAACTGACTTGCTACCAAAAAAAACTCGAGAGTCGAATCTCAATGAGTGTAGTATTGAGTATCAACCAACTTCAGACGTCACCAAAGCCAACTATCTCACTACCTTCTAATGGCTAAGTTGGGTCAATTAAGGTTCTAAGGTCAGTTAATGCTTATGACACCATGCGACAACCTAGTATGCTCCCTGACTGACTCGAGGGATACCAGTACAAACCAATGTGTCACATTAACGTAGCCATCATCTCAAACATATTGGTATAAACCGTATAGTTTTCATGATCTATTGCTACTTACCTAAAATGTTCCCCAGATCCGGGTATAGGATCTTTGCAAGAAATAACCCAAACAACCCTTTAAAATAAAGCAGAAAAATCAAACAAGGAAAGCTTTTAAAAGTGATCTAACTCTAAGCTAACCCCACTTTTAGACATATTCCCCAGCAGGGTCGCCAGTTCTGTAATACGTTGGGAGAACTAACTTGGTTTTTCATTTTATCGTAAATGTTGCGGATAGCAAGAGTCGCCACCGACGTTTCTTTTATCCAATAAGGAAAGGGTGAAAAGAACAGGAAAGACCTTCGAGATTTTTATTGAGTTCGGGGGGTAGGTTATAAAAAGGGAAGGTGTTAGCACCTTTTTTATTCGTAGTTATTGTTGTACCCCAAAATTTTCCCTCTCAATTCTCAAGGTTTTTCTCACAAAGATTCTCAGGATTCAAGCTTGCACAAGTGAAGTGGGATTTTCCAGTCAAAAAGGGAGAAAACAGATAAAAATAAACATTTTGACAAATTTGGAGAAAAGTAGTCCTCTTTCGATTCACCTCTTTCGATTGGCCTTTTGGGCCTCTTTCTTTGAAAGCTTTGGCTGCATCCTTCGACTAGGCTTTGGCCTTTAGTGCACTGGCTTGAATTCACAAGGCAGGAGCCTCCTGCGTGCCACCTTTGATTTCACCCTTGGCCTTACTTAGTTCACAATGTATTTACTGCAAGGCAAACCCTTCATTTGGGCACTCACTTCTTGGATGCCGGCAAGGCAAACCCTTCGTTTGGGAACTCACTTCTTGCATGCCTGCAAGGGAAACCCTTCGTTTGGGCACTCACCTCTTGCATGCCTGCATGCAAGCCTTCTGTTGAGCAAAGCCTTCTGCGTGCCTGCATGCAAGCTTTAGTTGAGCAATGGCCTCATGCATCTAGGATTGCATCCTTCGTTTTGAGCTAGAGCCTCCTTCAAATGCAGCTTGGGTATGTCCCTCATTTTGAATTTAAAAGACTCCTTCTCATGCAACTTGGATTGCATCCTTCATTTTGAGCAAGAGCCTCCTTCGAATGCAGCTTAGGTATGTCCCTCATTTTGAACTTAAAAGCCTCCTTCTCATGCAACTTGGATTGCATCCTTCGTTTTGAGCAAGATCCTCCTTCGAATTCATCTTGGATATCTCCTTCATTTTGAATTTGAAACCTCCTTCGAAGCAACATGCCTTACCCCTTTCAAGAAAACCTTCGACACACAAGTAGAAAGTAAATTTTTTGAAGGATCACTTATCAAATCCACAAACCATGTTACATGACCTTACTTTACAGGCCTTAATGCTTGTATTTCACTCCTTAATTAATTGCTTACATTTTGGATTAAGCTATTGTCCAAGTGATTAAGTCTTTGTCCATAAGGTTTTTGTATGAAAGTGAACTTGCTAGTACAAATCTTGTCCTAAACCCATACTTTGCTAAAAAACTGATTTTACTTCACCATAAAGTCATGGAAGTCAGCCCCTTTCAACCAACCACTTTAGTACTTCACCTTGAGATCATGGAAAATCTGACATAATTAAAAATTCACGTTTCAACCAAACCATTGTTTTTGTTCAAACTCCCACATCTTTTCTCTATAAATAGGGAAACCTTTAACAAAGACAAAGACCCCAGAATTTGGATATATGAGAAAAAATCTTCAAACTCTCAAACTCTAAAAAATCTCAAACTCTCAAACTCTAAAAAAAACATCAAACCCCTTTATCACATATATCACCCCTTTCGATTCACCTCCCTAAACCACATTAGTCAGCCTTTCGATTCACCTCTCTAATCCATATATATCAACTCCTTCGATCCACCTTCCTAACTCATCTGCACCAGCCTTTCGATTCACTCCCCCAGCTTCCATACTCCAGCTTTGGAACATTCCCAAAGCCCTAAAAAAAACCATTCCAAGAAGTCAGTGAACCCTTCGATTAACCACTAACCTCCAGGTACCAACCTTCGATTCAGTGGTCTTTTTCAAAGCAAAAGCAGCATCTGGAGTAGTTTCAGGGAATTCCCAGCCAAGTCAAATCCATCATCAAGCTATACACAGCTCCTTCGATTGGAACTTCAAGAGGTATGTTTTTTTTAACTTGAAACTTTTGCCTTCCAGCTTCATTTGTACATACATTATAAAAGAAAAAATGTAGACATCTATTGTACCCCAAAATTTTCCCTCTTATTTTACTCAACACATGCCCATTGAGATCCCCAACTTGCTCAAGGATGCCCAAGAGTTGACCAGACAAACTCTCTCCTAAAGCAATGGACCTCAAACTAGGGTTTCAATTTTCATCAGGATGTGTGAACTCTAAAGGCCTAAAATGCTTTCCATGGTCATGATATGTTCTAAAGACCATCCATGTCAAGTTTCATGCCTTTCACAAGAAGTTTGCTCAGTCAACTGCTCAAGTGCCTGAAAATCAACTGTACTAAGTCAAAAGTCAATTGTGACCCACATACAGTCAAACTTAAAGATTTTTGGTCAACATCAACATTTTTAAGTGATATCCATCATTTGATCAAGGGTTGATCATGATTCCCCAAGGAATGCCCCAAATTCATCAAAGCCCAAAAGTTGCTAAATTAGGGTTTCTTAGGAAAAGTCAACCAAACTTTGACCAGACATAACTCCTTCATATTTTATTAGAAATTTTCCATGCAAGTCTCACTTTTAAGAGGATGCAATTCCCTACAATTCATATTCAACCCTCAATTTCAAGAAATGCACTCATGGAAATATATGAATTTCTACATTATAGGTCCTTTTAAAAAGTCAACAAAAACACCTTTTGGGTCAAAGCTTCTTACATGAACATGGGAGACCCAATTGAGATGAGACTAAAAGGGTTGTTTAGGGGACATCATAAGATTTCTAAAAAGTCCAAGAACACCTCTCTAGGGTTAAAATTGGAAGAGATATGCATTGTCAAAGTTGGCCATTGTTGGAAAACTGCCAAAAGTCAAATGTGCTCAAAAGTGCATCTTTTGTCAAATAGGCCTAGCTTTTCATGATTGTATCTTGTTGAAGACATGGTCCATGACCCAAAGAAGCATCCATATATTATTTGCTTTATTTATTTATTTTATTTTGATTTTTATTTATTAAAAGTTAAATTAAATCAAATAAATTGCAAAAAATATAAAAGATTGATTTTTGATCTGATTTTTGTAGGAATCACAATCTAATCAAGCTGGCCAAATCATATCAAATCAGATCAAGGGAAATTGAAGCAAAAATAGCATGATTTTGGTTATTTTAGAAAAATATAATACAAGGATATAATCCAATCCAATCTCCATGATTATCAAAGATACAACTCGTTTTTGTTAACCTAATCAGTTCTACTACATATATAGAACATACACAATGCACAAGAAGAAGGATGGAGGTCGTGCAAGGAATCAAACAAAACTCAAATTTTTGACAAAAAAGTATGGATCTGATTTCTAATCTAGAGGACGATTCAAGACCATTCAAAGCCACAAATTCCTTCCTGGACATCTCCTGAAGCTAACAGGATCAATTGAAAGCATTCTCAAGCCCATAATCGTCCCCTAGCGTTCACACGGTTTACCCTTTTTTTTTCAAATCTGATTATAATGATTCTTGCATCATAAACATGTTCTAATGATATATTTGTGTTTATTGACATATTTGCAACATGTGTGAATGGTTTAATTGATGTTTCAACGCCTACATATATGATCACCATTGTTAGGGTTTGAGGTGCCATTTTAGGGTTTCTCCGTACAGGTTAAATTGGGCCAAGAAAAGAGTACTATGATACTCGTGAGATCAAAAAAAGTTGATCCATGTGATTAGAATTAATTTATCATGCTTGCTATTGATTTTGGAAGGTTGCAGGTTTGTAGCTATGGAAGATGGTCGTAGGTAAAAGTCCCCAACCTAAAACGACGGATCTGTGAGGAAGACAATGGTGTGTCCCAGCCTGATTGGGCAATTCAAATTTTGCGCGTTTTATTAGTCATTCACATTATTTTATATAAATTGTTGTTATTATATTAACAACTAAGCATTGCAGCCTAGTTGGTGAAGCGCGCGTTGTGTGAGTTAGAGGACTTAGGTTTGATCCCAGGTCCCAACATTTTCTCTATTTTCTTAACATTTAATTACAGATTCTGTACTCCAAATTGCCAAGCGTTCATCATACGCTCCAACCATCCAGTCGTTTGATGCATCTCTAATCAGATCCAGCGTCCCACACATCAAGGTCCATGGTACACCCTCTAATTTGGCCAGCATTAGATCCAGCGCAAGGCTTTGGGCCATCATCCTGGGCCCATAACAAAATTGGCATCACGCCCCCCATTCAGCAACAATACAGGCCCAATTATTTTCTCTTTTCTCTTTATTTCTTTTTAATTATTTAATAATTATTTCTTTTACAAATAACACCAAAAATCATGTTTTTTTATTAAATCAAAAAATCACAAAAACATCAAAAATCATTTTTTTCATAAAAATATTTCATTTCTTTAATTAATTAGTTTAATTAAAATTAGGGCAATTTAATTCTTTTCATAATTTAAAATGATTAGAATTAGGGTTTGCTTGTGTACATAACCTAATTTTCTCAAAAAAATAACCTAAATATTTTTTCAAATAGATTTTTAGGCTTTTTAATTCATTCTCACATTTAATTCGCCGCACGCATTTTTAATTCCTTTTCTATTATTGTAATTGTTTCGGGTTTGTAATAGTAATTAGGGTTTTAAATTTCCGCATCTTTATTTACAGTCAAAATAATTATGTATCTGTGAAAGCCTTGTAATAGCTAGGACTTTAATTTTTCGCATTTTAATTTTCGCAAACTATAAACTGCTTAGATGCTAATAGGATTGTATGGAAAGACAAACTGAGATTAATACAGTAGAAAACCCTAATTGTGCGAATATAATTAACTGAAAAAATACACTCGCACATGCTTACTCCTAGGGTTTACTCCACTCCGGTTGCCTTCGGTAAACGGTCATGAAGTATAGGGATTGTTAGTGGTCGTCCTCTAGTCCCAAAAGATCTCAAATGACCCATTCGGATTTTGGCTCGGAAAAAGATCTTTAAGGCTTTAGGATGATTACTAACATTTCCTAACATTGCTTTTGTGATTGTACTTGTCCCTTCGAATGTCCCTTAAAATTCCAACGATGGTGCTACCTATTCCTTAATAATGGGATAGCACTGTCTAAAGGAAAATGAACAGACTTTTTTCGAGTAGGTAGATTAGTTCCTAGGTAGTTGCTCAAACAAATAAACTTTTTCACACAAACACTTTTCAAACAATGTTCAAAACAACTTCGTCACACTCTTGAGGACAGAAACAAGGGTTATCACGAAGTAAATAAAACTTTTCAAAACAAGCACACACAAGCAATTTCAAAATGAGCTAGTACCTAAGAGCCCATGGAAAACCATGGATAGAAAGGCTGCTAACACCCTCCCTTTCTATAATCTACCCCTCGTACTCAGAAACATCTCGAAAAAGGTTTTTTCTGTTCTTTTTTCTTTTTCTTTGTTGGATGAAATAAAAGTCGGTGGAGACTCTTGCTTACCACGACATTTGCGAATACAAAATGCAAACCAGTAAAAACAGTCCCACCGTATCACAGAACTGGCGACTCTGCAGGGGAAGAATAATAAAGTGGGGTAAACCTTAGGATCTAGGTCATATTTAATTGCTTTAGTTGCTTATCTTGCCTGCTTTATATTTAAGGGAAATGTTTGGGTTATTCGATCCTACACCCGGATCTGGGGGACACTTTTTAGGTAAACAATAATAGATCGTGGAGACTGTACGACATAGACCGATATGGTTTAAGCGATGGCTGTGTTGGTGTGACACTTTGGTTGGTACCGGTATCCTTCGTGTTGAAACAAGGAGAATACGGGGTCGCCGTGTGGTGTCGTGAAGCACTGACGGACCTTAGAACCTTAGTCGAACAAACTTGGCCATTAGAAAGTAGTGAGATAGTCGGCCTCGGTATAAAGCTGGGGATTGGTTGATACTCGATGCTACACTCATTGAGATCAGACTTTCGGGATATTTCGGCCTCAAGAAAAGATTGCCTGAGCTGAAACAATGCCCGATAAAGGATGATCAGTGATATTGAGAATCCTTAGAACCCGGTTACTTTTCTAAGACAAGTTTGAAACCAACTAAACTTCAAGATGGTACTTACCTTTAACCTCATGCAGGCCTTAAACCTAAGGACTTGGTGTGATTTGTCTATTGTTTGCTATACCTGTGATTTCTCAGCATAATCATGACATCATAACATCATAAACTTGGCATATCATACTAACCATTTCAAGGATCTCAAGGGTCTGTGATGCAGGTTATGATGAACCAGACGTCTAGCAAGGGGAAAGGGGATTTATTTTCCTCTGGCCAAATGCCGTCAAGAAGATCATAATACAACAACCTGAGTCGGAGGCTATGACCCACTAGACATGGTGAGCTATATTCTTGTAGAAGGACCTTCAACGATACGAAGTTTCTTCAGTCAAAGATGCAATCAAATTCTAACAGTTTCTTGTGTTTACCCCACGAGATCCTTGAAAAAATTGCAGGAATATCATACATATCATTCATAATAGGTCTCATAACAGGTTTCTAATCTTCTTCGCTGTTTATTTCAGCAATAATGACTTCTGAACAAAGTATCAAGGATCTTCAGGCACAAAATGCCCAATTTCAGCAAATGATTGTATCCTTGGCTAAAGGGTAGGAAGATCTAAAGGCCCTTTTTCTTAAGGATAGAAAGAAGAAGAAGACCGCTGGTATCTTGAACATGGGAAGAAGGATCAAAGGGCCGCTAAGGCAAGTGGTTGAACTGACGTCCTCATCAAGAGAAGGGGAGAATCAAGAGGATGAAACCAGGGAGAAGGACCCTAGCCCTGAGGTTTCTGATAATGACACAAACTACCATGATGAGCAGTATCCTCCCACTGAGGATAGATACAAACAGTTAGAGGATCGTTTGAGCGTGATGGAGATCCATAGAATACCAGGGTTGGATTTTGAAGAGTTAGGTTTGGTATCTGGGGTGGTCATCCCACAGAAGTTTAAGGCTCCGATTTTCGCAAAGTATGATGGGGTGTCTTGTCCCAAGCTTTATCTTCGTTCCTATGTGAGGAAGATTCAGCCTCACACTGCTGATAGGAACTTGTGGGTTCACTTCTTTCAAGACAGTATGTCAGGGACTCAGCTTGAATGGTTCTATCAGGTGGAAAATCCAATGTTTGTAACTGGGAAGACCTTGCTGCTGCATTTTATAAGCAATATCAATATAATGCAGACCTCGTTCCCACCCGTACACAACTCCAAAATCTGTCTATGGGTTCGAACGAGCGTTTCAAGGATTATGCTCAGAAGTGGAGAGATTTAGCTGGAAGAGTTCAACCTCCCTTGGCTGACAGGGAGCTCGTGGATATGTTTCTGGGTACTTTGTCTGGGCCGTTCTTCAACCATCTAATTGGGAGTTCATCAGCTGGTTTTACTGAACTGGTCTTAACAGGAGAAAGAGTGGAAGCTGGAATCCGAAGTGGAAAAATTAAGAAGGATGCCTCTTCTAGTGCTGCAAGGAAGCCATTTGTAGGTGTGATATGGTGGGAGAACTTACTTGAGGTTTCGCTTTTGTGCTCGCACTTGTTCGGTTTAGCAAGAGTCGCCACCGACTTTTTATTTTATCCAAAGGAAAGGTCAAAAAGCACAGGAAAGACCTTTGAGATGTTTTCTTGGGTTCGGGGGGTAGATTATGAAAAGGGAAGGTGCTAGCACCCTTTTCATCCATGGTTTTCCATGGGCTCTTAGTTACTTGTTTTTAGATCACTTGCCTTTGCTTTTCAATTGTTTGAAATGGTGCTTTGTGTGTGTGGTTTTGAAAATGCTTTAGAAAAGAGGCCTTGTCTTAGGCGACCTTTGTAATGATTCTTGTTTTGAATATATACAAAGGTGTGTGTCTTTTTGAAAAGATATTTCAATATTTTGAAAGTTTGTTTTTGAAATTGTGTTGTGAGGTGTGTTTGGAAACGGCAAGGATGTTTTGCAAGTTTTTGATCAAGTAACTAAGAGTTGTCTACCCTATTTTACTCAAAGATCTTTCTTATGTTTTTAACCCTTTTAACAGTGTTATTTCACCATTGTGTTTGGTGAATAACCTTGTGTTAGGATGTTAAACGGGACAGGCGCAGGTCATCGTATACAATCATTGAAAGCAACTTGTGAGACGCTCTAGCAATTTTATAAGGGACGAGATCGTTTTATTGAAGGCACCATCGAGGGTCATCGAGGGACTACGATCTTTGTTTATCGAAGGGGCATTTGCTAGAGTGTCTCATACTCGAGGGACATGATTGCATTTTTCGAGGCAACAAGCGAGGTTACCCTAGAGGTGCAAGTGTGAATTGTGTATTGATTTTTGTGCATTTGTTCTTGTATTAAGTTATCTAGCGATTGATTTTGAATCTTCGCATACAAACCCTAATTACTATACAGTATATTGAAAGCAATAAATTGCGGGAATTTAAAGTCTAAATTATTACAAATAAGTATTCGGGGATGGGGGTACAAATTATTTACAAATGGGGATGAGTCTTATCAGAATAATAATGTCCAAGTATTATGTTACAACCAAATTGAACTGTCTCATTTTTAATGTAAAATTATAACAAAGTATAAGATAATGAAAATCAAAGAAATATGAGATGCATGTATTTATTTACAAATGATCAAATAAAAATTTAACCTAGTGAAGATTAAGTGTGCTTAACATTTTTTATGTTTTTTATTGATTATGAAAAGAAAAGTTTTAAAAGAAAGAAAAATTATTTTAATTAAAGTTTCTATCATTTTTGTATTTTTTAAAGAAAACAAAAATAAAATCTTTATCATTATTGTATTTTATTAAATGTAATAATTATTAAGGAAAATTATTAAGAAAATTTATACGAAAATTTAATATGTTTTTTTATTTAACAAAAGAGAAAAAGAATTAGATTATAAAAAATGAAAATAAAGTGATGAAAAAAAGTATTAGTTTTAACCAAAATGGAATTAAAAAGAATGATGGGCCTTAGAAATGTTGTTAAGGAGCAGGCCCATTTGGAAGAAAAGCAGAAAGGGCCAGAAGGAGCAAAAGGGGTGGGGCGCGCTTAGTAGGAATGAAGTGGGCTTAGCATAGTTGTTTGGGACAAAGGCCCAAGTGGATGTTGAACAAATTTTGTTAGGGTTAATTCAGTTGTATTCTGAAACTAGGGTTTACAATCTTGCTTCAACGGCGTCGCTCCTCTCATCTTCTTCGTTTCTCTTCGCCTTTCTCAAACCTATGAACAACTGATTCCTCCTCTCCTGCCTTAGCCACCAGAGTGTTGCCTCCCATCTCTCTCGTCTTCACAGCGGTCCATGTTGATTGTGCTTGACCGGTACGAATTTTATCTTGTTTAGGGTTTTTTACAGTTTCAACGCTTTATTCTTGCATGTTTATCGTTTGCAATGTTTTAATCTTTGATGTTTATGTTGTGAGATGCAGCGAAAGTTTGAGGGAAAAAGACTATACCTTTGGCGTTTTTCTAGGTTGAAAATGGAATAAGAGAGAGAGGCGTGAGACCGGTGGCGCTCCTTGGTGGTCAGGCGAAGGGAAGATGAAGATGACTGCCTTTCTGGTATCTCTGTATCTTTTGACTTCTCTTTGAATCGTTTGATGATGAGACTGCTCTGAGAACTGTTTGTTGTTTGGACTTTTATTGATGTTTGATGATGATTTTGTTCTGAAAACCCTCTTGCTTCTGAATCTCTTCCCCTTTCTGGTTTTGATATGGATATCGATGATGATGATATTCTGAGATTTGCTTGTTGTTGATTTGGTTGTTTTGATTTGAGTTGATGTTGAAAATGTATTCTGAACTTTTGCTCCTTTGTTGAATATTGTTGATGAAATGGTTCTAAAAAAAATCTAGCTTGATGATTTTGTTGTTCTGAGGACTATGCTTCTTCCTTTTCATCTCTCTTTTTACTGATGTTAATGATGATCACCTCTGAAACTTGTTTGTTATTGATGGCTGGATGATTTGTTGGTTTGATGTTAGCTTGTAGACTGTTTGTGTGATTTGCAGTTTTGAGTTTTTGAGAGCTTGGTTTGGCCTTTTGAACTGTCACTTACAGCTTTTGCAGGTTTGTTTTTTGCTTGTATTTGAGAAGTTTAGGCAGGTTAGAGAGTTGCAGTTATGCAGGCTTGAATTATAGCTGGATACTTTAAGTTTGTAATGCAGGTTTGGAGGTCTGTTGTGTATTTTGAAACAGGCTTGGAGTTGAATTTGTTTTAGCTTGCAGTTATGCAGGCTTGCTTGTTTTTGTGTTGGAGCAGGTTTGTGGTGCCTTAGGCAGGTCTGTAGCTTTACAGTTTTGCAGTTTTTAATGCTTTGGCTAGAAGGTTTGCCATTTGTAAGGCAGGCTTGGGAATTTTTTGTTTTAACTTTTGGTAAGCAGGTTATACAGTTTTCCCAGGTTTGCTTGTGTTTGAGTAAGCTTTGAACTCGTTTGGATTTGGGATTTGCAGTGATATGTTACAAGCAGGTTTGCTCGCTTGTTTTGTGTTTTCAGAACAGGTTTGCTTTGTTACTGCAGTTTGAGATGCAGTTTTGGTGAATATTCTGTAGTAATTTTGGAAGCAGGCTTGAGTTGTTTTTGGTTGCTCAATCTTTGTTTGAACAGGCTGATGTAGTTTAAGTAGGTTTGTGAGTTTACAGGTTGATGAGTTTTTGTGCAGGTTTGTAACTTGCAGTTTTTTGGGCTCTATCTCCTCTGGACTGCTATGCAGTCTTGCTCTTTTATATCTTTTGTGCTCTCTTACTGTCTTGAATAATAGCCTGCTTTTGCCAAAACTGCAAACTTTTTCTGGTTCTCTCTTTCTCTCTCCCCATAAGCATTTTTAATTGCTTATTATAATATATTTCTGAAAAGCTGCTGGCCAGAACATGATGAGGGCTAGGACAAGCTCTCTTGCTTGTAACTTGGTTTATCTCTGCATTGTGTACTTTCTTGGACAGCTTTGTGTACTTTCTTGGACAGCTTTGTGTACTTGCTGTGACAGTTTTGTGTACTTGCTGTGACAGTTTTGCAACTTAGTGTGACATTTGGTTAATGCATTTGAAACTCAGTTTGCAGTATATTTTGCTTTGTGCGCAGCCTTGTGCCTTTGCATTTTGAATAAATTGTATGCTTTTAGTTTGACATGCTTGCATTTTATATATTTTATTTTTCTCTCTGTGAACCGAGAAGAGAAATCTTCTTGTGATTTGCAGAGAGAAAAATGAAACATGATGAACATAGCATTTCTGATTCCGGCCAGCAGACTTTAATGATGATTTTTCTTTTTATCTGCTTCTGCTTGAAAATTCTTATACTAACTTCTTTTTCTCTGTCTTCTGCAGGTAAGTACCAGTTGGATAATGGAGGACGCATTAAAGGTAAAAGATTTCAAGAGATTTAGGCTTTAGATTTATTTTTTCATTTATTGTAAACAAATATTATCTTGAACATTATAAGTTGTAATCTTACAATATTCGAATAACTTTGTAACCATATTTGAAATAAATAAAAAGTCTTAATCAAAAGCAAATTCTACTGTCCAATATCTTTTCCATCTTTCCCTTATATTTATTTAATTATTTAGAACTCTTAAATTAAAATAATTGAAATTGTGTCTCAATAATTCTAATCCAGATGAAATAAATAATCAACAAACTTTGCAGTCTCGCAACCTTGCATTAATCACAATACGCCTGGTATTCCAATTAACATATGCGTTGTACAGTTAAACAAATAAGCATTTCATAAACCTTTTACTCCACTGATCAAACCAATGCCTCAAAGTTCCAAACAAAAGTCTCAGCTCATATCCCAGATATTTAGGTTTTGAGAAATAACCAGTAATATTAAACAAGCATAAAAATAATGTAAAAATCAACTGAATTTCTAAGGATTAATTTTCTTCTGAGAAATGCGAGCGCAAACCCTAATCCTGGATTATTGCCAAAGAAAGATCCGTCTGATCGATTCTTGATCCAATCTCAACAAAATCAGTGAAAACCCTAATTCTGGATTACTGCCAAAGAAAGATCTGTCTGATCGATTCTTGAGTCAACCTTAACAAATCAGAGAAAACCCTAATTCTGGATTACTGCCAAAGAAAGATCTGTCTGATCAAATCCTGAGCCAATCTCAACAAAATCAGTGGAAACCCTAATTCTGGATTAACTGATAAAGAAGAGTCTGTTTGACCGATTCTCGAGTCGATCTGAAAAATCAGAGAAAACCATGAGGTTGTGATTTCTTGTGAAAAAGGGAGGGAAAATTTTGGGGTACAACAGTAGGTAAAAAGGAAGTCAGTGCTGTCTATAACCAAAAGAATCAGAGTAGAAGCGAGTGCTGTCCGGCGGTAGGGCCTGTTATGATTCCCAAACCTGCACCTACTCAGCAAAGAAATAATCAACCAAGAACAGAAAGGCCAGCTAGACAGTTCACTCGGATAAATATGACGTTATCCCAAGTCTTGCCGCATTTGCTGAAGTCCAACCTGGTTACTCTGAGGGAAGCTCCGAAGAACCCTAATACCATCTCTCCCTACTATAAATCGAATGCTCGTTGTTCTTACCATTCGGAAAGTCCAGGCCATGATACCAATGACTGTTGGGCTTTGAAAAACAAAGTGCAGGATCTGATTGATGCTAAGGAAGTTGAATTTGATCCTTCTGAGATTCCAAATATCATAAAGGCCCCTATGCCCAAGCATGGTTCAGGATTCAATGCTATTGATATTGTTTCTGCTATAGGAGACAGTGATGGTGATTCTGATATTTAAAGTTGGATCTTCCCGACTACCAACGATGGACTCAGTAACTGGACAGCCAAAGACTTTGTACCAATTACTTTTGTTTAGGAGTAATTGTCTTTCTGATTTTTCGGATGTATAATTTAAAAACAATATAAACTCTATAACCATGTGTCTTACCCGGGGCACAGTGGTTTTATTTGTGAGGGTATCATATTTCATTTTCATATGACATTAATAAAGCATTGGACGTTTGCATACAAATTTTGCACTCTTTGTCTTTCTTTTCTTTTATTATGTCTATACAGTTATGCTCTTACACACACTCACGTATCAAAATGCAGATCCATATCCACTATGGATCCCATTGATAACAGTTCTGCTACTGCTCATTATGAATTTGAAAATCCAATCAACCAAGCAGAGGACGAAGGTAAGGAAGATTGTGAGGTACCTGGAGAACTTGCTAGACTATTACAGCAGGAAGAAAGGGCCATACAGCCTCATGAAGAGCCGATTGAGACAGTGAATTTGGGTACAGAGGAAGACAGAAAAGAGGTTAAGATAGGTGAAAATATGGAGCTTAGTGTCAAACAGCGGTTGGTACAGATGTTGCATGATTATGTTGAGATCTTCGCCTGGTCATATGAAGACATGCCAGGACTAGACACATATATGGTGGTTCATCGTTTGCCAACTAAAGAAGATTTCCCTCCGGTAAAGCAGAAGGTCCGCCGTATGTGCCCTGAAATATCAGAGAAGATTAAAAAGCAGAGGTTATGAAGCAGTTCAACACTGGGTTCTTGGCCGTCACTTCCTATCCGCAGTGGGTTGCTAATGTGGTTCCAGTACCTAAGAAAGATGGTAAAGTATGAATGTGTATGGATTACAGAGACCTGAACAGGGCAAGCCCCAAGGATGACTTCCCGCTTCCCCATATCGATGTTCTAGTTGATAACATCGCACAACACAGAGTCTTTTCCTTCATGAACGGTTTCTCTAGTTACAATCAGATCAAGATGGCACCTGAAGACATGGAGAAGACAACCGTTGTTACACAATGGGGTACTTTCTGCTACAAGGTAATGCCGTTTGGGTTGAAGAATGCTGGGACAACTTATCAGCGAGCTATGGTAGCCCTGTTCCACGACCTGATTCACCTTGAGATAGAGGTTTATGTTGACGACATGATAGTCAGGTCTCAAACTAAGGAAGTACAACTTGATCATTTACAGAAGCTATTCGACAGATTGGAGACGTACAAGTTGAGGTTAAATCCGAATAAGTGCACCTTCGGGGTAAGGTCCGGTAACTTATTGGGTTTCATTGTCAATGACAGACGTATTCAGGTAGACCCTGTAAAGGTGAAGGCCATACAAGAGATGCCGGCTCCCCGTACTGAGAAGGAAGTTAGAGGTTTCCTGGGACGCCTGAATTACGTTTCTAGATTCATCTCACATATGACTGCTACTTGTGAGCCAATCTTCAAGCTTCTGAAGAAAGATAAAGTGGTAAAATGGAATGACGAATGCCAGGTCGCCTTTGACAGAATCAAGCAATACCTTCAAAAGCCTCCTATTCTGATGCCTCCGATTGAAGGAAGACCTTTGATAATGTACTTAACAGTGCTAGATAATTCAATGGGGTGTATGCTGGGGCAACATGACGAGTCTGGTCGAAAAGAGCACGCAATATACTACCTTAGTAAAAAGTTTACCGACTGTGAAACAAGATACTCACTACTCGAGAAAACTTGCTACGCTTTGGCATGGGCTGCTCATCGGCTGAGACAGTATATATTGACCCACACTACTTTGTTGATATCTAAGATGGATCCGATCAAGTACATTTTCAAGAAGCCCGCCCTCTCCGGAAGAATTATAAGATGGAAAATGATCTTGACCGAGTACGATATCCAATACACAACCTAAAAAGCAATCAAGGAAAGTGTGTTAGCCGATCATTTGGCGCATCAGGCCGTGGATGACTACCAGTCCATGAATTTTGAGTTCCCGGATGAGAACAGAATGTTGGTAACCGACTATGAAAAACCTGGACCGGATGAAGGACCCGAGGAAGGATCCCGATGGTCTATGTTTTTTGATGGAGCCTCAAACACACTAGGTAATGGCATCAGCACCGTAATCATATCTCCCGAGGGCTGTCATACTCCATTCACTGCCCGATTATGTTTCAACTGTACCAACAACATGGCAGAGTATGAAGTGTGTATCATGGGTCTCAGAGATGCTATCGACCTAAGGATTAAGTTCTTGAGTGTATTCGGGGATTCGGCCTTGGTAATAAGTCAGATCAAAGGCGAATGGGATACGAAGCACCCTAAACTTATCCCTTACAGAGAATATGTACTACCGCTGCTGCTGCATTTTGAAGAGATCCCCTTTGAACATTTCCCACGAGAAGAGAATCAGTTAGAGAACGTGCTAGCTACCATGTCATCTCTGTTCAAAGTCAGGTGGGACAATGAAGCTCCCCGAATCACCATTGAAAGGTTGGGTGAACCTGCATACTATTGTGAGATTGATACAAAAGAGGTAGCGGACAAACCATGGTTTCATGAGGTGAAAAGGTATCTCGAAGCTCAAAAATACCCTGAGGGGGCATCTGTCAACGACAAGAAATTTCTGAGAAGGTTTGCTGAAAAATTCTTCCTCAGTAATGGAATCCTCTATAAGCGCAATCATGACTCTACCTTACTACGGTGTGTAGACAAGAGCGAAGCAGAGAGGATCATGGCAAATCTACATGAAGGTACCTTTGACACTCATTCTAGTGGACATACCATGGCTAAAAATATTCTACGGGCAAGATATTATTGGTCAACTATAGAAGCAGATTTCTATCAGCACTATCGAACTTGCCACAAGTGCAAAATCTACATTGATAAGGTGCATGTACCTCTGATTCCCTTGAATGTCATGATGGCTCCCTGGCCCTTCGCAATGTGGGGCATTGACATGATCGGTGAAATCAGACCTACCGCTTCCAACAGGCATCACTTCATCCTAGTGGCTATTGATTACTTTACGAAGTGGGTTGAGGCTGCCTCTTTTGCTACGGTCACCAAGAATGTGGTAGCACAGTTCATCAAGCATAACCTAGTTTGTTGTTATGGTATCCCCAAGAGAATCATCACAGACAATGGTACCAATCTCAACAATTCGATGATCACCGAACTCTGTAAGCAATTCAAGATACAACATCATAACTCTTCTCCCTATCGGACGAAGATAATTGGGGTTGTCGAGGCTGCTAACAAGAATATCAAGAAAATTATACAGAAGATGATAGTAATATGTAAAGACTGACACAAGATGTTACCATTCGCTCTTCACGGGTACCGTACCTCAGCACGTACGTCGACAGGGGCAACACCCTATTCACTGGTATACAGTATGGAGGTTGTCCTACCCATTGAGGTCCAGATCCCTTCTCTGAGGATTATGAAGGATGCATGTTTGAGCAAAGACGATTGGATCCAGACTTGACTTGATCAACTGAACCTAATCGACGAGAAAAGACTTACTGTTGTCTGCTATGGTCAAATATATCAGAAACAGATGATCAAGGCCTTCAACAAGAAAGTAAGAAAACAAGTGTATCAAGTGGGTGATCTGGTAATCAAGTGCATCATACTGCCGCAAGGTGATCCCAGGGGAAAATGGACTCCCACCTACGAGGACCATTTGTAATCAAGAGCATATTTTCTGGTGGAGCCATGATTCTGACCACCATGGACGGTGACGACCTTCCTCGCCCTGTGAATGTGGACATAGTGAAAAGATACTACACGTAAATAAATACCCTCTAGGTTGACATACCTAGGAAAAAATAAGGGCATCCCGGTGAACCAAAAGGGTTCGGGCAAAAATTAGGGATAAAAACAAAAAAGATTTGTACACCCGGCAAGTCAAAAACCTGAAAAGGCGGCTTGGGCAAAAAAGGGTATCCCGTTGGACTGAAAACCCGAAAGGACGGTCCAAGCAAAACTTAGGGATTAAAGCGTATCACTATGTCCCATTGGATCACCTTGCGATCAGACTTCAGTAATCAACTATCAAGCTCAAACGGTACCAATCAATACAGTCAGCTTCGGACAAGTAGCAAAGTGATGAGATGCTCGAAGACATAGGGGCAATAGCAGAATTGAAACTCAATGGGATCACTACACATAGTTGTTTTATTTTTGTACACAAATTTCTGTAATAATTTCCATTTTTTACAGTGGCGTTCTCTTACTAGAGCGTCAGCCTCCTTGTACAAAAGCGCCTGTTATAGGAAAACTTCAAAATTAATACCAATCATTTTTGAAAGTACAAAACTGTGTGTTTGTTTTTTTTCCTTTTTCTGTTTTGTTTTGCAAAAACGTCCAATGTTTTATTCTTGACATATGCATTTGAATATGATTGCTATTCGTAAATATCTTCATATAAAACAGAAATACAGTTGCTAAAGAACTTAAAGAAACTGGTACAAAACCTAAATGCTGACAGTTACTCCGTCCAGCATGGTACAAGGACAGAGACAGTTGGAGACAAGATTACATACAAGCCAGTGATATTTATATTCCCCACAGAGTGAAGACAACCAAAGTTCGATCTCCGCATCCCCAAGCAGGAATCACTTCCCCAGCAGCTTCCTCCAGAAAGCTAATATCTGCATTCCCCAGCCGAGTTTTAATAATCATAAACAGTTTATAAAGCTATCTCCTGAGCAGAGTTTATTTCTCTGACAGCGGAAGATCAATCTCCAACAGAGCTTATCTCTCCAGCAACGGAAGTTCATCCTCCAATTGAGTTTATTTGATCTTTGTTAGACAGGAGGGCAACCACTAAGACACCTTATGCTTAATGATCGTTTATCGAAGGCAACCGAAGTGAGAGTATACCCTAAGAGTGATATGTGCAAGTGATTAGTTTCAGTCATTTATCTTTGCACATTAGGGTTTTCTAACTGTATTAAATTTGTCATGCATTCTTGTCATACAACCTATTAGCATACATCTAAATAGTTAAATATTTGCAAGAATTAAAATGTGAGAAAGTAAATCTACGCTATTGCAAGGCTTTGGGGAGGGGGATTAATTACATAGCCAAAAACCCTGGGAAAAGCGATAAGTAAAAAAGTCCTAGATTAAACTATTACAAATCATGAGCAGTTACAGAAATATTGGCAAAAATAATTAACACGCGTGCGATGAATCGAATACGAGACAACTAGGGTTTTGACCCTTGCCTAAACCTAATTGCGATTGATTAAAAAAATGTTTTTTTGTCATGTTTTGTTATTTAAAAAATATAGAAATCATTAAATTAAAAAAGAAAACCCTAATTCTAATTGATTTTAAATTAAGAAAAATAAATTAATTTATTCTAAAACCTATTTTTGTATTTTTATTTATTTGAGAAAAAGAGCAAAATTAAATCAAAAGTTTTAACCTAATTTCTATTTTGATTTTATTTATGAAAATAAATTACAATTTTCCTAAGTTAAACTAAATTAAATTAATTTTGATAATAATAAAAAAACTAATCCTAATTTTTTTTGGTGAATTATTGATTTTATGAGTTTTTTATGAAAAATAATTAATTTGCCAATCAAAATGATTAAAATATAATTAAAAGCATTAAAGAAAATAAATAAATAAAATAAAAAAGGTTAGAGGTGGGCCAGATGTTATTTAGCAATTGTGAGGGTATGCTAAGGAAATTTTGGGTCCAAATCAAACTCAGCCCTTTTGACTTTGCCTGTTTCAATGCATGCGTTGACCTGAGGCGCATGGCGGGCCTTCAGTGGGATGGAATTGTGTTGTACCCCAAAATTTTCACTCCCATATTTCTCAAAACATTGCAAAAATAATCTCCAAGTGGCTCAAGATTGCTCAAGAGTTAGACAGTCAAATCATCTCCTAAGGCAGTCAATTCAAAAATTAGGGTTTTGTGTTGCATCAAGGTCCTTACATACAAATGGTCTCAAATGATCCCCAATGTCATAATATGTTCTCAAGTTCATCCATGTCAAATTTCAAGCCTTGCAGAGGAAGTTTGGTCAGTCAATTGCTCAAGAGGCCCAAAAATCGACTGTGCTAGGGCAAAAGTCAACTGTGACCCAAATACAGTCAAACCTCAAGATTTTTTGTCAACATTCTCATTTTTAAGGATAATTCATCATTTTATAAAGGGTTGATCATGATTCATCAAGGATTGCTCAAGATTCATCAAGATTCAAAAGTTGCTAAATTAGGGTTTTGTAGGAAAAGTCAACTCAACTTTGACCAAGCATAACTTTCTCATACTTTATGAGAAATGACCCATCCAAAGATAATTTTTAATAGGATGCAATTTCCTACAATACATCTTCACACCCCAAGATCAAGAAATGCACTCACAAGAAGTTACAAATTTGGACATTATAGGTCATTTTTGAAAGTCAACAAAAACACTTTTTTTCCAAAGCTTATAACTTGAGCATGGAATATCGAAATGAGATGAAATCAAAAGGGTTGGTTAGAGGACATCTCAAGGTTTATAAAAAGTCAAAGAACACCTCCAAAAGTTCAAAATTGAAGAAGTTATGCATTGTTGAAGTTGGGAATTTTTCCAAAATTGATAAAAGTCAACTATCCCCAAAACTTCAAATTTTGCCAAATGGGCCCACTTTTTTCCACTTGATTTGATCTTGTCACACTACACACGTGTCCTATCTTCAGTTTTATGTCAATTCATTAATTTTTCTATTTTATTTGATTTTTATTTAATTCATTTTAAATCAATTTAAATCCAAATAAAATCCAAATCTTAATCAATTGGTATCTTTTTGATTGATACAGGTCTTAAATATCATCATGTACACAATCAAACTCGTATCAAGCCATATCATGCACAAAATATTGGATTTGGGACATTTTTTGAAGCTTTGTAATGGAGGATCATATGAAATCCAAAATCATCAATGCATAAGGATTGAAAGCCCAATATTTGACCTAATACAATGCTTGATACATAAACAACACAAAGGCACGAGATTGAGGACCTAGAGGCTGCACAATCTGAAAAACCAAAACTTGAAAAGCTTGAAAAAGTTGGAAACTGAAATCTTGGTTAGAGGCCAATTCAAGACAAAAAATCAACGTAGACTTCTTGCTTGACATCCACTGAAGCCTTAGCAATAAAAATCAAGCTTTGAAACATCCCCAATCACGCTGTAAGTCTTCTTGAACACCGCCCTGTACATGAAAATGCAATCTCTCATGCTTGCATCTTTTTGACAAACCATGGACATATTCTTGATCCTTGCATGATTTCTAAACTTTTTGCAATATTCAATTGTATTTTTATCACTTGTAATGCCCTACCCGAAACTAGGGTTCGTGCTTCTTGTTTTTAGGCGTTTGCTTTACAGAAAAAATTGGAACAAATAATGGGTATAGACGTGCTCAGGAGGAAGAGACGAACATGTCCATGGTTTTGGTTTGCATTTTTATGGCCTGGAATTCGTTTTAGGATGAAGCCACGGATTTTGCTGCGGGTTCAAATCCGCAGGTAAAAATAACCAGAGTTCTGTGGGGAAGATGTAGACGTGGCTTGTTCCAATTGGACCATTCTAACCAATCTCGCGCGTTTTTATAATTTCTGGCATATTAATTTTTTTCTACATATATTGATTGTTGTTTATTATAATTACAAAAGCAACACAGTGGTCTAGTGGTGGAGGTGTTAGTGCATAGTCCAATGGGACCTGGGTTCGAATCCCAGGTCCCTAACATATTTCTTGTTATTTTCTTGCAGATGATTCAGCGTACCTCACACATTGCAATGCACCATGGACTTCAGATCTCAACGTGTCAGATGGCCTCCAGGCCAAATCTGATGGCCCAGGTGGAAGGCTCACCATACTCCCAAGTCAATGCACACGCGTGGAATGGTAAAAGTCAAAGCAGGCCAACGTACATGGGCCTCAAAATTGCAAATTTCACCTCCTTATTTGGGCCTGAACCCCCCTGAGTATTTCTTTTTTATTTTCTTTCCTTTATTTATTTTGTTTATTTGTTTATTAATTATTATTTTTATTATCACTAACCAATTAAATTTTTTCCTCATAAAATCAAAAACACAAAAAAACATTTTATTTATTAAAATTAAATTCATACTTTATTTTTTTAAATAAATTAATTTAATCAATTTAGCTTTAATTAGGTTTAACTTTTAATATTTTTTGCTAATAAATAAAATTAATGTAGAAAAATTAGGTTTTTACTAACTTTTAATCAATTTGTTTTATTTCTTTAAATACTCAAAAAAATCCAAAAAAATATTTTCATTTAATTAATTAATTTAATTGTTAATTTAGTTTTAATTCCTTTTAATTCAAAAAAAATAACAAAAAAAAAGCTTTCTTTTCAAAAGGGTCAAAACCCTAAAAAATACGTTGTTTTAATTTCTTGCACGCGATCCATTTTACCAATATTGTAATTGCTTCTGGAATGTAATAGTTTTTAATTAGGACTTTATTTTATCGCTTTCTTTTATTTTCCGCAATTTAAATTAAAGGGTTGTTTTTGGCGATGTAAATACCCGACGCATTGTAATAGTTTAGATTTAATTTCCGCAAATTTAAATCCCGCAACTATACATTGTTAGATGTTTGGTAATAGGGAATGCATGACAAGATCAAATGTATAAACTTAAAATCAACGTAGCTCACCCATGACATGTACAAAGATAAATAACTGAAAAACAATACACTCGCACATGCGTACTCTTAGGGTACACCTCACTTGGTTGCCTTCGAACGTAGTCATTGAGTATAGGAAGTTTAAGAGGTCGCCCTCTTGTCCAAAGATCATAAGTTGCCTCAAAACGGTTGCCTCGGAAAAATGATCTAAGACCTTAGGGTTACCGCTAAGGCGTCCTAACATTGCTTTAGTGACCACACGTCCCTTAATCGAATTGACCCGAAAACTCCAACGATGGTGCTACCTACTCCTCAATAGTGGGATAGCATTGTCTTAAGGACATTTGTACATATTAATTCCTTTTTCGAGTAGGTAGATGGTTCTTAAGTACTTGCTCATTCTAAAAACAAAACAAAACTTTTCGCACTTACACCTTTCAAACAAAAAACTCTTTTCAAACCCACAAACACAAAGAAAAGAAAATTTTGAGAACACTTTGAGCAAGTACCTAAGAGCCCGTGGATAACCACGGATAGAAAGGGTGCTAATACCTTCCCTTTCTATAATCTACCCCCCGAACCCGAGAAACATCTCGAAGAAGGAATTTTTCTGTGCTTTTTTCCTTTCCTTGTTGGATAAAATAAAAGTCGGTGGCGACTCTTGCTTACCGCGACATTTTGTGAAAACAAACGCAAAACGCAAACTAGCATTCCAAAAACAGTCAGTTGCCTGATGGCATATGTTGATGGCCATATGTTGATGGCATACGGTGGGCCTCCTGATACGCAGCGTGCCTGATTACCTATAGAAAAACAACATGGAACAAATATGGGACCTGGGGATCGAACCCAGGCCCTTATGCCTATTTCCAATGCACGCTTGCCAACTGAGCTACTTGACTTGTTTGTATATATAATGGAAAAAAATAATATATGAAAAATAATGGTTAATGGAAAAAAAGCGCGCTAAAGTTCAAACTGCCCAACCAGGGAGTGCCACGCATCATCTTCTTCCTCCCAACCGTCATTTTAGCCCAAGATATTTTTACCTTCGGACATTGCGCTGTAGCTACAAACCTGTGTATCTCAAAAATTATCCACAAGCAAGATAAATGACCAAGGATGGTACCAATTAACTCGTCTCATCCTCACGAGTATCATGGTACCAGAATCAATGTTCAATTTAACCTGTATTGCAAAGCCCTAAAACTAAATAAGAAACCCTAGCCATGGCAGTTTTACATACAGCCATCAAAAATGCAATTGAATAGAATGATTAGCTCGCAAACTCAATAAGGAACAAGAATATGTAATCAAAACTTGCAAATGATGTATAAATCAATGAAAACAAAAACGAGTTTTTTTAGCTAACCGTGTGACTGCTACAACGTGTTTCAGGACGTGGGGAGGCTTGCTAGTGATTGGAACACGTTCTTGAGGCGTCTAACAATCGATTGGTAAGGTTAGGATGGCTTGAGATGGCCTGTAACTTGGAATTTGATCTGCATTTTTTCTTTGAAATTTTGAAGTTTATTTTGCCTCTTTCACGACTGCTCAACCTCTTTTCTTGCCTTGGATTCCTTCTGTATATGTAGTGCAACATATTAGGTCAACAAAAACGACTTGAATCTTGCCCATAATGAAGATTTGATTTGGTCTTTCATGGCATATGATATCTTTCCAAATTTGCTTCAATCCAATATTTTTCAACCCAAATCAGTCTTGCACCAATTGGTTCTCATTTGGCAGCACATAAGATCTTCCTTCAATGCAAAAATCATCCCTAAAACACATTATATGATTTATTTGGATTTATTTGATTTTATTTGAATTTTAAATGAATAAAAATCAAAATAAATTAAATAAATAAATAAATAAATCATGGAGGGTCCCATAGGTCGTGGACTATGCTAGGAATGAGATGAAATCTTGAAAAGATGGGCCCATTTAGCAAAAAATGCAAATTTGAGCACATTTGACTTTTGGCAATTTTGCAAAAAGGGTCAACTTGGCCAATGCATAACTCTCTCAATTTTAACCCTAGAGAGGTGTTCTTGGACTTTTTAGAAAGCTTAGGATGTCCTCTAATCAACCCTTTTGATCTCATCTCAATTTAGTCTTCCATGTTAATGTATGAAGCTTTGACTCAAAAGGTAATTTTGTTGACTTTCCAAAATGACCTATAATGTCAAAATTCATATCTTCTTGTGAGTTAATATTTTGAACTTGGGGCCTGAATATGAATTGTAGAGAATTGCATCCCCTTAAAAATGAGATTTGGATGGTTCATTTCTGATGAAGTATGAGAAAGTTATGCTTGGTCAAAGTTGAGTTGACTTTTTCCTACAAAACCCTAATTTGGCAACTTTTGGGTTTTGATGAATTGTGAGCAATCCTTGATGAATCATGATCAACCCTTGATAAAATAATGAGTGATACTTCAAAATGAGGATGTTAACCAAAAATATTGAAGTTTGACTGTATGTGGACTACAATTGACTTTTGACCTAGCACAGTCGATTTTCAGGCCTTTGAGCAATTGACTGAGCAAACTTCTTCTGCAAGGCTTGAAACTTGACATGGATGATCTTGGGAACATATTAGGGCAATGTAAGGAATTTGGGATCCTTTGGACTCAACCATCTTGATGAAAAATGAAACCCTAATTTGAGGTAGACTGCCTTAGGAGAGAGTTTGTCTGGTCAACTCTTGAACTTCCTTGAGCAGTTTGGGGACTTCACATCACATTTGTTGAGAAATATGGGAGGGAAAATTTTGGGGTACAACACCGCGCCTATGCCGAAGCATGACAAGGGTGTTAATGTTGTTAAAGATACAATTTTCATTGACTCTGTTGAAGACTTGACTACTCCGCTGAATATCGTCAAAAAGAATCTGTTGAAAGCTAGGATATTCCTTGGCTGTGTAAAAGACCGTGTGCACTACGCCAAAAATGACTTTTAACAGCGTACATTAGACAATGCTTTTATACAAAAGTGTTGTTATCAGTGAATTTAAAAAAAAACACGGAAACTGTATAAAATAATAAGTAAAAGCGCTGCTAAAAATGTGACCTTAGACAGCGCTTTTAAAAAGCACTGCTAAAAGTATTTCTTTAGAAAGCACTTTATCAAAAGCACTGGTAAAGGACCACTTTAGACAGTGCTTTAAGAAAGCGCTGTCTAAAGTCATAAAAAATTTATTAAAAAAAATCTGAAAAGCGCTGCTAAAGGACCCTATTTGCCAGCGCTTTTCAAAAGCGCTGCTAAAGGTCCATATTAGCCAGCGCTTCTAGAAAGCGTTGTCTAAAGCCATATAAATGAAAATTAAAAAATAGAATCAGTGTATACTGTTCCTCTTTCACAGATTCACGAACAAGCAGAAACCCTTTCCCTCTCATTCTCACGAACAGAAATCCATTTCGTCATCGTCGAACCTGCCCCCCTCCGTCCTCCACCGTCTCTCTCGGTTGTCCTCCACCCACACCGGCTGGTTCTCAAGGTAGGTTCTTTCTTGAAAATATATTTATCTCCATTGATGCCCAAACTGAGTTATCCTCCTATTGATAATGTATTATGCTAACATCTAAGACATTATCCTCCTATTGATATCCAAACTGAGTTATAGATATGCATAACTGAGTTATAGGTATGCATTTTGATTTTTCGGTTCTTGGCAGGGCTTGATATATAACAGCAACACTTTTAGCATTTAGCATTATTGCATTTTCTTTTGGTTCTTTGTTTTGGAATAAAAAAGATGATGATGATTTTTTTGGTTATTTTAATTGGTTTCTGAATTGTTTATCATGTTTATATTCTCCATGAACTAGTATTTTTTTACTTGTTGGTTGCTTGGTTTCTTTACTTTTAATACTATTTTACTGATATAAATTTCAGAATTGTTTAAGCATTAGTACTCCTAAATACTGTATTTCTGTTGGAAAGAAATATAATATGATAGAAAAGATTCATAAGTGATTTGTTTCTCATACAATTTTTCACAAAAAACCTGTCTAAGAACAAATTGTTAAGGTTTGTGTATTTAAGCTATTATAGCCCTATATATATAACTTGTTTTTGATGATCCCTTTGTATTGGTGTAGTTAGTCGAAGACCATCACCGATTTGAAGAACATCAAAGCCGCATCATCCTCCGTCGACACCAATAACCCCTTTTCTTTCTTTGGTAAGTCAAGTTCAAATTCTATCTGTATCGATCAATTAAAAAACACAATTATTTATATTTATTTTTAGTCCATGTTATTAACTCTAGAAATAAATTTCTAGAAATAATTCGTTTAATTCAAACAAAAAGGGAATAATTCGTTTATAGTGTTTTTGTTTACTTGCATTAGTAGAAAAAATGGATAAAAAATGGATGTCTGTTGATCGATTGTCACAAGAGTACGAGAATGGGGTATTGGAATTCGTTAAGTTTGCTGTTGAACACGCCAAAGACCACAGTCGAATGAAGTGTCCTTGCTTGGGTTGTTGTTATGTGGTTCGGGTTGGCGCAGATGGATTGAAATTGCATTTACTAATGCGTGGAATTGATAGAAGTTATACGTGTTGGATATTTCACGGTGAAAAAAGTAACGACAATGTTGAACCGGGGGAGAAAAGTAGTACGGCCTATGCTTCAGACGACAAGGACACAGGTACATACGATTTTGATCGAGTCGAAGAGATTGCAAATGCACTTGAAGAAGATCTTCAGGATTGTCCCAAAATGTTTGAGAGATTGGTAAGCGATGCAGAGAAACCGTTGTATAAAGGTTGCACTAAATTCATAAGACTGTCTGCGGTATTAAAGTTGTACAACTTAAAGGCGGGCAATGGATGGTCAGATAAAAGTTTCAGAGTTATTAGCCCTTATGAGAGATATGTTTCTGGAGGATAATGTTCTTCCTAATCGAACCTATGAGGTCAAAAAAATGTTGTGCTCTATTGGCATGAGCTATGATAAGATACATGCTTGTCCAAACGATTGCATTTTATTTCGAAACGAATATGCATCGTTAAATGAGTTCCTTAAATGCGGTTTGTCTCGATATAAGAAAAAATTGTCTCCAGCAAAAGTCTTATGGTATTTTCCTATAATTCCGAGATTTAGGCGCATGTTTCATAGTGAAACCAATGCAAGACACCTGACTTGGCATGCAGATGAAAGAATTATTGATGGAAAGTATTGACATCTGGCAGATTCACCATAGTGGTCGAAAATTGATAATGATTATCCTGATTTTGGAGAAGAAGCAAGAAACCTTCGCTTGGCTTTATCTACTGATGGAATGAACCCGCATGGTCTTCAAAGTATCTCACATATAACATGGCCTGTGATTCTTATGATTTATAACCTACCTCCATGGCTATGTATGAAGCGTAAGTACATGATAATATCTATGTTAATTTCTGGGCCTAAACAACCAGGGAATGACATAGACGTACACTTGACACCTTTGATCGAAGATTTAAAGATTTTGTGGGAGAACGGGGTGGAGGTTTATGATGGTTATAGGAAACAAAGTTTCAATTTAAGGGCGATGTTGTTTGGCACAATTAATGATTTTCCAGCATACGGGAATCTATCTGGGTATAGTATTAAAGGTCAACGTGCATGTCCTATTTGTGAAGATGGAACTGATACGATGCGTTTGGAACTTTGTCAAAAGAATGTGTTTCTCGGTCATCGTAGATTCTTACATTCTAAACATCACTACCGTGCATGGAGAAAAACATTCAATGGAGACACCGAACAACGTAAAGCTCCACCTGTATTGTCAGGTGACCAAATTTTTGAAAAGGTGAAAGATGTGTGTACTCAGTTTGGCAAGCCTTTTGCGCATACAGTTGTCAAAGGTGGGTGGAAGAAGAGATCGATTTTTTTTAATTGCCATATTGGAAGTCTCTATATGTGAGAAATTTTCTCGATGTTGTGCATATTGAAAAAGATGTATTTGAAAGTGTTATTGTTACGTTACTCAATATTAAAGGAAAGTCTAAGGATGGCCTTAAAGTAAGGGAGGACATGTTAAAGATGGGAATACGAACTGAGCTAGGACCCGTGAAGAAAGGAAGTCGAACATATCTACCACCTACTGCTTTTACTCTATCTAGAAAGGAGAAAATATATTGTGTAAGTTTCTAAGTGAAGTTAAAGTTTCAGAAGGATACTCTTCAGATATTAGAAGACTTGTGTCTATGAAAGACCTCAAGTTAAAGATTTTAAATACACATGATTGCCATGTTATAATGGAACATTTTCTACCAATAGGTATACGTTCTATCTTACCAACATTGAAAAAAGAAATTGTTATTACTTTGTGTGAGCTTGAAATGTATTTTCCTCCCTCATTTTTGACATAATGGTACATCTAGTTGTTCATCTTGTGAAAGAGACACAGTTGTGCAGACCAGCTTATATGAGATATATGTACCCTGTTGAATGTTATATGAAAGTATTAAAAGGGTACGTGAAAAACCGAAGTCGCCCAGAGGGTTGTATTGTTGAGCGATACATTGTTAAAGAAGTGGTTGAGTTTTGTACTGAATATTTATCCAAAGTTCAATCCATTGGACTCCCCAAAAGTCATATTTTTGAAAAAAAGGAAGGTAAAAGATTAATTGGAAATAAAATTTTGACTGTATCAAAAGATGAACGGGATCAAGTGCATCTGTATGTTCTGCACAATGACAATGACGTTGAGCCATATGTTGAAATGCACAAGGATGTACTCCGAGGGTTAAATCAGAATAAAAATGAAAATTGGATAGTACGGGAGCACAATTAAAGTTTTATACGATGGTTTAAGGATCATATTTTTTCAAAGCTTCATTCAGATCTCGCTTCAATAACAGAAAGGTTGAGATGTTTGGCATATGGTCCAAGTTTGCATGTGTTTTCTTATAGCGCATACGCAATTAATGGATACATATTTTATACCAAAGAACAAGTTGATAAAAGTACTATTCACAATAGTGGTGTCACTGTGCTTACTGAAGCAATGCACATTTCAAATATGAAGGACCTAAACCCCAAATATGCAAATCTGTCATACTTTGGGGTTATCGAGCATATTTGGGTGTTTGATTACGAGAAGTTTCAGATTCCTATCTTTGGTTGCAAGTGGGTAACTAGTAGTGGCATACGAATGGATAAGTCAGGATTTTTACAAGTGGATATTAATAGGGAGGTTTTGTACCCCAAAATTTTCCCTCCCATATTTCCCAAGACATTTCAAGAATAACTCCCAAATTGCTCAAAGATAGCTAAAGAGTTGGACAGTCAAATCATCTCCTAAGGCAGTCAATTCAAAATTAGGGTTTTGTGTTGCATCAAGGTCCTTACATCCAAATGACCTCAAGTGCTTCCCAATGTCCTAATATTCTCTCAAGTTCATCCATATAAAATTTCAAGCCTTGTAGAGAAAGTTTGGTCAGTCAATTGCTCAAGAAGCCCAAGAATCGACTGTGCTAGGGCAAAAGCCAACTGTGACCTACAAATAGTCAAACCTCAATATTTTTTGTCAACATTCTCATTTTGAAGTATAATTCATCATTTGATCAAGGGTTGATCATGATTCATCAAGGATTGCTCAAGATTCCTCAAGATTCAAAAGTTGCTAAATTAGGGTTTTGCAGGAAAAGTCAACTCAACTTTGACCAAGCATAACTTTCTCATTCTTTATGAGAAATGACCCATCCAAATCTCATTTTTAATAGGATTCAATTTCCTACAATCCATCTTCACACCCCAAGATCAAGAAATGCATTCACAAAAAGTTACAAATTTGGACATTATAGGTCATTTTTGAAAGTCAACAAAAACACTGTTTTTTCCAAAGCTTATAACTTGAGCATGGAATATCAAAGTGAGGTGAGACAAAAAGGGTTGGTTAGAGTATATCTCAAGGTTTCTAAAAAGTCCAAGAACACTTCCAAAAGTTCAAAATTGAAGATGTTATGCATTGTTGAAGTTGGACATTTTTCCAAAATTGCCAAAAGTCAACTATCCCCAAAACTTCAAATTTTGACAAATGGGCCCACTTTTTTCCACTTGATTTGATCTTGTCACACCACACGCATGTCCTATCTTCAGTTTTATGTTCAATTATTAAATTTTCTATTTTATTTTATTTTTATTGATTTAATTCATTTTTAATCAATTTAAATCCAAATAAAATCCAAATCTTAATAACTTGATATCTTTTTGATCATTACATGTCTTAATTGACATCATGAACATAATCAAATTCGTGCCAAGCCATATCATGCACAAAATCTTGTATTTGGAAAGAAATTGGGAGCCTTTAATGGGGGAATCATATCAAATCTTGAATCATCAATACACAAGGATTCCAAGCCCAAGATTTAACCTAATACAATCCTTGTTACATATACAACATAAGGAATACAAGACACGACCTAAAAGCTGCATGTGATCGGTGGATCTGGAACTGACTGTTTAACGCTGGTTCGTGAAATGTCGCGGTAAGCAAGAGTCACCACCGTCTTTTATTTTCTCCAAATGGAAAGGACAAAAGCACAGAAAAATTCCTTATAGAGATTGCTCTCGGTTCGGGAGGTAGGTTATAGAAAGGGAAGGTGTTAGCACCCTTTCTATCCATGGTTATCCATGGGCTCTTAGATACTTGCTCATTTGTGTTTTCAAAATGGTTTGTTTGCTTTTCAACTGTGGGTTTTAAAAAGTTTCTTTGAAAATTCCAGTTCGACTCTTGTATCAGTCCTCAAGAGTGTTTGAAAAAATTGCTTTTGAAAGGTGTCGGTGTGAAAAGTATTTTTTGAATTTGTTTTGAAATTAGAGCAAGTATCTAGAGTCGTCTACCTACCCTAAGGAATTCGTCTGTGTAAATGTCCTTTAAAGTAGTGCCATCCCACCATTGAGAGGTAGGTAGCACCACCGTTGGAGGTGTTCGGGTCAATTCGAGGGTTCGGGACATGGTGATCACCAGAGCAATAGGAAGATACCTTAGAAGCTACCCTCATGCCAGGTTCCCGGATCATGAGGACTTACTAAAACATCCTCTACTCGACGATCACCTTTCGAGGGGCAAGGCAACAGTGAGGCGTACCCTAGGGGTGGTGTGTGATTTGTGTGTCGTTTTCAGATATTTTTGTCTTGTCATGTATTGGTGATCTACGCTTTTGTTTTATTTTGACATTCATTCTTGCATGCAATTTTATCAACAGTTAAAAAGATGCGGAAATTAAAAGTTCCTACGCTATTACAAAGGCGCGGGTCCACATCGCCAAATTAAGTCCAGGACCCGATTTAAAATAAAATAAAGTGCGAGAAATATAAAATGTCCAATTTACACGGCTTTGGGAGAATTACATGAAAAGAGGAAATAAAATAAGCGCGCGAATTGGAATTACGATCGAATGCGAGGGCGTTGGACCCTTTTTAATGAAATTAAATTATGATTAACAAATTAATTAAATTAAAATGAAAAAGAAAAGATTTCTTTTGGGAGTTTTTTGTATTTATGGATTTTTATGAGAGAATTAAATGAAATTAAAAAAATTAATTAATTAACCCTAATTCTAACTATTTTTATTTATTAAGAAGAAACATTAAAATTTAACCTAAAATTAAACTAATTAATTAATGCAATTTTATTCACAAAAATAAATAATTAATTATTAGTGATGATAAAAGAAAAGAAAAAGATAAAGGTAATTAAAACCTAATTCTACAAATTTCAAGTTTATTAAGAAAATGTTAAAGTTAATCCTAGAATAAAAACTAATTAATTAATAAGACCTTTTTTACAAAAAATAATATTAAATGAAATATATTTTAATTTTTATGACTTTCTGATTTTTATTATTTTTTATGTTAAGAAAATATTAATTTAAAGAATTAAATTAAAACTAATTAAAACAAATAAAATATAAAAATATAAAAAAGAATGAAAAGGCAAACCAATGGGGGGTTCTGTCCCCAAACTGGAGGTGTGATCCAGCAATTCTGGCCCATCTTTGGAGGCCTTTTCTTGACTTTTCAGGGGGCGTGCGTGTGCGTTGACCAGTATCCATGGTGTTCATCAGATCAGGACCCTTGGATTGCCCTCAGTGGCCATGTGGCACGCCTGGATTATGGGTGTATGGTGGTCTTCAGGGAGCAAGCTGCATAGAATCTCATGGAACCAAAACATATTAAGGAAGTGAGGGGACCTGGGAATCGAACCCAGGTCCCAGTGCTTATGTGACAACGCACCAACCATCTGAACCATTTGCTTTCTTTGTAACATTAGTGGATAATAAATAATGTATATAACAAAACACGCTAGTAACATTAACTCAAAAAACGCGCTAAAGTTTGAATGGACCACTCAGAAGCCTACACGCATTGTCTTCCCCACCTGTTCTTCGTTTTGGCCTGAAAAAACAAACTAGTTAGCGGGGGTTTTAAACCCCCACTAAGTGCTGCATACAAAAATAGCGATTAGCTCCCTGTTAATCATAAATTAATCGCGAGGTATGGAAACGATTCACATGAAGCTTCTGAATCCAACAGTCCTGGTCTTAGGGTCTAATTTTTCTGGACGAGGGAATCCCTAATTTTTCAAGTCTGAAACCCTAGAGTGCTTCAATGGTGATTCTTCATACGATGCATGAAAACTCAATTAAAACATATGGTTAGCTTTAGAATGGTTAACTGAATATAAATCAAACATTAAAAATTGACAATAATGCGTGAATCATGATACATGAATATGAAAAAAAACATGAACGGGACGAAGTCGTTCTACCAATTCCTTGCGTTAGAGCTAATGGTTTTGATCCAGAAACCTTCCTTGAAGCCTCAGGAATGCAATGGAGTTAATGTTTTGCCTTGAAACTCCTTGGAATCGTGTTTTCAGTTTTAGAATTTTCTTGAAAAAGTGCAAAGTTTTTTCTTCAGATGGGGCGCAACTTAGAGGTTTCTTGGCATTAGGTTTTGATCACACTTGTATGAGGATGGATTAGGGTTGAGTTTTGAATCAAAAGATCTTTGCATTGATGAGAACAATATTTGATTTTCATGCATAATTTTTCAAATCTTTTTCACATGTTTTTGATGTCAATCATAGCCAATCTTCCTTGATTCTTTCCATATCAGATAATGCACAAAATCTTGAAGGTATTCCATGCATAAAAAGATTTGAAAAACTTGCTTTGGTATTTTTCACATATTTTATTTTATTAAATGAATTAATAGCAATTAAAAATTCAAATAAATAAATAAAAATGATGAATAAATTCCTTTTGGGCCAAATGGTCGTGCATATGCTTTGGATGATGAATTTTGGAAGAAAATGTGGCCCATTAGCAATTTTAAGGCATTTGAAGCAAAGTTGACTTTTCAAAATACCCAAAAATTTCCCAACTTCCACAAGGCATATCTTGCTCAATTTTTAAGATTTGATCATGTTCTTGGACATTTTGGAAAGGTCTTAAAGTACTCTAACCAATGCCTTTTCTCCCATGTCATTTTTATTTACCAATATCATGTTATGGCCTTTGACTTAAAGTCCCTTTTTGTTGACTTTTGAAAATGACCTATAATGTTGAAATTGATAACTTTTTTTAGAGCATTTTTTGGACTTGAAGTGTGAAGAGGAGTTGTAGGAAATGTATTTCTCTTCAAAATGAGCTTTGGATGGAATTTTTCTGATAAACCATGTGGAAGTTATGCCTTAGTCAAGTTACAGTTGACTTTTTCAACTGTCCAAATATGGAAACTTTTGCATCTTGAGACTTTTTGAGCCATGCCTTGAAAATAATGATCAAGCATTGATCAAATGATTTTTGTGGCCTCAAAATGAGATGTTGACCAATAATTTGAACTTTTGAGTGTCAAATGACCATTTTGCCCCTACAGTTGACTGTAGTGCAATTAGGGTTTTTGACTGTGCAATTTTGTGCTGTAAGTCTTGAAACTTAGTATGAGGATGCTTGACCATGCTTATAGGCATGTGGGACTTGATTGGACCCTTGAAAACTTCATTTTCTTTGTCAGAACCAAAACCCTAGTTTTTGACTGTTAGGAGGCCCTTGAACTGTGCAACCCTTGGGGAGATTTTGAAGCTTGCTCTTTGCAATTCTTGAAGAATATGGGAGGGAAAATTTTGGGGTACAACAGTTGCCCTTGTTCAATCTTCTTAGACCTGAGGATGCAGATTGGCTGACGTGCCTTTCGTAATCCGAAGGTGGAAGATGATTGAACACTAGAGTGCCCGGAAATTTGCGCTCACATAGTAGTGTGATGGTGGGAATGGGCTTATAGATGCCATTTGGAGATTGATGGATAGGATGATGGGCTTATAGATGCCATGCTGAGAGATGATGGAAGGTGGACGGGCTTATAGATGCCATCTAGGTGTCAATCGCGTAAGAGATTCCTTAGTGAGAACTTGCGTACCTGCGAAAGAAAAGGATTACCTGACCCGTTACAGGAGCTGGTCTTCAGATTCTTTGTATAGATGTGTCCTGACTGGTTACAGGAGCTGGATCTGGATCTTCAAAAGGTGCTGAATGAACCAGGGATGGTTACTTCCTCAACAGGAACGCTCAGAGAACCTGGGGACGATTACTACCTCAACAGGAACGCTGAGAGAACCTTGGACGATTACTACCTCAACAGGAACGCTGAGAGAATCTAGGGACGATTACTATCTCAACAGTAACGCTGAGAGAATCTGGGATGTCTTCTGCTGAGTCTTCATCAGGAAAATCTGTTAGGGATCGATTTAACTGGACTAGAGAAGGCCTTTGACTGGATAAGAAACAGGAAAATCTTAGGGTCGATTTAACTGAACCGGTCTAGGTCTTGAAATCTTCAACTGGATAAGAAACAGGGAGATCTTAGGATCGATCTGACTGAACCAGAGAAGGCCTTTGACTGGATAAGAAACAGAAAAATCTTAGGGTCGATTTAACTGAACCGGTCTAGGTCTTGAAATCTTCAACTGGATAAGAAACAGGGAGATCTTAGGGTCGATCTGACTGAACCAGAGAAGGCCTTTGACTGGATAAGAAACAGGAAAATCTTAGGGTCGATTTAACTGAACCGGACAAGGTCTTGAAATATAGCTGAGAACTTAACTGGATCTTTCCTGAAAGGTAAAGGTCAGTCATATGCAATGCATGATATGGATCAAGCAATGATGTTCTCAACATAAATGAGATTTGTGAGATATGATGCGTATATGCATGCTATAATGATGTATGTGATGTTTATGAATGTATGTTTTCGTCTTAGGAAAATAAATCCTTGACGGGTGCCGGGAAGTCACTCCTGGGCTGATGTTGGAGAATGGATTTTTGCTTCCGCTGGGGATGATAGTTGCAAGAATACCGGTAGGAGAAGATAACTCCGTTGGGGAATAAACTTGGTGAAGAGAATACTCTGCGGGGAATGCTCTGTGGGAAGAGATGTATTTTGTTGAGGTTTAATGATAACTCTGCTGGGGATACCATTGTTGAGCTTTGTTGGAAGATTGGATGAACTCCGCTGGGGATAGGAAGACTTCGCCGGGGACGATCTTTCCATGGCAATTGGCTGAGGATAACCCAGTTATATCCTGGTGGGGAAATAACCTTTGAATAAAGCCGGGGGAGAGCGTTCGTACTCTGCAGGTGATAAGCTTCCAGAATCTACTGGGGATAAGCTTCTTACTGGGGGGATTGATTCAACTTTCCTGGGGAGACTTTTGGAATTGTACTGGGGAATGGACTCCACGGGGTGTGCGGTATTCCGCCGGGGAACAATCTTAGATCAAGATTGCTGGGGATGCTTGTTAGGAATGTTTGTACACTCCGCTGGGGAATGTTGAGATCTTCGGGGAATAATCCAACTTCCTTAAGGCTGATTGTGGGTCTAACTCTGCTTGGGGAGAGTGTTGCTGACTTGCTGGAGATACTGTGCCTTGTAGGGTTTACGGGAGACCAACTCTGCTTGGGGGAGAGTATTGCTGGACCTTGGCTCACTCTCTGGGGAATTAAGGCATCTGGGTTACGTTCTTCAACTGAACTTACCTTGGCACCTTGGTGGACAGAGCAATTAGATTTCTTAGACAACTCATTATTGCCCCTGTTTCTGTGGGAGAAGATACCTATGGAGGCGTTTGATGACTGCCAATTGACAAATCTTCTTCTGGTAGGCAAGTGACGAGATGACAGGACATAGTCGTACGCTTTGATCCCTAACTTTTGCCTGGACTGCCCTTTCGGGTTTTCAGTCCACCGGGATACCCATTTTTGCCCAAGCCGCCTTTTCAGGTTTTCGACTTGCCGGGTGTACAGATTTTTTATTTTCATCCCTTATTTTGCCCGAACCCTTTTGGTTCGCCGGGAGGCCCTTATTTTTGCCTAGGTGTGTCAACCTAGCGGGTCCTTGATTATGCGTAGTATTTTTCGACTATGTCCATGCTCTCAGGATGTAGGGAGGTGCCCCTGTTAGTAGTGTTGGGCTGCCATACCACCAGAAGATCTTCGTTTGATCGTTCAATGCCCCCAAGTGATTCAGATGAAGATTTGCCCCAAGCTGGTTGGCCTTTTGAGAGATTCTCCGAATCTTGACTTAACTTCCCCCAGATGATGGACAATGATCATGTCTGCCCCTTGATTGGAGGTGCTTTTGTTCATTAGACATTCGTCGTGTGAACTTCCATGCTGTTCAAACAAAAAGTCATATGCAAACAAAGTTATGTCAAAAATGCAAAGCTTAAGTTTGTCTTGAAGTTTTTTTGAAAATGCATTTTTTCATAAAACAAGTGAATTTTTTGTAAACTGTGATGTCAACTCAGTATTTTACAGCAAGCCTTAAGGAGTCAGGATACCTTTGTAACAGTATGCTTTCGAACTAACCCATGCTTCAGCTAGGACTTTTAAGGGTTATAACGTGGCCTGGTTCACGGTTTAAGAAACAAAGGATAAAGGCTCAAATCTTATTTGTACCCACCCGCTCTTCGTGATGTTCTTCAAACCTAAACTCAGCTGATCGTGCGTTAGACCTTGTTTGAGTCTTTGCTTTGATGTACCAGTGATGATTCAGATATTGGCAGTTTATTTGGAATAGGCGGTCGTTTCCTTTTTGTTGAGGGTTTGTAAGACCTCTTTCTTTTTTTGATTTTGTTATCCCTGTTTTTTGCTTGAACTGTTTCTTTTGTGATTACAGTCAGCGGGATGCCCCAGTTTTGTAAGTCTCCTTCATAGGTTTTGACTTGTTGGGCTTTAGTTTTTTTTTTTTTGGTAGTGACTGCCTGTCTTTATGATTATTCGGGACCATCACTGTCTTTTGCTTTGTATGGACTTCTTTGGTGCTATTCGTTGTGCACCTGGACCAACTGAGAGAACTACCCTGCCCCAGGTTATGATAAAGGGTTTTAATTTTCGAAAAGAAAAACTCCTACTTCTTTGGCTCAAAGGGGTTGACGAGGGATTATCTTCCTTATTACTCCACTGTTTAGGATTTGAAAAAATGCCTGTACCTCATCAGCGGGGTCGGTTCAAAAGCATACTGTAAATTGTGGTATCGTTTTCTTCATCCTCCCTCACGAGGCTTAGAATTTTCAATCAATAGTTGATCATCACAAAAATATGAAAGCAGTTTGCATATAGTGAATACGAAATAATTACTTCAAAGCAGACATGTGTAATGCATTAATGAAATAACAACATTTGACATGAATAGAATGTTTGAACAATCAAAGAAAAATACAACTTGAACATTCGAATGAACAAAAAGAATTCCAATCCTAGCCGTGTTTTGGCAAGGGAGCAGCGATCACATTGGGGGTCTCTGGAGAGTTGAACTGGACTTCCTTTGCATCGATCAGATCCTGAACCTTGTTTCTCGAAGTCCAACAATCATCTGTAACATGCCTCGGGCTGTTAGAATGATAAGCGCAGCGAACGTTGGGGTTGTACCTTGAAGGTGTCCTGTTAGGATTCTTTGGAGGGTCCATGAGAGTTACCAACTTGGTTTCCAGCAGCTGTGGCAATACCTGTGACAAAGTCATGCCGAGGGGAGTGAATTGCCTTTTAGGTCTCTCTTCCCTTTGTGGATTGTGACGCTGAGGAGCACCGACCGGCTTTGCAATAGTTACCGCGTTGACAGCACTAGATTCTGTCTTGGATGGTTTCTTCTCAATGTTTGATGAATCACCATTATGTATTTTACCCGACTTGATGCCAGCTTCTATTCTTTCCCCGGTCAAGATTAGATCTGTAAACCCAGCAGCAGAATTCCCAATCAGGTGGTTGAAGAATGGACCAGACAGGGTTCCCAAGAACATGTCGACGAGCTTGCGGTCAGTCAGAGGTGGTTGTACCCTTCCAGCAAGGTCCCTCCATTTTTGAGCATATTCTTTGAAACCTTCACCTGCACCCATAGACATTCCCTGAAGCTGAGTGCGCGTGGGAGCAAGGTCGGCATTGTACTGGTACTGCTTGTAGAATGCAGTGGCCAAATCCTCCCAGCTGCGGATGTTAGCTCCATTCAGTTGATAGAACCAGTCGAGTTGGGTTCCAGACAGATTATCCTGAAAGAAGTGAATCCATAAATTCTTGTCAGCCGTGTAGGGCTGGATCCTCCTTGTGTAAGACCTGAGATGCAGCTTAGGACAGGATGCCCTGTTGTACTTTGCAAAGGAAGGTGCCTTGAATTTGTGCGGGATTACTACCCCAGAAGACAGACCTAGATCCTCGAAGTCTAGGCCGGGAACTTTTTGTATCTCCATGGCACTTAGTCGGTCTTCCCACTGTTTATACATGTCCTCAGCTGGAGGGTACTGCTCATCATTGTAATCGGTCTCATTGTCGGAGACCACTGGACTAGGAACCTCCCTTTCTTGGGGACTGTCTTTCCCAACAGATGGGGTAGTCTGCTCAACTTCATTTCGTGATCTATTCCCAGATTTGCGTCTAGGATTGAACAGCATCGTCCTCTTCTTCTTCTTTTTCGAAAGCAGGGTCTTCAGATCTTGTTGCCCCTGGGCCAAACTCATGATCAGCTCTTGGAACTGGGCGTTCTGAGCCTGGAGAGCCTTGATGGATTGCTCAGTAGATGTTTCCGGATTCATGATGAGACTGTTGAAATAAACAGCAAAGAAGGTAAGCAACCTGTAGAAAAAAGGGTACCTGATGTGTATGTATGCATGCGATGTTTTCAAGGATCTCGCGGGGTAAACAAGAAAATTTGTTAAAATTAGAATCTGGTATCTTGATTGAAGTAACTTCGTGTTGTAGAGAGTCCTTCTTCAAGGGTCAAAGGCTCACCAGATCCAGTGGGTCATAGCCCCTGACAACCTTGGCTAGAGGAAAATGAATCCCCTTTGCCCCTTGTCAGACATGTTGGTTCATCATGACCTGCATCACAAACCCTTGAGATCCTTGAAATGGGTTAGCCCTTATGTAGGATGTATGCAATGGTATGATGTTATGCTATGCATGGAGTGATATATGTAAACCCTGTTATGAGTCCAGATTAAGGACTATAAGCAAAACCTACAAGAAACTCAAGTGTCAGATACCAAGCATGCAAATAGTCAAGTTGGAAGGCACACAAGTCACACAAGAGAAACCCTTAGAGTTTAGGCCAACATGGGGTTTAGGTATTACCCTCTTTCAGTTTGTTGGTTAAGACCTGTCCTATCAGAAGTAACCAGGTTCTAAGGGTCCCAATATCATTGGATTGCTTTCATTGTTCATCGTTTCGATTTAGCCACTGAACTGGCGACCGAAATATTACAAGAAAACAAACCTCAATTGAGTGTAGCATCGAGTATCAACCAACCTCGGACTGCACCAAAGTCAGTTATCTCACTACCCTAAAGAGGCCAAGATGGTTCAATTAAGGTTCCTAAGGTCAGTTGATGCTTCACGACACCACGCGGCGGCCCCGTACTCTCCTTGACTGAACTCAAGGGTTACCGGTACACACCAAAGTGCCACATCAACGTAGCAGACTGTTTCAACCATGTCGGTATACCCCGCACAGTTCCCTCACAGCCTTGTTGCTCATTTCTAAGAAGGTATCCCCAGATCCGAGTTAGGATCTATAGAACTCCCAAGACAGTCCCACAATTTAAAGCACACAAGTCAAAGCAATTGAAAACACAGTGATCTTAGTCCTAAGGTACACCTCACTTTAAAGTTTAGTCCCCAGCAGAGTCGCCAGTTCTGTGATCGGTGGATCTGGAACTGACTGTTTAACGCTGGTTCGCGAAATGTCGCGGTAAGCAAGAGTCGCCACCGTCTTTTATTTTCTCCAAATGGAAAGGACAAAAGCACAGAAAAATTCCTTATAGAGATTGCTCTCGGTTCGGGAGGTAGGTTATAGAAAGGGAAGGTGTTAGCACCCTTTCTATCCATGGTTATCCATGGGCTCTTAGATACTTGCTCATTTGTGTTTTCAAAATGGTTTGTTTGCTTTTCAACTGTGGGTTTTAAAAAGTTTCTTTGAAAATTCCAGTTCGACTCTTGTATCAGTCCTCAAGAGTGTTTGAAAAAATTGCTTTTGAAAGCTTTTTGAAAGGTGTCGGTGTGAAAAGTATTTTTTGAATTTGTTTTGAAATTAGAGCAAGTATCTAGAGTCGTCTACCTACCCTAAGGAATTCGTCTTTGTAAATGTCCTTTAAAGTAGTGCCATCCCACCATTGAGAGGTAGGTAGCACCACCGTTGGAGGTGTTCGGGTCAATTCGAGGGTTCGGGACATGGTGATCACCAGAGCAATAGGAAGATACCTTAGAAGCTACCCTCATGCCAGGTTCCCGGATCATGAGGACTTACTAAAACATCCTCTACTCGACGATCACCTTTCGAGGGGCAAGGCAACAGTGAGGCGTACCCTAGGGGTGGTGTGTTATTTGTGTGTCGTTTTCAGATATTTTTGTCTTGTCATGTATTGGTGATCTACGCTTTTGTTTTATTTTGACATTCATTCTTGCATGCAATTTTATCAACAGTTAAAAAGATGCGGAAATTAAAAGTTCCTACGCTATTACAAAGGCGCGGGTCCACATCGCCAAATTAAGTCCAGGACCCGATTTAAAATAAAATAAAGTGCGAGAAATATAAAATGTCCAATTTACACGGCTTTGGGAGAATTACATGAAAAGAGGAAATAAAATAAGCGCGCGAATTGGAATTACGATCGAATGCGAGGGCGTTGGACCCTTTTTAATGAAATTAAATTATGATTAACAAATTAATTAAATTAAAATGAAAAAGAAAAGATTTCTTTTGGGAGTTTTTTGTATTTATGGATTTTTATGAGAGAATTAAATAAAATTAAAAAAATTAATTAATTAACCCTAATTCTAACTATTTTTATTTATTAAGAAGAAACATTAAAATTTAACCTAAAATTAAACTAATTAATTAATGCAATTTTATTCACAAAAATAAATAATTAATTATTAGTGATGATAAAAGAAAAGAAAAAGATAAAGGTAATTAAAACCTAATTCTACAAATTTCAAGTTTATTAAGAAAATGTTAAAGTTAATCCTAGAATAAAAACTAATTAATTAATAAGACCTTTTTTACAAAAAATAATATTAAATGAAATATATTTTAATTTTTATGACTTTCTGATTTTTATTATTTTTTATGTTAAGAAAATATTAATTTAAAGAATTAAATTAAAACTAATTAAAACAAATAAAATAGAAAAATATAAAAAAGAATGAAAAGGCAAACCAATGGGGGGTTCTGTCCCCAAACTGGAGGTGTGATCCAGCAATTCTGGCCCATCTTTGGAGGCCTTTTCTTGACTTTTCAGGGGGCGTGCGTGTGTGTTGACCAGTATCCATGGTGTTCATCAGATCAGGACCCTTGGATTGCCCTCAGTGGCCATGTGGCACGCCTGGATTATGGGTGTATGGTGGTCTTCAGGGAGCAAGCTGCATAGAATCTCATGGAACCAAAACATATTAAGGAAGTGAGGGGACCTGGGAATCGAACCCAGGTCCCAGTGCTTATGTGACAACGCACCAACCATCTGAACCATTTGCTTTCTTTGTAACATTAGTGGATAATAAATAATGTATATAACAAAACACGCTAGTAACATTAACTCAAAAAACGCGCTAAAGTTTGAATGGACCACTCAGAAGCCTACACGCATTGTCTTCCCCACTTGTTCTTCGTTTTGGCCTGAAAAAACAAACTAGTTAGCGGGGGTTTTAAACCCCCACTAAGTGCTGCATACAAAAATAGCGATTAGCTCCCTGTTAATCATAAATTAATCGCGAGGTATGGAAACGATTCACATGAAGCTTCTGAATCCAACAGTCCTGGTCTTAGGGTCTAATTTTTCTGGACGAGGGAATCCCTAATTTTGCAAGTCTGAAACCCTAGAGTGCTTCAATGGTGATTCTTCATACGATGCATGAAAACTCAATTAAAACATATGGTTAGCTTTAGAATGGTTAACTGAATATAAATCAAACATTAAAAATTGACAATAATGCGTGAATCATGATACATGAATATGAAGAAAAAAACATGAACGGGACGAAGTCGTTCTACCAATTCCTTGCGTTAGAGCTAATGGTTTTGATCCAGAAACCTTCCTTGAAGCCTCAGGAATGCAATGGAGTTAATGTTTTTCCTTGAAACTCCTTGGAATCGTGTTTTCAATTTTAGAATTTTCTTGAAAAAGTGAAAAGTTGTTTCTTCAGATGGGGCGCAACTTAGAGGTTTCTTGGCATTAGGTTTTGATCACACTTGTATGAGGATGGATTAGGGTTGAGTTTTGAATCAAAAGATCTTTGCATTGATGAGAACAATATTTGATTTTCATGCATAATTTTTCAAATCTTTTTCACATGTTTTTTATGTCAATCATAGCCAATCTTCCTTGATTCTTTCCATATCAGATAATGCACGAAATCTTGAAGGTATTCCATGCATAAAAAGATTTGAAAAACTTGCTTTGGTATTTTTCACATATTTTATTTTATTAAATGAATTAATAGCAATTAAAAATTCAAATAAATAAATAAAAATGATGAATAAATTCCCTTTGGGCCAAATGGTCGTGCATATGCTTTGGATGATGAATTTTGGAAGAAAATGTGGCCCATTAGCAATTTTAAGGCATTTGAAGCAAAGTTGACTTTTCAAAATACCCAAAAATTTCCCAACATCCACAAGGCATATCTTGCTCAATTTTTAAGCTTTGATCATGTTCTTTGACATTTTGTAAAGGACTTGAAGTCCTCTAACCAATGCCTTTGGTCCCATGTCATTTTGATTTACCAATATCATGTTATGGCCTTTGACTTAAAGTCCCTTTTTGTTGACTTTTAAAAATGACCTATAATGTTGAAATTGATAACTTTTTTTGAGAGCATTTTTTGGACTTGAAGTGTGAAGAGGGGTTGTAGGAAATGTCTTTATCTTCAAAATGAGCTTTGGATGGAATTTTTCTGATAAACCATGTGGAAGTTATGCCTTGGTCAAGTTACAGTTGACTTTTTCAACTGTCCAAATATGGAAACTTTTGCATCTTGAGACTTTTTGAGCCATGCCTTGAAAATCATGATCAAGCATTGATCAAATGATGTTTGTGGCCTCAAAATGAGATGTTGACCAATAATTTGAACTTTTGACTGTCAAATGACCATTTTTCCCCTACAGTTGACTGTAGTGCAATTAGGGTTTTTGGCTGTGCAATTTTGTGCTGTAAGTCTTGAAACTTAGTATGAGGATGCTTGACCATGTTTATAGGCATGTGGGACTTGATTGGACCCTTGAAAACTTCATTTTCTTTGTCAGAACCAAAACCCTAGTTTTTGACTGTTAGGAGGCCCTTGAACTGTGCAACCCTTGGGGAGATTTTGAAGCTTGCTCTTTGCAATTCTTGAAGAATATGGGAGGGCAAATTTTGGGGTACAACACTGCCTAAATCACAAAACCAAAACTGAAAAAAGTTTGAAAAAGTTGGAGATTGAAATCTTGTTTGGAGTCCAATTCAAGGCAAAAGCTCAACGTAGCCTTCTTGCCTGACATCCCCTGGAGCTAAAGCAACCATTCACGAGTCTTGAAACCACCTGAAACGCACTGTAAGTCTCCCTAAAAGTCACTCTGAACATGAAATTGTGACTCTATATTTTGGCATCTTTTGGACAAATCGTTTGTACAATCATGTTTATAATTCAATTTCCAATCATTCTGCAATATTCAATTGGATTTTTGTAGCCTGTAAAGCCCTACCCGAAGCTAGGGTTTGGGTTTCTTGTTTTTAGGCATTTTAATTTCAGGGAAAATTAGAACGAACCATGGACATGGATGAGTTTAGGAGGAAGAGGCGAGCATGATGATGGCTTTGGATTGTATTTCTATAGCCTAGAATTGATTGTAGGACGAACCCACGGATCTTGCTGCGGGTAAGATAACCAGAGTTCTGTGGGGAAGACGACTACGTGTCCTCTCCCAACTGGCTTCTTCAAAATCTCGCGCTTTTTTTATTTTTTATTCTGACATTTATTTGTTTTTTTTATATTATATTTGATTTCTAATGTTATATCAATAAAGCATGATGGTTGAGTTGGTAGGCGCATTAGTGGGAAATCCATTGGGACCTGGGTTCGAATCCCAGGTCCCCCAATATATTTGTTTGCATTTTTCTTACAGTTGTTCCAGCGTGCTTCATCAATTATGGCTTACCATGGACCTCTATATCCCAAGCGCCAGATGGCCTGCAGGCCAAATCCAATGGCCCAGACTGAATGCTCACCATACTCCCCAGTCAATGCATACGCGTGGAATGGTAAAAGTCAATGAAGGCCAATGTTAATGGGCTTGAACAATTGCTGAATCCACCTCCAGATTTGGGCCAGCACCCCCCATTGGGTTATCTCTTTTCTTTTTTTTTTATATTTCTTTTATTTAAATTGTTTTTATTATTTATATTATTAATTAACCAATTAATTTTCCTCATAAAAATTATAAAACACAAAAAAATATTATTTTTATTTATTAAAATTAATTTCATCATTTTATTTTTGTAAATAAATTAATTTAATTGATTTAGTTTTAATTAGGAAATAACATTAACAATTTTGCAATAATTAAAATTAATGTAGAATATTAGGTTTTAATAATTTTAATCAATTTTATTTTATTTCCTTAAATATAAAAAACCAAAAATATTTTTATTAATTAATTAATTTAATTATTAACTTAGATTTAATTTCCATAAATTCAAAAATAACAAAAACATGCTTTCTTTCAAAAAAGGGTCAAAACCCTAAAAAATGCGCCGTTTTAATTTTCTCGCACGCGATCCATATTTCCAATATTGTAATTGCTTCCGGTATGTAATAGATTTTAATTAGGACATTATTTATCGCTTTCTTTTATTTTCCGCAATTTAAATTAAAGGGTTGTTTTTGGCGATGTAAATACCCGACCTTGTAATAGTTTAGATTTAATTTCCGCAATTTAAATTTCGCAACTATACACTGTTAGATGTTTGATAATAGGGAATGCATGACAAGATCCAATGTATGAACTTAAAATCAACATAGATAACCCATGACATGTACAAAGATAAATAACTGAAAAACAATACACTCGCACATGCACACTCTTAGGGTACACCTCACTTGGTTGCCTTTGAACGTGGACATTGAGTATAGGAAGTTTTAGAGGTCGCCCTCTTGTCCAAAGATCATAGTTGCCTCGAAACGGTTTCCTCGGAAAAATGATCTAAGACATTAGGGTTACCGCTAAGGCGTCTTAACATTGCTTTAGTGACCACACGTCCCTTAATCGAATTGACCCTTAAAACTTCAACGACGATGTTACCTACTCCTCAATAGTGGGATAATGTTGTCTAAAGGACAGTTGCACAGATTAATTCCTTTTTCGAGTAGGTAGATGGTTCTTAAGTACTTGCTCATTCTAAAACAAAATAAAACTTTTCGCACTTACACTCCTTTCAAACAAAAAACTTCTTTCAAACCCACAAACACAAAGAAAAGCAAATTTTGAAAACATAATGAGCAAGTACCTAAGAGCCCGTGGATAACCACGGATAGAAAGGGTGCTAACACTTTCCCTTTCTATAATCTACCTCCCGAACCCGAGAAACATCTCGAAAAAGGAATTTTTCTGTGCTTTTTTCCTTTCCTTGTTGGATAAAATAAAAGACGGTGGCGACTCTTGCTTACCGCGACATTTTGTGAAAACAAACACAAAACACGAACCAGCATTCCAAAACAGTCAGTTCTCTTTCCCACCGATCACAGGAGGGGTACAGAGATAAGCCTTTTATTCTATCCTCTCAAGCTAAACAAGTGTTCTATGTCACTAACCCGGCGAGTGCAAAATGGTCTATAGTAATTTTATCTAACAAAGTGGTTGATGATAACGGTGTAGACCAAGGTGATATTGATGATAAGAATGAGTCATGTATTAGACAGAATGAGTCGTATATTATAAATGATCAAGATGAGAATATTATAGCGGATGATTCATATATCATAAAGGATCATAATGAGGGAATTTGGATAAATCCATCCGTCCGCATTGTTAAGAAACAAGTAATTCATGTTCCAACCAAGAAAAGAAAGAGATTTTAGTGAAAGAGGTAGCATATTAAAATGTTTATGTTTATGTTTGTGTTTACGTTTAAGTTTATGTTTATGTTAATTTTTGGCATTGTCATTTTATATATATTTAATTGACTATGGAATTTTATATTAGGTTTATGTTTATGTTTATTACAGGTTAGATGGCTACTAACAAGGATCACCCACGTGATGATTCTGGGCATGATGGAGGTAAGGCCGTTAGTAAAACGGAAATGGAATATAGACGAGGAATAACAATAATGAAGAGAATCATTCAAGATAGAGACCAAGGCATAAAGTATGATGTGCATTGGAGTCAATAAGGCCAACTAATTGAGCCTAATGGTTCAACGTTGACGAGTTATCTCGGTTCGGTGATAAGGAGAGAAATTCCAATTACATGTGAAGATTGGAGAGCAAGAGTGTTGGATGACGCTAAAGATAAAATATGGAGTGAGATACAGGTACCATATGTGATGTTATTTGTTTTTAATGACAATTATATCTCTAAATTACTTATACTAACGCACTTTGTGTATGATTTTCGTAGAGTTCGTTCAACATTGAGGATACCAGGAGAGATTATATTCTCAAATTGGCCGGGAAACTACATAGAGGGTTTAGAGCTTTCTTGTCAAACAAGTTTCTTAGGGATGCGGATAAATTTTTTGTTGATGCAGAGCTTCCAAAGAAATATGCAGATTTGATTACATCTGAAGAATGGGAAAATTTTAAATCCAAAAGAAATACCCAAAAATTTGAGAGTTTAAGTGTCGTAAATCGACAACGAGCATCAAGTCTAGCATATCCATATAGAAAAGGGTGTATGGGATATGCACACTTACAACAATCTATTGTAAGTATCTATAAATTGCAAAGTATCTATAATATATGCACGCTTATATTAGATCATATTATTTGGCTTAATGTGTAGATAACAACGGAGAATAGTTCTAAAACATCTCTTCTAGAACACATTTTGTGGAAGGAAGCCCGTGTGTGTAAGGATGGAGCTGTTGAAGAAGAAGTTCAACAAATTTTCGAGAGATGTGTAAGTATAACATTATTTATTTAATTACATCATACTTTTATTTATTTAATTACATCATTCTTTTATTATCATATCATTCTTTAATTACAATATTTATATGAATTTCAGGAGACTCTTTCTCAGTCTATACCTCCAGATGAAGATAATGATTACAGGAGAATACTCTCACGAGCATTATATATTCGTGAGTATTCTGGTCGGGTGAGGGGTAAGGGATTTGGGATCACTCCAATATCCTTGAAGAAAAAATCAAAGACAAAAGCTCCTTGCAATAAAGAACTTCAGGAAAAGTTGGAAAAGTTACAACAAGAAGTTTATGAGCTGAGAAAGGAAAAAGAAATAGATTAAGCTACAGGTTTTTAAGATACTAGTGACAAAGGTAGCATCAATGGTAACTTTGGACAGAATATTCCCGAGGTAATTATATACTGTGATCGGTGGAAATAGAACTGACTGTTTTGGAATGCTGGTTCGTGAAATGTCGCGGTAAGCAAGAGTCACCATCGTCTTTTATTTTCTCCAACAAGGAAAGGATAAAAGCACATACAAATTCCTTTTCGAGATGTTTCTCGGGTTCGGGAGGTAGATTATAGAAAGGGAAGGTGTTAGCACCCTTTCTATCTGTGGTTATCCACGGGCTCTTAGGTACTTGCTCACTATGTTTTCAAAATTGTTTGCTTTTCAAGTGTGTGGGTTTGGAAAAAGTTTTGTTTGAAAAATTTCTAAGTAACTCTTGTATCTGTCCTCAAGAGTGTATGAAAAATTTGTTTGAAAACTTTTGAAAGTGTCAGTGTGAAAAGTTTGTTTTGTTTGTTTTGAAAAGAGCAAGTACCCATGAGAATCTAACTACTCTAAGGAATTAGGTTGTGTAAGAGTCCTTTAGATAGTTCTATCCCACCATTGAGAGGTAAGTAGCACCATCGTTGGAGTTATTCGGGTCAATTCGATTATAGGGATAGTGTGGTCACCGAAGCAATAGTAGGACACCTTAGAAGTAACCCTAATATCCTAGATCCTTTTTTATCCGAGGCAGCCGTTTCGAGGCAACGGGATCTTAGACAGGAGGGCAACCTCTAAAACACCCTATACTTGACGACCACGTTCGAGGCAACCAGTGAGGCGTACCCTAGGAGTGGCATGTGCATGTGTGTTGTTTCTCAGTTAATGTTTATCTTTGATCATGCATTTGTGAGCTACAGATTAATTTTATTTGGCATACAGTCTTGCAGGCATAATTAACAGTTAAGAGTGCGGAAAATAAAGTGCGGAAATATGAATCTATGCTATTATAAGGCGCGGGTCTATACATCGCCAAAAACATAACCCGTTTTGAAGTAAATGCGGAAAGTAAAGAAAGCGGTAAATCCTAATTAACTATTACATCCTTTGAGCAGATACATAAGTAATCAAAATAAGAATAATGCGCGAAAGAAATTAAATCGGGACGTCCTTAGGGTTTTGACCCTTTTTTTGAGAAATAAAGAAAGTAGTTTGTCCCTTTTTTGTAATTAATCAAATATTAAACCTAGTACTAATTAATTATTTAATTAAAAAGAAAAAAATATTTTTTTGTGTTTTTTAAGTCTTTAATGAAAACAAAAAGAAAAAGGAAATTAAAAGTCAAGAAAACCCTAATTCTAAATTATTTTACTTATTATAAAAAATGTCAAAGTTAACCTAATTAACTAAATTAACTAATTTACATTTTTATTTACAAAAATAATAATAATTAATAAATAATAATAATAAGAAAATATGATTGAAAATTGTCAACCCTAATTCTACGTGATTTTTATTTATAAAAAAAAAAAAGATTAAAATTGACCTAATTAAACTAATTTATTTGTCAGTATTTTATTTACAAAAATAACAATTAAGGTGAAATTTAATAATGATAATAATACAAATATTTTAAGTTTCTGATTTTATTATAAAAAATAATTTGTTAGTTAATAATAATAATAATAATAATAATAATAAAAAGAATTAAAAGGAAAAAGAAAATAAAAACAATAGTAAAAACCAGGGGGGTTTGATGGCCCAATGGAGGTTTAGTGAAGCAATTTTGGCCCAATAAGCCTAAGCCTTTGTTGACTTCTGGGAATTGACTAGGGCGTGCTTTGACTTGGAGCATGGTGTGGATCACCCTTTGGCCTTTGGATCTGTCTTTTGAGACACTTGGCGCCCTGATTGGTGAGGTTTATGGTGTTCACTATTTGGAAGCCTGCATAGGATTTTATGAGAAAAAATATGAAACAAAGTTTGGGGGACCTGGGAATCGAACCCAGGTCCCAGTAGTTACCAAGCACGTCATCAACCACCAAGCCACTACATTGCATTTGTTAATATAATAACAAACAAATATATTATAAGAAAAAACAAGTCACATGCTGAAACAAAAAAAGGCGCGCGTGTTTGAATGACCCGGTGGGGTATTGCCAACTCACCGTCTTCTTCATGAAACCTGCAGAAAATATGTCAAATAGCGTGGGTTTTTAACCCCCATAACATGGAAGCACAGTTAATAGCGATTAGGTCTACATGTAATATAAATTGAGCGCGAGGGTAGCAATGTCTTCGTCTCATTCAGACGGTTTCAACCATGGGTATCATTGGTTCTGATTTTACTTATGCTGTAAAGCCCTAAATTGAGAGCTTTGAAAACCTAGAATTCGTCCATGGTAGTTTTCGTTTCAGGGCACCATAATCAAATTAATATGTACCATTAGCTTCAGAATGATGTTAGCAATGCAAAGCAATAATCATAACATGTTAATGATGCATAAAACTTGAGTTTCGATTATGAGAAATAATAAGCAAACCGTGATTCTGTTTGGACGTTTCCTTGAGGTTAAACGCTTGGTTTTGATTGCAAACTGTTTCTGAGTATCCCAGCAATGTTTTGGAATCACTCTAAGGCTTTGAACTGATCTGCAATATGAAAAACAGTTTCAAGCTTTTCTTTGAATTTTTGGAATTTGGCTATGGTTCTTGCAGCAGTTTTGCACGTCCCAGGCTTTAGGTTTGGCTTCAGCATATATAGTATAATGGAATTAGGGTAAATCTTGCACAAGAAATCCTTTGAATTCATGTTTTCAATATTTGATTTTAATCAAATCTTTTCCAACTTTTTTGATTGATAAAACTTGCTAAAATTGGATATTTTGGTCCCCTTGAGTGATGCACGAAATCTCCAGCATGTGTTGACCTTATTTGCATCACAAAAAGATTTGAAAACCATATCTTTTTAATTTTCCTACAATTAAATGAATTAAATGAATTAATATTAATAAAAATTCAATTAATTAATTAAAAATAAGAAAATAAATCAATTTAAGTTCAATGGGTCGTGCATAGGCCTTGGACAAAGATTCAAGAAAGAATTTGAGGCCCATTAGCAAAAATGAGGTATTTTGGGCAAAGTTGACTTTTGCAAATTCCCAAAAATTTCCCAACTTCTCCAATGCATATCTTGCTCAATTTTGATCATATGAACATGTTCTTTGACATTTTGGAAAGGTATTGAAGTCCTCTAACCAATGCCTTTGGTCCCATGTCATTTTGATTTACCAATCTCAAGTTATGGTCTTTGACTTAAAGTGCCTTTTTGTTGACTTTTGAAAATGACCTATAATGTAGAAATTGATAACTTTTTGTGAGAGCATTTCTTGGATTTGGAATGTGAAGATGAGTTGTAGGAAATGTCATCCCCTTCAAAATGAGCATTGGATGGGATTTTTCTGATGAACCATGAAAAAGTTATGCCTTGGTCAAGTTACAGTTGACTTTTCTATTGTCCAAAAATAGTAACTTTTGCATCTTGATGATTTTTGAGCCATTCTTGTGGAATCATGATCAAGACTTGATCAAATGATGATTGTGGACTCAAAATAAGATGTTGACCAAAAATTCTGACTTTTGACTGCAAAATGACCATTTTGCCCTTGCAGTTGACTGTAGGTCAAATGGAGCTTTTGACTGTGCCAATTGACACTGTGAGTCTTGAAACTTGACATGTAGATGCTTGGCAATGTATATAGGCACATGAGACTTGTTTTAGCCATATATAACCTCAAATTCCTTGCAAGAAACAAAACCCTAATTTCAGCTGGCTTAGGAGGCATTTGAACTGTGCAATCCCTTGAGAAATCTTGAACCATTTGAAGATGATTCTTGATAAACTTTGAAGAATATGGGAGGGCAAATTTTGGGGTACAACATATACCATATTTATAAATTATATAACCATATTTATTAATTATATAACCATATTTATTAATTATATAACCATATTTATTAATGGTTATAGGGAATTTCCCGGTGTCAACTCTATTTGTTGGCACCGACTTATCGTATGGTTGCCAAGGGAAAAGTGTATAATACTTCGGGAGAAATGCTTCACCATAAACCGCTCCCAGATGGATTTTTGAAAGTATCGGTTGATGTTGTTTTAGAGGGGGGTACGTTGTTACCACTACCCGACGATGTGGTAGATGCAACGTTGGTGGAAGATGCAATAGGATCGTTTGTTGCATGGTCGTAAAGCCTCGTTTGCGTAGATAATGAGGTATGCTTAAAATAGTTTACTATTCAAATTTTTTAAGGAAATTTTACTTACATTTTTTTACATGGTAATATTAGACTCCAACAAAATCCATTCCAAAAGATAAGGGGATTAGGCGGGAGACTGAGTCAATGGCACCAATTGAGGTACAACACAATTATATGACATTTATGCTATGAGAAATGCTAATTTGTGATTTTATACTTCCCCTAACTAATTATATGATAACTAGATTCATGCTAGAGAGATTGCACAAGTCAGTAGGGGTAAGGCGCCTGAAATTAGCAATATTTCCACACAAAAAAAGAATGTTGCTAAGAAGACCGTGGCTAGCAAAAAAACTATTGCTCAGTTCAGGTCGTGCCTTCGGACATATTTAGGAATAACAGATATTCCATATGGTGGTACCTGCCTTATACCTATGAGTGCAGACATCTTTGGTTTTGAATACCTGGAAGCAATTGGTATAGAGGATATGAATCAAGTTTTTAGACATTTGGAATTAGGCCCCGATGTTATCGGTACATACATCAGGTATACTCCGATCAATTTTGTTTAGTTAAATGAATAATTTATTTCCTCATTTCAATTAATATAGTATAATGTTAATGATGTTTTAATTTAAGGTTTATGTATGACAACATTGTGCGCCCGCGTGGATTAGAAGCAAGATTTGGCTTCTTAGCTCCCAACATTGTCAATTCAGGGTTAATTGTAACAAGACCAAATGATGTCATAGCATATGTACTCGGTTTATTGTGGCCAGCAAAGATACTGAGAAGTTGTTCTTTTTGCCATATAATATGGGAAACGAGTTAGATTTTCATCCTAACTTGATCTATTATAATTTTCCTTTTTTGGCCATTGTTTAATCTTTGTTTAATCTTACAGTAGACGCTGGTTATTGGTTTCGATTAATCCTATGAGAGAAATTGTGTATTATCTGGATTTGTTATACAATGATTGGTCAACATATCCAGATTTAAAGCAGATGATTGACACGTAAGTTTTTCGCTCCCAAAGAGATATTCAAGTTTATGTTTATGTTTATGTTTATGTTTATGGTTAACATATCTGGATTTGTGTTTATGTTTATGTTTCTATGTGAGATTGTTCTAAATAGTCGTTTATATTTTATTATAGCATTTGTGATGCGGTGGGAGAACTGACTTGAGGTTTGCGTTTGTGTTTGCAAATGTTGCGGTTAGCAAGAGTCACCACCGACTTTTCTTTTATCCAAAAGGAAAGGTAAAAAAGCACAGGAAAGACCTTTGAGATGTTTTCTTGAGTTCGGGGGGTAGATTATGAAAAGGGAAGGTACTAGCACCCTTTTCATCCATGGTTTTCCACGGGCTCTTAATTACTTGTTTAGATCACTTGCTTTGCTTTTGAAATTGTTTGAAATGGTGCTTTGTGTGGTTTTGAAAGTATTTTGAAAAGAGGCCATCGTTTAGGCAATCTTTGTAATGATTCTCATTCGTAAGAATGTATACAAAGATGTTTGTCTTTTGAAAAATGTTTCAATGTTTTGAAAGTTGTTTGGAAATGTTTTGAAATGTGTGTGTTTGTTTGAAAATAGCAATGATTTGTTTTGAAGAGAGCAAGTAACTTAGAACTATCTACCTACTCAAAAGTCTTTCTTATGTATTTTTATTCCTTTGACATTGTTGATTTACCATTGCTTTGGTATACAACCCTATCTTTGGATGTTAAACGGGATGGGCGTGGGTCATCGTATGACCATGATAACAATGTTACCAAGTATCTTTAGCATTTTGAGGGACCAAGATCATTTGTTTAGGCAACCTTTTGATAGCGTCATCGAGGGACTATGATCTTTTGTTTTGTTTTGTTTTTCCAAGATACTTTGCATGCATACCATGGTCATTTTATTTACGCAACCAAGTGGGTGAAACCCTAAGGGTGCTTGCGTGTGATGTGTGTCATTTTACATGCATTTTGTTTGTCTTGTATTAGGTCATTCTATTTGTTTGTTTTTGTCTTATCATGCAAAACCCTAATTTACTACACATGGTATAAATGCGATAAATTGCGTAAACGTAAACTAAGCTATTACAACAATTATTATGGGAGGGGGATACAAGTTTTTGAATGGGGATATTACACAAAAATAAACCCTAAAATAACTATTACAACCCAATTGAATTAAGTACAAATTAAATAAATATACAAATATTAAAAATGCAATAAAAATAAATTTATGCAAAAAAAATGTTTTGTATTTGTTTTTTGTAAGAGAATAATGATTTATTTAAGCCCTAAAAACAAGAGAAAAAATATTATTATTTTTGAAAGGGTGAAACCCTAGTTTTGATTTAAAAGAAAATAATGCTTTTTATTATTATTTTTGCCCATTTTTGTACAAGAAAATAATAAATAATATTATGTGCAAATATTAACAATTAAAATATATATGAAAATAAATATTTTATGTATAAAAATAATAAAATAAAAATGTGTAGTATTTTTAAATGTATTTATAATTTATTTATGAAAATAAAGTTCTATTTGTTCTAGTAAACTATTTTTTATGCAAAAAAAATAAAATAAAAAATAAAATAAAAATGCAAAAAATAAAGAAAATATTTTTCATGATTTTTGTGATTCAGAAAAATAAATAAAAACAATAAATATAAAAATATAAAAAGAAAAATGAAAAATAAAACAAATATGCAAAGGGGGTGTGGATATCAAGTCAGGGGGTGTGGAAAACAAAAGCAAGCAGGCTCAAAGGCGCCAAGGCCCAGAACATCATCTCCATCCCTGTCCTTCAGCTTGCGCGCGTTCTGAGTTCAAATTTGTAACTTGCTATAGCTTGCATAAAATCAAAAACTCATAACATAAATAATGTAGCTTGTAAACTCACAATTCCAATGATATAAAGTTCGAACCTAACTCTCAAAGATCAGAGAGAATTTAATCACCCCTAATTTCTGACCTAGTTTTTTCAGCATGTTCAACATTCAAATTCTCTTAGCTCAGTTAATATAAATGGAAAGTATGCATATGTACAGCTTCACCATGCTAGAGACTACATTTTTGCTTCACAAATCGTGGCTTGAGGATTCCTAAATAGAGAGATAAAGTTTTAAAAAATACCTCCTTCAGCTGGATTTGGATATGGAAATGTGGGGACTTTGAGTGAGGCCTGAGGATCGTGTGAGCTTCCTTGAAGTTCCCTCAAGTTATTCCAATGCTTAGCTGGCCTTGTGGATGGCTGAAACTCCCTGTAGAAGTCAAGCTGCAACCTTCCAAAGTGAAAATGGCAATGGCTGAAACAGAGCACACAGTTGCAGGATGAATGCTTGGATATCTTTGATATGATGTATGGAAGGTGTTTGAAGTGTTGAAACAAGAAACGCACGAGCCAAAAATGAAATGGCTAGTGTTTTGCAGAAACTAGCTGTTTGGACAGAAAAATGAGGTTTTTTTAGTTTTGGAGTGTTTCAGATCATAAGCATCCGTGTCTTGGCTTGTGATAAGTTTGTGAAGATGTGTAGAATGATACCAAGTCCACCCTTTATCAGATGTACAAGTTCTTTGGACTTTTGCAACTTTTCTTGCTTTTGAAGAAAAGTGAAGTGACTTGTGCAAAAGGCTTGTCCTTGCTTGCTTGCTAGCTGCAGAGAGTTGGTAAACAATGCTTGATATCTGTGGAAAATGCTTGCACAAAAGGAACAAGTCCAAGGCTCAAGGCTGATAAAGTTTGCAAAAGCTTGCTTTATGAAAATGGCAATGTGCCATTTATGCCATTTATGGATTTATTTCTTGTACAAAGCTCCAAAAGTGAAAATAAAGCCTTTATCCATTGAGTTAGCATTTAATTATAGAGTGTAGAAGGATTTTAGGACCTGTAATGCAAGGTACAAGCATGCTTGATCAGATTTGCAACTTGGTGCATTGTGAAAATGGCTTGAACAAAAGTGACAAAATGCCATTTTCTCTTCTTCGATTCTCCCTAACCACAAATGATCTTGGAGAGTTCTTGGACATTTTAGAAAGCTTACAATTTGCTCTACAATCCATATTTGAAATTCATTTTGATATACCTCTTGAAACTAGGTGAAAAATGTCTGTGAAGTTAGGTTAAAAAACTGCCTAAATTAGGTCAAATTTTCACTAAGTTATTTAGTTCATGGACCCCTATTCACAAATTCATAACTTGAGATACAAGCATCTTTTGGGAAAACTTTGTGAATCAAATTTGTAAATTTCATGGAGGACTACAAATTTCATGTTGGAAATTTCCTTTGAATCCAATTGCATTATGGTGAAAAAGTTGGGAAAAGTTGGGGAAAAATAAGAAAATTTCCATACTTTGAAAAATTCTAAGTTATGAAAATTTTCAAATTAAAATCCTAATTTGCAAAATTGGTTTCCTTGGTCAAAAAGTTTCATATTTTGACATATCTTGATGAATTATGCCCCTCGGCACTTGATTTTGACCAAAAAGTCAAAGTTTGACTTTTTAGTGTACAGTTGACTTTTGATCAGTTGACTGGAAAATTCATCTGTCAATCCTATGCATTTGAGATCTTTTGAACCATGTACTTAGGTCAAGATGATGCTATTGAGTCCTTGAAATCATTCTTGAACCCAATTGGTCACTGGCTAGGTTAAAAATCAGAAATTTCCCTTTCTCAGTCAAAACCCTAATTGTGACCATTTTGCCCTTTTGATGATTTGATCAAATTTCTTGAGGAGTTGTGGTCCAAACTTGATCAAATGGTAAATATGAGTCCAAAATGTTTTTGTGGATCAAAAATTATGAAGTTTGACTGTAAATTGGCCATGGTTGACTTTTTCCCCAATACAGCTGATTTTTAGGTCAATTGTCCAATTGACTGGGCAAAAATGTGATTCAAGGCTTCAAACTTAGCATGAGCAATCTTAGGGGTCCAAGATGGTATATGAAAGTCACATGAAGCTTTGGTGGTCCAAAAATCCTTGTGCAAACTCAAACCCTAATTTCAGGTTATCAGTGCAAGATGATGTCTTTAGCTGACCAAACCATAATCTTGTCTTGAGTCCAAGAAGTCTTGTTAGAAAAGTCTTGATAAATGAGAGGGAAAATTTTGGGTTACAACAGCGTTCTACTAGCTTTTCTCTCCCAAAGTGATATTCAAGTGCCAAAAAGTAGAGCCAACAACGTTACATGGATCAGAGTGGAGGTATATTTTCACAAAGAGATATTCAGTTTTGATTACATTAGTGATGATACTTGATAAAACAATTTAAGGGGTATATCCATATATATATATATATATATATATATATATATATATATATATATATATATATATATATATATATATATATATATATATATATATATATATATATATATATATATATATATATATATATATATATATATATATATATATATATATATATATATATATATTCGTATTTTCTTTCCATGTGTAGTGTACTCGCCAGCGTAACAGTATAGATTGCGACTATTTCATGTTGAGGTTTATGAAAAAAACTATTCTTTTGGATCGATTAGAGATTCCATCCACGGTATGGATTTCTAACTTAGGAATTACATACTCTTTTCATATTTTGTGTTTCTCATAAAATGACATATTGTTTTAACTAAATCACATACTATGTTATATTATTATATATGTAGTACTTTGCAGAATTCAATTGTGCACATTACTCAAAAGATCAATTGGATAAACTTATGGAGGAATGGTGTCAATTCATTATCGGGATTGAGAATTTTATAAGCTAAGATATATTGTCTTATTTCCTTTGATGAGAACTTTCGAGTTTTGAGTATAAATTAAATTCGAATAAATTGCAATGTTAATATTATCATGTTATGAATTTCGATCATTTGGTTTTTTTTCCAGGTTTATAGGTGCATGTGTAGAACATGTTGTTGTTGTTTCATGAGAATTCTCGAAGATAGTAAGATGTACATATGTAACATCAATTTTGAATTTTAGGATTTTTAACTTGTAGAATTTTAACTTGTATCATAAATTTTGTAGTTGTTGTAGTATATATCATCAATTTATATATATGTGTAATTTTTATATATGCATATTTTATTGGAATGAAGCTACCAAATATGGTGCATAATACAGCGCTTTTGTTAGTCAAAATAGCTATTTTATTTAAAACAATTGTGACTAATAGACAGCGCTTTAAGAGAAAAGCGCTGTAAAAACTAAAAAATATGCCTAAAATGGGAAAGTGTTGTCTAAAGTGGGGGAATAGACAGCGCTTTTAAAGGAAAACACTGTCTAAAGCCTAACTTAAAAAATAACAAAGCGCTGTATAAAGCAAAAGTGTTGCTAAAGGGGTATATAAAAAAGCGCTGTCTATTCTGAAAGCGCTGTCTAAAGTGGGCATAAGAAAGCACTTTTACATTGAAAAAAAGAGTTGACTTTTCTTTTAGCAACGCTGCTTTAGGCAGCGCTTTAAAGCGTTGTTAAAATCCTAAAAAAGCGATGTCTTTTCCCTTATTTGTAGTAGTGGTGTGCTATACAAGACAACTAAATGGATGCGAAGGGCTGAAGAAAGGCATTCAACGCCTAATGGATAGCCACGAGATCCTATTTGAGAATATCCCACTTGCCAAAAGTTTGACTAACAAATGTGAAGATCTCTCCATTATCACCATCTCAAATAAGCCTCTTAGGATCTCCTCCAAAGGTCCTATTAGGATTTCAAACGAACCAATTATTGCTCCCTCAATAATTACCAATCCCCGACTGATTCCCTACTCTTCAAACAAGGCAGTGCTATGGAATTATGTTGTTGAGGTATTTTATCATGGGATAAAATAAGATGCTTGGATTGAGGAAGATAATGCTGATAATGTTGGTAACATAACTGGCTCAAGCAAAGTGACCAGAACTGGGAGAATCTTTTCACCCAATATCTCACCACCAATTGTTACAAAGACGCCCATCCATATTAATGTTGCTAAACCAAGTACCGATTCAAGAGGGAAAGAGAAGGTTATTGAGCCTGTCGTGACAGAAATACCTGCAAAGGACGTTGCTGATGGAGAACCCTCTGCTCGTGAGATGGACGAGATCTTGAAGATAATAAAAAGGAGCAACTTCAAGATTGTGAAACAGTTGGGGCAAACCCCTTCTAATATTTCAATGTTGTCATTATTGCTCTGTTCCGATGCCCATGCTCGGACATTAATCAAATTCTTGAAAAAAGATCATGTCCCCCATGAGACAACAATATACCAATTTGAGAATTGCGTGGATAGCCTGGCGGCTGATAATGGCTTGGGATTTTCAGATGATGACTTAACACCACTTGGGAAGAATCACAATAAAGCTCTACATGTTTCAGTCGAGTGCAAAGGGACTACCTTAGAACATGTGTTGGTCGACGCTGGTTCTTCTCTAAATGTACTACCCAAGAGGGCGTTAGACCGTCTAGACTGTGAAGGTTTAGTCTTGAAGCCAAGTGATATCATCGTGAGGGCCTTCGATGGATCAAAAAGGACTGTTCATGGAGATGTAGATCTTCCAATCAAGGTAGGTTCCCAAATATTCAATTCCACCTTCTACATCATGGATATGCGTCCTGCCTACTCTTGTCTGTTGGGTCACCCATGGATCCATAAAGCTAGGGCAGTAACCTCAACTCTTCATCAGAAACTTAAATATCATGTCAAGGGAAGAATTGTCACCATCTGCAGTGAGGAAGAGTTTATGGTAAGCCACATTAAATCGTTCAAATACATAGAGATGGATGGAGAATTCATTGAGACCCTGTGTCAAGCCTTTGAAGTCATGCCACCGATGGTTGCTGCTACCAAATTTTCCTCTGATGAGTCCAAAGTTGTTAAATCCGTGCTGGAGATGGTTTCAGTCAAAGATGCTCATGCTGCAATTGAAGAAGGAAGTTGTGATACTTGGGGGCAACTCCTCTATATCCCATTCAAATCAGACAATTTTGGTTTAGGCTTCACAGTCAAGGTTCAGAAGGAGGTGAGGCGTGCTCGTGCAGGGAAGCCACCTCTCTGCATTGGAAGCCATGAAGTCAACATTGTGGGTGATTCGAATGATGAAACTGCATTTGAAGATTGGATGTATCCAACTACAACGGAGCTGAAGAATTGCCATGCAAAGGACTTCGTACCTATCTCCTTCATTGAGGAGTAATATACTTGTTATTACTTTTCTTTCAATTTAAGAACATTTTGTCTGTAATATTTAACATTGACTTTTAAGCCATGTGCCTGGCCCGGGGCATTTTGGTCCATTTGTCAAGGGTTTTATTTATGTCCAATCATATGATCATTCAATACAAATCATTGGACTCTTTTGCGTTCAAATCTTCGTGTTCATTGTCTTTCTTTTCTTTCAAATACATTTTTCAAAATAGCCATGTATCTTACATGTACACACACACGCTCTTGCAGGTCCTCATCCATCTGGATCTTATTGCTAATGACTCTACTATTACCGACTATGACTTTGAATGTCCAATTAACCAAGCCGAAGATGAAGACGAGGAAGATTGTGATATACCGGGAGAACTAGGCAGACTTCTATTACAAGAGGAAAAAGCTATTCAGACGCACGAAAAGTCAATAGAAGTCATCAATCTGGGTACCGAGACAGACAAGAAAGAGGTTAAGATTGGTGCTAACTTGGAAAGCGGTGTCAAGAGCATGTTGGTTCAGATGTTGCATGATTATATAGAAGAATTTGCTTGGTCTTATGAAGATATGCCTGGGTTGGATACCGACATTGTAGTTCATCATCTGCCGATAAAAGAAGATTGTCCTCCTGTCAAACAAAAATCCTGTCGCATGAGGCCTGATATGTCTGAGAAGATAAAAGCTGAGTTGATGAAACAATTTGACGCAGGGTTCCTAGCTGTAATATCTTATCCCCAATGATTTCAAATGTGGTACCAGTACCGAAGAAAGACAGAAAAGTTCGCATGTGCGTAGACTATAGGGATCTGAATAGGGCAAGCCCCAAGGATGACTTCCCTCTACCACATATTGACGTCCTGGTCGATAACACTGCTCATCACAAAGTCTTCTCTTTTATGGATGGCTTCTCCGGCTATAATCAGATAAGGATGGCTCCCGAAGACATGGAGAAGACCACTTTCGTTATGCAATGGGGGACCTTTTGCTACACGTTCATGCCGTTCGGATTGAAGAATGCAGGGGCAACATATCAAAGGGCCATGGTAGCTTTGTTTCATGACATGATTCATAATGAAATTGAAGTATATGTGGATGATATGATTTCCATATCACAAACTAAAGAGGAACATCTCGATCACCTGTACAAATTATTCGAAAGGCTGAAAAAGTACAAGTTAAGGTTAAATCCTAGCAAGTGCACATTTGGAGTACGTTCTGGAAAGCTTCTTGGTTTTGTTGTTAGAGATAAAGGAATTGAAGTTGATCCTGTCAAGGTAAAGGCCATTGTGATACGGTGGCAAAACCGACTGTTAATACTGATTTGCATTTTTTATTCTCAAATGTCACGGTAAGCAATTGTCGCCACCGACTTTTCTTTTATCCAACAATGGAAAGGGTGAAAAGAACAGAAAAAGACCTTTTTTCGAGATTTTTGAGTAAGGGAGGTAGATTATAGAAAGGGAAGGTATTAACACCCTTTCCATCCATGGTTTTCCATGGGCTCTTAGGTACTTGCTCATCTTTTAAAAAATTTGCTTGGTGTGTTTGTGTTCTTTTAAAAAAGTTTTGAAATTGCCTTAGTACGGTGATTCACTTTATGGTAACTCTTGTATCAGTCCTCAAGAGTGTGATAAAGCATTTTTGAAAACTTTGTTCGAAAAGTGTTTTTTGAAAGTGTAGGGTGTAAAAAGTTGTTTGAGCAAGTACCTAACAGTTATATACCTACTTGAAAAAAGTTGTTCTTTTCCTCCTATCCCTTTAGACTGTGTTATCCTACTATTAGTGTGTAGGTAACCCTAGTCGTTGGATGTTGAGGGACTATCGAAAGGGACGATTATGGTCATTGAAGGCAACATGTAAGGATACCTTAGCATTTCGAATGGACTGTCATCATATATCCGTAGGCAACATTGAGGGACAAGATCATTTCTTGTAGGAAACTCGAGGGACATTGAGGGACTATGATCTTTATGATGACTTTAACCGAGGGTCTTTGCTAAGGGCATTCCTACGTTCGAGGGACATGACCATTGTTTTTACGAAGGCAACAAGTGAGATTACCCTAGAGGTGCGAGTGTGCAAATGATTAGGTTCAGTTATTTATCTTGCAATTAGGGTTTTCTATCGTTCATTTTTATCTTTCCATACAATCCTATTAATCTAAGCATTGCATAAAATATAGTAGCTGAAGGTAAATGCGGAAATATAAACTTAGGCTATTACAGAGCTTTAGGGCAGTTACATAATAGTGAAGAGTGCGGAAAAGAAATCCTAAAACTATTACATTCCGGAAGCAATTACATGATAATGATGAAAAAAAATGGAAAAAATAAAGCTACGCTATTACACTTGAACGCACCCTATACACTTTATCTAGGAAAATAAAAATAAGATGAAAATATCAAAGAAAATATTTTGGTGATTTTTTATGAAAAAATGATTTATGATAATTAATTAAATAAACCTAAAAAACCTAATTAATTTTAATTAATAAAAAAATTTAATTTTGAAAAAAGTTAATTAAAATACCTAAATCCTAATTATTTTTAATTAATAAAAGATTAATTTTGAAAAAAAGGTTAATTAAAAAAAAACCTAAAACCTAATTAATTTTAATTATAAAAAATTAATTTTGAAAAAAAGGTTAATTAAAAAAATCTAAAACCTAATTAATTTTAATTAAAAAAAAGGTTTTTAAAAAAAATCTTATGTTTAATGATTAACAAAAAAGAATTAAGTTTGCCAAAAAAATAGATAGGGGAAGAAACATCAATGAAAAATAGGGTTAGAAAATAAAAATAATGCAAATGTCAGGAGTGAGTGTTGAACCAAAAATTAATTTAAAACCTAAAATTAAATTAAAAAACTTAAAATTAATTATTCGAGTTTATTATGAAAAATCAATGGTTTGTGAAAAATGTTAGGTTTTATGAAAAAAGCTTTAAACAGAAAGAATGAAAATAGGTAAAAGGATAAATAGAAAGTAAGAAAACCAAAACCAATAGGGGTGAGTGTTGAACTCACGCCCTTAACCTCACTAATCACCCCATTTACCACTGCGCCATGGTATCGTTGGTTGTTGTTATGATCCGACCTTAGTATTTTGTAATAACCCTGCATGAGACCATGTCTAAATCTGTAGCGTTGAATATCATTAACACATTAAACAAATTAGTATACCATGAAATACAAAGAAAATAAATATATGAAATTTTTTAATGGTAAAACCGATATGGCATGTATGAATGCTTCTACACCCTTTTGATCATGGAGATCAAACCAGCCTTACCCTTACTGGAGAAGTAGCGAGATGGGGGTTTGCAACAAGGATGGCTTGTTTGTAGTGAGATGGAGGTTTGTTGGGGGTTTGTAACAAGGATTTCAAGATTTTTAGGGTTCTTGAAAGAATCTGATATTTTGACAGGGTTGTGGCAAAGGTTTTTTTTCATGTCCTGTTTGTGTGAAAAGAATGAGATTATATAATGGAAATTAGAGCAAAGAGATGGGCTTTGAATGTGCAATTGGGCCTCCAGTAACCACAAGCAATAGTGCATATTTTTATTCACTTGAGTCTGACACGTTAGAGGGAAAACACAAAAGTTCTGGATTGCTATGTGCTGAACTTCTGAGTGTTAGAACAATGAGAAAATCTTAGAAGTTCTGTATATTAAAACAGTGAATAGAACTCAGAGGTTCAGTTTGTGCTAAGACAGTGAGTGAACATTAGAAGTTCTATGCCATATTTCAGCTCTTAATCAGCACATCAGCAATTTATTCAGTTCTTAATAAACAGCAAATCAGAAGGATAATAGCACAACAGTTTATAGAAGTTCTAATCCTAAATTTGAGTCTAGTCCTAATCAAGAGGTTCTGATCCACAGTTTTTCTACTTATGCAATGATATGGACAACATCAATACTGTGATATTTACATATTTGATGATGTTCTGAATGAAAAGATGCAAAGTCAGAAAGACTCGCCTGGAATCTAGAGTGTATGCTTGGAGCTTTGGGTTGCTGCCTTCAGATGTTCTGGTGTCAGCGAGAGTGACGGAACAGTGGTTGTGTTCTTTGATTCAAAGGGGAGGAACAAAAGGTTTTGTTTTGGATTTGCGAAGGTTTTCCCTATTTCCTCTTCTCTCTTTTGGCCAATCTCTCTCCAAAAGCCAGCCAGCCCCGTTGAAAGTTTGTGTTTGTAGTTTTTTGGACTCTTGGAATTTTTGCAGGGGTTCAAGGCTTTTCTTTCTCAAATTTCTGACCCTTTTACAGTTGCAAAATGTAGTACAATTTATAGGCAAGGATTTAGTAGCTTAGAGAAATCAAAGGTACAGCCATCATATGCTAGGCGCTGACTTGTTCTTGAAGCAAGTTTAAACAAGTATGGTTCAAGGCACAAAGTAAGGTGGTTAACACCTTTTAGCTGTGTCTAAGCTGGATTTGTAAGCATGAATTAAGGAAAAGAAAAAGTAACACATGGTCCTAGCACCCTTTTGCATAAAAGTTTACTTTCCCAAGACAGTAGAGGTACACGTGGGGGAGATCCTTTGGATAAAGACTCAAAAGTGGGTTTGAGCATTAAATGATGATGAGATTGATCAACCCAGAAATCCTGCAACATGATATTCTGCATCATTGCTTAGTTCTGGATCAGAAGCTCAGCTTCAGCGTAACATCCAACCTCTGATCTTTGTACCTCCTTGCTCCAGCATGTTCTGCAGGAGCTCTCAGACTTTCTAGGAAGCTTGCAGCATGCTTCTTAACCTTCTTTAAATTACCCTGGCAAACTCTGATTGAACCTTTGTGAAAACTTGTCCAGAAGTTCTTACCAAACTTTGTCTTGAAAGTGTCCAGAATTTGCTGAGTGTTTTAGTTTCAAGGACGTGTCTTTGGACATTTATAACTTGAAATTCCAGCATTTCCAGGAGAAGTTCTGTTCTGCAATGTTTTAGATCTTGTTGAAATCTATAACTTTTGTGCCAAAAGTTCTTCCAGAATCAGCTTGCATTATGGTGAAAATCTGGCCTGAAGTTCTGAGCTTGCCATATTTTCTTAAACACTTAGAAAAAATTCTAAGTATTTAGAATTTTGACTTCTCCAAAGTAGTTGACTTTTGAATTTCTTGATGAAAAAAACTTCATATATCAACATGTCTTGATGAAATATGATTCTTGAAATTTGATTTTGATCCAAAAGTCAATGTTTAACTTTTCAGTGTGTAAATGACCATTTTGCCCTTGTGAGTGATTTTCTTGGAAAATTTGTAGTTCATGGCTTGGAATTGGATGGAAGCAAACTTGAGGATCCAGGGTGATTCTTTGAGAAATGAGAGGGCAAATTTTAGGGTACAACAACGGGACATAGTCGCACGCTTTAATCCCTAACTTTTTCCTGGACTGTCTTTTCAGATTTTTAGTCCACCGGGATACCCTTTTTTGCTCAAGCTGCCTTTTCAGGTTTTTGACTTGCCGGGTGTACAGTTTTTTTCATATGTATATCCCTAATTTTTTCCTGAACCCTTTTGGTTCGCTGGGATGCCCTTATTTTTGCCTAGGCCTGTCAACCTAGCGGGTTTTTTATGCGTAGTATTTTCCGACTATGTCTGTGTTCACTGGGTGCAGAGAATTGTCACTGTTTATAGTAGTAAGTGTTTCCACACTGCCAGAAGACATTTGCTTGATCACACGTGATTCGTTACTGGAATTCATGTCCAATGCCCCAAGTGGTTCAGACAGAGGTCTGCCCCTGGTTATTCGGCATTTTTGAGAGATTCCTTGAATCTTGACTTGACTGCCCCAGATGATGGACAATGATCATGTTGTGCCCCTTGATTATGAATGGCCTATCACTGGAATGTCTTTCCATTTTAGGTGATTCTGTCCACTGAGAAGATTTTTGTTCATCGAATATCCGTCGTGTGAATTTCTCTGTTGTTGAACAAATAGTCATATGCAAACAATGGTATTTTAAGAATGCAAAGCTTATGTCAGTTTTGAAATTTTTTTTGAAAATGCATTTTTTGTAGTAAAACAAAATTTACAAGAATATGATATCAACTCATGATTTATAGCAAACCTTACAGGAGTCAGGATACCTTTTGTAACAATATGCTTTCGAGCTAACCCATGCTTCAGCTAGAACTTTTAAGGGTTATAACGTGGCATGGTTCACGGCTCAATAAACAAAGGATAAAAGCTCAAATTTTATTTGTACCCAGCCGTTCTTCGTGATGTTCTTCAGTCATATGCTCAGCTAATTGCGCGTTTAGATCCCGATTGAGTCTGGCATCTTGTCCTTGATGTTCCGGTGATGGTTCGGATACTGACAGTTTATTTTGAATAGGCAGTAATTTTTGTAATTTTTTTTTGTCGAGGGTTTGTAGTAACCTCTTTTTTTGGTTTTCCTTATCCCTTCGTTTGCCTGAACTGTTTCTTTTTGTGATTACAGTCAGCAGGATGTCCCAGTTTTTTCTTAAGTCTCCTTCATAGGTTTTGACTTAGCGAGCTTTTATTTTGAGAGATAATGACTGCTTGTTGTACTTATTATGTAGGACCATCACCATCTTCTGTTTTGGAATGATTCCCATGAAATTGTTTGTCGTGTACGAGAGAGAGGTCTGCGATTGGAACGCACTTTTGAATTAACTGAGAGACTACCCTACCCTAGGTTATGATTAAGGGTTTTAATTTGTGTGAAAAGAAAAACTCCTACTTCTTAGGCTCAAATCTTCCTTATAACTCCACTGTTGAGGATTTGAAACAACGTCTGTACATCGTCAGCGGGGTCTGTTCAAAAGCATATTGTAAAGATTGTGGCATCATTTTCGTCATCCTCCCTCTAAAGGCCCAGAGCTTTTAATTGAGAGTTGAATATCACCAAAAGGAAAGTGGTTTAAATATAATGAATACGAATGAATTGATTCAAAACAGATATATGCAATGCATTGATAAAGTAACAAAGTTTGACATGAATAAATGTTCGAACAATCAAAAGAAAATTACAAATTGAAAATTCTAATGAACAAAAATAAGCATATTTGTCTGAACTTGTCACTTAAGATGGTGTGTCTTTGATGGATGGCAGAAGAATTCAATCTGGTCATCTTGTGTGAACTCTAGCACTCCTTCGTTAATCAAGTCTTGAATCTTATTTTTCAATGCCTAACAGTCATTCGTATCATGTCCATGACTATCAGAATGATAGGCGCATATTGCATCATGATGGTAGGTAGGAGCATAAGTGTTGGGATTTATAGGAGGATCCCTTAACGTAATCAACTCCATCTTCAACATGTGTTGCAATACATGAGCCTAGGGCATGTCGATTTTGGTGAATTTCCTTTTGGGTGTATCCGACTTACTATGATTAACCCGTTGCTTTTAATGAGGTTGTTGTTGGACCCGTGATGTGGTAGCAATTTGGAAAGGTCCACTCTTCACCAAGCCAACCCTTTGTCTCATCAGAGGCTGATTAACAACTTGATCCTCAACCTCGACCGTTTGTTTCATACGGTTTCAACCGTCTTGATGAAGTTTGCTGATGAGGATTCTTAGCTCTTCTTGTCCCCAAGTTAGGCTTTGGATAAGAGCCATTTGACTGATCATCTGGGTTCTCATCCTTTCCATCTCAGCTTGCAGTTATTCAACCTGGTCATCCTTGTTGTTGTTAGGATGTTTCTTGGTTAGGTTCCCAGCGAGGAGTGTTTTTAACTCTTCCTGTCCCTTGGATAGGTTCAGGAACATTTCCATGAACTGAGCTTCTTGAGTTTGGAGATCTCTGTTGTCTTGTTTGAGAGTCATTGCTGAAATAAACAGCAAATAAGATGAGAAACATGTACTGGAGACTACCTGTTATGCAATGACATATATGATATGCAACTGTTTTCAAGGATCTCGCGGGGTAAATAAGAAAAATGTTAGGCGTTGAACTTTACAGCTTTGATTGAAGCACTTCATATCGTTGAAGGTCCTTCTATAAGAGTCAAGCTCACCATATTAAGTGGGTCATAGCCCCTGACTCAAGTTATCGTGTTTTGGTCTTTTGACAGCATTGGCTAGAGGAAAATAAATCCCCTTGCCCCTTGCTAGACGTCTGCTTTATCATAACCTGTATCACAGGCCCTTGAGATCCTTGAAATGGTTAAAGAAATGCTATACTATGATGCTATGATGTGTATGCTATGCATCAAGAAAAAATGCAGGGTAAGAAACCAATTTATTGGATTTATACAAACAAGGTCCTGCAAGGAATACAAACAAAGCCCTGCAATGAGTTCAAATTGTTAGGCAAAGAAAGAAAACAAGTCACACAAGTAGCCTTAGGTTTAGGCTTGCATGAATTCCATAGGTAAGTACCCTCTTGAATGTTCAGTTGGCTCAACCTGTCCTATTAATAGTAACCAGGTTCTAAGGGATCTCAATATCACTTATCTTTCCCCCAAGCTTTGTTCAATAGGCGATTGACTCACAACCAAACAAAACTCAGGAGTCAAACCTTAATCAGTGTAGCATCGAGTATCTGTCGACCTTGGGAATACACCAAAGTCGGCCATCTCGCTACGTCCTACTGGCCAAGTTGTGCAATTAAAGGTTCTAAGGTCAGTTGACGCTTTATGACACCACGCAGCGGCCCCGTATTCTCCTTGATTGACTCAAGGGCTACCGTACCAACCAAAGTGTCGCATCAATGTAGCTACTGCTTCAACCGTATCGGTATACCCTGCACAGTTCCCTCATAATTTATTGCTACTTAACTAAAAGGTGGTTTTCCCAGATCCGGGTGTAGGATCTATAACCCAAACAAGTACCCTTAAAAAGAAAGCAAACAAGTCAAACAAATCGAACAATTAATGATGATCTAGACCCTAAGGTAAGCCTCACCTTATATTTAATTCCCCAGCAGAGTCTCCAGTTCTGTGATACGGTGGAAGAACCGACTGTTAATATTGGTTTGTGTTTTTTGTTCGCAAATGTCGCGGTAAGTAAGAGTCGCCACCGACTTTTCTTTTATCCAACAAAGAAAAGGGTGAAAAGAACATAAAAAGACCTTTTTTCTAGATTTTTGAGTAAGGGAGGTAGATTATGGAAAGGGAAGGTATTAGCACCCTTTCCATCCAGGGTTTTCCATAGGCTCTTAGGTACTTGCTTATTTTTTTAAAAATTTGCTTGGTGTGTTTGTTTGCTTTTAAAAAAGTTTTGAAATTGCCTTAGTGCGGCGATTCACTTTATGGTAACTCTTGTATCAGTCCTCAAGAGTGTGATAAAGCGTTTTTGAAAACTTTGTTCGAAAAGTGTTTTTTGAAAGTGTAGGGTGTAAAAAGTTGTTTGAGCAAGTACCTAACAGTTATCTACCTACTCGAAAAAAGTTGTTCTTTTCCTCATATCCCTTTATACCGTGTTATCCAACTATTAGTGAGTAGGTAACCCTAGTCATTGGATGTTGAGGGACTGTCGAAAGGGATGATTATGGTCATTGAAGGCAACATGTAAGGATACCTTAGCATTTCGAAGGGACTGTCATCATATATTCGTAGGCAACATTGAGGGACAAGATCATTTCTCGTAGGCAACTCGAGGGACATTGAGGGACTATGATCTTTATGATGACTTTAACTGAGGGTCTTTAATAAGGGTATCCCTACGTTTGAGGGACATGACCATTGTTTTTCTGAAGGTAACAAGTAAGGTTATCCTAGAGGTGTGAGTGTGCAAATGATTCAGTTCGGTTATTTATCTTGCAATTAAGGTTTTCTATCGTTCATTTTTATCTTTCTATACAATCCTATTAATCTAAGCATTGCATAAAATATAGTAGCTGAAGGTAAAGGCGGAAATGTAAACCTAGGCTATTACAGAGCTTTGGGGCAGTTACATAATAGTGAAGAGTGAACAAAAGAAATCCTAAAACTATTACATCCCGGAAGCAATTATATGATAATGATGGGAAAAAAAGCGGGGAAAATAAAGCTACGCTATTACACTTGAACGCACCATATACACTTTATCTAGGAAAATAAAAATAAGATGAAAATAACAAAGAAAATGTTTTGGTGATTTTTTATGAAAAAATGATTTATGATAATTAATTAAATAAACCTAAAAAACCTAATTAATTTTAATTAATAAAAAATGTTGATTTTGAAAAAAGTTAATTAAAATACCTAAATCCTAATTAGTTTTAATTAATAAAAGGTTAATTTTGAAGAAAAAAAGGTTAATTAAAAAAAACCTAAAACCTAATTAATTTTAATTATAAAAAAAGGTTAATTTTGAAGAAAAAAAGGTTAATTAAAAAAACCTAAAACCTAATTAATTTTAATTAAAAAAAAGGTTTTTAAAAAAAAGCTCATGTTTATAGTGCAGATTTTTATTCACTTGAGTCTGATACGTTCCAGGCTAAATCGAAGGGACTTAAGTGTAAGAGGATTCTTGGGTCGTCTCAATTACATCGCCCGCTTTATATCTCACTTGACTGCTACTTGTGAGTCAATCTTCAAACTCTTGAAGAAAGATCAGGTAGTCAGATGGAATGACGAATGCCAAGCTGCCTTCGACAAAATAAAAGAATATCTACAAGAACCTCCTATCCTCATGCCTTCAGTTGAAGGAAGACCCTTGATCATGTACTTGACATTACTAGGGAATTCTATGGGGTGCATTTTGGGTCAACATGACAAGTCTGGCCGAAAAGAGCATGTTATTTATTACCTGAGCAAAAAATTTACCGATTGTGAAACCAGATATTTACTGCTCGAGAAAACTTGTTGCGCTCTGGCATGGGCTGCTCGCCAGCTAAGACAGTATATGTTGACTCATACCACTTTGTTGATTTCTAAGATGGACCCAATCAAGTACATCTTCGAGAAACCTGCTCTTTTCAGACGGATAGCAAGATGACAAATGATTTTTGACTTAGTACGACATTCAATACACAATGCAGAAAGCCATCAAAGGAAGTGTGCTAGCGGATCATTTGGCCCATCAAGCTGTTGATGATTATCAGTCCATGGACTTCGACTTCCCTGATGAGAACATCATACTGGTAACTAACTGCGCAAAACCTGGACCGTATGACGGACCTGAACAAGGATCTCGATAGACTATGGTCTTCGACGGGGCTTCTAACGCCTTGGGTAATGGAATTGGTGATGTGATCATCTCCCCTGAAGGTTGCCACACTCCTTTTACTGCCAAATTATGCTTCGATTGCACGAACAGCATGGCCGAGTACAAAGCGTGTATTATGGGCCTGAAGGCTGCCATCGATTTAAGGATCAAGCATTTGAATGTGTTTGGGGATTCCACTCTAGTAATCAGCCAAGTAAAAGGAGATTGGGACACTAAGCACCCTAATCTCATCCCTTACAAGGAACTTGTGCTATCCCTGATTCCCTACTTCGAAGAGATCACCTTTAAACACTTCCCTAGGGAAGAAAGTTAGCTAGCCGACGCCTTGGCAACCATGTCTTCAATGTTCAAGGTCATATGGGACAACGAAGCCCCTATGATTACAATTGAAAGATTCGATGAACCTGCACACTACTGTGAGCTTGACACTGACACATAAAAGCCGTGGTACCATGAAGTGATGAGATATCTCGAAGCACAAGAGTATCCTGAGGGAGCATCCATCAATGACAGAAAGTTCTTTCGAAGATTTTCAGCCAAATTCTTCCTAAGCAACAGGATATTGTACAAATGCAACCATGATTCCACTCTACTCCGATGTGTGGACAAGAAGGAGGCAGAGGAAATTATGGAAGACATGCACGATGGTCTCTTTGAGACTCACTCAAGCGGACATACGATGGCCAAAAAGATCCTGAGAGCTGGCTACTATTGGTCAACAATGGAGACTGATTTCCATCAACACTCAAGGACTTTCCACAAATGCCAAATCTATGCTGACAAGGTCCATGTGCCTCCTATCCCTCTGAACATCATGACCGCTCAGTGGCCATTTGTAATATGGGGCATTGACATAATTGGAGAAATCAAGCCCACCGCTTCCAATGGATATCGCTTCATTCTGGTCGCTATTGATTATTTCACCTAATGGGTCGAATCCACCTTGTTTGCCTCAATCACAAAGAATATGGTAGCCAGATTCATCAATCACAACCTCATCTTCCGTTATGGTATCACCAAAAGGGTTATCACCGACAATGGGACTAACCTCAACAATGTTATGATTACCGAGCTTTGCACTCAGTTCCAAATCAAGCATCACAATTCTTCTCCCTATAGACCTAAAATGAATGTCGCAGTCGAAGCAGCCAACAAAAACATTAAGAAGATTGTGAAGAAGATGGTAGTAACCTATAAGGACTGGCATGAGATGTTACTGTTTGCTCTACATGTCTACCGTACTTCAGCTAGAACATCAACTGGGGCAACTCCCTTTTCTTTAGTCTATGGCATGGAAGCTGTTTTGCCAGTGGAAGTTCAGATTCCCTCACTAAGGATTATGAATGAGGCAGGCCTAGGCGAAGACGAGTGGATTCGGACAAGATTGAATCAGTTTAACTTGATCGATGAGAAGCGACTGGCTTCTATTTTTCATGGTCAGACGTACCAAAAACGTACGATCAAGGCTTTCAACAAAAAGATCAAGCCTCGAGTATATCAAGTTGGTGACTTGGTGATAAAGCGCATCATTCTGCCACAAGGCGACCCCAGAGGCAAATGGACTCCCACCTACGAAGGGCCATTTGTTGTCAAGAGAGTGTTCTCTGAAGGTGCCATGATGCTGACTACCATGGACGGTGAATAATTCCCACATCCTATAAACGCGAACATAGTTAAAAAATACTACGCATAAGAGACCCTCTAGGTTGACACACCTAGGCAAAATAAGGGCATCCCGGCAAACCAAAAGGTTTGGGCAAAAATTATGGATATATGCAAAAGATTGTACACCCGGCAAGTTGAAAACCCGAAAGGACGACTTGGGCAAAAATGGGTATCCTGGTGGGCTGAAAACCCGTAAGGGTGGTCTAAGCAAAAATTAAGGATTGAAAGCGTATGACTATGTCCCGTGGAATCACCACAGTTGACTTTATTACCAAGGTTTGAGTTCGAACGGTCCAAGATCAATCCAATCAACTTCTGTCAATGACAAGGGGCATTCGAAGACATTGGGGCAATAGTAGAGTTGGAATGCAATGAGATCATTTCCACATGGCTATTTGTTTTTGTTTTCAATATTTGTTTTACTTTCAATGATTTCCTCTTACTAGGATCTCCGTCGCTGTGTGCAAAAAATGCCTATTCCTGGGCAAAACATCAATGAAAATATACTTTGAAGTGAAAACTTTCTATTTTGTTTTGAATACAAAGTTGTCCAATGACTAAAATTGAACGAACATATGCATGTGAACATAATTAAAACTATTTGGCACATGTGCCATGCTAAGCAGTGGAAAGTATCTCTTTAATGTATTTGGAATATACCCACAGAGTTATTTCATTAACATTACCCCACAAGGTTGGCTATGATAAACCAATCCTCAACAGAATTACCCACGAAGTCTCTTTGCATAGGTTGATCTCCAGCCAGAGTCTCAATATCTTGACAATTTTCTCTCCAGTTAAGTCGATCCTACAAGAAGAAGCCTTGTGGATCTCTTTTCAAAAAGAACTCACCTTGTCAGCAGTTTATCAAGTATTCATCCACTGGGTTTACTTCCCCAACAGGGTTTATTTCCCCCAACAAACAACGAGTAGCCTAACTCCTAAGCCGAGTTCAAATTTCCTCGGCATAGTCTATTATCCCCAGCTGAGTATATCCTCTCCAAGCTGAGTATATCCTTCCCAAGCTGAGTATATCCTCCCAAACTGAATCTGTTATCCCCAGTTGAGTTTATCCTCTCCAGCTTGAGTTTGCCTTTCAGGATTATTACAAATCTTAGGGCCACAACCCCTAATCCCCAGTAAAGTCATCAACAAAACCTTTACTATCTCCACAAGATACTATGAAGACTGGACCCGGCCAGATATTAGTACAACTTTCAAGACGCTATGAAGCCTGGACCCGACCAGATAATAGTTAACCCCTCAAGACGCTATGGAGCCTGGACCCAACCAGATAATAGTTCAACTCTTAAAGAGCCTGGATTCAACCAGACCAAGGTTCAATTTCTTTTCCTCTCAGAAGTTTGTTGTGAAGCCTGGATCCGACCAGATATCAGTTCAACTTCGTCTATTCAAGCAAGTTATTATGAAGCCTAGAATCTGACCAGATAGCAATTCCCCTCAGAAGTTTGTTATGAAGCCTGGATCCGACCAGATATTAGCTCAACTTTATTCCTTCAAACAAGTTACTGTAAAGCCTGGGTTCAACCAGATATCAATTCAACTTCATTTTTCAAGCAAATTACTGTGAAGCCTGAACTCGACCAGATAATAGTACAACTTTCAGTCATTAGGAAGCCTGGACCCGACCAGATAATAGTGTAGCTTTTTAGTCACTAGTAAGCTTGGACCTGACCAGATAATAGTGTAGCTTTTAAAATACTATGAAGCATGGCCCTCGACCAGATAATAGTATAATTTTCAGTTACTATGAAACCTGGACCCGACCAGATAACAATTTGAGTTTATGAAACCTGGACCTGACCAGATAACAATTAATCTCAATTTTAAGTTACTAAAGCCTGGACCCAACCAGATAATAGTTTGACTTTATCAATTGCTAAAACCTGGACCCGACCAGATAACAGTTTGAGTTTCTGAAACCTGGACCCAAGCAGATAACAGTTAATCTCAATTTTAAGTTACTAAAGCCTGGACCCGACCAGATAATAGTTTGACTTCTTCAATTACTGAAACCTGGACCCGACCAGATAACAGTTTGAGTTTCTGAAACCTGGACCCGATCAGAGACCAGTTAACCTCAAGTTTAAAATTGCTAAAGCCTGGACCCGACCAGATAACAGTTTAATTCCTACAAAATCACTAGCAAAACTCCTCTTCCCCATTAGAGTTTGCCACTATCCCCAGTGAGTTGCTATAAAGCTTGGAATCCGACCAGATAATAGTTAACTTCCTTATCCCTAGCACGTTGGTATGAAACCTGGAAACCGACCAGATAACAGCTAACTTTTAAGAGATAATTCCCCACTGGAATAATGGACGACTAAAAATCCTGAACTTTTCTCAAGCAGAAATCATCACTCTCCAACAGAGTATTCTCAAACAAATTCAATATGTCCCAGCAGAGTTCTCCTCAAAAAAACAGGAATTCCTAGCTGAAGCATTCTAAGCAAACTTGAAGATGCACATATCCTTCATCCCTAACAGCAATCCAGGATTCAACTTCCCAGAACTCCTCAGCAGTAGTCAGGGGTTTATTTTCCCGGACAAATATGCATCCCACATTCATACATCATAACATATACATACGAAACACATTTAACATAATCTCATTCACCTTATGAACATCATGCATACGTCTGCATTTTGCTAATTCTTTTTCCCACAGGTAAAACATCAAGTTTTAGTATCAATCGACCAAAGATTTGTGCTGATACTTCTTTAAGTATTTACCATCATTCCTCCAAATGGCATCTATAAGCCCATTCTTAATCCATCTTCGAGTGTAAATTTCTGGTCACTTTAGTGTTCAATCATCTTCCACCTTCAAGTCACGAATGGCAGATTCGCAATCTAACTCTTCAGGTTTAAGAAGATTGAACAGGGGCAGTTGTTGTACCCCAAAATTTTCCCTCTCAATTCTCAAGGTTTTTTTGACAAAGATTCTCAGGATTCAAGCTTGCACAAGTGAAGTTGGATTTTCCAGTACCAAAATTTAAAGGAAACTGTCAAAAAGGGAGAAAACAGATAAAAATAAACATTTTGACAAATTTGGAGAAAAGTAGGCCTCTTTCGATTCACCTCTTTCGATTGGCCTTTTGGGCCTCTTTCGTTGAAAGCTTTGGCTGCATCCTTTGACTGGGCGTTGGCCTTTAGTGCATTGGCTTGAATTCACAAGGAAGGAGCCTCTTGCGTGCCACCTTCGATTGCACCCTTGGCCTCACTTAGTTCATAATGTATTTACTGTAAGGAAAACCCTTCGTTTGGGCACTCACTTCTTGCATGCCTGCAAGGCAAACCCTTCATTTGGGCACTCACCTCTTGCATGCCTGCATGCAAGCCTTCAGTTGAGCAAACCCTTATGCATGTCTGCATGCAAGATTCAGTTGAGCAAGGGCTTCAGCCAACTGGGATTGCATCCTTCATTTTGAGCAAGAGCCTCCTTCGAATGCAGCTTGGGTATGTCCCTCGTTTTGAATTTAAAAGCCTTCTTCTCATGCAACTTGGATTGCATCCTTCTTTTTGAGCAAGAGCCTCCTTCGAATGCAGCTTGGGTATGTCCCTCATTTTGAATTTAAAATCCTCCTTCTCATGCAACTTTGATTGCATCCTTCATTTTGAGCAAGAGCCTCCTTCGAATGCAGCTTGGGTATGTCCCTCATTTTGAATTTAAAAGCCTCCTTCTCATGCAACTTGGATTGCATCCTTCATTTTGAGCATGAGCCTCCTTCGAATGCAGCTTAGGTATGTCCCTCATTTTGAACTTAAAAGCCTCCTTCTCATGCAACTTGGATTGCATTATTAGTTTTGAGCAAGAGCCTCCTTCGAATGCAGCTTGGATATGTCCTTCATTTTGAATTTAAAACCTCCTTCGAAGCAACCTGACAGACCCCTTTCAAGAAAACCTTCAACACACAAGTAGAAAGTAATTTTTTTTAAAGATCACTGATCAAATCCACAAACCATGTTACATGACCTTACTTTGCAGGCCTTAATGCTTGTATTTCACTCCTTAATTAATTGCTTACATTTTGGATTAAGCTATTGTCCAAGTGATTAAGTCTTTCTCCATAAGTTTTTTTTGCATGAAAGTGAACTTGCTAGTACAAATCTTGTCCTAAACCCATACTTTGCTAAAAAAACTGATTTTACTTCACCATAATGTCATGGAAGTCAGCCCCTTTCAACCAACCACTTTATTACTTCACCTTGAGATCATGGAAAATCTTACATAATTAAAAGTTCATGTTTCAACCAAACCATTGTTTTTGTTCAACACATCTTTTCTCTATAAATAGGGAAACCTTCAACAAAGACAAAGAACCCATATTCTGGCTATATGAGAAAAAATATTCAAACTCTAAAAAATCTCAAACTCTCAAACTCTCAAAAAAATATCAAACCCCTTTATCACATATATCACCCCTTTCGACTCACCTCCCTAAACCACATTAGTTAACCTTTCGATTCACCTCCCTAACCCACATATATCAACTCCTTCGATCCACCTTCCTAACTCACATGCACCAGCCTTTCGATTCACTCCCCCAACTTCCATACTCCAGCTTTGGAACATTCCCAAAGCCCTAAAAAAACCATTCCAGGAAGTCAGTGGACCCTTCGATTCACCACTAATCTCCAGGTACCAACTTTCAATTCACTAGTCTTTTTCAAAGTAAAAGCAGCAACTGGAAGTAGTTTCAGGGAATTCCCAGTCAAGTTTAATCCATCATCAAGCCATACATATCTCCTTCGATTGGAACTTCAAGAGGTAAGTTTTTTTTTAACTTGAAACTTTTGCCTTCCAGCTTCGTTTGTACATACATTATAAAAGAAAAAATGTAGACATCATAGGTAGAAAAAATGTTACTGATTATTTGATGAGAATCCTATTTCTGAATTGTTAGTCTTTGGGTTGGTGCCAAACAAATTTATATTAATCCCTGGCCCTGTAGCTTTCAAATATTGCCTTGTTAGTTTCGTTTCAAACTTTAGGCAGGGGTTTCTATTGTCTTTCGATTGGATGAGTATTGAGGTCCGTTGAGTCTCAATGTGGGAGTATTGGTACTCTTGTATTCGAAGGAAAGTTTGGGTGTTCTAAATCTCCAGGAGCAGATTCATCTTATACTTAATCAAAGTCATCTTGTGAACGGATGAAACAGACCACCCCAGTGGTACAAACAGCGCGTGCGAAAGGTATATATATATAGGGTCCTGGGTTCAAACCTTGGAAGGACCAGAATAATTTTTATTACTTGTTTTTTTCCTTTTCTTTTTTTTAAAACAATTCTTCAACATTTTTTTAACCCATCAAAACAACTCCTTTTGAGTTGATTTTTTACACACTATTTATTTAAAATGTTATTTTTATGAACATATAAAAATATCATCAAAAACATTTTATTTTTATAATTACTTTAATTAATCAAAACCTTTCCCTTAACATAAAAAACCAAACAAAAATAATTTCTTTTCCATTTATCTTCTTACATCATTTATTTAATTCTTGTACGATATTCAATATGGTTGTAATAGATAATTAGATTTAATTTTCTTGCAATCCCCATTTGTAAATTTGTACACCCCCTCCCCTAATGATGTAATAGCGTAGTATTTTTACTTTCCGCAATTTATCACTTTATATATAAATGCTAGTAATAAGGGTTTGTATGGAAAGACTAAAACCAACAAGTAGCAAACCCTAATTAAAGATAAACAATGCATGTAAATCAAACACATTTGCACACTTGCACCCTTAGGGTAATTTCACTTGTTTCCTTATAAAAATGGCCATGTTATACATGTGGGATATCTTAGAAAAAACAAATCAAAAATACAAGATCATAGTCCCTCGATGATGCTATTAAATGTTGCCTTTCAAAATGATCTTAGTCCCTTAAAGAGAGTTGCTAAGATATTTCACAATATTGCTATCATGGCTATACGATGACCCACGCCCGTCCCTTTACATCTAAAGATAAGGCTTCTTACCAAATCAATGGTAATATAGCAATATCAAAGGAAAGGAAGAAATGAACTAAGACTTTTGAGTAGGTAGATTGTTCCTAGTTGCTTGCTCAAATTCAAATCAAACACTCTTGCTCATTTTCAAATCAAACACTCTTGCTTATTTTCAAAACAAGCACCAACACTTTCAAAACCTTTCAAAACATGAAATATTTTCAAAAGCCCAACACTTTGTATACGTTCTTAAGAACGAGAACTATTACAAAGTTTTCCTAAACAATGGCGCCTTTTCAAAATACTTCCAAAAAACCATACAAAGAATATTTTTCAAACAAAAGCAAGTGATCTAGCAAGCAACTAAGAGCCCATATATAACTATGGATGAAAATGGTGCTAACACCTTCCCTTTTCATAATCTACCCCCCGAACTCAAGAAATAATCTCAAAGGTCTTTCCTGTTCTTTTTAGCCTTTCCTTTTGGATAAAATAAAAGTCGGTGGTGACTCTTGCTAACCACAACATTTGCGATAAAACGCAAAACACCAAGTCAGTTCTCCCACCGTATCACTGTTATTTACAGGCTCTTAATCTCTAGCTCACTTTGTTTGAAATGCTTTATGTTCGTGTATTTGAAAAATGCCTAAGTGCGGCAACTTTGTAATGATTCTTGTATCAGTTAAGAATGCATACAAAGTGTTTATTTTTGAAAATATTTCAGAAAAAATGTTTTGTGTAAAAAGAGATGTTTTTGTGAGCAAGCGATTACGAGCTATATACCTACTCAAAAGTCTTTCGTGTTATTTTCCTCCTCCTTAGATAGTGCTATCGTACCATTAGTTAGTAGGAAGCCCTATCATTGGATATGTAAGAGACATGTGCGGGTCATCGTACAGTCATAAAGGCAACTCGTAGGGGAACTTTAGCAATTTACCGTAAGTGACTAAGATTGTTTACCGAAGGCAACATTGAATGGGTCATCGAGGAACTATGATCTTTTGTATCAGAGGGACTTTACTAAAGCGTCCCCATGTTCGAGGTACATGACTGCTTTTATTCGAAGGCAACAAGTGAGGTTACCCTAAAGGTGAGTGTGTGAAAAGTGTATTGAATTCAGTTATTTTATCTTGAATAGGGTCATCTAACGGTTGATTTTAGATCTTTCCATACATGCCCTAATTACTAGCAGTTATAAGGAAAGAAGTAAAAGCAGAGAATAAAGGTCCTACGCTATTACAAAGTTTCGAGGAAGGGGTACAAACCACAAAACCAGGGAGAAAGAAAGCAAATAAACCCCTAATTACAACTATAACAACCATTTATCAATTACATAATTTGGGAAATTAATGCAAAAGTAAACAAGCGAAGCGGTAAAATAAAGAGAAAAATAAAATTAAAGATCATTTTGTGATCGTTTGACGAAAAAGTTTTGATAATCATCTTAAAGTCTAATTGATTTTACTTAATCGAAAAAGTTAGGTAATTAAATTAATAGAAACTAATTATCCTAATTAATTTAATAAACAAAAAAAATCAAAATTAATTTATTAGAAATAAGCTAAACCTAATTTGTTTTAATGTTGATTAAAGAAAAAGTAATTAAGGTTATTAAGAAATTAGGGTTAACAAAAAAGAGAAAAAATAGGGTTAATAAAAAAGAGAAAAAAAGAATGCTAGAGGTGAGTGTTGAACTCATGACCCATGCCTCTCCAGTATGCACGCCTTCCAACGGAGCTACGCGCCCTTGGTGTTAGGATACGCATCCAGCACATTTTGTATCAAACCTGTAAAGATAATGGAAAAATGAAAAAATAGCAAAAGCGGGGATCGAACCCGTGACCTGAGAGAGGAATGACTTAGCACGCGCGCTTTAACCACTAGGGTGGTGATACATCCGTTATATAAACTAAAACAATTGATATATAATATAAATCTGATTGCCTTGACCAGAGAGGCGTCGGAGCCCTAGCTCTGGTCGTCTTCTCCGGCCATCCTTTTTATATCACCTACAAAATAAACACCATTAGGTAGCAAATAATACCTTACCCCCCTAAATTGAGGACTACGAATTCAATGGTTCCCTTGTTTTGGACTGAAAAGACCTGGTTTAAGGGCTAGGATGAAAATGATGCAAATCGGTATAATCATGGCATCCTTCATTTCAGTGTGCATGAGACCATTACGATGGTCCAAACCTGTCCAAATACTCCTCAGGAGCATGTTAGTGATATTAATAGAGTTTAAAACAAAGAAAATATAAAAATATGAATTTTCAAGAATGTAAAATCGATTATGTCATGTGATGAAGTTTCACGTGTTTTAGAACATCAAAACCAACCTAATCTTACTCTGTGGGATTATTAGGAATGAATGAGGGGGTTGTTTGTAGTTAGAAGGGTTTGTATCAAGAGTTTGAAATTCTAGGGTTCTTTGGAAAAGTTTGACCTTTTAAACACTTTTTTGAGGCAAGGGTTTCATATCCTTGGATTCTCTCTTTGATGTCTGAATATATAGAGAAAAATAGGGCAAAGATATGGTGGGCTTGGACTCTTGTAATTTTACCTTATTTATTTTATATTATTAATGAATTAAATCTAAAATAATTAAAATAATTAAAATAAAACAAATTCAAGGGGTGTAAGAACAAGGTTTGAGGTGTGGGAAGAGTATAATACACGTTTGGACTCTTAAACCATGGCACACTAGCCCAAAATATCAAGCTTGCTCATTTTGAACTTCATGCATTTGCTCAAACTTTCCCAACTTGCAATGGTCATAAATCACTCAATTTTTATCTTTTGAAGGTGATCTTGGACTTTTTTGAAAGCTCAATATGTCCTCTACAACCTCTATGTTGATAATTTTTGCTTTTGAAGAGTTTATGTTGATGTAAGTTGCCTTGACAAAAAGTGTCTTTTTGTTGACTTTTGAAATGACCTATAATGTATTGGCTTATATCTCTCAAATGATGCATTTTTTGGACTTGAACTTAGAGAGTCTAAGTTGTAGAGAATTGAATTCCCTTAAAAATGAGCTTTTGTGGGGAAAAGCTGATAAAGCATGTGAAAGTTATGCTTGGTCAAAGTTCAGTTGACTTTTCATAAGGAAACCCTAATTTGGCAACTTTTGACTTTTGATGATTTGAGGGCTTTTCTTGAGAATTCATGATCAACCCTTGATCAAATGATGAATATCACTTCAAAATGTTAATGTTTACCAAAAATATTGAGGTTTGGCTGTATGTTGACCATAATTGACTTTTTTACCCCATACAATTGATTTTCAGTCATCTGAGCCATTGATTGAGCAAACTTGTGTTGCAAGCCTTGAAACTTGGTATGGACATTGTTGACGACACATGAAGAACCATGAAAACCACTTGAGACCTTGAGAACCTAATATTCCTTGTGAAACACAAAACCCTAGTTGTGGACCCATTTCTTAGGAGGAGAATTTGTCAAATCAATTCTTGAGCCACCTTGAGCATTTTGAGAACCTTATGAGAATATCTTGAATGAGAAATGGGAGGGAAAATTTTGGGGTACAACAATGTGTATGTTGGAAATTAGACTAGATCCCATGTATTATTTCTTTCAATCGCTTGTAACTCTTCAACCATTAGCTACATTCCATTATTTATCCTTTAAGGCCTCACTATAGTTGATTGGTTGAACACTTGCCAGTTGTTGTACCCTAAAATTTACCCTATCATATTTTCCCAAGATTTTTCCCTTACATGGTGGTTACAAACACTTGGTTAAAGAAAGAGGAAATTTTTAATATTAGCAAAGTGTTTTTCGATCGACAGTTCAACAATGTCTTTCGATTGGCAGTTAAATAGTGCCCTTCGATTGATATAACATCAAGTTTCGACTGAGCTCTTAAAATCCTTTGATACAAGCTTGACTCACTAGTCTTTGATTGGGAATTTAACACCCTTCGATCAATATTTGGTCTGCAAGTCTTTAATTGAGCTTTGTTTTCCTTCGAAATGTCTCCCTTTGATTCAGAAACAAGGGGAGCTCCTTTTGGCTTCCTTCGTTTGAAGCACCTCTGACTTCTTTCGCTTGGAGCATCTCTGGGCCTCCTTCGTTTGAAGCACCTTTGGTTCCTCTCACACAGCCCCATTTGGGCAAATAGCCTGCATGCCTGCTTGCACAAGGAGAGAATTTTCTTCATACCTACAAGGCAAACACCTGCTACATGCCTGCCTGCACAAGGCAAGAACTTCCCTTATGCTAAGTTTTGACAGCCCAATTACTACATGATTGCATTCCAAAAGTCCATTCGAAGGATGCCTATTGTTGGTCATTCGAAGAAGCTGAACCAGAGCCATTCGAAGAAGCATGCAAGAGGTCCGATCGAAGGGCAAGGATTGAAGGCATTCGAAGAAGGCCAAAGCATGCATAAAGATTCCATTCAAAATGGCCATGCAAATGACACACTACAGGCCCATTCGAAGGGTGCATGGGAGGTCCAATTGAAGGATAGAGACTGGGGGTATTCGAAAGCCTAAATTATCCATAGTTATTCAAATTTAAAAAGAGGATAAGATCCCATGTTTTTTGCCACAGTTACAAAACTTCATTCATGGCCTTGAAATGTTTGTTTATGGCAGTTAAACTTTTGTTTCCTTGTCCCCTCCCTCCTACTCTATATAAGCAGCATGCTTGCAAGTCAAAGAGAAAAACACACACAAAAGGTTGGAGATACGCTTCCCATAAATCCACCATAATTATCAAAATAATCCAGAAGGATCTAGAACCTCTAGTCCCCACACAAGTTCAATTTTCCAGCAAGGTAAGTCACTTTGACCTTGCACCTTTCGTTTTCAGCATGGCATGTAAATAACACCTATTTACCTTTTATTTATGTCTTTTTCGATTGTATGTTTTTTTCTTGTCTAAATATACATGTTAGAACTAACCCTTGTACAGACTCAAACGAAAAGAAAAGGACTAGGGTGAAATGAAACCTTATGCTTCGCCCCTCATTTCCTGACTGCCCCAAACGAAAGAGGCACCTTCATGATTGTTTTGCAGGTTCACATACCTTCACAGTCCAAATGAACTAGAGAGAAAAGAGTCCAAACGAAGGATCCTCATACTGCTTCCCAGCACAATCGAAGGAGGCCAGGAGAGTCTAATCGAAGGGTGCTCACGCCAGCCTCCCAGCCCAATCGAAGGCCACTCATGCCCACTCCCTAGCTCAATCGAAAGAAGTGGAGAAGGTGCAAATCGAAGCTTGCCCACGTAAATTCTCAAGCCCAATTGAAAGAAGGCCAAAGAAGGGTGAATCGAAGGAGTCCATGGCATAGATCGAAGAAGTCTTTTCTCTTCTTTATATTTACTTTTTACTTGTCTTTCAATTTGGTTGTAATAGCGTAGGACCTCTATTTTATGCATTTTTTACTGCTTTTCATATTAACTGTTAGTAATTAGGATTGCATGATAAGACCAATAATCAAACGCTATCAAACTTAACAAAAAGACAAAATAATTGAACATAACACACTTCCACATATACACCTCTAGGGTATCCCACTTTGGTTGCCTTTAAAAAATAAAACAATCATGAGGCAGGAACACTTTAGTAAAGACCCATAAATCAAAAGATCATAGTCCCTCGATGATCTTACAGTTGCCTTTTCGATAAATGATCTAGTTCCTAAAGAAAATTGCTAAAGCATCTCCAAAAGTTGCCTTCGTGACTGTAAACGTCCCTTCGATGTCCCTCAAACATCCAACGATAGGGCTACCTACTCACTAATAGTAGGATAACGTTGTTTAAAGGATAGGAGGAAAAGAACGACCTTTTTCGAGTATAAAAGTAGATAGCTGTTAGAAGTTTGCTCAAAAACACTTTTTTACACTTACACAAATACTACTTTTCAAAAACAATTTTCAAAACATTTGCTTTGTCAACACTCTTGAGGACTGATACAAGAGTTAAACGCAAAGCAAATCTCCATACTAAGGCATTCTCAAAACATTTTTAAACACACGAAGCACAAAGGTATTTTAAAGTGAGAAAACATCTAAGAGCTCGTAGATAACTACGGATGGAAAGGGTGCTAACACCTTCCCTTTCCATAATCTACCCCCCTTACTCAGAAACTCTCGAAAAGGTCTTTTTCTGTTCTTTTCACCCTTTCCTTAATTTGGATAAAAGAAAAGTCGATGGCGACTCTTGCTTACCACAACATTTGCGAACAAAAAATGCAAAACCAGTATATAACAGTCGGTTTTGCCACCGTATCACAGAACTGGCGACTCTGCTGGGGAAATAAAAAGTGGGGTTACCTTAGAGTTAGTTCATTATTTAATTGTTTTGTATGCTTTGATTCCTTTACTTTTGAGGGCTTTGTTTAGGTTACTATAGATCCTACACCCGGATCTGGGGCACCTTTTAGGTAAGTAGAAATAGATCATGGAAACTGTATGGGGTATACCGACACGGTTGGAGCGATAGCTACCTTGATGTGACACTTTGGTTGGTACCGGTAGCTCTTGAGTAATCAAGGAGAATATGAGGCCACTGTTTGGTGTCATAAAGTATCAACTGACCTTAGAACCTTTAATTGAACAACTTGGCTATTAAGACGTAGTGAGATAGCCTTCTTTGGTGTATCCCCAAAGTCGGTTGATACTCGATACTATACTCATTGAGATTTGACTCCCGAGTTTTGTTTGGTTGCAAGTCAGTTGTCGATCAGAATGAAACTTGTTGGAAAAATCATTGATATTGAGATCCCTTAGAACCCAGTTACTATTACTAGGATAGGTTGATCCAAATGGTACTTACCTACAAACCCCATGCAAGCCTAAACCTATGGCCACTTGTGTGATTTGTTTACTTTCAACTTGAACTACTTGCAGGGTTTTTATTATCTAACAACTTGATTTTCCTGCAGGGTTTTCTTACAGTCATTATCCAGTAACCTGGACTTTTTAGACTCACTTGTCTTCATACACCTCATAACATCATGCCACAACATTTCCTTAACCATTTCAAGGATCTCAAGGGTTTGTGATGCAGGTTATGATAAACCAGGCGTCTAGCAAGGGGCAAGGGGATTTATTTTCCTCTAGCCAATGTCGTTAAAAGACCAAGACAAGAGAACTTGAGTCAGGGGCTGTGACCCACTCGATATGGTGAGCTTGACTTTCGTAGAAGGACTTTCATCGATACGAAGTTCTTCAATCAAAGCTGCAAATTTCCACTTCTGACATTTTCTTGTTTCCCCCGCGAGATCCTTAAAAACATTGCATGCATGCCATTTCATAACAGGTCTTCCAGTACAGGTTTCTCATCTTTTCGCTGTTTATTTTAGCAAAAGAAATGGCCCTTGAACAAACAGTAAAAGACCTTCAGGCTCAAAACACTCAGTTCCAACAAATGTTCCTGACTCTGACCCAGGGGCAAGAAGACCTGAAAGCTCTGATCGTCAAAAAGAAGACCAAGAAGGCAAAGAAACCAGTTTATATTTTGAGTGTGGGAAGAAGAAGACCAGCCAACCGAGCTCTATATTTCGTAACCCAATCAAAAGGAGGGGATAATCAAAAGGAAGAGGAATAAGAGAAAGGAGACAACAATACAGCGTGTGAGGAAGATGAAGCCGACTATACTTAAGAGCAGTATCCTCATGTTGATGATAAATACAAACAGTTGGAGGATCGCCTCAATGCAATGGAAATTCAGAGGGTACCCGGTCTGGATTTCAAAGAGTTAGGGCTGGTTCCTGGAGTGGTCATCCCACCAAAGTTCAAGGTTCCCACATTTGCTAAGTATGGCGGTGTCTCCTGCCCTAAGTTACACTTAAGGTCCTATGTCAGGAAGATCCCGCCTCACACTACTGACCAGAAGTTATGGGTCCATTTCTTCCAAGAAATTTTAGCTGGCACGCAACAAAAGTGGTTCTATCAGCTAGAAAGAACAAACATTCATACCTGGGAAGACTTGGCTGCTGCCTTCTACAAGCAGTACCAATATAATGCTGACCTCGATCCAACTCGTACACAACTTCAAAGCATGTCTATGGGTTCTAGTGAAGGCTTCAAGGAGTATTCCCAGAAATGGAGGGATTTGGCTGGTAGGGTACAACCTCCTCTGACTGATCGGGAAATGGTGGACATGTTATGGGCACTCTGACCGTCCCGTTCTTCAATTTGCTGATTGGAAGTTCCTCATCCGGTTTTACAGAGATGGTTCTGACTGGAGAGAGGATTGAAAGCGGTATCAAGAGTGGGAAGATTCTGATGGCTGCATCTTCTATTACTGAGAAGAATCTATTTGGTGGAAAAAAAGAAATTAATGATGTTTATGGCCAAAAGAGCCATAGTAAAAATAACCACCATCAGTCTGTGGGAGCGGTGTTAATATCTAATCCTACACCTGTTCAACATCAACGGGGAAATAGGCGTAGGATAAAGTATCAAGAGAGGCAGTACACTGATATTAATATGCCTTTGTCTCAAGCATTACAACAATTGCTAAAAGAGGAGCTGATTACATTAAGGGACCCTCCTCAAAAACCTGATACCTCTTCTCCTAAGTACAATCCTAATGTAAAATGTGCTTATCATTCTGATAGTCCTGGGCACGACACCGACAGCTGTTGGACTTTGAAGAACAAGATTCAAGATTTGATCGACAGCAAGGAGATCAAATTTGACTCTCCTAAGACCCCAGTGTGATCACTGCTCCCATGCCAAATCATGGCCAAAATTGAGAAGCGTTTATTTTATTTGAATTATCAGTTGTAATTTCGTTGTTGCTTAAAACATTTATCCTTATGTCAAACTTTGGTTATTCATATTAATACATTGCATATGTTTGTCTTGAATTATTTCTTTCGTATTCATTATATTCAAACTGTGTTTTTACTTCCTTTTTGTGATATTCAACTCCTGAATAAAAAGCTCTAAGCCTTTAGAGGGAGGATGACAAGAACAATACCACAATCTCTACAGTATGCTTTTGAATAGACCCCACTGATGATGTACAGGCGTTGTTTCAAATCCTAAACAATGGAGATATAAGGAAAATAATCCCTAGTCAACCCCTTTGAGCCTAAGAAGTAGGAGTTTTCTTTTCACACAAATTAAAAACCCTTAATCATAACCTGGGGCAGGGTAGTTTTCTCAGTTAATTCAGATGTGCATTCAGTCGCAAGCTTTCCCTTCATACACGACAAATAGTGTAGAAGATGCTTTCCAAAAGATGGCGATGGTTCCACATAATCATTAAGAATAGGCAGTCATTATCTCTCAAAATAAAAGCTCATTAAGTCAAAACCTATGAAGGAGACTTAAGAAAAAAACTGGGGCATCCCGCAGGCTGTAATCACAAAAGAAACAGTTTGGGAAAAAGACAGGGATAGAAAAATCAAAAAAGAAAGAGGTCCTACAAATCCTCAACAAAAAGAAAAGGTCACAAAAATGACCGTCTTCTCAAACAAACGTTTAATTTCTAAACCATCACCGAAATATCGGGGCCAACATTCCAGAACTCAACTGGGATTCAAAATACACAATTAACTAAGCATAGGACTGAAGAACATCACGAAGAACGGGTGGGTACAAATAAATTTTGAGCCTTTATCCTTTGTTTCTTAATCCATGAACCAGGCCACGTTACAACCCTTAAAAGTCCTAGCTGAAGCATGGGTTAGTTCGAGATCATACTGTTACAAAGGTATCCTGACTCCTGTAAGGTTTGCAATAAATCATGAGTTGATATCACATTCTTGCAAATTTTGTTTTACTACAAAAAATGCATTTTCAAAAAATTTCAAGACAGACATAAGCTTTGCATTCTTTAAATGACATTGTTTGCATATAGTTAATTGTTCAAATGACAGAGACGTTCACACAACGAATATTCAGTGAACAAAGACCCCTTCAATGGACAGAACCACCTCAGACGGAAAAAACATTCCCAATAACAAGCCTTTCATAATCAAGGGGCATGACATGATGTCTAATTAATTTGGGGCAGTCAAGCCAATATGCAAAGAATCTCTCCAAAAATGATGAATAGCCAGGGGCAGATCTCCATCTGAATCACTCGGGGGCTATTACATTGACCGAGGATTCCAGCAGAAAATCACTGTGAAATTTGAATCTTTGGTACCACCAAATTTCTTGTATGTGCTAGTAGTATCAGATGGTGTCAGTATCAGGTCTTCGAATCCTTCCATTACATGTCTTAGAAAGGATACCTAGGAAATTCAAGACTATCAAAAAATTGATCAAACATCAGGTGCACCAGATTCATCCTGAAGCATCCCCACACAGACTCCCACGTATGAAAGGGCACATGCAATCACATAAATATCTTCTGGCATTTTTACAACACTTGTTGTCATAGACGGTGACAACTCTCCATATCCTATGAGCGCATGCATAGTTAGAAAATACTACGCATGAAAAGACCCGCTAAGTTGATAGGACTAGGCAAAATTAAGGGCATCCCGGCGAACCAAAAGAGTTCGGGCAAAAATTAGGGATATATACTAAAAATTGTACACCCGGCAAGTTGAAAACCTGAAAAGGCGGCTTGGGCAAAAAAGGGTATCCCGGTGGAATGAAAACCCGAAAGGGAGGTCCAGGAAAAAGTTAGGGATTAAAACGTGCGACTATGTCTCGTCATCTTGTCATTTGTCTATCAGTAGAATACTCTCTGATCAACATCTACTCAAAACCCCAGGAGTTGGGATAATGCTCATACCGTCCACAAAGTCTCCACAGATACTTTCTCTAGCAGGTACAGAGGCAGGGGCATCCTACTAAAAGGTCACTGCCACATCCTCAACTTACATCCTTGTGATGTCAGGTGTTGTCATATCCCCGGTGGAGCAAGAATCTCCAAATTACTGCTCCAACAAAAAAAATTCCCCAGTGAAGTCTCCAAGCCTTTCAAGATTCCCCTACAGGATTTCAACAAAATCCCCAAGCAGTTCATGGAGTTTTTTTCCTTCCCCAACATATTTTTATTTCTCTAATAACGGAAGTTCATCTCCCAGTGTTTCAACTTCAACGAATTCGAAGAGCTACAACAACAAGCAGGGATTCATCTTCCCTAGTTCAACAACACTGCAGTAGAACAACTGACATGTTCATACATTGCATTAATACATCATTTTACAAATGTCATAGCATATGCAGCACGAATTCATACATCACAATCTCATTTTTTTGGGAGAATTATTTTCACTTCATGCATCATGACATTGCATACAGCTAACCCTTTATCTTTTCAGGTAAAAGTCTATAAACAGACGAATATCATCAACTATTTACATGACCAGACAAATTTCTGGTACCCTGTTGAGGTAGTAATCGTCCAAGATTCCTTCATTATCTGCCGAGGTAGTAATCGTCCAAGATTCCTTCATTATTTGTTGAGGTAGTAATCGTCCAAGATTCCTTCATTATCTGTTGAGGTAGTAATCGTCCAAGATTCCTTCATCACCTGTTGAGGTAGAAATCGTCCAAGATTCCTTCATTATCTATTGAGGTAGTAATCGTCCAAGATTCCTTCATCACCCATTGAGGTAGTAATCATCCAATATTCCTTCATTATCTGTTGAGGTAGTAATTGTCCAAGATTCCTTCATCACCTGTTGAGGTATTAATCATCCAATATTCCTTCATTATCTATTGAGGTAGTAATCATCCAAGATTCCTTCATTATCTATTGAGGTAGTAATCGTCCAAGATTCCTTCATTATCTGTTGAGGTAGTAATCGTCCAAGATTCCTTCATTATCTATTGAGGTAGTAATCGTCTAAGATTCCTTCATTATATATTGAGGTAGTAATCGTCCAAGATTCCTTCATTATCTATTGAGGTAGTAATCGCCCAAGATTCCTTCATTATCTACTGAGGTGGTAATCGTCCAATATTCCTTCATTATCTGTTGAGGTAGTAATCATCCAAGATTCCTTCATCACCTGTTGAGGTAGTAATCGTCCAAGATTCCTTCATTATCTGTTGAGGTAGTAATCGTCCAATATTCCTTCATTATCTATTGAGGTAGTAATCATCCAAGATTCCTTCATTATCTGTTGAGGTAGTAATCATCCAAGATTCCTTTATTGTCTGTTGAGGTAGTAATCGTCCAAGATTCCTTCATTATCTGTTAAGGTAGTAATCGTCTAAGATTCCTTCATTATCTACTAAGGTAGTATTTGTCCAAGATTCCTTCATTATCTGCTGAGGTAGTAATCGTCCAAGATTCCTTCATTATCTTCTGAGGTAGTAATCGTCTGAGATTCCTTCTAATAACCCTCTAGATGCATCTTTACACAGACTCATCCTAAAGTAGCCCTACACATGCTCCTTTTCATAGATCTCTAGATGCAGTCTAACACAGACTCATTTTGAAGCAATCTTACACGGGCTCCTTCTTATACATTTCCAGATGCAGTTTTACACGAACTCATCCTGAAACAGTCCTACACAGGCTCCTTTTATTACATTTCCAGATAATGGTTAATTTGACTCTCCCCAGAAAATTACTGCGAAGCCTGGATTTCAACTAGAAAATAGAAATCTTTCATCTCTATAATCCAGAGATAACCCCTCAGTAGAGCCATGGACAACTGAAGTTCCTAGACTTTATTCCCCACAGTTTTCCTCAAAACAGGAAAACAACAGAAATCAACATCCCCCAGTGGACTCCTCCTCATACAATAGGAACAAGAATCCTCATAAAGATACCTCTTATGAAGTCGGCATCTACTCCGGATGGCATCTTAAAGCCCATCTCCGACGACTTTCCTTCATATTCTTTGGATGGCATCTTTAAGCCTATCTTTGACGACTCTCTGTCATCTCCTCTAAATGGCATTTGTAAGCCCATTACTTACATCATCAATCATCAGTGTTATTTCATTATAGAGTGCAAATTTCTGGGCACTCTAGTGTTCAATCATCTTCCACCTTCGGATCATGAAAGGCAGACAAGCCAATCTACATCTTCAGGTCTAAGAAGATTGAACAGGGGCAGCTGTTGTACCCTAAAATTTTCCCTCTCATATTTTCCCAGGATTTTTTCCTTACATGGTGGTTACAAACACTTGGTTAAAGAAAGAGGAAGTTTTTGAAAATTAGCAAAGTGTCTTTCGATCGACAGTTCAACAATGTCTTTTGATTGGCAGTTAAACAGTGCCCTTCGATTGGCATAACAACAAGTTTCGACCGAGCTCTTAAAATCCTTTGATACAAGCTTGAATCACTAGTCTTCGATTGTGCATTTAACACCCTTCGATCAAGCATTGGTCTGCAAGTCTTCGACTGAGATTTGTTTTCCTTCGAAATGGATCCTTTCGATTCAAAAAGAAGGGGAGCTCCTTTTGGCTTCCTTCGTTTGAAGGACCTCTGGATTCTTTCACTTAGAGCATCTTTGGGCCTCCTTCGTTTGAAGCACCTTTGGTTCCTCTCACACAGCTCCATTTGGACAAATGGCCTGCATGCCTGCCTGTACAAGGCAGGAATTTTCTTCATACCTACAAGGCAAACACCTACTACATGTCTGCCTGCACAAGGAAGGAACTTCCCTCATGCTAAGTTTTGACAGCCCAATTACTACAATATGGCATTCCAAAAGTCCATTCGAAGGATGCATATTACTGGCCATTTGAAGAAGCTGAATCAAAGCCATTCGAAGAAGCACGCAAGAGGTCCAATCGAAGGGAAAGGATTGAAGGCATTCGAAGAAGGCCAAAGCATGCATAGAGAGTCCATTCAAAATGGCCATGCGAAGGACACACTAAAGGCCCATTCGAAGGGTGCGTGGGAGGTCCAATCAAAGGATAAAGACTGGGGGTATTCGAAAGCCAAAATTATCCATAGTTATTCAAATTTCAAAAGAGGACAATATCCCATGTTTTTGGCCACAGTTACAAAACTTCATTCATGGCCTTGAAATGTTTGTTTATGGCAGTTAAACTTTTGTTTCCTTGTCCCTTCTCTCCTACTCTATATAAGCAGCATGCTTGCAAGTCAAAGAGAAAAACACACACAAGAGGTTGGAGATACGCTGCCCATAAATCCACCATAGTTATCAAAATAATCCAGGAGGATCCAACAACTCTAGTCCCCACACAAGTTCAATTTTACAGCAAGGTAAGTCACTCTGACCTTGCACCTTTCGTTTTCAGCATGGCATGTAAATAACACCTATTTACCTTTTATTTCTGTCTTTTTCGATTGTATGTTTTTTCTTATCTAAATATACATGTTAGAACTAACCCTTGTACAGACTCAAACGAAAAGAAAAGGACTAGGGTGAAATGAAACCTTAGGCTTCGCCCCTCATTGCCTGACTGCCCCAAATGAAAGAGGCACCTTCATGATTGTTTTGCAGGTCCACATACCTTCACATTCCAAATGAACTAGAGAGAAAAGAGTCCAAACGAAGGATCCTCATACTGCTTCCCAGCACAATCGGAGGAGGCCAAGAGAGTCTAATTGAAGGTTGCTCACGCCAGCTTCCAAGCATAATCGAAGGAGGCTAGGAGAGTCCAATCGAAGGCTGCTCACGCCAACCTCCCAGTCCAATCGAAGGCCACTCATGCCCACTCCCTAGCTCAATCGAAATAAGTAGAGAAGGTGTAAATCGAATCTTTCCCACGTCAATTCTCAAGCCCAATCGAAAGAAGGCCAATGAAGGGTGAATCGAAGGAGTCCATGGCATGGATCGAAGAAGTCTTTTCTCTTCTTTATATTTACTTTTTACTTGTCTTTCGATTTGGTTGTAATAGCGTAAGACCTCTATTTTCTGCACTTTTACTACTTTTCATATTAACTGTTAGTAATTAGGATTGCATGATAAGACCAATAATCAAATGCTAGCAAACGCTAGCAAACTTAACAAAAAGACAAAAAATAATTGAACATAACACACTTGCACATATACACCTCTAGGGTATCCCACTTTGATTGCCTTTAAGAAATAAAACAGTCATGAGGCAGGAACGCTTTAGCAAAGATCCATAAATCAAAAGATCATAGTCCCTCGATGACCCTACAGTTGCCTTTTCGGTAAATGATCTAGTCCCTAAAGAAAATTGCTAAAGCATCTCCACAAGTTGCCTTTGTGACTGTAAACGTCCCTTCGATGTCCCTCAAACATCCAACGATAGGGCTACATACTCACTAATAGTAGGATAGCATTGTCTAAAGGATAGAAGGAAAAGAATAACCTTTTTCGAGTATAAAAGTAGATAGTTGTTAGAAGTTTGCTCAAAAACACTTTTTTGCACTTACACAAATACTACTTTTCGAAAACAATTTTCAAAACTTTCGCTTTGTTAACACTCTTGAGGACTAATACAAGAGTTAAACGTAAATCAAATCTCCATACTAAGGCATTATCAAAACATTTTCAAACACACGAAGCACATAAGTATTTTAAAATGAGCAAACCTCTAAGAGCCCGTAGATAACTACAGATGGAAAGGGTGCTAACACCTTCCCTTTCCATAATCTACCCCCTTACTCAGAAACTCTCGAAAAGGTATTTTTTTGTTCTTTTCACCCTTTCCTTAATTTGGATAAAAGAAAAGTCGGTGTCGACTCTTGCTTACCGCAACATTTGAAAACACAAAATGCAAAACCAGTATATAACAGTCGGTTCTTCCACCGTATTACACCAGTAAAGCAAAATGAACCAATTCTCCTTATGGTGTGACTTCATCATCACCAACCACTTCACATTCGTGATGCCTTGTTGGGAGAACTCTAGTTCTTTGAGGTATTTGGATTGTGCTAGGCACACCCTCTCTATTTTTTGCTTTAATTTCAATTGTGAATGGAACTTCATTTGCTAGAATTTCTTCTTGTTCACTACTTTCTTCCTCAATGCCATAGCTCATCAATGGCTTGTTAGTTGCATCACCTCAATTCGAATCCCATACAAAGTTCTCATTAATCATAATGTCTAGAATCATCACATTTTTATAATTGATTAGATTGAATGGTGATGCAGTAGAAAACCCTAGGGATTAGCATGTGCTAAACCTAAAATAAAAACACAGGATTGCAAGTGCAAAACCTGTCAATAAGCTCTGGAATCCACCAGATAGAGAAAAAAAATTTGAATTTTATTATAATATGGTTTCGCCAAAGGTCTTTAAATACATAAAAACAAAGAAACCATAATGGTATTAAAAAGGCCCTGATGGGTTTTTAATCCAAAACATAAACAAACTAAAAATTAATTATAAATTAAAATGCATTCTGACACGCGATTTCTTCTTCGATACGCGCAACCAGGCACCAGCCTTCCTACATCAGTCTCTTGCACCTCTGGAAAACTCGACCATGAGTTCTCTTTTTGATAAAGAACCTTATCTGCTTGATACTCATGAATGTCAGCAACATTAAAGGTATTGGATTTATTCATGGCATTCGGGAGAGCTACCACATAAGCATTATCATTGATTTTTTGGGTCACTTTGAAAGGGACATATTTGCGTGGCTGAAGCTTGTTGTAAGTACCAATCAGGAACCTCTCTTTCCATAAAAAAAAACATCACATTATCTCCTACATTGAAAACTTTGACTCTCATGTGTTTCTTATCAGTTGCTTCATTCTTATACCCAGTAGCCTCTAACTTAGCCTTGACAACTTCTTTAACAACCACCATTTCCTCGTCCATATTCTCAGCAGCCGCACTAACTCCAGGCGCCTTAGGAAAATTAACCAAATCAACCACATGCTTAGGAACAGAAATATAGACCAAAGAGAATGATGATTTCCCTGTAGTTGAATGCACAATGCTACTGTAATCAAATTCGACCCGAGGGTGAAACTAAATCCCACTGTTTTGACTTATCACCACAAACACTTTGAATCACATTTCCTAAATTTTTGTTGGCTAACTCAATTTGTCCATCTGTTTGAGTATGAATTATAGAACTCCTGTTCAACATAATTCCAAACAATTTCCAAAGAGTAATCCAGAAGTGACTGAGAAATTTGGTGCCCCTTTATGAAGTAATTGACTTAGGAACCCTGTGAATACGCATAACCTCCCTGAAAAATAGTTTGGCTATGTTGGAGGTATCAACACTCTTCTACAAGCAATGAAGTGGGCCATCTTGGAGAATCTGTCTACTATAACGAACACAAAATCTACACCTCGTTGTGTACGAGACAAGCTAAACGCAAATTACATGGCTAAATCTTGCCAAATATCATCAAGAATAGATAAAGGAATATAAATACCAGTATTTTGAGACTGACCCTTAGAAACCTGACAAGTATAACACCTCATGGTTATTATATCGATGTCCCTCCTCAAGTACAACCAATAATATATCTCCTACGGGCTAGTTATAATGTTATCTCTACCCCGATGACCGCTAAGACCACATGAAGGTTGGACATCTCGAATATGACAATCTTCACAAGGGTGTTTTCCACTACACTTAGCCCATAAATCCTTGAACTCAACATCACTTTCATACAACTCTTTCAGGATCTCAAAATCTATTATCTCTTGTGCGAAGATGATTAGCAAGGAATCTCTCCCACTCAATGCATCTACTATCTTGTTAATATCCCCCGACTTATAATGAATAATAAAAGGAAATTTATGTAGAAAACCCACCCATCAAGCATGCGTCTTATTTATCACCTTATGGCTATGAAGAAACTTTAAAGCTTGATGGTCAATGAATAGAATGAACTCCTTCTGAACCAAATAATGTTCCCACTGGCGTAAAGCTCTAAATACTGCATAGAACTCATGATCATAAGTATTCCATTTCTAGCGAGCATCACTTAATTTTTCGCTAAAAAGGCTACAAGTTTTTTCTTCTGAGATAACACTACTCCTATTCCTAAACCACTAGAACCACATTCAACTTGGAACACCTTAACAAAATATGGAACTGCTAATATCAGTGTGGTACATTGCTTCTCCTTAATCAGTGCAAAACTCCGCTCTTCCTCAAACCCCCAATTGAACTTCCCTTTCTTCAAACATTCAGTAATAGGTGTAGTGATACTACTGAAACATTTGATAAACCTCCTATAGAAGATGGCCAGACCATGAAAGCTATGAACCTCAATCATGGGTCTAGGTGCAGGCCACTCCCTTATAGCACTTAACTTATCATCATCAACCTGAATCCCTTCTTCACCAACAACAAAGCTTAGGAAAAGTAACTTGTTGGTGCTGAATATACATTTTTTCAGATTAATGTGCAGCTGGTTCTCATGTAATACTTGCAACACTTGCCTCACATGGTGAAAGTGCTTTGTCTTGGTCTTACTGTAAATTATAATATCATCAAAATAAACCACTACAAAAGAACCAGTAAACAACTGTAGAATCTCATTCATCAACCACATGAAGGTGCTAGGGGAATTTGACAAACCAAAGGGCCTCACCAACCACTCATGCAATCCATCCTTGCTCTTGATAGTTATTTTCCATTCATCTCTAGGTCTGGTTCTGATATGATAATATCCACTATGCAAATCTATCTTCAAGAAAACCTTAGAACCGACCAACTCGTCAAGCAAGCCTTCCAAATAGGGAATTAGGAATTAGTACTTGATAGTTATCTTATTGATGGCCCGACTTTCAATATACATTTTTCACTGATTTCCTTTCTTAAGGACTAAAAGAACTGGTACCGCACAGGGACTCGTGCTCTCGTGAATAAATCCATTATTCAATAAATATTTAATATGCTCCCTTGAAATCTCATTCTCCTTGGGTCTCATACGATAATGAGGAAGGTTTGACAAGTTAGAACCTTGGATGAGGTCAATTTAATGTTGAATATCTCGCATGGGAGGGAAATAATTTGGTAATTCCTCTACAGTCAACTCCTTGAAATCCTTAAGGATATATATCACTTATTTTGGAATTGTTGTTTCCTCCTTTACAACACTCATCGACCCTTTGATCACCACTGGACATAAACATTCTATTTTTTATAGCCTCATCAAGCTCCTTTTCATTTTGCATCATCACCAAAAAACTAGACTTCTTTCCTCGTGAATTCTTATCAAAGTTCAAAACATGAGCAATATCAATTTTATGTATGCCCCATGTAAACATCATCATGTTATCCTGTCCTTGATAAGTGATATCATTATCAAACTGCCAAGGTCTACTAAGTAAAATATTAAAAACACCCATATCAAGAACACTACAAAGTACCTCTTCTCTATAATGTTTTTCGATGGAGATAACAACTCTTCAGGCTAGTGTTACTCAAACTTGGGAGCCCTTTCTTACCCAACCGAGGGTGTATGGATTCTCATTGGGTTATGCAGAAAACATTAAATAATCTACCAATTTTTACGACACCATATTCTCCATGCTTTCATTATCCATGAGTAGATTACACACTTTATTCTTGATAGAACACTGTGTTTTGAACAAATCATTGTGATGCCTTTCTTCTTCGAATACTACTAACATTCTCTGCAACTCAAAATTTACCCTCTTATCAGATTCATCCTCTGCAAACTCAACATTAACATATTCATCATTCTCAACTGCATTATCTTCTCTTTCCTCATCTTCCTCCTTTTCTTCCACAACAACAACGACTCTCCTTGTTGGACAAACATTCAATCGGTGGCCTCTTAAGTTACAATGATAACACGTGTCTCCATTAGGTTTATCATATGTATTATTTTGCCTTTGGATGGTTGTTTTACCCTGCTGCACACCACTAGATCTTCTAGCCCGCTTATTCCCAAGGTTGGAATCCTGGGGTTTTACACTCATTTCCTTCTCACCTGCCGATTCAAAGTTATTATGGGTTGATTACCTTCTAAGAAATGAGAAATTTTGAGGGGGTTTCTCCATCAATTTTGCCTTCAAATCTAAACCGGATGCCTCATCTATGGTCCATACAGTCTGTAAACCCATATTCTTCTACAATGATCCCTTTAAGACACTGATGTATTGAGCCACTTTCTGGTTCTCTGATTCTCCTAGTTTATTGCGCTCATAAAATTTAGGAACCTTGTTGTATATTTAGTCACATTTGTCTTTCCCAGAACACACTTGATGTACATCTTATAAATAATCTTTTCATAATCCTCCGGTAAAAGCCGCTCCAACATCAATTGTTTCACTTTTAGACAAGTTTTGACTGGACCATTCCTTTGCCTTTGGCTTTGAACATGAAGATTTATTTCAAATATGAAGAGATAATAACAAATCTGATTTGCTTGATTAGATGTCAAAACCTTTTGCCTTGAATTAGAATATTTGACTAGATATGATTGGATATGATTTGATTTGCAGGAGGTTATAGCCAGATTGAATATCCAAACCCAAAGGTTGTACTGGCTTATAAAGGAGGAGTCTAAACCTAAGAAGATCATGAAGCTAGCAATAAGGATTAGTATCTTTTAGGGTTTCATTTGTTATTTGTGTTTGTGATAATCTCATGTATCAATTTGATACTGAGTTGGAATGATTGTTATTTATTCATTGTGATTCACTCATGAGCTTTTAAGAAAGAGTGTAATATGTTCAATTAGGAAGTATTTCTTCTGTCAATTGTTATTATTGTTGACAATCACATGTGTATGATTGAGGGAAGTGATAGGGGTCTTATATGTAGGAGTTCCTAGGTAGAAATTAAATGGGCAGTGATTAGGTGAGAATTTTGTAAAATAGGGGTTGTTCATAACTTCTAACTAATACTATTATAGTGGATTTCCTTCATGGCTTGGATGCCTCTAGAGTAGGTGAAGTTGCACCGAATTGGGTTAAGATTTGATCTGTGTTTTTACTTTCTGCATCTATTTTAAATTGTTAAATGTTATTTGTTTTGTCAGTAATATGATGTCTTAACATTGCTTTCAACATCGTGTTAAGTTATCCTGGTGTTGGGACATCCAATTCAACATTTGTCTTGTTGTGCTAGAATTTCAATTGGTATTAGAGCAAGCACTATGTTCTATTTTTAGATGAGATCTAGGGAAGATAGTTTCTGGTACTATGGATAAGGAAGAAGAATTTATAAATAGACCACATATTCTAGATGGCACCAATTATGACTATTGGAAAGCAAGAATGGTGGCCTTTCTAAAATCTATGGACAACAAAACTTAGAAAGCTGTCATTAAAGGTTGGAAACATCCTGTGTTGACAGACAAAGATGAGAATAACACCACTGAATTAAAACCAGAAGAGGACTGGTCTAAAGAAGAAGTTAAACTTGCTCTTTGAAACTCCAAATATTTGAATGTTTTGTTCAATGGTGTTGACAAAAATATGCTCAGGCTGATAAATACATGTATTGTAGCCAAAGATGCATGAGAAATTCTCATAACCACTCATGAAGGGACATCAAATGTTAAAATTTCAAGACTTCAGCTTCTCACTACTCAATTTGAGAATCTCAAGATGAAGGATGATGGATGCATTCATGATTTCCACATGAGCATTCTTGATATTGCCAACTCTTCTAGTGCCTTGAGAGAGAAGATGTCAGAAGAGAAGTTGGTCAGAAAAATTCTCAGGTCCTTACCTAAGAAGTTTGATATGAAGGTCACGTCTATTGAATAAGCCCAAGATATTTACAACATGAAAGTGGAAGAGTTGATTGGGTCACTCGAAACGTTTGAGTTGGCTGTTAATGATAGATCAGAAAAGAAGAATAAAAGCATAGCTTTGTCTCCAACAATGATGATATACAAGATCAATGTGATACGGAGACTTATGAGGGTGTATCTAATACTATTGTGCTTCTTGGGAAGTAATTCAATAGGGTCCTGAAGAGAATAGACACACAATCAATATTAAATGTCAAGAACATGGCTTTTGACATCAGCAAGAACAACAAGACTAGATCAGAGGAGCAGCCTAGTCAAGATAGAGGTACTTAGTGTTTTGAATGTGAAGCTTTTGTCACATTAGATCACAATGTCCCACCTTCCTCAAGAAATAAAAGAATGGATTTTCTGTGTCTTGGTATGATGATGATGAATCAGAAGATGAATCTAAAGTTCAGACTATTAAGCATGTGACTGCTCTCTCTAGAAGATGGGGATCTAATGTAGAATCTAGTGAGAATATGTACTTTATGAAGATCTAGACGTGTCTTACAAGGAGCCATGTGTCAGGTATGAATAAAGTTATAAGATAGATGAAAATCAGAAGAGAATCATAGCCCAACTGGATAATGAAAAGGAGAAACTTCTGTGTATTGAGTCTGATCTTCAAAATGAGGTAACTTTCTTAAATTTCAAACTTGACATGACAAAATCCTTGAGAAGGACGAGCAATGGAACTAATATGATGAAAGAGGCTGGAAATATAGGGGTTAATGATCAATCTCCAAATCAACAAGGTAAAGTGCCTATATAGAGGTTCATTCCTTCTGAAAAGAAGAAAGTGATCACATATCCACTCACATGTTACAACATCCTGACAGACATCATGAAACCCTATCTAAATCCAAGTCCTTACTTTGGAGATGTCATTATTGTGGTGAGCATGGTCACATAAAGTCTTTTTGTTACAGAATGTATGGGGTTCAAAAACTTCCAGCTCATTCTAGGGCTAATCCTTTAAGTAAAAAGAGAAGACCCAAAGATAAGGATATTAATCTTATAACCCATAATTCTTTGAGAGCTTCATCTAGAAAAGATTGGTACTTTGACAATAGATATTCTAGACATATGACATAGGTTCAAAAGTTTTTAGTGGATATCAGATCTCATTCCATAGGTTATGTCACATTTGGTGATGAAGCTAAAGGTGAAATTAAGGGAGTTAGGAAGTTAGTATGTACTGGCTTTTCTAGCATAGAATATGTTCTTCTTGTGAAAGGACTAACAACTAATCTTATCAGCATTAGTCAATTGTGTGATCAAGGATTAATAGTCAACTATACAAAATCAAAATGTTTGATCACAAATGAGAAAGATGTTATTCTGATGAAGGGGATAAGGTCTAAAGACAATTTTTATATATGGGTACCTCAAGAAACTACCTATTCTTCCACATGTTTAATAACTAGGGAGGATGAGGTGAAGCTATGGCATCAGAAGCTTGGACACCTACATCTCAAATATATGAAGAAAATAATATCTGAAGAAGCTATTAGAGGTCTGCCAAAACTCAAGATTGAGGAAGGTAAGGTCTATGGTGAATGTCAAATTGGGAAGCAAACCAAAATGTCACATCCAAAGTTGTAACATCAGACTACTTCCAAAGTGTTAGAACGTCTTCATATGGATTTGATGGGACCAATGCAGGTTGAAAACCTGGGCGGAAAAAGTATGTTTATGTGGTTGTTGATGATTTTTCAAGATTCACTTGGGTGAACTTCATCAAAGAAAAATCAGATGTCTTTGAGGTTTTCAAATATCTATGTCAAAAGCTTCAAAGAGAGAAGGAAAGTGGAATTGTAAGGATCAAAAGTGATCATGGCAAGGAGTTTGAAAACAAAAAAATTGTTGAGTTTTGCTCATCTGAAGGTATTAGCCACGAATTTTCTTCTCCCATCACCCCTCAATAAAATAGTGTTGTTGAGCGCAAGAATAGGGCTCTACAAGAATCATCTAGGGTCATGCTTCATGCTAAAAATCTACCATATCATTTTTAGGCTGAAGCTATGAACACTGCATGTTAAATTCATAATAGGGTCACTCTGAGGACTTACACTTCAGCTACACTCTATGAGTTATGGAAAGAAAGGAAGCCTACTGTCAAATACTTTTATGTCTTTGGGAGTAAATGTTACATCCTGGCTGATAGAGAACAAAGGAGAAAGATGGATCCCAAAAGTCATGAAGGGATATTTCTGGGTTACTCTACAAATAGAAGATCTTATAGAGTGTTTAACTCCATAACCAAAGTAATGATGAAATCTATAAATATTATGGTTGAAGATTCAATCATTGAAAAAGGGATCGATGTCGAAGACAATGTTGGACATCTTTTATGCAGACTGATGAGGCAGAAAGAGATGTAGACATTGAATCCAACATTGAGACAACAGGTATTGAATCAGATAGTTCTCAAACAAACAAAGTGTCATACCCTAAATTTGTCTGCTTTATTTTCTACAATCAAATGATTTTAAAAAATTGGATTTTATAAAAAAAATTGGTTTATTTACACTAACATTTTGGATTTTATAAATATTTGTTTTCAATTTATTTTGTCTATTTAAAAATATATAATAGTTTATTGTAAATTATTTGTATTTCTTAAATATCAAATACTTGCTTGTCTTTCATATATTTTTAATCGACTTTTTATTTCAAATAAATGGCATAACACAATTGATAAGGAAGTAGAGTTTGCAAATATAACGTCACGAGTTCAAATCCCATATTTTACATTTTTATTTTATTTTTGTTACTAATTTTCTTTCCTTTTTCAAAAATTAAAATTTGGACCTTTCTTGCATGGATTATTTGCTTTTTGGGATTTTTTAATCTAATTTTTCACCTATAAAAAAAGTTCTCTTCACCCTAATTTAAGAGAGTGATTGACACTTTAATTTTTACACACACAATTCATCCACAATTATTCACAATCTCACCTTCACATACTTTTTTTTTCAAACCTTTATTTTAAATTTCTGCGATTTTTTTATCAACAATTTTGACCAATAATTTTTATATGAAGTCTATCTTTTTATTTTTAATTTATTTTCAATCAGATGATAACAATGATCTAATAGTTCACCCTCTGCTATTTAAATCACATGGAATTTTCTTTCTGATGGTTATGTTTTTTTTTTAGAAAAATTATTATCATCATATTGGAGGCCAATTATATTCCATGTTTAATTAGCTCATATGTGGCTTTACACTAAAATCATCCAAATTCACGGTTTCCTAGTTTTGCTTAATGGGTCTCAATTTAATCATAACTCTTTGTTTTAAGCATCTCATATCTTCAGAAAATAGAAAATACTATCACCCAAAACTAACCTTCACGAACCTGTTAACACTACTCAGCCTTCCTTCAATTTATTCATGTATTCATCATTACTGAAAATCAATATCATACATGATCAAATTCAGCATGGTTCACACAAACTTATAAAAGTTATAGAAAGAAGAAAGAGAAGAGAGTGAGTGCGTTTCTTGCCCTTTTCCTGTGTATGTACCCATTGCCCTTCCATTCATTCCAAGTTTTTATTATTTTTGTTTTAATTAATAATGGACATGTGTCATCATTCCGTTGGATGAGGGTGTTCCTTTGAAAAGTCAAAGAGTTGAAACTAGAGAGGTATTACCTCTCCTGACTCTCTGTATTTTTCTAATTTGATTTTTTTATTTGCTTATTTATTTATTTATTTTTAGTTAGAACTAGGGTTTTGGTTTTATTTGTATGAGCTTTGGGCCTCTTTCCCACTTCTTATTTGCATCACCAGTGTTCTGATTAAACACCCTTTTTAGGTTTAGTCTATTCTATCAATTACTTACTTAGTCATGTCAATTGGTAATTTAATTTGAATAATATGTTGGAATTAATTAGCTAATTATTTAATTAGTTTACCTATGTTTTTAATTTTCCAATTAAAATATTCGTAATAGATACATAAATCTAACTTTTTTTTTTGTAAATTAGATTGATTCAACATTTTACAAATAATAGAATTGATGGATTTTACATTCACCTCGTTTTTGAATAATCGATTGGTTGGTTTAACGCCTTACTAATTAGTTATTTAAACTCAAAATATTTAAAATTCACAAACAAATCAAATGAATTTCTCCGTCCAGCGCGATCTAATTCTAATGAAGATCAATTCTTCTTAAAACTCAAATCAATTTCAAAACAGCTAACCAATCACAAAGATTTTTCTACTAACTTAACAAAATTCAAGATATTTTTGAAAAAATGATTAAATAGATTTACTATCAAAATTAATTGTGAACTACATCTACGATCACTCACTTTTCAAATCCAGACAAGGTTCAAGGATAACTCGAAAGCAATTCTACGCAGTCCTATAAAAAATCATCAACAAACACATATGAACTACGAAATGGACTATGATTTCTTCGCAAGAGGATATGTAGACACGCGGTTAAAGCCAATGTGAGTCCCATAATTAAAAAATTGAATCTTTTTCTTTCATGTGATAATAACATGATAAGTAGAAAATTTCCATTAAATCTTAAACCTAAAAAGGGTTCCATTGAGTAAAAGGGAGATAAAGGGTTCCTAACACATTTTCTTTATCTAACCAACTCGTGGACCTATCAATCTCTGAAAAATTAGGGTTTTTCTGTTCCTTTCCCGTCCTTATGACAAAAAGTAATGGTGACGACTCTATTGTGTTTTTCAGTTACGACACAAAGGTCTCTCTATTAAATTTTCAGAAAGATCATCCAAAGGAACTCATTATAGGAAATTCATTAGTCATCTTTTGCAATGTTTTATCAGTTGTTGTTTTTTTAGTCTTTTGCAGTATTTCTTTACCGAATGAGGATAATTATATAAAGGTTGTCTTGGTTTTAAAGTTGTCTGTTTGATGAGCTTGTTTCAGATGCTTTTGATCTCTTAAGAAGGGTATTGTGTGTTTTGCAGGGAAAAAATATAGAGAATAAGGCAAAGTCGTGAAGCACTGGTCATGTGCATGTTCAAATGCGTGTGGAGTAGCAAAAGAACACATCTCTATCCAAACTTGTGCCCAGACGCGTGTGAATCATCAAAAATGCACTTCTCTTTCCAAACGTGTGCCCACATGCATGCCAACTTATGCAGACATCCAGAAATATGCCTTCATGTCCATGTGCGATCCCAAACACGTGTCAGATACAAAATTCAAAAGAAAAATCACTCCTCTGATAAAACGTGTTTCAAAACGCGTGCAAGCAGCCAAGTGCGTTCCAAAATGCATGCCAAATGCCAAGATTGTAAATCCCTTGCCCATGTGCATCTCAGCATGCGTGCCAAAGGTAAGAAAAACAGCCTTCTGGCCAAATGTGTTTCCACACGCGTGCCAGCAGCCCATGTGCATTCCAAAATGCGTGGGGATGGGAATTTTATAGATTTTTATTTGAAAGCCCAAAAAACACAAATAAAGGAACGTGAAGGAGATTTTGCACGGGTTGTTGAATTTCAGAGACAAGTTTTGACGGCAAAGAACACGATTTAAGGCGGTAGAACCAGAGATTTATGATGGGAATCAAGATTTTCTTGAGCTTTTGCAATTGAAGACTTATTTTCTATCCATTATCTGTAATGTCTACATCGAATATTATGTTTTTCTTTACCATTATGAGTAGCTAAATCCCGCAATGCAAGGGGGTGTCCCTGATTCAGAATTGTAATGACCTTGAGTTTATTTTTGCAATGACAATGTTGTTTTTCATATTTGATTTATTCTCATGATATTTATACTGCTTTCTCTGTTGAACAAATGAATTTTGATTTACAATTAACAAATAGGTTGGACCATTATTGTTAATACTTTTTATGAGAATATACTATAGTAGATATTACCTAAGACTAGTAATACCCTGTAGTAACCGGAGAATTTTTTATAAAATAATGCTTAACTTCATCAGTGATCTTCTATGGACATAGGAATATTAGGATGAATGTTTAAAAGTTTTCTCACTAAGGACTTAGGAGTAAACATTCTCGAGAACCGATAATCACATTTGAAAATATGTTGTTGCAATGATAATTTGTAGTTGTTACAGGCACGAATCACACACTCTTCCTAGCATGTTAATTATATTTGTCGAAACTGTTATCGCATCTATTTATCTTATTCACAATTACTTTCACAATTTAGTAAACCAAATCCCAACACTACCTTTTGTCTAACTGGACAACAATTCGAACTCAATATTTATATGCAGTCCTTGAGATCGACATTCGGGAAACTTTCCTCATTATTACTACAGAGGCAAAATAGTACACTTGCTATTTTACCAATCAAGTTATTGGCGTTGTTGTCGGGGATTGGAAAAATATAGAGTTTTGATTTAAGTTCAATTAAAATTTGTTTCTATGCAAATAAAATATAATTTCTGTTATTTTTAATTTTTTATATAGTTACTAATCTGTCTCTAATATTTTTATGCGAGAAGATACCTCGGCTGGATTTCCTTTTGACGTAGAAATAGAATGAACTTTTCACTCAAGGCGTAGACAAGCTCGATTAGCTAGACTAGAATACGAAGAAGAAGATATCCTAGTTCATTCAGAGTCAGAGGAAGAAATTATGGCTGAAGATCCACCAGAGAGACTCCTTGGTGACTATGGTAGGCCAAATGCATCGGCTGATAGGTTAAAAATTTTAAACCAATTGGAGAATGTGCCAAATTTTCAACTGCAAAGGTTTCTGACTATGAGTACCACCTTGAAGATTGATGGGCACACTGATGAAGCAAAGAAGTTGAGAATGTTTCTTTTCACCTTATCTAAAGATGCCGAAGAGTGGTTTTATTCTCTTCCAGCTGGCAGTATTACTTCTTGAGAAGATATGGAAACAACTTTCTTGAATGAGTATTTTCCAGCATCAGTGTTATTGAGAAAAGGATATGATATCCTAAACTTCAAGCAGAAAGAGGGTGAGTCATTAGGAGATCCTTACAAAAGATTCAAAAGACTCATAGTGACCTGTCTTACTCATAATATGGATTAGACTAAACAAATGCAGATGTTTGTTAATGGTATCAGAATTAATAACAAGCAGTTGATTGACATAACATTTAGTGGCTCAGCTAATTTTTCAACAGCCATTGGTATTAAGAAGATGATTGAAGCAATTTTTGCAAACGAGCATTTGGAGCTTTTTGATAGGTTTGCTAGCAAACCTGAAGGGATTATTGATTTGAAGTTGGAAACTAACAAAAACAGAATAGAAGACACAATAACTGCAGAAGTGGAGAAAAAGCTGAAGGAAATGAATATAGGTACCCAACAGGTAGCTCAGATTTAACCTGCTTAAAATGCTATTTGCAAAATTTGTAGTGGACCTCACTATATAGTGTATTGTCTTGCAACTCCACAACAAATTGAAGAGATAAATTTCTTGAAGCAGAATAATCCATATTCAAATACTTATAATCCAGGGTGAAGGAATCATCCAAACTTCGCCTGGAAGAATCAGAAAGGGAATGTTCAACAACATGGTCAAGGTCAATATCATAATCAATATCAATAGCTGCAGCAACAACAAGCTCCTAAGAAAGCAGATTGGGAAATAGCCATTGAAAAGATGGCAGCTCGCAATATTCAATTCTAAGAGACCAGAAACAATCAAAGAAACACCATAGCTTCTATAGAAAATCTTGAAGTTCAGACGGGTCAAATATCACAATAACTTGCCAGTTCTTAAGTAACGGGGTACTCTACCTATTGGAATTGTGATCAATCCTAGAGAGCATAATAATATGAGTGTTGTGGTAACTAGAAGTGGTAAGTCTACTGAAAGTTCTAAAGAGAAAATAATGGAAGAAGGCGGATTGTTGGAATTGGAGTTGGAAATTAAAGACATCATAAAAAGAAGGAGGATGTTGTCATCACACCAAAGGTCGAGAAAGATAATCCAAAATATCCAAAACCTTTTGTCAAACTTCCTTACTCTCAAAGACAAAATAAGAAAGATCAACATGAGAAGAATTTTGAGAAGTTTTTGGAGATGTTTAAGAAGCTTGAAATAAATATCCCATTTTCGGAGGCACTAGAGCAAATGCCCGTATATGCCAGATTCATGAAAGACATCATATCAAAGAAATGCACCACAAATATCGAACTGGTTATTCTGACTGAAACATGTAGTGCAACTCTTCAAAGTATGAAAGTTCCTATGAAAAAGAAAGACATGGGATGTGTTACTATTTAGTGCACCATTGGGGATAGAAAGCTCAACAAGGCTTTGATTGACTTGGGACCCAGTGTAAGTTTGATGCCTTTGTCCATATATAGAAAATTGGGTATCGGTATTGTTCAAGATACTAGGATGACATTTAAGTTTGCTGACCACTCAGTTAAGCAATCATATGGAGTGGTAGAAGATGTTATGGTAAAGATAAAAAAATTTGTTTTCCCAGTTAATTTTGTGATTTTTGAAATGCTTGAAAAATCTTATTATTTTTTGAATAAGCTAAGAGTTTATAGAGATAATGAAAATACTTACAACAAAAAATTATAATAAGCTGCATAAAAATTTGCAGTAAAAATATTTTAAAATTCTTATATTAAAAGTAGAATAGCAGAAAATTTGCAGTAAAATAAAAGCTAAATCAATTATCTATAATTATGGAAAATATTAACCATTAATTATATAAATCCAAAAAACATTACATTGAAATTATAGATAAAAATACAATAACAATTTAGAAAGTCTCAAAGATATTTAAGACTATTGAACACTTCCTACAAAACAAATTAAATACCGAAAACAATTACGAATATTGAAAACTTCTTAAATTAAGCTTCACTTATTTTACCTGAAAATTGAAAAGCTCTATATATATTAAAATTAGATTAGCCGAAAATTTGCAGTAAAATAAGAGCTAAATCAATTATCTATGGTTATGGAAAATATTAATCATTAATTATATAAATCCATAAAATATTGAATTGAAATCATCAATAAAAATACAATATCAGAAAGACATTTACCACTATTGAAAATTTCCTAAATTAATCACCCATACAAAATATAAATACAAAACTTATGTAACTACAACTAAGACTATTAAAAACTTCCTAAACTAATCTTAGGATAAAATTTGTAATAAAATAAGACCTAAATTGATTATGTTACGGAAAATACTAACCATTAATTATATAAATCCATAAAATATTAAATTAAAATTAATGATATAAATCTATAAAATATTGAATTGAAATCATAAATAAAAGAAAAACAACATGCATCACTAAAGAGAGCCGTAAATGGCTGCCACAAACCACGTTTAGGGTTTAGGGTTTTTCATCATCTTCGTGTTTCCACTTTCGTTTCCAAAATGTTAGGGTTTTTCTGATTTTCGAATTTCACTTTTCAATCTTAGATTTTGATTTCTACATCACCTGAAACCATGAAAATAAAACCATTCACTTTGTTTTTGAAAACAAATCAATTGGAAACAGTGGATTGAAATCCGAAAATGGGATATGAAAATAGCATTAGAAAACTTTAAAAAGGAAAACAATGATTAATCAAAAACAGAAAAACATAGCCAACAAACATGAAACGGATATAAACGACGATAGATTGAAGGAAGGGAGCGTAACATACCGTAGCAGAGGAAGATTGAAGGAATGAAGAGGAAGAAACTCTAGTAAAAGGAAGGGAGCGTAACATACCGTAGCAGAGGAAGATTGAAGAAAAGAAGAGGGAGAAACTCTAGAAGAGAAATTAGAATGAGACTTTTAATTAGAGATAACTAGAGGAATTTGATGGTATTCAACTTTATTATATTTATAGTAGATTATAGATAAACTGAATGAGTCTTTTATTGACTTGGTTTTTGTTCCTTAACCGCCATCAACTTCCATTAGAAAATCTTATGGAAACTTTAACACGTATAACTCCTCTTGGCATAGTGATTTTGTATCAGTAATTTTCAAGAATTTTGAAGAGTGTTTGCGGGTGAGTCATCATACAGAGAAAATTGTTTAATTTAGTTATTCGTTATAGTTTGTGGAAAATGTACTTAGATGTATGTATATATTTTAATCGGTGACTTGTTTTGTTAAGTTATATTTATATTATCATTCTGGTGAAGATTTTTTGTGTATTATAGGTTTTCCCAATTTAGAATTCATGCGTAGAAAATATTGTTGTTAGATTTCAAATTATTTTATTAAATTGTTGAAATTGTTGAAAATTCATTAAATATCTATGATGAATTTCTATTAATCTTGATGAACAAGATTGATATCACCACACAATGACAATGAATTATGAGAAAAGAAAATAAAGAAGACAATTATTTTCTGTAGAATTTCTCTCTACCCACAAACTGTGGAAAACTTTATTAATCACTTGCAACTGTAAATTATGTGATTACAATAAATTAAAATTATGTATTACTCCCTCTATTTATAGATTTAGGTTACCTTGCTCCCTAAGGCAAAACCCAAAACTATAAAAGCGCAAAATACCTATTTTGGTACTAAATCAAATCTATCTATTTTAGATCTAAATCAAATCTATCTAAATCTAAAACAAATCAAATCTGTGTGTAGTATTTTCGACACACCTATTTCGACACTACCTTGTCTCTGTCGAGCAAACTGCTTCGACACAAGGAATTACTTTCAACACACCGCCTAATTCATTGTGTTTAAGCTATCAACATTCATCATGGTTCTTAGTCTTCGAAATACTTCGACCTGCACACCCTTCGTCATGATGTATGCAATTTGATTCTCAGTTCTGCAGTGTTCCAAATTCATCTTCACATCTGCTACTTGCTCTCGAAGATAGTGGAACCTCATTTCGATGTGCTTGCTTAGACCATGTGCTATCGGGTTCTTCGCCAGATTGATAGCTAACATGTTGTCGATCTTCATGGTAATTGCTCCATGATCTTCCTCTGTTATCTCTTCGACCAAGTTCACCATCCAAGTTGCTTGACATGCACAAAGAGAAACAACTATGTATTCTGCTTCGCATGATGATAATGCTACTACTGGTTCCTTTCTTGAACTTCAAGCAACTGGTGCACCACCTAACATAAACACATATCCTGCTGTTGATTTTCGATCTTCAGCATCATTACACCAACTCGAATCAATGTATCCCACTAACTTGCATTCTTTTCCTTTATCAGCTGTAGGAAACAAAAAGCCATAGTCGAGAGTTCCTTTGAGATACCTTAGTATCCTCTTCACCGCTGCTAGATGTGATACCTTTGGCTTCTGCATGAATCTACTTACCATATCTACACTATATGCTAAGTCAGGCCTTGTATGACAAAGGTATCTCAATGATCCAATAAATCTTCTGTATTGGGTTGGATCGACATCATCTTCATCTGCATCTTTCGACAGTTGCAGTCTTGGTTCTGCAGGTGTCGAAGTTGAGTTGTATTCTTCCATCTCAAATCTCTTGAGAATTTCTCCTACATATCTTATTTGATGCATCATCAGACCTTTACTGCTCTTGTAGAATTCGATGCCAAAGAAATATGAAATCTCACCCAGGTCAGACATTTCGAATTCCTTGCTGAGATCGCCTTTGAAGTCTTCGATCTCACTTTTGCAGCTACCTGTTATCAACAAATCATCGACGTAGAGACATAGTATAAGCAATTCACTATTGCTTCTTCTTACATATACTCCATGTTCAATTGTGCACTTCACAAATTCCTTCTCCCTAAGGAAACTATCAATTTTCTTATTCCAAGCTCTTGGAGCTTGTTTCAATCCATACAGAGCTTTATGCAGCCTGTACACCTTTTTCTCTTCGTCATGTTTCACAAATCCAACTGGTTGTTTAACATAAACTTCTTCGTCTAAGGGTCCATTCAGGAATGCACACTTCATGTCCATCTGACATATGTGCCATTTGTTTATTTCTGCTAGACCAACAACCAACTTGATTGTTTCGATCCTAGCAACATGTGCAAAATCTTCATCGAAGTCTATTCCTTCTTTTTGTAGAAATCCTTTCGCCACAAGCCTTGCTTTGTGTCGAGTTACTCCCCCTTTGGAATTCATTTTCAATTTGTATACCCACATGATATCAATTGCCTTCTTGCCTTGAGGCAATTCGACAAGTGACCAAGTGTTGTTGTCTTCGATAGACTTCACTTCTTCGTTCATCGCTTTCATCCACTTCGAATCCTTCAATGCTTCAGCTGCATTGACAGGTTCGACATCTGCATAGAAATTATAATGTACCAACTCACCTTCATTATCTATCACATCATCTGATGTAATCACACGATCTTGTAATCTTGTAGGCATGCATCTTATTCTTTGAGGTCTTATTGTACTTGGTTGATCTATAACTGTTAGTTCCCTCTTGTCGAACTTCTCTTTCGACTTGAGTTTCTAGTTATTCAAGTAGGATTCTCACTGGATCTTTCTTGACATTTTCAGTCAAATCCCATTCTTTAAGCTCATCTATGATCATGTCCCTGTTGATCACAATCTGCTTGTTCACTGGGTCGAACAACTTGTAACCTCCTGTCGAACGATATCCAACTAGAATTGTTTGACTCGACTTGTCATCCAATTTTATTCTTAACTGATATGGCACATGTCTATGTGCAATAGATCCAAATACCTTCAGATGACTCAAGCTAAGCTTCACACCAGACCAACATTCTTCTAGAGTAATTCCTTCTAGCTTCTTCGTAAGACATCTGTTCAAAATGTATGTTGCATTCTTCTGGATATAATTTTGCATGTTTTTTTTAATAAAAAAACACTTCATATATTTTGTATGTTTCCCCACTCTTTGTCTCCTCTACTATTCATATTCTATGTTCTTATCATCTTCACAACAATCATTCTCTTTTGTTTATACTTCAATTAGTAACCTATTTTTCATTTAATTAGTAAATTAGTGGTTATGTTTTCATAACAAGTGTTTCTGCATTTTTTTTTTGTTATTGATGTAAGATGTGTTTTTATTTTTTAGAAAATAAAGATGCCAAATATATGTTTAAAAAAAAAAAGAAAAAAAAAACAAGTATTAGTGTCATAGTTTTGATCGAAAAGTAGAAAAAAAAATTTAACATTCGTTCTCTGTGAATCTCCGATTCTCTGTGGGAACGAGAATGGAAAATTATTTCCCCCGCAGTGGAAATCAAGGATGGGGATAGAGAAAACATTGGAAGGCAGAGCGGGGATGCATCCTTTGAATATTTTGTGCCCCATTGACACCCCTATTTAAAGTTACAATGTTAAGTTTTTACCATTGAGCTAGCTAAGACCTCAAAAGCGTATTTACCAAAAATTAATTGCATTTACAAATAATGATATTTTTTTACAGTTAAAATCTGGGGGTGTTCAAACTAAACTGTGAACCAAACCGAAGTTAAAATAACTGAAATGTTATATTTGGTTAACAAACCGAATTATATTGTACTAACGGTTCTAGAACCAAATCATATATAAATTGAACCGAAACTAAAATCAAATTGAACCGAATTAAAAATGATTTTTATTCTAACGGTTCGGTACAGTTCAGAATTTCTAAACGATATACCAAACAAATAACTTTGATTCGGTTTAGTTCCGAGTAAATTAAAACGGTTTGATTCGGTTCGAATGAGCTTTATCTATGATTTGGTTCGGTTCGGTTTTTCCAGAAAACTATACGATGAACAACCCTAGTCAAAATAGTGATGCTTTCCTGGAAATAAATTTTACAACTTGTCACCAAGGATATGTGCAGCCAAACATATATGCTAACCTAACAAAACAAACACAAGCAAGCTTTCTTGGGAGCTCATAATTGACAAGCCATTTATAAAAATGTGAACTATAAAAATTGGGTATAGTATACTGAAACAAAATGCAGAAAAGATTGTACATTAGCCACAAACTAAACTCACAACCTTACACTACTAGATAGATACAAAGCATACAAAAAGTAAATGTGATTACTGATAGAACATACTGTGATTTCACAGAATAAAATCTGCAGCATTCTCACCAATAAATGCATTTCGGAGAAGTGAAACTCTTTGCTACTGATCAGTTCACCAGCATTGGAAAGAATGCTACCGCAATTCCAACCACAGTCCAAACATGTCCGAAGTGACGTCTAATTGAGAGCATTAGAAGCGGAGTATATGAAATCCAAGAAACCTGTTCCTTTTAAGAGTCCCTTACCTGTTAAAAGTTCAAAATCCAACAACAGAAGGAATCCAATAACAGCCGCTTTACCGTTTATTATTTCGTTCTTTCTACTGAAGCCAAATCCCAATTGAGTCTCATCAACCACCATTTTAACCTAAACAGTCATAGAAAAGGAATCAGATTTTTCAGAATGCAATTGCGATGAATCCAAAAATTATTGATGAGAATGTTAGTATTGTTATGTTACCTCATCGACATTTACATCAGATGCGGTTATACCGGGTTGCGCCTTCCCGCTAAAGACAATTTCAGTAGCAGCATCAGATTTGAAACCTCCTGTGATGCTGATATAAATATTTTTTTCATCTGTTTTGACAGGATATACAAAGAGACTCCTCAAAGCAGGTGTTAGAACTCTCAGAACAGGATTGTTTGGATACCACTCCTTGATCTCTCCTGTTCTTAGATCAAATGTGCTATCAGTTGTTGGACAAACTATACAACCATCCTGCATAAACAAAGCAATTGTAAAGATCAAAACATCAAAAACACTTCCTGTAGTATTGTTACATGAAAAAAAGAGAGAATATTATGTAGATATGATGAAATAGAGTAATCCAAACATGGCCTTAAGTAACTAACCTGAGTGAGCTTGGCATTTTTCAATCCTTCGGAATATGCACCTTCAGCAGGTGACCTATTTTCAATCGCAAATATTTGATCTTTATACCAAAGAAGCAATATGGTTTCCCCTTCTTGAATAATCACGCGCCGCTCTCCTCTAGGAAGAGCTGACACTGGCACTACCGGAACCCAGTTTCCGGATGGGGACGACTCTTCAGTGACGGACACTTGTGTGGCTTTACAGGTGGTTTTGAGTCGGAGAGACTTTGGGCGTGCATAGCGGTTTGAGTGACGGGTGGAAAGGAGAAGAAAGGGTTTACGAGGGAGGAGAAAATGGGGAGAAGTGTGTGTTTGGGAGGAGCAGGAAAGGGATAGAGGGTTGGTGGCAGCCATGGATGGAGGTTGTGAGAAGGAAAGTGTTGTTGGAGAAAGAAGGCATCTGCATGTGTGGAGTGATGGGTGGTGGGAGTAAGTCCACAGAATTGTATGCAACTGGATAATGAATCAAGTTGTTGTGTTTTTGTCTTGGCCACATTTCTAATTAGAGTTAATAGATAAATTCATGTTTCAAATTGTTAATGTAATATTCCACTATTTTTTAGTTTGTCATTTTTTCTTTCTATTTGCATCTTTATTATTTTAATAAATTCATTTTTATTTTTTATAATTTAAAATAAATAAATATATTTTAAATGCGTGATTTTAAAAAAAAAAAATCAAAATTTGTACCTAAAAAATAACGAATTTTGTTTCGGTCGGTGAGAGGTCAATAACAAAAAAGACTCAATCATCAATTCAAAGTCATAAGGTATTAGAGGTACAATGCACCTATAATCTTCATACCTGAATTTGATCCACATCATGGATCATCCTTCGTCGTTGGTTGTCGTCCAACAATTTCCCGCATACCATTTTAGAAAGTAAGGGGATTGATCTCTAACTGCTCCTCATATATAAGAGATTTCACGCAAGATTTGAGGTATGTTCTAACCATAACTTATTTTCACGCTACTTTTCAGTTAGGAACTGGCTTTGGCATTGTAATGTTAATCTTGTTGGTCGACTCCCTCTTCATCGCTATCATAATATACAATGGGATAATTCACATACAAGAACTTGAAGAAGTTACTAAAGGGGTGAAGGACATGATATATGGTAAACAAGGAAAACAAAGTCAGTGCTAGAACCACTCCAGAGTACATGTGGTGCAGCCCTGGATATGTTGGTCTCGAATCAGGTTTTTATTTAAAGGGAGGATAAGGAGCTGACCTTTGTCGGGCATAATCCTTAAAGACGTCAAATCAATGAGAATGTCTAGCTCGTATACGCTACGGATATGATGAAATAAAATCATAAAAGACTATTTGATGAAATAAAATCATAAAAGATCATACAATGAAATAAAATCATAAAAGACCATACAATGAAGTAGAATTGTGGATGGATGGATGAAACCATAAAGGGATATTGGGTTAAATAAAGTCATGCAAATTCATGCATCAAACAAAGATGAGATAAAATATATCAATAATGAATTAAAATCACAAGATATTTAAGAAACAATGTTACATTCGCTTAAACTGACTACATATTACAATTATTAATCAGCAAAAACAATAAAGATCATTCCTTCACACCATTTAGTTCAACCTTCTCGACCTCATTCCCCGCATCTAGCTTTTCCTAAGGAATCTCTATTCAAAGACAGAACAACTCAACCTGGCTTAAGGAATTCTAGAAGCCATCCTACATGGAATTGACGTTGTCATTCAGGGAGTCATCAAGATATTTCTTCATATCTTCCGGACGGTCTTCACAAGAATTATCCTCATGGGAACTGTAACACCCCAATTCTACCCCTCATAATTAATAATAAAATCAGAGTTTCAAAATTTCATCCAAGCATAAATTGAGGTATCACATATTCGTGTTTTTCATCACTTTGCATTATAATGCACATCACAAAATAAAAAGTCGAATATACCGATTCATAACATAAATCATCATATAAACATATGACTAATCACAACACAGCGGATGTGTTCACAAAATGTATGTATCATCATGTTATCATCAATACATAAAGTCATAGGATAGTATACATAAACTATCCTATCAAAATAATAACGTCGCCCAAATCCCGAGTGTTACTACCATCAGAGCAGAGTGACTCAAAATAAAGAGACTCGAGCTAATCCTCATCATCCTCGCGGATCACCTGCACGTTACCAATATAAAGGCAACGACGAAAAAGTAAAGGGCGAGATACTCCAAAACATACAATTAAAGGCATGATAAAATATATAAATAGTTTTGGAATCATAAATGATATAGGATTAATAAGAATATGTCAACAAATATCAAAATCTCACATACTTTAAAATCATCATTTAGTGTATAAAATCAACACTTTAATTTCATCACATAATCATGTCAAAACACGACATAAACTCCATCGCCATAAACTCATATCGTCGCTTTACCGTCATGTTATATCCATCGCATAATTTTCATGAAATTATCACATCATAATCACTTTATATTCAACACAAAAATCATCACAAAACAAGGTATCATATAACATCGCAATTCATTATAAGCCATCAAATAAAGCTCAACGCCAAAAGACTAAAAAATAAACATAACCGACTTCATGAGACACGACTATGTTATGCATGTGGTACCCGTCGCTTTGTCCATAATTAGGGACATTTGGCATAAAAGCCCATCGTCGCTTTGGCATAAAAGCCCTTGTCGCTTGGCATAAAAGCCCTCGTCGCTTGGCATAAAAACCCTCGTCGCCAATGCAATGTATGTGACTCGACAATACGACATCACAAACACGACACAACAAAACATCATCATCGCACATCAAAATTGGTATAAAACTCATGTTGTCATATTCATCCACATCAAGAATAAACATATCATTGCATCGCATATCATCAAGTATTCATTATAAATAAACCGTCGCAAACATCATGTTTAATCACACCACATAATTATCAAATAATTCACTAAATTTCAAACACGGGAAAATAGTCAAACATCAATAATCTTTGCAAAAGTCATTCACAATAATCAACATCAATTATAATCATTAACGTCGCAATCGAATTGTCTATACGCGACTTAAACCGACTAAAACGCAGCCCGGTTCAACTTAACCGTAAATTGACTTATTTCGGATCGCTCCGTTAAAAACTCATAATCTCGAAAAACTAACCTCACCACGATGTTCTACACGTCAAAATTAGCTAGCATGTCAATTTTCGTTAAATTCAGAGCAACTTGCTCCGTCGTCGAAATTGCCAAAATCGGGAAATCGAAACATAATCGGGTTCCAAATTAAATCGACTAACGTATGTCATATTTATATTTAATTAATATAAATATTAAATATATTAAATTAAGAAAATAAAAAAAACAAAAAAAAAACATAAATTAAATAATTAATTAATTTTTCTAAATTTATTTCCATTCTAATGCAAGATTTTATTTCTTCTAAACTATAAGTAAACTAAACTCTGCTGCTAGTTTTCTTTTTTTTCTTTCTAAGCTACTGTATATTAGTCTTTTTTTTCTTCTAAGCTACTGCATATTAGTTTTAACAAATAACTGCTAGTTTTCTTTTAGGATACTACTATGTCTTTTAGTATAACTAAACTTAATTAATAAACATATTATACTGCTATTCCATTTGTCATTTATGCTACTTTGTTAAACATACTTAGGGATGTCAGTTTGGACCTGTTAATGGGGATCCCCGCGGGGAACGCCCCGTTCGGGGCCCCAAAGATGGGGAATTTTTTCCCGTGGGGGCGGGGATGGGGAGAAAAATTCCCCCGAGAGCATTTCGGGGACGGGGACGGGGAATACACCCCCCCGCCCCGCCTATTATTTTAATATAGTTAATTTAATATATATATATTTTAGATTAGGTTTTTTAGTCATTTCCTTTATGTTTATTTATAAAAATAAATAAATAAATATTCATGTATTTATTAAGAGAGAGAAATAAATATTAGACCCTAGTCATTTCCTTTTAGTTGACTTATTATGAAGTATTTTTTAGCTTTTCAAGCATACTCATGATGCTAAATTTTATAATTATCCCTTATTAGTTTTGATGAAGTATAGTTTTTTAAGCATAATTATGTTGTTGGATTTTTTTAGTTGTTTAGGCATATTGTTACTTTAAAAAGTATTATAGTTCATTTTGTTGAATTTTATAGCATTTTATAAAAATTTATAAAAAAAATATTATTATTTTGTGTTCCATTAGTATTTTTAATAAAAAATAATAAATGTCAAATACTAGTATTTTTTAATAACATAATAAATATGTGAATTCTTTGTGCTTTTTATTTTTATAGAAAATATAAACATTTTAAAAAAATAAAATATTAATGAATAAATGTAGGATCTATGGGGATCCCCGCGGGGAACGGGGATCCGCGGGGAACGGGGATGGGGATAGAAATTCCCCCGTGACGGAGATCGAGGACGGGGACGGGAAATGAATTTGATGGCGGGGAAAAAGATGGGGAAGTGTCCCCCCGGCCCCGCCCCGCCCCATTGACATCCCTAAACATACTGCTAAACATACTGCCACTTACGTTTTTTATTTATTTTTTTATACAGCTATTGCTTAGTTTAGTTAATTTATAAGCTTGATTAAAAAGAACATGCTGATAGTTTTATTATAAACTTCAATATAATTAATATAATTTCTATTTTCTTTTTAATTCCAATTTAACTAATCTAATACTAATTCAACAACAACAACACCTAATTAACTCTTCTAATTTCTATCACAAATCCTCAATAAAACTCAAAAAAACCTAACATCAATTTTTTTCCCCAAATTCAAAATATATCAAATCAAACCCTAACTATAAGCATTGAAAAATCAAACCCCTTACCTTAAATGCTTGAAATGATTCTTGTTCTTCCAACCAACCCAAAATCCAAGCTTTGTGTTCTTCTTGTTCTTCTCTTCTCTAAGACTTTCTCTAGCTCTCAAAGTCTCTATGTGTGTTTTTGTTTTATGACATAAAACAAGTGTTTGGTTTGCTTAGAACAAGACATAAGTTAGCAATATACTCAAAAAGTCCTTGGTCTTACTACTAGTTATAACACTAATAATACTAAATAATATTATTAACCCAAATAATTAAAATAACTCCAAATAATTAAAATAACTCCAAATAATTAAAATAACTCCGAATAATATTTTACCGAACCGAACGGAATAAAAACCGGACCGAACAAAATAATTATCAGTCCCTCAAAATAAATACCGGACCGAATAAAATAATTACCGGTCCCTCAAAATAAATACCGGACCAAATAAAATAATTATCGGTCCGAATAAAACGTCGTTGAATATATTAACAGATATACCGGTTAATATAAATATTCTCGTCGCAAAAATAAACGTCAAACGGTAATTCAAAAATATTAATATAATATAATATTAAATAAAACGGGGCGTTACAACTCTCCCCCACTTAAAAAAAGCTTCGTCCTCGAAATTACCTGACTCGAAAAGCTCGGGATAGGAATCCCGCATCTTGCTTTCTAACTCCCACGTCGCACTTTCACCAGCTGCTTCTATCCAAACAACTTTAACCAAGGAGATCTCTTTGCCACGAAGAGACTTCATCTCACGATCTTCGGTCATTAATGGCATCATCTCCACCGTAAGATTGTCTCGCACTTGAATATCATTCATCTCAATCACATGTGAAGGATCCGGAACATACTTCCGAAGTTGCAACACATCATGCAAGTTCGAAAGATTTGGCGGTAACGCCACTCTATAAGCCACTTTTCCCACTTTACTAGTAATTTGGTAAGGACCAATAAAACGAGGAGTTAGCTTCTTCGACTTCAATGCTCGCCCAATGCCGGTTGTAGGAGTAACTCGCAAAAATACATGATCACCATCTTGAAATTCCAAGTCTTTTCTCCTTTTATCATGATAACTCTTTTGTCGACTTTGAAAAATTCTCATCTTTTCTCTAATCATCTTCGCCGTCTCAGTAGTCTCTCTAACCAATTCTGGTCCAAGCACCACACTTTCACCCGACTCATGCCAACACAAAGGAGTTCTACACCTCCGACCATACAAAGCCTCGAACGGTGCCATTCCAATACTAGCATGAAAACTATTGTTATAAGTAAACTCAATCAAAGGAAGATATGTATCCCATGAACCACCATGTTCAAGAATACAAGCACGTAACAAGTCTTCCAACGATTGAATCGTCCTTTCCGTCTGACCATCAATTTAAGGATGATAAGCCGAACTCAACCTCAACTTTGAACCCAAAGCCTCTTGCAAGCTCTTCCAAAATTCAGAAGTAAACCTCGGATCTCTATCTGAAATAATACACAAAGGAATACCATGTAATCTCACAATCACATGCATATAAATTTCCGCCAACTTCGATACGGGATAAGTGATGTTAATAGGAATAAAGTGAGTCGACTTCGTAAGCCTATCAACAATCACCCAAATCGCATCGTGTACTCTTGGTGTATTTGGTAACCCCGTTACGAAATCCATATAAATGCTATCCCATTTCCACTCCGGAATCTCTAACGGTTGCATCAACCCTGCAGGTTTCTGATGCTCCACTTTAGACTTCTGACAAGTCAAACAAGCATAAACAAACTGAGCCACCTCTCTCTTCATGCCCGACCACCAAAATAGTTTCTTTAAATCTTGATACATTTTGGTCGCTCCAGGATGAATACCCAAATTGCTTCTATGACTTTCTTCCAAGATCATTCTCTTCAAATCCACATCATCGGGGATACAAATCCTATCTCGGAACCTCAATACACCCTGAGCATCCAACATGAAATCTTCATTTTCAGTTTGTCCAATACCAACCAACAAATTAACAAGTTTCACATCAAGCTTCTGAGCTTCTCTAACACTATCAAGGAAATCATTATTGATCTTTAACATTCCCAAGATAACACTCTTTGGCGTCACTTCTAATACAAGACTCATATCTCTAAATTGCTCAATCAATTCCAACTCTTTCACCATCAAAAGTGACATATGCAAAGTCTTTCGACTTAAAGCATCGGCCACCACATTAGCTTTACCAGGATGGTAATTCAATCCAAAATCATAATCTTTCAACAATTCAAGCCACCGTCTTTGCCTCATATTAATCTCTTTCTGATCGAACAAGTACTTCAAACTTTTATGGTCACTAAATACTTCAAATCTAGAACCATAAAGATAATGCCTCCAAATCTTAAGCACAAAAACAACTGCTGCAAGATCCAAATCGTGCGTATGATAATTCTTCTCATGAATCTTCAATTGCCTAGAAGCATAAGCAACCACTTTGCCATTTTGCATAAGCACACCACCTAAACCCATCTTAGAAGTATCACAATAAACAACAAACGGTTCTTCAGGATTAGGCAGAATCAAGATCGGAGTCGTTGTCAACCTTTTCTTCAATTCAACAAAACTTTCTTCACACTTGACATCCCACACAAATGCAGCTCCTTTACAAGTCAACTTTGTCAAAGGAAGCGCCAACTTAGAAAAACCTTCAATGAACCTTCTATAGTAACCAACCAATCCTAAGAAACTTCTAATCTCAGTAACAGACTTAGGAGTTTCCCATCTTAACACAACGTCAACTTTAGAAGGATCAACTGCAATGCCATCACCAGAAATGACATGCCCCAAAAAGCTCACTTCACTTAACCAGAACTCGCACTTTGACAACTTAGCATAAAGCTTCTTCTCTTTCAGAACTTCCAACACGATGCGCAAATGTTCTGCGTGCTCTTCTTCCGATTTAGAATAAACCAGAATATCATCAATGAAAACAACCACGAAACGATCCAAGTAAGGATGGAAAATACGATTCATGTACTCCATGAATACTCCCGGTGCATTAGTGACACCAAAAGGAATCACCAAATATTCGTAATGTCCATACCTCGTCCTGAAAGCAGTTTTCTGAACATATTCTTCTTTCACCCTTATTTGATGGTAACCCGATCTCAAATCAATCTTACTAAACATGCGAGCGCCAACCAATCGGTCCATCAAATCATCAATTCTAGGAAGTGGATACCTATTCTTGATAGTCACTTTATTCAACTGACGATAATCAATACAAAGTCTCATGCTACCATCTTTCTTCTTCACCAATAACACAAGAGCTCCCCACGGCGACACACTAGGTCTAACAAACTTCTTCTCGAGCAAATCTTATAATTGACTCTTCAATTCTGCTAACTCAGATGCGGACATCCTGTATGGCGCCATAGAGATAGGTCTGGTACCAAGGACAAGATCCACAAAAAATTCAACTTCTCTTTCTGGAGGTGCACTAGGAATCTCATCAGAGAATACTTCGGGAAAATCACACACCACCGGAAAGTTTGCTATCACAGCTTGACTCTCCATAGAAAGAGTCGCCATCAACAAGAAAACCAACGCCTCATCCTTCATGAACTCATTCAACTGCTTCGTCGACACCAACATAGATTATTCTTCTTCTACTAAGGAAGAAAACCTCACAGTGTTGTCATAGCAATTGATATGGACATAATTAGCTTTTAACCAGTCCATACCTAAAACCACGTCCAACCCGACAAGCGGTAAACAAACAAGATCCACCACAAAGTCTCTATCAAAGATTGATAAAGGGCAACTTGCACACACAAAAGAAGTAGTAACTGTTCCCTTAGCCGGAACTTCTACCACCATATCTCTATCCAGAGACGACAAAGTGAGACCCAATCTCTTTACACAATCAACACCAATAAAACAGTGAGTAGCACCAGTATCAATAATAGTAATAAGAGGAAAGCTATTAATGAAACTAGTACCTCTAACAAGACCATCCTCGTTTTCCGTCGGAGCACCCGACAAAGCAAACACCTTTCCTGCTCCTTGAGTCCTCTTAGGCTTCTTACATTGAGCACTAATGTGACCTCCCTCTCCACAATTAAAATAGACCACATCCTTATGTCTACAATCGCGAGTCATATGGCCCACTTCTCTACATAGGAAACATCTCACCTCATTCTCCTTAGCTCTAACATCGCTTCGACAAACATTACTTTTGTGGTCAGGTTTCCCACACTTGTAACAAACAATACTAGCAGGAGCATCTCTCCCACTAGTTCTTCGCCCTTGAAACGCTTTCTGTTTCCCTTTACCAGCTGGAGTATCATACGGTTTTCCACGGCTTTGCTGACCTTTGTTTCTCTTATCAGACATAATCTTATAATGAGCATTATTATCCTCCTCAAAGATCCTACAACTATCAATCAAATCCGAAAAGACACGGATTTTCTGATAACCAACAGCTTTCTTAATCTCAGGACGCAAACCATTTTCAAACTTGATGCATTTAGAGAACCCGCCATTCGGCCCATCATAATGCGGATAGAACTTGGCCAACATAGTGAATCTTGCAGCATAATCAGTGATAAACATGCTTCCTTGCTTTAATTCAAGGAAATCTATCTCCTTCTTCCCCCGAACATCTTCCGGGTAATACTTCCTCATGAATTCCCTTCAGAAAACTTCCCATGTCACTTCCTCACCAGCAATCTCAAGCCTCTGACGGGTTTCAATCCACCAGTCATCCGCTTCAACACTTAGTTTATGAGTACCATAATGGATCCTTTGCACAGGAGTGCAATCCATCACACGGAAGATTCTTTCAATCTCCTTCAGCCACGCTAAAGCACCTTCGGGATCATACTTTCCTTGGAAAGTAGGAGGATTCTCTCTTTGGAAGGTTGCCAAACTACGAGACCCAGCATTCTCGTCAGCATTCGGCGGGTTTTGGAAAGCCTGAGCCATTGCCTGCATAGCAGCAGGAAGAGCCTCATCATTCCTACCAGTGTTCCTTCCAGACATAATAACTTCTGCTCAAAACAAAACAAGGATTAGAATCAACAAATAACAATACTTGATTGTTAGACAACAAAAAAAACTCAACAACTTGGCCGGAAAGATCGACCTGCTCTGATACCACTAATGTAACACCCCAATTCTACCCCTCATAATTAATAATAAAATCAGAGTTTCAAAATTTCATCCAAACATAAATTGAGGTATCACATATTCGTGTTTTTCATCACTTTGCATTATAATGCACATCACAAAATAAAAACTCGAATATACCGATTCATAACATAAATCATCATATAAATATATGACTAATCACAGCACAGCGGATGTGTTCACAAAATGTATGTATCATCATGTTATCATCAATACATAAAGTCATAGGATAGTATACATAAACTATCCTATCAAAATAATAACGTCGCCTAAATCCCGAGTGTTACTACTATCAGAGCAGAGCGACTCAAAATAAAGAGACTCGAGCTAATCCTCATCATCCTCGCGGATCACCTGCACGTTATCAATATAAAGGCAACGGCGAAACAAATAAAGGGTGAGATACTCCAAAACATATAATTAAAGGCATGATAAAATATATAAATAGTTTTGGAATCATAAATGATATAGGATTAATAAGAATATGTCAACAAATATCAAAATCTCACATACTTTAAAATCATCATTTAGTGTATAAAATCAACACTTTAATTTCATCACATAATCATGTCAAAACACGACATAAACTCCATCGTCATAAACTCATATCGTCACTTTACCGTCATGTTATATCCATCGCATAATTTTCATGAAATTATCACATCATAATCACTTTATGTTCAACACAAAAATCATCACAAAATAAGGTATCATATAACATCGCAATTCATTACAAGCCATCAAATAAAGCTCAACGCCAAAAGAATCAAAAATAAATATAACCGACTCCATGAGACACGACTATATTATGCATGTGGTACCCGTCGCTTTGTCCATAATTAGGGACATTCAGCATAAAATCCCATCGTCGCTTTGGCATAAAAGCCCTCGTCGCTTGGCATAAAATCCCTCGTCGCCAATGCAATGTATGTGACTCGACAACACGACATCACAAACACGACACAACAAAACATCATCATCACACATCAAAATTGGTATAAAACCCATGTTGCCATATTCATCCACATCAAGAATAAACATATCATCGCATCGCATATCATCAAGTATTCATTATAAATAAACCGTCGCAAACATCATGTTTAATCACACCACATCATTATCAAATAATTCACTAAATTTCAAACACGGGAAAATAGTCAAACATCAATAATCTTCACAAAAGTCATTCACAATAATCAACATCAATTATAATCATTAACGTCGCAATCGGATTGCCTATACGCGACTTAAACCGACTAAAACGCAATCCGGTTCAACTTAACCGTAAATTGACTTATTTCGGGTCGCTCCGTTAAAAACTCGTAATCTCGAAAAATTAACCTCACCACAATATTCTACACATCAAAATTAGCTAACACGTCAATTTTTGTTAAATTCGGAGCAACTTGCTCCATCGCCGAAATTGCCGAAATCAAGAAATCGAAACATAATCGGGTTCCAAATTAAATCGACTAACGTATGTCATATTTATATTTAATTAATATAAATATTAAATATATTAAATTAAGAAAAATAAAATAAAACATAAATTAAATAATTAATTAATTTTTCTAAACTTATTTCCATTCTACTGCAAGATTTTATTTCTTCTAAACTATAAGTAAACTAAACTCTGCTGCTAGTTTTCTTTTTTTTTTCTAAGCTACTGCATATTAGTCTCTTTTTTTTCTAAGCTAATGCATATTAGTTTTAACAAATAACTGCTAGTTTTCTTTTAGGATATTACTATGTCTTTTAGTATAACTAAACTTAATTAATAAACATATTATACTACTATTCCATTTGTCATTTATGCTACTTTGTTAAACATATTGCCACTTACGTTTTTTATTTATTTTTTTATACAGCTATTGCTTAGTTTAGTTAGTTTATAAGCTTGATTAAAAAGAACATGCTGTTAGTTATATTATAAACTTCAATATAATTAATATAATCTCTATTTTCTTTTTAATTCCAATTTAACTAACCTAATACTAATTCAACAACAACAACACCTAATTAACTCTTCTAATTTCTATCACAAATCCTCAACAAAACTTAAAAAAATCTAACATCAATTTTTTTCCCCAAATAAAAAATATATCAAATCAAACCCTAACTATAAGCATTGAAAAATCAAACCCCTTACCTTAAATGCTTGAAATGATTCTTGTTCTTCCAACCAACCCAAAATCCAAGTTTTGTGTTCTTCTTGTTCTTCTCTTCTCCAAGACTTTCTTTAGCTCTCAAAGTCTCTATGTGTGTTTTTGTTTTATGACATAAAACAAGTGTTTGATTTGCTTAGAACAAGACATAAGCTAGCAATATACCCAAAAAGTCCTTGGTCTTACTACTAGTTATAACACTAATAATACTAAATAATATTATTAACCCAAATAATTAAAATAACTCCAAATAATTAAAATAACTCCAAATAATTAAAATAACTCCGAATAATTAAATATCGTTCAGAATAATATTTTACCGAACCGAACGGAATAAAAACCGGACCGAACAAAATAATTATCGGTCCCTCAAAATAAATACCGGACCGAATAAAATAATTACCGGTCCCTCAAAATAAATACCGGACCGAATAAAATAATTATCGGTCCGAATAAAACGTCGCTGAATATATTAACAGATATACCGGTTAATATAAATATTCTCGTCGCAAAAATAAACGTTAAACGGTAATTCGAAAATATTAATATAATATAATATTAAATAAAACGGTGCGTTACAGGAACGACCATCTTTCTCTTCCTGGAGGGCAGCCCCAAGCTCTTCAATTTTGGAGGAAGAAGAAGTCAGCTTGTCTCAGGCTTCTACCAATGCTTATTCCCTTTTATGCTAATGATTCCTCCGGGAGAATGAATTTTGCAGCGAGGTTGGAAGGAGCACCATGCATTTGTATGCCCTTATGAAGGTCGTCTAGATGTTTTCATAATTTATTTAGTTCATGGAGGACATCATTATATTGACCCTTATCTCTTTGGATTGTTATTGTCGTTGCCTCCGTCGAGATCAGATTGAAAGTTGAAGAAGGAGATGAGGAGGCATTCTTCGCCAATTGAGATTTCTTTCTCTTGAATATATCATGGAACAACCCCATGTTATCTTTATGACAAATAAAAAAGAGTGTTAGGAAAAAATGATTAGAGGACAGTGAAGACAAACTAAAAGACAATTTCCTTCACTCACCAAAAAGATTCTTCCTCTCTTGAGCTATAAATTCTTCTATGATAGACCATGTATCAATATATTGCCTCATTTGCTGAGTACACGATACATCTAAGTACATGCACCATCTTTATAGTCCAAGAGTCAGAAGCAAGAGCATAATTTTCACATTTCATCGGATCAAAACAAGGGGGTCAAAGGGACCCTCCTCGGGTAGAATGCAGAAAGAGGAATGTGTTTCTCGAGCCCAGGGAGTAACTAAGAAGTAGGGATTTGTAAAATTCTTCGAGCTCTCGATACTCGCACCAATATTAAAATACCTTAACAAAGGCACAAACTATCGAGTGTAGTTGATATGGTGTTCGACATTCATAAAAAGGCACTAAACACCCATCAAATGAACTTTACACCCTTGTACTGGGGTTGATAGAGAAAACAAACCACCCAGAAGATGGCCCTTTGAGCTATAAGTGTTGTTCAAGGTGGAAATCATACCACTAATTTGAACCCCGCCCAAAAATATTGAGCAGCATTATTAGGAAGCACAAGACCTTGTCGGTCCTTTCTATACATGTATGAAAGATAATGTTCATCATGAATTCTGGAATGATCTTGAAGTGGAGGTGCTCCCTAATATCATTGCCACTAGGTTCTGTACTGTTTAAAGAATAAAATTTTTTAACGAAAGTGTGAACCATTGTACCATCGCGATACGCCTCAACAAACTCAAGATCATATGTGTGTAACACAAAAGATGAGGGACCAAAATCAACCTCTAAAAAGGGATGATTCGGGATTATCCCTCTGACTCCTTCTGCATAAAAATCTATGTTTCCATTAAAGAATAGACTTAAGTGTTCGATATTATCAATATCTAAGAATAACAAGGTTTGGAATGGGATGGGAAACTTTCAAATGATCAACATTGAACATTTATGGATATAATATCCCAGTGCGAGATGAAGTGTTGCTTATATCATCCCTACTGAATATTTCTATGGCACTCTCTAGTTCACCCCTTACATTGGTCATGGATAGAATAAAGGAGGTAAAGTGACAACTGTAAATGAGAGAGATAAAAGTGGTACTTGGAAAATTGGAATTTTGAAGGGAGGAGTAGGATCAAAGGTTGCTTTGAATATGCGACGAACAAAGGAAGTGTGGAATCCAAAGGAAGAAAGGAACAAGTAAATGAGATTAGTTGATAATCATGAAAGAAGAATCATTGGTTTGAAAGGGAAGAGAAAAAACAAAATTTACGCAAAGAGCGAAAACGTTCCCTAAAATGTGAGATAACCTTTATAATAAGATAGGCAGATCAATAGCCCAAATGAGGGAAATCAGACAGATGAAAAGAAACTGTCAGATTTTACTTAAGTACCGCAAAACTCAAGTACACTTGAGCATCCAACAGGGGAAATTCATGCCCTACTCTAGGAGCCTAGGATCATGTGTAAGGGTAATCATGTGAAGCATCACAATGACAAAACTAGCCTTTAATGTGCCTATTCCCATGGTCACTCAATCTGGTGTTGTACCCCAAAATTTGCCCTCCCATTTCTCATTGATTCCTCACCACAAAGCCTTTGAAGCTCAAGATCCAGTTAGGGTTTCATCTGCTCAAGACCCCCCCTTGCACTGATGACTCAAATTAGGGTTTGTGTTTGCACAAAGATGTTTTGACCTAAAATGCCCAAGATGACTTTCATGCTTCATATTGGACTCCCAAGTTTACCCATATCAAGTTTCAAGTCTTGATTCCAAGTTTTGCCCAGTCAATTGGACAGTTGACCTAGAAGTCAACTGTATTGGGGAAAAAGTCAACTGTGGCCAATTGACAGTCAAACCTCATGAAATTTGACCCACATCAACATTATGAACTCATATGGACCATTTGATCAAGTTTGGATCACAATTCCCCAAGAAACTTGATCAGATCACCAAAAGGGCAAAATGGTCATTTTTAGGGTTTTGACTGCACAAAGGCAATTTTTGACTGTTTGACCTAGCCAATGGAAAACCAAGCTCACACATGGACTCAAGGACACCATGGAATTATCTTGACATGATCAACAAACTCAAAAGATCCCAAGTACACAGGATTGACAGTTGAATTTCCCAGTCAATTGATCAATTTTGACTGTATGCTGAAAAGTCAAACTTTGACTTTTTGGTCAAAATCAAGAGTCAAGATTCATTTTTCATCAAAACTTGCCAAATCATGAAACTTGTTCACCAAGAAACCAAGAGATGCAAATTAGGGTTTAAAATGGAATTTTTCATAACTTAGAATTTTTCTAAGTTATGGAAAACCCTAATTTTTTCCCAACTTTGCCCCACATTTTCACCATGATTCATTTGGATTCAAACAAAAGTCAAAACATGAAAGTTGTAGCTTGTTGCATAATCTACAACTTTGATTCACAAAGTTTTCTCATTTGAAGCTTGTATCTCAAGTTGCAAATTTTTGAATAAGGGCACTAAACCATTCTTAACTTAGTGAATTTTTGACCTATTTTGACAAGTTTTTATACCCCACTTCAAGGCCATTTTCCATACACTTCCACTTGGAATTTCAAATTGCATTTCAAAGATGGATTGTAGTACACATTACAAGCTTTCCAAAATGTCCAAGAACTCATCAAACAACCTCATGGTTAGGGAGAATCGAATTTCACAATATAGCAAAAACTCACTTTTGAATTGGCCATTTTTCATGTTCCTAAGTTATGCAAACTTCTCAAAACCAGCATGCCCTTGATTACAGGTCCTTAAATCAAGTTACAATCAATAATTTAATGCTTGTTCATTGTGTCAAAGTGTTATTCTATGAGTTCAAGCATTGTATACAAGTTTAATCCATTTTTAGATAAAGTAAATTATCCATTTTTGCAAAAGTTCACTTTATGTCCAATTGGTAAATCAAGCAAGTACAAACCAAATCTCTTTAGCACAAGATTATGAACAAATTACTCTGATCAAGAGAAGCTTTGCAGCAGGATTAAGGGTCCTCTACTGACCTAGAAACACAAGTTGCCTTTCTTGCTTAAGTTAGAAGATATATGGCATAACTAACACCAACTTCCATCTCAGCTTACATACATAAGAACAAAATTATCAAACACATTACACACATCATAACCAAGCTATTGCACGAGCCATTTACCTCCCAAACATCATCAAACCAAAAAACACCATCAAACTGCAAAAACAGAGTTGCCTCTGCAGTTTGAGTGCCAACTTCTATTTCTCTCAAGCATTCTTGCCAAAACCAGTTCATATACCTTCCATACCATCTATGCAAGCTAACCATGACCTGAAGCACGACCTGTAATCCCTCTAACCACTTCCACCATTTTCAATTTCTTGTTTTGCAGGTGAAGTTCTCTAGCTTGATTCAGAAGCTTTCAAGACAAAGTAAACCTTGGAATAGCATCCCTGGACCTCAAGGAAGCTTTTCCAATCATCACCTTGCACTGAAAGTCCCTACATTGCAAGATAGAACTTCAGCTGAACATGTATCTTGTTGAACTCGTATCTCTCTTATTATGCATCATTAGCTTTAAGTTTGTGAATAAACAAGGTTCTACTCATGCCACTGAACATGTACATGTTTTTACTTTTCATTTCTTTTGCTTGAGTTGTGAGAATTTGGAGTTTGAAAATGGCAGAAAAACTAGGTTAAGATTTGGGGGAGGAGAAATTCTCCCTCATCTTAGAGAGTTAGATCAAGTTATGCATATGGTTAGAATCGTGGTTTCATGCTTAACATCTTTTGTGTTGGAAGTTTGTTCAAAAAATCAAAGAATCAGGATTTCAAATGAAGCTTGCAGGCGCGCGTTTTTTGTTCAGAGGTTGAAGAAGAAGTGATCTGGGCTGGGCTTGTGTGCATTTTCTGTTCACACCACATTTCTAAGTTCACACCCCCTGAGCCCATCTTGTTATTTTTAATGATTTTTGACTTTTTCCTTTTTTGGTTTGACTTGTTTATTTTTGCTTATGATATTAAAAATCAAAAAATAATTTTTTACACTATTTTTCTATTTTTTAGGCATTTATTTGATTATGTTAACATTTATACATAAATATATATATACATTATTATTTAGAAAAAAAAACTAGAAAAAAAATAATGCAAATATATTTTCTTTTCTGATTTTTTATTACATCTTCCTTTTTTGAAATATTTCATACAAAATATTTTTTTTTATATAAATATTAATTATTATCATTTATATATATATAATGCATATTTTATAAATAATATAAATAAATAGGTATATTAATATATTTAGGGTAAAATACCAAATAATGTACATATTTTATTTTTTAATATTTAATACTAAAAAAGGCCTTTTTTACAAATACACCATATTTTATTTTATTTTTGTATGTAGATAATAAATATTATATGAATTGATTAATTAATGCATTTTGTTTAATAGAATTAGGGTTTTTGCCCTAAATTCAAAAATACTCCAAAAATAGTATCTTTTTATTTTCTTTTTATTTTTACACAAATAATACTTTCTTTCATACACATACCAAATATTTTTGCATCTTACATATTTTATTCCATTTTTATTATTGTACATTAAATTGTATAAATTCAAAAATGATGTAATAGCTTAGATTCAATTTTTTGTCTAAATGTCCCCATTTGAAACATTGTACCCCCCTCCCCATATTATTATGTTGTAATAGCGTAGGATTTTAAATTTCGCACTTTTATCGCTTTCTAAACATACTATGCTAGAATTAGGGTTTTGTATGCGAATAAAAATGAACAAAGTAGTTGGACCTAATACAAGATAAATGAGCATGAAAAATGGACAACACATTTCACACTTGCACCCCTAGGGTATTCCACTTTGTTGCCTTCAAATAATTAGGCCATATTGCATGTTGAACTTCTTTGGGTAAAATAAACAATCAAATGATCATAGTCCCTCAAAATGTTGCTTAAATGAATGATCAAGTCCCTTTCAAAGAAAATTGCCCAAAGACATTTAACACTATTGCAACTATGGTCTAAACGATGACCCGCGCCCGTCCCTTTAATCTCCTAAAATAAGATTGTCCACCAAATGCAATGGTGGAACAAAATTGTCAAAAGGTTTAAAACATAACAAAAATCTTTGAGGAAACTTTAGGGTAGATGAACTCTTAAGTACTTGTCAACTTTCCAAGAAAACACTTGCCTTATTTCAAAACCCACTTCACAAACACTTTCAAAACAAATCTTCAAAAAAACCTTGAAACATCTTTTCAAAAAGACAAACACCTTTTGTAAAACGTTCGAGTAAAGAATTGTTACAAGGGTAGCCTGTACAAGGCATCTTTTTCAAAACCTTTTCAAAACCACACACAAAGCACCATTTCAAACAATGGAAAACCAAGGCAAGTTGATCTAAGCAAGTACCTAAGAGCCCATGGATAACCATGGATAGAAGTGGTGCTAATACCTTCCCCTTCTATAATCTACTCCCCGAACCCAAGAAAAATCTCAAAGGTTTTTGCTGTGCTTTTTAAACCTTTCCTTAGGATAAAATAAAAAGTCGGTGGCGACTCTTGCTCAACCGAAACATTTGCGAAAACAAACGCAAAACACTAGTCAGTTCTCCCACCATATCACAGAACTGGCGACTCTGCTGGGGACAATTTTTAAAGTGGAGTAACCTTAGGGTTTAGATCACCCCTTTGCATGACTAATTGTTTGATTTGCTTGCTTTATACTTTGGCTCTCTTGTTTGGGTTTACAATCCTCCACCCGGATTTTGGGAAACATTCATAGATAGCAATACGTTGTGGAAACTGTGTGGGGTATACCGACACGGTCTAAGCAATAGCTATATTGGTGCGACATATTTGTGAGTACCGGTAACCCTTGAGTTCAATCAAGGAGAGTACGGGGCCGCTGAGTGATGTCACTAAGAACCAATGACCTAGAACCTTACTTGACCATCTTGGCCTTTTATTAGGGGTAGTGAGATGACCGGCTTTGGTGTAGTCCGAAGTTGGTAGATACTCGATACTACACTCATTGAGGGTTGTTTTCTTGGAATATTTTGGTCGCTAGTTAAGTGGCTAAACCAAAACAATGAACATTGAAAACAATCCCGTGATATTGAGTTCCTTAGAACCCGGTTACTATTTATAGGACAGGTTTTTAAGCCAACTACACTCAAGAGGGTACTTACCTATGAAACCCCATGCAAGCCTGAAATTAGGGTTTGGTGTGATTTGCTTGTACATATGTTTTATGCATACATCATAAACATCATATGCATTCACTAACCATTTCAAGGGTTTTGGATCTTCATCTTTGTTCTTGTTTTGTAGGACATGGAAATTCCTCGCAGAAATACCATTCAAGTCAACCTTGTGAGAATCTCTCCTCAACTCAAGGAGATCACCTCAAGAATTCCGGAAAATTCATCCTTCAGTGAAAGACATGGTAGACTGCTCAACCTTGTCAACACCAATATTGAAGAAGACATGATGAAAGTGCTATTCCAGTTCTTTGACCCTCTTCACCACTGCTTCACTTTCCCTGATTATCAGTTGGTACCCACTTTGGAGGAGTTTTCTCAACTCCTAAGAATCCCTATCCTTAATCAACTACCCTTCAACGGTACGGAAAAGGAACCAAAGCCGGAAGATGTTGCTCGAGCATTACATCTACAACCATCCGACATCAAGGGGCATTGGGAAACCCGAAGTGGCTTCAAAGGGTTCTTAGCAAAATTCTTGTTTGAGAAGGCACAAGAATGTTGGAACTCATTGGACCTACAAGCTTTTGAAGATATTGTGGCACTCCTTATCTACGGGTTGGTCTTGTTCCCAAATCCTGACCAATTGGTAGATGTCAACGCCGTCAAAATCTTCTTGTCCAGAAATCCAATACCAACATTGCTTGGGGACATCCTTCACTCATTTTACACATGAACAATGAGAAAGAGGGGTGTTCTCATGTGCTGCACTCCTATCCTCGCAAGGTGGTTTATTTCGCACCTTCCACAATCTGTCTTGAAGAATGACCAAGGTACAAGGTGGTCCCAACGATTGATGACTCTTACTCATTCTGATGTGCATTGGTGTTCTCGGTCCAGAGAAAATGTCATCATCGTCGATCGTTGCGGAGAGTTTCCTAATGTTCCTTTACTTGGAATTAGGGGAGGTATCACCTACAACCCTTGCCTAGCTTTGAGGCAATTTGGATATGCACGGAGGGATGGCCCTCATGACATGTTGATTACTAGCCTAGTTTTTGACTTCGACAACGATGCGCAAGGACTTTGGCAAAGATTCATCAGAGCTTGGGGAAACTCAACAAGGTTGATAGCAAGACTCTGGGACACAAGAACTCCATCCCTCTTGAGCCCTATCTCAAGTGGGTACGAGCCCGAGCCTAAAGTCTAATGATGCCTTATCCTCATGTTCTCCCTATGATTAAAGAGCCCGTCAATGAAGGAGAGGTTCCCTACACCATCCTGCATCCAGACATGCCTACATCGTGGGAGGAAATGCAGAAAAGTTGGATTCAGCTCAAGGAGGAACGGAACACTTTTGAAGCTAGCTACTACGCCAGTGAAAAGAAGGTTCTAGAGCTTACCCGCTGACTCCACGAGCAAGAGGCCCTCAACACCTACATCGCACCAAAGAGGATGCGCAATGTCTTTCTGCCTTGAGAAGTTTATTTTGTAACATTTGGCCCATGGGGCATTTATGTACTAACAAATTTCTTCTTATTAATATGACGTGCGTTCTTCTTTGTCTGAAATAATTTTGAATGTCCTAAATCCTTGAATGCATTGCATACATGAGCATACCATTCATCATGTGCATAAGCAGGTCTCACTCCAGGTTTCCTTATCTATCTGCTGTTTATTTCAGTAGAATGGATCTCGAGCAAACAGTCAAAGACCTACAAGCCCAGAATGCACAGTTCCAGCAACTCTTGATGACTCTGGTTAAGAGTCAAGAGGACATCAAGACTCATTTGGAGAATAAGGACCCAATAAAGAAGAAAAAGAGGGTCGGAGTGGCTACTTTGGGGAGAAGATTTGACAGAGAAGCTCGGAGAGTGCTTGAATTTCCTCCTACTTCTGATGAAGGGACTAGTAAAAGGGATCGAGTTGCGGTGCCTTCCGAGTCTGATGCGGAGGAGGAAGAGGTTGAGGAGGATGAAGATTATTCTGACCAGCAATACCCTCCAGCTGATGATAAGTACAAGGGCTTAGAAGATAGATTGGCTGCCATGGAATTGCAAAGGGTACCGGGTTTGGATTTTGAAGACATGGGCTTGGTTGCCGGAATTGTGATTCCCCCAAAATTCAAAGTGCCAGTGTTTGTGAGGTATGATGGGCTGTCCTGTCCCAAAATGCATCTCAGGTCCTACGTGAGAAAAATTCAACCCTATACGGCAGATAAAAATCTCTGGATTCATTTCTTCCAAGACAGCCTATCGGGAGCCCAGTTGGAGTGGTTTTATCAGCTAGAAGGAACCAGTGTCAGAAATTGGGAAGATTTGGCCACCGCTTTCTATAAACAATACCAGTATAATTCTGATCTTGCTCCTACTCGTACCCAACTTCAGGGTATGTCACTAGGAACAAGTGAGGGATTCAAGGAATATGCACAAAAATGGAGGGATTTGGCTGGCAGGGTGCAGCCTCCTTTAACCGATCGTGAGCTCGTTGATATGTTTCTTGGGACCCTATCTGGGCCATTTTTCAATCATCTAATTGGTAACTCTTCCGCAGGGTTTACCGATTTGATCTAACCGGCGAAAGAATAGAAGCTGGCATCAAGTCAGGAAAGATTCAGAAGGGTGTTGCTGCAAGTGTTGAGAAGAAGCCTTTTAAGAAGGAGACAGCTATGGTATATTCTCAGAGAAGAGCAGGAAAGATGGAGCGTCGGCCAACTGTGGGGGCCGTAATGATTCAAAACACTCCGAGTGAGCAGCCTCGCTATAACCAGTCCAGACTAATTCAGCAACGGGTGGAAAGGCCACAACGGCAGTTCACCCGTATTAATATGACTCCAGCACAAGTGCTTCCCCATCTATTGAAGTTGAATCTTGCCACCATCAAGGAGGCGCCAAAGAATGTGAATACGTCCTCCCCGCATTATCATGCCAATGCTAAATGCGCCTATCATTCAGACAGTGTGGGACACGACACCAATGATTGTTGGGCACTCAAGCATAAAATCCAAGACCTGATAGAGGCTAAGGAGGTAGAGTTTGACGCTCCAGAGAAGCCTAATGTGATATCTGCACCTATGCCGAAGCACGGCCGAAATGTCAATGCCATTGAAGAGGATTTGTATGTTGCTGACGTCAGTGATCTGACTACTCCACTGCTAACCATTAAGTTGAATTTGTTAAGGGCCGGGATCTTCCCGGGATGTGAAGAAGACTGCTACTGTTGCCACTCTCTGCCGTTTGATTGTCCGCTATTGAAGAAAGGCATCCAAGGCCTTATGGATAGCCGACAAATTCTGTTCGAAAAAGTTTCTGCTGTTCCAGTTCATGTTGGAAATGTCTCAATCATAACCATTCACGCCAATCTTTCCAAGGCCGTCAAAAAGCCAGTTAAGATTACACCAGCTGCAAAATCTGTTCCTTTAAAGATAACGATGCTAGGGCCTGTTCCCTATGTTTCTGAGAAGTCGATACCTTGGAACTATGGTGGTGACATCTACTACCATGGTATCAAGCAAGTCGAAGTAATTGAAGAAAGTTTGGATGATGAGGAAGCCAGCATTAGTAACATTGCGGGCACCAGCAAAATCACCAGGAGCGGGAGAATATTTTCTCCAGAGATTGCCCCTCCAAGAGCAGTCTTTGGACCCTCATCAGCTAAAGAAGTCATCCCTGCACCAGTAAAGCTCTCTGCTAGAACTCCTTTGATTGAAGAGGTTGTTGTTCCTAGTGCTGTCTCTCCTACCATTGCTGATAAAGGAAAGGGAATACAAGATGAGCCCGTCAGGACGAGGGCTCAACCCTTGGTGATCCCGGAAGCCTCCAAGAAAGAAATGGACGAGATTTTGAGGATAATCAAGAGAAGTGATTATGATGTGGTGGAACAGTTGGGGCAAACCCCCTCCAAGATCTCCATGCTGGCACTATTGCTTTGCTCAGAAGCGCACGCTCAAGCTTTGATTAAGTTTCTAAAGACAGCTCATGTGCCCCAGGAAACCTCTGCGGACCAATTTCAACATTGCGTGGCTAGACTGACTGCGGACAATGGATTAGGTTTTTCTGATGCCGACCTAACCCCTAAAGGCCGAAACCACAATGATGCTTTGCATATTTCAATCGAGTGTCGCGGAACCACCCTTGCACATGTTTTGGTTGATACCGGGTCGTCGCTGAATGTTTTGCCTAAGAAGGCCTTGGACCGGCTAGATTGCGAAGGGTTGGATTTGAAGCCGAGTGATATTGTCGTCAGAGCTTTCGATGGGTCGAAGAGAATGGTCCATGGAGAGGTTGAAATTCCCATCAAGATAGGTACTGAGGTATTTAAATCCACTTTCTATGTAATGGACATCCGTCCATCATACTCCTGCCTGCTGGGTAGACCTTGGATACACCATGCTGGGGCAGTCACCTCCTCCTTGCATCAGATGCTGAAGTATCCTGTCAAGGGAAAGATCATCATTGTCCACGGCGAAGAAGAGTACATGTGTGATCGGTGGATCTGGAACTGACTGTTTTAAAGCTGGTTCGCGAAATGTCGCAGAAGCAAGAGTCGCCACCGTCTTTTATTTTCTCCAAATGGAAAGGACAAAAGCACAGAAAAACTCCTTAAAGAGATTGCTCTCGGTTCGGGAGGTAGGTTATAGAAAGGGAAGGTGTTAGCACCCTTTCTATCCATGGTTATCCATGGGCTCTTAGGTACTTGCTCAATGTGTTTTCAAAATTGTTTGTTTGCTTTTCAATGTGGGTTTAAAAAGTTTCTTTGAAAAATTTCAGTTCGACTCGTACGTCAGAGTGTTTGAAAAGTTTGCTTCGAAAGCTTTTGAAAAGTGTTGGTGTGAAAAGATTTCAGTTTGTTTTGAAAAGAGCAAGTATCCTTGAGAACCTACCTACCCTAAGGAATTCGTCTGTGTAAATGTCCTTTAAAGTAGTGCCATCCTACCATTGAGAGGTAGGTAGCACCATCGTTGGAGGTGTTCGGGTCAATTCGAGTTTTAGGGGCATGGTGATCACCAGAGCAATGGGAAGACACCTTAGAAGCTACCCTCATGCCAGGTTCCCGGATCATGAGGACTTACTAAGACGTCTTCTACTCGACGATCACCTTTCGAAAGGCAACAGTGAGGCGTACCCTAAGGGTGGTGTGTGCGGTCCGTGTGTTATGTTTCAATTATTTTGTCTTGTCATGTTTGTTGTGATCTACGCTTGATTTTAGTTTTAGGGCCATTCATTCTTGCATGCATTTAACAGTTATAAAGTTTGCAAAAAAATAAATCTAAACTATTACAAATGGCGCGGGTCCACATCGCCAAAATAAACCGAACCCGATTTGACTGAAAGTAAAAGAGCAATAAAATAAAAGTGCGAGAAATAAGGTAAAAATTATTACAAGGCTTTGGGGCATATACATAATTATTTAAACGATATAAAATAAATGTGCGAAATAAAGAAATTAAAAAAACAAAACTAGGGCATTGGACCCTTTTGCAAAAGTATTTAAAGTTAATGAATTAATTAATTAGAACTAATGAAGAATTAAAATTAAAGAAAAAGGAATGTTTTTTTTTATATTTTTGTATTTTTTAAGATTTAAAAGAAAAAGAAAAAGAAGGAATTAAGTATTATTGACTAACCCTAATTCTATTGTTTTTTAAGTTTATTGTAAAAATGTTATATTAATCTAAATTAAACCCTAATTTATTTATGTGCAAATTTGATTATAAAAAATAAATAAATAATATTGTGATAAAAAAAAGAAAATTAAAAAGGTATAAAAATTATTAATTAACCTAATTCTATTTTTTTGGATTTTTGTTATTAAAAGAATTACAGTTAAAAAAACCTAATTAAACTAATTAATTACATGTAATTTATTTACAAGAGAATAAATAAAATAAATATTTTTTATGTTTTTGTCCTTTTTTGATTTTTTTGTGATGTTTTTATATTTTATAAAGAAAATAAACTAATTAAATTGAGATAATAAATTGAATAAAATTGCAATTAAAAATAAGATCTATAAAAAAAATGAAAGGAAAATGCAAACCAGGGGGGGGTGACCCCAAAACTGGAGGTGCAGGCCATAGAACTCTGGCCCATTAAGCTGAAAATTTGTTGGACTTTTTGAATCAGGTGTGACACGTTTGACTAAAGCATAGCATATTCTTCAATCCTAGCCTTTGATGTGGATACTCTGGGACGCGTGGATGATCTGATTTTGAGGTGTATGGTAGGCATCAATGATAGCGCTGCATGGGAATTCACGTTGAAAAATAATATGAGAAATATGTGAGACCTGGGGTTTGAACCCAGGTCATGAGAGTCACAAGCGTATGTCCATGCCAGCTGAGCTACCACGCGTTAGTTAACATATTATGGCAAATAAATAATAAAAAGAAAAAAGCAGATACGTTAGTGGAGGGCGCGCGAAATTCAAATGCCCCCAATCCCTGTATGCCACGAGTCCTTCTTCTTCGTCCCTGCAAAACAAAACTCAAAGGCAACGGTTTGGCAAACGTTGCCTAATACCATCTAACAGAAAATAGCGAATAGGCCCTCGACGCTCATAAATTGAGCGCGAGGGTTGGAATCTTTTCGTTTGGATGTACTGAGTGCAATGGCAATGGTCTTGAGCTCTGATTTTTCTTATTTGCAAAAGCCTTAAACTAAGCTCTACAAAACCCTAGAATATGAGAATGGTATAATCACGTATGGCCACTGAAAACTCAATTGAACACATTAGTTAGCTTGTAAACTTCACATTAAACAAGAATTCGCAAATAAAAAGTGCAAAGGATGCTTAAAAAATGATGCACGATTTCAACAATTTTTCTTTACAGTTTGAGTTGTAGCCACCACCTCTTTGCGTTTTGATTGATGTTAGGGATTGGCACACGTTCAGAGTTTGTCCAGGAAGCTACTAGAAAAAGAATTAAGGCCTAAAACTCTCTCTAACCTTGATTTCAGATTTTACTTATATGGCTAATTTTTCAAATTGTCCATAAGCTTTTGAGCGCAGCCTTTGGTATATTATGGTTAGGGTTTGACTCAGTGCCTATGATGGAAGAGAATTGGCTTGTTATTTGACCTTAATTCATGCTCATGAAGGAACTAGTCCTAGGGTTTTCACCATTAACCATTTTTCCTTCTTTTAAGCCAAGACCTAGACTTAGTGTACAATTTGACCCTAGCCTGAGTTTTTGAGTTGGCCCATGACATATGGAATTTGTCCAAATTCAAATGACACTATTCCATTGGTTTTTGAATTTTATTTAAATTTTCAAAGATTTAAAAAGAATTAAATTATCAAAAATTAAATAAAATAGAAAAATCAATATTTGGTCTTGAAATTAATCATGGGACACGTGTGTGGCATGACAAGGATGAATCAAGTGGAAGAAAGTGGGCCCTTTTGTCAAAAATTGGAGTTTCAAGGATAGTTGACTTTTGCCATTTCACAAAAATTTCCCAACTTCTCCAATGCATAACTTGCTCAATTTTTAAGCTTTTCACATGTTCTTGGACATTTTGGAAAGGTCTTTGAGTCCTCTAACCAATGCCTTTGGTCCCATGTCATTTTGATTTTCCAATCTCAGGTTATGGCCTTTGACTTAAAGTCCCTTTTTGTTGACTTTTGAAAATGACCTATAATGTTGAAATTGATAACTTTTTGTGAGAGCATTTCTTGGACTTGAAGTATGAAGATGAGTTGTAGGAAATGTATTTCTCTTCAAAATGAGCTTTGGATGGAATTTTTCTGATAATCCATGTGAAAGTTATGCCCTGGTCAATTTCAGTTGACTTTTTCAGCTGTCCAAATATAGCAACTCTTGCATCTTTGATGATTTCTGAGCCAAATTTTGAGAATCATGATCAAGCATTGATCAAATGATGTTTGTGGCTTCAAAATGATATGTTGACCAAAAATTTGAACTTTTGACTGTCAAATGACCATTTTGCCCCTACAGTTGACTGTAGTGCAATTTAGGGTTTTGACTGTGCAATTTTGAGCTGAATGCCTTGAAACTTGATATGAGGATGCTTGACCATGTTTGTAAGCATATGAGACTTGATTGAGCCTTTGAAAACTTCATTTTCTTGATCAGACTCAAAACCCTAATTTTGACTGTATGGGAGACTGTTGCACTGCACAACCCTTGGGGAATTTTCTAGCTTGGCTTGGCAATTTCTTGAGGAATATGGGAGGGCAAATTTTGGGGTATAACAGTTGCCCCTGTTCAATCTTCTTAGACCTGAGGATGCAGATTGGCTGACGTGCCTTTCGTAATCCGAGGGTAAAAGATGATTGGACACTAGAGTGCCCGGAAATTTGCGCTCACATGTTAGCAATGATGGTGGAATGGGCTTATAGATGCCATCTGGATGTTTGATTGCGTAGGAGATTCCTTGGCGAGAACCTGTATACCTGCAAAACAGAAAATGAGTACCTGACACGTTGCAGGAGCCGATTTTTAGATGCCTGGTATAGATGTGTCCTGACTGGCTACAGGAGCTGAGTCTGGAGCTTCAAACGACGATGAAAGAACCAGGGATGATTACTTCCTTAGCATGAATGGTAAGAGAGCCTTGGGCGACTTTAACTTCAACAACGCTCGTTGAGAAAAATCTGGGGTGTCTTCTACTGGGATAAGAATCAGGGAGATCTTAGGGTCGATCTGACTGAACCAGAGAGGCCTTTGACTGGGTAAGAATCAAGAAAATCTTAGGGTCGATTTAACTGAACCGGTCTAGGTCTTGAAATGTCTTCAACTGGATAAGCATCAGGAAAATCTTGGGACGATTTAACTGAACCGGTCTAGGTCTTGAAATGTCTTCAACTGGATAAGCATCAGGGAGATCTTAGGGTTGATCTGACTGAACCAGAGAGGCCTTTGACTGGGTAAGAATCAAGAAAATCTTAGGGTCGATTTAACTGAACCGGTCTAGGTCTTGAAATGTCTTCAACTGGATAAGCATCAGGAAAATCTTGGGACGATTTAACTGAACCGGTCTAGGTCTTGAAATGTCTTCAACTGGATAAGCATCAGGGAGATCTTAGGGTTGATCTGACTGAACCAGAGAAGGCCTTTGACTGGATAAGCATCAGGAAAATCTTGGGACGATTTAACTGAACCGGTCTAGGTCTTGAAATGTCTTCAACTGGATAAGCATCAGGGAAATCTTGGGACGATTTAACTGAACCAGAGAAGGCCTTTGACTGGATAAGCATCAGGAAAATCTTGGGACGATTTAACTGAACCGGTCTAGGTCTTGAAATGTCTTCAACTGGATAAGCATCAGGGAAATCTTGGGACGATTTAACTGAACCAGAGAAGGCCTTTGACTGGATAAGCATCAGGAAAATCTTGGGACGATTTAACCGAACCGGTCTAGGTCTTGAAATGTAGCTTGAGAACTTAACTGGATCTTTCCTGAAAGGTAAAAGTCAGTCATATGCAATGCATGATATGGATCAAGCAATGATGTTCTCAACATAAATGAGATTTGTATGATGCAGTGCGTTATGCATGCTATAATGATGTATGTGATGTTTTATGTATGTTTTCGTCTAGGAAAGTAAATCCTTGACGGGTGCCGGGAAGTCGTATCCTGGGCTGATGTCGAAGAATAGATTTTGCTTCCGCTGGGGATGATAACTGCAAGGGTACCGGTAGGAGAAGATGACTCCGTCGCGGAATAAACTTGGCGAATGGAAGATTCTGCGGGGAGAAAAGATACTCTAGCGATCATGCTGGAAAGCAATACTCTGTGGGAAGAGTGATGCCTTGCTGAATGTTGATAGTAACTCTGTTGGGGGTACCGTTGTTGTATTGGAAGTGTGAATAGACTTCGCTGGGGATAGGAAAGAACTACGTTGACGACGACCTTTCCGTGGCTTTTGGCTGAGGATAACCCAGTTATATCCTGTTGAGGACATAACTCTTTAAATCAAGCCAGACGACGCGTTCGTATCCTGTGAAGGATAAGCTTCCAGAATTTACTGGGGATAAGCTTACTGCTTGGGGGGATGAATTCCATCTTTCCTGGGGAATTTGGATGGGACTCTCCTGGGGAAATTTTGATAGTTTTGATATGCTGGGGAAGTGATTCCTTTGAATGTTGATGTATGCCGCCGGGGAACAATCTTTAGACCAAGACTGTCGGGGATGCTTGTTAAGAATATATGCTGCTGGGGAATGTTGAGGTCTACTGGAGGATACCCAATTTCCTTGAGACTTGTTAACTTTGTTTGGGGAAGAATGCACTGACTTGCTGTCTCACTCTCTGGGGAATTTAAGATGCCTGGTTAGGTTCTTTAGCTGAACCTACCTTGGTACCTTGGAGGATAAAACAATTAGACTGCTCAGACAACTCTTTATTGCCCCTGTTTCTAGTGTCACCTGCAATTAATTCTTTGTTTCGTATGCAAATATTTATGAGCTAGCAAATTATTGTCAATGCATATATCACAAATTGAACCTTGGACGTTCTTCACAAAACAAAACAAAAAAGAAAAATAGTTGGCACGTTTAACTGAAAAGTATATTTGTATTGATTTTGAATAGCCTGTGAATAGGCGTTTTGTGTACAAGAGGCTGACATCCTAGTAAGAGAAACGTCGCCGAGCAAAAGAGTTTATACAAGTTTTGTACAAAAGAAAATAAAACAGCTGTGTGAAAGATGAATGATCCACTGGGTTTCAACTCTGCTATTGCCTTTATACTCTGCGCGTCTCATCACTTGATGACCTTGGTTGAAGGTGAAGCTGACTGATCGATGCCGTCTGAACTTGATGTAGATACCGGATTCTGGATGCCAAGTGATCCAATGAGACATAGTATTACGCTTTTATCCCTAATTTTTGCCTGGACCGCCCTTTCGGGTTTTCAGTCCACCGGGATACCCATTTTTGCCCAAGCCGCCTTTTCAGGTTTTCGACTTGCCGGGTGTACAGATTTTTTTCATTTTCATCCCTTCATTTTGCCCGAACCCTTTTGGTTCGACGGGGAGCCCTAATTTTTGCCTAGGCATGTCAGCCTAGCGGGTCTTTTTTCATGCGTAGTATTTTTTAATTATGTCTGCATTGGCGGGGTGAGGAAGGTCGTCACCATCCATGTTGGTTAATATCATTGCTCCTCCTGAGAACACATGCTTAACCACAAATGGCCCTTCGTACGTAGGGGTCCATTTGCCCCTTGGATCACTCTGGGGAAGGATGATTCGCTTGATCACCAGATCCCCGACTTGATATTCCTGTGGTCTGACCTTTTTGTTAAATGCCCTGATCATTCGTTTCTGATACGTCTGACCATGACAGATAGCGGCAAGTCTCTTTTCGTCAATAAGGTTGAGCTGATCAAGTCGTGTCTGGATCCAATCATCTTCATTCAGATTTGCATCCTTCATTATCCGGAGAGAAGGAATTTGTACTTCGATTGGCAAAACTGCCTCCATGCCATAAACCAGAGAGAAAGGAGTTGCCCCGGTTGACGTCCTAGCTGAGGTACGATACCCATGCAGAGCGAACGGTAACATCTCGTGCCAATCTTTATACGTTATTGTCATCTTCTGCACGATCTTCTTGATGTTTTTATTAGCTGCTTCTACAGCCCCATTCATCTTCGGTCTGTAAGGAGAAGAATTGTGGTGCTGTATCTTGAACTGTTCGCAGAGCTCGGCGATCATCTTATTGTTCAGATTGGTACCGTTATCTGTAATAATCCGCTCAGGGACACCGTACCGACAGATCAGGTTGTGCCGAATGAACCGTGCCACAACAGTCTTGGTTACCGTAGCATAGGATGCTGCCTCAACCCACTTCGTAAAATAATCAATCGCCACTAGGATGAAGCGATGTCCATTGGATGCCGTAGGTTTTATCTCGCCGATCATGTCTATGCCCCACATTGCAAACGGCCAAGGTGCAGTCAGAACATTCAGGGGAACCAGAGGAACATGCACTTTATCTGCATAAATCTGGCATTTGTGGCATGTCCTGGAATGTTGGTAACAGTCAGCTTCCATTGTAGACCAGTAATATCCTGCCCGTAGGATTCTCTTAGCCATAGTGTGTCCACTGGAGTGCGTACCAAAGGTCCCTTCATGCAGCTCTTCCATGATTCTTTCTGCTTCAGTCTTATCCACACAACGTAGTAAGGTTGAATCATGGTTTCGCTTGTACAAGATGCCGTTGCTTAGGAAGAACTTGGTTGCAAACCTCCTCAGGAATTTCCTGTCATTGACAGATGCTCCTTCAGGGTATTCCTGAGCTTCCAGATATCTCTTCACTTCGTGGTACCAAGGCTTCTCAGTTACCAATTCAGTTTCGAGATCACAGCAGTATGCCGGTTCGTCCAGTTTCCAGATGATGATCCGGGGAGCTTCATTATCCCATTTAACCTTGAACATTGAAGACATTGTAGCTAACGCGTCCGCCAGCTGATTCTCTTCTCTTGGAAAGTGCTCAAATGTTATCTCTGTGAAGTGGGGGATCAGGGCCAACACACATTCTCTGTAAGGAATCAAGTTTGGGTGTTTCGTATCCCACTCTCCTTTGATCTGATTGATCACAAGAGCGGAATCTCCGAAGACACTCAGAAATTTGATCCTCAGGTCGATTGCAGCTTGAAGACCCATAACACATGCTTCATACTCCGCCATGTTGTTGGTACAGTTGAAACACAGCCGGGCGGTGAGTGGAGTATGAGTACCTTGTGGAGATACGATTATGGCGCCGATACCATTTCCCAAAGCATTGGAGGCTCCGTCAAAGTGCATAGACCATCGGGATCCTGGTTCAGGTCCTTCATCCGGTCCAGGTATTTCACAGTCAGTTACTGTCATAATGCTTTCATCTGGAAACTCGAAGTTCATTGATTGGTAGTCATCCACAGCTTGATGTGCTAAGTGGTCTGCCACTACACTTCCCTTGATGGCTTTTTGGGTCGTATACTGAATGTCGTATTCCGTCAAGATCATCTGCCATCTTGCAATTCTCCCGGACAGAGCAGGCTTTTCGAATATGTACTTTATAGGATCCATTTTTGAGATCAACAAGGTAGTGTGAGTCAGCATATACTGTCTCAGCCGGCGAGCAGCCCATACCAAAGCGCAGCAAGTTTTCTCAAGCAGTGAGTATCGGGTCTCACAGTCGGTAAACTTTTTGCTAAGGTAATAAATTGCATGCTCTTTTCGGCCAGACTCGTCATGCTGCCCCAGCACACACCCCATTGCATTATCAAGCACTGTCAGGTAAAGTATCAAAGGTCTCCCTTCAACTGGTGGCATAAGGATGGGTGGTTCTTGGAGATATTCTTTGATTCTGTCAAAAGCAGCCTGACATTCATCATTCCAACGTACTACCTGATCTTTCTTCAGCAGCTTGAAGATTGGTTCACAGGTAGCAGTTAAGTGTGAGATGAACCGAGCAATGTAATTCAGACGTCCTAGAAAGCCTCTGACTTCCTTCTCTGTCTTAGGAACTGGCATCTCTTGAATGGCTTTGACCTTAGCAGGGTCCACTTGAATTCCCTTGTCACTTACCACGAAGCCTAGCAACTTTCCCGATCTTACCCCGAAGGTGCACTTATTCGGATTCAACCTCAGCTTGTACAGTTTCAAACGGTCAAACAGTTTCTGTAGATGATCAAGGTGTTCTTCCTCAGTCTGGGACCTGGCGATCATGTCGTCAACATACACTTCTATCTCATGATGGATCATGTCATGAAATAAAGCAACCATGGCACGTTGGTAGGTTGCCCCAGCATTCTTTAGTCCAAAAGGCATGACTTTGTAGCAGAAGGTGCCCCACTGAGTAACAAATGTAGTCTTTTCCATGTCTTCCGGAGCCATCTTGATCTGATTGTAGCCTGAAAAACCATCCATGAAAGAGAACACTTTATGCTGAGCTGTATTATCAACAAGGACGTCAATGTGAGGTAGAGGGAAGTCATCCTTGGGGCTGGCCCTGTTCAGATCCCTGTAATCGACACACATTCTGACCTTGCCGTCCTTCTTAGGTACCGATACTACATTAGCAACCCATTGAGGGTAAGAAGTCACTGCAAGAAACCCGGCATCAAACTGCTTCATAACCTCGGCTTTAATCTTCTCAGACATCTCTGGACGCATACGGCGGACTTTTTGCTTAACTGGAGGGCAATCTTCTTTAGTTGGTAAGTGATGGACCACAATGTCGGTATCTAATCCGGGCATATCTTCGTAGGACCAAGCAAAGATCTCCTTATAGTCATGCAGCATCTGAGTCAACCGTTGCTTCACGCTGAGTTCTAGGTTGGCACCAATCTTCACCTCTTTCTTGTCTTCCTCAGTACCCAAGTTTATTATTTCCACTGGCTCTTCATGGGGTTGAATTGCCCTCTCTTCCTGTTGTAATAGTCTTGCAAGTTCACCAGGCACTTCGCAATCATCTTCACCTTCGTCTTCGGCTAAGTTGATCGGATTTTCGAAGTCATAACTGGCAGTAGCAGAGTCGTTACCAGTGAGATCCAGAGTGGATTGAAACCTGTATGAGTGAGTGTGTGTGTAAATACAGCTGTTTTGCAATATGTAAAGAAAGGAAAGAAAAGGAGCGCAAAATTTGAAATGTGAAAAACGTCCAATGCTTTTATTCATGATATATGACGGTGACAAACAAAAGCCCTCATAAATAAAACCACGGTGCCCCGGGTAAGACACCGGGCCATATAGTTTCAAATTATTGTTTATTACAAATCAAAAACAAAGAAATTCATTACTGGGGAACAAAAGTTATGGGTGTAAAATCTTTAGCAGTCCAATTGGTCAATCCACCGTCGGCCGTCGGGTAGATCCAGCTATCGAACTCTGACTCTTCTATTTCATCTTCCTCTCCAATAGCATTCACTTCTGAGTGGGTGATGAGCACAGGAGGTCTTCCAATTCTCGCCTTGCGTACCGCTTTCTGAGCTTCTGTGGTGAAACCCAGCCCAAACTTGTTAGTCTTAGGAGTAAGATCAGGGAGCTTGCCCCAGTTTGCACATTCACCTCTTTCGATCACAGCCCGGGCATCCTTTAAGGAGGCCATCTTCAAAGGAGAAACCTCTTCATCTGCTTCTGTTGCTGCCAAGGTTTGTGGTACTTCCTCAAAATGTTGAAAGGGGGTTTCAATGAACTCCCCATCCATTTCTACGTATCTGAAGGAGTTGAGGTGACTGACCATGTACTCCTCTTCCCCTTGCACTGTTACGATCTTCCCCCTGACCGGGTACTTGAGCTTCTGATGCAATGTGGAGGTCACAGCTCCAGCCTTGTGGATCCACGGGCGACCCAGCAAACAAGAATAGGACGGATGGATGTCCATCACATAGAATTTTGAATCAAATACCTGTGACCCAACCCTGATTGGGATGTCCACCTCACCATGTACCATTCTTTTGGACCCGTCAAAGGCCCGGACAACAATGTGAGTTGGTTTGAGCTCTAGACCCTCACAATCCAGCCTATCCAGAGCCTTCTTAGGCAGCACGTTTAATGAAGAACCTGTGTCGACCAGCACATGAGCAAGAGTAGCGCCCCTGCATTCAATGGAGACATGCAGGGCATCATTATGGTTTTTCCCCTTTGCTGTCAGATCGGCATCAGAGAAACCCAGGCCATTATCAGCAGTTAGGTTGGCCACACAGTCGGTGAACTGGTCAGCAGACGTCTCTTGGGGTACGTGGGCTGTCTTTAAGAAAGCAATCAGAGCCTTTGCATGGGCCTCTGAACACAGCAGCAGTGACAACATGGAGATTTTAGAGGGGGTGTGCCCCAGCTGTTCTACAACGTTGAAATCACTTTTCTTTATTATCTTGAGGATTTCTTCCATTTCCTGCTTGGAAGCCTCAACAATGGTCTTTGGTGCCTCCGTCCTGGCAGGCATATCAGCAGCAATTCCCTTGCCCCGAGTATCAGATGACTCAGTAGCAGGGGTGGATACTTGGTCAGGGGGAGAAACAGACACTCTGGCAGGTGTGAAGATCAAAGGCCTATGAATTGCCGGAGGAGCAATGTCTGGCGAGAACAGTCTTCCACTACGAGTGACCTTAGCAGGCCCGGTGATGTTGGAGACACCAGTATCAATGTTGCACTCTTGTTTCACACCCAGAACATAAACATCCGCCCCATAGTGCCATGGGACAGCCTTATCAGATTTGTAGGGTATAGGCCCCGGAACAGTAATGGTGATGGGAGCACTCTTGTGAACTGACAAAATTTGTATAGGCTTCTTTGAAGGAGCCTTGGAATGGTTGTTGAAGATGGTAACGATCGACACTTCTTCAACAGGAGCAGCAGGAACAACAGTCTTTCTGAACAAAATCTTTCTACTATCTATCAGGTTTTGGATGCCTGACTTCAACAGAGAACAACCAGCAGGGGAAGCAACACATAGAGGGCAACTTTCGCTACATCCCGGAAATAAACCGGCTAGCAACAGATTCCTCTTGACCATCAGCAACGGAGTAGCAACATCATCCACCGAAGCTACATACAAATCCTCCTCAACAGCATTCACTCCATGCTGGGGCATGGGAGCAGTTACAACATTCGGCCTCTCGGGCGCCTCAAACTGTATCTCCTTTGCATCAATGAGGTCTTGAACCTTATTCTTTAGGGCCCAACAGTCATCTGTGTTATGCCCCGGGCTATCAGAGTGATAAGCACAGCGAGCATTTGGATTGAACTTGGGGGATGCGGTATTGGGAAACTTTGGAGCCTCCCTGACAGTCACTAAATTGGTGGATAGCAACTGTGGCAGGATCTGTGATAAGGTCATGCTTAACCGGGTATACTCTCTCCGGGGTCTTTCAAACTTTTGAGGATTAGTTGGCCGAGGAGCGGCAGCAGGTTTGGCAATCATTACCGCACTGACAGATTGGCGGTGTTCCGGTCGCTCTGTTCTCCGGGAGCTATATACAGCACTAGCCTCCTTTTTGAAGGGTTTCTTCTCAGTACTGGAGGAGGCAACTTTCTGTATCTTCCCCGATTTTATACCGGCCTCGATCCTTTCACCAGTCAGGATCAGATCAGTAAACCCAGCAGAGGAATTACCAATGAGATGATTGAAAAAGGGACCAGATAGGGTCCCCAAGAACATATCTACCAGCTCCCTATCCGTCAATGGTGGCTGCACCCTGCCAGCCAGGTCTCTCCATTTCTGAGCGTACTCCTTAAAACCTTCACCCGACCCTAGCGACATACCCTGGAGCTGGGTACGCGTAGGAGCGAGGTCGGCATTATACTGATACTGCTTGTAAAAAGCAGTGGCCAGATCCTCCCAGTTACGAATGCTGATTCCATCCAGCTGATAGAACCAATCGAGGTGAGTCCCTGAAAGACTCTCCTGGAAGAAGTGGATCCAAAGGTTCTTGTCTGCTGTGTAAGGCTGGATCTTCCTTACATAAGAACGGAGGTGCATCTTGGGACAGGAAGCCCCATCATACTTCACGAAGGCAGGTGTTTTGAACTTGTGTGGGATCACCACCCCAGTAGATAACCCCAAGTCTCCGAAATCCAATCCAGGCACCCGCTGAACTTCCATAGCCTTTAATCTGTCTTCCAGCTGTTTGTACCGGTCTTCAGCAGGAGGGTATTGTTCGTCGTTGAAGTCTGTTTCAGTATCAGAGCCCACAGGAGTTGGGACCTCCCTTTCTTGGTGACTACCTTCCGTCACAGATGGAGGAGTCCTTTCAGCTTCAACCAAAGTGTTCCCGAGTCTGCGCCCAGTGTTAAATAGCACAGTCCTCCTCTTCTTCTTAGTCTTCTTCAGAAGCATGGTCTTCAACTCTTGTTGACCCTGAGCCAAGCCCTTGATCAGCTCCTGAAATTGGGCGTTCTGCGCCTGAAATTAGACGTTCTGCGCCTGAAGAGCCTTGATAGATGCCTCGGTTGATGATTCAGGGTTCATGATGCTGAAATAAACAGCGAAGAACGGTAAACAACCTGAAAAGAAGAGTATTTATGATGCACATGATGAATGATATGTGTTTATGCAATGCATTCAAGAGTTCGAAAATTCAAATTTGTTGTAGACCAAAAGGAACGCACGTTATTATTAAGAAAATCATTGTTTAATACATCAAAGCCTCATGGGCAAAAATACAAAAAAGATCAAATCAATCCCAAAATATGTTGCGCATCTTCTTTGGAGCTATGTAAGTGTTGAGGTTCCTTTCCTCATGCAACAGGCGGGTGAGCTCCAAGACCTTCTTTTCACTGGCATGTAAACTAGTCTCAAGAAAATTCCGCTCTTCCTTAAGCTGGATCCAGCTCTTCTGCATCTCTTCCCAGGATGTGGGCATATCAGGGTGCTGAATAACATGAGACACCTCTCCTTCCAAGGCAGGCTCTTTGATTACTGGAAGCATGTGAGGATAAGGCATTACTAATTTCTGAGAGCGGGCTCGTACCCACTTGAGGTAAGGCTCCAAAGGGATGGAGTTCCTGTGCCCCAGTGTCTTGCTGTCTATCCTACTAGGCATCCTCCAAGCTCTGATAAATCTCTGGCGAAGTCCTTGAGTATCGTTGTCGAAGTCAAAAACTATGTCAGGAATCAACATGTCATGAGGACCATCCCTCCGAGCATAACCAAATTGTCTCCAAGCCAGGCATGGACTATAAGTAATACCCCCTCTGATTCCAAGTAAAGGAACATTAGGATACTCCCCGCAACGATCAATGATAGTGACATCTTCTCTGGACCTAGGGCACCAATGTATATCTGCATGTGTAAGAGTCATCAACCGTTGTGACCATCTCAAACCCCGCTCATTCTTCAGGACCGATTGTGGAAGGTGCGAAATAAACCACTTTCCCAGGAGAGGAGTGCAACACATAAGGACACCTCTTTTTCTCATGGTTCGAGTGTAACATGAGTGAAGGAGGTCCCCCAGCAACGTAGGTATAGGATTCCTGGACATAAAAATCTGGACAGCACTGATATCAATGAGCTGATCTGGGTTAGGGAACAACACCAAACCATAAACAAGGAGGGCCACAACCTCTTCAAAAGCTTGCAAGTCAAGGGAGTTCCAACATTCATAGGCCTTTTCAAACAGAAACCTGGCTAAGAACCCTTTAATACCACTTCTGACTTCCCAATGTCCCTTGAGGTCAGATGACTGTAGGTGCAAGGCTTTAGCAATCTCTTCAAGCTTAGGTTCCTTTTCTGTACCGTTGAAGGGTAGCTGATCAAGGATAGGGATCTTCAGGAGTCGGGAGAACTCCTCCAATGTAGGTACCAACTGATAGTCCAAGAAGGTGAAACAGTGATGCAGAGGGTCAAAGAATTGGAACAGGACCTTCATCATATCTTCCTCAATGTTGGTATTGACCAAGCTGATGAGACTTCCATGCCTTTCACTGAATGAAGAGTTCTCGGGAATCCTGGATATAAGCTCCTTAAGCTGAGGAGGGATCCTTACAAGACTGATTGGAATTGTCTTTCTACGAACAGTTTCCATGTCCTACAAAACAAGAACAAAGATGAAAATTCGAACCCCTGAAATGGTTAGTCAATGCGTATGATGTTGGATGATGTCATGATGCTATGATTAAACACACCACAGATATTTACAAAGACAAACATGTAAGGCACACAAGGCACACCAGACAGGCCCTTAAGGTTTAAGGCCAGCATGGGGTCTGGGTAGTACCCTCTTGAAGTTGGTGGGTTCAACCTGTCCTAATCAAAGTAACCGGGTTCTAAGGTTCCCAATATCACGGGATTGCTTTCATTGTTCATCGTTTCGATTTAGCCACTGAACTGGCGACCGAAATATTCCAGGAAAGCAACCCTCAATTGAGTGTAGTATCGAGTATCAACCAACCTCGGACTGCACCAAAGTCAGTTATCTCACTACCCTAAAGAGGCCAAGATGGTTCAATTAAGGTTCCTAAGGTCTGTTGATGCTTCACGACACCACGCGGAGGCCCCGTACTCTCCTTGACTGAACTCAAGGGTTACCGGTACACACCAAAGTGCCACATCAACGTAGCAGACTGTTTCAACCATGTCGGTATACCCCGCACAGTTCCCTCACAGCCTTGTTGCTACTTTCTAAGAAGGTATCCCCCAGATCCGGGTTAGGATCTATAGAACTCCCAAGCAAGTCCCACAATTTAAAGCAAACAAGGAAAGCAATTGAAAACACAGTTATGAACTAGCCCTAAGGTACGCCTCACTTTAAGTATATCCCCAGCAGAGTCGCCAGTTCTGTGATCGGTGGATCTGGAACTGACTGTTTTAAAGCTGGTTCGCGAAATGTCGCGGAAGCAAGAGTCGCCACCGTCTTTTATTTTCTCCAAATGGAAAGGACAAAAGCACAGAAAAATTCCTTAAAGAGATTGCTCTCGGTTCGGGAGGTAGGTTATAGAAAGGGAAGGTGTTAGCACCCTTTCTATCCATGGTTATCCATGGGCTCTTAGGTACTTTCTCAATGTGTTTTCAAAATTGTTTGTTTGCTTTTCAATGTGGGTTTAAAAAGTTTCTTTGAAAAATTTCAGTTCGACTCGTACGTCAGAGTGTTTGAAAAGTTTGCTTCGAAAGCTTTTGAAAAGTGTTGGTGTGAAAAGATTTCAGTTTGTTTTGAAAAGAGCAAGTATCCTTGAGAACCTACCTACCCTAAGGAATTCGTCTGTGTAAATGTCCTTTAAAGTAGTGCCATCCTACCATTGAGAGGTAGGTAGCACCACCGTTGGAGGTGTTCGGGTCAATTCGAGTTTTAGGGGCATGGTGATCACCAGAGCAATGGGAAGACACCTTAGAAGCTACCCTCATGCCAGGTTCCCGGATCATGAGGACTTACTAAGACGTCTTCTACTCGACGATCACCTTTCGAAAGGCAACAGTGAGGCGTACCCTAAGGGTGGTGTGTGCGGTCCGTGTGTTATGTTTCAATTATTTTGTCTTGTCATGTTTGTTGTGATCTACGCTTGATTTTAGTTTTAGGGCCATTCATTCTTGCATGCATTTAACAGTTATAAAGTTTGCAAAAAAATAAATCTAAACTATTACAAATGGCGCGGGTCCACATCGCCAAAATAAACCGAACCCGATTTGACTGAAAGTAAAAGAGCAATAAAATAAAAGTGCGAGAAATAAGGTAAAAATTATTACAAGGCTTTGGGGCATATACATAATTATTTAAACGATATAAAATAAATGTGCGAAATAAAGAAATTAAAAAAACAAAACTAGGGCGTTGGACCCTTTTGCAAAAGTATTTAAAGTTAATGAATTAATTAATTAGAACTAATGAAGAATTAAAATTAAAGAAAAAGGAATGTTTTTTTTTATATTTTTGTATTTTTTAAGATTTAAAAGAAAAAGAAAAAGAAGGAATTAAGTATTATTGACTAACCCTAATTCTATTGTTTTTTAAGTTTATTGTAAAAATGTTATATTAATCTAAATTAAACCCTAATTTATTTATGTGCAAATTTGATTATAAAAAATAAATAAATAATATTGTGATAAAAAAAAGAAAATTAAAAAGGTATAAAAATTATTAATTAACCTAATTCTATTTTTTTGGATTTTTGTTATTAAAAGAATTACAGTTAAAAAAACCTAATTAAACTAATTAATTACATGTAATTTATTTACAAGAGAATAAATAAAATAAATATTTTTTATGTTTTTGTCCTTTTTTGATTTTTTTGTGATGTTTTTATATTTTATAAAGAAAATAAACTAATTAAATTGAGATAATAAATTGAATAAAATTGCAATTAAAAATAAGATCTATAAAAAAAATGAAAGGAAAATGCAAACCAGGGGGGGGGGGTGACCCCAAAACTGGAGGTGCAGGCCATAGAACTCTGGCCCATTAAGCTGAAAATTTGTTGGACTTTTTGAATCAGGTGTGACACGTTTGACTAAAGCATAGCATATTCTTCAATCCTAGCCTTTGATGTGGATACTCTGGGACGCGTGGATGATCTGATTTTGAGGTGTATGGTAGGCATCAATGATAGCGCTGCATGGGAATTCACGTTGAAAAATAATATGAGAAATATGTGAGACCTGGGGTTTGAACCCAGGTCATGAGAGTCACAAGCGTATGTCCCTGCCAGCTGAGCTACCACGCGTTAGTTAACATATTATGGCAAATAAATAATAAAAAGAAAAAAGCAGATACGTTAGTGGAGGGCGCGCGAAATTCAAATGCCCCCAATCCCTGTATGCCACGAGTCCTTCTTCTTCGTCCCTGCAAAACAAAACTCAAAGGCAACGGTTTGGCAAACGTTGCCTAATACCATCTAACAGAAAATAGCGAATAGGCCCTCGACGCTCATAAATTGAGCGCGAGGGTTGGAATCTTTTCGTTTGGATGTACTGAGTGCAATGGCAATGGTCTTGAGCTCTGATTTTTCTTATTTGCAAAAGCCCTAAACTAAGCTCTACAAAACCCTAGAATATGAGAATGGTATAATCACGTATGGCCACTGAAAACTCAATTGAACACATCAGTTAGCTTGTAAACTTCACATTAAACAAGAATTCGCAAATAAAAAGTGCAAAGGATGCTTAAAAAATGATGCACGATTTCAACAATTTTTCTTTACAGTTTGAGTTGTAGCCACCACCTCTTTGCGTTTTGATTGATGTTAGGGATTGGCACACGTTCAGAGTTTGTCCAGGAAGCTACTAGAAAAAGAATTAAGGCCTAAAACTCTCTCTAACCTTGATTTCAGATTTTACTTATATGGCTAATTTTTCAAATTGTCCATAAGCTTTTGAGCGCAGCCTTTGGTATATTATGGTTAGGGTTTGACTCAGTGCCTATGATGGAAGAGAATTGGCTTGTTATTTGACCTTAATTCATGCTCATGAAGGAACTAGTCCTAGGGTTTTCACCATTAACCATTTTTCCTTCTTTTAAGCCAAGACCTAGACTTAGTGTACAATTTGACCCTAGCCTGAGTTTTTGAGTTGGCCCATGACATATGGAATTTGTCCAAATTCAAATGACACTATTCCATTGGTTTTTGAATTTTATTTAAATTTTCAAAGATTTAAAATGAATTAAATTATCAAAAATTAAATAAAATAGAAAAATCAATATTTGGTCTTGAAATTAATCATGGGACACGTGTGTGGCATGACAAGGATGAATCAAGTGGAAGAAAGTGGGCCCTTTTGTCAAAAATTGGAGTTTCAAGGATAGTTGACTTTTGCCATTTCACAAAAATTTCCCAACTTCTCCAATGCATAACTTGCTCAATTTTTAAGCTTTTCACATGTTCTTGGACATTTTGGAAAGGTCTTTGAGTCCTCTAACCAATGCCTTTGGTACCATGTCATTTTGATTTTCCAATCTCAGGTTATGGCCTTTGACTTAAAGTCCCTTTTTGTTGACTTTTGAAAATGACCTATAATGTTGAAATTGATAACTTTTTGTGAGAGCATTTCTTGGACTTGAAGTATGAAGATGAGTTGTAGGAAATGTATTTATCTTCAAAATGAGCTTTGGATGGAATTTTTCTGATAATCCATGTGAAAGTTATGCCCTGGTCAATTTCAGTTGACTTTTTCAACTGTCCAAATATAGCAACTCTTGCATCTTTGATGATTTCTGAGCCAAATTTTGAGAATCATGATCAAGCATTGATCAAATGATGTTTGTGGCTTCAAAATGATATGTTGACCAAAAATTTGAACTTTTGACTGTCAAATGACCATTTTGCCCCTACAGTTGACTGTAGTGCAATTTAGGGTTTTGACTGTGCAATTTTGAGCTGAATGCCTTGAAACTTGATATGAGGATGCTTGACCATGTTTGTAAGCATATGAGACTTGATTGAGCCTTTGAAAACTTCATTTTCTTGATCAGACTCAAAACCCTAATTTTGACTGTATGGGAGACTGTTGCACTGCACAACCCTTGGGGAATTTTCTAGCTTGGCTTGGCAATTTCTTGAGGAATATGGGAGGGCAAATTTTGGGGTATAACAACATGATTAGCCACTTAAATTCTTTCCGGTATGTGGAGGTTGAAGGAGAGTTCATTGAGACGCCGTTTCAACATTTCGAAGAAGTTCTTCCTGAAATAGCAGTAACAAAGTTGACAGCTGAGGCACCAAGACAGATGGCCAGGATGGCATCTCTGGAGGATGCAAGAGCCGCAATCAAAGAAGGAAAGAATTCAGCATGTGGGAAGTTACCCGACTTTCCGCATAAGACTGACAAGTTTGGATTAGGTTTCACAGCCGCTGGCCAGAAAGCTATGCGCCAGTCAAAGATTGAAAGAGCGCCAGTCAAAATTTCTCCTTACAGAATCAACGCCCTGGAAGATGAAGACAAGGAAAGCAACATTGAAGAGTGGATTTATCCAACTGTCAGAGGAGGATTGAGCAATTGGGAGGCTAAATACTTTGTCCCCATCACTTTTATTCATCAGTAATTTATCTGTTAAACATTTCTTATTTGGTCTGTAATATTTTACTTTCAAACAATCCGTACACTATCTTTTCACCTCCTGCCTTGCCCGAGGCATGTTGGTCCACTTGTAAGGGTTTTGACTATTTTTCATATTCATATGCCATGTTTAATGATTCATTGGAAGTTTTTCATTTGATAAACTGCTTATGTTCATTTTCTTTCCTTTTGCATTTTTTTAAGGATGGCTATCCCTTACACACACCCACACTCACCAATGCAGGTACCCATCCACTCCGGATTCCATGGGTGACTATTCTGCTGTATCTTTCAATAACTCTGAAGATCTGGTCAATCTAGCCGAGTATGAAGATGACGAAGGTTGTGAAGTACCCGGGGAACTAGCCAGACTTCTGCAACAAGAGGAGAGGGCCATCTTACCGCATGAAGAGCCATTGGAAGCTGTTAACTTGGGAACCGAGGAGAATCGGAAGGAGGTGCAAGTGGGTGCCAACCTGGAACCAAAAGTCAAGGAGCGCTTGGTACAGTTGCTGAATGAGTATGTTGAAATCTTCGCTTGGTCCTATGAAGACATGCCGGGTCTAGACACCGACATCGTGGTTCACCGTCTCCCCACAAGAGAAGACTGTCCACCAATCAAACAAAAAGTTCGCCGAATGAGGCCTGACATGTCCGAGAAGATCAAAGCAGAAGTAATGAAGCAATTCGATGCTGGCTTCCTGGCTGTTACGTCCTATCCTCAATGGGTCGCTAACATTGTACCGGTACCAAAGAAAGATGGCAAAGTCAGAATGTGTGTGGACTACCGGGATTTGAACAGGGCCAGCCCTAAAGATGATTTCCCGCTACCTCATATTGACATCTTGATCGACAATACAGCTCAGCATAAAGTGTTTTCCTTCATGGACGGATTCTCGGGCTACAATCAAATCAAAATGGCTCCCGAGGATATGGAGAAAACAACTTTTGTCACACAATGGGGCACTTTCTGTTACAAGGTGATGTCGTTCGGGCTGAAGAACGCAGGGGCAACTTATCAACGCGCCATGGTAGCCTTATTTCATGATATGATACATCATGAGATTGAAGTTTACGTAGACGATATGATAGCTCGGTCACAAACAGAGGAAGAACACCTCGAGCATCTAGAGAAGCTGTTTGCCAGGTTAAAAGAATACAAGCTCAGGCTGAATCCAAGTAAATGCACTTTTGGAGTTAGGTCTGGTAAACTCCTGGGATTCATTGTAAGCAACAAAGGCATTGAAGTCGATCCGGCAAAAGTGAAAGCAATACAAGAGATGCCTGCTCCCCGTACTGAAAAGGAGGCTAGAGGATTCTTGGGGCGCATAAACTATATTGCCAGATTCATCTCACATCTGACTTCTACCTGTGAGCCAATTTTCAAACTCTTGAAAAAAGATCAGGTAGTGGAATGGAACGACGATTGTCAAGCTGCTTTTGATAGAATCAAGGAGTATTTGCTAGAACCTCCTATTCTGATGCCACCCGTCGAAGGAAGACCATTGATCATGTATTTGACCGTCTTGGATAACTCAATGGGGTGTGTTTTGGGCCAGCATGACGAGTCTGGTCGAAAAGAGCATGCTATTTATTACCTTAGTAAAAAGTTTACCGACTTTGAGACTCGCTACTCACTGCTCGAGAAAACTTGCTGCGCTTTGGTATGGGCTGCTCGCCGACTAAGACAGTATATGTTGACTCATACTACCTTGTTGATTTCCAAGATGGATCCTATCAAGTATATCTTCGAGAAGCCCGCTTTATCTGGAAGGATAGCTAGATGGCAAATGATCTTAACCGAGTATGACATCCAGTACACCACCCAAAAAGCTATAAAAGGGAGTGTACTAGCTGACCATCTGGCTCATCAGGATATCGAAGACTATCAACCCATGAGATTTGACTTCCCAGACGAGGACATCATGAATTTGGACAATGTTGAAAGTAACGGACCGTATGACGGACCCGAAAAGGGATCCCGATGGACCCTGTACTTTGATGGTGCTTCAAATGCACTTGGAAACGGTATTGGCGCAGTACTCATTTCTCCGGAAGGTTGTCACACTCCTTTCACGGCCCGACTTTGTTTCAGCTGCACAAACAACATGGCTGAGTATGAAGCTTGCATCTTTGGTCTCGAGGCTGCTATAGACTTGGGGATCAAATCTTTGGTCGTATTAGGGGACTCGGCTTTGGTCATCAGCCAAATCAAAGGAGATTGGGATACCAAGCATCCTAATCTTATCCCATACAAAGAACATGTCCTGACATTGTTGCCGCATTTCGAGCAAATTACCTTCGAGCATTTCCCGCGAGAAGAGAATCAGTTAGCCGATGCTCTAGCCACAATGTCCTCCATGTTTAAACTCAATTGGGAAAACGAGGTTCCCCAAATCACCATCAAGCGAATGGATGAACCGGCGCATTGCCACGAGATTAATACCGAAGAAGTAGTGGAACAACCTTGGTTCCATGAAATAAAAAGGTATCTCGAGACTAGAGATTATCCTGAAGGAGCTTCCGTAAATGACAAGAAGTTCTTAAGGAAATTCGCTGCTAAGTTCTTCCTGAGCAACAACATCCTTTACAAACGAAGCCATGATTGTGTATTACTCCGATGTGTGGATAAAGCTGAAGCAGAGTTGATCATGACTGATATACACAGCGGCACATTTGGCACTCACTTGAGCGGGCATACAATGGCTAAGAAGATCCTAAGGGCAGGCTATTACTGGTCTACCATGGAAGCTGACTGCCATCAACATTCCCGTACTTGTCACAAGTGTCAAGTCTATGCTGACAAAGTTCATATTCCTCCGGTTCCCCTTAACGTCCTGACTGCTCCGTGGCCCTTTGCAATGTGGGGCATTGATATGATTGGAGAGATCAAGCCCACGGCTTCCAATGGACATCGCTTCATCCTAGTTGCCATTGACTACTTCACTAAATGGGTCGAAGCAGCTTCCTTCGCCTCTGTCACCAAAAATGTGGTTGCCCGCTTTATCAAGCAAAATCTCATATGTCGGTATGGTGTTCCAGACAGGATCATTACGGACAACGGTACAAATCTGAATAACACAATGATCACTGCATTATGCGAACAGTTCAAGATTTATCATCACAATTCATCTCCCTATCGGCCGAAGATGAACGGTGTTGTTGAAGCTGCGAACAAAAACATTAAGAAGATCATTCAGAAAATGACAGTCACTTACAAAGACTGGCATGAGATGTTACCGTTTGCTCTGCATGGATACCGTACGACGACACGTACTTCAACTGGGGCAACCCCATTTTCTTTGGTTTATGGCATGGAAGCTGTTTTGCCTATGGAAGTCCAGATCCCTTCTCTAAGGATTATGAAGGATGCAGGTTTGAATGAAGATGATTGGATGCAGACCCGACTTGATCAACTCAATCTGATCGACGAGAAGCGACTTGCTGCTATATGCCATGGTCAGACGTATCAGAAGCGGATGATCAGGGCCTTCAATAAGAAAGTCAGACGTCAAGTGTATCGAGTCGGGGATCTCGTAATCAAGCGGATTATCTTGCCGCAAAGTGATCCCAGGGGCAAATGGACTCCTACATATGAAGGACCATTTGTGATCAAGAGCATATTTTCTGGTGGTGCAATGATTCTGGCCACCATGGACGGCGACGACTTGCCGCACCCTGCGAATGCAGACATAGTCAAAAGATACTACGCATAAAATAACCCGACAAGTCGAAAACCCGAAAGGGCGGCTTGGGCAAAAATGGGCATCCCGGTGAACCGAAAACCCGAAAGGGCGGTTCAGGCAAAAATTAGGGATAAAAACGAAAAAATCTGTACACCCGGCAAGTCGAAAACCCGAAAGGGCGGCTTGGGCAAAAAGGGGTTTCCCGGTGGATCGAAAACCCGAAAGGGCGATTCAGGCAAAAATTAGGGAATTAAAGCGTATGACTATGTCTCGTCGGATCACTTCAAAGACAATCTCTTCATCAACCAGTTCCAGACTTCTGATCAATCCAGTCATCGTCAAACAAAGCATTGAATGGACAGATATTCAGAGTTGTGAAAGCTATAGCAGAACGGAGTCCCATGGAACTATTTCACATAGCCATCCTTTATTTTGTATAAAATCTTTCAATATTTACGACAAAGTCCTCTTACTAGGATGATTGTCTCCTTTGTACAAATATACTCAAAGAAAATCAATACAAATACTCTTCCCAAAATTTGTGTCATTTCCCTTTTCTTTTTCTCTTGCACTATTTGTTTTATTTTGAGAAACGTCCAATGTTTTGTTAAATAGGCATATGCATTTGAAACATAATCACTTCCTAAATGAACCTAAGAAAGAGGATTACTGATAGGATGAAAATGCAGTTGGATAACCGGATACCCTTTCGAAGGAAATCCCCCAAGAGATTTGGAATCCACATCCCTCGTGAACCCTGAGTTTTATCTCCAGCAGACTCTCGAGGCTTATCCCCGGTAAGGTTCTGGAAGGTATTTCCCCACAGAGCACGAACGTCTCTCCCGAGTTTTATTCAAAGTTATTCCCTACAAAGGCTTATAACTGGGTTATCCTCAGCTAACAGCCACAGAAGATCGCACCCGCCAGAATTCTTCCTATCCCCAGCGGAGTTCATCAAGAGTTTCCCAGCACAACTTATCAATATGATCCCCAGAGGAGCTTATCCTTAGTATCCCCAGCCAGAGGATCCTCCGGAACTCATTTCCCCTCAGAATTTAAGTTCCAGTATCCCCAGCCGAGCTAAAACTTCAAATCGTCAATCCCCAGCGGAGCCAGACTAATGAGCCTTCTCCCCACAGAGTCTTGGAAAGAGAAATCTTGAGTTCCCCAGTGAGATCGCCAGAGTTACTTCCCATCAAATTGAAGATTCTCAGTCTTACCTCCCCAGCATGAGTCTACTAGATTGATACTCCCCAGTAGAGGTCATCAGGAATTCTCTGTTCCAGCAGCAGCCAAGGATTTATTTTTCCCAACAGCAGTCAAGATGTTTTTATCTTCGGCCACCTCGGATTCATTTATCCTCAGCAAGATAGCTCGTCAGCTTACATGCACCTTCATCACATTCACGTCATAAACATTGATGTCACGTATATTGCATCATGCATCATAACATTGCATACAACTAATTCTTTACCTTTTCAGGAAAGATCAGTCGACAGACTAAAATTATTCAACTTCAAGATTTCTGAAAACAGTTCACGGGTTCTCCAAGTAAACGGATGTTAACCTGTCACTTGTTCAGATTCTTCTTCAAGACTTCTGAAAGCAGTTTATGGATTCTTCCCAACAACGGATGTTAATCTATCGACTTGTTCAGATGCAACTTCTGAAAACAGTTTACGGACGCTTCCCAACAACGGATGCTGCTCTATTGCTTATTCAACTTCAAGATTTCTGAAAACAGTTCACGGGTTCTCCAAGTAAACGGATGTTAACCTGTCACTTGTTCAGATTCTTCTTCAAGACTTCTGAAAGCAGTTTATGGATTCTTCCCAACAACGGATGTTAATCTATCGACTTGTTCAGATGCAACTTTTGAAAACAGTTTACGGACACTTCCCAACAACGGATGCTGCTCTATTGCTTATTCAACTTCAAGATTTCTGAAAACAGTTCACGGGTTCTCCAAGTAAACGGATGTTAACCTGTCACTTGTTCAGATTCTTCTTCAAGACTTCTGAAAACAGTTTATGGATTCTTCCCAACAACGGATGTTAATCTATCGACTTGTTCAGATGCAACTTCTGAAAACAGTTTACGGACGCTTCCCAACAACGGATGCTGCTCTATTGCTTATTCAACTTCAAGACTTCTGAAGACAGTTTACGGGTTCTCCAAGTAACGGATGTTAACCTATCGCTTGTTCAGTTTCTTCTCCAAACCACTGAAAACAGTTTACAGATTCCTCCCAACAACGGATGTCAATCTATTGCTTGTTCAGACCCTCCAGTTCAGAGATGGTCCCAAGCCTGGACACCTTCCTGATATTCCCTTCCAGATGGCATCTCTAAGCCCATCCCCGACAAGATTTCTGTCACTCTCCCAGATGGCATCATTAAGCCCATCTCCAAATGGCATCTCTAAGCCCATTCCCACATCCATTGCTTTGACAAGTGCAAATTTCCGGGCACTCTAGTGTCCAATCTCCTTTTACCCTCGAGTCACGAAAGGCAAACTTGCCAATCTAACTCTTCGGATTCAAGAAGATTGAACAGGGGCAACTGTTGTACCCCAAAATTTGCCCTCCCATTTCTCATTGATTCCTCACCACAAAGCCTTTGAAGCTCAAGATCCAGTTAGGGTTTCATCTGCTCAAGACCCCCCCTTGCACTGATGACTCAAATTAGGGTTTGTGTTTGCACAAAGATGTTTTGACCTAAAATGCCCAAGATGACTTTCATGCTTCATATTGGACTCCCAAGTTTACCCATATCAAGTTTCAAGTCTTGATTCCAAGTTTTGCCCAGTCAATTGGACAGTTGACCTAGAAGTCAACTGTATTGGGGGAAAAGTCAACTGTGGCCAATTGACAGTCAAACCTCATGAAATTTGACCCACATCAACATTATGAACTCATATGGACCATTTGATCAAGTTTGGATCACAATTCCCCAAGAAACTTGATCAGATCACCAAAAGGGCAAAATGGTCATTTTTAGGGTTTTGACTGCACAAAGGCAATTTTTGACTGTTTGACCTAGCCAATGGCAAACCAAGCTCACACATGGACTCAAGGACCCCATGGAATTATCTTGACATGATCAACAAACTCAAAAGATCCCAAGTACACAGGATTGACAGTTGAATTTCCCAGTCAATTGATCAATTTTGACTGTATGCTGAAAAGTCAAACTTTGACTTTTTGGTCAAAATCAAGAGTCAAGATTCATTTTTCATCAAAACTTGCCAAATCATGAAACTTGTTCACCAAGAAACCAAGAGATGCAAATTAGGGTTTAAAATGGAATTTTTCATAACTTAGAATTTTTCTAAGTTATGGAAAACCCTAATTTTTTCCCAACTTTGCCCCACTTTTTCACCATGATTCATTTGGATTCAAACAAAAGTCAAAACATGAAATTTGTATCTTGTTGCATAATCTACAACTTTGATTCACAAAGTTTTCTCATTTGAAGCTTGTATCTCAAGTTACAAATTTTTGAATAAGGGCACTAAACCATTCTTAACTTAGTGAATTTTTGACCTATTTTGACAAGTTTTTCTACCCCACTTCAAGGCCATTTTCCATACACTTCCACTTGGAATTTCAAATATGGATTGTAGTACACATTCCAAGCTTTCCAAAATGTCCAAGAACTCATCAAACAACCTCATGGTTAGGGAGAATCGAATTTCACAATATAGCAAAAACTCACTTTTGAATTGGCCATTTTTCATGTTCCTAAGTTATGCAAACTTCTCAAAACCAGCATGCCCTTGATTACAGGTCCTTAAATCAAGTTACACTCAATAATTTAATGCTTGTTCATTGTGTCAAAGTGTTATTCTATGAGTTCAAGCATTATATACAAGTTTAATCCATTTTTAGATAAAGTAAATTATCCATTTTTGCAAAAGTTCACTTTATGTCCAATTGGTAAATCAAGCAAGTACAAACCAAATCTCTTTAGCACAAGATTATGAACAAATTACTCTGATCAAGAGAAGCTTTGCAGCAGGATTAGGGGTCCTCTACTGACCTAGAAACACAAGTTGCCTTTCTTGCTTAAGTTAGAAGATATATGGCATAACTAACACCAACTTCCATCTCAGCTTACATACACAAGAACAAAGTTATCAAACACATTACACACATCATAACCAAGCTATTGCACGAGCCATTTACCTCCCAAACATCATCAAACCAAAAAACACCATCAAACTGCAAAAACAGAGTTGCCTCTGCAGTTTGAGTGCCAACTTCTATTTCTCTCAAGCATTCTTGCCAAAACCAGTTCATATACCTTCCATACCATCTATGCAAGCTAACCATGACCTGAAGCACGACCTGTAATCCCTCTAACCACTTCCACCATTTTCAATTTCTTGTTTTGCAGGTGAAGTTCTCTAGCTTGATTCAGAAGCTTTCAAGACAAAGTAAACCTTGGAATAGCATCCCTGGACCTCAAGGAAGCTTTTCCAATCATCACCTTGCACTGAAAGTCCCTACATTGCAAGATAGAACTTCAGCTGAACAAGTATCTTGTTGAACTCGTATCTCTCTTATTATGCATCATTAGCTTTAAGTTTGTGAATAAACAAGGTTCTACTCATGCCACTGAACATGTACATGTTTTTACTTTTCATTTCTTTTGCTTGAGTTGTGAGAATTTGGAGTTTGAAAATGGCAGAAAAACTAGGTTAAGATTTGGGGGAGGAGAAATTCTCCCTCATCTTAGAGAGTTAGATCAAGTTATGCATATGGTTAGAATCGTGGTTTCATGCTTAACATCTTTTGTGTTGGAAGTTTGTTCAAAAAATCAAAGAATCAGGATTTCAAATGAAGCTTGCAGGCGCGCGTTTTTTGTTCAGAGGTTGAAGAAGAAGTGATATGGGCTGGGCTTGTGTGCATTTTCTGTTCACACCACATTTCTAAGTTCACACCCCCTGAGCCCATCTTGTTATTTTTAATGATTTTTGACTTTTTCCTTTTTTGGTTTGACTTGTTTATTTTTGCTTATGATATTAAAAATCAAAAAATAATTTTTTACACCATTTTTCTATTTTTTAGGCATTTATTTGATTATGTTAACATTTATACATAAATATATATATATATATACATTATTATTTAGAAAAAAAAACTAGAAAAAAAATAATGCAAATATATTTTCTTTTCTGATTTTTTATTACATCTTCCTTTTTTGAAATATTTCATACAAAATATATTTTTTTATATAAATATTAATTATTATCATTTATATATATATATATAATGCATATTTTATAAATAATATAAATAAATAGGTATATTAATATATTTAGGGTAAAATACCAAATAATGTACATATTTTATTTTTTAATATTTAATACTAAAAACGGCCTTTTTTACAAATACACCATATTTTATTTTATTTTTGTATGTAGATAATAAATATTATATGAATTGATTAATTAATGCATTTTGTTTAATAGAATTAGGGTTTTTGCCCTAAATTCAAAAATACTCCAAAAATAGTATCTTTTTATTTTCTTTTTATTTTTACACAAATAATACTTTCTTTCATACACATACCAAATATTTTTGCATCTTACATATTTTATTCCATTTTTATTATTGTACATTAAATTGTATAAATTCAAAAATGATGTAATAGCTTAGATTCAATTTTTTGTCTAAATATCCCCATTTGAAACATTGTACCCCCTCCCCATATTATTATGTTGTAATAGCGTAGAATTTTAAATTTCGCACTTTTATCGCTTTCTAAACATACTATGCTAGAATTAGGGTTTTGTATGCGAATAAAAATGAACAAAGTAGTTGGACCTAATACAAGATAAATGAGCATGAAAAATGGACAACACATTTCACACTTGCACCCCTAGGGTATTCCACTTTGTTGCCTTCAAATAATTGGGCCATATTGCATGTTGAACTTCTTTGGGTAAAATAAACAATCAAATGGTCATAGTCCCTCAAAATGTTGCTTAAATGAATGATCAAGTCCCTTTCAAAAAAAATTGCCCAAAGACATTTAACACTATTGCAACTATGGTCTAAACGATGACCCGCGCCCGTCCCTTTAATCTCCTAAAACAAGATTGTCCACCAAATGCAATGGTGGAACAAAATTGTCAAAAGGTTTAAAATATAACAAAAATCTTTGAGGAAACTTTAGGGTAGATGAACTCTTAAGTACTTGTCAACTTTCCAAGAAAACACTTGCCTTATTTCAAAACCCACTTCACAAACACTTTCAAAACAAATCTTCAAAAAAACCTTGAAACATCTTTTCAAAAAGACAAACACCTTTTGTAAAACATTCGAGTAAAGAATTGTTACAAGGGTAGCCTGTACAAGGCATCTTTTTTCAAAACCTTTTCAAAACCACACACAAAGCACTATTTCAAACAATGGAAAACCAAGGCAAGTTGATCTAAGCAAGTACCTAAGAGCCCATGGATAACCATGGATAGAAGTGGTGCTAATACCTTCCCCTTCTATAATCTACTCCCCGAACCCAAGAAAAATCTCAAAGGTTTTTGCTGTGCTTTTTAAACCTTTCCTTAGGATAAAATAAAAAGTCGGTGGCGACTCTTGCTCAACCGAAACATTTGCGAAAACAAACGCAAAACACTAGTCAGTTCTCCCACCATATCACATCTGGCTATGTGAATCTTTTCAATTTTTGCAAACAAAAGACCCGCCTTGAAGATCCTAACTAAGGTGACACCGGCCCGATATTATGTAAGAGGTGGTACTTGGAAAACTAGAATTTTGAAGGGAGAAGTAGGATGAATGGTTGCTTTGAAAATGCGACGAACAAAGGATGTGCGGAGTCCAAAGGAAGAAAGGAACAAGTAAAATGAGATTAGTTGATAATCATGAAAGAAGAATTTGGGGTTTGAAAGGGAAGAGAAAAATCAAAATTTACGTAAAGAGCGGAAACTTTCCCTTAAAGGTGAGATAACCTTTATAATGATATAGGCAAAAATCAATAGTCCAAAATGAGGGAAATCGGGCAGATAAAAAGCAATTGTCGGATTTTCCTTAAAAGTACCCCAAAACTCAAGTACACTTGAGCATCCAACATGGGAAAGTCATGCCATACTCTAGGAGCCTAGGACCATGTGTAAGGGTAATCATGTGAAGCATCACAATGATGAAACTAGCCTTTAATGTTCCTATTCCTATGGTCACTAAATCTGGATATGTTAATCTTTTCAATTTTTACAAATAAAGGACCCGCCTTGAAGATCCTAACTAAGGTGACACTGGCTCAATATTATGTAAGAAGTGGTACTTGGAAAGCTGGTATTTTGAAGGGAGAAGTAGGATGAAAGGTTGCTTTGAAAATGCGATGAACAAAAGATGTGTGGAATCCAAAGGAAGAAAGGAACAAGTAAAATGAGATTAGTTGATAATCATGAAAGAAGAATCGATGGTTTAAAAGGGAAGAGAAAAAATCAAAATTTACGCAAAGAGTGGAAACATTCCCTAAAAGGTGAGATAACCTTTATAATGAGATAGGAAAAAATCAATAGCTCAAAATGAAGGAAATCGGATAGATGAAAAGCAATTGTCAAATTTTCCTTAAAAGTATCGCAAAACTTAAGTACACTTGAGCATCCAACAAGGGGAAGTCATGCCCTACTCTAGGATCCTAAGACCATGTGTGAGGGTAATCATGTATAGCATCACAATGATGAAACTAGCCTTCAATAAGCTTATTTCCATGGTCACTCAATTTGGCTATGTGAATCTTTTCAATTTTTGCAAACAAAGGACCCGCCTTGAAGATCCTAACTAAGGTGACACCGGCCCGATATTATGTAAGACTTCTAGTTACTACTTAATGGCAAGCCTTGAGGAAAATTGTTTCGGATATAGATGTTTACAATGCAGTTTAAGTCAGTTTTAAGAGAAAGATGCATCTGATCCAAAGATAAAATTACTTACGGTTCAATTCGGTTTGGTTTTAAATGACTAGTTAAAAATTTGATTTGATCTAACCAATTTCATGATGTTAAATTTGAATCGATTTTTAAATATCCAAATTATAAATAATAATTATTTATTAATATTAATATGAAAAAATACCAAGAAATAATATATTTAAAATGATTAATTGTTTCAAACAGATGAAATATTAAAAATAATAGATAAGTTAAACTAATAAATATACTAAAACCAATTAAATATCAACGAATAATAAATTGACATAACATATCATACTAATAAAAAATGTGTTTTTTTGGTTCAGTTTGGATCATTTATGAGTAATCAATTCCAATCTTGTTTTGATATGAGCGGTTTTTATAAAAGAGAATCCAAACACATTTAAAATTATTCAATTTTTTATAATTTTTAGTTTTTTTTTATCAGTTTGCAGTTTTTATTTGGATTGATTTTGATTTAACACCCCTAATTCTGAAACAAGCAAAGACCTAATAATAGAAAGGCTCAATCACCAACTCAAAGTCATAAGGTGTTGGAAGTACATGCACTTGCGACCTCCAAGCATGTATTCGATCCACACTACACATCATTCTTCATTGTTGGATTCATCCAATGGTTCCTCGTATACCATTCTGAAAAGCAAGGGGTATTTAATCACTCTTCATATATAAGAAATCTCATACAAGATCTGAGGTATGTTCTAACTATAGTTTTCACCTACAATACTTTCAATCATAAATTAGTTTGTGCATTGGAGTGATAACCTTACAAGTCGATCTCCTTCTCTGTGTCATATCTCAAATTTGTCCGCCCATATTTCTATAATCAAAATTATTTTTAACTTGGGTTTTATAAAATTTTGGTTTATTTATACTAACATTTCAATATTAATTTATTTTGTTTATTTAAAAATATATAACAGTTTATGTATTTTCCAAATAGCAAACATTCTCTAACCCTTTGTATACTTTCAAGAGGTTTCATATCACAAATAAATGAGTTAGCACAATTAGTAATGAATGAAGTTTGTAAGCGTAATGTCACGGGTTTGAATCTCACGTGTACACTTTACATATTTTTTTCTATTTATTTGTTACTAACTATTTTTATTTTTAATTATTTTCAAAATCACAAAAAAAAATCATTTTTTTATTATTTAAATATTATTTTCGTATTTTTAATTAATTTATTTTTTAAATAATTATTTATTTAATTTTATATTTTTTTTAATCAAAATTAAGGGCAAAAATTATAATAAATATAAAAAATATTTGCTTTTCTGACTGACTGTTTCTTATTGTCCATTTGTGTCAATTTGCGTCATATTCAACTTCTGATTGGTCAGCTTGCTGACCAAAATAAAATTTAGACTTTTATCATTTGGATAATTTCCTTTCACTGGGGTTGGAACCTGTTGTACCCTAAATTTCGCCCCTAACTTTTTCAGTCGCACTTTCATATCATATTTTGTCATTTGGTCACAATCATTAATAAATAGCTTCATTTATCACATTTACATCCTATCTTTAAGTTTGCTCTTGTGTTGTTGACTAACTTCTAATCAAAATACAAAAAATATATTTGTGTTTTGTAGGTACCGGGTCAAAGCATCTGACAAATAAGGTTTCCCGGTATTATTTCTATAAAAACTCTATTTGTAAAGAAAAAAATAATAAAAAAATTTCATTTTTTTACTGTACAATCGATTGCTCTTAGAGTGCAATCGATTGCTCTTAGAGTGCAATCGATTGCACATAGTGAAATTTTGAAAAAAATCAGCAATTTCAAACTTGTAATTCTTTTGGCTCCAATTTTTCTTCATTTTTTGAAAGATATATCATTAATTCAAATTTTGGCTCCAATTTGTCTTCATTTTTGAAAGATATATCATTAATTCAAATTTTGGCTCCAATTTTTGAAAGATATATTATTAATTCAAATTTTGGCTCCAAGAATTAATTATCAAACCACCACTAATCCCAAGCCTAAACTCTATAAATAGAGCCTTCATTTCATTCAAATCTCAAGCTTTTGATAGTCAAATTCACCTTGCTAAAAAATCTCTCAATTCTCTCCATCTACCAAATTCACTCAAAGCTCTATTTTCAAAAAAAGTTAGTAAGCTTTGCCTTGAAGCCTACAAATCTTTGAGCTAAACCTTCATCCAAACACTTTTTCTTCATCAATTCTCTACACCCAAGTTTGGGAAATTGATTCTTGGGGCTGAATTGAAGCAAATTCTTGAATTTGTTTTGATAATTCTCTAGATCTATCTTTGGTAAGTTGGATTTTTCATCTTTCACAATGTGATCTCTTGTTGATCTTTGGGTTTAATTTATTGAGCATTGTTTTGTGATTTCATTGGTGCTATTTTCTCATAATTTGATGAAATTTTCGTGCTCAATTGAATCCATGATCATAAGGTGTTTGATGGAAAGTTTGAACAAGAATTTGGCCTTTTGAAATGCTGATTTTCTGATTTTAACAGAGTGCAATCGATTGATGTAACAATGCAATCGATTGTCACAGCAAAACTTCACATTGTTTTGAAAAAACACGGATGCAATCGATTGCACCAGTAGTGCAATTGATTGTAACAGAACAAAAAAAATGCATTTTCTGCCTTGTTTTTGGGCTGTTTTGATCCATCTATCTTTTGCTACTCACTCCTTTTGATTGTTTATTTAGATTGTAATTTTAAATGTTCAATTTCTCTTTAAATTCAATGAAATTTGTGTGTAGATGAAATTGGATAAATGTTCATTAATTCAAATCTACCAAAGAGTGAATTATTCAATTCATTTTTGGTGCTTTGGATTAATGATATGTTTAGTACTTTAATCCATCTAGATGAGTGATTGAATTTAAAGATGAAAGAAATTTAAGGTAGTGATCCAAATTAACTTATCATTTCCCTCCCTCTTCATCTCATCTCTTTCTTTTTTATTTGTGTTACATGTTATGGGATGATGATCTCTATATAATTTATCCAAACATGAAGTACATAAATTGCTATTTACCAGCCTCAAAATAGGTACGACTTCTACATAAGTCCACTTACGATTGTTTAACATAGCGTTAAATTTTATCTCGATTCGAGAAAATGATCATTCGTGGCGCAAACTTATGTTTGCAAGCCCAGTATATTAATTTGAACTCTTTGATCCAATAATCTTGAGATTCATTGTTAGGAGGCTTTGGTTCTACCAATCTTCTAATGGATCTTCATCAATTTTGGTCAACGCGGATCACTTAAACATCATTGATTATGAAATGTTGCCTTGAAGATTCTGAAATAGATGATATACTTGACAAAAAGCAAATGCAACTTGTTGTTGAGAGGTTTTGGTTCTACCAATCCTCTAATGATTTCCAAATGCAAGTTTTAATATGGTCATCCAACTAATCATTAGCTTCTAACAATTAACTTTACTTCATGCTTTTATTTTATGCTTTTACTTTATGCACCATTTACTTTATCAGTTATATTTCATGTTATTTTCATCTTTGCTCACTTGAGCATTTACTTTTATGTCATTTTTGTTTTGCTCACTTGAGCTTTTCTTGTCATTTTGAAGACACTTAATAATCAACATGAACCATAAAAAACATTAATGATACTTGGACTATTTGGTTACTATCCTTGGGATTATGGAGTATTGGACTTCTTGGACTTAGGAATAAAAACCTTGGCTTATGTTGGAGACCTTGTGACCTTAATTGATATTTTGTCTAGAGTTCTTGGGGTTTACCCCGAGACATTGAATTATTTGTTTGTTTTGTGTGCAGGTTACTGTGATTACATACTTTGTCTGTAATCTGTAATTCATCTGTATACAGCCGTTACTCTGTCCAATTTTTGTGAAGACTTAATGCAATTAAAGCTTGGTTTTCTCAAGAGGTTTAATATCCTTGCTTGGTTTCAATCTAAAGAATGGGAATTCTATCTTGACTCATAATGTCAAGTGTTGGCTTCTTGTTGGTTAGACGATTCTCTTCCTTAGCTTTTACCTTATGCTTTAGGATAGTCCCTCCATCTCCTCACATCTTCTTTAATTTTCAAAACCTTCTTGTCTTTTTCAAAATCTTCTTTGTTTATAAACTCGGACCACTTTCATAATAAACCTTGACTTTGTCGAGTGCCCATTTCTTTTGAAACTTCTTTTCTTTAAACAAACTTCAATTTATTTAATCATACTTTGACATTTTTCAAAATTAACAAAAAAACACTTCAACTCATTCAAACCCTTTTGTGCGCTCGAGCACTTTTATCCTTCAAAACCTTTTTCAAGACGAGACATGATTCATTGATAGTCGAGCAATATTCTCCTATCCTCATGGTTATAAAAGTGTCGACTTTTTCACTTGAGTGCTAGAGACGTTCTCAAACCCTCACTCTTGCTGACGCAGGGTCCATCTTTCCCACACCTTGTGAGCGTTAGTCGAGATTTCTCTCCTAACAATGACAACTTGTCTCTTCGTTTAAAATCAATCAACAGACAAGTCTTTTCTAGCCGAACTACGGTGCTCCGACTTTCCCATTGCACGAGGGAGTACGTAGCCACTAAGTCTTACGACCCAAGGCGAACAACAAAAATAATAAAAAAAACATTTTATTTTCTTTTGTTTACAAATACTCATTCATTCTTTTCCTTTAACAAGTAAACCTTTACATGACACTCCTTTTAAAAGAAACCAAATAAAGTGGATCATGTGGAGTACCGTAGATGCTTAGGGTGTTAATACTTTCCCTTTACACAACCGACCCCCGTACCTCGACCTCTGATCTTTTACTTCATTATGGGTTTTATTCTCTTTTTTTCCCATTTCCCTTTAGAAACAATAAAGTGCAGTGACGACTTCATTGTGTTGAGATAAGTCAATTGATGGCTTAAATCTCAAATCTTTACCGCTACATTTCTTTTCCTATCATTAGTGTCCCAATTTCGTTCTCTCTTAGTTCTGATTTGTGCGCGCGACAGAATCTAGGACACTTCTACATGCTTCAAGCACTCAATCGTCAGTCATTTGTCTTCATCTATTAATTTTGTCTGTTGTTTTATATTTAGTTATTTCTCCGCATTATTACCAACTGTATTGCATACCACATAATTTTTCAACCACCAATTACGTCTAATAATTATGTTTAGGTTAAGTGTTTAGATTTAGTTTATCATATAAATATGTGTGTGCCAACAATTATAACACAGTAGAGAAGAAGATCTAATCTTCTTTGAGTATTATTATTTTTATTTTTTATGACTTAGTTATTATTATTATTTTTAATATAAAAAAATGCCATGTGTTGCACCTTCATTGGTGCTGAAAATTAGTGGGAGGGAAGAGACAGCAATTGCTCACGTGTGGTGGTACCAGTATCCACGCATCTTGTTTTTTTTCTTCTTTATTTCTTATTATTATTTATTCTTCTTTATATATTATTGTGTTAAAATTATAGAAAAAATTAATGGTGTATTTATTTGGATATTGGGTCAGACATTTAGGCCCATGTGGTTTTTGGCACTCTCTTGTTCTCTTTCTTAATATCTTATTCATATTTCTACATACACCACTTTAGATCTATTAGTTTTATTAATAACAAAAATACAAAATACAAAATGTGTCTCTTAGTTTTGTTAGCTTTCCTAATTCTATTTATTTTTCTATAAATATTTAATTTGATAATAATTAATTTATTAGAGAAAATTTCTATCTTTTATATTTTTTAAAGTTTCCGAGTCAAATCAAAATTTCACATCATTAGTAAATAAAACCCTTTAATTTATTACTTGTAAATAAAATCGATTCAAGACTTGTGCATGAATTTAACGCCTTACCAATTAACTGTTCAACATCAAAATATTAAATTTCACGGAGACTTGATTTTTGCTAAAAGCGATAACCAAATGCTATCGCTCAACGCGATAAATGAACAAAGTCAAATTTCTTCGTCTCAAGCGAATTAATTCTGATAGAGATCAAGATTATTTATCAAGACTCAATCAAATCAATTACTTAGCCTAGAGCAACTTAATTATGATAAAGACTCAATCTTCTTCAACGATTCAAAATTAATCTGAAACGGCTAACCAACAATTGAAACAATATTTTACTAACATAATTCAAAAACAACAAGATATTTTCAAAAAAGAATTAAATAGGATTACTTTCAAAATTAACTACGAATTGCGTCTACGATCACTTATTTTTCAAACTTAGACAGGGTTCAAGGATGATTCGAAAGCAATTCCACGCAATCCTATAAAAAACACCAACCAAACACATACGAACTACGAAATTGGACTCTGATTCTTCGGAAGGAGATACGTAGGCACGCGGCTAAAAGCAAGGCAAGTCTCCTAACTAAAAAACTAAATTCTTTTGGAAATAATTCTCATCTTACCCTTAGACCTAAAAGTGGAGTCCCTTGAGAACAAGGAAGATGAAGGGCGCCTAACACTTTCCCTTCGTCTAACCAACTCACGAACTTAGAATCTCTACACAATTAGGGTTATTTGTTATTTCCCCATCCTTAGGATAAAAATGAATAGTGACAACTCTCCATATTTTTCCCGGTTACGACACTATGCTGTATTGAAAGCTTACTCAACTGCACCAAGACGTCGTTACACATTTCATCCATTCTTTTTCTCCGTTGTTTTCAATTCACCTTCCTTCATTCTCTTCCTCCGTCAATTCTGTTAGTGCGTGAGGCACTTTTAGTGAGGAGAGAAAGAGATAATAATAAAGGAAATAAGGATTTGTATCATTGAATTGTACAAATAATGATACACACTATGACTATTTATATACAATCCTAATTGGGTTTGGGCTAACACAACTTGTATTATATTTAAATATTAAATCTAATCAAATATAATCTAATATAATTTAATATTTCAACACACCCCCATAATCCAAGTTGTCGAACATCCTTAAAAATAGTCAATATGAACTATTCATAATTTCTTTCTCAAATTCAGGAATTTATTGATCTTCAATCCTTTGGTGAAAATGTCGGCCAACTATGCTTCACTTGAGTAATGCCTAACTTCAAGTTCACCTTGATTTACTTTTTCCCTCAAGAAGTGAAACCTTGCTTCAATATGTTTACTTCTTCCATGCAGAACTAGATTCTTTGCCAGATTTATGGCTGACTTATTGTTGATTTGCAATACTAAAGCTTTCTTTACTTCGACAATCATTTCTTCAAGTACAAATATGATCCAAATTGCTTGACATGCAACATAGGATCCTGCTATATATTCAGCTTCACACGATGACAATGCTATCCGTGATACGGTGGGAGAACTGACTTGAGGTTTTTGCGTTTCTATTTGCAAATGTTGCAGTTAGCAAGAGTCGCCACCGGCTTTTCTTTTATCCAAAAGGAAAGGTGAAAAAGCACAGGAAAGACCTTTAGAGATGTTTTCTTGAGTTCGGGAGGGTAGATTATGAAAAGGGAAGGTATTAGCACCCTTTTCATCCATGGTTTTCCACGGGCTCTTAGTTACTTACTAGATCACTTGCTTTTGTTTGAATGTGTGTTTGTGATGTGGGTTTTGAAAGTATTTTATAAAGATGCCATCGTTTAGGCAAACTTTGTAATGATTCTCGTTCGTAAGAATGTATACAAAGTGTTGATCTTTTGAAAATGTTTTCAAAATTAAAGTGTGGGTGTACAAAAATGTTTTTGTTGTGAGCAAGCGAGCAACTATGAGCGAATCTACCTACTCAAAAGGTCTTAATTGTTATTTTCCTCCTCCTTTAGACGTTGATATCTTACCATTGTTTTGGTAAGAAGCCTGATCGTTGGATGTGAAGGGACGGGCGTTGGGACGTTTGTATAGTCATAGAAGGCAACCCATGGAACGTTTTAGCAATATCGTTTTAGGGACTAGATCGTTTATCGAAGGCAACATCGAGGGTCATCGAGGGACTACGATCTTTTATCGAGGGTCTTTGCTAAAACGCCCATGTTCGAGAGACATGGCTATATTTCCGATAGGCAACAAGTGAGATTACCCTAAGGGTGCATGTGTGCAAAATGTGTTTGATTGCATGCATTTTAGTCTTGATTAGGGTGATCTATTTGTCAATTTCACGTCTTGCCATACACGCCCTAATTACTAGCATTTACATTCGAAAGCGATAAATTGCGAAAATATAAAGTCATATGCTATTACAATATTTTAGGGATGGGGGTACATATTTACGAATGGAGGTTGCAAATAAAATTAAATCCTAAGTTACTATTACAACCATATTGAAATGTACAATATAAGAAAAAGGACTTGTTTAGAAAATGTTTTTGTCTTAATAAAAAAAAGAAATAAATTAATTAATGAAAGAAAATATTTTTGTGTCTTTTTATGTTAACATTAAAAACGATGAAAAGGAAAATAAATGAAAGATAGAAACAACGTGTTGCTGCAAAAAAACAAACAAGGATCAGAAGTTCTGAAGTCAGGCGTGTGATGACTCAGAAAGGAACGTCAGTGGAATCAGAAGTTCTGGATTGGTACACTCTGAGGTCCTGCAAGACACGTTAGAGGGAAAACACAGAAGTTCTGGATTGCTATGTGTTGAACTTCTGAATGTTAAAACAGTGAGAAAACCTTAGAAGCTCTGTGCGTGTCAAAACAGTAGGAAGAACTCAGAAGTTCTGTATTGTGCTAAGCCAGTGAGTGAACATCAGCAGTTCAATGCGTTATCAACATGTGAGAATCAGAAGTTCTAAGTGTTAAAGCAGTGAGTGAACATCATAAGTTCAGTGTGTATTAACAGTGAGGAGAACTCATAAGTTCTGTGTTGTGCTAAAATTGTGAGTGAACATCATAAGTTCTATACAATATTTCAACTCTTAATCAGCACATCAGCAATTTATTCAGTTCTTAATAAACAGCAAATCAGAAGGATAATAGAACAACAGTTTATAGAAGTTTTAATCCTAAATATGAGTCTAGCCATAATCAAGAAGTTCTAATCCACAGTTTTTCTACTTATGCAATGATATGGACAACATCAATACCGTGATATTTACATATTTAATGATGTACTGAATGAAAAGATGCAAAGTCAGAAAGACTTACCTTGAATCCTGAGTGTGGGCTTGGAGCTTTGTATTGCTGCCTTCAGATGTTTTGGTGTCAGCGAGAGTGACGGAACAGTGGTTGCGTTCTTTGATTCAAAGGGGAGGACCAAAAGGTTTTTGTTTTAGATTTGGGAAATCTGGATTTTTATGAAGGTTTCACCACTTCCTTTTCTCTCTTTTGGCCAATCTCTCTCCAAAAATCAGCCAGCCCTTTGTAAGTGTGATGGAGCAACTTATTTATAGGTGGATTTGTTGTGATTTTGGAGGGAAAAACAAATGGGATTCAAACTTTTTTGGTATACTGTTTGTTGTACCCCAAAATTTGCCCTCTCATTTATCAAGATTTTTCTCACAAGATATTTTTGACTCAAGACTGAATTAGGGTTTGACCAGCGCAGGGCATCTCATCATGCATTGATAATCCAAAATTAGGGTTTGGGATTGCACAAGGATTTTTGGGCTATAAATGCTTCATGTGACTTTCAAGTATCATTATAGACCCCTAAGTTTACTCATGTCAAGTTTCAAGCCTTGAATCACACTTTTGATCAGTCAATTGGACAGTTGACCTAAAAATCAGTTGTATTGGGGAAAAAGTCAACCATGGCCAATTTACAATCAAACTTCATAATTTTTTATCCACATCAACATTTTAGACTCACATATATCATTTGATCAAGTTTATACCATAATTCCTCAAGAAATTTGATAAAATCATCAAAAGGGCAAAATGGTCAAAATTAGGGTTTTGACTGAGAAAGGGCAATTTCTGATTTTTGACCTAGCAAATAACCAATTGGTTTGAAGCATGATTTCAAGAGTTCAATTGCATCATCTTGACCTAATGACATGGTTCAAAACATTGCAATTCTATTGGATTGACAGATAAATTTTGCAGTCAACTGATCAAAAGTCAATTGTATACTAAAAAGTCAAACTTTGACTTTTTGGTCAAAATCAAATGCCAAGGATCACAATTCATAAAAACATGTCAAAATGTGAAACTTGTTCATCAAGAAATCAAAGATTGAAGATTTTGTTTTGAAATTGGAAATTTTCTTAACTTAGAAATTTTTCTAAGTATAGAAAATTTCTTATTTTTTCCTCAACTTTAAGCCAAATTCTCACCATGATACAAGATGATTCAAAGAAAGTTCCCAACATTAAAGTTGTAGATCTCTATGAAATCTACAACTTTGCTTCACACATTTTCTCCTAAAGATGCTTGGATCTCAAGATATAATTTTGTGAATACATGCTCATGAACTAAAATAACTTAGTGATATTTTGCCCTAATTTAGGCAGGTTTTTGACCCAACTTCATGAAAACTTTTCACCTAGTTCCAAAAGGAATCTTGGAAAGAATTTCAAATATGAGTTATAGAGCACATTGCAAGATTTCCAAAATGTCCAAGAACTCCTTGAGATCATTCTTGAGTAGGGAGAATCAAAGAGAAAAACTTGACAATTTTTCACTTTGATTTCAAGCCATTTCATGAAGAATAAAATTCAAATTCAAACCTAAGCTGCATAATCCCTGCTTTACAGGTCTCAAACTTGTTTCTTACTCCATAATTTAATGCTTACACAGTTGATAAAGCCTTAATCCAAGCATAAGAGCTTTTGTCCAAGCTTTAATTCCATAAATAGCACAAAATGGCCATTTCCATTTTAGAAAAACACAACTTTTGCATTTGTCAACTCCTTGAGCTTTGCACATGTTCTCTTTGCACACACAAGTCCTATAAACCAAAAGCAAAGTGTATAGGACTTGTACCAACTCAAACTAGGCCTGTACAAGCATGTAGAGAGTTGTCTCTTCATTTTTCTTAAAAGGCAAGCAATAGAGCAAAAAGCTTATAACTCAGAAACCTGTTGTGGAATTGATTTGAAACCTTCTCTATACTTATACACAAACATATTACAACCTAACACATGATTGCTAAAGACCAGAAACTCTCCCAAACTCTCTATCACCAAAAACCTTCCATAACTTGCAGTTTTGCATCAAGCATAGCAATCCAAAAATCCACTCGTGCGTTTCAAGTTCTAATCACCTAAACACTTAACTTACATCATATCTAAGTGTTCCAGGCCATTATCCCTTCACTGTAACTCCTCCTTCTCCATCTGCCATTTTTGCATTTCAAGCTTGCAGGTTGACTTGGATAGAGAGATTCAGGCACTTTCAAAGCAAGGTAAAGATTGGAACACACTCAGGGAGGTTCAGGCAAGCTAAAGGAATCATCAGGCCTTCTCAAAACTCACTCCAACTCCATTCATGATCTCAGCTGAAAGAGGTAAGAACTCTAACTTCTATCTCTTCATACAGGCATCCTTGGGTCTCGATTTGTGAAAGTAAAATGTAGATATTATTGTGCTAAAGCCAACCATGTGCATAGATTTCATTTATATTCATTGTGTATAGAGAATTTTAGATTTCAAATTTCTATAAAAATCAGGTTTGAAATTAGGGCCAATGAAATTAGCTTTGATCTTTGACTGTTAGCTTACATGAGTTACATGGTTGAAATCGTGGGAAATAGTACTATCATTTTCATGTTTGAAGTTTCCACTTTCATGGAGAAATGAGAGAGATATGGTTGGTCTGGCTAGCTAGAGGAAGAAGACGAAGTACAGGACAAGGAAGAGATTCATGTTATGTATTTTTGTTTTCATTTGAACTAACGGATGTACAGCCACCCCAGTGGCAAGGCAGCGCACAAAAATTGCATAGGTCCTGGGTTCGAACCTTGGCGCTGCCTTTTGCATTTTCCATTTTTTTTCAGCTTTGTTTTTGGCCGTTTGCAGCGTGGGCTTCAACAACTGGGCCTCATGTTTTTTTTCTAACATACTACCTCCTTATTACTCAGGACACCCCTGGCCCAATTTATTTTCATTTATTTATTTTATTTTTGTTTACTTCATTAAATATTTTACTTAAATATTATAAAATCATAAAAAATATAAAAATGTTAAATATTTCATTTTGTTCATTTTATTTTTATTTTTTCATGAAAAAGTATTTTTATTTAGTTATATATTAATTATTTTTCTTAATAAACTTGTAAAATAAAATAGAATTAGGTTAATATTTATTTCTTTTCTCTCACACTTATAAATATTTATTTTGACATATAAAAAAACTAAATATTTTATAAAATATATATTTTTTTTAAGACAAAAAATATACAAAGATAATCCTTAAAGAACTTTATTTTCTTTTACAAATTAGAATTAGGGTTAATCAATTTATAAAAATAATTTCCTTTTTTCTTAAATTATTAGGTTTAGTTCAAAAACTCTTTTTTATATAAAAAACAAAACAAAAATCTTTTTTCTTGCATACACATACCATTGCATATTTATTTTATATTGTATATTATTTATTCAAATATCCGTACAAATTCGATTTGGTTGTAATAGATTAAATTAGGTTTACATTATTGCAAATCCCCATTCATAATTTGTATACCCCCTCCCATAAAATGTTGTAATAGCGTAGTAATCTTTAAATTACGCAATTTACCGCTTTTTACATAACATGCTAGTAATTAGAGTTTGAATGGCAAGATAAAAACAAATCAAATAGAAAACCCTAATCCAAGACAAAATCAAGCATGAAAATAACACACTTGCACACAAGCACCCTTAGGGTTACTCCACTTGGTTGCCTTATATAAAAATGGCCATATTACGCATGCGAAGTATCTTAGCAAAACAAATAAGTATAAGATCATAGCCCCTCGATGACGATATTCAAAGTTGCCTTACAAAATGATCTTGGTCCCTAAAAAATGCTAAGATACTTTGCAACATTGCTAATCATGGTTATACGATGACATGCGCCCGTCCCGTTTACATCCAAAGATAGGGTTGCTTACCAAATCAATGGTAAGACAACAATATCAAAGAAAAAGGAAATGAACAAGAAAGACATTTGAGTAGGTAGATGAGTTCTAGTTACTTGCTCCATTTCAAAACAACTATCCTTGCTATTTTCAAAACAAATACACACATTTCCAAACATCTTACAAACATTGAAAACATTTTCAAAAAGAAAAACATCTTTGTATACATTCTTACGAACGAGAATCATTACAAAGATTGCCTAAACAATTGCCTCTTTTACAAAATACTTTCAAAAACCAGACAAAGCACAATTTCAAAACAAAAGCAAGTGATCTAGCAAGTAACTAAGAGCCCATGGAAAACCATGGATGAAAAGGGTGCTAATACCTTCCCTTTTCATAATCTATCCCCCGAACTCAAGAAACAATCTCAAAGGTCTTTCTTGTGCTTTTTCACCTTTCCTTTTGGATAAAAGAAAAGTCGGTGGCGACTCTTGCTAACTGCGACATTTACGATAAAATGCAAAACCCTCAAGCCAGTTCTCCCACTGTATCACATTGTTCCATTGCTTTTTAATCACAATTTTCGTATGCTAGTTTGGTGCAATTATGGGATGCAGGCGTAGGCTGAATTAGTTGTTGGCTATAGGTCTGCAGTGGGTTGTATAAACAAGATTTTGGGATTTGGTCAAGTTTTGACCAAAGCGTTGAATATAGCCTTCATATGCTAAAGTGTTGCCTTGTTCTTGAAGCAAGCATGATGGTTAGCAGCTTTTAGCCATACTTAAGCTGGATTTGTCAGCAGGAATTAAGGAAAAGCAAAAGCAACACATGGGCCTAGCAGACCTTTGCACCAAAGTTTGCTATCCAAGACAGTAGAGGTACACGTGGGGGAAATCCCTTGGATAAAGACTCAAAAGTGGTTGTGAGCATTAAATGATGATGAGACTTATCAAACCAGAAATCCTGCAACGTGATATTCTGCATCATTGCTTAGTTCTGGATTAAAAGTTCAGCTTCAGCGTAACATCCAACCTCTGATCTTTGTATCTCCTTGCTCCAGCGTGTTCTGAAGGAGCTTTCAGACTTTCTAGGAAGCCTTCAACACGCTTCTTAATCTTCTTTGAATTAACCTGGAAAACTATGACTGAACCTTTATGAAAACTTGCCCAGAAGTTCTGACCAAACTCTGTCTTGAAAGTGTCCAGAATTTGCTGAGTGTTTCCGTTTCAAGGACGTGTCTTTGAGAAGTTATAACTGGAAATCCCAGCATTTCTAGGAGAAGTTTTGTTCTGCAATATTTTAGGTCTCGTTGAAATCTATAAATATTGAATCAGAAGGTCTTCCAGAATCAGCTTGCATCATGGTGAAAATCTGGCCAGAAGTTCTGAGCTTGTCATATTTTCTTAAACACTTAGAAAAAAATCTAAGTATTTAGGATTTTGACTTCTCCAAAGTAGTTTTGACGTTTGAATTTCTTGATGAAACAAACTTCATATTTCAATATGTCTTGATGAAATATGATTCTTGAAATTTGATTTTGATCCAAAAGTCAAAGTTTGACTTTTCAGTGTGCAAATGACCATTTTACCCTTGTGAGTGATTTTCTTGGAAAGTCTGTAATTCAAGGCTTGGAATTGGATGGAAGCAAATTTTGAGGATCCAGGGTGATTCTTTGAGAAATGAGAGGATAAATTTTTGGGTACAACACTATCACAGGTTGCTTCTTCGAACACTATGAGATTGGGGCACCAAATACTTGAAAGAAATACCTAGTTATGCTTCCTCAATCATCCTTATCTCCACACCAATCAGGATATGAAAAACAATTAACTATTACTTCTTTGCCTTTAGAATCTCGTCGAAATAGTATTCCACAATTTATTGAACCCTTCAAATATCTCAAGATTCTTCTTGCAGCCTTCATATGTGACACTCTTAGTTCACCCATATATCTGCTTACTAATTTGACTGTGAAACCTATATCAGGTCGACTATTACACACATACCTCAGAGATCCCACAATTTGCTTGAACAAAGTTGCATCGACTTTGTCTTTTTCTTCATTCTTCTCCAACTTCACATTTGGTTCGACTGATGAGGATGCAGAGTTCGAATCATCCATTCTGAATCTCTTGAGTATCTCTTGACATACTTTCTTTGATGTAGCACCATACCTTGCTTCGACATTTGAAATTCCATGCCTAAAAAATAAGACAATATTCCTAGATCTGACATTTCAAATTCCTTCGTCATCAGCTCTTTGAACTTCGACAAGTTCTCTAAACTATTTCCAGTTACTAGCAAGTCATGAACATACAAGCAGATGATTGTTATATCTTGTGCTACAACCTGAACATAGACGCCATACTCTGATTTGTATTTGACAAATCCCAATTCGACTAAGCATGAGTCAATCTTCTTGTTCCATGCCATATGTGACTGCTTGAGGTCATAGAGCGTTTTGTGCAATCTATATACTTTACTCGCTTCCTTCTGAATCACAAACTCAAGAGGTTGTGTGACATAAACTTCTTCATTTAAAGGACCATTCAGAAAGATGATTTTACATCTAGATGGAATGTCTACCATCCTTGGTTGCATGTCAATGCTACCACTAGTCGAATAGTCTCTAATCTTGCTACTGGAGTAAATACTTCAGAGTAGTCGAGTCATACTCTTTAAAGAAAACCTCGAGCTACTAATATTGCTTTATGTCTTGCTATTGACCCATCTGCATTGTGTTTCAACTTGAACATCCAATTTACTTCGATAGCTTTTGTATGCGCTGGCAATTCGACTAACTCTCATGTGTTGTTTCTTTCGATTTCCTGTAACTCTTCGACCATATCTAACTTCCACTTGTTAATCTTTAAAGCTTCGCTATAGTTGATTGATTCAGCACCTGCAAGTAAAGCAAAATGAACTAATTCTCCATCTGGTGTGATTTCATCATCACCCACCACTTCATAATCATGAAGTCTTGTTGGAATAATTATATTTCTTTTAGGTCTTTGGCTTGTTTCAGCCACAGCCTCTTCGACTTCGATTGTGTCGGGAGTGTCAGTAACTACTTCTTCGACTTCGACTGGATTTTCAACAATTCTTTCGACCTCTACTTCATCAGTTTCTTCGTCGAAATCAAAGTTCATTAATGGCTTGTTAATTGAATTGCTAGAATTCCAATCCCATGCATAATTTTCATTAATCACAATATCTCAACTCAACGCAATCTTCTCATTAACTTGATTGAATCGTCTGTATGCACCAGTTTTATGATATCCTACCAGAATCATAGGTTCATTCTTGTCATCAAGCTCCCTTCTCCTTGCATCAGGAACATGCTTGTAACACATAGAGCCAAACACCTTCAAATGACTTACTGATGGTCGTTTGCCACTCCACACTTCTTCAGAAATCTTGTTCTTCAATATCTTAGTAGGACACCAATTCAAAATATAAACTGCAGTCGAAACAACTTCTCCCCATAAAGACTTTGGCAAATTCTTTTGCTTCAGCATGCATCTCGACATATCTAATATGGGTTTGTTTCTTCTTTCAGCAATTCCATTATGTTTAGGTGTATAAGGAGCAGTTACCTCACGATTAACACCATGTTCTGCACAAAAATCTTCAAACATCTTGGATGTGTATTCGCCACCTCTATCTGTTCGCAGAACTTTGATCTTCTTCTCACTCTGATTTTCGACAAGTATCTTGAATCTCTTAAAGATTTCGAATACTTCATCCTTTCGTTTGATCACATAGATCCACAGCTTTCGACTAAACTCATCGACAAACGAAACAAAATATCAGTTGCCACCAATTATATGTTCTTCGAATGGACCACATACATCTGAACGCACCACTTCGAGAACGCAGGATGATCTCATTGACATAGTCGAAACGAAAGAATTTATGGATTGCCTTTCCACTAAATAACCTTCACAAAGTTTTTCAGGTATCTCAAGGCTTGGAATACCAGTAACCATGTCTTGAGTAATTAGTTGATTAAGTGATAGAAAATTCAAATGTCCAAACCTCAAATGCCACAACCAACTATCCTTCTAGTCGACAACAGTTTTCAAACACCATCCTTTTTCCATGACTCAGCTTGCAGTGCCTGTATCGAATTTTGAACTCCTTTCCTTTCGACAATCCTCATCTCATGCGCCTCCAACGAACCAACCAGATCTTCCACTTTAGTGGTTTCAAGATTGTTGGATTCTTGAATAGCTACGATAACGTGATCAAAGTGAGAGGTCAACATTCTCATTACCTTCTCAACTATCATCTTATCAGTAATGGTTTCACCACAATCCTTCATGAGATGGACGAGTTTCTGAAACCTTCGACACATATTCTGCAACTTTTTCATCTTCTTCCATCGACAACAACTCATATTGTCGAACAAGGTTTGTAATTTGACAACCTTGACTTTCTCACCTCCTTCGTAATACTTCACCAGAATATCTCATTCCTCCTTCGCCGTTTCAGCATCGTCGTTTCAGCATGAGATTCTGTCAAAATTAGCAGTATCGACAACCATTTGAATGCAATAAGCAACCTTGCAATCTTTCTTGTTGACTTCGTTGTGGGCTTTTTTCTGTTCGTCGGTTGCATTTGCAGCCAACGCAGGAACGCCGTCGGTAACCACTTCTAGGATTTCATGGAAGCCAAACAAGAATTGCATCTATTTTTTCTATCGAATCCAATTTTTGCCGTCAAGCATTGGAAAAGAATTCGAAATACCCTTATCACTAGCCATCTTCGCAACAGTTGATTCATTTGCCTTAAAAACACGATCTCTGACGTGAAATTCTTGAAAACTTGATCAAGAACAATAACTGAAAGCTCTGGATACCAATTTGTTAGTGCGTAAGACACTTTTAGTGAAGAGAGAAAGAGAGAATAATAAAGAAAATACGAATTTATATTATTGAATTATACAAATAATGATACACACTATGACTATTTATATACAACCCTAATTGAATTTGAGCTAACACAATTTAGATTATATTTAAATATTAAATCTAATCAAATTTAATCTAATCTAATCTAATTTAATATTTCAACAAATTCCACATTTACTTTTTATCGTTGTTCACTCATACTTTGTCATTTGTCGTCTCCCATCAATATTTACATATCTAAATACATTTTGGTATTATGTATATTTTTACATTGTCATTTGTCTTCTCCCGTCAAAATTTCCATATCTAAATACATTTTGGTATTACGTATAATTTTACATGTATACATTGGGGTATTATGTATAATTTTACATATATATTTAAAATGTTTTACATATGCTTATTGTTAAGCTTAATTTTATTGAATAAGAATTAATGTAATAATAACAATATATAAAAGATAATAGAATTGTAAAATAATTAACTAGAGAATGGTTTTTTATTTCTAATTGAATTGGAATTGAAGGAACAATTTCAGATTGCAAGTGCGTGTGAAGGAAACCTGAAACTTGTGTATGTGTTTGCCTGATTTTTATGTTAGGAAACTAGAGTATTTAACTGTGACTGTTCGAGTTGTGTTATGCTGCAAAAAAATCAATGAAGGAGAAGAAAATGCATATGGAGCCTTGGTTTCAATCCAGCATATCATCACCACACACAAGCAAGTAAATATAAAACTAGCTTTTCAGAAGCTCAATCTGTTATGGTAGCAGGTCAATAGAATTGTCTTTTCCATTCCAATTCTAATGGGAGATTTTGAAGGGGAATTTCGGACTCAAGACCTCTTCAACAGTACGCAGAAATTTATACCTCAAGTGTAGGAATATATTATGGAGCATACTGTAGACCATTTGCAATCCATGGTAATTCCCTTTCTCCACTTTTTCATAATTCTATCAAAAATAAACTGTCTTATGTGAAGAACAGTGGTGATTGTATTTTTGAATTTTCAAATGGTGATGGTTTGAAATTCATAGATGGGGGGAAGAGGGAAGCCATGGAATTGTTATCATGTAACTAACCTCGGTGTCATTTTCTTTGTTGGATAACAGTAGTACAGACATAAGAACTTTATAGAAGCTATGTTCTTTATTAAATGACAAAATTTTCAGTAATTAATTATATTTGCTTAATAAAATTCACTAAAACTACACCAGAGGAATTTTTTTATAAAAAAAAAACAAACATGAATTGACATGCGTTGACTCCTCTAGATTCAGTGAAAACAGTTTACAGTGGAGAGAAAACTCATCTTCGAAAGTGAATATTTACAACGGAAGGCTGCAAGAACAAAGTCTGCTGAATAGAGAGAGCAAAGGGCAAAAATGGATGAAAAAGAAACGAAGAGATCTTTTTTGCACGACCATCCATACTACCAGCTTCAGGACCTAAATTTGAAGCATAAAATAACGTGCCAAGTTAATATTCAAAATGCAGATCAAAATTTGCATGGTTTACTGGTAAGACAACTAATAATATAAGAAAACCAGAACAAGTAGAACATTGATAAGCATCAAACTAAGTGTGTGCGCGTGTGCCCAATGCCCCACACGGTCTTTCTATTCGCACTGGATAAGCTATTCTAATAGGAAGACCGCACCTTAAGAGTAAAGTATGCATCAATGAGAAAATTAACACCACATACTTTTTAACACATTATTTTTATTGGTTAAAATTCATATGAATCCCACCAAATTTATGTGATTCACATGATTTGGTGGAGTCCATATATATTTCAACCAATAAAAGAGTGTGTATTGGAAAATCTGTATCTAGCACCCCCATATATATATTCTCATTAAAAGTTGAAAGTTGCACGTTACACTATTGTGCACTCTCCAAATCAGAAAAGTATGATCAAGTCCTGATTTTACTCTCTAAAGTACTGGTTCAAAAGTGGAGTATATTATCTTGTCATTTCGATATTTAGAAGCAATCAGCTTGAACAACAAGGAAAAAATGTGCACCTGGTTTGATCTTAAATTTGAGAGTGTGTGGAGAATTCCTTAAAATGAACTTGATTGGATGGTCAGTTGACTGCCTATGCCGATCAGTTGCAGAAATCAGCTGCAATAAAGGAAGAATTAAAAAGAGAACCATAGTAAGCGAAAAGTCTTTTCGTACTTTGCAAAATATTACAAAGAGGATTGGGAAAGGTAAATTAAATGGCCAGGAACTTTCATTCGCTGTTCAACAGATCTCTCGAAAACTAGTGCATAAGCAAACCCCTTTTTTATATGGGAGTTTCAATAGACACGTCAGATAAAAGATAAGAAAGAAAAAAAAGAAGGAAAAAAAACCCTCTTCCGGAAAGTAATCTTTGGATTTTATCATGGAATATAAAATAAAATATATCCCTTTTCTGCATGAGTAACCTGAAGTGTAAGGAAACTATAGAAAATCATTCTTCAACTGTACTTAAAACTAGACACATACACTTCCAGACACCCCTATTTTTCCAGCAAAATTGAAATATCTACCCATAATCAACCTCTACCAGATCAATTCAATATTCCAGTTTTCAATGTCAATGTTGCAAAGGTTGCCACCACCTCCACCAACAGAAACTCAGTTCAAATTTCTTCCCAGATATTTAATAACCATGATATCAAAGTCTATCATGATACCACAACATTAATATGGCCTGTCTCCAACGGATGTCCAATTGGTTTCCCATCGCCAGTCACACTAACAATTTATTAACACTGATCTAACAGCTATGACTCCGCTTTAACCAGTCTATACCTAACTTTGCGCCAAATGATTTTTTTATAAAAAAAACTCTGATCATTGCAATGAAACTAGACAAGAAAACAAGCATGTGGAGTGAACCTTATCATCAAACCGGAAAAGAGATTGATCGAAGTAAGGAGAAGGACTCTGCGATTGACAGCTAAAAGGCAAAGAGGCGAGCATCTTCTTCACAAACTGCAAAACAACAAACAAATTTTATACAAAGAACACATTAGCATGCCATGTACATCGCCTTTTGATTTTTTCTTTTATCATGGAAAGGAAGGAGGGATCATGGCACAAAGTTACAACTTACAACCAGTAACAATTCACCTGTGAAGAGTTGCTTGCCTTATCCTTTATGCTCCATAGCTGTTCCAGCGCATGAATATTATTTGAATGAGAAGATATGAAATTCATATACATCAAATTCCTTGAGGTTACATGAAAGTGATCACCAAACTTCTCAAACAACAGATAAAGCTCATCTGCTGAATTCTGGTAGAATGTAAAAGCAAATTAGGGGAAAATCATACTGTAACACTGAAAACCCAAGAAAATAAAATACAGAATGAAAAACAAACTTACGTGATAAAAAGATATAATTTCAGTTGTATCCATGTTGTATACAGCAACAAAAGCTGGATGGTGATCAGCATTTCTTGACACCTGAGGCTTCAAAACATGAAAATCAGCACATCTTTCATATTACCTCAATAGAGCACATTTTGATTCCATTCGAGTTAACAGATTGAGCGCTGACCCATTGTTAATAGCTAGATAAAACCTTTCTTGAGCCACCAATTAACAGTTACCGGCTTTTAAGAGTTGTCCCTAACAAGGTACGAGATATCCTGACCTAGTGATAAAAATTCAACCCTTGTTGCCCCATTCCGATGATTAAATCTCTGCAACAAGTTGATAAAACTGTGTTCTGACTCTGAGGGCTTTTACAAAGATAATTGCCACTTTAGCTACCAGCTCAAAATTTAAGAAAAGTTAACCACTGACACTGATTGTTTTCTGTACGTTAGGACAGGGCTAGACATTTAGCAAGGAGCCTCCTACAGAAAGGCTGGAAGTCTACTTCAAGGATGACCCCCCGATACCCGAGTTTTAGCAAAATATAAATAATATACTGTTCCTTTCTAATATTTGGCCTTGGGGCCGCTGTCAAGTTCTTGTAAGTAATTTTCACTTATGTGCTTAGGGTCTGTAATGTTATTACTAGAACAAATAAAAATTAAAAACAAGTACAAAGATAACTTACCCCTCCATCAACACTGCCAAACTTGATTAGCAAGTGGTGTCGATCCAAAAACTGCACCTGCCCAGGAATTGAATAGATGCAACTGGTTACATTCCTCATTTATATATGAATCAATAGTGAAATAGTCTTGTCTGATGATAAAGCAGTGATCAAGAACCAGTTACGATGTATAAAATGTCTTGACGACTTACCTTCCAGATAACCAAATCAACATAATCTTGAAAGTGGAAGTAAAACTTGTTCCTAAGTCTTTGGATCCTCTGACGAACCGGAAAAAAAACAATATCACAATCTAACTTACACATTGAGAAAAGACACAACTTATAAGTGGAGTTTACACGGCTATATAATAATACATACGACCAAAAATCAAACAACCACAATTCAGTAACACAGAAATTAGAGACGGCGAAAACATTCAGAGCAATAATTACGAGAAATGAAAAGGGTAAACAATTCACAAAGCCCCAAGGAGTAATAGTTGTCTTTACACTCAGCAACAACCACCAAACAATTTTTCCACTAGGTAGGGTAAGGTGCAATCATCAATCGATGCCATAAAGTCTATACAACAGTATTAGGTCTAGAGACAGACCATTTGCTTCTAATTTGTATATATACTCATATGCCAAAAACCAATTTTGTTTCTTCTACGGGTCAGGATTCCAGATTTTAGAATATTTCTTTTTTCCCACATTCATGCTTAAGAATGTCATAGTAATCTAATAAAAAAACAATGTCGTAATAATAATACTGTTTGGGGAAGAAAATAAGGGAAATTATAAAAAAAGGAGTTCTAGTAAAAATATTTCTAGTTTAGGAATAATTAAGCATACAAGTGGTTTATTAAGTTAAGAAGTGTTCATTCAACAACCACCGTTTGAACATGGGTAACCACTTTGTGGTTAACTATTCCAAACACTTAGTGGCAAACTATTCCTAAATTGGAAACATCTTTACCAAGAACTCTTATGGTAAAGCTTGACAACAAGCGCATTTCACACACATGTATGCTTGTGGAGAAAGAGATGTGGATGTACAACGCCAAATATTGTTCGTAAGAGTGAGAAGAGAGACACAAGAAGATCTAAAAAAAAAATTGTGAGGAAGAATAATAAAAAAGAAACTGATGCTTTCACCATATCAAAGATAGTAGAAAAGAAAAAGAAACTGATATTTGGGAATGTGCCTATATCCTTCCAAGATAATGCATTAAAAACTTTCTGTAACATGTTCAGCATAGAAGCAAAGCCAAATAAAACATGGAAAAAGAAAAGTGTTCAATAAGAAGCAAATTTATAAGACTAACCAAGGTATCATCCGTTTCTTCATTCCATAATCCCTGGAATATGAATGAAAGCAATCGCTGCTTTACACCACTTAAAAAAGAATTCCCCACACTAGGCTGACCTTGATGCATGTGATTTTCTACATGGTTCTCTGGCACTGGGTGCTGTTTATTTTTGTTAGACAATGGCATGCCCTGTCAGCAAATGATTGTCTTTTATGAGTTTAGCTCTTAATATTAAATTTGGTTGGCAAAATATAAAGGTATACCATACATGTGCACAGATGAGAAGTGAGCACATATGGTGTCACAAATCACAATTGGTAAAACTGTTAGTTTGAACCCACAATAGATTCAGAAAGCATTTGCAAGGTGTTACAAAAATTCACCTGTGAAAGCATTCTTAAAGGTTCTTTTTATGGTCAACTGTTTAAGGGACCCACCGGCCACCACTAATGTGAGCCCAGGGGGAAACCCGTATGAGACCGTAAAGGGTAGGGAAGGGATTGGAAAAAGGGATGGAGTATACTGCATAGGTTTGAACCTGTGCACTCTCAATGCATGTCCCACAACTTCAACTGAGCTAACTCAGAGGGGCTTCTAAAAGCATATTCAATTAGATAAAATTGGAGGTTTTTCTGTCAAAATGCCACAACAATCTATATCTAATGGAAGACTAAACAAGATGCTTGTAGACTAAAGCTTGCCAACCTGAGCATTTGAATTTAGAAAAAGTTCGTCATCTTCACGGCAGAACTCCCCAATAGCCCGTACATGAACAAAGTTCCCAGAGTCCCTAATCTGAAGAATGTGTATAGTTTGATAGCGAAGTGATACAATTGCCAATAGATCATCATACAAGAAGACACCCATATTATGAGTCAAATTGACAAAGTCATTACTGAAGACCTTCTTATCCAGGATCTCTCCATCTTCCATTCTAAATATAATACATGAGAATTGTCAGCATATGATTTTTCTTCAGTTTTGAAGATAAAAAGAAAAACTCAATATAAAGGAAGATAGAAAGCACCTCAAAAGATGAAAAGTTATTTTTTCTATTGACGGAACACCCTGAACAGCTCCTCCATCAGCAGGTGCATCAAGAACTTGAGCCGTAGAAGTAGCAAACAGTCCAAATTTATTACTCTCCATGTAAAGAAAGAAATCTTTACATATAAGTTCATTACAAGAAACAAGTGGTACACAATATAATTGGGTGAAAAAACTGTCAAATCTTCTTGCTTTTTCCGGCAAATCATGTTTATCACAATCTTCATCATTGCATGAAAAAGAAAGCCATCTAGGTCTATAAACAATCAACTCCTGATGATTTCTGCTGAAACTTACAAGGTATTGACCATCATCTGTGAATTTACGAAATGAATGGTCAGGGAACTCAACCTCATATACTGTGTAACTTGGCACCAAATTCTCATAGAATCGCCGGGCATGATGAACCTGCAAGAATTAAATTACACCTGCAAAAATTATATTCAATTCAGGTTCCTTCAACAGAGGAACAATACAACAATTTTATAAATTTCACATATGCTAGCTTCTTCATTTGACTATGCACATGCAACTTTTCCAAACCGACAAACCATATATACTTTTGCAATTTCCACATTACGAAAATCAGTCTATGCCTGACTCTATTTAAACCTCTCTGCATATCCAAAAAATACAGTTAAGCAAATAGCATCACTCTACTCACCCGTATTTTCTACCCCTAATATCCTTAATTGGATACTCACATCCTAACATTGCAACTAGAAGGACCACGGCCGCGGGCCTGTTTAGGTTGCTTATTTGAGCTTATCTACTAGCATAAACATTTATTGTTTGGAAGAGCTTATGGAAATAGTTTATGACAGTCCATATCTAGTTTTGTGCTTATTTCCATAAGCTCTCTTAGATAGCTTATAAAAAATAACTTCTAGGTTCTAACTTCGGTGAAAAAAATCTGATTTTATTATATCTTTTGTTATCGACATAGCTTATATATAAGTTGTTTATCCAAATAGGGTCTAATTGTTGTTCTGAAATACTTACGAACTCATGCAGCTAAGCATAAACCTTGTAAACACTTAATCATATGTTTACATTAATTATTCCAGACCTTAGCTATTGAAAGATAAATCAACACACCAAACAAGCTCGTAAGCTAAAAAGAGGCCATCGAAGACGGCAATTATAAGAATTCCATGAAAAAGAAGAACCTACACTAGTGCCAGGAGCAGGAGTGCAAATTTGACGATCGAAAATCCTAGCCGCAATATTGCTGCTTCTGTAGTACATTAAAGCTCGTCCACAAACTCGAAGAAACCTTTACCCTAAAAATGAAAGGAAGCGAAATTTTCACATCAGAAAAATAATAATTATTTTCAAATCAAAAGTTTCACAATCCAAATCATGAGCTAAATTCAAAAATCAAGACAAATAATAACATGGATCAATTTGTATATGAAAATGTTAAACTCCAAAATTACAGAAACTAAAAGAATACACATCATGCAGTGTGAAAATCAAAATAACTGAATTAAGTAAAAAATAAACTAAGGTTTAAGATGTTATTATACTAAACTAAATGAAGTAATCATAGAGCATTTCACATTAATCTAACCTAAAAAACTAACATAACTGTAGATAGAAATGAGAACAAAAACCCTTGGATTATGCATGATTTTTAATTATTGTTAATTTTTTCTATTATGAGGAATAATTGATAAGAAAATGTTGTTGGAAGCGGAAAAATAGTTGCAGAGAGAATCGGAGAGATTACCGGTGGACACGGCGTTGACGACGACGGGAAGAGAAATGCGGTGGTGACCGGAAAGAGTGAGATTCGGGAATTTAATAGAAATAGAATGGAGTATAGATATGACACGTCAAGTCTGGTGCCACAAAACATATGGCTATTCCCACCCACCACTTCCAACTTGCTAGTTGCTATCAAACACCCCCACAACTACTACTTTCCTTTATTACTATTAAGATAAGGTCAGATTACAAAATCTTATACTATCTCACTTATAAACAAGAAAATAAATGTTGAAATAACTTCACTTGATATTTTCTTGAATTTTCATATAATGAGGGCTATTTTTGTTGAATTTTATTGTTATTTTATGAAAGTTTTACCACATATCTTTTTCTATTTAAATAATTTATCTTATCATATATATTAAAATGATGGTTTTTAAGTTGGTGAAAATATTGAAAGTTATGTGTGGTGGTTTTTTGAAGATAGTACAAGACATGAAATATTTATTATTAATAAAAAGTCGGTTCTTTATTCTTCTTCTTTTTTTTGTATTTAACTTTTCAATTTGTTTATGATTGTAGTAGTGTGCATTATATTGTAGTTTTATGTCATACATGTTTAGATTGTATTGCATCATATTTGATTTTATTATATGGTACTGTGCATTTCAATGTTGAATGAATTGTATTAGGTATATTTTTGTCTGCATTGAGTTAATATAGTGTAAGAATTTGATGGGTGTATGAAGTTGAATTATATTGTATGCGTAGACTATTGTATGTATATGGTAATCGTATGTATATTGTAATTTCATTTGTTTGCACTATATGACTTTATTTAGGGTTGTTTTTTTGTGTTAATAATTATTTTGTCGAAGATACAATGTTAATGTACAAAGGTGATGAGTTGTATGTCTATAATGATTAAGATTCTGACTTTTTATTCTAATTTGAGACTCGTGACATAACTAAGGGAATAAATTTTAAATTTAAAGAAGATGCATTGAAACTATGATGAAAACATGAGAGTGAATCTTTAGATAGAGTGATCTCTAGATAAAAGCCTCAATTCATTCCAGAATGATATTGATGCATGCGGAATGTCAAAATATATTGAAAACAACAATTGTAATGTAGAACTATATTAAGTTGAGAGTATCAATAGGAAATTCAATATTTATTAATCATGTTACAAAGAATAACAAGGAAAAGGATATTGTTGTTGATGATAGTAATTACTTAAGTGATGGTATAGAAGAGTGCATAAGTGATCAGGATCGGATATAGACTTGTGCAACTTAATTTGTTGTACAGGATCTCAAAAAATCGAGAGCCTTGAAATCGAAAAAATGATTAAATTTATAATTGTTAAATTTGTCGTTAATTAGACAAAAAAGTCTAAATGAAATATTTTGAAAATTAAGAGATCAAGTTGACACGAAAAAAATAATTAAAAGACCAATCTAAATTCAAGAATATAGTTAAGAAATAAAAAAAAATATATATTTTGCCTAAATTTATATATAACTTATTATATTTATTTTTTTTAAACAATCTAATTTAGTCTTGACTAACTTATTATTTTTAAAGTTGTATAACATTTCTTACTAGTTTAGGTTCTTTTATGCTATTATAGTATCTTTAAAATTCATAATGGGTCTTCAATTAAGTACATTTTGATTTTATAATTTTTTGAAATTTATAAAAAATATATATTATTAAATTTTGTTTTATAATATTTAAAAGTTAAAAATAATTACTATTTTAAATTAAGTATTTACAATTAAATAGATAGTAAATTTATAGATAAGTTATTATATTTAATTTCTGGCATAATTATTCTAGGGGTTCTTTAAGTTATTTTATTCTAATAGGTTGGTTATTAAAAAAAAAATTGTAACAACTTTGTTCTTTAAGTTTTTTTTTTTATTAAATTAAGATCTTACTTTATATTTTTTGGATGCTACTTTATGTATTTAGGTCTTCAATTAAATACATCTTAGTTTTGTAATTTTTTAAATTTATAAAAAAATATATTATTGAATTTTATTTTATAATATATTTAAAAGTGGAAAAATAATTATTATTTAAATTAAGTCATTACAATTAATTAGATAGTAAATTTATGGTAAAATACTCACTTTATTCCTTTAACTATATCTTTGGATTCAAATTGATTCCTTAATTTTTTTGTGTGAATTTGGTCCTTTAATTTTCAAAACGTTTTATTTTAGTCTTTTTTATCTAATTAGCTACAGAAAAATTTAGAAATCGATCGCTAAATTTGTCGCTAATTAGACAAAAAAGTCTAAATGAAATATTTTGAAAATTAAGAGATCAAGTTGACACGAAAAAAATAATTAAAAGACCAATCTAAATTCAAGAATATAGTTAAGAAATAAAAAATATATATATATTTTGCCTAAATTTATATATAACTTATTATATTTTATTTTTTTAAACAATCTAATTTAGTCTTGACTAACTTATTATTTTTAAAGTTGTATAACATTTCTTACTAGTTTAGGTTCTTTTATGCTATTATAGTATCTTTAAAATTCATAATGGGTCTTCAATTAAGTACATTTTGATTTTATAATTTTTTGAAATTTATAAAAAATATATATTATTAAATTTTGTTTTATAATATTTAAAAGTTAAAAATAATTACTATTTTAAATTAAGTATTTACAATTAAATAGATAGTAAATTTATAGATAAGTTATTATATTTAATTTCTGGTATAATTATTCTAGGGGTTCTTTAAGTTATTTTATTCTAATAGGTTGGTTATTAAAAAAAAAATTGTAACAACTTTGTTCTTTAAGTTTTTTTTAAATTAAATTAAGATCTTACTTTATATTTTTTGGATGCTACTTTATGTATTTAGGTCTTCAATTAAATACATCTTAGTTTTGTAATTTTTTAAATTTATAAAAAAGTATATTATTGAATTTTATTTTATAATATATTTAAAAGTGGAAAAATAATTATTATTTAAATTAAGTCATTACAATTAATTAGATAGTAAATTTATGGTAAAATACTCACTTTATTCCTTTAACTATATCTTTGGATTCAAATTGATTCCTTAATTTTTTTGTGTGAATTTGGTCCTTTAATTTTCAAAACATTTTATTTTAGTCTTTTTTATCTAATTAGCTACAGAAAAATTTAGAAATCGATCGTTAAATTTGTCGCTAATTAGACAAAAAAGTCTAAATGAAATATTTTGAAAATTAAGAGATCAAGTTGACACGAAAAAAATAATTAAAAGACCAATCTAAATTCAAGAATATAGTTAAGAAATAAAAAAAATATATATTTTGCCTAAATTTATATATAACTTATTATTTTTATTTTTTTAAACAATCTAATTTAGTCTTGACTAACTTATTATTTTTAAAGTTGTATAACATTTCTTACTAGTTTAGGTTCTTTTATGCTATTATAGTATCTTTAAAATTCATAATGGGTCTTCAATTAAGTACATTTTGATTTTATAATTTTTTGAAATTTATAAAAAATATATATTATTAAATTTTGTTTTATAATATTTAAAAGTTAAAAATAATTACTATTTTAAATTAAGTATTTACAATTAAATAGATAGTAAATTTATAGATAAGTTATTATATTTAATTTCTGGCATAATTATTCTAGGGGTTCTTTAAATTATTTTATTCTAATAGGTTGGTTATTAAAAAAAAATTGTAACAACTTTGTTCTTTAAGTTTTTTTTTATTAAATTAAGATCTTACTTTATATTTTTTGGATGCTACTTTATGTATTTAGGATGTTAATATATGTATTTTGTTGCAACTTTATATATTTTGAGTGATTGATTTAATTTAAGATTGAAAAAAAGAGTATGTTTGAATATCATGAAATGAACATAGCGGAATGGAACAAAGTGGAGTGGGATGGATCGGAATGGAGCGGAACAGAACGAAGATATCATTCCATTATTTGGAAATTTTAGAACGGAACACAATAAATTGTTCATTCCGTTCAAATCGGAGGGAAAGGAATATGGTGGTAACTGATAAAATGGAATGAAATTCATACCACTTCATTCCGCTCCGCTCCATCTGTTTTTAAATGATTCAAACAATAAAATATTATTTTATTCCATTCCATTATGCTCTGCTCCATCTGATTCCATCAATCCAAATAAAATCTAAGAGACCAACTTTTTATAATAAAATAACTTAAAGATCCTTGATATACTTATGTCTTAAATTTTTTAAAACAATATAATTTAGTGTTGACTAACTTATTATTTTTAAAATTTTATAACATTTCTTACTAGTTTAGTTTCTTTTATGATATTATACTAACTCTTAATAAAATATATAACTATTTATTTTAATAAAAAATACTAACACAATATTAAAAAAAGGGTTAAATATGTTTTTGGTCTCTCTAAATATAGCAAATTTTGTTTTTAGTCCCTCTAAATATTTTCTTTAGAGAATGGTCCTTCTAAAATTTTTCATCCACACTTTTGATCCCTTCTGCTAACGTCTGTTAACAGAACTGGCATGGCACTGACACGTGGCAGTACCAGTTGCGAAAGATGTTGAAGTGGCATATCATGTGGCTAAGGTCAACATCATACTGGAGCCCATAAAATCTCGTAGCTAATCCATGGCCAAAGTCGTAACTAATCTCTAGTAAATTCTGAATCCATAAAATTTCGTAGCTAATATCTACCAAATCCATTGCATGAATTTTGCATTTGGATATACCAAATCAGAAATAGGAGTCCACGGGCTGGTGCGCATATCACTGTTTGACAGTAACAAACACTTACATACTTCATTTGCAGCTGTAGAATAGCATACAAATAATAGTAAATATAGGGGAGGATAGAGAAATAGAAGAAACGGAACAAGAGAAGAAAGAGTCACTAAAACTCCCTTAGTGTAATATTGTCTTCTTAAAGCTCTCATTGGACAAGAGAAGTTACTGAGATCATTAGAAATATTCTTTTTGTTTTTAATACCATTTGATCTGTAAATTGTATCATATTATGAGTACCTTTAAAACCCCACTTAGTCTCGTAACTCCATCATCATTTGCATGAGAGTCCACAACTCTTGATCTTATTATTTTAATCAACCTATCACCTTCTTCTCAAATCAAATGTTACGTTAATTGAGACAAGACATGTAGATGACTCACTAACAGTGATCTAAACACAACCCTTGCTACATAAGATAAGACATTTAGACAATGTGTGAACAAATATGGCTGGCACAATAGCATTGGTTATAAGACAAGGGTGCAAAAAGACAAGGGTGTAAAAAAGTATAAAACATAAAAGGAAAGATCCAATGTTAAATCTGATCTTCAAATTGAACAATTTTGCACTATTGGTGCTGGTGGATAACATGTTAGTACTACTAAAAGTGCTGTAAAAATAACTATTATTCCTACAAGAGTTACTGCAACTCTTCAGAATGAATGGTATGAATTAATTTATGTAGTTTATTACCTTAAGTTGAGTACGCCGATTTTGAAACCAAAACTTGATATGTGGAAAAAAGTTCAAATGATTTTCTCTATGATGATGGATTAATATTGGTTGATTCTATGCTTGTTAACCTCACCGCAACAAACTTCCAGTCAGTTACGTCGTCGCTCAGGACGTTGATAACTACCGTGTGTTTTGAAATAATGGATGACACACCCATAATAATGTATAATTATAGCTTTTTGTTTTATTATATTGTACAAGGGTGAGGCGTAGGTTATCCCTTGTAAAATCATGGGTAATTTATCCTTAATTATCTATACCAATAAAATTTTATCATATAAAGTTAATTTTTTAAATCACATATTAACCCAAGACCTTAAGATATTGAGTTTATATCTTTTCTCAATTAAAAAAAAACTTTAATATCCTCTTTTCCATCCAATGTGAGAATCATTACTCACACTTGACATACCAACATCTTATTATTCAAAAATCAAGTTATATATTATTTTCTTGATTTCATTTTGATTCTTTAAGGTTTTAGATTAATATGTAATTTTAAAATTTTACTTTATATGACAACATTTGAATGATACACCATAAAATTAAATTACCCTTAAATTTACAATGGGTAATCAAGAATTTACCTTGTACAAGGCATTTACATGTTAATGATAAGTTATAGTTTTCAATCATTTATGTTTGATTTTATAGCTTTTTGTTTTATTATATTGTACAAGAACTATATTTCTTGTTCTTATATGTTTTAAATATGTAGTATATTTCATCTACTATAGTTTATTGAGTAAATTTTATAAGACAAAAAACATATATGCAACGTAACACAAGAACCTTATGTGCAATCTGAATTCATTATAAACATGAACTTGTTTTCATTTTCGAACCATATTTTATTTGTTATGTTTTTTTCTTCAATATCCTTACAAGAATCTTTTAGTACCTTGGTTAAAGTTGCAATGCCACTCATCCTTTGCATAAAGTTTAGCACTAACCTTTCCGCTACAATAGTGAAATGTACCCGTCCTACATGTGAATAACTAAAGATTGATATAAGCCTTTCATAAAACCAATTACAAACTTAGAATGTATCCATTTGCTTTCGTAATTAACTTTTTGTTGATTTTTCAAAACCAAAAAAAAAAAGTTTTGTAGAGAAACAAAATATTTATTTAGCAGTAGAATAATATTAATAAAAGATATGGCATGGGCAGTTAAATGCAGTAGAATAACATTGATTAATATTTGAGAAATGAAACAAAAGTTATATCATTCAATCTAGCATTTAAAAGGTGAAAAAGGTTGAGCTTTGGTGTTAAAACACTCCATTAACACCATAAAAAGTCAATAAAGTGACCACTGATACAAATAATCACTTATATAAGTAATATTAATTTTTTTGGTTATTCAATTTGCTAAAGATTAGATATGACTTTAACTATGGATTAACTACGAAATTTTATGTGCTTCAGTATGATTTTGACTTTAGCCACGTGACATGCCACGTCAACATATTTTAGAGCTGGTACTGTCACGTATTAGTATCACATCATCTCTGTTAACGAATGTTAGCAGGAGGGATCAAAAACATATTTAATTCTTAAAAAAATGTGTTAATACGAATGAGTATTGAAGTTTGTCATTGCAACCATGTCTTTAACATAATTTCTTAAAATTTTCAAACGAGTATCAAAATTTGTCATTACAGCCATGTCTTTAACATAGTTTTTTAAATTTGCAAGATCTCGTTATTCGAAGTCCATTTTAAAAATATAAAATTGTCAATATATTTATATTTCTCCATCGTTAATTAACACATGTTAGTATTATCTTATGGTCAAGACTCTACAAATAATACTTAAATAAGTAAAATTTTAGTTTGAATATTTCTTAATCGTTTCTTTTTCTTTGTCTTATTGTTATTTATAGTTAAAATAAAAAATTACTTTTAAAAAACGGTTTTGTACTTCTTTTATCAGGGGCCCTATTTTAAATTTTGAACAAGGCCTCTGAACTGTTTGAGACGACCCTGTAAGTGATTATTCAGTATATCTTTTGATGACAATGAAGAAGAGATGGTGATTGGGATTTACGAAGATTTGATAATGGTTTCACAACTACTGTTGATGAAGATTGTTGTACCCCAAAATTTCCCTCTCACTTATCAAATATTTTCTCACAAAGATCTCTCTCGATTCAAGACTACACTAGGGTTGATCAACTCAAGACACCTCCTTAAGCACTGATGACTAAAATTAGGGTTTGAGATTGCACAAGGACAATTTAACTTTAAATTATTAATATGACTTTCATGGATCATTATGGACCCCCAAGATTACTCATGTTAAGTTTTAAGTCTTGGATCACATTGTTGCTCAGTCAATTGAGCAATTGACCTAAAAATCAAGTGTATTGGGGAAAAAGTCAACTATGGCCAATTTACAGTCAAACTTCATAATTTTTTATCCACATCAACATTATAAACTCATATGTATCATTTGATCAAGTTTGGACCGTAATTCCTCAAGAAATTTGGTCAAATCATCAAAGGGGCAAAATGGTCAAAATTAGGGTTTTGACTGAGAAAGGGCAATTTCTGATTTTTGACCTAGCAAATGGTTAATTGGTTTGAGGAATAATCTCAGGAGTTCAATGAAATAATTTTGACCTAATGGCATGACTCAAAATATTGTTCAAAATCAATTGGATTGATAGTGATTTTTCAATCAATTGATCAAAAGTCAATTGTACATTGAAAAGTCAAACTTTGACTTTTTGGTCAAAATCAAGTGTCAAAGATTACAATTCATCAAAACATATCAAAATATGAAACTTAATCATCAATAAATTAAAAAGTCAAGATTTCATTTTGAAAAGTCAAAGTTTTCAAACTTAGAAATTTTTCTAGGTGTTGAAAACTTCATGTTTTTTCATAACTGTGAGCAAATTTTTCACCATGATGCAAGATGATTCAAAAGAAACTTTCAACATGAAAGTTGTAGATATCAATGAGATATACAACATTTCTTCACACAACTTCTTCTAAAAGTGCTTGGATCTCAAGTTATTAATTCATAAAGTCATGGTCTTGAAATTAAACACTTAGTGAAATTTTGCCCTAGTTTAGGCAGGATTTTGACCTAACTTCATGACACTTTTTCATATAGTTCCAAGGGTAATTTTTAAAAGTTATTCAAAGATAGGTTGTATAGCACATTACAAGATTTCTAAAATTTCATAGAAACTCCTTGAGATCATTCTTGAGCAGGGGGAATCGAAGAGAGGAAGTTAGGGTTTCAAACTAAAATTATAGGTCATTTTGTGATGAACAAAGATTCAAATTTTAAAACTATGCTGCATAATCTCTACTTTACAGGCCTCAAACTTGTTAGGCACTCTATAATTAATTTCTTGCACAGCTTTTAAAGGTCTCAACTCAAGCATTCAATGCAATGCCATGCTTTATATCCATTTTAAGAAGAAAGTGCACAATGCCATTTTGAAAAAGTAGCTTTATGCACAAAACTTGTTCTTGAGCCTTGAAATGGTTTTCTTCTGATCATACACGTCCTATAACTCAAGAGAAGTTTTTCTCAAGCCTTACAATCACTCAGCCCATGCTTGTACTTCATCTTGGAACCACGCTCCCACTTTTCTTCAAAATCAAGTAACATAGCAATCAGTCTAGAACTTGTACTTTTGACCCTCCCAAGCACATAAACTTCTCATTACTTATGTACAAGTCCTTGGCAACAAAACACACACATTATTAAGCCCTAAAAACACCAAGAACTCAGAATTGCATCACATACCTCCATTTTTGCATAACCTGACCAAAAGTTTGAAACTCACATCTCCCTTGTGCGTTTTCAAGCCTTTTTGTTCCTAAAGTTTCTAAACATCATTTAGAAATCATCCCACACCCTGTTACAATATTGTAACATCATTAACACCATCCTCCATTTTCAAAAGCAGAGCTTTGCACTTGGACTTCTTGTTAGCTGGAAATTTCGACTAAGGATTTTAAAGTTAGACTTGAATATACTTCAGAATATTCCACTACTTTATTTATGTGAAGCCATAAAGGTTGATATTCGAATTGAGTAAAATTCGTTGGAAAGGTTTACCAATTCGAATTATTGAATAAAGATTTTTATTCGAAATGTGGCTAAGGTTTCAAACATTTTTTCATTCGACCATCTTCAGAGATTGGCGCTCAAGATAAGAAGGAGATTCGAATTCAAATATTTTGATCTTATCCGAAAAGATGCATGGAAGGCTCTGATTTCGTCGAATACATGCAAATAGAAACGTGGCATTAGTTTGTGTAGAAGACCGTTAGGGTCGAAGTAATATAAATAGTGGCTTTAGTATTTCGATTTAGGGGGTGAACATCTTTGTACAAATTACTCAGAAATTACTCAAAGTACCAAGTATTAAAGAGAAACGAGTTTATTGAGGATGTACGTATGATACACCCATTTAATATAAATGCATTTACTTTATGCAGAATTTCCAGTAATATTTACTTAAGTTTTTTACCATTTCAAGTTTAGAAGTAATTTTACTTTCACTTTATATGCATTTTAATTCGACATTTGAAGCCATTTGTCTTCATATACAAAACATGTTAAATACAACAATCAAGTTAAAAGATTAATAAAGACACTCGTGTCTTGAGATCAATCTGATCGATCTCACAAGTAACTGGATCCATGAAAGGATTTGGAAGATCAGGAGTTGTTTACCAAAATTCGAGGGTAAACAAATTGGCACACCCGGTGGGACCTGTGTCTTTATCCATCTTTGTTTTAACTTGTTTATTGCATGAGATTGAGAAGTGGAAAACTAGCCAACAATACAAATCCTAGACCAAAAGGACAACACATTAGGGGAATGGCTAACCCACCCACTAGTGATGCGCAACAAGTTCACCCTCCTATGGGAGGAAATACCAGCGCTTCGAATACAAACGAAGTGATGACGGCGAGTTAAGGGACTGCAACGATCCCTTCGACAATAAGCGCTGCAATTATACCCCAAAATACAAATGCTTCAACTATATCATCAAACACCCATAACGAACATACCATTGTGTCTATGGCCAATCAAAATCCACCATTAACACCCAGGCCTTTGATAGGTATGTCTAGAACTTTTCCACCAGGATTTACAATCCCAACATCAGATCCTATATATGGCATGCCAACCTCGTTCATGACAGGATTTCAAAATAATACGTCGACATACACCCATCCCATAACATCTACTTTATCACCATTGCAAGGATCAGGGTCTGGGATAAACCATATGGCTAGAAATAATTCGCAGCAATCCAAATACCTGCTATCACCATAAATACATAAGCAGTTATAAGGCAACAAATGGACGATAGCAACCACGAGATGTTGGGTGTATTGGCCCAACAGATGGGTACGATTTTCAACCCTTTAATTCAAAGCACTACACAAACTAACTTGCAGAATGCCCAAGAAAACCAACAGATGGTAGCGCAAATAGGGCATCTTGCAGATTTCTTTGGTGCGCCCAGAGAAGCAGTTCGACAGCCACCCCCACAGCCCACATGGGTAAGGGAGAATCAAGGCATCATATTCCAAGAAGAGCCAACCATAAACCAGGCCCAACCTTTGATTCACCCTGAAGCCAAAGTCCAACAACCAATTCTAAGGGAGGAACCACCCAGACCCCAACAAGCTATCCCTAGGGAGGAACCAGGGAGAAGGGTAGTTTTGGTGAATCGAAACCAAGACGCTGATGAAATCCTTCAGGGTTATCGACAGAATAATATGGTGGGAAACAATAACCTAGCAGCCTTAGTCGAAAGGATTATGGCACGAAATGGGGGTAAACTTAGGTATGTGTAGACCAAATTATATATCCCCTTTGTCAGAATATATTCAACAAACTGAATTGCCAAGGGGATGGAAAGTACCCAAATTCACCAAGTTTTCTGGTGATACTAGCGAATCTATCGTAGAACATATCGCCAGATACCTTACAGAGGCAGGAGATATAGCAAATAATGAAAATCTAAGGATTAAATACTTCCCTTCTTCGCTGATAAAAAATGATTTTACTTGGTTCACCACCCTCGCGGAGAATTCCATCCATGATTGGACTCGTTTGGAGAGGCTGTTTCATGAACAATTTTATGTAGGACAAACCAAGATTAGTCTAAGAGAATTGGAAAATGTCAAGCGAAAATTTAGTGAGCCCCTAGACGATTACCTCAACGGATTTCATTTGTTGAAGGCAAGATGCTTCAAACAAGTGCCAGAACACGAGTTGGTCGAAATGGCAGCAAGAGGTTTGGACTTTTCTATCAGGAAAAAATTAGATCCTCGTTATTTGAGGGATATGGTGCAATTGGCTGATAGGGTTCGACAAGTTAAGCGTTTGAAGATCGAAAAGGCTAGGGAGAAACAAAGTCATAGAAAAGAAAGAGTGTCTTATATCGAAGCCTGCTCAGACGAAAGAGAAGTCGAAGAGGATTTCTCAGAAGTCGAAGAGCACGAAATAGATCTTGCAGAGTTGAAGCGAGGACCACCGTACCCTTGCAAAATGTTGACTCCTGCGAATGAGAAAAATCATGTTGAACCAGAAAGGAGCGACAAATTTCCAAGAAAATCTTATATGTTCGACATCACCAAGTGTGATGAAATTTTTGACTTACTAGTTAAAGATGGCCAGATGATAGTGCCCCCTGGTGCTAAAATTCCTCCGTTAGAACAACGGAAGAAAAGGGGTGTCTGTAAGTATCATAATTTCTTAGGCCACAAAACCTCACAATGCTTTCTTTTCAGGGATCTAATACAAAAAGCAATTTAGGATGGAAGGCTTGAGTTTGGGGAAAAACCCAAACCTAAAATGAGGATTGATGCTGACCCTATGCAGGTTGTTGAGACCAATTATGTTGAGCCTGCTGCCATCAACATGGTGGACATTGTTGGAGTTGAAGGGTTGCAACCAGAACAAAACCAGGGGTCTGACAAAGCCTCAAAGCCAGGGTTTGTTGATGATCTCGTGGAGAGAAGGAAAGAAGCGCTACTGATGGCACAATGAAGAGTGCAATGAAGACCAGGACTATTGATGGTCTTAGGGTCAAGTTCGAAGGAATGAAACTTGCTGAGGGTCCAAAATTCTAAGTGAACATGGTGGACCTGAACCAATTCTCCCCAGAAATGGAGGAGATAGAAAAGCGACTCAAAATGGAGAATTAAAAGATGAAGGCAGGCGACCAAAAGTTGAGTTTGGTGGATTACTTATTCCATTGTCACTCGAAGAACCCAAAGGGGCTTGTGTGCCCAAGGTGCAGCATCATGAATGATCAAGGAGCGTCTGCTACCTACCAAAGGGTCTATCAGGAGAAGGCCAGAAACAACTGGAAAAGGGAGAAGGAACTCTTACCTTACCCCCATATGGGAGAGAGTCTCATGGGATTCTTAGTTCGTTGTCACAAAATGGGGTCAGGAGTTCTTATGTTCCCATGGTGCAACGCGCTATATGACGGAAGGACTGCTGAAGATTACAAAAGGATTCCATACTCTCAGTGTTGGAACAATCAAAGCTGGAATAGGGAACACTACATCAATAATGCAAGAGGCATCCCCAAAAGGGCATATAGCCCACACCTTGGGGCACGCAAACAGGCAACATTTAAGCCCCCAACAAACATGCCAACGGGAAAATGGCTGAAAGCATGACAAAACAGAACTTAAGCCAAAGGAAAGTCGAAGTGGATAAGCTTTGAAGAAGGTGGACGTACTGCATGGGCTTTCAGGAGGCAGTTTCACTCTAACAAGCAACAATCTCACGTGTTAGAGAACTATAAGGGGAAGATCCCCATGTCTAGGTCCCAATAGAGGCGACACTAACGAAACAAGAAAGCCCAAAGGGAGTTTACAAACAAGGAAGTTGGCGAGTCAAGCACCAACCAAACTTTGACTGTCCCAGCAATGGAAAAGAAGTCCCCAACAAGGAGGAAACTTTTCTCTCCTACCAAGATGAAGGTCCCTGGCGAAGGGGACAACAACAAACTGGCCAACAATGGGCTAGTTGATGATGAAGATATGTCAACATATAGCTTCAATTCCAATGGAGAATCTTCTTTGCAAATAAATTGCAATGTGGTTTCTGTCTTACCACATGAGTACGACTAGGTTACTGAGGTCGAAGACTCCGAAGAGGCTGGTGAATTGGAAATGACAAAACACAAACTTGTATGTTACTATGTCATGAATAATAACACCGTTGAAGAGCAGAACGCCTTCTTCGAAAGGCCAGATGCAGGTATGAAAAACCACCTTAAGCCTTTATTTATTAGGGCTAAAATTGAACAGGTGGGCATCAACAATGTTATGGTGGATGGTGGGGCAGCAATGAACTTGATGCCTCAATTCCTATTAAAGAGGATTGGGATGTTCGACACCGACATCAAACCATACAACATGGTGATGTCAAACTATGAAGGCAAAATTGGACAAACTCTAGGAGTGGTCCAAGTAGAATTAACTGTAGGTACCATAACAAGACCCACCATGTTCATGGTAATTGCGACGAAGACGAATTACAATCTTCTTCTAGGCCGTGAATGGATACATGGAATCAGGGAAGTTCCATCCTCAATGCACCAAAGGGTGGTAATATGGAGAGATGATGGGATTGTCAAAAACATAGAAGCATACCAAAGCTATTTTATGGTTGAGGTTAATCATGTCGATAGAAGGAATTTCGACAGGAATTTGGCCAACATTGGGCCATGCACTGCAGCGAAAGGTGCATCAGCACCAAGTAATAATGAAATGTATTTCCTTACCCTTCACCCAACATATGGAATTTATTGGGACAAGGAAAAAATGAGACCTGACGAAGACGTGCTTGGAGTCCCAGGAATGCGGCCAACTGGTTGGGAAGACGAAGACCATGTCCACGTCTGAGTCTTCCTACTTCAAGATGATTTCGACCTATTTGGCTAAAAATAGGATGAAAACGGCTTTGGAAGCTGAAGTTAAAATCATGGTTGTTGAAGCCAAGGCTGAAGGAATTCACAACAAGGGGCCAGGAATTTTCTTCAAACCTGAACCACCTGACGAAGACACACTTGTCGAAGACAAAGACCAAAGGCTTGGTGCCATCTATGACGATGAGCCTTTGGGATTCGAGAAGGATCCAACGGCATCCAACACAAATATGCTGGCGCAAGACCCTCTCGAGGAAGTGGATCTAGGAGATGGAACTCAAAGGAGGCCAACATACGTCAGCGCGAAATTGAACCCAAAAGTAAGAGCAAAAGTGATCTAATTGTTCAAGGAGTATAAAGATTGTTTCGCCTAGGACTATGACAAAATGCATGGTTTAAGCAGGGAATTGGTCGAATTGAAGCTGCCAATAAAGGATGGCAAGAAGCCCATCAAGTAGAGCCCAAGGAGATTCGTGCCAGAAATCATGTCCAAAATAAAAGAGGAAGTCGAAAGACTCCTACATTGAAAGTTCACCAGGACCACAAGGTATGTCGAATGGATAGCTAATATAGTTCATGTAATTAAGAAAAATGGTTCTCTTAGAGTATGCATAGATTTTCGTAATTTAAATTCAGCTACTTCTAAAGATGAATACCCAATGCATGTGGCTGAAATGTTAGTAGATTCTGCTGCTGGTTATGAATACCTTAGTATGTTAGATGTTTATTCAGGATACAACCAGATTTTTATTGCAGAAGAAGATGTGCCAAAGACAATGTTCCGATGCCCTGGCGCAATAGGCACCTATGAATGGGTGGTTATGCCCTTTGGCCTAAAAAATGTTGGGGAAACCTATCAAAGAGCAATGAATTCAATATTTCATGATTTCATTGAGACCTTTATGCAGGTTTATATTGATGACGTAGTGGTGAAATCTATATCAGGGCCAAGCCATTTGGATCACCTTCGACAATCATTCGAAAGAATGAGAAAGCATGGTCTAAAAATGAATCCCCTTAAGTGTGAATTTTTTTTTGCAGGCAGGTGATTTTCTGGGCTTTGTGGTCCATAAGGAGGGGTTTAGAGGAAGCATTGTCTTTGTTTCGTTTACCCTTTTCAGATTTGGTTTTGCTTTGAGACGCCATTGATGCAGACAAGAAAAGAAATTTGTTAAGAAAGTTTTGCTGAAGATTTGAGAAAGAAGAAGCTTGAAGGTTGAATAAGATTGAAAAAAGGAAAAAGAGATTAAAAATATTATTTATATGGAAGAAAGTGAACCGTTTTGATGAAAGAGAAATTAAAATTCTCAGGTTAGTGGGACACGTGTAGCATGATCCTGCATGCTGATGAACAGTTTTGTGAGTTCCAATACAGGAACCAGTCATTGTAGCTAATGATGGAATTTATAGATACCCATGTTGTGATTTGACATTTTGAGATTAAAGATCATCACGAGGATGACGTCAGAGTAGTTGAAAGATTGACAACATGTTCAGGGAGTCGAAATTTTGAAGAGGTTGCAAAAAATATACATTTCTTGTTTTGAAATGAATATTTCTTGAGGGAAATTTGTTAGCTGGAAATTTCGACTAAGGATTTTAAAGTTAGACTTGAATATACTTCAGAATATTCCACTACTTTATTTATGTGAAGCCATAAAGGTTGAGATTCGAATTGAGTAAAATTCTTTGGAAAGGTTTACCAATTCGAATTATTGAATAAAGATTGTTATTCGAAATGTGGCTAAGGTTTCAAACATTTTTTCGTTCGACCATCTTCAGAGATTGGCGCTCAAGATAAGAAGGAGATTCGAATTCAAATATTTTGATCTTATCCGAAAAGACGCGTGGAAGGCTCTGAGTTCGTCGAAGACATGCAAACAGAAACGTGGCATTAGTTCGTGTAGAAGACCGTTAGGGTCGAAGTAGTATAAATAGCGGCTTTAGTATTTCGATTTAGGGGGTGAACATCTTTGTACAAATTACTCAGAAATTACTCAAAGTACCAAGTGTTAAATAGAAACAAGTTTATTGAGGATGTACGTATGATACACCCATTTAATATAAATGCATTTACTTTCTGTAGAATTTCCAGTAACATTTACTTAAATCTTTTACCATTTTAAGTTTAGAAGTAATTTTACTTTCACTTTACATGCATTTTAATTCAACATTTGAATCCATTTGTCTTCATATACAAAACATGTTAAATACAACAATCAAGTTAAAAGATTAATAAAGACACTCGTGTCCTGAGATCAATCTGATCGATCTTGCAAGTAATTGGATCCGTGAAAGGATTTGGAAGATCAGCGGTTGTTTACCAAAATTCAAGGGTAAACACTTCTCCATAACTCCTCAGGCACTTTCAGCTCAAGCTAAGCATCACATTAGCTTCTTGGGAACTTGAGGAAGCTAATCCAATCATTGGAACTCACTAAAAGCTGCTCAAACTCAAAACACGATACCCTCTTGCAAGGTGAGTTTTCTGACTTTTGAACTCTTCATACATGCATCATTAATGATTAATTTGTGAATAAGAAATGTAGGTATCATTGTCCTGAAGCTAACCATGTCTTTCGATTTCATTTATATTGCTTAAGGAGTTAGAGTTTTGAATCTGAACATCCTGGAAAAGTTAGGTCAGAATTTGGTACCATTCAAAATTCATGCTCATTTTTTTGAATTAGTTTAAGTTGTTTACATTTCTGGAATCGTGGTGAAATTTTACACAACTTTCATGTTTATATTTTTACAAATGGTTGAGAAATGAACAAGTTGCAGGGCTTCTGGCTGGAGGTTGAAGATGAAGTACATTTAGGGCAAGACTTAGATTATATATTTGTTATTTTACATAAGTTAATGGATATATCACCACTCTAGTGGTTAAAGCGTGCGCCTGTCACCATAAGGTCCTGGGTTCAAGCCCCAACGTGACCTTTTTTCATTTTTTGACATTTTCTAACCCTTTTTTGCAACGCTGGGTTTACTTTTTTTTTCCTGCTTCTGACCCCCTGCCTTGTTATTCACACCCCTGGCCCATTATTTTATTTTCCATTTATTTATTTATTTTTCCTTCATTTTATTTTTATTTCATATTTTTCTTTTATTATTTTTATTACTTTTATTATCATTATTATCATTTTTTCCAAAAATATTTATATTTTATTATTTATATAAATTTAGTTTATTTTTCTTTACAAAAATAAAAGAACATAAACCTTTTCTATAATTTCTTTTTTTTACTTAGATAATTTAATTTTAATTATTATTATATTATATTATTTATTTTTCTTGTAAAATTAAAATCAATTTAGAACTTAGGATTTTTATTTAATTATTTTTATTTTACTAGGTTAATTAAATTCACAAAAAACCCTAAAAAACTTGTTTTCTTTAAATTAATTTAGTTTACTATTTTAACCTTAATTTCATTATTTTTATTAGCTAATTATTTTATTTAATTAGGTCAAAAAACCCTTTTCATAAAAAACAAACAAAAATCATATTTCTTTACATTTACATTCTTGCATTTTTATCTTTATTTTTGTACATTTATTCAAATTCAATATGGTTGTAATAATTATTTAGATTTAATTTCTTGAAATATTTCCCATTTGTAATTTGTACACCCCCTCCTCTAAGTATTGTAATAGCGTAGTAATTTTAGTTTCCGCAATTTATCGCTTTATATACAAAATGCTAGTAATTAGGGTTTTTGTATAGAAAGACTAAAACCAATCAATAGAAAACCCTAATCAAAGACAAATCAAGCATGAAAATCAATACACTTGCACACAAACACCCCTAGGGTAAATCCACTTGGTTGCCTTACAAAAATGACCATATTATGCATGTGAGGTATCTCAGCAAAAACAAGCAAAATACAATATTACAGTCCCTCGATGACTGTTGTACCCCAAAATTTGCCCTCCCATTTTCTCAACATTTTCTCACCACAAGGCCCTTGAAGATCAAGATCCAATTAGGGTTTCCTCTGCTCAAGATTTCTCCTTGCACTAATGGACCCAAATTAGGGTTTGTGTTTGAACAAAGATGTTTTGACCTAAAATGACTAAGATGACTTTCATGCTTCATATTGGACTCCCAAGTTTATCCATACCAAGTTTCAAGTCTTGATTCCAAGTTTTGCCCAGTCAATTGGACAGATGACCTAGAAATCAGCTGTATTGGGGAAAAAGTCAACTGTGGCCAATTGACAGTCAAATCTCATGGAAATTGACCCACATCAACATTATGAACTCACATGGACCATTTGATCAAGTTTGGATCACAGTTCCACAAGAAATTTGATCAGATCACCAAAAGGGCAAAATGGTCATTTTAGGGTTTTGACTGCACAAAGGCAATTTTTGACTGTTTGACCTAGCCAATGGCAAACCAAGTTCACATATGGACTCAAGGACCCCATGGAATTATCTTAACATGCTCAACAAACTCAAAAGATCCCAAGTATACAAGATTGACAGTTGAATTTCCCAGTCAATTGATCAATTTTGACTGTATACTGAAAAGTCAAACTTTGACTTTTTGGTCAAAATCAAGAGTCAAGATTCATTTTTCATCAAAACATGCCAAATCATGAAACTTGTTCACCAAGAAACCAAGAAATGCAAATTAGGGTTTGAAATGGAATTTTTCATAACTTAGAATTTTTCTAAGTTATGGAAAACCCTAATTTTTTCCCAACTTTGCCCCACTTTTTCACCATGATTCATTTGGATTCAAACAAAAGTAAAAACATGAAAGTTGTAGCTTGTTGCATAATCTACAACTTTGATTCACAAAGTTTTCTCATTGGAAGCTTGTATCTCAAGTTACAAATTTTTGAATAAGGACACTAAACCATTCTTAACTTAGTGAAAATTTGACCTATTTTGACAAGTTTTTCTACCCAACTTCAAGGCCATTTTCCATACACTTCCACTTGGAATTTCAAATTGCACTTCAAAGATGGATTGTATTACACATTCCAAGATTTCCAAAATGTCCAAGAACTTCTTAAACAACCTCATGGTTAGGGAGAATCGAATTTCACAATATGGCAAAAACTCACATTGTTCATGACCAAGTTACATGTCCATAACCTTGCAATTTGAACTCAGCATGCCTTAAGCTAGATTACAGGTCTTTTATCTCATCTACACTCCATAATTTAATGCCAATCCTTTGTGCAAGGTGTTGTTCTATGAGTTTGGACATTGTATGCAAGATTAATCCATTTATAGATAAAGCATAATATCCATTCTTGAAAAGTTGCACTTTATGTCAAATTGAAAATCCAACAAGTACATTGCAAATCTGATTGGCACAAGATTATGAGCATAACACACTGATCAAGAGAGGCTTTGCAGCAGGATTAGGGGTTCTCTACTGACCTAGAAACACAAGTTGCCTTTGTTTGCTTAAGAGTGAAAAAAGTGCCATAACACATACAAACTTCCATCTCAGCTTACACACACTTAGACAAAGTTATCAAACACATTCCAAAGATCAGAACCAAGCTTTTGCACGACCCTTGCACCTCTCAAACACTCCCCTTGCCATAATCACTCTCAAACTGCAAAAAACAGAGCAGGCCCTGCAGTTTGAGTACCATCTCTCATTTCTCTCAAGCTTTCTTGCCCAAACCAGTTCACACACCTTCCATACCATCTATGCAAGCTAACCAAAAGCAAAAGCACGACCTGTAATCACTCTAATCACTTCCACCATTTTTCACATTTCTGACTTGCAGGTGAAGTTCTCTAGCTCGATTCAGAAGCTTTCAAGACAAAGTAAACATTGGAATAGCATCCCTGGACCTCAAGGAAGCTTTTCCAATCATCACCTTGCACTGAAAGTTCCTACATTGCCAGATTGAACTTCAACTGAACAGGTAAGTTTTTGAATTCGTATCTCTCTTATTAGGCATTGTTAGCTTTAGGTTTGTGAAGAGAATATGTCATAATCATTGCCCTGAACATGCCCATATAATTAGATTTTATTTATATTATGTGTGTTGCAAGAATTTGATGCCTGAACTTTGAACAAAAATTAGGTTAAAAATTGGGAGAGAAGAAATTCTCTCTCATTTCTGAGAGTTAGATCATGTTCTTTATATGTATGAAATCGTGAGATGATGCTTTACATTTTTTGTGTTGAAAGTTTTCATTAAAAAATCAAAATCAGGAACCTTGATGTTGAAGCAAGAGGCGCGCGTATTTTTCAAACATTGTTTGCTGGAGGTTGAAGACAAGTCCTTCTGGGCTGGGCCTGAACATTTTTCTTATTTGCACCACATAATTGCTTTTAAACCCCCAAGGCCCATTTGCTTATTTCTTTGACTTTTTTTTACTTTTTTCTTTTTTGATTGACTTTGTTTATTTTTTCTCATGACATAAAAAATATAAAAATATTTTTTCTCACCATTTTTGATTTTGTTAGGCATTTATTTTACTATATTTTAGTTTATACATAAATATTATATATATATATATATATATATATATATATATATATATATATATATATATATATATATATTATATATATATATATATTTATATATATATATATATATATATATATATATATATATATTATATATATATATATATTATATATTTTATATATATATATATATATATATATATATATATATATATATATATATATATATATATATATATATATATATATATATATATATATATATATATATTTTGTTTAAAATACTAAAAAATAGTACAAATGCATTTCTATACATTTTTATTTTTGTTTTACTTTCTGAAAATATTTTATAGAAAAATTACTTTTTTTATTAAATATTAAATATTATTATTTTTATATAATACATATTTAGAACTTAATACATATATATATATATATATATATATATATATATATATATATATATATATATATATATATATATATATATATATATATATATATATATTATATATATATATATATATATATATATATATTTATATATATATATATATATATATATATATATATATATATATATATATATATATATATATATATATATATATATATATTAATATATTTAGAATAAAATACCAAAATACACATATTTTATTTTATTATTATTAAACACTAAAAAATCATTTTTACAAATATGTTTCTTTTCTTATTTTATTTTTGTGTATAAATGATAAATATTGTATATATTAATAAATAATACATTTTGTTTAATAGAATTGGGGTTTTACCCTAAAATATAAAAATACTCCAAAAATAATATCTTTTTATTTTCTTTTTATTTTACATAAATAATACTCTTTTTCATACATATACAAAACATTTTTGCATCTTGCATATTTATTCCATTTTTATTTAATTATTGTATATTAATTAAATTGTAAATAATTCAAATCTTGATGTAATAGTTTTAGGTTTAAACTCCTTGTCAAAATCCCCATTTGAAACATTATACCCCCCTCCCTATATTATTGTGTTGTAATAGCGTAGGAGTTTAAATTTCGCACTTTATCGCTTTCTAAACATACTATGCTAGAATTAGGGTTTGTATGCGAATAAGAATGAACAAAATAGTTGGACCTAATACAAGACAAACAAGCATGAAAATGGACACACAAATCACACTTGCACCCCCTAGGGTATTCCACTTGTTGCCTTTCAAAATTGGGCCATATTGCATGTTAGGTCTCTTTGGGGCAAAACAAACAAATTGAATGATCATAGTCCCTCGATAACACTTTTCAAAATATTGCCAAACAAATGATCAAGTCCCTTAAAGAAAATGCCCAAAGATACTTGGCACCATTGCAATTATGGTCCGAACGATGACCCACGCCCGTCCCTTTCACATCCTAACATGAGATTGTCCACCAAATACAATGGTGGAACAAACTTATGAAAAGGGTTAAAACATAGCAATAGTCTTTGAGAAATTTAGGAGTAGATAAACTCTTAGTTACTTGAATCAAACTTGCAAAAACAAAATACTTGCCTATTTTCTAAAACACACCTCACAACACTTTCAAAAACAACTTTCAAAAACAAATGAAAACCTTTTCAAAAGACATACATCTTTGTATACATCCCCACATGGATCATTACAAAGGTTGCCACCACATTGGCTTCTTTTCAAAACATTTTCAAACCCGCACACACAAGCACCATTTAAAACAATTGAAAATGCAAGGCAAGTGATCTAAGCAAGTAACTAAGAGCCCATGGATAACCATGGATAGAAAGGGTGCTAATACCTTCCCTTTCTATAATCTACTCCCCGAACCCAAGAAAATATCTCAAAGGTTTTTGCTGTGCTTTTTTAACCTTTCCTTAGGATAAAATAAAAAGTCGGTGGCGACTCTTGCTCAACCGAAACATTTGCGAAAACAAACGCAAAACCTCAAGTCAGTTCTCCCACCGTATCACAGAATTGGCGACTCTGCTGGGGAAAATTTTTAAAGTGGAGTAACCTTAGGGCTTAGATCACCCTCTTGCATGACTAATTGTTTGATTTGCTTGCTTTATACTTTGGCTCTATTGTTTGGGTTTACAATCCTCCACCCGGATTTTGGGAAACATTCATAGATAGCAATACATTGTGGAAACTGTGCGGGGTATACCGACACGGTCTAAGCAATAGCTATATTAGTGTGACATATTTGTGAGTACCGGTAACCCTTGAGTTCAATCAAGGAGAGTACGGGGCCGCTGAGTGATGTCACTAAGCACTAATGACCTAGAACCTTACTTGACCATCTTGGCCTTTTATTAGGGGTAGTGAGATGACCGGCTTTGGTGCAGTCCGAAGTTGGTAGATACTCGATACTACACTCATTGAGGGTTGTTTTCTTGGAATATTTTGGTCGCTAGTTAAATGGCTAAACCAAAACAATGAACATTGAAAACAATCCAAGGATATTGAGCTCCTTAGAACCCGGTTACTATTTATAGGACAGGTTTTTAAGCCAACTACACTCAAGAGGGTACTCACCTATGAAACCCCATGCAAGCCTGAAATTAGGGTTTGGTGTGATTTGCTTGTACATATGTTTTGTGCATACATCATAAACATCATAAAACATCATATGCATTCACTAACCATTTCAAGGGTTTTGGATCTTCATCTTTGTTCTTGTTTTGTAGGACATGGAAATTCCTCGCAGAAATACCATTCAAGTCAACCTTGTGAGAATCTCTCCTCAACTCAAGGAGATCACCTCAAGAATTCCGGAAAATTCATCCTTCAGTGAAAGACATGGTAGACTGCTCAGCCTAGTCAACACCAATATTGAAGAAGACATGATGAAAGTGATATTCCAGTTTTTTGACCCTCTTCACCACTGCTTCACTTTCCCTGATTATCAGTTGGTACCCACTTTGGAGGAGTTTTCTCAACTCCTAAGAATCCCTATCCTTAATCAACTACCCTTCAACGGTACGGAAAAGGAACCAAAGCCGGAAGATGTTGCTCGAGCATTACATCTACAACCATCTGACATCAAGGGGCATTGGGAAACCAGAAGCGGCGTCAAAGGATTCTTAGCAAAGTTCTTGTTTGAGAAGGCACAAGAATGTTGGAATTCATTGGACCTGCAAGCCTTTGAAGAAATTGTGGCACTCCTTATCTATGGGTTGGTCTTGTTCCCAAATCCTGACCAATTGGTAGATGTCAACACCGTCAAAATCTTCTTGTCCAGAAATCCAATACCAACATTGCTTGGGGACATCCTTCACTCATTTTACACACGAACAATGAGAAAGAGGGGTGTTCTCATGTGCTGTACTCCTATCCTTGCAAGGTGGTTTATTTCGCACCTTCCACAATCTGTCTTGAAGAATGACCAAGGTACAAGGTGGTCCCAACGATTGATGACTCTTACTCATTCTGATGTGCATTGGTGTTCTCGGTCCAGAGAAAATGTCATCATCGTCGATCGTTGCGGAGAATTTCCCAATGTTCCTTTACTTGGAATTAGGGGAGGTATCACCTACAACCCTTGCCTAGCATTGAGGCAATTTGGATATGCACGGAGGGATGACCCTCATGATATGTTGATTCCTGACCTAGTTTTTGACTTCGACAACGATGCGCAAGGACTTCGCCAAAGATTCATCAGAGCTTGGGGAAAACTCAACAAGGTTGATAGCAAGACTCTGGGACACAAGAACTCCATCCCTCTTGAGCCCTATCTCAAGTGGGTACGAGCCCGAGCCCAAAGTCTAAAGATGCCTTATCCGCATGTACTCCCAGTGATTAAAGAGCCCGTCAATGAAGGAGAGGTTCCCTACACCATCCTACATCCAGACATGCCTACATCGTGGGAGGAAATGCAGAAAAGTTGGATTCAGCTCAAGGAGGAACGAAATACTTTTGAAGCTAGCTTCTACGCCAGTGAGAAGAAGGTTCTAGAGCTTACCCGCCGACTCCACGAGCAAGAGGCCCTCAATACCTACATCGCACCAAAAAGGATGCGCAATGTCTTTTTGCCTTAAGAAGTTTATTTTGTAATATTTGGCCCATGGGGCATTTATGTACTAACAAATTTCTTCTTATTAATATGACGTGCGTTCTTCTTTGTCTGAAACAATTTTGAATGTTCTAAATCCTTGAATGCATTGCATACATCAACATACCATTCATCATGTGCATAAGCAGGTCTCATTCCAGGTTTCCTTATCTGTCTGCTGTTTATTTCAGTAGGATGGATCTCGAGCAAACAATCAAAGACCTACAGGCTCAGAATGCACAATTCCAGCAACTCCTGATGACCTTGGCTAAGGGTCAGGAGGATATCAAGACTCAATTGGGGAACAAAGACCCAGTAAAGAAGAAGAAAAAGAGACTCGGAGTGGCTACTTTAGGGAGAAGATTTGACGGAGAAGCTCGGAGAGTGCTTGAATTTCCTCCTACTTCTGACGAAGGAACCAGTAAAGGAGGTGGACCGGCGGTACCTTCCGAGTCTGATGCGGAAGAAGAAGAGGTCGAAGAGGATGAAGATTATACTGATCAGCAATACCCTCCAGCTGATGATAAATACAAAGGGTTAGAAGACAGATTAGCCGCCATGGAATTACAAAGGGTACCTGGTTTGGATTTTGAAGACTTGGGTTTGGTTGCCGAGATTGTGATTCCCCCAAAGTTCAAAGTGCCAGTGTTTGTGAGGTATGATGGGCTGTCTTGCCCAAAAATGCATCTCCGGTCCTACGTGAGAAAGATTCAACCCTATACGGCAGATAAAAACCTCTAGATTCATTTCTTTTAAGACAGCCTTTCTGGAGCTCAGTTGGAGTGGTTCTATCAGCTAGAAGGAACCAGTGTCCGGAATTGGGAAGATTTGGCCACCGCTTTCTACAAACAATACCAATACAATTCTGACCTTGCCCCTACTCGTACCCAACTTCAGGGTATGTCGATAGGAACAGGCGAAGGATTCAAAGAGTATGCACAAAAATGGAGGGATGTGGCTGGCAGGGTGCAGCCTCCTTTAACCGATCGTGAGCTTGTTGATATGTTTCTAGGGACCCTATCTGGGCCGTTTTTCAATCATCTGATTGGTAACTCTTCCGCGGGGTTTACTGATTTGATCTTAACGGGCGAGAGAATAGAAGCTGGCATCAAGTCAGGAAAGATTCAGAAGGGTGTTGCTGCAAGTACCGAGAAGAGGCCTTTTAAGAAAGAAGCAAGTGTCGTCTATGGTCCTAGAAGACAAATCAAGCCAGAAAGTCGCCAAGCCGTCAATGCTCTGGTCATTTCAAAACTTGTTGCTGCTCCTCAGCAGTACAATCAACAAAGAAGTGAAAGGCCCAAGAGGCAGTATACTCGGTTGAGTATGACCTTATCTCAAATTTTACCTCAACTGCTATCGACCAATTTGGTGACCACCAAAGAAGCTCCTAAGGTCGTCAATACTGCGTCTCCTAAGTATAACCCAAATGCCCGGTGTGCTTATCATTCTGATAGTCCCGGGTACACTACTGATGATTGCTGGGCCTTGAGAAACAAAGTGCAAGATCTTATCGACGCAAAGGAAATTCAGTTTGAAGCACCTGAAAGACCAAATGTTGTAACTGCTCCTATGCCCCAGCATAAAGTAAATGCCATTGAGGAAGAATTGTATGCTGTTTCGGTGAATGAAGTTGTTACCCCTCTTTTGACTGTTAAGAGGAACTTACTACTAGCCGGTTTATTTCCGGGTTGTAGTAAGGGTTGCCTCCTGTATGCTGTTATCCCTACCGGTTGTCCACTGCTGAAATCAGGCATCTAAAGCCTGATGGATAGCAAGGAAATACTGTTCAAGAAAACTGCTATTCCGTTTGTTCCCATTGAAGAAATATCTGTTGTCACAATCTACAATCCTGCCAAAGCTCCCGTAAAGAAACCAGTCCAAATTATGTCTGTTGCACCCATCACTATTACTGTCCCGGGGCCTCTCCCGTATGAGTCTGATAAAGCTGTTCCATGGCATTATGGAGCCGACGTGTATGTGCTTGGGGTGAAGCAGGAGTTCAACACCAATACCAGTATCAGTAACATCACTGGTCCCGCCAAGATTACCCGCAGTGGCAGGCTCTTCTCGCCTGACATTGCACCGTCAGTTATCCGAAAACCTCTCACCATCACACCCGCAAGTGTGCATGTTCCAATTCAAGTTCCTGTGTCTACTACTGCCGCCGAGTCCTCTGATACTCGGGGCAAAGAAGTTGCTACCGATTCGCCTGCCAGGACGGAGGCACCAAAGAAGACTGCTGTGGAAGCCTTCCAACAAGAAATGGAGGAAATTCTTAAAATTATCAAAAAGAGTGACTTTAATGTTGTTGAACAATTGGGGCATACTCCCTCCAAAATCTCTATGCTATCATTGCTGCTATGCTCAGAGGCCCATGCAAAGGCCCTGATTTCATTTTTGAAAACGGCCCATGTGCCGCAAGAGACCTCCGCGGATCAATTCACTGACTGTGTGGCTAATTTGACGGCTGACAATGGCTTGGGGTTCTCAGATGCTGACCTTACCGCCAAAGGGAAAGATCACAATGATGCCCTGCACGTCTCTGTAGAGTGCAGGGGCACTACTCTCGCACACGTGTTGGTAGATAACGGTTCTTCCCTGAATGTTTTACCCAAGAAGGCATTGGATCGCTTAGATTGTGAGGGTTTGGAGTTGAAACCTAGTAACATCATTGTTAGAGCCTTCCACGGTTCTAAGAGGATGGTGCACGGTGAGGTAGACATCCCTATTCGTGTGGGTTCCCAAGTTTTCGGCTCAACGTTCTATGTAATGGATATTCGCCCATCTTACTCCTGCTTATTGGGTCGACCCTGGATTCACAAAGCTGGGGCAGTAACTTCCACTTTACACCAAAAGCTCAAATACCCTGTCAAAGGGAAGATTGTTACTGTGCAGGGTGAGGAGGAATACATGGTGAGTCACTTGAATTCATTCCGATATATCGAGATGACGGGGAGTTTATTGAAACCCCCTTTCAGCATTTTGAGGAAGTACCTCCAGTGTTGGCATCAGCTGAAGCAGTGGTTGAAGAAGACTTTCCGTTGAAGATGGCATCCTTGAAGGATGCCCGGGCTGTAATCGAGAAAGGCAATTGTGCAAACTGGGGTCAGCTTCCTGACTTCACTCAAAAGAATGACAAGTTTGAGTTGGGCTTTACTACAGAGGCTCAGAGGGCTGTGCGCAAGGAAAGGATCGGAAAGGCTCCGGTGTTTATCTCCAACCCAAGGGTAAATGCTATTGAGGAGGATGTGGAGGAAGCAGAGTTTGACAGTTAGATCTACCCGACTACCAGCAACGGACCAAGCAACTGGACGACAAAGGATTTTACACCTATCACATTTGTCACGCAGTAATTAATTTCTTTTGATTTCCAACTTGTAACAAACAATGTGTTAAAACTTTTATTGGCTCGGTGTCCTACCCGGGGCATCGTAGCTCCATTTGTGAGGGCTTTTTGTATGACATTTCCATATATCATCAATCAAAACATTGGACGTTCGTTGCATTTCAAATCTTGTGCTCTTTTTTCTTTCTGTGTTATATATTGCAAAACAGCTATATTTACACACACTCACTTATACAGGTTTCAATCCACCCTGGATCTCACTGGTAACAGCTCTGCTACCGCCAGTTATGACTTCGAGAATCCGATCAACTTGGCCGAAGACGAAGGTGAAGATGATTGCGAAGTGCCTGGTGAACTCGCAAGACTGCTACTCCAGGAAGAGAGGGCTATTCAACCACATGAAGAGCCGGTGGAAACAATTAACCTAGGTACTGAGACATATAGGAAAGAGGTCAAGATTGGTGCCAATCTAGAGCTCAGCGTGAAGCAACGATTGATCCAGATGCTACAGGATTACATGGAGATATTTGCTTGGTCCTATGAAGACATGCCTGGTTTGGATGCCGACATTGTAGTTCACCACCTACCAACCAAGGAAGATTTCCCTCCGGTAAAGCAAAAGGTCCGCCGTATGCGCCCAGAGATGTCTGAAAAGATCAAGGCTGAGGTTATGAAGCAGTTCGACGCCGAGTTTCTAGCAGTAACTTCTTACCCTCAGTGGGTCGCCAATGTGGTGCCAGTGCCGAAGAAAGACGGTAAAGTCAGAATGTGTGTCGACTATAGGGACTTGAACAGGGCAAGCCCCAAGGATGACTTCCCCTTACCTCACATCGATGTTCTTGTTGACAATACTGCACAACACAAGGTGCTCTCCTTCATGGATGGTTTTTCAGGGTATAATCAGATCAAGATGGCTCCGGAAGATATGGAAAAGACCACCTTTGTGACTCAGTGGGGCACCTTCTGTTACAAGGTCATGCCATTCGGGTTGAAAAATGCTGGGGCAACCTACCAACGCGCCATGGTTGCTTTATTTCATGATATGATCCATCATGAGATTGAGGTATATGTTGATGACATGATAGCAAGGTCTCAAACTGAGGAGGAGCATCTTGACCATCTGAGGAAGCTGTTTGACTGACTCAAGTTATACAAGCTGAGATTGAATCCCAACAAATGCACTTTTGGGGTAAGGTCCGGAAAATTGCTAGGCTTCATTGTAAGTGATAAGGGTATTCAAGTAGACCCTGCCAAGGTTAAAGCCATTCAAGAGATGCCAGTCCCTAAGACAGAGAAAGAAGTCAGAGGCTTCCTGGGACGACTGAATTACATTACCCGATTCATCTCACATCTGACTGCTACTTGTGAGCCAATCTTCAAATTACTGAAGAAAGATCAAGTAGTACGATGGAACGATGAATGTCAGGCTGCCTTTGAAAGGATAAAGGAATATCTCCAAGAGCCCCCCATTCTTATGCCACCAGTGGAAGGAAGACCTCTAATATTATACTTGACAGTACTTGATAATTCAATGGGGTGTGTGCTGGGGCAGCATGACGAGTCTGGCCGAAAAGAGCACGCTATTTATTACTTGAGCAAAAAGTTTACCGACTGTGAGTCTCGTTACTCACTGCTTGAGAAAACTTGCTGCGCTCTAGTATGGGCTGCTCGCCGGCTGAGACAGTATATGCTGACTCACACTACTCTATTAATTTCAAAGATGGATCCCATCAAGTACATATTTGAAAAGCCTGCTCTGTCTGGAAGGATAGCGAGATGGCAAATGATCTTGACAGAATATGACATCCAGTATACAACTCAGAAAGCTATTAAGGGAAGTGTACTGGCGGATCATTTGGCACACCAACCTGTGGACGATTACCAATCATTGAACTTTGATTTTCCGGACGAAGACATCATGGTGGTAACTGACTGTGAAGTACCTGGACCGGATGAAGGACCTGAGGAAGGATCCCGATGGTCTATGCATTTTGATGGAGCCTCCAATGCTTTGGGTAACGGTGTCGGCGCTGTAATCATATCTCCCAAAGGAACTCATACTCCACTCACCGCCCGATTGTGCTTCAACTGCACCAACAACATGGCAGAATATGAAGCATGTATCATGGGTTTACAAGCTGCAATCGACTTAAGGATCAAATTTCTGAGTGTCTTCGGAGATTCCGCTCTCGTGATCAATCAGATCAAAGGCGAGTGGGATACGAAACACCCAAATCTTATTCCTTACAAAGAGTATGTGTCAACCTTGCTTCCCCACTTTGAAGAAATAACTTTTGAGCACTTCCCAAGAGAGGAGAATCAGCTAGCAGACGCATTAGCTATGATGTCTTCAATGTTCAAAGTTAAGTGGGACAATGAGGCTCCCCGGATCATCATCTGGAAGTTGGATGAACCAGCATACTGCTGCGATCTCGAGGCTGAAAAGGTGACTGAAAAACCCTGGTATCATGAGGTGAAGAGGTATTTGGAAGCTCAGGAATACCCTGAAGGCGCATCTGTCAATGACAAGAAGTTCATGAGAAGGTTTGCGGCGAAATTCTTCCTCAGCAACGGCATTCTCTACAAGCGGAATCATGATTCAACTCTACTACGTTGTGTGGATAAGGCCGAAGTAGAGAAGATCATGATAGAACTGCATGAAGGTACATTCGGAACACATTCCAGTGGGCACACCATGGCTAAGAAAATCCTTCGGGCAGGATATTTCTGGTCCACAATGGAAGCTGATTGTTGCCAACACTCTCGAACTTGTCATAAATGCCAGATCTATGCTGACAAGGTACATATTCCTCCAGTTCCTCTGAACGTCCTGACGGCACCTTGTCCTTTTGCAATGTGGGGAATTGACATGATCGGTGAGATCCGACCAACGGCATCCAATGGGCATCGCTTCATCTTAGTAGCGATCGATTACTTCACGAAGTGGGTTGAGGCAGCTTCCTACGCAACGGTAACCAAGAGTGTTGTGGCACGTTTCATCCGGCATAATCTGATCTGTCGGTACGGCGTCCCGGAGAGAATCATTACGGACAATGGTACCGATCTCAACAACAAGATGATCACTGAGCTCTGCGACCAATTCAAGATACAGCACCACAATTCTTCTCCCTACCGGCCAAAGATGAATGGGGCTGTAGAGGCAGCTAATAAAAATATCAAGAAAATTGTGCAGAAGATGACAGTGACCTATAAAGATTGGCACGAGATGTTACCGTTCGCTCTTCATGGGTACCGTACCTCAGCAAGGACGTCAACCGGGGCAACTCCTTTCTCCTTAGTCTATGGCATGGAGGCAGTCTTGCCAATTGAAGTCCAGATACCCTCTCTCCGAATAATGAAGGATGCAGACTTGAGTGAAGATGACTGGATCCAGACTCGACTTGATCAATTAAACCTGATTGACGAAAAGAGACTCACCGCTATCTGTCATGGTCAGACGTATCAAAAACGGATGATCGGGGCATTTAACAAGAAAGTCAGACCACAAGAGTATCAAGTTGAGGACCTGGTAATCAAACGCATCATCCTTCCTCAAAGTGATCCCCGGGGCAAATGGACCCCTACATACGAAGGGCCATTTGTGGTTAAACATGTGTTCTCAGGAGGAGCCATGATCCTAACCACCATGGATGGTGACGACCTTCCTCACCCCGCCAATGCAGACATAGTGAAAAGATACTACGCATAAATAAAAGACCCGCTAGGTTGACATACCTAGGCAAAATAAGGGCTTCCCGGCGAACCAAAAGGGTTCGGGCAAAAATAAGGGATAAAATGAATAAAAATCTGTACACCCAGCAAGTCGAAAACCTGAAAAGGCGGTTTGGGCAAAAATGGGTATCCCGGTGGACTGAAAACCCGAAAGGGCGGTCCAGGCAAAAGTTAGGGATAAAGCGTAACACTATGTCTTATTGGATCACTTCGCATCCGGAATTCGGCATCAACTATCTGGCTCAGATTTCGGCATCGACCAATCAACTTCATCTTCAACTAGGCAGCAAAGCGATGGGACGCTTGGAGACATAAAGGCGATAGCAGAGTTGGAACCCAGCGGGATTATTCACATAGCTGTTTTGTTTTCAAAATTGTAAATTCTGTGTTATTTGGCGGCACCCTCTTACTAGGATGTCGGCCTCTTGTACAAAAAAGCCTATTCATAGGCAAAATTCAAATCAATACGAATTCACTTGTCCATACAAATTGTCATTGTTTTTCCTTTTTCTGTTTTGTCTTGCGAAGAACGTCCAATGTTCATTTTTGATATATGCATTTGACATTAAATTGCTGATTCATAAATATTTGCATATGAAACGAAAGATTAATTACAGGTGACATCAAAAACAGGGGCAATGTGAAATTGCCTGATGCAGTCTGGTTGCTTTGTCTGCCAAGGTACCAAGGTAGTTTCGATTGAAGAATGTGACCAAATGATCTCAGCCCCCCGCAGAGTAAGGCAAGATTCAGCAATACTTCCCCCAGTGAAGTCGCCAACTTTCCCCGGCAGGTCTAAAAGCTTATCCCCAGTAGATTCTGGAAGCTTGTTCCCTGCAGAATACGGACGTCTCTCCCGAGCTCTATTCAGAGTTATCCCTCACAAGGGCTTATAACTGGGTTATCCTCAGCTATTTGCCACGGAAGGTCGCCCTCGGCAAAGTTCCTTCAATCCCCGGCGGAGTCTATCGTTGGTATTCCCCAGCGGAGTTTATCATCATTATCCCCAGCGGAATCTGTCATTAAAGTCCTCAGCAGGCCTCTCGTCAAACTTCAGCAAAGTATCTCTGCCACAGAGCAATTCTCCGGCCGTTCGTCAAGGATTTATTTTCCTAAGACGAAGTTACACTCATAAACATTTCACATTTCATACATCTTGCTTACATACCTGATAAAGTGCATACAACACTATCTCATGTTGAACATCATGACATGATGCATATCATACATCATGACATTGCATACAACTTATGTTTTTGCCTTTACAGGGAAAAAGACAATCCCAAAGACAAACTACCTTCAACTGCCACATTTCCAGACTCGATTCCTGTATCTAGCCAGGGTACGTCTGAAGAGTTCCAGATTCGATTCCTGTATCCAGCCAGGGCACATCTATCAACTACAACATTTCCAGATTCGACTCCTGTATCCAGCCAGGGCATATCTGTTGACCACATTTCCAGATTCGACTCCTGTATCCAGCCAGGGCATATCTGTTGACCACATTTCCAGACTCGATTCCTGTATCAAGCCAGGGCACGTCTGAAGGGTTCGAAGATTCGATTCCTGTATCCAGCCAGGGCACATCTATCAACTACAACATTTCCAGATTCGACTCCTGTATCCAGCCAGGGCATATCTGTTGACAACTATTTCCATATTCGACTCCTGTATCCAGCCAGGGCATATCTGTTGACCACATTTCCAGACTCGATTCCTGTATCAAGCCAGGGCACGTCTGAAGAGTTTGAAGATTCAATTCCTGTATCCAGCCAGGGCACATCTGTGAGCAACCATTTGTAGACTCGACACCTGTATCTAGCCAGGGCATATCTGCATAAATAGATTGAAGATCAAACACCTGTAACAAGCCAGGAAAACATCTGTCTTTCTCAAATACAAAAGTTCTCGCTAAGGAATCTCTTATGCGATCAACGCTTCCAAATGGCATCTGTAAGCCCATTCCCGACATCACATTTGCTGATAATCCAACATGCGAGTGCAAATTTCCGGGCACTCTAGTGTCCAATCTCCTTTTACCCTCGAGCCACGAAAGGCAAACTTGCCAATCTAACTCTTCAGGTTCAAGAAGATTGAACAGGGGCAACTTTTGTACCCCAAAATTTGCCCTCCCATTTTCTCAACATTTTCTCACCACAAGGCCCTTGAAGATCAAGATCCAATTAGGGTTTCCTCTGCTCAAGATTTCTCCTTGCACTGATGGACCCAAATTAGGGTTTGTGTTTGAACAAAGATGTTTTGACCTAAAATGCCTAAGATGACTTTCATGCTTCATATTGGACTCCCAAGTTTATCCATACCAAGTTTCAAGTCTTGATTCCAAGTTTTGCCCAGTCAATTGGACAGATGACCTAGAAATCAGCTGTATTGGGGAAAAAGTCAACTGTGGCCAATTGACAGTCAAATCTCATGGAAATTGACCCACATCAACATTATGAACTCACATGTACCATTTGATCAAGTTTGGATCACAGTTCCACAAGAAATTTGATCAGATCACCAAAAGGGCAAAATGGTCATTTTAGGGTTTTGACTGCACAAAGGCAATTTTTGACTGTTTGACCTAGCCAATGGCAAACCAAGTTCACATATGGACTCAAGGACCCCATGGAATTATCTTAACATGCTCAACAAACTCAAAAGATCCCAAGTATACAAGATTGACAGTTGAATTTCCCAGTCAATTGATCAATTTTGACTGTATACTGAAAAGTCAAACTTTGACTTTTTGGTCAAAATCAAGAGTCAAGATTCATTTTTCATCAAAACATGCCAAATCATGAAACTTGTTCACCAAGAAACCAAGAAATGCAAATTAGGGTTTGAAATGGAATTTTTCATAACTTAGAATTTTTTCTAAGTTATGGAAAACCCTAATTTTTTCCCAACTTTGCCCCACTTTTTCACCATGATTCATTTGGATTCAAACAAAAGTCAAAACATGAAAGTTGTAGCTTGTTGCATAATCTACAACTTTGATTCACAAAGTTTTCTCATTTGAAGCTTGTATCTCAAGTTACAAATTTTTGAATAAGGACACTAAACCATTCTTAACTTAGTGAAAATTTGACCTATTTTGACAAGTTTTTCTACCCAACTTCAAGGCCATTTTCCATACACTTCCACTTGGAATTTCAAATTGCACTTCAAAGATGGATTGTAGTACATATTCCAAGCTTTCCAAAATGTCCAAGAACTTCTCAAACAACCTCATGGTTAGGGAGAATCGAATTTCACAATATGGCAAAAACTCACTTTGTTCATGACCAAGTTACATGTCCATAACCTTGCAATTTGAACTCAGCATGCCTTAAGCTAGATTACAGGTCTTTTATCTCATCTACACTCCATAATTTAATGCCAATCCTTTGTGCCAAGGTGTTGTTCTATGAGTTTGGACATTGTATGCAAGATTAATCCATTTATAGATAAAGCATAATATCCATTCTTGAAAAGTTGCACTTTATGTCAAATTGAAAATCCAACAAGTTCATTGCAAATCTGATTGGCACAAGATTATGAGCATAATACACTGATCAAGAGAGGCTTTGCAGCAGGATTAGGGGTTCTCTACTGACCTAGAAACACAAGTTGCCTTTGTTTGCTTAAGAGTGAAAAAAGTGCCATAACACATACAAACTTCCATCTCAGCTTACACACACTTAGACAAAGTTATCAAACACATTCCAAAGATCAGAACCAAGCTTTTGCACGACCCTTGCACCTCTCAAACACTCCCCTTGCCATAATCACTCTCAAACTGCAAAAACAGAGCAGGCCCTGCAGTTTGAGTACCATATCTCATTTCTCTCAAGCTTTCTTGCCCAAACCAGTTCACACACCTTCCATACCATCTATGCAAGCTAACCAAAAGCAAAAGCACGACCTGTAATCACTCTAATCACTTCCACCATTTTCACATTTCTGACTTGCAGGTGAAGTTCTCTAGCTCGATTCAGAAGCTTTCAAGACAAAGTAAATATTGGAATAGCATCCCTGGACCTCAAGGAAGCTTTTCCAATCATCACCTTGCACTGAAAGTTCCTACATTGCCAGATTGAACTTCAACTGAACAGGTAAGTTTTTGAATTCATATCTCTCTTATTAGGCATTGTTAGCTTTAGGTTTGTGAAGAGAATATGTCATAATCATTGCCCTGAACATGCCCATATAATTAGATTTTATTTATATTATGTGTGTTGCAAGAATTTGATGCCTGAACTTTGAACAAAAATTAGGTTAAAAATTGGGAGAGAAGAAATTCTCTCTCATTTCTGAGAGTTAGATCATGTTCTTTATATGTATGAAATCGTGAGATGATGCTTTACATTTTTTGTGTTGAAAGTTTTCATTAAAAATCAAAGAATCAGGACCTTGATGTTGAAGCAAGAGGCGCGCGTATTTTTCAAACATTGTTTGCTGGAGGTTGAAGACAGGTCTTCTGGGCTGGGCCTGGAACATTTTTCTTATTTGCACCACATAATTGCTTTTACACCCCCAAGGCCCATTTGCTTATTTCTTTGACTTTTTTGACTTTTTCTTTTTTGATTGACTTTGTTTATTTTTTCTCATGACATAAAAAATATAAAAATATTTTTTCTCACCATTTTTGATTTTGTTAGGCATTTATTTTACTATCTTTTAGTTTATACATAAATAGATATATATATATATATATATATATATATATATATATATATATATATATATATATATATATATATATATATATATATATATATATATATATATATATTTTGTTTAAAATACTAAAAAATAGTACAAATGCATTTCTATATATTTTTATTTTTGTTTTACTTTCTGAAAATATTTTATAGAAAAATTACTTTTTTTATTAAATATTAAATATTATTATTTTTATATAATACATATTTAGAACTTAATACATAAATAAATATATATATATTAATATATTTAGAATAAAATACCAAAATACACATATTTTATTTTATTATTATTAAACACTAAAAAATCATTTTTACAAATATGTTTCTTTTCTTATTTTATTTTTGTGTATAAATGATAAATATTGTATATATTAATAAATAATACATTTTGTTTAATAGAATTGGGGTTTTATCCTAAAATATAAAAATACTCCAAAAATAATATCTTTTTATTTTCTTTTTATTTTACATAAATAATACTCTTTTTCATACATATACAAAACATTTTTGCATCTTGCATATTTATTCCATTTTTATTTAATTATTGTATATTAATTAAATTGTAAATAATTCAAATCTTGATGTAATAGTTTTAGGTTTAAACTCCTTGTCAAAATCCCCATTTGAAACATTGTACCCCCTCCCTATATTATTGTGTTGTAATAGCGTAGGAGTTTAAATTTCGCACTTTATCGCTTTCTAAACATACTATGCTAGAATTAGGGTTTGTATGCGAATAAGAATGAACAAAATAGTTGGACCTAATACAAGACAAACAAGCATGAAAATGGACACACAAATCACACTTGCACCCCCTAGGGTATTCCACTTGTTGCCTTTCAAAATTGGGCCATATTGCATGTTAGGTCTCTTTGGGGTAAAACAAACAAATTGAATGATCATAGTCCCTCGATAACACTTTTCAAAATATTGCCAAACAAATGATCAAGTCCCTTAAAGAAAATGCCCAAAGATACTTGGCACCATTGCAATTATGGTCCGAACGATGACATGCGCCCGTCCCTTTCACATCCTAACATGAGATTGTCCACCAAATACAATGGTGGAACAAACTTATGAAAAGGGTTAAAACATAGCAATAGTCTTTGAGAAATTTAGGAGTAGATAAACTCTTAGTTACTTGAATCAAACTTGCAAAAACAAAATACTTGCCTATTTTCTAAAACACACCTCACAACACTTTCAAAAACAACTTTCAAAAACAAATGAAAACCTTTTCAAAAGACATACATCTTTGTATACATCCCCACATGGATCATTACAAAGGTTGCCACCACATTGGCTTCTTTTCAAAACATTTTCAAACCCGCACACACAAGCACCATTTAAAACAATTGAAAATGCAAGGCAAGTGATCTAAGCAAGTAACTAAGAGCCCATGGATAACCATGGATAGAAAGGGTGCTAATACCTTCCCTTTCTATAATCTACTCCCCGAACCCAAGAAAATATCTCAAAGGTTTATGCTGTGCTTTTTTAACCTTTCCTTAGGATAAAATAAAAAGTCGGTGGCGACTCTTGCTCAACCGAAACATTTGCGAAAACAAACGCAAAACCTCAAGTCAGTTCTCCCACCGTATCACAATGACGCTATCTATGTTGTCTTTCAAAATGATCTTAGTCCCTAAAGAAAAATGCTAAGATATATTGCAACATTGCTAATCATGGTTATACGATGACCCACGCCCGTCCATTTTACATCCAAAGATAGGGTTACTTACCAAATCAATGGTAAGATAACAATGTCAAAGGAAAAAGGAAATGAACATGAAAGACTTTTGAGTAGGTAGAATGTTCCTAGTTACTTGCTCCATTTCAAAACACAACATCCTTGCTATTTTCAAAACAAACACCAACACTTCCAAAACATCTTTCAAAACTTGAAAACGTTTTCAAAAGATCAACACCTTTGTATACACTCTTACAAACGAGAATCATTACAAAGTTTGCCTAGACAAATGTCACTTTACAAAATACTTTCAAAAACCACACAAAGCATATTTTCAAACAACAACAAATGATCTAGCAAGTAACTAAGAGCCCATGGAAAACCATGGATGAAAAGGGTGCTAATACCTTCATTTTTCATAATCTACCCCCCGAACTCAAGAAATAATCTCAAAGGTCTTTCCTGTGCTTTTTCACCTTTCCTTTTGGATAAAAGAAAAGTCGGTGGCGACTCTTGCTAACCGCAACATTTGCGATCAAATGAAAAACACCCAAGTCGGTTCTCCCACTGTATCACAAAGATCATACAAATAAATCACACAATATAATATTGATAGTGTCACATCTAGTGATGTTGAAAATGATTCTAAGAATTTATTTCATGAAATCAACATTGAAACACCTATATATGGCTTTATCACACCTTGAATTGGAAAATGTGTGATATAAGATTAATAGTTTACAAACAACCTCAAAGAATGATAATGATGGTGAACACAGACATAAAGTAATTAGGTTAATATAATAAGATGACATGGCAAAGAATGTCATATTCAATATTGGAATGGTGTTCTCATTATTAAAGCAGCTCAAATATGCAACACTTAAGTATAATGTGTTTAATGGTAAAAAAGTCATATTTCCCAAAAAATGATTGTAAATTTTGTAGGGTGGTATGAAAGTATAAAAAGAAATGTGACTACATTATATTGATAGTAGAGTGGTAAGGACAATAAAATTCAGGGTGAACATTATTTTCAAGTACAAATACGGAAGAGTATTCCTTAACAAAAATGGATAAGCTTTCACTTATTGGTGTTGATTCTTTCTTGTTATATAAAGAATTTGATGTGTAGTGACTTACTTTTCAAGTTTACATGGGAGACCTAAAGGGTTTGCGAAGACCATTTCAGTTGGTACTGGTAACAATTCATGCTATACAATCAAAAAATCAAACAAATGACTACACCCATGTAGTATATTAAAGAAAATGACAATTACTCAACCAACTTCATAAGATTCAAATCATCAAGTTCCAATTGAAAGTACATCACAAGTACTAGTTGAAAACTTATCATACATAAGATATGTAAGAACTTCTAAGTTTCCTGTGGACGTCGGCCCTTTTCAATTGGTAAAACCAATCGAGTTGTGTTCCAGATAAACTATCTTGGGAAAAAATGCACCCACAAGTCTTTATCGGCGGAGTGCGGCTGAATCTTTCTCACATATGATCGGAGGTGCATCTTAGGACATGACACCCCATCATATTTTGCAAACAACGGCACTTTGAACTTCGGTGGAATCACAATTCCTGATACTAGTCCCAATTCTTCAAAGTCTAGACCTGGCACCTTTTGTATTTCCATAGCGCTTAAACGCTCTTCAAGATGTCTGTACTTATCATCTGCTGGAGGATACTGTTCCTCGGAGTAGTCTTCCTCTTCTTCCTCCTCTTCGGATTCTGACGGAACCGCTGTTTCTTTTCCTTTCCCTTATCCTTCCCCGGAAGTGGTTTCAAAATTCAAGGTTCTTCTAGTCTGTCCCTAAAACCTTCTCCCCATGTTCAAAACCCCAGTGGTTTTCTTTGTTTTCTTCTTTCTTTCTTCAGCTAACAGAGTCTTCAACTCATCTTTCCCCTTGGCTAGGGTCATGAGTAATTGTTGAAACTGCGTGTTTTGAACTTTGAGATATTTGACTGTCTGTTCGAGATCCATCTTACTGAAATAAACAGTAGAGAGATGAGGAAACTCGTTGCAAAAGACATGTTTATGTCATGATGAATGATATGTGCATATGTAATGTTTTCAAGGATTTTTAAAGATTCAAGTTCGTTTTAGACAAAAAGAAACACACATTATATTAATAAGATAGAGTTTGAGTACATCAATTCCCCTTGGGCAAAATAATACAACACTCTAAGATGAAAAAGTAGCGCGCATCCTATTTGGTGCAATGTAGGCATTTAGAGTCTGCTCCTCATGAAGTAGCCTAGTGAGTTCCAAAACCTTCTTCTCGCTTGTGTAGAATTGGGCTTCAAAAGTATCTCGCTCTCCTTTGAGCTATATCCAATCCCTTTGTAGGTCTTCAAGAGATATGGGTATGTCAGGATGTAGGATAGTGTATGGAACTTCTCCTTCCTTAACAGGCTCAATGATCACCGGGAGAATGGAAGGATAAGGCATCATAAGACTTTGAGAGCGGGTTCGTACCCACTTGAAGTAAGGCTCAAGAGGGATGGAATTCTTGTGTCCTAAAGTCTTGCTGTCCACCTTGTTTAGCATCCTCCAAGCTCGTATGAATCTCTGAAGAAGACCTTGATCATCATTGTTGTAGTCGAATTCAAGCCTTGAATCAGCATCTCATGTGGGCCATCCCTCCGGGCATAACCAAACTGTCTTAGAGCTAAGCATGGGTTGTAGGTAATGCCTCCTATAATTCTAAGTAGAGGGACATTAATGAATTCCCCACAATAATCAACAATGATAACATTCTCTTTGGATCGAGAGCACCAATAAATATCTGAATGTGTGAGCGTCATTAACCTTTGTGACCTCCTTAATCCTTGCTCATTCTTTAAGACTGATTGGGGAAGATGATAAATAAACCATCTTGCCAGGAGAGGAGTGCAACACATAAGGACACCTCTTTTCCTTATTGTACGAGTGTGAAAGGAGTGCAAGATATCCCCTAGTAATGTAGGCACCGAATTGCGTGGCATGGAGATTTTGACGACACTCGCATCTATGAGTTGGTCAGGATTGGGAAACAAGACCATCCCATAGATAATAAGAGCCACAATTTCCTCAAAAGCTTGCAAGTCTAGGGAATTCCAACAGCTTTGGGCTTTCTCAAACATGAACTTTGCTAAGAAGCCTTTGACATCACTTCTAGTTTCCCAATGAGTTGTGACATCAGATGAGTGCAAGATCAGAGCTTGAGCAATATCTTTTGGCTTTGGGTTTCTTTCCGTATCGTTGAAAGGTAGTTGATTCAGAATGGGAATCCTCAAGAGTTGATAGAATTCTTCCAAAGTAGGCACAAGCTGATAGTCGGGAAATGTGAAGCAATGGTGCAAAGGATCAAAGAACTGGAAAAGCACCTTCAACATATCCTCCTCTGTGTTGGAGGTGACCAAGTTGAGTAGACGACCATGCCTCTCGGTGAATGGAGAGTTCTCAGGGATCCTTGAAGCTAGCTCCTTGAGTTGTGGAGGAATTATTACAAGGTTGACTTGGATAGTTTTCCTACGAAGTGAATCCATATCCTACAAAACAGGAACAAAGAAGAATCTCCAAAATCCTTGAAATGGTTAGTGGATGCATATGATGCTCATGATGTCCATGATGTTATATACAAGTATGTATATACAAGCAAAACAAACAAGTTCTTAGTTTAGGCTTGCATGGGGTTTTATAGGTAAGTACCCTCTTGAAGTTTAGTTGGCTCAACCTGTCCTAATAATAGTAACTGGGTTCTAAGGAGCTCAATATCACCAGATTGTTTCCTTGGTCATTGTTTCAGCTCAAGCCTCTTTAATGGCGACCGAAATATCCAAATAAACCAACCCTTAATGAGTATAGTATCGAGTATCTACCAACTTCGAACTTCACCAAAGTCGGTCATCTCACTACATCCTAAAGGCCAAGTTGGTAAAGTAAAGGGTTCTAGAAGTTCATTATTGCTTCATGACATCACTCAGCGGCCCCGTATTCTTTTTGATTGACTCAAAGGCTATCGGTACCCACAAATATGTAAGACTAACATAGCTATTACTTAGACCATGTCGATATACCCCACACAATTTCCATAATGTATTGCTATTTACCTATAATGTTTCCTAAATCCGGGTGGAGGATTCAAACCCAAACAAAGAACCATAATGTAAAGCAAACAAATCAAATAATGTAAGTAAATAAATGTGATTTATCCCTAAGGTAACCCCAATTTTTAGAATTTTCCCCAGCAGAGTCGCCAGTTCTGTGATACGGTGGGAGAACTGACTTGAGGGTTTTGCGTTTTATCGCAAATGTTGCGGTTAGCAAGAGTCGCCACCGACTTTTCTTTTATCCAAAAGGAAAGGTGAAAAAGCACAGGAAAGACCTTTGAGATGTTTTCTTGAGTTCGGGGGTAGATTATGAAAAGGGAAGGTATTAACACCCTTTTTATCCATGGTTTTCCATGGGCTCTTAGTTACTTGCTAGATCACTTGCTTTTTGTTTTGAAATTGTGCTTTGTGTGGTTTTTGAAAGTATTTTGTAAAAGAGGCCATTGTTTAGGCAACCTTTGTAATTATTCTCGTTCGTAAGAATGTATAAAAAGATGTTTGTCTTTTTTTTTGAAAAAAAAGTTTTTAATGTTTGTAACATGTTTTTGAAATATCAGTGTTTTGTTTTAGAAATAGCAAGGATTGCTGTTTAGAAATAGAGCAAGTAACTAGAAGTAATCTACCTACTTAAATGTCTTTCTTGTGCATTTTCTATTCCTTTGACATTCTTGTCTTACCATTGATTTTGTAAGCAACTCTATCTTTGGATGTAAGCGGGACGGGCGTGGGTCATCGTATAACCATGATTAGCAATGTTGCAAAGTATCTTAGCATTTTGAGGGACCAAGATCAATTTGTAAGGCAACTTTGAATATCATCGTCGAGGGACTATGATCTTATACTTGTTTGTTTTGCCAAGATACTTCGCATGCATAATATGGCTATTTTGTAAGGCAACCAAGTGGAGAATCCCTAAGGGTGCTTGTGTGTTAATGTGTTATTTTCATGCTTTGATTTTGTCTTGCATTTAGGGTTTTCTATTTGTTTTGTTTTGATCTTACCATACAAACCCTAATTACTAACATGGCATGTAAAACGGTAAATTGCGTAATGTAAATATTACTAAGCTACTACAACAATTTATGGGAGGGGGAATACAAATTTGAATGGGGATTTGCAAGAATGTAAATCTAAATAAATTGTTACAACCAAATCGAATTTGTACGAATATTAAAATAAACAATATACAATATTTAAATGTGCCATATTATGTACATGCAAGAAAAGATTTTTGTTTTATATTTATGTGAAAAGGAAATTTAACCTAATCCTAAAAATATGAGGAAAAGAGATTAATTCTTTTAAAAAAAAGGGTTTAACCCTAATTTCTAGTTTGAAAGAAAATAAGGTTCTTATTGTGATACGGTGGCAGAACTGACTGTTTTGAAAAAAATGCTGGTTTGCGTTTTGTGTTTTTATTCGCAAAATGTCGCGGTAAGCAAGAGTTGCCACCGACTTTTATTTTATCCAGCTGGAAAGGAAAAAAGCACGGAAAAATTCCTTTTTCGAGATTTTGAGTACGGGGGGTAGATTATAGAAAGGGAAGGTGTTAGCACCCTTTTTATCAATAGTTTTCCATGGGCTCTTAGGTACTTGCTCATCTTTAAAAATTTATTGTGTGTGTTTGTTTTGAAAAGTTTTGTTTTACTTCGTTTTAACCCTTGTTTCTGACCTCAAGAGTGTTACGAAGTTGTTTTGGAAACTTTGTTTGAAAAGTGTTTGGTGTGAAAATGTTTGTTTTGAGCAAGTACCTACTAGCATCTACCTACTCGAAAAAGAATTGTTTCTATTCTCGTTTTCGAAATCTCTTTAGTGTCCAATCTTCTTTTACCTTCAAGTCGCGAAAGGCAAACTTGCCAATCTAACTCTTCAGGTTCAAGAAGATTGAACAGGGGCAACTGTTGTACCCCAAAATTTGCCCTCGCATCTTACCACCAGAAATCTCAGCTTCAGGCATTTCCTGACTTTTCAAACTGGCTCAAGAATCGGACAAATGGACTTTTCTCGTCAGTCAAATAAAAATTAGGGTTTTACTGGTTTTCATGGCTCTAGAACAGTTCACAAGTTGGCTTAGGGTTTTGGTTGGTTTTGGCTCAATTTTGGTCAGGCGAACGTTATTTGGCATTTAATCAGGAATTAAGGGTTTTATGGGCATATTCTCAGAAAGGTTAAAATTCCACAGCACTTTGCAAGTTATTCCGAGATTCGGTTTGAATTCGCATTGTTTTGATCAGTAAAAGAGACAGTTGGTTTGAATTCACATTAGTTAGTTTGAGCAAGTCAAAAGAAGTATGCAGTATTGGATTCACAGTGTTTGTTGAAAATCAGTGAAGAGGGAATGCGCCTGTTTGGTTTGTTTCGGTTAACTGTTACTTTGCTTTGAATATTGGAAAAGCCAGGATTAACTGGTCAATTACTAAGACATTGTTTTATTTAAATTATTTATTACTCTAAATTAAGTGATTGAAATTTATTTTTCAATTATTTTAATTCAAAGAGTTTTAAATAAATAAATGAACAATAAAGAGAGAAAACAGAATTAAACTGGATAATGGAGACTTTTATTTATCTTTAAATTAACTGTACAATTGATGTTTGGAATTTAATTACAAACATTGGTTTTACATTGATTTAAATTTAAATAAAAAAAGAAAACTATCCTATTTATTTCTAATTCTTCATGCTTCACTTTATTCCTCTCCATCCGAATATTCATCTGCAAAAGAAAGGGAGAAAAGTCAAAGAGCAGATAAAATAAATACAGATAAAATAAATTCATCATTAAGGGCCACTGATTGGGATCAGTTAACCCTCTCTGCAAATCACGGGATTTCTCCCGATTCACAAAGAGGGAAGAATTTTATTTAATCATGAATGCAAAGTTGAGAAAAAAATGCAAAGTGTCAAAATGCATAAAATGTCAAAACTGCATAAACTCAATCTCAAACTCCAAGTTCAAACCAAACTGAAAATCCAAAAGTATCAAACTTACTGTCAAAAAAAGTACAAAGTCTACTCAAGGCTGTCATGAAAAGATTTCACAAAGATATGGAAGGTTCACAAAGTACCAAAGCTGTCAAAGAAAGATAAAGATGCAGAGGAAATCTTTTATGCAAGCTAGCTTCACTTTTCATCATTTCCCAGTGGCCACTTTCAGAATAAAGTACAGAAAAGAATCATATTATAACATATCCAACTGTACTAAGAGAGAGAGAGAGAGAGAGAGAAAAGATGCAGGTTTTCAGGCTTAGGCAGGCAGAGATAGGAAAAAGATATAACAAGAAGAACAACACAGTTCAAAGAGGAACTTTTCACCAAAACACAAAAAGAAAAGATATAGAAAACCTGCTAAGTCTCAAACCTGAAGCATAAAAAAACCTGCTACATCAAAGGCCTAAACAAAAAAAATCCTCCAAACCATCAAAAACCTGCAAGCACACTTGCCTGAGACCACACAAGCATAACCTGCTATTTCACAAACCAGAAACAAAAGGCCACACCAGCATACAACCTGCTGAAGCAAACTAAAACCAGGCCAACCTCAAACCTGCTGAACCACTACAAATACATAACCTCAAAACCAGAAAACCAGTTTTTCAATACAACTTCCACTGGTGGAAGTATAGTGTAAAAAGTGTCAAAAACCAGAAAACCAGTTTTTCAATACAACTTCCACTGGTGGAAGTATAGTGTAAAAAGTGTCAAAAACCAGAAAACCAGTTTTTCAATACAACTTCCACTGGTGGAAGTATAGTGTAAAAAGTGTCAAAAACCAGAAAACCAGTTTTTCAATACCAACTTCCATCTCAGCTTACACACACTTAGACAAAGTTATCAAACACATTCCACAGATCAAAACCAAGCTATTGCACGAGCCTTTGACCTCCAATCTCTCCCAATACTCAGAATCACCTTGAAAGTGCTCAAACAGAGCAACCTCTGCAGATTGGGTTCCAACTCTCAATCCTTTCAAGCATTCTTGCCCAAACCAGTTCACATACCTTCCTTACCATCTATGTAAGCTATCCAAAAGCTAAAACACGATCTGTAACACCTCCAAGCCACTTCACCATTTTTATTTTTCTGTTTTGCAGTTGAAGTTCTCTAGCACGATTCAGGGAGTTTCAAGACAAAGTAGAATTTGGAATAGCATCCTTACACTTCAAGGAAGCTATACAAATCATCATCTTGCTCTGAAAACTCCTCCATTGCAAAGCACGATTCCAGCTGAACAGGTATATTCATGAAGTTCTATCTCTCAGTATAGACATTGTTAGCTTTAGGTTTGTGAAGGAAATATGTCACAATCATAGCCCTGAACATGACCATATAATTAAATTTGAAAATACTTTTTTTCTTTTCTTTTAATTAAAACATATATTTGTACATATCATACAATATATTTGAAAATACCTTTTTCTCTTAAATATACTTTTGTACATAATAAGTAAACCTACATTATACATAATTCAATTCTTGACATTTAATACTTTTTGTACATAAATAATAAAATACATTTTTACACCATGTAATTAAAATTGAAAGCATTTTCCTTTTTTTAATTAAAATATTTTTGTTCATAACAAATGAAAAATACTTTTTGTATACATAATTAAAGCTTATAAATATTTTCTTTTCTTAAAACATCATTTTTATACATAATTTAATTAGAACTTGAACATTTAATTAAAACATTTCTTTTGTACATATTAAAAGAAATACAAGATCAATAATTAAACAATATTTAATACATGTTCAAATTTCACCTTGTCGCACCTGTAAATAATTACATACCTACACAATACATCTCACACCTACACAATACAAATACACAATATATTGCCCTTATACACATTTGTTTATCTTATACATTGATATTCGTCATTTACATTTGATCGCAAATTCGATTTGGTTGTAACTTATTGGATACTATAAGTCTCATCCCCATTCATACACATGTACCCCCACTCCCGGATACTTATTTTGTAATAGCGTAGACTTTACATTTCCGCAATTTACCGCTTTCAATTATACCATGGTTAGACCTAGGGTTTGTATGTACATAAAATCAAACGCTAGATAACCTAATACAAGACAAATACATGAAATCAATACACAATCACACTTGCACCCTCTAGGGTAATCCCACATGTTGCCTTCCAAAATGGGCCATGCTTGCACGTCGAGTTTCTTTGGCAAAACAAAATCAAAATGATCATAAGTCCCTCAAAATGTTGCCTAAACGGAATGATCATAGTCCCTTCAAAACAAATTACCAAAGACACTTGGCATCATTGCATTCATGGTCCATACGACGACCCGCGCCCGTCCCGAATAAACTTCCTAAACGCAAGATTGTCCACCAAATTCAATGGTGGAACAAAATTGTTAAAAAAGGGTTAAAACATAACAAAAACCTTTGAGTATAATAGGGTAGACAAAACTCTTAGTTACTTGAGATCAATTTGCAAAAAACGCTTGCCTTCTTTTCAAAAACCACAATCCACAACACTTTCAAACAAACTTTTAAAAAAACATTTGAAACATCTTTTCGAAAAGATCCACACTTTTGTAAAACACTCAAACACGAGTCAAATACATTGGTCGCCTAAGACAAGGCATCTCTTCAAAAACATTTTCAAAAACACACACATACACCACATTTTCAAGCAATCAAAAATCAAGGCAAGTGATCTAAAAAACCAAGTAACTAAGAGCCCATGGATAACCATGGATGAAAAGGGTGCTAATACCTTCCCTTTTCATAATCTACCCCCCGAACCCACGAAATATCTCAAAAGGTTTTTGCTGTGCTTTTTTAACCTTTCCTTTAGGATAAAATAAAAAGTCGGTGGCGACTCTTGCTCAACCGCACAAGTGCGAATACGAACGCAAAACACTAGTCAGTTCTCCCACCGTATCACAACAAGGCTTCGGGATAGGGATTAATTACATAGCCAAAAAACTCATAAAAACGATAAATAAAGAAAATCCTAATTTAAACTATTACATACCGTGAGCAGTTACATTAATATTGCAAAAATAAATAAACGCGCGCGATGAATCAAAAACGAGAGATTTAGGGTTTTGACCCCAACTACCTAATTGTAATTTTAAAAGGAAAATCATTTTTTTGTGTTGTTTTTGATTATTTTGAGAAAATAAAGTTTAAATGACTAAAAATAACCTAATCACTAATTAATTTTAATTAAGAAAAATAATTAAATTAACCTATTTTTGTATTTTTTATTTTATAAAAAGAAATAAAAATTAAATCAAGAGTTAACCCTAATTTTTTCTAATTGATTTTAATTATATACAAAAAGTTAGAATTACCCTAAATTAAATTTAAACTAATATTAAATTAATTTTGATAATATAAAAAAAACCTAATTCTAAATTTTTTGTGAAACTTGATTTTATGATTTTTTGTAAAAAAAGAAATTAATTTAGTTTAAAAAATAATTAAACTAATTAAAGTAAATAAAAGAAAATAAAAAAGAAAGAATAAGAACATGCCTGGTGTTAGCAAAAGGAGGGGTGTTGATGGCAAATGTGAGCCCAACAATTTCTGGCCCCATTGACTTTGCCAGATCCTGTGTGCCTGCTTGACTGGGCGCATGATGGACCCTCATGGGAGAAGGCGTTGGATCTGCAGCCTTGATGATCTGATGGTTGGATGCTAATGATGCATGGTAGACTCGTGGGATACTAGCATACTTGATCATGCAAAGTAAAATAATATAAAGCGAATGTTGGGACCTGGGGATCAAACCCAGGTCCTTGCCTTCCCCCACTGCGCGCTTGCCATCTGAGCTGGCCATGTTAGTTGTACAAATAGTAACAAACAAACATTATATGATAAAATAAAATATTAATTCTCAAAACGCGTGCAAATTCAAACTGCCCATTCACAGCATGCCACGCCATCGTCTTCTTCGTCGCCTCTGTCGTTTTAGACAAAAGACCTTTACCTACAGACACCAGGCCTAGGTATAACCCTTGTCCCTTCCAAAATCCTGTACATGTATGATAAATCATAATCAATAGCACCAATCAACTCGTTGCAACCTCACGAGCATCATGATACCATTATTAATGGCCAATTGTTCCTGTATGAAAAATCCCTAAAAATGGAGCATGAACCCTAGCCATGGAAACTTGATATACAGTCCACAAAAATGCAATTAATCATAACCATTAGCTTGCAAACATCTCAAGGATGAAAAATATGTCTATTAATCATGCTAAATATGCCATAATTAAGGTTTTCGAATTCAAGAAAATGCACAAACCATATGACTCTTACAGTGTGATTTTGAGTGTGGGGAGGCTTGCTAATGGTTGCAATATGATCCAGGGATGTCCAGCAAACGATTGGGATGACTAGAATGCCTTGAAGTGGTCTGTAACTTGGAAATCAGTTTGCAACTTTTCTTGAAATTTTTGAAACTTGTTTTCTCTCTTGCACGCCTCCAACCTCTTGTTTTTGGTCTGCACTTGTTCCTTACGTATAGTAGAATGCATTAGGGTTACAATTCTGTATCAAATCTTCCTCAATTGTGATTATTGATTCATGATTTAATCCTTGTGCAAAATCCTTCCAAATCAAGCAAATCCAATCTTTTTGTGTCCATGTGAACCTTGCACGATTTGATTTTGTTTCCAGCTGTGTAATGGACATAACATGCACAAAATCTCAAGATTTAATTAGTTTTTGATATTTTCATTATTTTATTTTGATTTTATTTGATTTAAATGAAATAAAATCAAAATAAATGACAAAAATAAAAGAATGACAAGTGAAAGGGCTCATGGGTCGTGGGTCACATTACAAACTCAGTGCAAGCATAAAAAGTTGGGCCCATTTAGCAAAAAATGCAATTTTGGACACTTTTGACTTTTGGCAATTTTGCAAAAAGGGTCAACTTTGCCAATTCATAAATCTCTCAATTTTGACCCTAGAGAAGTGTTATTGGACTTTTTATAAAGCTTAGGATGTCCTCTAAGCAACCCTTTTGGTCTCATATCAATTTAGTCTTCCATGTTCATGTATGAAGCTTTGACCCAAAAGGTGTTTTTATTGACTTTTCAAAATGACCTATAATGTCCAAATTTATATCTTCTCGTGAGTGCATATTTTGAACTTGGGAGTTGAGGATTAATTGTAGGGAATTACATCCTCTTCAAAATGAGATTTGGATGGGTCATTTTTGATAAAGTATGAGAAAGTTATGCTTGGTCAAAGTTGAGTTGACTTTTCCTGCAAAACCCTAATTTAACAACTTTTGGGTTTTGATGAATTGTGAGCAATCCTTGAGGAATCATGATCAACCATTGATCAAATGATGAATAATACTTCAACATGATGATTTTGACCAAAAATCTTGAAGTTTGACTGTATGTGGGCCACAATTGACTTTTACCCTAACACAATCGATTTTCAGGCCTTTGAGTAATTGACTGAGCAAATTTTCTCTGAAAGGCTTGAAACTTGACATGGGTGATCTTGAGAACATATTAGGACAATGGTGAGAATTTGGTATCCTTTGGACTCAAGCATCTTGATGCAAAATGAAACCCTAATTTGAGGTAGACTGCCTTAGGAGAGAGAGTTTGTCTGGTCAACCCTTGGACTTCCTTGAGCAATTTGAGGATCTCACTTGACATGTTTTGCCAAACATGGGAGGGAAAATTTTGGGGTACAACAGCTTCCCCTGTTCAATCTTCTTAAATTTGAGGATGTAGATTGGCTTGTCCGCCTTTCGTGATCCAAAGGTGGAAGATGATTGAACACTAGAGTGCCTAGAAATTTGCACTCGCATGAAGTGGTACCTGTCTTGCGATATCGAGAATGGACTTATAGATTCCATTTGGAAGTCAATGACGGAAGATGGGCTTAAAGATGCCATCTAAATAAGTGTCGATCGCATAAGAGATTCCTTTGCGAGAACCCGTATACCTGTTGTTGAGGAAGATTTCGTTGGGGAATGTTGGTCTCTGTCTTGGGAGAAATAGAATTTTAGGAGCTTCATTTGTCCGTTATTCTACTGGGGAATCATCTCTTAGTCGAGGAGGTGAAAATGATCTGCTATCTAGTCGTGCTCCAGTCTTTACAGTGATTTGCTGAGGAAAATAAGACTGACTGCTATCTGGTCGTGCTCCAGGTTTTACAGTGACTTACTGGAGAAATGAGATTAGGCTTGCTATCTGGTCGTCTTCCAGGCTTTGCAATTTCTCAATTCTTACCTGGTCGTGCTCCAGGTTTCAGAAGGAATTAGATGGTTATCCGGTTGCATCCGGATTTCAATTTGAATTTAAGGCATACTAATATCCGGTCGATTTCCGGGCTTCATAGTAATTAGCCGAGTAAACTGCTATTTGGTCGAGTTCCAAGCTTCGTAGTACCTTATACTGTTATCTGGTCGATTTCCAGGCTTCAGTGTTCTTTGCCGCTATCTAGTCGTGCCCCAGTCTTTGCAGCATCTTATACCGTTATCTAGTCATGCGCCAAGCTTCACAATGTCTTATACCTATTATCTGGTTGATTCCAGGCTTCATGGTATCTTGTATTGCTATGTGGTCGATTTCCAGGCTTCACAATAACTTGCTGGGGGGGGGGGGGGGAGGGGGTAAGCTGTTTTCTGGTTGATTTCCAAGATTCATAGCTTGTATATAAGAGATACCACTATCTGGTTGATTCAAGGCTTCATAGTATTTTGGAGAATTCAAGATATTATCCGGTTGATTTCCGGGCTTCATAGCTTGAACTGGAATAGAAATCTTAGTATCAATTTGACTAAACCAGAGAATACTTGACAGAACTTGATTGCATCTTGTGATACGGTGGGAGAACTGACTATGGGTTTTGCGTTTGTATTCGCACTTGTTCGGTTGAGCAAGAGTCGCCACCGACTTTTTATTTTATCCTAAGGAAAGGTTTAAAAAGCACAGCAAAAACCTTTGAGATATTTTCTTGGGTTCGGGGAGTAGATTATAGAGAGGGAAGGTATTAGCACCCTTTCTATCCATGGTTATCCATGGGCTCTTAGGTACTTGCTTTAGATCAACTTGCCTTGGTTTTCAATTGTTTGAAATGGTGCTTTGTGTGTGGTTTTGAAAATGTTTTAAAAAAAGATGCCTTGTCTAGGCTACCCTTGTAACAATTCTTTACTCGAATGTTTTACAAAAGGTGTTTATCTTTTTGAAAAGATGTTTCAAGGTTTTTGAAAGTTTGTTTTGAAAGTGTTTGTGATGTGTGTTTTAAAAATGGGCAAGTGTTTTTGTTTTGCAAGTTGACAAGTACTTAAGAGCTATCTACCCTAAAGTTCTCAAAGATTTTTGCTATGTTTTAACCCCTTTAACAATTTTGTTCCATCATTGCATTTGGTGGACAATCTTATGTTAGGATGTGAAAGGGACGGGCGCGGGTCATCGTTTAGACCATAATTGCAATGGTGCCAAGTATCTTTGGGCAATTTTTCCTTGAAAGGGACTTGATCATTTTAGGCAACTTTTCGAAAGTGTCATCGAGGGACTATGATCATTTGATTTGTGTTTGTTTTTGCCCAAAGAGACCTAACATGCAATATGGCCCATTTATTGAAGGCAACAAGTGGAATACCCTAGGGGTGCAAGTGTGATATGTGTTGTCCATTTTCATGCTTGATTATCTTGAAATTAGGTCAAACTATTTTGTTGTTTTTATTTGCATACAAACCCTAATTCTAACATGGTATATTTAGAAAGCAATAAAGTGCGAAAAATAAAGTTCTAAACTATTACAACACAATATGGGAAGGGGGGTACAAATGTTCAAATGAGGGTATTTGACAAAGAATTTAAACCTAGCTATTACATCAATATTGAATTATTTACAAGATAATTGATTGCACAAATTAGATGGAAATAGAATAAATATGCAAAATGCAAAAAGGGTTTTTATATGTATGGAAAAAGGTATTTTTATATGTCAAAATAAAATAAAATGAAAAGTATTAATTTTCGGATCTTTTGTGTATTTAGGGCAAAACCCTAATTTCTTAAATAAATATATTAATTGTTTAATATGTACCATATTTATTTACTATATACAAAAATAAAATAAAAATGAAATATATTTATAAAAAAAAGGGAATTTTTAATGTCAAATATTAATAAAAAAAATGTATATATTTTTACATTATTTGATAAATACTCTAATAAGTATATATATATTTGTATTATTTTCTAACTATGTATTATATATACAAAAATAATAATATTTAATATTTATAAAAAAATATATTTTATATCAAATATTTTCAGAAGAGAAAATAAAATAAAAAAATCAAAGATGAATGTGTTTACATTATTTTTCTAGTTATTCTAAAATAAAAATATTTATGTATTTATTTACATACAAATATCAATATAATCAAATAAATGCCTAAAAATATAAAAATGGTGTAAAAAATATTTTTTATGTTTTTAATACTTTTATCAAAAATAAATAAATCAGAATAAAAAGGAAAAGTCAAAAAAATCATTAAAACAAACAAAATGGGCTCAGGGGGTGTGAAAGTAATAACATGGTGCAAATAAGAAATATAGTACAAGCCCAGCCCAATAGGTTCTTCTTCAACCTCTGGCCAGAACTGTGACAAAAACGCGCGCTTGGAACACTGGTTCAATCACCTGGATTCTTTGACTTTTTGCACAAACTTACAACACCAAAAATGTTAAGCATTGAATCATGATTCTGAATATGTAAAGAACTCCTCATAACTCTCAGAAATGAGAGAGAATTTTATCATTCCCAAATCTTAACCTAACTTTTTATCAATATTCAGACCTTAAATTCTCACAGCATATGCAAAATAAATGAAAAGTAAAGGTATGTACAGTTTCAGGGGCATGAGTAGAACACTTCTTATTCACAAACCTAGAGCTAACAATGCCTACATTAAGAGTTAGAAGTTCAAGAATATACCTGTTCAGTTGAAGTTGTATCTGATGATGGAGGTACTTTCAGAGCAAGGTGATGATTGGTACAACTTCCTTGATGTCCAGGGATGCTATTCCAAGCTTTACTTTGTCTTGAAACCTTTTGAATCGAGCTATGGAACTTCAGCTGCAAAACAAGAAAATGAAAATGGTGGTGTTGCCTGGGAATGTTACAGGTCGTGTTTGAGGTTTGGATTAGCTTCAAGGGATGTTGTGGGGTGTGTTTGACAAGTTTTTAGCAAGAATGCATGGAAGGGATGAGAGTTAGAACTCAAACTGCAGCAGGCCCTGTTTTTGTGCAGTTCAATGGTGATTTTGTGAGTGAGGGTGTTTGGGACTTGGTTAGCTCGTGTTCTAGCTTAGGATGGATGTTTAGAAAGTGTACAAAATATTTGCTTAAGCTTTTTTGTGCTGAGATCAAAGTTGTGTTGTGTTATGCTAGCTTTCTTCACACTTAAGCAAGCAAATGTCCACTTGAGTTTTAGACAGCTAGAGGCCCCCCTAATGTGCTGCAAACCTTGGCATTGATCAGTGTGATTAGTCCTAAACTTGTGCCAAAGAGATTTCAAATGTACTTGCTGATTTGCAACTTTGACATAAAGTTTAACTTTTCAAAAATGGATATTATGCTTTATCTAAAAATGGCTTAATCTTGCAAATAATGTTTGGACACACAAAATAAGGATTTGGCACAATGAGTATGCATTAAATTATTGAGTGCAAATGGGATTAGAGGCCTGTAATGTAACATAAACCAAGCTGACTTGAAAATGGCAATGTGTATGAACATGTCTTGGTCAAGAACAAAAGTGACTTTTGCCCAACTTGCCAAATTCGATTCTCCCTAACCATGAGGTTGTTTGATGAGTTCTTGGACATTTTGGAAAGCTTGGAATGTGTAATACAATCCATATTTGAAATGCAAATTGAAATTCCAAGTGGAAGTATGTGAAAAATGGTCTTGAAGTTAGGTAAAAACCTTGCCTAAAATAGGTCAAATTTTCACTAAGTTAAGAATGGTTTGGTACCCTTGTTCCAAAAATTGTAACTTGAGATACAAGCCTCTTTTGGGAAAACTTTGTGAATCAAAGTTGTAGATTATGCAATAGGCTACAACTTTCATGTTTTGACTTTTGTTTGAATCCAAATGAATCTTGGTGAGAAAGTGGGGCAAAGTTGGGAAAAAATTAGGGTTTTTCATAACTTAGAAAAATTCTAAGTTATGAAAAATCTTCATTTTAAACCCTAATTTGCAATTCTTGATTTCTTGATGAACAAGTTTCATGATTTGGCATGTTTTGATGAAAAATGAATCTTGACACTTGATTTTGACCAAAAAGTCAAAGTTTGACTTTTCAGTATACAGTCAAAATTGATCAATTGACTGGGAAATTCAACTGTCAATCTTGTGCATTTGGGATCTTTTGAACTTGTTGAGCATGTCAAGACAATTCCATGGGGTCCTTGAGTCCATATATGAGCTTGGTTTGCCATTGGCTAGGTCAAACAGTCAAAAATTGCCCTTGTGTAGTCAAAACCCTAAAAATGACCATTTTGCCCTTTTGGTGATCTGATCAAATTTCTTGTGGAATTGTGATCCAAACTTGATCAAATGGTCCATGTGAGTTTATAATGTTGATGTGGGTCAATTTTCATGAGATTTGACTGTCAATTGGCCACAGTTGACTTTTTCCCCAATACAGTTGATTTCTAGGTCAACTGTCCAATTGACTGGGCAAAATTTGGAATCAAGACTTGAAACTTGGTATGGATAAACTTGGGAGTCCAACATGAAGCATGAAAGTAATATTAGGCATTTTAGGTCAAAACATCTTTGTGCAAACACAAACCCTAATTTGGGTCAACAGTGCAAGGAGGAGTCTTGAGCAGATGAAACCCCAACTGGATCTTGAGCTTCAAGGGCTTTGTGATGAGAAATAATATGAGAAAAAGGGAGGGTAAATTTTGGGGTACAACAGTTGCCCCTGTTCAATCTTCTTGAATCCGAAGAGTTAGATTGACAAGTTTGCCTTTCGTGACTCGAGGGTAAAAGGAGATTGGACACTAGAGTGCCCTTAAATTTGCACTCGTCAAAGCAATGGATGCGGGAATGGGCTTATAGATGCCATTTGGAGATGGGCTTAACGATGCCATCTGGAAGAGTGACAAAAACTTGTCGGGGATGGGCTTAAAGATGCCATCTGGAATGAGTATCAGGAAGGTGTCCATGCTTTGGACCATCTCTGAACTGGGGGTCTGAACAAGCAATAGATTGTCATCCGTATCTGGAGGCATCCGTAAACTGTTTTCAGGAGTTGAGATTGAATAAGCAATAGAGCAGCATCCGTTGTTGGGAAGCGTCCGTAAACTGTTTTCAAAAATTGCATCTGAACAAGCTGATAGATTAACATCCGTTGTTGGGAAGAATCCATAAACTGTTTTCAGAAGTCTTGAGAAGAGTCTGAACAAGTGATAGGTTAACATCCGTTACTTGGAGAATCCGTGAACTGTTTTCAGAAATCTTGAAGTTGAATAAGCCATAGAGCAGCATCCGTTGTTGGGAAGCGTCCGTAAACTGTTTTCAAAAATTGCATCTGAACAAGCTGATAGATTAACATCCGTTGTTGGGAAGAATCCATAAACTGTTTTCAGAAGTCTTGGAGTTGAATAAGCGATAGAGCAGCATCCGTTGTTGGGAAGCGTTCGTAAACTGTTTTCAAAAATTGCATCTGAACAAGCTGATAGATTAACATCCGTTGTTGGGAAGAATCCATAAACTGTTTTCAGAAGTCTTGGAGTTGAATAAGCGATAGAGCAGCATCCGTTGTTGGGAAGCGTCCGTAAACTGTTTTCAAAAGTTGCATCTGAACAAGCGATAAATTAACATCTGTTGTTGGGAAGAATCCATAAACTGTTTTCAGAAGTCTTGAGAAGAAACTGAACAAGCGACAGGTTAACATCCGTTACTTGGAGAACCCGTGAACTGTTTTCAGAAATCTTGGAGTTGAAGAGGAACCGGTGTAGGGTTTCCTGATGATGAGCTTGTGTAAAACTGCATCTGGAGGAATTTGAAGAAGTATCAGAATGTCGCCATGTCTGGGTCACATCTGAGTGAACTTGGAAGATGATCTTTGTCTGCCGACTGATCTTACCTGAAAAGGTAAAGGGTTAGTTGTATGCAATGTTATGATGCACGATGCAATGTATGTTATATGATATGAATGTAAATGGATGCGCATGTAAGCTGGAGAGCTGTCTTGCGAAGGATAGATGAATCCGAGATGGCGGAAGATAAAAGCATCTTGACTGCTGCCGGGAAGAATAATTCCTGGTTGTTGCTGAGGAATAAGGAGCTTGGGTTGTATACCAATCTTTTGGGGAATTCCTGTCTTGAGGAGACTTTCACTGTAGAATCTTTGAATATACGATGAGGAACTGAAAACTGAAAGTCTTCAAATTTGCTTGGGGAATACCAGTCCTTCAAACATCGAGGAGCCTTAGAACCACTTGCGAGGACTTGGAATTTCCTTGGCGACTTGCAGGGTAAAAGAATTTCTGATGATTTCCTACTGGGGATTTTAGAACCTGGTAGACTTAAGCTGGGGAGATAAGACTGAGAATCTCTGGTCTAGTGAGAAGCATTTCTGTGGGGAAAAGGTTCACTAGTCTGGCTCCGCTGGGGATTGATAGTTTGAAGTTTTAGCTCTGCTGGGGATACTGAAACTTAAACTCTGAGGGGAATTGAGTACTGGAGGATTCTCTGGCTGGGGATAACAAAGATAAACTCCTATGGGGATTGTATTGATAAGTCATGTTGGGGAACTCTGATGAACTCTGTTGGGGATAGGAAGAAATTTGCCGAGTGCGATCTTCCGTGGCAATAAGCTGAGGATAACCCAGTTATAAGTCCTCATGAGGAATAACTTTGAATAAAGCTCGGGAGAGACGTCCGTACTCTGCAGGGGATAAGCTTCCAGAATCTACTGGGGATAAGCTTCAAGACTTGCTGGGGATATGGATTCCAAATCTCCTGGGGGTTTCCTTTGAAGGGGTATTAAGATATCCAACTGTACCTTCAACCTATCAGTAATCCTCTTTTTCGACTCATAAGGAAATGATTATATTCAAATGCATATGCCTATTTAACAAAACATTGGACATTTCTCAAAATAAAACAAATAGTGCAAGAGAAAAGAAAAAAGGAAATGACACAAATTTCTGGGAAAAGTATTTGTATTGACTTTCTATGAGTATATTCGTACAAAGGAGACAATCATCCTAGTAAGAGGATTTTGTCATAAATATTGAAAGATTTATACAAAATAAAGATGGCTATGTGAAATAATTCCATAGGATTCCATTCCGCTATAGCCTTCACAACTCTGAATATCTGTCCATTCAATGCTTCGTTCGCCGATGACTGGATTGATCAGAAACCTGGAACGGGTTGATGAAGAGATTGTCTTTGAAATGATCCGACGAGACATAGTCATACGCTTTAATTCCCTAACTTTTGCCTGAATCGCCCTTTCGGGTTTTCGATCCACCGGGAAACCCCTTTTTGCCCAAGCCGCCCTTTCGGGTTTTCAACTTGCCGGGTGTACAGATTTTTTTGTTTTTATCCCTAATTTTTGCCTGAACCGCCCTTTCGGGTTTTCGACTTGTCGGGTTATTTTATGCGTAGTATCTTTTGACTATGTCTGCGTTCGCAGGGTGCGGCAAATCGTCACCGTCCATGGTGGTCAGAATCATTGCACCACCATAAAATATGCTCTTGATCACAAATGGTCCTTCATATGTAGGAGTCCATTTGCCCCTGGGATCACTTTGCGGCAAGATAATCCGCTTGATTACGAGATCTCCGACTTGATATACTTGACGTATGACTTTCTTATTGAAGGCCTTGATCATCCGTTTTTGATACGTCTGACCATGGCATATAGCAGTGAGTCGCTTTTCATCGATCAAATTGAGTTGATCAAGTCGGGTCTGCATCCAATCATCTTCATTCAAACCTGTATCCTTCATAATCCTTAGAGAAGGAATCCGAACTTCCATAGGCAGGACAACCTCCATGCCATATACCAAGGAAAATGGGGTTGCCCCTGTTGAAGTACGTGCCGTCGTACGGTATCCATGCAGAGCAAACGGTAACATCTCATGCCAGTCTTTGTAAGTGACTGTCATTTTCTGAATGATCTTCTTAATGTTTTTGTTCGCAACTTCAACAGCACCGTTTATCTTCGGCCGATAGGGAGATGAATTGTGATGATAAATCTTGAACTGTTCGCACAATGCGGTGATCATCGTGTTATTCAGATTTGTACCATTGTCTGTGATGATCCTGTCTGGAACACCATACCGACATATGAGATTTTGCTTAATGAAGCGGGCAACCACATTTTTAGTAACAGAGGCGAAGGAAGCTGCTTCGACCCATTTGGTGAAGTAGTCTATGGCGACCAGGATGAAATGATATCCGTTGGAAGCCGTGGGCTTGATCTCTCCAATCATGTCAATGCCCCACATTGCAAATGGCCAAGGAGCAGTCAGAACGTTGAGAGGGACCGGAGGGATATGAACTTTGTCAGTGTAGACTTGACATTTGTGACAAGTACGGGAATGTTGATGGCAGTCAGCTTCCATGGTAGACCAGTAATAGCCTGCCCTTAGGATCTTCTTAGTCATTGTATGCCCGCTCAAGTGAGTGCCAAATGTGCTGCTGTGTATCTCAGTCATGATCAACTCTGCTTCAGCTTTGTCTACGCATCGGAGTAATACACAATCATGGCTTCGTTTGTAAAGGATGTCGTTGCTCAGGAAGAATTTGGCAGCAAATTTCCTTAAGAACTTCTTGTCATTTACGGAAGCTCCTTCGGGATAATCTCTAGTCTCGAGATACCTTTTGATTTCATGGAACCAGGGTTATTCCAATACTTCTTCGGTATTAATCTCGTGACAGTGCGCAGGTTCATCCATTCGCTCGATGGTGATTTGGGGAGCCTCGTTATCCCAGTTGAGTTTAAACATGGAGGACATTGTAGCTAGAGCATCTGCTAGCTGATTCTCTTCTCGCGGGAAATGCTCGAAGGTAATTTGCTCGAAATGAGGCAACAATGTTAAGACATGTTCTTTGTACGGGATAAGATTAGGATGCTTGGTATCCCACTCTCCTTTGATTTGGCTGATAACCAAAGTCGAGTCCCCAAATACGATCAAAGATTTGATCCCCAAGTCTATAGCAGCCTTGAGACCAAAGATGCAAGCTTCATACTCAGCCATGTTGTTTGTGCAGCTGAAGCAAAGTCGGGCCGTGAAAGGTGTGTGACAGCCTTCCAGAGAAATGAGTACTGCGCCGATACCGTTTCCAAGTGCGTTTGAAGCACCATCGAAGTACAGGGTGAAGGGGTGAAAAACACAAGAAGGGGGGGGGGTTGAATTGTAAAACTGAAATCTTAAAGCAATTGACAAGATATTTTTATCCTGGTTCGTTTGATCTCAAACTACTCCAGTCCACCCGTCAAGGTGATTTCGCCTCTCTCCAACGAGGTCTTAATTCACTATATTCAACTGAATATTACAGACTGCTTTAACAACTGCTAAAGCCTTCTTGATTCAAACCACAATCCGGTTTGTCAAGGCAACACTTTCTTACAAAGGTATAAAACAATGTGTGTGAATGTTTTCTACAAAACTTTATCACAACTGTGATGTATACACAAATGAAGCTTAGAAACTAGATTGCTAAACAATAATGAATATCAGAGTTTTGGTTTAGCAAAACTGGTAGAGTGAAGATAATGGTTCAGCTTTGTGCGTGTAGAGATTTGGAGAGCATTAGCCATTATAATCTTCGAAGCCTTGTTTATATAGCACTTGAGAAGATGAACGTTGAATGCAATATTCTTGTTTCAATGCTAATAACAAGCTTTCCTTTTTGAGCAGATCTTGTCTGGAATGAGGCCGTTGGGATTAATTAGCTTTCAATGCACAGTACCGTTGCTTCTTCAATGCACGTTCTGGCTTGGCTCATTCTGATTCTGCTTCGCTGCTGATGAACTATTGTTTTTGTATCAGAGTGTTTATGCGCAGTTCTGTTCATCAAGCTTCAGCATGTACGTGAGTTGATCATCTGATCTTGACGTTCTGATTCAGCAACTTCTGATGCTGGTGTATGAAATCAAATTCTGATGCTGAAGAAGTGATCTTGCTTATTTTAATCAGCGTATCTGCAAGTCAGAGCATAGTAATTTTAGGCAGCATATAGTTCAAACATGAAACATATAAATACTATATCTTTTCACTTTGTTATCATCAAAACTCAAATATAGGGTAGTAGATTCAAACATTGTTCTAACAATCTCCCCCTTTTTGATGATGACAAAAACTAGATATTTTAAATAAGAAATAACGTGAAAAGGTATCTGGGAAATGTTTCAGAGTTTAAGAAGTAAGGAGAAATCAGAGTTAAGAGATACTCCCCCTGAGTTGATTACTTCCCTTTGATGATACGTGTTCTTCAGGATCAGATCTTTTTCTTTCTTTGAACATCAGATTATAAGAGTCTTTGATTTATCAGAGAGCAGAGCTTCAGAGCTTTTCCTGTCAGAGCTTTGCTTTGGATCAGAGTATTTGGTCGATCAGAACTTCATATTTGATCAGAGCAACATTGATCAGAGCTTCTACATTTTGATTAGAGCTTCTAGTCTTCAAGTAATAGAGCTTCCTTGTGCCTGTAGGCTTTAAACAAAACAGAAAAACATTTCAAGTAATAGAGTTAGAATGTTTGAGAATTTCTGTCTAGTTAGCCGTTATTGATTTTAAATATCATTCTTGTTCTCCCCCTTTTTGTCAGCAATCAAAAAGTGTTGGTGATGTGCTAAAACAATTTAGATCAGAAAAACAAATTATATTAAAATAGTTCAGAGCAAAAGAACATTACAAAAACATAGTCAAAACAAGACATCAGAACATAGTCAAAATGATTATGCATGTAAAAGATTTAAGGTTGAGGGGGCATGCGTGAGAACAGGCTCTCCAGCATAGCTTGAATCTTTTCAGAAGTTTCATTCTGCTTCTGAACCATGTTGACAACAGTGTCAATCTTGCTATCCTGTACATCCATTCTTGCTTTCATCTTCTGATCATTGTCATCCATCCGCTGCTGCAAACGAATGTCATTCAGCCTTAATTCTTCCAGAGCCTGCCTGTCCAAGGCAGCTTGAGAAGCATCAGAAGGAGGAGGCTTCTCAGAACTTTCAGCGACATCTTCTGCTTGACTTTCAGCCTGAATGGTCTTGTCTTCTTCTGATGGTTGCACCTGTGCAGCTTGCTGTTTCTCAGACCAAGATTCACTGTCCAGAGGGAGCACAACTTCCTGAGGCAGCTGACTTTCAACTTCCTTCAGCAGCTTGTTGAAGTTCTGTTGTGCCTGCTCATAGTTGACATCCTGCAACTTGAGGGCTTCAGCACGTACCCATAATCTGAACTGTGACCAGAGCTGATCAGAAGCAGCTGGGTCAATCATCCCAGGACAGACTTGCTTCAAAGAAGCAATCCATTGCAGCACACCTGTTTCAAAATTCAAAATACCAGAGCCAACATCTGGTTGCTTTGGTTTGGGAATGGCAATTTTGTGTCTTAAATCAGCAAGACGTTCAAGACTTGTGAAGTCAATGAAAGTTCTGCTGGGGTTTTCAGAGGTTTGCTGAGAGGCTGTTTGTTTTGGAGGAGGGGTATCAGAATCAGAGTCAGATATTTCGATTGGAGTGGATGGTGGTTTGGGAGTATTTGGAGGTGTTGATTCCTCTGAAGATGGTAACTGGGGCATGACAATAGTGGTTCCACATGGCAACTGGATTGCCAGCGGTGAGGGTTGAGGTGAGTGAGGGTCAGATTTATGAGGAGAAGGGGTTTTGGAATGGTGAAACTCTGTTTGTGGTGAAGGTGGATTCTTTTCTGGTTGAGGAGGTGGAATCTCTGATTGCTCAGGGATCAGAGGTTCTTCTGTGAGAGGTTGTTGTTGTTGTGGTTCTGGTTCTGGTTGTTGTTCTGGTTCAGGTTGTTGTTCTGGTTGTGGAGGAGGAATATTTGGTGGTTCAGAATTTGGTTGAGCAGAAGCATGTTCACGCTCAATATCAGCTAGCACTCGATCAAGTGCTGGTGTTGTTGAAACAGTTGGTTGTTTGGGGAGTTTGGTTCTGGGTCTTTTGAGTAGTAAGGCCTTAGAAGGGTCTTCTGGTATGGTTTCATCAATAGTAGGGATTGGGATGGATATTCTTTGGGAAGTTTGAGAAGGAGCAGCAGATGTTGGAATAGTAAAAGATTTTGAGATAGGGGCAGCAGATGAAATACCTCTTTTCTTTGGAGTCTGATGAGATGATCCTTCTGCTGGTGCTTTCCTCTTCTTTGTCTTCTTCTGAGTCACTTCTGGTTGGATTTGACTCAGATCTTTGATCTTCAGCTTTGAACCTGTATCTTCTTCCTTGTACGAATCTGGATACCTGAGAAACAACTCTGGTTTGGATTCCATTTCAGAAAATACCGGAAAATCACTCAGAGGCACTCTTCTGCTGGAGATATCAGCAGTTGAAGTAGCTCTGGGTTCCTTCTGAATATTTTCTATCAGCTTCATCTTTTTCAGGTTCTTAGCGTTCAGCGGTTTTCCAACAGTTGGTTCAATAGTGCTCAGCACTTGAGCTTCGCTCAGATACTCTATCAGCTTATTCTCTGTCAGAATATCTGATATAAGCCTTCCAAACGGTATCCAGTCCCTTTTGGTCCTTTCTTCTTCTCTTGTTTCTTTGACATTGGTCTTGAGATGGTTGAACAGGAAGTGTGCCAGATTGATCTTTACCCTCTGATCAATAAAGTAGATCAGAAATTGCTGATCCACGTTTATATAATCAGGAGAACTTGTTGGTTTCCTGTGGTTGAAGCATCCCAGAACAATCTTGGCCCATACTCTGAAGTGGTCCTTCAGATCCTTAATTTTGCTGCTGGGCATTCCAAGAGTGAAAATTCTGTTGGCTACCACACCTACATCAGGGCATCTTTCAGCCATGTCCACACAACGGACTCCACCACCACTTTGACCGATTAGCCTTGCAATGAGATCTTCAGAAATCACTATCTTCTTTCCCATGACAGAAGAGATGACTAGATGTTTAGAAATCTTGGCATGAATCCAAAATTCCTTGACTAGTGCTGGGAATGTTGGTCCAACCAACCTATCGAAATACCTCTCCCACTTTTGAGCCCTAATTTCTTCAGTTAGGTCAAATCCATTTTCCTTCAAACTTTCAAAGTCGATGGTTAACTCAGAAAGAACTTCAAGGTTCTTTACCGGTGTGAGAAGAGTTCTGAGAGGCACCTGATATTGTTCAGAAGCTTCTTTCTTCTGATTGCCTGCAGAAATGCTGGAGGATGCCATTGTTCACACTAAAAAAGCTTTGAGAATGATTTGAGAGAAAAAGGTTTGTAGGAGATAAACTCAGAAATATGCAGAAAATGCTTGAGTGATTATGAGAAAGCGTAAAGAATAAGAATGAAGGATTAATGTGCTTAAATAGAGTTTTCAAGATTATTTTGAAAAAATAAACGTTTTTAAGAGAGAGAAAAAAAATAATGATTGCCATTTAACAAGCGTGATTACTTTTCATTAAATGCTTGCTGATTTTGGGGGATTTGAGAAAGATACTTAAAAACGGTTACCAGACATGTGTCTCAATGCACCCAATCAGCGCTTTGCCTTCTCAGAAGCGTGCACGCGTTCTGCTTCAGAGATTTGCTGATGATTGGATGACACTTGTTTGATGTAGTGATCAGCACGTCTGTCTTTGAGATTAGACTCTCAGATCTTTAGACTTGCATCTGATACAATCTGCATGTTCTATCTTTCTGAAAGAAGATTGATCAGAAGTTCACAGTAATATAATTACATTCTGAAGATAAATATATGGAATTAAAACATTTTCATTCTGGGCATACTTTCATGCTGAGATGTTTCAGAATGAAATTAAACCTATATTCTGAAAGGGGTTTAGTAAAGATATCAGCCCATTGATGGTCTGTATCTATAAATTTCAAGTTCAAAATACCTTTCTGAATATAGTCCCTAATGAAATGATGTTTTATTTCTATATGCTTAGCTCTAGAATGTAAAATAGGATTCTTACTTAAGCAAATAGCAGAAGTATTATCACAAAGAATAGGAATGTTACTCTCAAAAATCTGGAAGTCTTCAAGCTGACTTTTCATCCAGAGCATTTGTGTGCTACATCCTGCTGCTGCTATGTACTCAGCTTCTGCTGTTGACAGAGCAATTGTTGATTGCCTTTTGCTGGACCACGAGATCAGATTTTCTCCCAGAAACTGGCAGCTTCCAGAAGTACTTTTACGTTCCACTCTGTCTCCAGCAAAATCAGCATCACAGTAGCCTACTAAGCTGTAATCACTAGATTTTCTATAAAACAGACCCAGATTAGTAGTACCTTTCAGATACTTGAAAATTCGCTTAACAGCTGTTAAGTGAGATTCTCTAGGATCTGATTGGAATCTAGCACAAATACATACGCTGAATAAGATATCAGGTCTTGAAGCAGTCAGATAGAGGAGAGAACCAATCATACCTCTGTAGACTTTCTGTTCTACACTTTTGCTTACCTCTTCTCTTTCCAGAATGCACGTGGGATGCATTGGAATCTTTGATGGCTTACATTCTGAGAGGTCAAATTTCTTCAGAAGATCTCTGATGTATTTGCTCTGATGAATGTAAGTTCCTTCTGGAGTTTGATTGATCTGAATTCCTAGAAAGAATTTCAGTTCCCCCATGAGGCTCATCTCAAATTCTGCCTGCATACACTTAGCAAATTTTCTTCCAAGAGAAGGATTAGTAGAACCAAAAATGATATCATCAACATAAATTTGACAGACTAAAATGTCACTCTTAACTGTTTTACAGAATAGAGTAGTGTCCACTTTCCCTCTGGTGAATTCATTTTCAAGCAGAAAGTTACTTAGCCTTTCATACCAAGCTCTGGGAGCTTGTTTCAGACCATACAGTGACTTCTTTAGTTTGAAAACATGTTCTGGATGTTTTGTATTTTCAAAACCTGGGGGTTGGTGAACATAAACTTCTTCTTCTATATAACCATTTAAGAATGCACTTTTGACATCCATCTGATACAGAGTGATGCCTCTATTAACAGCAAATGAGATTAAAAGTCTGATAGATTCTAACCTGGCGACTGGGGAAAAGGTTTCTGTATAGTCTATCCCCTCTTGCTGACTATAACCTTGTGCAACCAGTCGTGCTTTGTTTCTGATGACTTCACCTTGTTCATTTAGCTTGTTTCTGAACACCCATCTTGTTCCAATGACGTTGAATCCTTTTGGTCTGGGAACGAGATCCCATACGTCGTTTCTGGTGAATTGATTCAGCTCTTCTTGCATTGCCAGAATCCAGTCATTATCCAGAAGTGCTTCATCAATAGAAGAAGGTTCAATCAGAGACACAAGTCCCATAAGAGTTTCTTCAGAGTTTCTGAAGCTTGCTCTTGTTCTGATTGGATCTTCCTTTCTTCCTAGGATAGTCTCTTCTGGGTGATCCACACTGCTTCTGGGCAATCTCTTCTGAGGTTGATCAACAGCTGTTGTAGGATTTCTAGCATTGCTTCTTTCAGACGTTGAAGGAATGTCTGTGTTGAGAGCTTCTGATGACTTATCTTCAGAACCTGCAAATTCAATTTCTATACCTGCAAAATTTTCATTCTGCTTTGACTTTTCAGAGTCAAGCTTATCATCAAAACGAACACTGATTGATTCTTCCACAATCTGTGTTTCTGTATTGTATACTCTGTACCCTCTTGAGCGTTCAGAGTATCCTAACATAATACACTTCTGTGCCTTAGAATCAAACTTGTTCAAATAATTCTTTGTATTCAATATAAAGCAAGTACATCCAAATGGATGAAAATATGAAATGTTGGGCTTTCTGTTCTTCCACAATTCATATGGAGTCTTTTCCAGAATAGGTCTTATTGAGATTCTATTCTGAATGTAGCACGCTGTGTTTATTGCCTCTGCCCAGAAAGTCTTAGCAACGTTTGTCTCATTGATCATGGTTCTGGCCATTTCTTGCAATGTTCTGTTCTTTCGTTCTACAACTCCATTTTGTTGGGGAGTTCTAGGACAAGAGAAATCATGCAGAATGCCTTTGTCATTAAAGAATGACTCAAAATCTTTATTTTCAAATTCTCCACCATGATCACTTCTGACTTTAACGATTCTAAGATCTTTTTCATTCTGAACTTGGTTACAGAAGGTAACAAACACAGAGTGTGACTCGTCCTTGTGTCTTAAGAACTTTACCCATGTCCATCTGCTATAGTCATCTACGATTACTAACCCATACTTCTTACCACTGACTGAAGCAATTTTAACTGGTCCAAATAAGTCAATGTGCAGAAGTTCTAATGGCTTAGAGGTGGAAACAACATTTTTGGATTTAAAAGATGGTTTTGAAAATTTGCCTTTCTGACATGCTTCACACAGAGCATCTGAATTGAACTTCAAATTAGGAAGTCCTCTGACCAGATTGAGTTTGTTAATCTGAGATATTCTTCTCATACTAACATGCCCCAATCTTCTGTGCCAGATCCACTGCTCGTTGTTAACAGACAGAAGACATTTTACATTCTGACTCTTTAGTTCAGAAAGTTTGATTTTGTAAATGTTGTTTTTCCTCTTACCATTAAACAGGATAGTCCCATCTTTCTGACTAACAACTTTACATGATTTTTGATTAAAGATTATATCATAACCGTTATCACTTAATTGACTTATGGATAACAGATTATGCATCAATCCATCAACTAGCAGAACATTATTAATAGAGGGAAGATTTCCATTACCTACAGTTCCAGAGCCAATTATCTTTCCCCTCTGATTGCCTCCAAAGCCAACGTGGCCTCCAGGCTTAAGTTCCAGGCTTTGGAACATATGCCTTCTTCCCGTCATGTGTCGTGAGCAGCCAGAGTCCAGGTACCATGACTGGTGTTTCTGACTTGCTGCTAAAGATATCTGCAACATGTATTATTTTATCCTTAGGTACCCAGATCTTCTTGGGTCCTGATTTGTTAGTTTTACCAAAACTCTGGTTGAATTTTGGTTTCACAGAGTGCTTACTGCTAGTATATTTGATATCATGTGTGTGACCATACACAAAGTGTGAATTTAGAGGAGTGTGTTTAATGGTTAAATCCATGACATTTTTAGGTGTAGGAACCTTACCTAGGTATCCTATTCCTTTCCTGCCGTTTCTGCTAACTCCATAGATCATTGAAGCCATTCTGCTTCTATCTATGCTTTTAGCAAGGAACTTCTGGAAACTGTGATCATACTCCTTGATGATCTCATCAGCGTTGCTGGGAGTTTCAGAGATTGGTTCCTTCTGAGAGTTTTGTAAAGAGTTTTCTAATTTTGAAATTTTATCTCTCAGCTCAGAGTTTTCCAATTTGAGACTCTCAGACTTATTAGAGTCAGATTCAAGATTCCTTTTCAGGTCTTTGAATTTAGCTCTAATCTGCTGATAACGTTCCAGAATTTCATTGAGGCTTTCAGCAAGTTCAGCCTTTGTAAAATTAACAGCGAAGTTAGGGAATACCTCTTCTGTGTCTGATTCTGAGTCTGATTCAGAAGCTTCACTATCATCTGGAATGTTAGCCATGAGCGCTATGTTTGCCCTTTCATCATCTGATTCTGAGTCAGCTTCAGACGAGTCAGAGTCATCCCATGTGGCCATGAGACTTTTCTTCTTCTCTCTTCCAAACTTCTTTTTAGGCTTTTCCCTCTGAAGCTTTGGGCAGTCACTCTTGTAGTGTCCTTGCTCATTGCACTCGTAGCAGATGATGTCTTTTGTGTTTGGCTTCTTGCTACTGGAGGAGCCTTCAGATCTTCTGTATCCAGAGGAAGAATCTGTCCTTCTGTATCTGGAAGAAGACTCGTTCTGATCAGATCTTCTGGGATTCCTGAACTTCCTTTGTCTTTGCTTCCACAGTTGATTTACTCTTCTGGAGAGAAGGGAAAGTTCGTCTTCTTCTGATGAGGATCCATCAAATGTTTCTTCAACTGCCTGCAAAACTTTAGACTCAGATTTTCTGTTAGATTTTAAAGCTAAAGGCTTACCTTGCTTCTGAGGCTCGTCAGCTTCTAGCTCTATCTCATGACTTCTGAGGGAGCTTATAAGTTCCTCCAGAGTGATCTTGTTGAGATCTTTAGCTAGCTTCAGAGCAGTAACCATAGGCCTCCACTGCTTGGGTAAACTTCTGATTATTTTCTTGACATGGTCAGCAGTAGAGTATCCTTTGTCCAGAACTTTGAGACCAGCTACCAGAATCTGGAATCTAGAGAACATAGTTTCAATGGATTCAGATTCTTCCATTTTGAACGCCTCATACTTCTGAATGAGCGCCAGAGCTTTTGTTTCTTTGACTTGAACGTTGCCCTCATGCGTCATTCTGAGAGAATCAAAGATGTTCTTAGCTGTGTCTCTGTTGGAGATCTTTTCATACTCAGTATAGGAGATGGCACTGAGGAGGATGGTTCTGGCCTTATGGTGATTCTTGAAGTCACGCTTTTGTTGATCAGTCATTGATTTTCTTTCAATCTTCTGACCAGTTGCATTCACAGGGTGCATGTATCCATCTGTCACCATATCCCACAGATCAGCATCATGTGCTAGAAAGAAGCTTTCAATTCTGTCTTTCCAGTAATCAAAGTTTTCTCCATCAAAGACTGGAGGTTTGCCGCTGAATCTGTCTCTGTCCTCATTATTGTCATTGCTGAAGTGAGAGTTGTTTCCTGCCATTGTGTTTTTCTGACGCTGGATCTTGTACTGACACGGTTAAGTGTTTTAGCTCAGAACCAGGCGCTCTGATGCCAATTGAAGGGGTGAAAAACACAAGAAGGGGGGGGGGGGGGGTTGAATTGTAAAACTGAAATCTTAAAGCAATTGACAAGATATTTTTATCCTGGTTCGTTTGATCTCAAACTACTCCAGTCCACCCGTCAAGGTGATTTCGCCTCTCTCCAACGAGGTCTTAATTCACTATATTCAACTGAATATTACAGACTGCTTTAACAACTGCTAAAGCCTTCTTGATTCAAACCACAATCCGGTTTGTCAAGGCAACACTTTCTTACAAAGGTATAAAACAATGTGTGTGAATGTTTTCTACAAAACTTTATCACAACTGTGATGTATACACAAATGAAGCTTAGAAACTAGATTGCTAAACAATAATGAATATCAGAGTTTTGGTTTAGCAAAACTGGTAGAGTGAAGATAATGGTTCAGCTTTGTGCGTGTAGAGATTTGGAGAGCATTAGCCATTATAATCTTCGAAGCCTTGTTTATATAGCACTTGAGAAGATGAACGTTGAATGCAATATTCTTGTTTCAATGCTAATAACAAGCTTTCCTTTTTGAGCAGATCTTGTCTGGAATGAGGCCGTTGGGATTAATTAGCTTTCAATGCACAGTACCGTTGCTTCTTCAATGCACGTTCTGGCTTGGCTCATTCTGATTCTGCTTCGCTGCTGATGAACTATTGTTTTTGTATCAGAGTGTTTATGCGCAGTTCTGTTCATCAAGCTTCAGCATGTACGTGAGTTGATCATCTGATCTTGACGTTCTGATTCAGCAACTTCTGATGCTGGTGTATGAAATCAAATTCTGATGCTGAAGAAGTGATCTTGCTTATTTTAATCAGCGTATCTGCAAGTCAGAGCATAGTAATTTTAGGCAGCATATAGTTCAAACATGAAACATATAAATACTATATCTTTTCACTTTGTTATCATCAAAACTCAAATATAGGGTAGTAGATTCAAACATTGTTCTAACACAGGGTCCATCGGGATCCCTTTTCGGGTCCGTCATACGGTCCGTTACCTTCAATGTTGTCCAAATTCATGATGTCCTTGTCTGGGAAGTCAAATCTCATGGGTTGATAATCTTCGATAGCTTGATGAGCCAGATGGTCAGCTAGTACACTCCCTTTTATAGCTTTTTGAGTGGTGTACTGGATGTCATACTCAGTTAGGATCATCTTCCATCTGGCTATTCTTCCAGATAAAGCGGGCTTCTCGAAGATATACTTGATAGGGTCCATTTTGGAAATCAACAAGGTAGTATGAGTCAACATATGTTGTCTTAGTCGGCGAGCAGCCCATACCAAAGCACAGCAAGTTTTCTCGAGCAGTGAGTAGCGAGTCTCACAGTCGGTAAACTTTTTGCTAAGGTAATAAATAGCATGCTCTTTTCGACCAGACTCGTCATGCTGGCCCAAAACACACCCCATTGAGTTATCCAAGACGGTCAGATACATGATCAATGGTCTTCCTTCGACAGGTGGCATCAGAATAGGAGGTTCTAGCAAATACTCCTTGATCTTATCAAAAGAAGCTTGGCAATCGTCGTTCCATTCGACTACCTGATCTTTCTTCAAGAGTTTGAAAATTGGCTCACAGGTAGAAGTCAGATGAGAGATGAACCCGACAATATAGTTCAAGCGCCCTAAGAACCCTCTAACCTCCTTTTCAGTACGGGGAGAAGGCATTTCTTGTATTGCTTTCACTTTTGCTGGATCGACTTCAATGCCTTTGTTGCTTACAATGAATCCTAGAAGTTTACCAGACCTAACTCCAAAAGTGCACTTACTTGGATTCAGCCTGAGTTTGTATTCTTTCAATCTGGCAAACAGCTTTTCTAGATGTTCAAGGTGCTCCTCTTCTGTTTGTGAACGAGATATCATATTGTCTACGTAAACTTCAATCTCATGATGTATCATATCATGAAACAAAGCTACCATGGCGCGTTGATAAGTTGCCCCAGCGTTCTTCAGTCCGAACGGCATCACTTTGTAACAGAAAGTGCCCCACTGTGTGACAAAAGTTGTTTTCTCCATATCCTCGGGGGCCATTTTAATTTGATTGTAGCCCGAGAATCCATCCATGAAGGAAAACACTTTGTGCTAAGCTGTATTGTCGATCAAAATGTCAATGTGGGGTAGCGGAAAATCATCTTTGGGGCTGGCTCTATTCAAATCCCGGTAGTCCACACACATCCTGACTTTGCCATCTTTTTTGGGTACTGGCACGATGTTAGAGACCCATTGAGGATAGGACGTAACAGCCAGAAAGCCAGCGTCGAATTGCTTCATCACTTCTGCTTTGATCTTTTCAGACATGTCAGGCCTCATTCAGCGGACTTTTTGCTTGATCGGTGGACAGTCCTCTCTTGTGGGGAGACGGTGAACCACGATGTCTGTATCTAAACACGGCATGTCTTCATAAGACCAAGCAAAGATTTCAACATACTCATTCAACAACTGTATCAGGCGTTCTTTGACACTTGGTTCCAGATTGGCACCCACTTGCACCTCCTTCCGGTCTTCCTCGGTTCCCAAGTTGACAGTCTCCAACAACTCTTCATGAGGTAAGATGGCCCTTTCCTCTTGCTGTAGAAGTCTGGCTAGTTCCCCTGGTACTTCACAACCTTCGTCATCTTCATACTCGGCTTGATTGACCAGATCTTCAGAGTTATTGAAGGATATAGCAGAATAGTCACCCATGGAATCCAGAGTGGATGGGTACCTGCATTGGTGAGTGTGGGTGTGTGTAAGGGATAACCATCCTTAAACAAAAAATGCAAAAGGAAAGAAAATGAACACAAGCAGTTTATCAAATGAAAAACATCCAATGAATCATTAAACATGGCATATGGATATGAAAAATAATCAAAATCCTTACAAATGGACCTACATGCCCCGGGCAAGGCATGAGGTGAAAAGATAATGTACGGATTGCTTGAAAATAAATATTACAGACCAAATAGGAAATGTTTGACAGATAAATTACTGATGAATAAAAGTGATGGGGACAAAGTCTTTTGCCTCCCAGTTGCACAATCCTCCTTTGACAGTTGGGTAAATCCACTCTTCGATGTTGCTCTCTTTGTCTTCATCCTCCAAAGCGTTGATTCCGTAGGGAGAAATTTTGACTGGCGCTCTTTCAATCTTCGAACGGCGCATAGCTTTCTGGCCCGCGGTAGTGAACCCTAATCCAAATTTGTCTGTCTTATGTGGAATATCAGGCAACTGCCCCCATGCTGAATTCTTCCCCTCCTTTATTGCGGCCTTTGCGTCCTCCAGAGATGCCATCCTGGCCATCTGTCTCGGTGCTTCAGCTGCCAACTTTGCTACTGTTATTTCAGGAAGGACTTCTTCGAAATGCTGGAAAGGCGTCTCAATGAACTCCCCCTCTACTTCCACATACCGGAAGGAATTCAAGTGGCTGATCATGTACTCCTCTTCGCCATGGACGGTTATAATCTTTCCCTTGATAGGATACTTCAACATCTGATGTAAGGAGGAGGTGACTGCCCCTGCATGGTGTATCCAAGGCCTTCCCAACAAGCAAGAGTATGACGGACGGATGTCCATCACATAGAAAGTAGATTTAAACACCTCAGTGCCTATCTTGATGGGAATTTCAACCTCCCCATGGACCATTCTCTTCGAACCATCGAAAGCTATGACAACAATATCACTCGGCTTCAACTCACACCCTTCACAATCTAGTCGGTCCAAGGCCTTCTTAGGCAATACATTCAGCGACGAACCAGTGTCGACCAAGACATGTACGAGAGTAGTTCCTCGGCACTCGACTGAAATGTGCAAAGCATCATTGTGGTTTCTACCTTTAGGAGTTAGGTCGGCATCAGAGAAACCTAATCCATTGTCCGCAGTAAGGCTAGCCACGCAATTTTGAAATTGATCTGCAGAGGTTTCCTGGGGCACATGGGCTGCCTTCAGGAATTTTATCAGAGCTTTAGCGTGCGCTTCCGAGCAAAGTAGTAGTGCCAGCATGGATATCTTTGAGGGGGTTTACCCCAGTTGTTCTACCACATCGTAATCACTTCTCTTGATTATCTTCAAGATCTCATCCATTTCCTTCTTGGAGGTCTCCGGGATGACCAAGGGTTGAGCCCTCGTCCTGACGAGCTCATCTTGGATTCCCTTACCTTTATCAGCAGCGGTAGGAGGGACAGTACTAGGAACAACAACATCTTCAATCAAAGGGGTTCTAGCGGAGAGTTTTATTGGTGCAGGGATGACCTTGTCAGTAGATGAGGGTCCAAAGATTGCTCTTGGAGGGGCAATCTCTGGAGAAAATATTCTCCCGCTCCGGGTGATTTTTCTCGTGCCCGCAATGTTTCTAATGCTGGCTTCTTCATCATCCGAACTTTCTTCAGTTATTTCGATTTGTTTAATACCATGGTAGTAAACGTCACCTCCATAGTTCCATGGTATTGACTTCTCAGAAACATAGGGGACATGCCCTGGCATTGTTATCTTCAAAGGAACAGATTTTGTAACTGGTGTAATCTTAACAGGCTTTTTGACGGCCTTGGAAAGATTGGCGTGAATGGTTATGATTGAGACATCTTCAGTATGGGTTGGAATAGCAGAAACTTTTTCAAACAAAATTTGTCTACTATCCATTAGGCCTTGGATGCCTTTCTTCAGTAACGGACAATCAAACGGCAAAGGGTAACAACAATATCAGTCTTCTTTACATCCCGGGAAGATCCCGGCCCTTATCAGATTCAACTTGATGGTTAATAATGGAGTTATCAGATCATTGACATCAGCAACATACAAATCCTCTTCAATGGCATTGACATTCCGGCCGTGCTTCGGCATGGGAGCAGATATCACATTAGGCTTCTCCGAAGCGTCAAACTTCACCTCCTTCGCCTCTATCAGGTCTTGGATTTTATGCTTGAGTGCCCAACAATCATTGGTGTCGTGCCCGAAACTGTCAGAATGGTAGGCCCATTTAGCATTAGGATGGTAATGCGGAGAGGACGTATTCACATTTTTTGGTGCCTCTTTGATAGTGGCGAGATTCAACTTCAACAGATGGGGAAGCACTTGCGCTGGCGTCATGTTAATGCGGGTGAATTGTCGTTGTGGCCGTTCATCCCGTTGTTGATTTGGTCTGGACTGGTTATATCGAGGCTGCTCACTTGAAGGGTTTTGAATCATTACGGCCCCCACAGTTGGCCGGCGCTCAGTCTTCCATGCTCTTCTTTGGGAGTATACAACAACCGTTTCCTTCTTGAAAGGTTTCTTCTCAACACTTGCAGCAACACCCTTCTGAATCTTTCTTGACTTGATGCCAGCTTCTATTCTTTCGCCTGTTAAGATCAAATCGGTAAACCCCGCGGAAGAGTTACCAATCAGATGATTTAAAAATGGCCCAGATAGGGTCCCTAGAAACATATCAACAAGTTCACGGTCGGTTAAAGGAGGTTGCACCCTGCCAGCCAAATCCCTCCATTTTTGTGCATATTCTTTGAATCCTTCGCCGGTTCCCAGTGACATACCCTGAAGTTGGGTACGCGTAGGAGCAAGGTCAGAATTGTATTGATATTGTTTGTAGAAGGCAGTGGCCAAGTCTTCCCAGTTTCGGACGCTGGTTCCCTCTAGCTGATAGAACCACTCTAATTGAGCCCCAGAAAGGCTGTCTTGAAAGAAGTGGATCCAAAGGTTTTTATCTGCCGTATAGGGTTGAATCTTTCTTACGTAGGACCTGAGATGCATTTTTGGACAGGACAACCCATCATACCTCACAAAAACTGGCACTTTGAATTTTGGGGGAATCACAATCCCGACAACCAAACCCAAGTCTTCAAAATCCAAACCCGGCACCCTTTGTAGCTCCATGGCGGCCAACCTGTCTTCTAAACCTTTGTATTTTTCATCAGCTGGAGGGTATTGTTGATCAGAATAGTATTCATCCTCTTCGACCTCCTCTTCTTCCACATCGTACTCGGAAGGTACCGCAGCCCCACCTCCTTTGCTGGTTCCTTCATCAGAAGTAGGAGGAAATTCAAGCACTCTCCTGGCCTCTCCGTCAAATCTTCTCCCTAAAGTAGCCACCCCGAGTCTCTTTTTCTTCTTTTTCACTGGGTCTTTATTCCCCAGCAAGGTCTTGAGATCCTCCTGACCTTTAGCCAAGGTCGTCAGGAGTTGCTGGAACTGTGCATTTTGAGCTTGTAGGTCTTTGACTATTTGCTCGAGATCCATCCTACTGAAATAAACAGCAGACAGATAAGGAAACCTGGAGTGAGACCTGCTTATGCACATGATGAATGATATGCTTATGTATGCAATGCATTCAAGGATTTAGAACATTCAAAAGTGTTGTAGACAAAAAGGAACGCACGTCATATTAATAAGAAGAAATTTGTTAGTACATAAATGCCCCATGAGCCAAATATTACAAAATAACTTCTCAAGGTAAAAAGACACTGCGCATCCTTTTTGGTGCAATGTAGGTGTTGAGGGCCTCTTGCTCATGGAGTCGGCGGGTAAGCTCTAGAACCTTCTTCTCGCTAGCGTAGAAGCTGGCTTCGAAAGTGTTCCGTTCCTCCTTGAGCTGAATCCAACTTTTCTGCATTTCCTCCCACGATGTAGGCATGTCAGAATATAGGATGGTGTAGGGAACCTCTCCTTCCTTAACAGGCTCTTTAATCACAGGGAGAACATGAGGATAAGGCATCATTAGACTCTGGGCTCGGGCTCGTACCCACTTGAGGTAAGTTTCAAGAGGGATGGAGTTCTTGTGTCCCAGAGTCTTGCTATCAACCTTGTTGGGCCTCCCCCAAGCTCTGATGAATCTTTGGCGAAGTCCTTGCGCATCGTTGTCGAAGTCAAAAACTAGGTCAGGAATCAACATATCGTGAGGGCCATCCCTCCGTGCATATCCAAATTGCCTCAAAGCTAGGCAAGGGTTGTAGGTGATACCTCCTCTAATTCCAAGTAAAGGAACATTAGGAAACTCTCCACAACGATCGACGATGATGACATTTTCTCTGGACCGAGAACACCAATGTACATCAGAGTGAGTAAGAGTCATCAACCGTTGGGACCACCTTGAACCTTGGTCATTCTTCAAGACAGATTGTGGAAGGTGCGAAATAAACCACCTTGCAAAGAGAGGAGTACAGCACATGAGAACACCCCTCTTTCTCATTGTTCGTGTGTAAAATGAGTGAAGAATGTCCCCAAGCAATGTTGGTATTGGATTTCTGGACAAGAAGATTTTGACGGTGTTGACATCTACCAATTGGTCAGAATTTGGGAACAAGACCAACCCATAGATAAGGAGTGCCACAATTTCTTCAAAGGCTTGTAGGTCCAATGAATTCCAACATTCTTGTGCCTTCTCAAACAAGAATTTTGCTAAGAAACCTTTGACGCCACTTCTAGTTTCCCAATGCCCCTTGATGTCGGATGGTTGTAGATGTAATGCTCGAGCAACATCTTCCGGCTTTGGTTCCTTTTCCGTACCGTTGAAGGGTAGTTGATTAAGGATAGGGATTCTTAGGAGTTGAGAAAACTCCTCCAAAGTGGGTACCAACTGATAGTCAGGGAAAGTGAAACAGTGGTGAAGAGGGTCAAAGAACTGGAATAGCACTTTCATCATGTCTTCTTCAATGTTGGTGTTGACTAAGCTGAGCAGTCTACCATGTCTTTCACTGAAGGGCGAGCTTTCCGGAATTCTTGAGGTGAGCTCCTTGAGCTGAGGAGAGATTCTCACAAGGTTGACTTGGATGGTTTTTCTGCGAGGAATTTCCATGACCTACAAGACAAGAACAAAGATGAAGATCTAAACCCTTGAAGTGGTTAGCGAATGCATATGATGCTTTATGATGTTTATGATATATGCACAAACATATGTACAAGCAAATCACACCAAACCCTAGTTTCAGGCTTGCATGGGGTTTCATAGGTAAGTACCCTCTTGAGTATAGTTGGCTTAAAAACCTGTCCTATAAATCGTAACCGGGTTCTAAGGAGCTCAATATCATTGGATTGTTTTCATTGTTCATTATTTTGGTTTAGCCACTTAACTAGCGACCAAAATATTCCAAGAAAACAACCCTCAATGAGTGTAGTATCGAGTATCTACCAACTTTGGACTGCACCAAAGCCGGTCATCTCACTACCCCTAATAAAAGGCCAAGATGGTCAAGTAAGGTTCTAGGTCATTAGTGCTTAGTGACATCACTCAGCGGCCCCGTACTCTCCTTGATTGAACTCAAGGGTTACAGGTACTCACAAATATGTCGCACTAATATAGCTATTGCTTCGACCGTGTCGGTATACCCCGCACAGTTTCCACAACGTATTGCTATCTATGAATGTTTCCCAAAATCCGGGTGTAGGATTGCAAACCTAAACAAAAGAGCCAAGATATAAAGAAATCAAATCAAACAATTAGTCATGCAAGAGGGTGATCTAAGCCCTAAGGTTACTCCACTTTTAAAATTGTCCCCAACAGAGTCGCCAGTTCTGTGATACGGTGGGAGAACTGACTATGGGTTTTGCGTTTGTATTCGCACTTGTTCGGTTGAGCAAGAGTCGCCACCGACTTTTTATTTTATCCTAAGGAAAGGTTTAAAAAGCACAACAAAAACCTTTGAGATATTTTCTTGGGTTCGGGGAGTAGATTATAGAGAGGGAAGGTATTAGCACCCTTTCTATCCATGGTTATCCATGGGCTCTTAGGTACTTGCTTTAGATCAACTTGCCTTGGTTTTCAATTGTTTGAAATGGTGCTTTGTGTGTGGTTTTGAAAATGTTTTAAAAAAAGATGCCTTGTCTAGGCTACCCTTGTAACAATTCTTTACTCGAATGTTTTACAAAAGGTGTTTATCTTTTTGAAAAGATGTTTCAAGGTTTTTGAAAGTTTGTTTTGAAAGTGTTTGTGATGTGTGTTTTAAAAATGGGCAAGTGTTTTTGTTTTGCAAGTTGACAAGTACTTAAGAGCTATCTACCCTAAAGTTCTCAAAGATTTTTGCTATGTTTTAACCCCTTTAACAATTTTGTTCCATCATTGCATTTGGTGGACAATCTTGTGTTAGAATGTGAAAGGGACGGGCGCGGGTCATCGTTTAGACCATAATTGCAATGGTGCCAAGTATCTTTGGGCAATTTTTCCTTGAAAGGGACTTGATCATTTTAGGCAACTTTTCGAAAGCGTCATCGAGGGACTATGATCATTTGATTTGTGTTTGTTTTTGCCCAAAGAGACCTAACATGCAATATGACCCATTTATTGAAGGCAATAAGTGGAATACCCTAGGGGTGCAAGTGTGATATGTGTTGTCCATTTTCATGCTTGATTATCTTGAAATTAGGTCAAACTATTTTGTTGTTTTTATTTGCATACAAACCCTAATTCTAACATGGTATATTTAGAAAGCAATAAAGTGCGAAAAATAAAGTTCTAAACTATTACAACACAATATGGGAAGGGGGGTACAAATGTTCAAATGGGGGTATTTGACAAGGAATTTAAACCTAGCTATTACATCAATATTGAATTATTTACAAGATAATTGATTGCACAAATTAGATGGAAATAGAATAAATATGCAAAATGCAAAAAGGGTTTTTATATGTATGGAAAAAGGTATTTTTATATGTCAAAATAAAATAAAATGAAAAGTATTAATTTTCGGATCTTTTGTGTATTTAGGGCAAAACCCTAATTTCTTAAATAAATATATTAATTGTTTAATATGTACCATATTTATTTACTATATACAAAAATAAAATAAAAATGAAATATATTTATAAAAAAAAGGGTATTTTTAATGTCAAATATTAATAAAAAAAAATGTATATATTTTTACATTATTTGCTAAATACTCTAATAAGTATATATATATTTGTATTATTTTCTAACTATGTATTATATATACAAAAATAATAATATTTAATATTTATAAAAAAATATATTTTATATCAAATATTTTCAGAAGAGAAAATAAAATAAAAAAATCAAAGATGAATGTGTTTACATTATTTTTCTAGTTATTCTAAAATAAAAATATTTATGTATTTATTTACATACAAATATCAATATAATCAAATAAATGCCTAAAAAAAATAAAAATGGTGTAAAAAATATTTTTTATGTTTTTAATACTTTTATCAAAAATAAATAAATCAGAATAAAAAGGAAAAGTCAAAAAAATCATTAAAACAAACAAAATGGGCTCAGGGGGTGTGAAAGTAATAACATGGTGCAAATAAGAAATATAGTACAAGCCCAGCCCAATAGGTTCTTCTTCAACCTCTGGCCAGAACTGTGACAAAAACGCGCGCTTGGAACACTGGTTCAAACACCTGGATTCTTTGACTTTTTGCACAAACTTACAACACCAAAAATGTTAAGCATTGAATCATGATTCTGAATATGTAAAGGACTCCTCCTAACTCTCAGAAATGAGAGAGAATTTTATCATTCCCAAATCTTAACCTAACTTTTTATCAATATTCAGACCTTAAATTCTCACAGCATATGCAAAATAAATGAAAAGTAAAGGTATGTACAGTTTCAGGGGCATGAGTAGAACACTTCTTATTCACAAACCTAGAGCTAACAATGCCTACATTAAGAGTTAGAAGTTCAAGAATATACCTGTTCAGTTGAAGTTGTATCTGATGATGGAGGTACTTTCAGAGCAATGTGATGATTGGTACAACTTCCTTGATGTCCAGGGATGCTATTCCAAGCTTTACTTTGTCTTGAAACCTTTTGAATCGAGCTATGGAACTTCAGCTGCAAAACAAGAAAATGAAAATGGTGGTGTTGCCTGGGAATGTTACAGGTCGTGTTTGAGGTTTGGATTAGCTTCAAGGGATGTTGTGGGGTGTGTTTGACAAGTTTTTAGCAAGAATGCATGGAAGGGATGAAAGTTGGAACTCAAACTGCAACAGGCCCTGTTTTTGTGCAGTTCAATGGTGATTTTGTGAGTGTGGGTGTTTGGGACTTGGTTAGCTCGTGTTCTAGCTTAGAATGGATGTTTAGAAAGTGTACAAAATATTTGCTTAGGCTTTTTTGTGCTGAGATCAAAGTTGTGTTGTGTTATGCTAGCTTTCTTCACACTTAAGCAAGCAAATGTCCACTTGAGTTTTAGACAGCTAGAGGCCCCCCTAATGTGCTGCAAACCTTGGCATTGATCAGTGTGATTAGTCCTAAACTTGTGCCAAAGAGATTTCAAATGTACTTGCTGATTTGCAACTTTGACATAAAGTTTAACTTTTCAAAAATGGATATTATGCTTTATCTAAAAATGGCTTAATCTTGCAAATAATGTTTGGACACACAAAATAAGGTTTTGGCACAATGAGTATGCATTAAATTATTGAGTGCAAATGGGATTAGAGGCCTGTAATGTAGCATAAACCAAGCTGACTTGAAAATGGCAATGTGTATGAACATGTCTTGGTCAAGAACAAAAGTGACTTTTGCCCAACTTGCCAAATTCGATTCTCCCTAACCATGAGGTTGTTTGATGAGTTCTTGGACATTTTGGAAAGCTTGGAATGTGTACTACAATCCATATTTGAAATGAAAATTGAAATTCCAAGTGGAAGTATGTGAAAAATGGTCTTGAAGTTAGGTAAAAACCTTGCCTAAAATAGGTCAAATTTTCACTAAGTTAAGAATGGTTTGGTACCCTTGTTCCAAAAATTGTAACTTGAGATACAAGCCTCTTTTGGGAAAACTTTGTGAATAAAAGTTGTAGATTATGCAATAGGCTACAACTTTCATGTTTTGACTTTTGTTTGAATCCAAATGAATCTTGGTGAGAAAGTGGGGCAAAGTTGGGAAAAAATTAGGGTTTTTCATAACTTAGAAAAATTCTAAGTTATGAAAAATCTTCATTTTAAACCCTAATTTGCAATTCTTGATTTCTTGATGAACAAGTTTCATGATTTGGCATGTTTTGATGAAAAATGAATCTTGACACTTGATTTTGACCAAAAAGTCAAAGTTTGACTTTTCAGTATACAGTCAAAATTGATCAATTGACTGGGAAATTCAACTGTCAATCTTGTGCATTTGGGATCTTTTGAACTTGTTGAGCATGTCAAGACAATTCCATGGGGTCCTTGAGTCCATATATGAGCTTGGTTTTCCATTGGCTAGGTCAAACAGTCAAAAATTGCCCTTGTGCAGTCAAAACCCTAAAAATGACCATTTTGCCCTTTTGGTGATCTGATCAAATTTCTTGTGGAATTGTGATCCAAACTTGATCAAATGGTCCATGTGAGTTTATAATGTTGATGTGGGTCAATTTTCATCAGATTTGACTGTCAATTGGCCACAGTTGACTTTTTCCCCAATACAATTGATTTCTAGGTCAACTGTCCAATTGACTGGGCAAAATTTGGAATCAAGACTTGAAACTTGGTATGGATAAACTTGGGAGTCCAACATGAAGCATGAAAGTAATCTTAGGCATTTTAGGTCAAAACATCTTTGTGCAAACACAAACCCTAATTTGGGTCAACAGTGCAAGGAGGAGTGTTGAGCAGATGAAACCCCAACTGGATCTTGAGCTTCAAGGGCTTTGTGATGAGAAATCATATGAGAAAAAGGGAGGGTAAATTTTGGGGTACAACACATCTTTCCCTGAAAGGTAAAGAGTTAGTCGTATGTAATGTCATGATGTATGAAATTTATTGAGTAATAATGTTCTCAAAATAAATGAGATTGTGCTGTATGATGCGTATGTGCATGCTATGATGTATGGATATGCAATGTTCTTGTGGTATTCTCTGGTTGGGGAGAATAAACCCTGGACTGCCGCTGGAGAGTACAAGGAGTTGAGTTCTTCGTTCTCACTGGGGATAGTGACCGAAGATGATTAGCTAGAGATGTGCGTCTGTTCTTCTTGAGAATATTCCGCCGGGAGAGACTTTGTTTAAGAATAATCCTGTAGGGAGAATGACTCTGTGGGGAGGAGAGATACTCTGTCAGACGATCTGCCGATTTGGAGAAATAAACTCAGCTGGGGATGAACTTCTATTGCTGGTGATAGATAAACTCTGCTTGGGGAGAATTTTGCCGACTTATTTGCGATTATGAACCTCGATTGGGGGAGAGCTAACACCAATGTCTTTGGATGCTTCCTACTCTGCAGGGAGTGTCTATACATTTAGTTAGATTCTCAAGCTGGTTCTATCCTGTACCTGGTGGGTAGAGAAACTGTAAGGTTTGGACATTTCTTGTTTGCCCTTGTTCCTGGAATTACGAGTAATTGTCTTTTGTTTCACATGTAAATATTTATGAGCAATAATTATTTTCAAATGCATATATCAAAAATGAATCATTGGACCTTCTTGCAAAACAAAACAGAACAAGGAAAACAAATTTAAATTTCTTGTGAAAATGAATTCTATTGATTTTGAAGTTGGCCTATAATAGGCATTTTGTACAAGAGGCTGACGTCCTAGTAATAGAACATCGCCGAAGGACATAAATTATACAATTTGTGAAAAAGAAATAAAAACAACTATATGAACAATCCCATTGGGTTCCAACTCTGCTATTGCCTTTATATCTTCGAGCGTCTCATCACTTTGCTACTTGGATAAAGGTAGATCAGATTGATTGGTGCCGTCCGAGCTTGATAGTCAATACTGAAGTCCGGTCGCAAGATGATCCAATGAGACATGCTGATTTCTACCGGGGGTTAATAGTTTGAAATTTGTTTCGCTGGGGATTTCTTATGGAATAGCCTAGAGACATTTTCCTGTCCTTTCAACCTATAAGTAATTGTCTTACTCATTTTGTTTATTTGTAAACAGTAATTATGTTCAAATGCATATGTTCATCAATGAATCATTGGACATTTTTTGCAAACAAAACATAAGAGTAAAGAAAAGACAAATGTTTTTTGCACTTTCAAAGGGGTATCTTCGTATTGACTTCGAATAAGTATTTTGTACAAAGGAGACAAACATTCTAGTAAGAGAATGGTTCTATAAAACAAGAAAAATTTATACAAAGAAAGATAGCTATGTGTAATAATCCCATGGGGTTCCCATTCTGCTATAGCCTTCGCATCTCTGAGCCTCTTGTCTACTTGTTTCTTTGTCCGAAGATGATTGAATTGATCAGAAACTCCGAGTTTGTCAATGAAGGTCAAAGGTTGTTCGTAAGTGATCCGACGGGACATAGTCATACACTTTAATTCCCTAACTTTTTCCTGGACCGCCCTTTCGGGTTTTCAGTCCACCGAGAAACCCTTTTTTGCCCAAGTCGCCCTTTCGGGTTTTCAACTTGCCGGGTGTACATATTTTTTTAATTTTATCCCTAATTTTTGCCCGAACCTTTTTGGTTCACCGGGATGCCCTTGTTTTTCCCAGGTGTGTCAACCTAGCGGGTCTCTTATGCGTAGTATCTTTTGACTATGTCCGCGTTCGCAGGGTGTGGCAGGTCGTAGTCGTCCATGGTGGTCAAGATCATTGCCCCACCGGAGAATATGTTCTTGATTACAAATGGTCCTTCATAGGTAGGAGTCCATTTTCCCCTGGGATCACTGTGTGGTAAGATGATACGTTTGATCACTAAATCCCCAACTTGATATACTTGGCGCCTGACTTTCTTGTTGAAAGCCTTGATCATCCGTTTTTGATACATTTGACCATGACAAACAGCAGTAAGTCTTTTTTGATAAATTAAGTTCAGTTGATCAAGTCGAGTCTGATCCACTCGTCTTCACTTAAACCTGCATCCTTCATAATCCTTAAGGAGGGGATCTGAACCTCGATAAGCAAGACAACTTCCATGCCTTAAACCAAAGAATAAGGTTTTGCCCCAGTTGATGTGCAAGCCGTGGTACGATACCCGTGGAGAGCGAATGGTAGCATCTCATGCCAGTCTTTGTATGTGACTGCCATTTTCTGTATGATCTTTTTAATGTTCTTATTTGCAGCTTCGACAACACCATTCATCTTTGGCCGATAGGGAGAAGAATTGTGATGCTGAATCTTGAATTGCTCGCACAAAGCGATGATCATAGTGTTGTTAAGATTTGTACCATTGTCAGTGATGATCCTTTCCGGGATACCGTACCGGAAAATAAGATTTTGCTTGATGAAGCGGGCAACAACATTCTTGGTAACGGATGCGAAGGAAGCTGCTTCAACCCACTTGGTAAAATAGTCAATGGCTACTAGGATGAAACGGTTTCCATTGGAGGTTGTTGGCTTGATCTCCCCAATCATATCAATTCCCCACATAGCAAAGGGCCAAGGAGCCGTCAAGACATTCAGAGGAACCGGAGCTACGTGCACCTTGTCAGCATAAATTTGACACTTATGATAGGTCCGAGAGTGCTGATAGCAGTCTGCCTCCATGGTATACCAATAATAGCCTGCCCGTAGGATTTTCTTCGCCATCGTATACCCACTGGAGTGAGTGCCAAAAGTACCTTTATGTAATTCAACCATGATCTTTTCCGCCTCGATCTTATCCACACATCGAAGCAGAATGGAGTCATGATTGCGCTTGTACAGGATACCATTACTCAAGAAGAATTTAGAAGAGAATCTCCTTAATAACTTCTTATCATTGATTGAAGCTCCTTCTGGATTTTCTTGAGCCTCGAGATACCTCTTGACTTCATGAAACCAAGGCTGGTCAACTACCTCTTCAATATTAATCTCGTGATAGTGTGCTGGTTCATCCATTCGTTCGATGGTGATATAGGGAGCCTCGTTATCCCAATTAAGTTTAAACATAGATGACATTGTGGCTAGAGCGTCTGCTAGCTGATTTTCTTCTCGCGGGAAATGCTTGAAGGTAATCTTCTCAAAATGTGGTAGCAATGTCAAGACATGTTCTTTGTAAGGGATAAGATTTGGGTGTTTAGTATCCCATTCCCCTTTGATCTGACTGATGACCAAAGCTAAATCTCCAAACACATCTAAAGATTTGATTCCCAAGTCTATGCAGCCTTGAGACCAAAGATGCATGCTTCGTACTCTGCCATGTTGTTCGTACAGTTAAAGCAAAGTCTGGAAGTAAAGGGAGTATGACACCCTTCTGGAGATATGAGTACAACACCGATACCAGTACCAAGTGCATTGGATTCCCCATCAAAGAACAGGGTCCATAGGGATCCTCGTTCAGGCCCGTCATATGGTCTAATTTCTTCAAAGTTGTCTAATGTCATGATGTCTTCATCCGGGAATTCAAACTTCTTGGACTGATAGTCTTCTACAGCTTGATGAGCAAGATGATCAGCCAATACATTGCCCTTTATAGCTTTATGAGTAGTATACTGTATATCATATTCTGTTAGGATCATCTGCCATCTAGCTATTCTCCCAGACAGAGCAGGCTTTTCGAAGATGTACTTTATCAGATCCATCTTAGATATCAACAAGGTAGTATGAGTCAACCTATATTGTCTTAGCCGGCGAGCAGCCCATGCCAGAGCGCAACAAGTTTTCTCGAGCAGTGCATATCTGGTTTCATAATCGGTAAACTTTTTGCTCAGGTAATAAATAGCATGCTCTTTTCGGCCAGACTCGTCATGCTGCCCCAATACACACCCCATTGAGTTTTCTAAAACAGTCAGATACATGATCAGTGGTCTTCCCTCGACTGGTGGCATCAAAACAGGAGGCTCTTTTAAATACTCTTTGATTTTTTCGAAAGCAGTCTGGCATTCATCATTCCATTTGACTACTTGATCTTTCTTCAATAGTTTGAAGATTGGCTCACAAGTGGCTGTTAGGTGAGAAATGAATCTGGCAGTATAGTTTAAGCGTCCCAAGAATCCTCTGACTTCCTTCTCAGTACGAGGAGCATGCATTTCTTGTATTGCTTTAACCTTGGCAGGATCGACCTCAATACCTTTGTTGTTGACAAAAAATCCTAGGAGTTTACCAGACCGTACTCTGAATGTGCACTTGTTTGGGTTCAACCTTAGTTTATACTTCTTCAGTCTCTCAAACAACTTTTACAAGTGATCAAGGTGCTCCTCTTCAGTTTGTGACCGGGCTATCATATCGTATACGTAGACCTCTATTTCATGATGTATCATGTCATGAAACAAAGCTACCATGGCGTGCTGATAGGTTTCCCCAGCATTCTTCAGTCCGAATGGTATCACTTTGTAGCAGAATGTGCCCCACTGTGTGACAAATGTAGTTTTCTCCATGTCTTCAGGTTCCATTTTGATTTTGTTGTAACCTGAGAATCTGTCCATGAAGGAAAACACTTTGTGCTGGGCCGTATTGTCAATCGGGATCTCTATGTGGGGAAGTGGAAAATCATCTTTAGGGATGGCCCTATTCAAATCTCTATAGTCTACGCACATTTGTACTTTTCCGTCCTTTTTAGGCACGGGAACAATGTTGGCAACCCATTGGGGATAAGAAGTGACAACCAAGAATCCAACATTGAACTGTTTCATGACTTCCGCTTTGATCTTCTCTGACATGTCAGGTCTCATGCGGCAGACTTTTTGTTTTACTGGTGGACAATCTTCTCTTGTTGGCAGACGATATACCACGATGTCTGCATCAAGTCCTGGCATGTCTTCATATGACCAGGCAAAGATCTCAACATAATCATGCAACAGCTGAACCAGACGCTCCTTAACTCTAGGATCCAGATTGGCACCCACTTTGACCTCCTTTATATTCTCCTTGGTACCCAAGTTGATTGTATCCACCGGTTCCACATGAGGTTGAATAGCTCTTTCCTCTTGTTGTAGTAGTCTGGCCAATTCCCCTGGTACTTCACAATCTTCCCCACCTTCATTTTCGGCTTGGTAGATTAGATCCTCAGAGTCACAAAAGGCCATAGCAGTATCGTTACCCATGGGATCCGGAATGGAGGGGTACCTGCATTTGTGAGTGTGGGTGTGTGTAAGGGTATAGCCATCCTTAAATAATAAAATGTAAAAGAAAGAAAATGAGCATAAAAGTTTGTATGTGAAAAACGTCCATGATTCATTAAATGTCATATGAAGATGAAATAAAACCCTTACAAATGGACCATTGTGCCTCGGGCAAGACACAAGGTTTTAAATGTGCGAATTGTTTGTGAATATTACAAATCCAACAGAAATGTAAAAGATAAATTACTGAGGGATGAAAGTTATTGGGACAAAGTCTCTGGCCTCCCAATTGCGAAGTCCTCCGTTGATAGTAGGAAATATCCAATCCTTCATGCTGCAATCCTCTTCACCATCTTCTATTACACTGACCTCTCGGTTGCTAATCTTCAAGGGTGGCCCCCCAACACGGGCACGACGCACAACCTTCTGAGCACTTGAAGTAAACCCTAAGCCAAACTTGTCAGATTTATATGGAATGTCCGGAAGTTTCCCCCAGATGGTGCATCCACCCTCATCTATTACTGCTTTGGCGTCCTTCAGAGATGACATCTGAAGCAGAGGTCTTGTGATCTTGGGGATCTAGGACACTGTCTTGGTTACTGCTACCTCTTGAGAGACTTCTTCGAAATGTTGAAAAGGAGTTTCGATGAACTCGCCATCCAATTCCATATACCAGAAAGAATTGAGGTGGCTAATCATATACTCTTCCTCTCCGTGGACAGTGATAATCTTTCCATGGACCGGGTATTTCAGCATCTGATGGAGTGTAGAGGTGACAACACCGACATTATGGATCCATGGCCGTCCTAGCAGACATGAGTAAGAGGGGCGGATGTCCATTACACTGAAAGTTGAGTTGAAATTTTGAGTCCCGACCTTTATGGGGATGTTCACCTCCCCGTGAACTATCCTCTTTGAGCCATCAAACACTCTTACGATTATGTTACTGGGTTTTAACGTTAGTCCTTCGCAGTCTAGTCTGTCGAGAGCTTTCTTCGGTAAACCATTCAAAGATGAGCCAGTGTCCACCAAGACATGGGATAGAGTTGTTCCTCTACATTCCACGAAGACATGTAATGCCTCGTTGTGCTTCCTTCCCCTTGGTGTCAGATCAGCATCATAGAAACCTAGGCCGTTATCAGCTGTTAAACTGGCCACACAATCTTGAAATTGGTCAGTAGACGTCTCTTGAGGCACATGGGCTGTCTTGAGGAACTTCACTAGAGCTTTTGCATGTGCCTCTGAGCACAACAACAATGATAGCATGGAGATCTTGGAGGGGGTTTTCCACAACTATTCAACTACGCCGTAGTCGCTCTTCTTTATTATTCTCAAGATCTCCTCCATTTCCTTCTTGGAGGTTTCGGGGATAGTCAGCGATTGAGCCTTCGTTTGGACAAACTCTTCTTGAATACTTTTTCCTCGAATTTCAATAGTAGGGGTGTTGGTAGGGATAAAAGTAGGGGTTGGGTCGTCTTTGTCAATAGGAGCACTTGCAAATATGATTATTGGTACGGGGGTAACCTTTGGAACATCCACGGGTCCAAAAACTGCCTTTGGAGGGGAAATTTCTAGAGAGAAGATTTTACTGCTACGGGTAATCTTACTGGTTCCGACAATAGCCAATATTAAAGTCTTCTTCTTCGGATCTCATCTCTTCGGCGGCCAGCCCATCTTGTTTGATACCATGGTAGTAGATATCTCCACCGTAATTCCACGACACTGTTTTGTCTGATTCATATGGGACTGGCCTGGGCATTATGGTTATAAGAGGAGTAGTTTTTGGAACCGATGTAATCCTAACTGGTCTTTTGGGGACCCTGGAAGGATTGGCGGATATGGTTATGATTGAAATGTCTTCAACAGGAACATGTGAAATAGGAGTACTTTCAAATATAATCTCTTGGTTGTCTATCAAGCGTTGAATGCTTGCCTTCAACAAAGGGCAAACAGTTGGTGAGGATAAGCAAAGATGAAAGTCTTCATTACAACCCGGGAATACACCAGCTTTTAATAAGTTTATCTTAATGATCGGGAGTAGAGTCAAGAGTTCCTCAACTGTGGTAGCGAACAAATCTTCTTCGATAGCGTTGGCGTTGTGACCATGCCTAGGCATAGGAGCAGAAATGACGTTTGGCTTCTCGGGTGCATCAAACTCAATCTCTTTTGCATCTATAAGGTCTTGAATTTTGTTTTTCAGGGGCCAACAGTTGTTAGTGTCGTGACCCGGACTTTTAGAATGATATGCGCATCTGGCATTTGGGTGATAATGAGGGGACGCCGTGTTGGGGTTCTTTGGAGCTTCCTTCAGAGTTGCCAAATTAGATTTCAGAAGATGTGGTAAAACCTGGGCTAGAGTCATATTAATTCTGGTGAATTGCCGGACTGGCCTTTCCACCCTTGGTTGGTTTCCTCTTGGTTGATCAAATGTAGGCTTTGGGATCATAACGACTCCTACCATTGGTCGGCGTTCAGCTCTCCTTTGGTTCCTTTATGGATAAACAGCAGATACCTCCTTCTTCCTAATGAAAGGCTTTCTCACAGCCGTAGAGGCAGATGAATCCTTCTGAATCTTTCCACTTTTTATGCCAGCTTCCACCCTCTCTCCGGTTAGTATTAACTCAGTAAATCCTGCAGATGAGCTTCCAATCAGATGGTTGAAGAAAGGCCCCAATAGAGTTCCTAAGAACATATCCACCAACTCCCTTTCAGACAGAGGGGGTTGAACTCTCCCAGCTAGATCTCTCCATTTCTGCGTGTAATCTTTGAAACCCTCTTTTGAAGCCATATCCATACTCTGAAGTTGAGTACGTGTAGGTTCCAAATCTGTATTATATTGGTATTGCTTATAGAAAGTTGCGGCAAGGTCTTCCCAGTTGTGGACGTCGGCCCTTTCCAATTGGTAAAACCAATCGAGTTGTGTTCCATATAAACTATCTTGGAAAAAATTCACCCACAGGTCTTTATTAGCGGAGTGCGGCTGAATCTTTCTCACATATGATCGGAGGTGCATCTTAGGACATGGCACCCCATCATATTTTGCAAACAACGACACTTTGAACTTCAGTGGAATCACAATTCCCGATACTAGTCCTAATTCTTCAAAGTCTAGACCTGGCACCTTTTGTATTTCCATAGTGCTTAAACGCTCTTCAAGATGTCTGTACTTATCATCTGCTGGAGGATATTGTTCCTCAGAGTAGTCTTCCTCTTCGGATTCTGACGGAACAACTGTTTCTTTTCCTTTCCATTCTCCTTCCCCGGAAGTGGTTGCAAAATTCAAGGTTCTTCTAGTCTGTCCCTGAAACCTGATCCCCATGTTCAAAACCCCAGTGGTTTTCTTTGTTTTCTTCTTTCTTTCTTCAGCTAACAGAGTCTTCAACTCATCTTGCCCCTTGGCCAGGGTCATGAGTAACTGTTGAAACTGCGTGTTTTGAACTTGGAGATCTTTGACTGTCTGTTCGAGATCCATCTTACTGAAATAAACAGTAGAGAGATGAGGAAACTCGTTGCAAAAGACTTGTTTATGTCATGATGAATGATATGTGCATATGTAATGTTTTCAAGGATTTTTAAAGATTCAAGTTCGTTTTAGACAAAAAGAAACATACGTTATATAATAAGATAGAGTTTGGGTACATCAATGCCCCTTGGGCAAAATAATACAACACTCTAAGATAAAAAAAGTAGTGCGCATCCTATTTGGTGCAATGTAGGCATTTAGAGTCTGCTCCTCATGAAGTAGCCTAGTGAGTTCCAAAACCTTCTTCTCGCTTGCGTAGAATTGGGCTTCGAAAGTATCTCGCTCTCCTTTGAGATGTATCCAATCCCTTTGTAGGTCTTCAAGAGATGTGGGCATGTCAGGATGTAGGATAGTGTATGTAACTTCTCCTTCCTTAACAGGCTCAATGATCACCGGAGAATGGAAGGATAAGGCATCATAAGACTTTGAGAGTGGGTTCGTACCCACTTGAGGTAAGGCTCAAGAGGGATGGAATTCTCGTGTCCCAAAGTATTTCTATCCACCTTGTTTAGCATCCTCCAAGCTCAGATGAATCTCTGGCGAAGACCTTGATCGCCGTTGTTATAGTCGAATACCAAGCCTTGAATCAGCATCTCATGTGGGCCATCCCTTTGGGCATAATCAAACTGTCTTAGAGCTAAGCATGGGTTGTAGGTGATGCCTCCCCTAATGCCAAGTAGAGGGAGATTATAGAATTCCTCACAATGGTCAACAATGATAACATTCTCTTTGGATCGAGAGCACTAATGAATATATGAATGTTTGAGCGTCATTAACCTTTGTGACCACCTTAATCCTTGATCATTCTTTAAGACTGATTGGGGAAGATGAGAAATAAACCATCTTGCCAGGATAGGAGGGCAACACATAAGGACACCTCTTTTCCTCATTGTACGAGTGTGAAAGGAGTGCAGGATATCCCTTAGTAATGTAGGCACCGGATTGTGTGACATGAAGATTTTGACGGAACTCACATCTATGAGTTGGTCAGGATTGGGAAACAAGACCATCCCATAGATAAGAAGAGCCACAATTTCCTCAAAAGCTTGCAAGTCTAGGGAATTCCAACAGCTTTGGGCTTTCTCAAACAGGAACTTTACTAAGAAGCCTTTGACACCACTTCTAGTTTCCCAATGAGTTATGACATCAGATGAGTGCAAGTGCAGAGCTTGAGCAATATCTTCTGGCTTTGGGTCTCTTTCCGTACCTTTGAAAGGTAGTTGATTGAGAATGGGAATCCTCAAGAGTTGAGAGAATTCTTCCAAAGGAGGTACAAGCTGATAGTCGGGAAATGTGAAGGAATGGTGCAAAGGATCAAAGAACTGGAAAAGCACCTTCAACATATCCTCCTCTGTGTTGGAGGTGACCAAGTTAAGTAGACGACCATGCCTCTCGGTGAATGGAGAGTTCTCAGGGATCCTTGAAGCTAGCTCCTTGAGTTGTGGAGGAATTCTTACAAGGTTGACTTGGATAGTTTTCCTGCGAAGTGAATCCATATCCTACAAAACAGGAACAAAGATGAATCTCCAAAATCCTTGAAATGGTTAGTGGATGCATATGATGCTCATGATGTCCATGATGTTATGTACAAGTATGTATATACAATCAAAACAAACAAGTTCTTAGTTTAGGCTTGCATGGGGTTTTATAGGTAAGTACCCTCTTGAAGTTTAGTTGGCTCAACCTGTCCTAATAATAGTAACTGGGTTCTAAGGAGCTCAATATCACCAAATTGTTTCCTTGGTCATTGTTTCAGCTCAAGCCTCTTTAATAGCGACCGAAATATCCCAAGAAACCAACCCTCAATGAGTGTAGTATCGAGTATCTACCAACTTCGGACTGCACCAAAGTCGGTCATCTCACTACATCCTAAAGGCCAAGTTGGTCAAGTAAAGGGTTCTAGAAGTTCATTATTGCTTCATGACATCACTCAGCGGCCCCGTATTCTCTTTGATTGACTCAAAGGCTATCGGTACCCACAAATATGTCACACTAACATAGCTATTGCTTATACCATGTCGGTATACCCCGCATAGTTTCCACAACGTATTTCTATTTACCTATAATGTTTCCCAAATCCGGGTGGATGACTCAAACCCAAACAAAGAACCATAATGTAAAGCAAACAAATTAAACAATGTAAGCAAATAAATGTGATCTAGCCCTAAGGTAACCCCACTTTTTAGAATTTTCCCCAGCAGAGTCGCCAGTTCTGTGATACGGTGGGAGAACTGACTTGAGGGTTTTGCATTTTATCGTAAATGTTGCGGTTAGCAAGAGTCGCCACCGACTTTTCTTTTATCCAAAAGGAAAGGTGAAAAATCATAGGAAAGACCTTTGAGATGTTTTCTTGAGTTCGGGGGTAGATTATTAAAAGGGAAGGTATTAGCACCCTTTTCATCCATGATTTTCCATGGGCTATTAGTTACTTGCTAGACCACTTCCTTTTTGTTTTGAAATTGTGCTTTGTGTGGTTTTTGAAAGTATTTTGTAAAAGAGGCCATTGTTTAGGCAATCTTTGTAATGATTCTCGTTCCTAAGAATGTATACAAAGATGTTTGTCTTTTTTTTTTGAAAAAAATGTTTTCAATGTTTGTAAGATGTTTTTGAAATATCTGTGTTTTGTTTTGGAAATAGCAAGGATAGTTGTTTGGAAATAGAGCAAGTAACTAGAAGTAATCTACCTACTCAAATGTCTTTCTTGTGCATTTTCTATTCCTTTGACATTCTTGTCTTACCATTGATTTGGTAAGCAACCCTATCTTTGGATGTAAGCGGGACGGGCGTGGGTCATCGTATAACCATGATTAGCAATGTTGCAAAGTATCTTAGCATTTTGAGGGACCAAGATCAATTTGTAAGGCAACTTTGAATAGTGTCATCAAGGGACTATGATCTTATACTTGTTTGTTTTGCCAAGATACTTCGCATGCGTAATATGGATATTTTGTAAGGCAACCAAGTGGAGAAACCCTAAGGGTGCTTGTGTGTTAATGTGTTATTTTCATGCTTTGATTTTGTCTTGTATTTAGGGTTTTCTATTTGTTTTGTTTTGATCTTACCATACAAACCCTAATTACTAACATGGCATGTAAAGCGGTAAATTGCGTAATGTAAAGATTACTAAGCTATTACAACAATTTATGGGAGGGGGGAATACAAATTTGAATGAGGATTTGCAAGAATGTAAATCTAAATAAATTGTTACAACTAAATCTAATTTGTACGAATATTAAAATAAACAATATACAATATTTAAATGTGCCATATTATGTACATGCAAGAAAAGATTTTTGTTTTATATTTATGTGAAAAGGAAATTTAACCTAATCCTAAAAATATAAGGAAAAAAGATTAATTATTTAAAAAAAAAGGGTTTAACCCTAATATCTAGTTTGAAAGAAAATAAGGTTCTTATGTATTATTTTTATGTATTTTTTGTATAAAATATAATAAATGATATTGTATGAAAATATTTAGTTTTTACATGTTAAAATAAATATTTACAAATATGGAATGAAAAGAAAATAAAACAAATTAAACTAAACCTATTTTATTTATATTTACAAGTTTATTAAGAAAAATAATTAATATATAACTAAGATAAAATATATTTTTTATGTGAAAAATAAAATAAAATAAAATAAAATGCAATATCCTCATATTTGTATTTTTTAGGATTTTTATGCATTAAAGAAAATATTTAATAATCTAAAATGAAAATAAAACAAATAAAATAAAAAATATAAAAATAGTTGGGCCAGGGGGTGCTCTGAGCAATCAAGTGGTGAAAGTTAGAAAAAAACAAGGCCCAGCGTGGAGGCCGGATCCTGCAAAACAAGCCAAAAACTGAAAAGGAAAAATGTGAAAAAAAACAAAAAGGTAGCGCCAAGGTTCGAACCTAGGACATGGGTCTCACCAGCGCGCTACCTTGCTACTGGGGTGGCTATACATCCGTTGATTTAAGTGAAACAAAAATAACATAACATGAAACGCTTCCATGGCCCTGTACTTCATCTTCTTCCTCTAGCCAGCCAGATGCTCTGTAACTTTCTCATCTCTCAATAAAAATGAAAACTGATAACATGAATGTTGTAGCATTTTGTCTCACAATTCTAACCATATAAATCATGTAAGCTAAAAATCAAAGATCAAGATGAATTTTAAAAGCCCTAAATCTAAACCTAATTTTTATAGGAATTTGAACTTCAAAATTCTCTCAACTCAGGCCAAATAAATGCAAGATATATACATGTACAACTTCGTAGCAATGAGGTCTACATTGTTTATTCATAAATCGTGTCCAACGGATTCCTGTATGAAGAGATAGAAGTTGAGATTTTTACCTCTTTCAGTTGAAATCATGGATGGAGTTGGTGTGAGTTTTACGAAGGCCTGATGATTGCTTAAGCTTGCTTGAGCCTCCCTAAGTGTGTTCCAACCCTTGCCTTGCTTTGGAAGTGCCTGGAACTCTCTATCCAAGTCAACCTGCAAGCTTTGAAAACAAAAATGGAAGATGATGGGGAAGGAGTTACAGTATAGGGATGAGGGTCTGGATCGGGTAGATATCAAGTAGGTAAAGTGTTTTGATGATTGAAACTTGAAACGCACGAGCCAAATGATGGATTGCTATGCTTATGCAAAAAACTGCAAGTTTTGACAGTTTTGTGGTGAAAGAGAGTTTGGGAGTGTTTTAAGCCTCTAGAAATCGTGTTTTTTTGTTGTAATGTGTTTGTATATTAGTATGGAAAGGGTTTCAAGTCAGCTCCTCCACAGGTTTTTCAATCCTAGCCTTTTTGCACACTTTCTTGCTTTTGAAGCAAAGTGAAGGGACAAGGCTTTACCTGCTTGTACTGGCTTGCTTAGAGTTGTTATAAGTTCTATAAAAGTTGCCTTAGGTCTGTGGTACTTGTATGTGCAAAGGATACAGGTTCAATGCTCAAGATTTGTAAAGTTTGCAAAAGTGAAGCTTTTTCAAAATGGCAATGGCCACTTTATGCCATTTATGGAATTACAACTTGGGTAAAGATTCTAGGGCTTGGATTAAAGCTTTTTCAACCGAGTAAGCATTAAATTAAGGAGTAAGAAACAAGTTTGGGACCTGTAAAGCATAGATTAGGCAGCATAGGTACTGATTGGAACTTTGTTCTTCATGAAATGGCTTGAATCAAAAGTGAGAAATTTCCAACTTCATCAATTCGATTCTCCCTACTTAAAAATGATCTTGAGGAGTTATTGGATATTTTGGAAAGCTTGCAATGTGCTCTATAGATCATCTTTGAAATGCATTTCAAGACTCCTCTTGGAACTAGGTGAAAAATTTCCATGAAGTTGGGTCAAAAACCTGCCTAAATTAGGGCAAAATTTCACTAAGTTATTTAGTTCATGAGCATGTATTCATAAAATTATATATTGAGATCCAAGCATATTTATGGAAAAGTGTGTGAAGAAAAGTTGTAGATTTCATGGAGGTCTACAACTTTCATGTTGGGGACTTCCTTTGAAACATCTTGTATCATGGTGAAAAATGGCCTAAAGTTGAGAAAAAATACGAAATTTTCTATACTTAGAAAAATTTCTAAGTTAAGAAACTTTCCTATTTTAAACCCTAATATTCAATCATTGATTTCTTTATGAACAAGTTTCACACTTTGACATGTTTTGATGGATTGTGACCCTTGGCACTTGATTTTGACCAAAAAGTCAAAGTTTGACTTTTCAGTGTACAATTGACTTTTGATCAGTTGACTGCAAATTTCATCTGTCTATCAATGAAATTGAAAAGTTTTGAACCATGTAATTAGGTCAAGATGATGCAATTGAATCCTTGGAATCATGCTTTAACTCAATTGGTAATTTGCTAGGTCAAAAATCAGAAATTGCCCTTCCTCAATCAAAACCCTAATTTTGACCATTTTGCCCTTTTGATGATTTGATCAAATTTCTTGAGGAATTGTGATCCAAACTTGATCAAATGATACATATGAGTCTAAAATGTTGATGTTGATAAAAAATTATGAAGTTTGACTATAGATGGGCCATGGTTGACTTTTTCCCCAATACAACTGATTTTTAGGTCATTTGTTTAATTGACTGATAAAAAATGTGGTTCAAGGCTTGAAACTTGTCATGAGTAATCTTAGGGGTCCATAATGATGTTTGAAAGTCATATGAAGCATTGATAGTCCAAAAACCTTTGGGCAAACTCAAACCCTAATTTTGGGTCAACAGTGTAAGATGAGATGTCTTGAGCTGACCAAACCCTAATCCAGTCTTGAGTTAAAGAGATCTTGTGAGAAAAGCCTTGATAAATGAGAGGGAAAATTTTGGGGTACAACAGCGGATCATCATACAGTCATAACGGCAACTCGTAGTGCGCTTTAGCAATTTTATCATAAGGGACTAAGATCGTTTACCGAAGGCATCTTCGAAGGGTCATCGAGGGACTACAATATTTTTAACTGAGGGTCTTTGCTAAAGTGTTCCACTGTAATATGATAAGAGAACTGACTTGGGTGTTTTTCATTTTATCGCAAATGTTGCGGTTAGCAAGAGTCACCACTGACTTTTCTTTTATCCAAAAGGAAAGATGGAAAAGTACAGGAAATACATTTGAGATTATTTCTTGAGTTCGGGGGGTAGATTATGAAAAGGGAAAGTGTTAGCACTCTTTTCATCCATAGTTATCTATGGTCTCTTAGTTGCTTGCTAGATCACTTGCTTTTGTTTGAAAATGAGCTTTGTGTGGTTTTTTGAAAGTATTTTGAAAAGGCGCCTTCGTTTAGGCAAACTTTGTAATAGTTCTCGTTCGTAAGAACGTATACAAAGTGTTGGACTTTTGAAAATGTTTCATGTTTTGAAAGTTTTTTTTGAAAGTGTTTGGTGTTTGTTATGAAAATTTGCAAGCAATGTTTGATTTGAAAGTGAGCAAGCAACTAGGAACAATCTATCTACTCAAAAGTCTTTGTTCATTTCTTCCTTTGATATTTCTATCTTACCATTGATTTGGTAAGAAGCCTTATCTTTGGATGTAAAGGGACGGGCGTGGGTCATCATATAGTTATGATAACAATGTTGTAAGATATCTTAGCATTTATCTTTTAGGGACTAAGATCATTTGAAAGACAATATTTGTAGCATCATCGAGGGACTATGATCTTGTATTTTTGATTGATTTTTGCTAAGATATCCACATGCATAACATGACCATTTTTGTAAGGCAACAAAGTGGAATTACCCTAAGGGTGTAAGTGTGCAAGTGTGTTTTATTTACATGCATTGTTTATCTTGAATTAGGGTTTGCTACTTGTTGGTTTTAGTCTTTCCATACAAACCCTAATTACTAACATTTATATAAAGTGATAAATTGCGAAAAGTAAAATTACTACGCTATTACATCAATGAGGGAGAGGGTATACAAATTTACAAATGGGGATTGCAAGAAAATTAAACCTAATTATCTATTACAACCATATTGAATATTGTACAAGAATTGAAAATATAATGCAAGAATGTAAATGGAAAAAGAAATGATTTTTCTTTGGATTTTATGAAAGGGTTTAGTTTTGACTTAATTAAGAAAATGATTAATAAAAAATAAATAAAATTAAACCTAAATTAATTAAGGAAAGAAAATAAGTTAAAACATTTTTTTAGGGTTTTTTTATATGGAAGGTTTTAAGTTAATAAAAATAATATGAAATTAATTAATTAAAAGGAACCTAAATTCTAAATTAATTTTAAATGAAAAAAAAAGAAATAAATAATTAAACCTAAATCTAATTATTAATTATTAAAAAAAAGAAATTTAATTTGTTAAAAAAATGTTTTTGTTCTTTTTGTTTTATAAAGAAAATAAACATATAAATATGAAAATAATAAATACAAATATTTTTAGATTTTTTTATTTATAAAAATGATAATAATAATAATAATAATAATAATAATAATAGTAATAAAAATAATAAAGAAAATAAAACAAAATAAAATAAAAAAATAAAAAAGAAATAATAAAATACAAATGGGTCAGGTGGAAAAGTAAATGGCAGGGGTTAGAAGAAGCAAAAAAACAAAGCCCAGAGATGGAGGCCCAAGCGCTGCTGTTTGAAACAAAAAAAGAGGAAAAATGTGAGAAAAATGCACAAAAGATAGCGCTGGGACTTGAACCCCTGACTCTCAGCATACACACGCGCTACCATTGCCATTGGGGTGGTTTTACATCTGGTAACATAAACAAAATAACAAATACATAACACAAGTCAAGTCATGAAGATGACTTGATCTTTAACCTCCAGCCTGAACATCTGCAACTTCACCATTTCTCATCCATTTGCAAATATGTAAACATCAAACTTGTTCCAAATTTCACAACGATTCTAGAAATGTAAATTACTAAAACTATAAATCAAAGATGAGCATGAATTTTGAATGCTACCAAATTCTGACCTAATTTTTCTAGAAAGTTCAAACTTAAAATTCTCACTACTCAAGCAATATAAATGAAATCTACGGACATGTACAGTTTCAGGGCAATGATGTCTACATTTTATCTTCACAAATGCAAGCCTGACAATGCCTAAATGAAAAGATGTACATTCAGAAAATGTACCTCAAAACTGGAAATCATGAAATTCAAATGAGCTTGATTCAAGGTGCTACAATGATCAGTTTAGCTTCCTCAAGTTCCAAGGAAGCTAATGCAATGATTAGCTTGAGCAATGGATGGCTGGAATGGTATGGAGAAGTCAACTTGTAGTGCTCTAGTTTTTGGTTATGGAGGATGATGGAAATAGAGTTAAAGTTATGAAATAGGGTCAGGGATGGACTATGCTTGATGTATAGGAGATTTTGGAAGTGAAAAGCCAAGAAACGCACGAGGAAAATGTGAGTTACAAGTTCAAAGTCAGAAACTGTGCAACAATGGTATTTTTGGGCAATTTCTGGCTTAAGGGAGTTTGAGAGAGTTTTAGGGTGCTTAAGCTCGTGTCTTAGCTTACAAATAGTGCCTCTATTTATAAGCAACAAGTTTTGAGGCTTGTATTTGATCAGAATTTAAAATCACATGTTTAAGCTCAACATGTGATTTTCTTGAAAAATCAAGTTTCAAGGCCTTTGTACTTGCTAATGTAGAGTGGTTATGCTTTAAACAAACTTTATTCTGACTTTGTAGATGGAGTGTGATTAGAGGGAACAAGTGAGAGGCTCAAGAATTGAATTTGTGCATAAAGCTTGCTTTTCAAGAATGGCATTGTTAACTTTCTTCCCAAAATGGCAATTTGAATTGGACAATGCTTAAACCACTTGGATTATAGATCAAAATTTTATGTAATCCATTAATGATGGATAGATACACAAGTTATAAGGCCTGAAAAGCAAGATTATGCAGCCTAACATTGAGATTGAATTATGTTTTCATCAAGAAATGACTTGTAATTCAAGAATGAAACCCTAACTTCTTGCCTTCGATTCTCCTTGCTCAAATATGATCTCAATGAGTTCTTGGATATTTTAGAAATCTTGTAACATACTATAAAACCTCTATATTGGACATTTTTTAAGATTCATCATGTAACTATGTGAAAAATTGTCATGAAGTTAGGTCAAAATCCTGCCTAAACTAGGGCAAAATTTCACTAAGTTTTTCAAGTTTTATGAACATGTCTTCTTAAAATCATAACTTGAAATCCATACATTTATAGAAAAAGTTTTGTTCTAAAATGTTTTAGATATCAATGATATCTACAACTTTCATGTTGGAAGTTTCCTTTGAATGATCTTGCATCATGGTGGAAATTTGGCTCAAAGTTATGAAAAAGTGTGAATTTCCAACACTTAGAAATATTTCTAAGTTTAGAAATTTTGACTTTTCAAAATGAAATCTTGACTTTTTAATTTATTGATGAACAAGTTTCATATTTTGATATGTCTTGATGAATTGTGATCTTTGAAACTTGATTTTGATCAAAAAGTCCAAGTTTGACTTTTGAGTGTACAGTTGACTTTTCATCAGTTGACTGAAATTCATCTGTCAACCAATTGATCTTGAGAAATGTTTTGAGCCATGTAATTAGGTAAAAATGATACATTTTAATCCTTGAGATCATGTCTCAAACCAATAAGTCATTTGCTAGGTCAAAAATCATAAATTGCACCCTCTCAGTCAAAACCCTAATTTTGACCATTTTGCCCTTTTGATGTTCTTATCAAGTTTCTTGTAGAATTGTGATCCAAACTTGATAAAATAACACATATGAGTTCATGATGTTGATATGGACCAAAAATTATGAAGTTTGATTGTAAATTGACCACCGTTGACTTTTTCCCCAATACAACTGATTTTAGGTCAACTGATCAATGAACTGAGCAAAAATGTGATCCAAGACTTGAAACTTGACATGAGAAATCTTGAGGGTCCAAAATGATCCATGAAAGTCATATGGGGCATTAAAAGTCCATTTGTCCTTGTGCAAACTCAAACCCTAATTTTCAGTTATTAGTGCTTAAGGAGGTGTCTTGAGCTGATCAAAACTTGTGCAGTCTTGAATCTAAGGAGATCTTGTGAGAGATTACTTGATAAATGAGAGAGAAAATTTTGGGGTACAATAGATTCCCCTGTTCAATCTTCTTAAACCTGAAGAGTTAGATTGACGGATCCGCCATTCGTGACTTGAAGGTGGAAGATGATTGAACACTAGAGTGCCCATAAATTTGCACTCGAAGATGGATTAGGAATCAGATTATAGATGCCATTTGGAGGAATAATGGTAAATACTGGAGGAAGTTTCAACACAAATCTTTAGTCGATTTATACTAAAACTCGATGTTTTACCTGTGGGAAAAAAGGGTTATTAAAATGCAGACGTATGCATGATGTTCACAAGATAAATGAGATCATGCTAAATGCATTTTGTATGTATATGCTATGATGTATTAATGTGAGATGTATGTTTGTCCGGGAAAATAAATTCTTGACTGCTGCTGAGGAATTTTGAATCCCGGATTGCTGTTGGGGATTATCTCTTGAATGTTAGATGTTATCTGGTCGGATACAAGCTTCACAACTTGCTGAGGATGAGGAAGTCAACTTCTATCTGGTCGGATCCAGGCTTCACGGTAACTTACTAGGGAAGAATAAATTAACTATTATCTGGTCGGATTCCGGGTTTTGCAGAAGATTTCCGGGGAGAATGAAGTTAGGTTGTTATCTGGTTGGGTTCCCAACTTCACAACAACTTGTTGGGGATAAGGAAGTTAATTGTTATCTGGTCGGATCCAGGCTTCACAGTAACTGGCTAGAAAGGATGAAGTTAAACTGATATCTGGTCGGGTCCATGATTCCTAGTAACTTGAAGTGGTAACTACTATCTGGTCGGGTCCAGGTTTCATAGTTTTTTTTGAAAAGTTATACTGTTATCCGGTCGGGTCCATGCTTCACAGTGTCTTGCTGGGGATTGTAGCTAGTTGTTATCTGATCGGACTCTAGGCTTCACAATAACTTGCTTGAATAGACGGATTTGAACTGATATTTGGTCGGATCCAGGCTTTATAGATTTTGAGGTGGATGGAGTTAATTGTTATCTGGTCGGGTCCATGCTTCACAATAAACTCTTCTGAAGAATGTGATACGGTGGGAGAACTGACTTGAGATTTTGTGTTTGTTTTTTCAAATGTTTCGGTTGAGCAAGAGTCGCCACCGACTTTTTATTTTATCCTAAGGAAAGGTTAAAAAGCACAGGAAAAAACCTTTGAGATGTTTTCGTGGGTTCGGGGAGTAGATTATAGAAAGGGAAGGTATTAGCACCCTTTCTATCCATGGTTATCCATGGGCTCTTAGTTACTTGCTTAGATCACTTGCCTTTGCTTTTCAATTGTTTAAAATGGTGCTTTGTGTGTGTGGTTTTAAAAATGTTTGAAAAAGATGCCTTGTCTAGGCAACCATTGTAACAATTCTTTACTCGAATGTTTTACAAAGGTGTTTGTCTTTTTGAAAAGATGTTTCAATGTTTTTTGAAAGTTTGTTTTGAAATTGTGTTGTGATGTGTATTTTGAAAAAAAGCCAAGGATTGTTTTGCAAGTTTGATCAAGTAACCAAGAGCTATCTATCCTAAATTTCCCAAAGATCTTTCCTATGTTTTAACCCTTTTAACAGTATTGTTTTACCATTGTGTTTGGTGGACAATCTTGTGTTAGGATGTTAACGGGACGGGCGCGGGTCATCGTTTAGACCATGAATGCAATAGTGCCAAGTGTCTTTGGCAATTTTTCTTTAAGGGACTTGATCATTTTTTAGGCAACTTGAGAAAGCGTCATCGAGGGACTATGATCATTTGATTTGTTTTTGTTTTTCCAAAGACACTCAACATGCAACATGGCCCACTTTTGAAGGCAACAAGTGGAGTAACCCTAAGGGTGCAAGTGTGCATTGTTGTCCATTTCATGCTTTTTGTCTTTGTATTAGTCAAGCTATTTGTTATTTGATTTGCATACAAACCCTAGGTCTATCATGGTATAATTTGAAAGCTTTTAAATGGGGAAATTTAAAGTCCTAAATTATTATAACATGATTATGGGGATGGGGGTACAAATGTTTGAATGGGGGGATATTTGACAAGAAATTAAATCTAAACTATTACATCCATATCGAATACACAGATATTTAATTATACAATGTAAAGTAAATGCAATAAATATACAAAATGTATTATGCACAAAAAATGATTTTTTATGTATGTGAAAGTATTTTTTTCATGTGAAATATAAACAAAAATAAAAAGGTCAAATTTTGAATATTTTTGTCATTTAGGGTAAAACCCTAGTTTTTTGAATAAATAGTATTTATTTATTAATTATATACAATATTTATTAAATCATATACAAAAAATAAAAAAAAGAAGTATATTGTAAAAAAAATATTTTTTAGTGTCATATATTAATAAAAATAAAAATATATTATTTTTATATTTTTGCCCTAATTATCTAATAAAATATACAAGTATTTATATTATATATTAAATATACTAAATATTTACAAAAATAAAATATTAATTATTTACAAAAAAAGTATATTTTAGAAAATGTTTTCAAAATGTAAACAAAAAATAATAACTGAAAAATAAATATTTTTGTATTATTTTCTAGGATTTTAAATAAAAAGTATATATATTTATTTACATATATATGCTAAATAAAACAAGTAAATGCCAAATAAATGCAAAAATGTATGGAAAAATATTTTTGATATTTTTGATATTTGAGCAAAAAATAATAAGTCAGAATCAAAAAGAAAAAGTCAAAAATGATAAATATTTCACAAAATGGGCCAGGGGGGTGTAAATTGGAAAAGGGGGTGCAAAGAGCAGGACTGACTCAGGCCCAGCCCAAGCCAGTCATCTTCAACCTTCAGCATTGTTTGAACAACCAAAACGCGTGCTTTCCATGCTTCATTCAAACTCCTGATTCTTTGACTTTTAACAAAAACTCATAACACAGACATTATAGAGCATCAAGAGACGAATTCAGACATATAAAACACTTGACCTAACTCTAAGAAATGAAGGAGAATTTCTTCATCCCCAATTTCTGACCTAATTTTTCTTTAATGTTGATGGCCAAAATTCTCACAGCATGCTTAATATAAATGAAAAGTAAATACATGGATGGCTTCAGGGCTATGAGTAGAGCATATTTCATTCACAAACCTAATCCTAACTCTTCCTAGATTGAGAGATAGAAGTTCATGTTTTTACCTGTTTCAGCTTGAGTCGTGTACAGCAATGTGGCCAACTTCAATGGAGTTTGAGCTTTTGTACAGCTTGCCTGAAGTCCAAGGATGCTTCTCCAACACCTAGCTTGCTTTGAAACTCTCTGAATCGTGCTATAGAAGTTCACCTGCAAAACTGAAAAGTGAAAATGGCAACAGAGGTTAGGGATGTTACAGTTTGTATTTAGGGCTTGGGATAGTTCTAATGGATGATATGGAATGTATTTGAACTGGTTTTAGCCAAAGTGCACGAGTGGAATGGTTTGTGGAAGTCCAACTGCAACAGATGCCCTGTTTTTGCAGCAAGATGGTGTTTCTGAGTTTTGGGAGGTATGAGAGGTGGTTGATTCGTGCTTTAGGATTGCTTGGATGTATGAAAGATGTTTGAAAGGTTTGTGTTTGGCTGTCTTGACAGGAAATGAGAGATTGAGAGTTTTTGCAAGCTTTCTTCTAATGTAAGCAAGGAAATGTCAAGTTGTGATATAGGCCTGTACCCAGCTCTCAAGCATGCTGCACAATTTGCTCTTGATCAGTGGGATTTGCCTACCAACTCTTGCATCAAAGATCTGGCTTGTACTTCAAAGATCATGAACTTGACATAAAGCACCACTTTATCAAAATGGCAAATGTGCTTTTTCCATTTAAGGATTAATTCTATGTGTAATGACCAAATGCACAAAACAAAGCTTGAACACAATGGTTAGGCATTTAATTATTGAGTGTGAAGAGTTTTAGAGGCCTGCAAACTATCACAAACCCTGCTGACTTGAAAATGCAAATGTTATGAACAAGCTTTGGCCATGAACAAAAGTGAGTTTTCGCCAACTTTGCAAATTCGATTCTCTCTAACCACAAGGGTGTTTGAGAAGTTCTTGGACAATTTGGAAAGCTTGGAATGTGTACTACAATCCATCTTTGTAATGCAAATTGAAACTCTAAGTGGAAGCATGTGAAAAATGGCCAAGAAGTTGGACAAAAATCCTGCCTAGAATAGGTCAAAATTTCTCTAAGTTAAAAATGTTTTGCACCCTTGTTCCAAAAATCATAACTTGAGCTACAAGCTTCCTTTGAGAAAACTTTATGAATCCAAGTTGTAGATTTTTCAATGGACTACAACTTTCATGTTTCAAGTTTTGTTTGAATCCATTTGCATCTTGGAGAAAAAATGGGACAAAGTTAGGAAAAAATAAGGAAGTTTCATAACTTAGAAAAATTCTAAGTTATGAAATTTTCTCATTTTAGACCCTAATTTGCAATTTTAGGTTTCTTTATGAACAAGTTTCATAGTTTGACATGTCTTGATGAAAAATGAATCTTGGCACTTAATTTTGACTAAAAAGTCAAAGTTTGACTTTTCAGTATATAGTCAAATTTTAATCAGTTGACTGGAAAATTCATCTGTCAATCCTGTGCATTTGAGATCTTTTGAACTTGTTGAATGTGTCAAGACAATGTCATTGAGTTCTTGAGTCCATATGTGAGCTTGGTTTGCCATTGGTTAGGTCAAACAGTCAAAAATTGCCTTTGTGCAGTCAAAACCCTAAAAATGACCATTTTTCCCTTTTGGTGATCTGATCAAATTTCTTGTGGAATTGTGATCCAAACTTGATCAAATGGTTCATGTGAGTTCATTATGTTGATGTGGGTCAAAAATCATGAGGTTTGACTGTCAATTGGCCACAATTGACTTTTCCCCAATACGGTTGATTTCTAGGTCAACTGTCCAATTGACTGGGCAAAGATTGGAATCAAGGCTTGAAACTTGGTATGGATAAACTTATGAGTTCAACATGAAGCATGAAAGTTACTTTGGGCATTTTAGGTCAAGACATCCCTGTGCAAACTCAAACCCTAATTTGGGTCAACAGTGCAAGGAGGGGTCTTGAGCAGAGCAAATCCTATCTTGATCATGAGTTCCAAAAGTCTTGTGGTGAGAAAATGTTGATGAAAAGAGAGGGAATTTTGGGGTACAACAGTTTCCCCTGTTCAATCTTCTTGAACCTGAAGAGTTAGATTGGCAAGTTTGCCTTTCGCGTCTCGAAGGTAAAAGGAGATTGGACACTAGAGTGCCCGTAAATTTGCACTCGTCAAGACATGGATGCGGGAATGGGCTTAAAGATGCCATTTGGAGATGGGCTTAGAGATGCCATCTGAAGATGTGACAAAATCTTGTCGGGGGATGGGCTTAAAGGCGCCATCCGGAATGTATGTTGTAGGTGAAAGAAATAAATATCAGAAAGGTGTCCATGTTTTGGAACATCTCTGAATTGGGGGTCTGAACAAGCAAATAGATTGACATCCATGTTTGGAGAATCCGGAAACTGTTTTCAGAAGTCTTGAAATTGAATAAGCAATAGATCAACATCCATGTTGGGAAGCGTCCATAAACTGTTTTTAGAAATTGGAGTTGAAGCTTATTAATCTTATCCTGAAAAGGGTAAAATATTAGCTGAAACACAAAGTTATGTTGCATGAAATGTATGATGCAATATATGTTATATCAATGTTTATGATATATGAATGTGATGAATGCGCATGTAAGCTGAGTAGCTGTCTTGCTGAGGATGGATGAATCCTGGATAGCCAGAGATAATAGAATCTTGACTGCTGCCGGGGAAAGTGAATCCTTGACCGCTGCAGGGGATTGCAAGAATCTTTGATTGCTGGAGATGAGAAGTCCTTGGACCGCTGTTGGGGACTCAGGATCTTGGGTTGTATGCCAATCTACTGGGGAAGCCAAAAATGAGAATCTTCCTTCAGGTCTTGGGTCATAAGATTGGGTGTATGCCAATCTCTTGGGGTTTTAAGGATGAGAGTCTTCATTCTGTTTAGGGTCAGAAACTGGGAGTATACCAATCTTCTGAGACTTCAAGGATGGGAATCTTCATTCTGTTAACGATTAACCGTTATCTGGTCGATCTCCAGGCTTTCACAGAAACTTGTATTTCCATCTGGTCGTAATCCAGGCTTCGCAATTGCTTGTTGAGCTGCTATCCGGTCAAATCCGGGCTTCACGGTTTGTGTTAAAGATATACCACTATCTGGTTGACTCCAGGTTTCGTAGTATTCTTGGCTGCTGTCTGGTTGCAATCCAGGCTTCACAGAAACTTGTATTGTCATCTGGTCGTAATCCAGGCTTCACAATAACCTGTTGAGCTGCTATCCGGTCAAATCCGGGCTTCACGGCTTATGTTAAAGATATACCGCTATCTGGTCGACTCCAGGTTTCGTAGTATTCTTTTGGAGGAATCAAGATACTATCCAGTCGAATCTGGGCTTTATTGCTTGAATTTAAGATGTATCACTGTCTGGTCGATTCCAGGCTTCATGGTATTCTTTGCTGTTATCTGGTCGTAATCCAGGATTCACAATAGCTTGCTGGGGATTAAACTAATATCCGGTCGAATCCGGGTCTTCATGGCTTGCTGTAGAGATACCACTATCTGGTTGTAATCCAGGCTTTGCGGTAGTCTGATATTGTTATCCGGTCATAATCCGGGTTTCACCATATGCTGTAGAGATCAAGATACTATCCAGTCGAATCCGGGCTTCATAACTTGAATTTTGTGCGAATTTGATCTTTGACGACCGTAACTTCCAACAGGTGATGAAGGAACTTTTGAACGATCGATCAAGTTGAAATGTAATTTGTTTTGGAAAATACATCCTTGACAAATGTTGGGGAAATAAACCCATAACCGAAGCTGGGGATTGAAAATCCTTTGGTTACTGAGGGTGAGAAATCCTTGCAGACTGCTGACTGTTTGGGGGAACAAGATCTTCAGCTGTTGAGGGATCTTAGGAGCACTGCTGGGGATTGAAAACCCTTGGTGACCTGTGGGGAATGAGAATTCTGACGATCTATACTGGGGAGTCCAGAACCTGGTAGACTTATGCTGGAGAAGTAAAATTGAGAATCTTCAATCTGATGGAAAGTATCTCTGTGGGGAGAATGTTCACTAATCTGGTTCCGCTGGGGATTGATGGTTGGCAGTTTTAGCTCCGCTGGGGATAGGATTTTCAGATTTTTAGGACTCCACTGGGGATACTGAAACTTAAGTCTGAGGGGAATTGAGTTCTGGAAGGCTCTCTGGCTGGGGAAACTAGTTTTGAGAAAACTTTTGTTCTGATGAGGATCCTGAAGTTTAACTCTGTTCGGGGAATTAAGTTCTGGGTTTTAACCTTGTTGAGGAATTTGGAGTTTAATTCCGTTGGGGACTTCTTTTGAAAGGGCATCGAGATATCTATCTATACCTTCAACCTATCAGCAGTCATTTTTCTTGATTTGTAAGATAATGATTCTGTTCAAATGCATATGCCTATTTAACAAAACATTGAGCGTTTCTCAAATAAAACATAAGTGTAAAATTCAAAAAGAAGACAAAGCAAATTTCTGTATTTGGAAAAGTATTTGTATTAACTTTCTGTGAGTATCTTTGTACAAAGGAGACAGACATCCTAGTAAGAGGATGTTGTCGTAAATATTGAAAATTTTATACAAAAAGAAAGATGGCTATGTGCAACAATTCCATGGGATTCCCATTCTGTTATAGCCTTCACAACTCTGAATATCTTGTCCATTCAAATGCTTCGTCCGCTGATGATTGGATTGATCAGAAGTTCAGAGCTTTTTGATGAAGAGATTGTTCTTTAAAGTGATCCGACGAGACATAGTCATACGCTTTAATTCCCTAACTTTTGCCTGAATCGCCCTTTCGGGTTTTCGATTCACCGGGAGACCCTTTTTTGCCCAAGCCGCCCTTTCGGGTTTTCAACTTGCCGGGTGTACATATTTTTTTTGTTTTATCCCTAATTTTTGCCTGAACCGCCCTTTCGGGTTTTCGGTTCACCGGGATGCCCTTTTTTGCCCCAGTCGCCCTTTCGGGTTTTCGACTTGTCGGGTTGTTTTACGCGTAGTATCTTTTGAATATGTATGCATTCGCAGGGTGTGGCAAATCGTCGCCGTCCATGGTGGTCAGAATCATTGCACCATCGGAAAAGATGCTCTTGATTACAAACGGTCCTTCGTAAGTAGGAGTCCATTTGCCCCTGGGATCACTTTGCGGCAAGATAATCCGCTTGATTACGAGATCTCCGACTTGATATACTTGACATTTGACTTTCTTGTTGAAAGCCTTGATCATCCGTTTTTGGTACGTTTGACCATGGCAAACAGTAGTGAGTCGCTTCTCGTCGATCAAATTGAGTTGATCAAGTCGGGTCTGAATCCAATCGTCTTCACTCAAACCAGAGTCCTTCATAATCCTTAAAGAAGGAATCCGAACTTCCATGGGTAGGACAGCTTCCATGCCATATACCAAAGAAAATGGGGTTGCCCCTGTTGAAGTCCGGGCCGTTGTACGGTATCCATGCAGAGCAAACGGTAACATCTCATGCCAGTCCTTGTAGGTGACTGTCATTTTCTGAATGATCTTCTTGATGTTTTTGTTCGCAGCTTCAACAACACCGTTCATCTTCGGCCGATAGGGAGATGAATTGTGATGATAAATCTTGAACTGTTCGCATAGAGTGGTGATCATAGTATTGTTTAGATTTGTACCGTTGTCTGTGATGATCCTGTCGGGGACACCGTACCTGCATATGAGGTTCTGCTTGATGAAGCGGGCAACCACATTCTTTGTAACAGAGGCGAAGGAAGCTGCTTCGACCCATTTGGTAAAATAGTTAATAGCGACCAGGATGAAGCGGTGTCCATTGGATGCTGTGGGTTTGATCTCTCCAATCATGTCAATGCCCCACATTGCGAATGGCCAAGGAGCTGTCAGAACGTTGAGAGGAACAGGAGGAATATGAATCTTGTCGGTACAGACCTGACATTTGTGGAAAGTACGGGAATGCTGATGGCAATCAGCTTCCATGGTAGACCAGTAATAGCCTGCCCTTAGAATCTTCTTAGCCATCGTGTGTCCACTCAAATGGGTGCCAAATGTTCCACTGTGTATCTCAGTCATGATTAACTCTGCTTCAGTTTTGTCTACACATCGGAGTAAAACACAATCATGGTTGCGTTTATAAAGGATGCCTTTGCTTAGGAAGAAATTGGCCGCAAACCTCCTTAAGAACTTTTTGTCATTGACGGAAGCTCCTTCGGGGTATTCCCTAGTCTGGAGATACCTTTTGATTTCGTGAAACCAGGGTTGTTCCACAACTTCTTCGGTATTAATCTCATGAAAGTGTGCAGGTTCATCCATTCGCTCGATGGTGATTTAGGGAGCCTCGTTATCCCAGTTGAGTTTAAACATGGAAGACATTGTAGCCAGAGCATCTGCTAGCTGATTCTCTTCTCGCGGGAAATGCTCGAAGGTGATTTGCTCGAAATGAGGCAACAATGTCAAAACCCGTTCTTTGTATGGGATAAGATTAGGATGTTTGGTGTCCCACTCTCCTTTGATTTGACTGATAACCAAAGCCGAGTCCCCAAATACGATCAAAGATTTGATCCCCAAGTCTATAGCAGCCTTGAGACCAAAGATGCAAGCTTCATATTCGGCCATGTTGTTGGTACAGCTGAAACAAAGTCGGGCCGTGAAAGGTGTATGGCAACCTTCCAGGGAAATGAGTACCGCACCAATACCGTTTCCAAGTGCATTTGAAGCACCATCAAAGTACAGGGTCCATCGGGATCCTTTTTCAGGTTCGTCATACGGTCCGTTACCTTCAATGTTGTCCAAAGTCATGATGTCCTCGTCCGGGAAGTCGAATCTCATGGATTGATAATCTTCGATAGCTTGATGAGCTAGATGGTCTGCTAGTACACTCCCTTTTATGGCTTTTTGGGTAGTATACTGGATGTCATACTCAGTCAGGATCATTTACCATCTAGCGATTCTTCCAGATAAAGCAGGCTTCTCGAAGATATACTTGATAGGATCCATTTTGGAAATCAACAGAGTGGTATAAGTCAACATATATTGTCTTAGTCGGCGAGCAGCCTATACCAAAGCGTAACAAGTTTTCTCAAGCAGTGAGTAACGAGTCTCACAGTCGGTAAACTTTTTGCTAAGGTAATAAATGGCATGCTCTTTTCGACCAGACTCGTCATGTTGGCCCAGTACGCACCCCATCGAGTTGTCCAAAACAGTCAGATACATAATCAGCGGCCTTCCTTCGACGGGTGGCATCAGAATAGGAGGTTCTAGCAAATACTCCTTGATCTTATCAAAAGCAGCTTGGCAATCGTCGTTCCATTCGACTACATGATCTTTCTTCAATAGTTTGAAAATTGGCTCACAGGTAGACGTCAGATGAGAGATGAATCTGGCAATATAGTTCAAGCGCCCCAAAAACCCTCTAACCTCCTTTTCAGTACGGGGGGCAGGCATTTCTTGTATAGCTTTTACTTTTGCTGGATCGACCTCAATGCCTTTGTTGCTGACAATAAATCCTAGAAGTTTACCAAACCTAACTCCAAAAGTGCACTTACTTGGATTTAGCCTGAGTTTGTATTCCTTCAATCTGGAAAACAGCTTCTGCAAATGTTCAAGGTGTTCTTCCTCTGTTTGTGACCGAGCTATCATATCGTCTACGTAAACTTCGATCTCATGATGTATCATATCATGAAACAAAGCTACCATGGCGCGTTGATAAGTTGCCCCTGCGTTCTTCAGTCCGAACGGCATCACCTTGTAGCAGAAGGTACCCAACTGTGTAACAAAGGTTGTTTTCTCCATGTCCTCGGGGGCCATTTTAATCTGGTTGTAGCCCGAGAAACCATCCATGAAGGAAAATACTTTGTGCTGAGCTGTGTTGTCAATCAAAATGTCGATATGTGGTAGCGGAAAATCATCTTTAGGGATGACCCTGTTCAAATCCTGGTAGTCCACACACATTCTGACCTTGCCGTCTTTTTTAGGAACGAGCACAATGTTAGAAACCCATTGTGGATAGGATGTAACAGCCAGAAAGCCAGCGTTGAATTGCTTCATTACTTCAGCTTTAATATTTTCAGACATGTCGGGCCTCATTCGGCGGACTTTTTGCTTGATCGGTGGACAATCCTCTCTTGTAGGGAGACGGTGAACCACGATATTTGTGTCTAAACCCGACATGTCTTCATAAGACCAGGCGAAGATTTCAACATATTCATTCAACAACTGTATTAAGCGCTCCTTGACACTTGGTTCCAGATTGGCACCCACTTGTACTTCTTTCCTGTCTTTCTCTGTTCCTAAGTTGACAGTTTCCAACAACTCTTCATGAGGCAAGATGGCCCTCTCTTCTTGTTGTAGAAGTCTGGCTAGCTCTCCCGGTACTTCACAATCTTCGTCATCTTCGTCGTCTTCGTACTCAGCCTGATTGACCAAATCTTCAGAGTTTTTGAGGGATAAAACAGAATAGTCACCCATGGAATCCGGAGTGGATGGGTACCAACATTTGTGAGTGTGGGTGTGTGTAAGGGATAGCCATCCTTAAACAAACAAAAATGAAAAAGGAAAGAAAAATGAACACAACAGTTTATAAGTGAAAAACGTCCAATGATTCATTAAACATGGCATATGATTATGAAGGAAAATCAAGCCCTTACAAACGGACCTACATGCCCCGGGCAAGGCATGAGGTGAAAAGTAGTGTGCAGATTGTTTAAAAGTAACTATTACAGACCAACAGGAAATGTTCGAAAGATAAATTACTGATTACTAAAATTAATGGGGATGAAGTCTTTCGCCTCCCAGTTGTGCAGTCCCCCTTTAATGGTTGGGAAGATCCAATCTTCAATGTTACCCTCTTCGTCTTCGTCTTCTAAAGCATTGATTCCATGAGGAGAAATCTTGATGGGTGTCTTTTCAATTTTTGAGCGACGCATAGCTTTTTTCCCCGCAGCGGTAAATCCCAACCCAAACTTGTTTGTTTTATGGGGAAAGTCAGGCAACTGTCCCCATGTTGAGCTCTTCCCCTCCTTCATTGCAGCCTTTGCGTCTTTCAGAGATGCCATCCTGGCCACCTGCTTGGGTACCTCAGCTACTGCCTTTGCTATTGCAACCTCGGGAGAAACTTCCTCGAAGTGCTGAAAGGGGGTTTCAATGAATTCGCCGTCCACTTCCACATACCGAAAGGAGTTCAGATGACTGATCATGTACTCCTCCTCACTGTGTACAGTTATAATCTTTCCCTTAACGGGGTACTTCAACATCTGATGTAGAGAGGAGGTGACCGCCCCAGCATTATGTATCCATGGCCTCCCTAGCAAGCAAGAGTATGACGGACAGATGTCCATCACATAGAAAGTTGAGGGGAACACTTCAGTGCCTACCTTAATGGGAATGTCGACCTCCCCATGCACCATTCTTTTAGACCCGTCAAAGGCCCTTACAATGATATTACTTGGTTTCAGCTCCAAGCCTTCACAATCCAATCGGTCCAGAGCTTTCTTAGGTAGCACATTCAGAGAAGAACCAGTGTCGACCAAGACATGGGCGAGAGTGGTTCCTCGGCATTCAACTGACACATGCAATGCGTCATTGTGCTCTCTTCCTTTCGGAGTCAGGTAAGCATCAGAGAAACCCAGGCCGTTATCGGCGGTGAGGCTAGCTACGCAATCTTGGAATTGATCGGCTGAGGTTTCTTGGGGCACATGGGCTGTCTTCAGAAATCTTATCAATGCTTTGGTGTGCGCCTCTGAACAAAGCAGTAATGCTAACATGGAGATCTTCGAGGGGGTTTTCCCCAGTTGCTCTACCACATCATAATCACTCTTCTTAATTATTTTCAGAATCTCCTCCATTTCTTTCTTAGAGGTTTCGGGGATGACCAATGGCTGAGCCCTCGTCCTGACGAGCTCATCTTGGATCCCTTTCCCTTTATCAGCAGTAGTAGGAGGGACAACCACAAGAATAACAGCTTCTTCAATCAATGGAGTTCTTGCAGAATTTTTTATCGGTGCAGGGGTAACTTTGGCAGCAGATGAGGGTCCAAAGATTGCCTTTGGAGGGGCAATCTCTGGAGAGAAAATTCTCCCACTTCGGGTAATCTTGCTCGTATCGGTAATGTTTCCAATGTCGGCAGTTTCTTCGTCAGAGCTCTCTTCAGTTATCTCAATTTGTTTAACACCGTGGTAGTAGATTTCTCCACCATAATTCCACGGTATTGATTTGTCAGATATGTAGGGGACATGCCCAGGCATGGTTATTTTCAGAGGAACAATCTTCGGAACTGATGTAATCTTAACAGGCCTTTTGGGGACCTTGGAAAGATTGGCGGAAATGGTGATTATTGAAACATCTTTGATAAGAGTTGGAGTAACAGGAATCTTTTCGAAAAGAATTTGTTGGTTGTCCATCAGGCCTTGGATGCCTATCTTCAGCAATGGACAGTCAGTTGGTAGGGAGTAACAGAGGTAGCAATCTTCTTTACATCCTGGGAAAATCCCAGCCTTTAACAAATTCAGCTTGATTGTTAGTAGTGGAGTTACCAGATCATCAACAACTGAAACATACAGATCTTCTTCAACAACATGGACATTGCGACCATGCTTTGGCATTGGGGCGGATATTACATTTGGCTTCTCGGGGGCGTCGAAATCAACCTCCTTTGCGTCTATCAAATCTTGAATTTTATTTTTAAGCGCCCATCAATCGTTGGTGTCATGCCCGACGCTGTCAGAATGATAGGCACATTTAGCATTGGGATGATAGTATGGGGAAGCGGTATTCACAATCTTTGGCGCTTCTCTAATATTGGTGAGATTCAACTTCAACAAATGGGGAAGAACCTGTGCAGGCGTCATGTTGATGCGGGTGAACTGCCGTTGTGGCTGTTCTACCCGTTGCTGATTTGGTCTCGACTGATTGTTACGAGGCTGATTATTTAACGAATTTTGGATCATCACGGCCCCTACAGTCGGTCGGCGCTCAGTTCTTCCCGATCTTTTCTGAGAGTATATAACATCTGCCTCCTTCTTGGCTGGGAATGGCTTCTTAACAGTTGCGGATGCAGAGGCATCCCTTTGAATCTTCCCACTCTTAATACCAGCTTCCACCCGTTCGCCAGTCAGAATCAATTCGGTAAACCCCGCAGAAGAGCTCCCGATCAAATGGTTGAAGAAAGGGCCAGATAGGGTCCCCAAGAACATATCAACTAGCTCCCTATCTGAAAGCGGTGGTTGCACCCTACCGGCCAAGTCGCACCATTTCTGGGCGTATTCTTTGAACCCCTCATTTGAGGCCATTCCCATACTTTGTAGCTGAGTACGGGTTAGCGCCAAGTCAGCGTTATATTGATACTGGCGATAAAAGGCAGCTGCCAAGTCTTCCCAGTTATGCACTTCTGACCTCTCAAGCTGGTAAAACCAGTCTAGCTGTGTACCAGACAAGCTGTCCTGAAAGAAGTGTACCCAAAGATTTCTGTCGGATGTATGAGGTTGAATTCTTCTGACATATGACCTCAGGTGCATCTTTGGGCAATACAGCCCGTCATATTTTGCAAAAATTGGCACCTTAAACTTTGGAGGGATTACAATCCCAGCAATCAATCCCAATTCTTCAAAATCTAACCCGGGAACCCTTTGCAGCTCCATAGCTGCCAGTCTATCCTCCAGGTTTTTGTACTTGTCGTCCGCTGGCGGGTATTGCTGCTCTGAATAATCTTCATCTTCCTCAACCTCTTCCTCTTCAGCCTCGGACTCAGAAGGTAATGCAGCTCCTTTTCCCTTACTGGTCCCCTCATCAGATGTGGAGGGGAATTCAAGAACTCTTCTAGCTTCATTCTCAAATCTTCTTCCCAGTGTAGCTACCCCAACTCTTTTCTTCTTCTTTTTTCCTTTTTCTCGCTCTTTGTTCCCTAACAGTGCTTTAAGATCCTCCTGACCCTTTGCTAAGGTCATTAGGAGCTGTTGAAACTGCGAGTTTTGTGACTGCAGATCTTTGACCGTCTGCTCAATATCCATCTTACTGAAATAAACAGCAGAAAGATAAGGAAACCTGGTGTGAAGACCTGTTTGTGCATATGATGAATGATATGTTTATCCATGCAATGCATTCAAGGATTTAGAAATTCAAAATTGTTGCAGACAAAAAGAACACACGTCATATTAATAAGAAGAAATTTTGTCAGTACATAAATGCCCCATGGGCCAAATATTACAAAAAACTTCTCAAGGTAAAAAGACGTTGCACATCCTCTTTGGTGCGATGTAAGTGTTGAGGGTCTCCTCCTCATGAAGTCGGAGGGTAAGCTCAAAAACCTTCTTCTCACTGGCGTAGAAGCTGGCTTCAAAAGTATCCCTTTCTTCCTTGAGTTGGATCCAACTCTTCTGCATTTCCTCCCATGATGTTGGCATGTCAGGATGTAGGATGGTGTAGGGAACCTCTCCTTCCTTAACAAGCTCTTTAATCACAGGGAGAATATGAGGGTAAGGCATCATAAGACTTTGGGCTCGGGTTCTTACCCACTTGAGATAAGGCCCAAGAGGGATGTAGTTCTTGTGCCCCAGTGTCTTACTATCTACCTTGTTAGGCATCCTCCAAGCTCTGATGAATCTTTGGCGAAGTCCTTGCGCATCGTTGTCGAAGTCAAAAACTAGGTCAGGAATCAACATGTCATGAGGGCCGTCCCTCCGTGCATATCCAAATTGTCTTAAAGCTAGACAAGGGTTGTAGGTAATGCCTCCCCTAATGGCAAGTAATGGAACATTAGGGAACTCACCACAACGATCGACGATGATGACATTTTCTCTGAACCGAGAACACCAATGCACATCAGAATGTGTGAGGGTCATCAATCGTTGTGACCACCTTAAGCCTTGTTCATTATTCAAAACAGATTGTGGAAGGTGAGAAATAAACCACCTTGCTAGGAGAGGAGTACAACACATGAGAACACCTCTCTTCCTCATTGTTCGTGTGTAAAATGAGTGAAGGATGTCCCTAAGCAATGTAGGTATGAGATTCCTGGATATGAAGATTTTGACAGCATTCACATCTATAAGTTGGTCAGGATTTGGGAACAAGACCAACACATAAATAAGGAGTGCCACAATCTCTTCAAAGGCTTGTAGATCCAATGAATTCCAACACTCTTGTGCCTTCTCAAACAAGAATTTTGCCAAGAAGCCTTTGACACCACTTCTAGTTTCCCAATGCCCCTTGATGTCAGATGGTTGCACGTGTAGTGCTTGAGCAACGTCTTCAGGCTTTGGTTCTTTTTCTGTACTGTTGTTGGGTAGTTGATTAAGAATAGGAATTCTCAAGAGTTGAGAAAATTCCTCCAAAGTGGGCACCAATTGGTAGTCGAGGAATGTGAAACAGTGGTGAAGGGGGTCAAAGAATTGGAACAACACTTTCACCATGTCTTCTTCAATGCTGGTGTTGACTAGGTTGAGAAGTCTACCGTGTCTTTCACTGAAGAGAGAGCTTTCTGGAATTCTGGATGTAAGCTCCTTGAGTTGAGGAGGGATTCTCACAAGGTTGACTTGGATAGTTTTCCTGCGAAGAATTTCTATGACCTACAAAACAAGAACAAAGGTGAAGATCCAAACCCTTGAAATGGTTAGTGGATGCATATGAAGCTTTATGATGTTCATGATGTATGCACAAACACATGTACAAGCAATTCACACAAAAACCCTAGTTTCAGGCTTGCATGGGGTTTCATAGGTAAGTACCCTCTTGAGTGTAGTTGGCTTAAAAACCTGTCCTATAAATAGTAACCGGGTTCTAAGGAGCTCAATATCATTGGATTGTTTTCTATGTTCATTGTTTTGGTTTAGCCACTTAAATAGCGACCAAAATATTCCAAGAAAACAACCCTCAATGAGTATAGTATCGAGTATCTACCAACTTCGGAATGCACCAAAGCCGGTCATCTCACTACCCCTAATAAAAGGCCAAGATGGTCAAGTAAGGTTCTAGGTCATTAGTTCTTAGTGACATCACTCAGCGGCCCCGTACTCTCCTTGATTGAACTTAAGGGTTACCGGTACTCACAAATATGTCGCACTAATATAGCTATTGCTTCAATCGTGTCGGTATATCCCACACAGTTTCCACAATGTATTGCTATCTATGAATGTTTCCCTAAATCCGGGTGTAGGATTTCAAGCCCAAACAAGAGAACCAAAAAGGTAAAGCAATCAAAGCAAACAATTAGTCATGCAAAAGGGTGATCTAGGCCCTAAGGTTACTCCACTTAAAAAAGTGTCCCCAGCAGAGTCGTCAGTTATGTGATACGGTGGGAGAACTGACTTGAGGTTTTGCGTTTATTTTCGCAAATGTTTCGGTTGAGCAAGAGTCGCCACTGACTTTTTATTTTATCCTAAGGAAAGGTTAAAAAGCACAGGAAAAAACCTTTGAGATGTTTTCGTGGGTTCGGGGAGTAGATTATAGAAAGGGAAGGTATTAGCACCCTTTCTATCCATGGTTATCCATGGGCTCTTAGTTACTTGCTTAGATCACTTGCCTTTGCTTTTCAATTGTTTGAAATGGTGCTTTGTGTGTGTGGTTTTGAAAATGTTTTGAAAAAGATGCCTTGTCTAGGCAACCATTGTAATAATTCTTTACTCGAATATTTTACAAAGGTGTTTGTCTTTTTGAAAAGTTGTTTCAATGTTTTTTGAAAGTTTGTTTTGAAATTGTGTTGTGATGTGTATTTTGAAAAAAAGGCAAGGATTGTTTTGCAAGTTTGATCAAGTAACCAAGAGCTATCTACCCTAAATTTCCCAAAGATCATTGCTATGTTTTAACCCTTTTAACAGTATTGTTCCACCATTGTGTTTGGTGGACAATCTTGTGTTAGGATGTTAACGGGACGAGCGCGGGTCATCGTTTAGACCATGAATGCAATAGTGCCAAGTGTCTTTGGCAATTTTTCTTTAAGGGACTTGATCATTTTTTAGGCAACTTGAGAAAGCGTCATCGAGGGACTATGATCATTTGATTTGTTTTTGTTTTGCCAAAGACACTCAACATACAACATGGCCCACTTTTGAAGGCAACAAGTGGAGTAACCCTAAGGGTGCAAGTGTGCATTGTTGTCCATTTTCATGCTTTTTGTCTTTGTATTAGTCAAGCTATTTGTTATTTGATTTGCATAGAAACCCTAGGTCTATCATGGTATAATTTGAAAGCTTTTAAATACGGAAATTTAAAATCCTAAATTATTACAACATGATTATGGGGATGGGGGTACAAATGTTTGAATGAGGGGATATTTGACAAGAAATTAAATATAAACTATTACATCCATATCGAATACACAAATATTTAATTATACAATGTAAAGTAAATGCAATAAATATGCAAAATGTATTATGCACAAAAAATGATTGTTTATGTATGTGAAAGTATTTTTTTCATGTGAAATATAAACAAAAATAAAAAGGTCAAACTTTGAATATTTTTGTCATTTAGGGTAAAACCCTAGTTTTTTGAATAAATAGTATTTATTTATTAATTATATACAATATTTATTAATCATATACAAAAAATAAAAAAAAGAAGTATATTGTAAAAAAAGTATTTTTTAGTGTCATATATTAATAAAAATAAAAATATATTATTTTTATATTTTTGCCCTAATTATCTAATAAAATATACAAGTATTTATATTATATATTAAATATACTAAATATATACAAAAATAAAATATTAATTATTTACAAAAAAAGTATATTTTAGAAAATGTTTTCAAAATGTAAACAAAAAATAATAACTGAAAAATAAATATTTTTGTATTATTTTCTAGGGTTTTAAATAAAAAGTATATATATTTATTTACATATATATGTTAAATAAAACAAGTAAATGCCAAATAAATGCAAAAATGTATGGAAAAATATTTTTGATATTTTTTATATTTGAGCAAAAAATAATAAGTCAGAATCAAAAAGAAAAAGTCAAAAATGATAAATATTTCACAAAATGGGCCATGAGGGTGTAAATTGGAAAAAGGGGTGCAAAGAGCAGGACTGACTCAGGCCCAGCCCAAGCCAGTCATCTTCAACCTTCAGCATTGTTTGAACAACCAAAACGCGCGCTTTCCATGCTTCATTCAAACTCCTGATTCTTGACTTTTAACAAAAACTCATAACACAGACATTATAGAGCATCAAGAGACGAATTCAGACATATAAAACACTTGACCTAACTCTAAGAAACGAAGGAGAATTTCTTCATCCCCAATTTCTGACCTAATTTTTCTTCAATGTTCATGGCCAAAATTCTCACATCATGCTTAATATAAATGAAAAGTAAATACATGGATGGCTTCAGGGCTATGAGTAAAGCATATTTCATTCACAAACCTAAGCCTAACTCTTCTTAGATTGAGAGATAGAAGTTCATGTTTTTACCTATTTCAGCTTGAGTCGTGTACAACAATGTGGCCAACTTCAATGGAGTTTGAGCTTTTGTACAGCTTGCCTGAAGTCCAAGGATGCTTCTCCAACACCTAGCTTGCTTTGAAACTCTCTGAATCGTGCTATGGAAGTTCACCTGCAAAACTGAAAAGTGAAAATGGCAACAGAGGTTAGGGATGTTACAGTTTGTATTTAAGGCTTGGGATAGTTCCAATGGATGATATGGAATGTATTTGAACTGGTTTTAGCCAAAGTGCACGAGTGGAATGGTTTGTGGAAGTCCAACTGCAACAGATGCCCTGTTTTTGCAGCAAGATGGTGTTTCTTAGTTTTGGGAGGTATGATAGGTGGTTGATTCGTGCTTTAGGCTTGCTTGGATGTATGAAAGATGTTTGAAAGGTTTGTGTTTGGCTGTCTTGACAGGAAATGAGAGATTGAGAGTTTTTGCAAGCTTTCTTCTAATGTAAGCAATGAAATGTCAAGTTGTGATATAGGCCTGTACCCAACTCTCAAGCATGATACACACTTTGCTCTTGATCAGTGGGATTTGCCTACCAACTCTTGCCTCAAAGATCTGGCTTGTACTTCAAAGATCATGAACTTGACATAAAGCAGCACTTTATCAAAATGGCAAATGTGCTTTTTCCATTTAAAGATTAATTCTATGTGTAATGACCAAATGCACAAAACAAAGCTTGAACACAATGGTTAGGCATTTAATTATCGAGTGTGAAGAGGTTTAGAGGCCTTCAAACTATCACAAACCCTGCTGACTTGAAAATGCAAATGTTATGAACAAGCTTTGGCCATGAACAAAAGTGAGTTTTGGCCAACTTTGCAAATTCGATTCTCTCTAACCACAAGGGTGTTTGAGAAGTTCTTGGACAATTTGGAAAGCTTGGAATGTGTACTACAATCCATATTTGTAATTCAAATTGAAACTCCAAGTGGAAGAATGTGAAAAATGGCCAAGAAGTTGGACAAAAATCCTGCCTAGAATAGGTCAAAATTTCTCTAAGTTAAAAATGTTTTGCACCCTTGTTCCAAAAATCATAACTTGATCTACAAGCTTCCTTTGAGAAAACTTTGTGAATCAAAGTTGTAGATTTTGCAATGGACTACAAATTTCATGTTTCATGTTTTGTTTGAATCCATTTGCATCTTGGAGAAAAAATGGGACAAAGTTAGGAAAAAATAAGGAAGTTTCATAACTTAGAAAAATTCAAAGTTATGAAATTTTCTCATTTTAAACCCTAATTTGCAATTTTAGGTTTCTTGATGAACAAGTTTCATAGTTTGACATGTCTTGATGAAAAATGAATCTTGGCACTTGATTTTGACCAAAAAGTCAAAGTTTGACTTTTCAGTATACAGTCAAATTTTGATCAGTTGACTGGAAAATTCATCTGTCAATCCTGTGCATTTGAGATCTTTTAAACTTGTTGAATGTGTCAAGACAATGTAATTGAGTTCTTGAGTCCATATGTGATCTTGGTTTGCCATTGGTTAGGTCAAACAGTCAAAAATTGCCTTTGTGCAGTCAAAACCCTAAAAATGACCATTTTGCCCTTTTGGTGATCTGATCAAATTTCTTGTGGAATTGTGATCCAAACTTGATCAAATGGTTCATGTGAGTTCATTATGTTGATGTGGGTCAAAAATCATGAGGTTTGACTGTCAATTGGCCACAGTTGACTTTTTCCCCAATACAGTTGATTTCTAGGTCAACTGTCCAATTGACTGGGCAAAGATTGGAATCAAGGCTTGAAACTTGGTATGGATAAACTTGTGAGTTCAACATGAAGCATGAAAGTTACTTTGGGCATTTTAGGTCAAGACATCCCTTTGCAAACTCAAACCCTAATTTGGGTCAACAATGCAAGGAGGGGTCTTGAGCAGAGCAAATCCTATCTTGATCATGAGTTCCAAAAGTCTTGTGGCGAGAAAATGTTGATGAAAAGGGAGGGAAAATTTTGGGGTACAACAAAGAAGATAGGGTTGAACTGATATCTGGTCGTGTCCAGGATTTACAGTTACTTGCTTGGAACTCAATTTTTATCTGGTCGGATTTTAGGTTTCACAATGAACTTCTGAGGGGAATTGCTATCTGGTCGGATCCAGGCTTCATAATAACTTACTTGAAAAGATGAAGTTGAAAACTGATATCTGGTTAAATCCAGGCTTTACAGTAACCTGCTGAAGTAGAGGAAAACTCTACTGGGGAAAAGAAGTTAAACCTTAGTTTGGTTGAGTACAGGTTCTTCTATATCTTGAAGAGTTAAACTATTATCTGGTCGGGTCTAGGTTTCATAGTATTTGAAAGTTGTACTATTATCTGGTCGGGGCCAAGCTTCATAGTATCTGAAATGTTTTCACTATTATCTGGTCGGGTCCAAGCTTCATAGTAGCTTGAAAATTATACTAATATCTGGTCGGGTCCAGGCTTCATAGTATCTTTTGAAGATAGTAAAGGCTTTGTTGACATCTTTACTAGGGATTAGGGGTTGTCTCCCTCTAATTTGTAATAGTATGAACGAAAAACTCATGTTGGAGAGGAAAGACTCAGCTGGGGAAGACAGGCTCAACTAGGGAGGACAGGATCAACTGGGGAGGATAGACTATGCCGGGGAATTTTGTTGTTCGTTAATTTTTGTATGTTGGGCAAATAAACCCTGTTGGGGAAGTAAACCCTGTTGATGAATACTTGATGAACTGTTGAGGTGAGTTCTTTTAGGAAGGGATCCATAAGGCTTCTTCTTGTAGGATCAACTTAGTTAGGGAGAAAGCTGCTAAGAGATTGAGACTCTGGTTGGAGATCAACCTATGCAAAGAGACTTTGTGAGTAACCTTGTTGAGGATTAGTTTATCGTAGTTGGTCTTGTGGGGATAATGCTAATGAAATAACTTTGTGGGGATATTCCATATACATTAAAGATATGCTTGATACTGTTTAGCAGGACACATGTGCCAAATAGTTTTAATTATGTTCATATGCATATGTTCGTTCAATTTTAGTCATTGGACAATTTTGCATTCAAAACAACAACAAAAATTTTGCACTTCAAAGTATATTTGTATTGATATTTTACCCATGAATAGGCGTTTTTTGTACAAAGAGACATAGATCCTAGTAGGAGGAAATCATCGAAATGAAAACAAAAATTGAAAACAAAACAAATAGCCAAGTGGAAATGATCTCATTGCATTCCAACTCTACTATTGCCCCAATGTCTTCGAATGCCCCTTGCCGTTGACAGAAGTTGATTGGATTGATCTTGTACCGTTTGAACTAAGACCTTGGTAATAAAGTCAATTGTGGCGATTCCACGGACATAGTCATATACTTTCAATCCTTAACTTTTGCCTGGACCTCCCTTTCGGGTTTTCAGCCCACCGGGATACCCATTTTTTCCCAAGTTGCCCTTTCGGGTTTTCAACTTGCCGGGTGTACAATCTTTTGAATATATCCCTAATTCTTGCCCAAACCTTTTGGTTTGCCGGGATGCCCTTATTTTGCCTAGGTGTGTCAACCTAGCGGGTCCTTTATGCGTAGTATTTTTTTAACTATATCCACGTTTATAGGATGTGGGAAGTCTTCACCATCCATGCTAGTCAACATCATGGCACCACAAGAGAACACTCTCTTGACCATAAATGGCCCTTGTAGGTGGGAGTCCATTTGCCCCTGGGGTTGCCTTGCGGCAAAATGATGCACTTATCACCAAGTCTCTAGCTTGGTATACTCGAGGCTTAATCTTTTTTGTTGAAAGCCTTGATCATACATTTTTGGTACGTCTGACCATGACAAACAACAACCAATCACTTCTCATCGATCAAGTTCAACTGATCCAATCTTGTCTAAATCCACTCGTCTTCGCCTAGACCTGCTTCATTCATAATCCTCAGTGAGGGAATCTAAACTTCCACTGGTAAAACAGCTTCTATGCCATAGACTAAAGAAAAGGGAGTTTCCCCAATTGATGTTCTAGCTGAAGTACGGTAGCCATGTAGAGCAAATGGTAACATCTCATGCCAGTCCTTATAGGTTACTACCATCTTCTACATAATCTTCTTGACGTTTTTGTTGGCCTCTTCGACCGCGCCATTCATTTTAGGTCTATATGGAGAAGAATTGTGATATTTGATCTTGAACTGAGTGCAAAGTTCAGTAATCATAGCATTGTTGAGGTTAGTCCCATTGTCGGTGATGATCCTTTTGGGGATACCATAGCAGCAAATGAGGTTATGTTTGATGAATCTGGCTACCACATTCTTTGTGACTAAGGCAAATGAAGTGGCTTCGACCCATTTGGTGAAATAGTCGATAACGATAAGAATAGAGCGATGTCCATTGGAAGCAGTGGGCTTGATCTCTCCAATCATGTCAATGCCCTACGTTGCAAATGATCATGGAGCGGTCATGACGTTTAGAGGGATAGGAGGCACATGGACCTTGTCAGCATATATTTGGCCTTTATGACAAGTTCTTGAGTGTTTATGGCAATCAGTCTCCATTATTGACCAATAGTAACCAGCTCTCAGGATCTTCTTGGCCATAGTATGTCCGCTTGAGTGAGTGCCAAAGAGACCATCGTGCATGTCTTCCATAATTTCCTCTGCCTCCTTCTTGTCTACACATCGGAGTATAGTATAATCATGGTTGTGTTTATACAATATTCCGTTGCTTAGGAAGAATTTGGCTGAAAATCTTTGTAAGAACTTTTTGTCATTGATGGATGCTCCCTCGGGATACTCTTGTGCTTCAAGGTACCTCTTCACCTCATGGTACCATGGCTTTTCCGTGTCAGTATCAAGCTCACAACAATATGCAGGTTCTTCGAATATCTCAATGGTAATCATAGGGGCTTCGTTTCCCCATCTGACCTTGAACATTGAAGACATGGTTGCCAAGGCGTTGGCCAACTAATTTTCTTCCCTAGGGAAGTGATCAAAGGTGATCTCTTAGAAGTAAGGAATTAGAGTTAGCACAAGTTCTTTGTAATCGATGAGATTAGGGTTATTAGTGTCCCAATCTCCTTTTACTTGGATGATCACTAGAGTGGAATCCCCAAACATATTCAAATGCTTGATCCTCAAGTCAATGACAACTTTCAGACCCAAAATACACGTTTCGTACTCGGCCATATTGTTCGTGCAATCGAAGCATAATCTGGCAGTGAAAGGAGTGTGGAAACCTTCAGGGGAGATGATCACAACACCAATTCTGTTACCCAAGGCGTTGGAAGCCCCATCGAATACCATAGTCCACCAAGATCCTTGTTTAGGTCCATCATATGGTCTATGTTTCGCGTAGTCGGTCACTAGCATGATGTTCTCGTCTGGGAAGTCAAAGTTCATAGACTGATAATCATCAACAGCTTGGTGGGCCAAATGATCTGCTAGTACGCTTCCTTTGATGGACTTTTGCATTGTGTATTAAATGTCGTACTCAGTCAAGATCATTTGTCATCTGGCAATCCATCCAGAAAGAGCAGGTTTCTCGAAGATGTACTTGATTGGGTCCATCTTAGAAATCAACAGAGTGGTATGAGTCAACATATACTGTCTTAGCCAGCGAGCAGCCCATGCCAGAGCGCAACAACTTTTCTTGAGCAGTGAATATCTAGTTTCGCAGTCGGTAAACTTTTTGCTCAGGTAGTAAATAGCATGCTCTTTTCGGCAAGACTCGTCATGTTGGCCCAAAATACACCCCATAAAGTTCTCTAGTACTGTTAAATACATGATTGAGGGTCTTCCTTCAACTGGAGGCATGAGAATAGGAGGTGTTGTACCCCAAAATTTTCCCTCTCACTTATCAAGACTTTTCTCACAAGATCTCTTTGACTCAAGACTGGATTAGGGTTTGGTCAACTCAAGACATCTCATCTTGCACTGATAACCCAAAATTAGGGTTTGAGTTTGCACAAGGATTTTTGGACTATCAATTCTCTATATGACTTTCAACATCATTATGGACCCATAAGATTACTTATGACAAGTTTCAAGCCTTGAACCACATTTTTGATCAATAAATTGGACAGATGACCTAAAAATCAACTGTATTGGGGAAAAAGTCAACCATGGCCAATTTACAGTCAAACTTCATAATTTTTGATCCACATAAACATTTTAGACTCATATGTATCATTTGATCAAATTTGGATCACAATTCCTCAAGAAATTTGATCAAATCATCAAAAAGGCAAAATGGTCAAAATTAGGGTTTTGATTGAGGAAGGACAATTTTTGATTTTTTAACCTAGCAAATGACCAATTGATTTGAAGCATGATTTCAAGGTTTCATTTGTATCATCTTGACCTAAGGAGATGGTTCAAAATATTTCAAATCCATTGGATAGATAGATGAAATTTACAGTCAACTGATTAAAAGTCAATTGTACACTAAAAAGTCAAACTTTGACTTTTTGGTCAAAATCAAGTGCCAAGGATCATAATTCATCAAAACATGTCAAAATGTGAAACTTGTTCATCAAGAAATCAAGTATTGAAGATTAGGGTTTAAAATAGGAAATTTTCTTAACTTAGAAATTTTTCCAAGTATAGAAAATTTCTTATTTTTTCTCAACTTTAAGCCTTTTTTTTTTGCCATGATACAAGATGTTTCAAAGGAAGTTCCCAACATGAAAGTTATAGACCTCCATGAAATATATAATTTTTCTTCACACACTTTTCCATATAGATGCTTGGATCTCAAGATATAATTTTGTGAATACATGCTCATGAACTAAATAACTTTGTAAAAGTTTGCCCTAATTTAGGTAGGTTTTGGACCCAACTTCATGGAAAATTTTCACTTAGTTCCAAGAGGAATCTTGAAATGCATTTCAAAGATGAGTTATAGATCACATTGCAATATTTCCAAAATGTCAAATAACTCCTCAAGATCATTTTTGAGTAGGGAGAATCGAAGAGATAAAGTTGGAAATTTCTCACTTTTGATTCAAGCCATTTCATGAAGAACAAAGTTCCAATCAGTACCTATGCTGCCTAATCCATGCTTTACAGGTCCCAAACTTGTTTCTTACTCCTTAATTTAATTCTTAATCTGTTGAAAAAGCTTTAATCCAAGCCCTAGAATCTTTACCCAAGTTGTAATTCCATAAATGGCATAAAGTGGCCATTGCCATTTTGGAAAAGGTTCACTTTTGCAATTTTCCAATTCTTGAGCATTGAACATGTCTCCATTGTACATACAAGTCTTACAGGCCTAAAGCAAATTGTACAAAGCATATACCAAACCTAAGAAAGCCAATACAAGCATGTAAAGCCTTGTCCATTCACTTTGCTTCAAAAGCAAGAAAGTGTGCAAAAAGGCTAGGATTGAAAAAAACTGTGGAAGAGTTGACTTGAAACCCTTTCCATACTAATATACAAACACATTACAACAGAAAACATGATTTCTAGAGGCTTGAAACACTCCCAAACTCCCTTTCACCACAAAACTGTCAAAACTTACAGTTTTTTGCATAAGGATAACAATCCATCATTTGGCTCGTGCGTTTCAAGTTTCAATCATCAAAACACTTTACCTACTTGATATCTAACTGATCCAGACCCTCATTCCTGTACTGTAACTCCTTTCCCATCATCTGCCATTTTTGTTTTCAAGCTTGCAGGTTGACTTGGATAGAGAGTTTCAGGCACTTCTAAAGCAAGGCAAGGGTTGGAACGCACTCAGAGAGGCTCAAGCAAGCTCAAGCAATCATCAGGCCTTCATAAAACTCACTCCAACTCCATCCATGATTTCAACTGAAAGAGGTAAAAATCTCAACTTCTATCTCTTCATACAGGTATCCATTGGCCACGATTTGTGAATAAACAATGTAGACCTCATTGCTACGAAGCTGTACATGTATATATCTTACATTTATTTGGCCTGGGTTGAGAGAATTTTGAAGTTCAAATTCCTGTAAAATTTAGGTTTAGATTTAGGGATTTTAAAATTCATCTTGATCTTTGATTGTTAGCTTACATGATTTATATGGTTAGAATCGTGAGACAATGCTACAACATTCATGTTATCAGTTTTCATTTTTATTGAGAGATGAGAAAGTTACAGAGCATCTGGCTGGCTAGAGGAAGAAGATGAAGTACAGGGCCATGGAAGCGTTTCATGCTATGTTATTTTTGTTTCACTTAAATAAACGGATGTATGGCCACCCCAGTGGCAAGGTAGTGCGCTGGTGAGACCCATGTCCTGGGTTCGAACCTTAGCGCTACCTTTTGTTTTTCCACATTTTTCCTTTTCAGTTTTTGGCTTGTTTTGCAGGATTGGGCCTCCACGCCGGGCCTTATTTTTTCCCTAACTTTCACCATTTGATTGCTCAGAGCACCCCCTGGCCTAACTATTTTTATATTTTTATTTTATTTGTTTTATTTTCATTTTTATTTATTAAATATTTTCTTTAATGCATAAAAATCCTAAAAAATACAAATATGATGATATTGCATTTTATTTTATTTTTCACATAAAAAATATATTTTATCTTAGTTATATATTAATTATTTTTCTTAATAAACTTGTAAACATAAATAAAATAGGATTAGTTTAATTTGTTTTATTTTCTTTTCATTCAATATTTGTAAATATTTATTTTAACATGTGAAAACTAAATATTTTCATACAATACTATTTATTATATTTTATACAAAGAATACACAAATAATAATATATAAAAACCTTATTTTCTTTCAAACTAGAAATTAGGGTTAACCCTTTTTAAGAATTAATTTCTTTTCCTTATATTTTTAGGATTAGGTTAAATTCCTTTTTCATATAAAAAAAACAAACAAAAATCTTTTCTTGCATGTACATAATATGGCACATTTGAATATTGTATATTGTTTATTTTAATATTCGTACAAATTCGATTTGGTTGCAACAATTTATTTAGATTTACATTCTTGAAAATCCCAATTCAAATTTGTATTCCCCCCTCCCATAAATTATTGTAATAGCTTAGTAATCTTTACATTACGCAATTTACCGTTTTACATGCCATGTTAGTAATTAGGGTTTGTATGGTAAGATCAAAACAAAACAAATAGAAAACCCTAAATACAAGACAAAATCAAAGCATGAAAATAACACATTAACACACAAGCACCCTTAGGGTTTCTCCACTTGGTTGCCTTACAAAATAGCCATATTACGCATGCGAAATATCTTGGCAAAACAAACAAGTATAAGATCATAGTCCCTCGATGATGCTATTCAAAGTTGCCTTAAAAATTGATCTTGGTCCCTCAAAATGCTAAGATACTTTGCAACATTTCTAATCATGGTTATATGATGACCCACGCCCGTCCCGCTTACATCCAAAGATAGGGTTTCTTACCAAATAAATGGTAAGACAACAATGTCAAAGGAATAGAAAATGCACAAGAAAGACATTTGAGTAGGTAGATTACTTCTAGTTACTTGATCTATTTCCAAACAACTATCCTTGCTATTTCTAAAACAAAACACAGATATTTCAAAAACATCTTACAAACATTGAAAACATTTTTTTCAAAAAAAGACAAACATATTTATATACATTCTTACAAACGAGAATAATTACAAAGATTTCCTAAACAATGACCTCTTTTATAAAATACTTTCAAAAACCACACAAAGCATAATTTCAAAACAAAAAGCAAGTGATCTAGCAAGTAACTAAGAGCCCATGGAAGACCATGGATGAAAAGGGTGCTAATACCTTCCATTTTCATAATCTATCCCCCGGACTCAAGAAAACATCTCAAAGGTCTTTCCTATGCTTTTTCACCTTTCCTTTTGGATAAAAGAAAAGTTGGTGGCGACTCTTGCTAACTGTAACATTTGCGATAAAACGCAAAACCCTCAAGTCAGTTCTCCCACCGTATCACAGGAGGCTCTTGCATATACTCTTTTATTTTGTCGAAGGTATCTTGGCATTCATCATTCCATCTGACTACTTGATCTTTCTTCAGTAGTTTGAAGATTGGCTCACAAGTAGCAGTCAAGTGAGATATGAAGCGGGCGATGTAATTGAGACGACCCAAGAATCCTCTAACTTCCTTTTCAGAGTGGGGGATTGGAATTTCTTAGATGGCCTTTACTTTGGCAAAATCGACTTTGATGCCTTTACTGCTGACAACAAAACCTAGAAGCTTTCCAGATCGTACTCCAAATGCGCACTTGTTAGGGTTTAACCTTAATTTGTACTTTTTCAGCCTCTCGAATAGCTTGTACATGTGATCGAGATATTCCTCTTCAGTTTGTGATATGGCAATCATATCATCCACATATACCTCTATTTCATGATGAATCATATCATGAAACAAAGCTACTATAGCCCTTTGATATGTTGCCCCTGCATTCTTCAATCTGAACGGCATGACCTTGTAGCAAAAGGTGCCCCATTGCGTAATAAAAGTGGTCTTCTCCATATCTTCAGGAGCCATCCTAATTTGATTATAGCCTGAATAGCCATCCATGAAAGAGAAGACTTTATGCTGAGCAGTATTATTGACCAAGACGTCAATATGAGGTAGAGGGAAATCATTCTTGGGGCTTGCTCTATTCAGATCCCTATAGTCTACGCACATGCGAACTTTTCCGTCTTTCTTCGGCACTGGAACCACATTTGCAACCCATTGGGGATAATATGTCACAGCTAGGAATCTTGCATCAAATTGTTTCATCACTTCATCTTTTATCTTTTCAGACATGTCAGGCCTCATGTGACAAACCTTTTGTTTGATAGGAGGTCAATCTTTCTTTGTCGGCAGACGATGAACTACGATGTCGGTAGCCAACCCTAGAATATCTTCATATGACCAAGCAAACACTTCCACATAGTCATGCAACATTTGAACCAACCTGCTCTTGACACTGCTTTCTAAGTTAGCACCGATCTTGACTTCTTTCTTGTCGGTCTCGGTACCCAGATTGATGACTTCAACTGACTCTTTATGCGGTTGAATAGCTTTTTCCTCTTGTAATAGAAGTCTGGCTAGTTCTCCCGATATTTCACAATCTTCCTCGCCTTCGTCTTCGGCTTGGTTAATTGGACATTAAAAGTCATAGTCGATAATAGTAGAGTCATTGGCAATAAGATCCAGAGAGGATGAGGACCTGTAAGAGTGTGTGTGTGTGTGTGTGTGTGTGTGTGTGTGTGTGTGTGTACATGTAAGACACATGGCTATTTTGAAAAATGTATTTGAAGAAAAGAAAGACAATGAACACAAAGATTTGAATGCAAAAGAGTCCAATGGTTTGTATTGAATGATCATATGATAAAATGAACATAAATAAAATCCTTGACAAATGGACCAAAGTGCCCCGGGCTAAGCACATGCCTTAAAAGTCATTATTAAATATAACAGACAAAATGTTCTTGAATTAATAAAAAGTAATAAACAAGTAGATTACTCATCAATGAAGGAGATGGGCACGAAGTCCTTAGCATTCCAATTCTTAAGCTCCATTGTAGTAGGATACACCCAATCTTCAAATGAAACTTCATCATCCGAATCACCCACAACGTTAACTTTATGGCTTCCAATACGGAGAGGTTTCTTTCCTGCACGAGCGCGCCTCACTTCCTTTTGAGCCTTGACGGTGAAATCTAAACCAAATTTGTCTGTTTTGAATGGGATCTCGAGGAGTTTCCCCCAAGTATCATAGCTTCCTTCTTCAATTGCAGCACGAGCATCTTTGACTGAAACCATCTTCGGCACGACCTTAACAACTTTGGACACATCAGAGGAACATTTGGTAGCAGCAACCATTGGTGGCACAACTTCAAAGGCTTGACACGGGGTCTCTATGAACTCTCCATCCATTTCCACGTATTTGAAAGAGTTGAGGTGGCTTACCATAAACTCTTCCTCTCCACAGACGGTGACAATTCTTCCCTTGACAGGAAATTTGAGTTTTTGATGGAGAGTTGACGTTACTGCCCCCAACTCCATGGATCCAAGGGAGACCCAACAAACAAGAATACGCAGGACGGATATCCATGATGTAGAAGGTGGAGTTGAAGATTTTTGAGCCCACCTTAATTGGAAGATGTACCTCTCCATTAATTGTCCTCTTTGATCCGTCGAAAGCCCTCAAAATGATATCACTTGGTTTCAAGACTAAACCTTCACAATCTAAACGGTCTAACACCCCATTGGGTAGTACGTTTAAAGAAGAGCCGGTGTCGACCAGAACATGTGCCAGGGTAGTCCCTTTTCACTCTACGGAAACATGTAGACCTTTATTGTGGTTATTCCCAAGTGGTGTTAGATCAGCATCTGAAAATCCCAAACCATTATCAGCCGTCAAGCTCGCCGAGCAATTCTCAAAATGGTTTGTTGTGGTCTCATGAGAGACATGAGCCTTCTTCAAGAATTTAATTAATGTCCGAGCATGAGCATCTGAACAGAGTAGTAATGACAACGTATAAATCTCAGAAGGGGTTTTTCCCAACTGTTCCACGATCTTGAAATCGCTCCTTTTTAAGATTTTCGAGATCTCGTCCATCTCGCGAGCGGAAGGTTCTCCATCTGCAACGTCCTTTGCGGGTATTTCTGTCACGACGGGCTCAACAACTTTCTCTTTCCCTCTTGGATTAGTGCTTAGCTTAGCAGCAGTGATGCGGATAGACGCCTTTGTAACAAGTGGTGGTGAGATGTTGGGTGAAAAGATTCTCCCAGTTCTGGTCACTTTGCTTGAGCCAGTTATGTTACCAACATTATCAACATTGTCTTCTTCGATCCAAGCGTCTTGTTTTATCCCATGGTAAAACACCTCAGCACCATAGTTCCATGGCACTTCCTTATTTGAAGAGTAGGGAATTGGTTCGGGATTGGTAATTATTAGGGGAGAAATAATTGGTTCATTTGAAATCCTAATAGGACCTTTGGAGGAGATCCTAAGAGGCTTGTTTGAGATGGTTATAATGGAGAGATCTTCACATTTATTAGTCAAACTTTTGGCAAGCGGAGTCTTCTCAAATAGGATTTCATGGCTATCCATCAGGCGTTGAATGTCTTCCTTCAACCCTTTAAATCCATTGAGTTGTTTGGCACAACAAACACAATCTTTCACACAGCCAGGGAAAATCCTGGCTTTTAACAGATTCTTTTTGATGATATTCAGCGGAGTAGTCAAGTCTTCGATAGAGGAAACAAAAATTGTATCTTCAACAGCATTGACACCCTTGCCATGATTTGGCATAGGAGCGGTGATTAAATTCAGAGTTGGAGGAGGATCAAATTCAATAGTTTTGTTATCGATCAAAATCTGAATTTTATTCTTGAAGTCCTAGTGTGATACGGTGGCAGAACCGACTGTTATATACTGGTTTTACGTTTTTTGTTCGCAAATGTCGCGGTAAGCAAGAGTCGCCACCGTATTTTCTTTTATCCAATTTAAGGAAAAGGGGGAAAAGAACATAAAAAGACCTTTTCGAGAGTTTTCTGAGTAAGGGGGGTAGATTATGGAAAGGGAATGTGTTAGCACCCTTTCCACCCGTGGTTTTCCACGGGCTCTTATAGGTTTGCTCATTTTAAAATACCTTGTGCTTTGTGTATTTTGAAAAGTACTTTGAAAGCGCCTTAGTGCGGCGAACTTTGTAGTGTTTCTCAGAATAGTAGAGAACGTATACAAAGTGTTTTTAAAAGTATTTTGAAAGAAAAATGTATGTGTAAAAAGTTCATTTTAAGCATAGCATATAGGAACTATCTACTTATACTCGAAAGGCCGTTCTTTTCCTCTTTTCCTTTAGACAGTGCTATCCCACTATTAGTGAGTAGGTAGCCCTATTCGTTGAATGTTTTTGAGGGACAATTGGAGGGAAGATACAGTCACGAAGCAACTTGTAGAGACGATTTAGAAACTTTTGTTTTAGGGACTAGATCATTTACCGAGAAGGCAACTGCAGGGTCATCGAGGAACAATGATCTTTTGATTTTATGGGTCTTTGCTAAAGTGTTCCTGCCTCATGACTGTTTTTTTTAAAGACAAGCAAAGTGGGCGTACCTTAGAGGTGCTTGTGTGCAATTGTGTTATGTTTCAGTTATTTTATATTTAAACATTTAGGTGTTCTACCGTTTGTTTTCAGATCTTGTCATACAATCCTAGTTAGCATACATCTAAGCAATTAATATATGTACATGAATTTAAAGTGCGAGTATTGTAAATCCTACACTATTACAAGGCTTCGGGGAAGGGGGTTACATTATATAAGGATAAAACAGTAAATATCCTAATTTTTATCTATTACACCCAGTAAGCAGATAAAATAATAGTAAAAATACGAAATTAAATAAACCAGCGCAAAGTTGAAAACACGTCTGAAAATGTAAAAGAAAAATCTTTTTGTTGTTTTTGGTATAAAAGAAAATAAAGCCTAAGTCTATTTAATTTTAATTTTAAAAAAAAGATGTTAAAATAATTAATTAATTTGTTTACAAAATTAACTTAATTAGAAAAAATACTAGCCTACTATCTTTTTTATTTATTTATGATTTAAGGTTAATTTAAATAAAAAAGGTCAATAAAGGAATGAAAAAAAATACAAGGGGGGGGGGCACCCTTCGATTGCAGGGAGGGATGGATATCCTTCGATCCAGGAAGGAGACGTCTTTCGATCCAGGAAGGAGGTGTCTCCTTCGATCCAGAAGGGAGCTGCCTTCTTTGATTCAGGAGGCTACATCTTTCGATCCAGGAAGGTTATGGCTCTTTTGATCCAGAAGGGAGTTGCCTTCTTCGATTCAGGAGGACAATGGGAAGTTTTGATCCAGAAGGCTATGGCTCATTCGACATGGAAAACTACTTCTTTCGATCCAGGAAGGCAATGGCTACTTCGATCTGGGGCGTTGGATCTGCAAAAGTACGTTAGCGAAATAAAACACAGGACCTGGGTATCGAAACCCAGGTCCTTCGATCCTGCGCACGCTGGGTCTTTCAGGCTATATCTGCAGCAAGTGTTAGCAAATGAAAAACATGACCTGGGTGCCAAATCAAAGCCCTTTGATTCTATCTAGGATGACAAATCGAATGGAATAACAAATATGGATGTGTTATGCAAATACAAAGTTTGACAGTTTACCTCTCTTACCAGTAGATTGAACCTTCTATTTGGGCACTTTCTGGATGTAGGCACCTTCGATCTAGGACTTCTGGGCATGGATACTTTTGTTGCAGGGTTGCTTTGGCCTGGATTACTTATGGAAATTTTGATAACCTTTGGTGAATTTTATGGGCAGCGTCTCTCCAATCTTTTTTGTCCCCCCTTTTGCTTGCAAGCATGCTGCTTATATAGAGTAGGAGAGGGGGACAAGATAAGTAATGTCTATAACAAACATTTGAACGCCATGAATGAGAATTTGTAACGTTGGCCAAACACATGGGATCTTGTCCCTTTTTTTAATTTTGAATGTATGTGGATGTGCTGGCCTTCGAATGCTCTCTTTCGAATGGGCTGATGGCTTCCTTTGAATGACCTTGATTAAACTCCTTCGAACGGATCTGATGGAGCTCCTTCGAATGTATCTGATGAAGCTCCTTTGAATAAATCTGGTTCATTTCCTTTGAACAGGTTTGATTCAGTTCATTCGAATGGCTCTGATTCAGCTCCTTCGAGTGACTCTGATGGCCTCCTTCAAATGGCTCTGATGGCCCCCTTCGAGTGGACCTTTTGAATTCTTCTTAGAATGGACTTTACATGTTCTTCGAATGAGTCATTGTTACTTCCTTCGAATGGCTTTCTTTTCCAGCTTCAAAGTCTAATTCGAATCTATTCATAATTTTCCTTATTAGAATCCCTTCGACCAGCCCTTGGCCTTGATGGTTCTCTTGAAATTTTATACTGAAATACCATTCGGAAGACCCTTTGCCATGCCAATCGAAGGACCTTTGTTCAGATACCAATCGAAGGGTACATGTTAAAATTCCAATTGAAGGACACTATTACAATGCCAATCGAAGGTACTTGTTAAAATGCCAATCAAAAGGCCTGGTTAACAGGCCAATCGAAGGATCTTTTCATGCCAATCGAAGGGCGTTATTTAGATGCCAATAGAAATGAATTTTGGAGATGCCAATCAAAAGGCATTTTGTAGAAGCCAATTGAAAGGAATTTTGGAGAGGCCAATCGAAAGGCATTTTGGAGACGCCAATCGAAGAAAACTTAAAAACATCACTCACAAATTTTCCTTTTCTTTAGGCAAAGGTTTATGGTCAACCATGTATGGGAAGACTTTGGAAAACATGAGAGGGAAAATTTTGGAGTACAACAGTTGACCCTGTTCAATCTTTTTAAGCCCAAGGATGTAGATTGGCTGGTCTGCCTTTCGTGATATGAAGGTGGAAGATGATTGAACACTAGAGTGCCCAGAAATTTGCACTCGTCTGAGATGATACTTGACTGTGTAGATAGTATTAGGAATGAGCTTGTAGATGCCATTTGGAAAAGATGAAGGAAGATCGTCGGAGATGGGCTTAAAGATGCCATCAGAATGTGACGGAGACTCGTCAGAGATGGGCTTAAAGATGCCATCCAGAATAATGATGATTTCATGAGATATCCCTTTGTGGGAATTCCTGCTCTTGATGTTAGAGAGGAATCCGCTGAGGAATGTTGGTCTCTGTCTTGGAACATAGTGTTTTAGGAGCTTCAGTTATCCGTTACTCTACTGGGGAGTCATCACTTGATTGAAGAGACGGAAGTGAACTGCTATCTGGTCAGAATCCAGGCTTTACGGTGGCTTGTTGAGGATAATAAGGCTAACTGTTATCTGGTCGTGCTCCAGGATTCACAACGACTTACTAGGGAGATGATATTAAACTGTTATCCGATCAGGATCCAGGCTTCACATTAATTGTATACATTGAACTGTTATCTGGTCGTATCCAGGCTTCAGCGGTTTGAAGGAATTAAGTTGTTATCTGATCGGGTCTAGGCTTCAACTTGAATATGAGGTGTACCATTATCTGGTCGTATCCAGGCTTCGATAACACTTTATACTGTTATCTGGTCGAAATCCAGACTTCATAGTGTCTTTGAAGAAGTGAACTACCATCTGGTCGGATTCCATGCTTCGCAGCACCTCATACTGTTATCTGGTCGAATACCCAGGCTTCATAGTTTCTTCAACTGGCATGGAAATCAAAGAAATCTTAGTGTCGATCTAACAGAACCAGAGAAGGTCTTGGATTAACTTTGACTAGAATAGAAATCAGAAGAATCTTAGCATTGATTCAGCTGAACCAGACAAAAGTCTTGGAATATCTTCAACTGGAATAGAAATCAGAGAGATCTTAGTGTCGATCTAACTGAACCAGAGAAGGTCTTGTGAGGGCATCTTTCTGAGGAAGATCCTAAATAACCCTTCATCAGATGTAGCTTTTGAGAAGACTACCAGGTCACATAAGTAGCAGTGTTTGTTGATTTGATCTTTCCCTGAAAAAGGTAAAGAGTTAGTCATATGCAATGTCATGATGTGTGAGATGCATTGTGATGATGTTCTCAAAATAAATGAGATTATGCTGTATGCGATGTGTATGCACACGCCATGATGTATGAATATGAGATGCTATTGAGATGTTTCCCAGTCTAGGAAAATAAATCTTGGACTACTGCTGGGGAGTATTGGGCAACTGAATCAGTTCATTTCCATTGAGGATGATAAATAAAGATGATTCGCTGGGGATTGAATCTGCTTGAGAATAAATCTATGGAGGGAGGATGCTTGTTGGAAAATCTTGCTGATGTAGAGGAATAGACTTTGTTGGGGAATGAGATTTCGCGGTTTGTGAAATAAACTCTACCCAAGAGGAGGTTTTATGAACCATTAAAACTGGGCTGGGGAAAACAGACTTCAGTTGGAGAAGGTAATCCCTGCTTGGGGAAGAAGAGACCAAAACTTTGGTTGTTTTTACTCTGTGGGGAACATAGACATCACTAGGACGTATGCTAAGGATACAACGATGACTTCGCATCAGGATGTTTCTGCCCCTGTGCCTGCTGGATATTTTATGGATGGATCTATGTTGTGATTGTACTTGAACATGTATTGAATGAGTGTCAGAATGACATCCGTCTCTGGATCGTATCTGCACTGTACTTGAAACATGTGTTGAGTGAGTGTCAGAATGAAATCCGTCTCTGGATTGTATCTTCACTATACTTGAAACATGTGTTGAATGAGTGTCAGAATGACATCCGTCTCTGGATCATATCTGCATTATACTTGAAACATGTGTTAAATGAGTGTCAGAATGACACCCGCCTCTGGATCGTATCTGAACTGTACTTGAAACATGTGTTGAATGAGTGTCAGAATGATATCCGTCTCTGGATCATATCTGCACTGTACTTGAAACATGTGTTGAATGAGTGTCAGAATGACATCCGTTTCTAGATCATATATGCACTATACTAGGAGAGAATCTAGAATAAGTATCAGGATGACATCCGTCTTTGGATTGTACTTGAACCGTTTCTAGAAGATGATTTGAATAAGTATCAGGATGATATTCGTCTCTGGATCGTACCTGAACTGTTTCTAGATGAGAATATGGAGTAAGTGTCAGGATGACATCCGTCTTTGGATCGTACCTGAACTGTTTCTAAATGATGTGTTGAAATAAGTGTCAGGATGACATCCATCTTTGGATCGTACCTGGACCGTACTTGATGTGAATATGCTTTATTCAAAATGTTTCCGCTGGGGAAGGGAAACTCCATAATCCGCTTGGGGAATCCCGAGAAGCTTGGCGACTTTATTGGGGAATTTTCATTGGAGCAATAGTTTAGAGATTTTGCTCTGCCGAGGGTATGAGAACACCTGGCATCAATAGGTTGTAAGCTGAGAATATGGTGGTGACTTGGTAGTAGAATGCCCCTGTCTCAAAACTTGTTGTAGAAAACATCAATCGGGGATTCTGTAGGTGGTTTGACTGTTATCCCAACTCTTGGAGTCCTTGGTGAATGGAGATCAGGGTAATAAACCTTCTACTTATTAGACAAGTGACGAGATGACAGGACGTAGTCGTACGCTTTAATCCCTAACTTTTGCCTAGACTGTCTTTTCAGATTTTCATTCCACCGGTATTGTACCCCAAAATTTTCCCTCTTATTTTACTCAATACATACTCCTAGAGATCCTCAATTTGCTCAAGTTTACCCAAGAGTTGACCAGACAAACTCTCTCCTAAGGCAGTGTGTCTCAAATTAGGGTTTCCATTTTCATTAAGATAGATGGAATCCAAGGACCTCATATGCTCTCCATTGTCCAAATATGTTCTCAAGACCCTCCATGTCAAATTTCAAGCACTGCACAAGAAGTTTGCTCATTCAACTGCTCAGATGCTTGAGAATCGACTGTATTAGGTCAAAAGTCAATTGTGGCCCACATACAGCCAAACTTCAATATTTTTGGTCAACATCCACATTTTGAAGTTACTTTCATCATTTGATCAAGGGTTGATCATGATTCTTCAAGGAATGCCCTAAATTCATCAAAACCCAAAAGTTGCTAAATTAGGGTTTCTCAGGAAAAGTCAACCAAACTTTGACCAAGCATAAATTCTTCATACTTTATCAGAAATTTTCCATCTAAGGCTCATTTTGAATAGAATCCAATTTCCTACAACTCATCTTCATCCCTCAAGTTCAAAATATGCACTCATCAAAAGATATGAATTTCTACATTATAGGTCCTTTTGAAAAGTCAACAAAAACACCTTTTGGGTCAAAGCTTCTTACATGAACATGGAAGACCCAATTGAGATGAAACCAAAAGAGTTGTTTAGGGGACATCCTAAGCTTTCTAAAAAGTAAAAGAACACCCTCTTAGGGTTAAAATTGAGGGAGATATGTATTGTCAAAATTGACCAATTTTTGGAAATGTGCATGAAGTCAATATTGATCAAAATGACTTTTTTTTTTCCAAATGGGCCCATGTTTTCTTGTTTGAAACTTGTTCCTAAGATGGTCCACGACCCCTGAGCTTATCCACCTATTATTTTATTATTTTTATTATTTATTTTGATTTTTTATCCATTAAAATCAAAATAAATCAATTTAAATAGTAGAATAATCAAATATAATCAAAGATTTGATTTTATGAGCATACTATGAGTCCATGAACAACTATCAAATCAAAAAAATCGTGAAAGAGCCAATTGATTGGAAAATATCTTAATTGGGTATATTCTAGAAACAAATAATACAAGACAAAAAATGAAATCAAATTTCCATAATTTGCAAAGATATGATCAGTTTTTGTTGACCTAAATCATTATATCATATATACCTGACATCTCTAAAGCATAAAAAAGGGTTTGGGGTCGTGAAAACAAGGGGAAGAAATTGTAAATTTTGGAAGAAAATGTGCAGACTGTATTCTCTTCCATAGGCCGTTTCAAGTAATTCCAAAGCCAACAATCTGTTCTTGGACGTATTCTGAAGCCATTCCAATCATCCTCAAGCCTTAAAACCTTCAAAAATCACGCCTCACAGTGCCACGGTTTGCATCTTTTTTCAAGATTCGTTTTTAATGATTTATCCATTATAAACATGTTTTGATCATATATCCATGCTTGCTATCATATTTGCAATGTTTTTGCCTGGTTATTCCCAATGTTGTATATCTGTATTATTCTGTCACTTCGTTTTGCTTACTTCCGGATTATGTCGCTCCCCAGTAAATCTAAAGCTGCCAGTAGGTTTTGTTTCCTCAGTTGGCATTTACTTTTTCTTGGAATGATCATCTTGGATGAAGTTTAGCCGAGTGTTGTTAATGCCCGGGGTGGTTTTTCCTGGTTATTCCCAATGTTGTATATCTGTTTTGTCAGTATACACATGATAACACTCATACATTCATACATACATCATGCATAACTAAAATTGGCAAATCATTGTTCATTGACATTTGTTAATATTTTTTGTTGATATATCATCCTGTTTTTCCGAGTTACGTTGTCCTCTCTTTAACAGAGTGTTGGCCTTAAGCAGAAAGCATATATTCTTTCAATTTCCCCACTGAGTTGACCCTAGTGGAAGATTTTTGCTTTAGCCTTCTTGTACAGCTCCTGCTCACAAATGATCTCAAGGAGTTCTTGGACATTTTAGAAAGCTTGTAATGTGCTCTACAACCCCTCTTTGGATCACTTTTGAAAATTACCCTTGGAACTATATGAAAAATTGCCATGGAGTTAGGTAAAAAACCTGACCAAAACTAGGGCAAAATTTCACTAAGTGTTCAATTTCAAGACCATGACTTTATGAATTAATAACTTGAGATCCAAGCATTTTTAGAAGAAGTTGTGTAAAGCAACATTGTAGATGTCATGGATATCTACAACTTTCATGTTGAAAGTTTATTCTGAATCATCTTGCATCATGGTGAAAAATTGGCTCAAAGTTATGAAAAAACATGAAGTTTTAAACACTTGGAAAAATTTCTAAGTTAGAAAACTTTGACTTTTCAAAATGAAATCTTGAATTTTTTATTTCTTGATGAATAAGTTTCATATTTTTACATGCTTTGATGAATTATGATCTTTGACATTGTATTTTGACTAAAAAGTCAAAGTTTGACTTTTCAGTGTACAGTTGACTTTTGATCAGTTGACTGAGAATTCACTATCAATCCAATTGATCTTGAGCAATGTTTTAGGTCATGCCATTAAGTCAAAAATATGCAATTGAAATCTTGAAACCATGATTCAAAACAATTGACCATTTGGTAGGTCAAAAATCAGAAATTGCCCTTTCTCAGTCAAAACCCTAATTTTGACCATTTTGCCCTTTTGATGATTTGATCAAATTTCTTGAGGAGTTATGATCCAAACTTGATCAAATGATACATATGAGTTTATAATGTTGATGTGGATAAACAATTATGAAGTTTGACTGTAAATTGGCCATAATTGACTTTTTCCCCAATACAGTTGATTTTTAGGTCAACTGCTCAATTGACTGAGCAAAAGTGTGATCCAAGGCTTGAAACTTGACATGAGTTATATTGGGGGTCCACAATGATCCATTAAAGTCATATGAAGCATTGAAAGTTCAATTATTCTTGTGAAATCTCAAACCCTAATTTTGGTCATCAGTGCTTAATGAGGTGTGTTAAGTAGATCAACCCTAATGCAGTCTTGAACCAAGAGAGATCTTTGTGAGAAAATTCTTGACAAATGAGAGGGAAAATTTTGGGGTATAACACCTTAGCAAAGACCCACGGTTAAAAGATCATAGTCTCTGGATGAACCTTCAATGCTGCCTCCGATAAACGATCTTAGTTCCTTAAGAAAATTGCTAAAGCGTCCTACAAGTTACCTTCTATGACTATACGATGATCCACGCATGTCCCTCACATCCAATGATAAGGTATCCTAATAACTAATGGTAGGGTATTACTATCTGTTGTACCCCAAAATTTACCCTATCACTTATCAAGAATTTGCTCACAAGATCTCCTCGGGCTCAAGACTGCACTAGGGTTTGATCAACTCAAGACACCTCCTTATGCACTGATGACCAAAATTAGGGTTTGAGATTGCACAAAGATTTTTGAACTTTCTATTCCAGATATGACTTTCATGGATCATTATGGACCCCCAAGATCACTCATGTCAAGTTTCAAGCTTTGGACCACACTTTTGCTCAATCAATTGAGCAGTTGACCTAAAAATCAGTTGTATTGGGGAAAAAGTCAATCATGGCCAATTTACAGTCAAACTCCATAATTTTTTATCCAAATCAACATTATAAACTCATGTGTATCATTTGATCAAGTTTGGACCACAACTCCTCAAGAAATTTGATCAAATCTCCAAAAGGGCAAAATGGTCAAAATTAGGGTTTTGACTGGGAAAGGGAAATTTCTGATTTTTGACCTAGAAAATGGTCAATTAGTTTAAAGCATGATCTCAATAGCCCAATTGCATCATTTTGACCTAATGACACGATTCAAAACATTGCAAGTCCATTGGATTGAGAGATGAATTTTTCAGTCAATTGATCAAAAGTCAACTGTATATTGAAAAGTCAAACTTTGACTTTTTGGTCAAATTCAAGTGCCAAAGATCATAATTCATCAAAACATGTCAAAATATGAAACTTATTCATCAAGAAATCAAAAAGTCAATATTTCATTTTGAAAAGTCAAAATTTCTAAACTTAGAAATTTTTCTAAGTGTTGGAAATTTCTTATTTTTTCATAACTTTGAGCAAAATTTTCACCATGATGCAAGATGATTCAAGAGAAACTTACAACATGAAAGTTGTAGATCTCCATGAAATATATAACTTTTCTTCACTCAACTTCTTCCAAAAATGCTTGTATCTCAAGTTATAATTGTATGAACATAGGGTCATGAAATAAAACACTTAGTGAAATTTTACCCTAATTTGGTCAGGATTTTGACCCAACTTCATGGAACTTTTTCATATAGTTCCAAGGGGAATATTCAAAAGAAATTCAAATATTTGTTGTATAGAACATTTCAAGCTTTCCAAAATGTCCAAGAACTCCTTGAGATCATTCTTGAGTAGGGAGAATCGAAGAGATGAAGTTAGGATTTTGTCACTTGAATTACAAGTCATTTTTGATGAACACATGAATCAAATTCATGCTAGGCTGAATAATATTTGCTTTGCAGGCCTCAAACTTGTTTGTCACTCTATAATTAAATGTTTACACATCTGTTAGGACTTTGATCCAAGCAATTGAGCTATTATCCAAGTTGCATTTCCATTAATGGAACAAAGTTAACATTGCCATTCTTGTAAAGCAAGCTTTTTGCATAAAATTCATTCTTGAACCTCTAACTTGTTCCCTATGATCACACTCCATCCACAAAGTCAGAAGCAAGCTTGTTTAAAGCATAACCACTTTATCTTAGCAAGTACACAAGGCTTTGAAACTTGAATTTCTCAAAAAATCACATGTTATGCATAAACTTCTGATTTTGAATTCTGATTAACAAGAGGTCTCCAAACTTGTTGCTTATAAATAGAGTCACTATTTGTGAGCTATAGGACGAGCTTGAGCACCCTGAAATACACCAAAACTCTCTCAAATCATAAATTGCCCAAAAAATCCATTGTTGCACAGTTTCTGACCTTAAACATCAAACTCACATTTTCCTCATGCGTTTCTTGGCCTTTTAGTTTCTAAAGCTTCCTTACATCAAGTGTAACCTATCCCTGTCCCTATTTCATTACTATAACATCATTTACCATATCCTCCATAACCAAAAACATAGCATTGCACATTGACTTCTCCAAATCATTTCAGCCACTCTCAACTCAAGCAAACCATTGCATTAGCTTCCTAGGACCTCAAGGAAGCTAACCTGATCATCACCATCACTTGAAACAATCTCAAACTCAAAACACGATTTCCAGTTTTGAGGTAAGTTTTCTCAACTTGAAACTCTTCATACAAGCATCATCAATAGTTTATTTGTGAACAAAACATGTAGATATCATTTCCCTGAAGCCAACCATGTCCATAGTTTCCATTAATTTTGCTTGAGCTTAGAAAATTTTGAAACTGAAATTTCTGAAATTTTTAGGGTTCAGATTAGGGCCACTAAAATTCATGCTTATCTTTGATCTATAGTTTTAATATTTTACATTTCTAGAATCGTGAGAAAATTTGCTATAAGTTTCATGTTTATAGTTTTCATTTTTATGAGAAATGAGCAAGTTACAATTGGTTTGGCTGGAGGTTGAAGATGAAGTCATCAGGGCGCATTTTGCCTTATATATTTATTGTTTTGCTTATGTTAACAGATGTATATCCACCTCAGTGGTAGAAGCGCGCGCCTATTGTTGTACCCCAATTTCCCCCCTAAGATCCTTTCATCATACCATGTTGATTCATTCACAATAAGATCACACTAGGGTTCTTGGTTCCCCTCCCTATATGTAGCTTTGCCCTTTTGAGGAATCACCAAGCACCTTGACTTATGTTCTTTTGTGATCATGAATATTGTTTTTGTCTTGATTTCTTCTTTCAACTAAGTAAAATTCAATGTTGGTTTGTCTTTCTTGTTATCCATGTAGGTAAAGGCAATGGGATTTAACAAGTTACCCCATGGGTTCATGAGTTTATTTCCATGCCCTAGTCAATAAAACTTGAGAAGTTCAAACCTCACCATTGGCTTGTTTTGTAAGAATTGGCATGTCAAGTTTGTTTTGGTTCATCATATTTCAAGGTTATCAAATTTGGTTGAAAAGCACAAGGGATTGATTGGAGAAGTTGTCATGGTTGGACAAGATTTTATTCTATTTGGTCACAAGTTGATATTTCTCTCAACGTTCAAGATATGAAAGTGGTTTTGGTGGCTATGAGTTATCATTATCATCCTCAACAACTTCTATTTACAAATCATGTGTGTTGGTACAAGAAGTTTGTTAAAAATTGTCAAAGTTCCTCAAAGCATTCTCTTGATCTAAGGAGCTAGGGTTTTGAACTTCAAAGGAATATATCTTGCTCATCTCTTGGTATTTTTGAGTGATTCCAAATACATATTTCTCTTCAAAGGGTTATTAAAAAATCACTTTGTTGTACCCAAAATTTTTCCCTCTCATTTTATCAAGATCTCCCCTCACAATTCTCTTTGGACTCAAGACCAGATTAGGGTTTGCTCTGCTCAAGACATCTCCTTGCATTGATGACCTGCAATTAGGGTTTGAGTTTGCACAAGGATTTTTGGACTTCCAAAGCCTAATTTGACTTTCATACTTCATGTTGGACTCCTAAGATTGCCCATACCAAGTTTCAAGCCTTGAATCAAATTTTTGCCCAGTCAATTGGACAGTTGACCTAAAAATCAACTGTATTGGGGAAAAAGTCAACTATGGCCAATATACAGTCAAACCTCATAATTTTTTGATCCACATCAACATTATAAACTCATATGAACCATTTGATCAAGTTTGGACCACAACTCCTCAAGAAATTTGATCAGATCATCAAAAGGGAAAAATGGTCATTTTTAGGGTTTTGACTGCACAAGGGCAATTTCTAATTTTTTACCTAGCCAATGGCAAATTGGGTTCAAACATGGATTCAAGGACTCAACGGCATCATCTTGACCTAATCACAAGGTTCAAGAGACCTCAATTGCATTGAATTGACAGATGAATTTTCCAGTCAACTGATCAAGAATCAACTGTACACTGAAAAGTCAAACTTTGACTTTTTGGTCAAAATCAAGTGCCAAGGGTCATTTTTCATCAAGATGTCTCCAAACATGAAACTTGTTCATCAAGAAACCTAATTTTGAAAATTAGGGTTTAAAATGGAAAATTTTCATAACTTAGAATTTTTCTAAGTTATGAAAATTTCTTATTTTTCCCCAACTTTCCCCAACTTTTTCACCATGATGAATTTGGATTCGAACAAAACTTCCAACATGAAAGTTGTAATCCTCCACAAAATCTACAACTTTTATTCACAAAGTTTTCCCAAAGGATGCTTGGATATCAAGTTATGGTTTTGTGAATAAGGATCCAAAAACTTTCTAACTTAGTGAAATTTTGCCCTAGTTTAGGCAGGATTTTGACCTATCTTCATGGAAATTTTTCACATAGTTCCAAGTGGAATCTCAAAATGCATTTCAAAGATGTATTGTAGAGCCTGTTACAAGCTTTCCAAAATGTCCAAGCACTCTCCAAAATCATTTATGGTTATGGAGAATCAAAGAAAAGAAAATGGCCATTTCTCACTTTTGTCCATGACATTTTTCATGTTGCTACAAGTTGCAAATTCTGTCTAACCATGCTTGTACTTAGTCTACAGGTACTTAAACCCTTCCACACTCATAAATTAAATTCAAACACATTGGTTAGAGGCATTGTTCTGATCAATGAAGCATTACACATTGATTTAATCCATTTTTGGCAAAAAGTTAACAATGCCATATACATACAGCATGCTTTATGTTAAATTGATTATCTTGAGCCATACACCAAGCCTTTTGCTGCAAACAAAGATCCCTAATATCAGGCAAAGTTCACCAACTTTGTACAGCTAGAATACAAGCCTGTACAACCTTGCCTTTGTCACTTCCCACTTTTACTTCAAAAACAAGTCAACTTGCAAAATCACCACAACTTTGTAATCTGATATAACCAAGATTTGTAAACATTTCAAACAAGTTTAACACAATACACTAAGCCAGAAACACGAGCTAGCAATCTCTCAAACACCCTCTAACATCAAAACACCAAGTTCTTGTCAAAATAGGGCAGGTTCTACAGCTTGACTTCAAAAACAAAATCCACTCGTGCGTTTTGCTTGCAACCAGTTCCAACACACGCCATACAACATACCTAAGCTATCCCAACCATTCCCAAGTTACTGTAACTCCATTTACACACTTCACCATTTTCAAATTCTGAGTTTGCAGGTTGAGTTCTATAGAGAGATTCAAGCAAGTTCAAAGCAAACTAAACATTGGTAAAGCTCAAAGGAACTTCAAGCAAGCTCACAAGTATCTCAGGCCTCACTCACAACCCCTACATTTCCATACTCGAGCTTGACTGAAACAAGTATTTCTCAAACTTCTATCTCTCTATTTAGGAATCATTAGGCTTAGGTTTGCGAAGAAAAAATGTAGTCCTCATTGCCCTTGAGCTGTACATATGCATAAAATTCATTTATGTTAACTGAGTTATGAGTATTTGATGTTTGAACTTTCTGAGAAAACTAGGTTAGAAATTAGGGCCAATGAAATTCTCTCTTGTCTTTGAGAGTTAGATTAAGTTTTTTACATGGTTAGAATCGTGTGATCATGCTCTATAACTTTCATGTTGCAAGATTTTGTTTTTAAGCACGAATGCAGGAGTTACCAGTTTGAACCATACACGCGTGTTTCTTTGTCACAAGGTCAAGGATGAAGTGGAAAATGGGCTGGGCTTGCTTGCCTTGCTTTTGACACCCCATGTTTACTTCCTACACCCCCTTGGCCCATTGATTTTATTTTTTTAATATATTTTCCATTTCTATTTTCATTTCTGACTTTTATTATTTTTTCCAAATATAAAAAATCACCAAAAATATTTTCTTAAATTTTCACATTTTATTTTATTATTTTTATTATTTTTTTGGACATATAAATAGTTATTAAATAATATATAATTTTATTTTCTTAAAATAAATTCATAAATAATACAAAAAAATATTATATATTTTTATTTTTATTATTTATATACTTAAATAATATTTTTCTCACACATTTAATTTTTTAGCACTCTTGTATATATTTTTATTTTATATTCTTGAATAAATAAATAATATAATATAATATATATTCTTTAAAAACCAAAAATCAGGGTTTCCACCCTTAATAAAAATAATCTTTTATTTTCTTATTTTTGATACATTAAATAATTTATTTTTACATACATAAAAATAATACAAAAAAACATTTTTTGCATATTTATATTTAATTGCATATTTAAATATTGTCAATTTATCTATTTGTACAATTAAATTCAATTTGGTTGTAATAGTTGAATTAGGGTTTTATTTTCTTGAAAATACCCCCTATTCAAACTTGTACCCCCTTCCCATAATAATGTTGTAATAGTCGTAGATCTACTTTTACGCACTTTATTGCTTTCAAATATGCATGTTAGAAAGATTAGGGTTTTGTATGACAACAAAAAATCAAAACAAATAGCATGACTAATACAAGACAAAAATGCATGAAAAATGACAACACAATGCACACAAGCACCCCTAGGGTTTCATCCACTTGTTGCCTTAAAAATGGCCATGGTATGCATGCTAGGTATCTTGGCAAAACAAAAACAAAACAAAAGATCATAGTCCCTCGATGATGCTATCTTGGCTGCCTATACAAAAATGATCGAGTCCCTCAAACATAAACTTGCTAAGATACTTAGCACCATTGTTATCATGGTCATATGATGACCCACACCTGTCCCGTTTAACATCCAAACACAAGGTTGTTTACCAAATACAATTGTAAAACAACAATGTCAAAGGGTTAAAAATGTAGGAAAGGCTTTTGAGTAGGTAGGTAGATGCTCCTAGTTACTTGATCAAACTTGCAAACATCCTTGCTATTTTCAAAAACACACAACACAATTTCAAAACATTTTCCCAAAACGAACTTTCAAACATTGAAACATTTTTCAAAAGACAAACACCTTTGTATACATTCAAACAAGAATTATTACAAAGGTTGCCTAGACAAAGGCCTCTTTTCAAAATATTTTCAAAACCACACACAAAAGCACCATTTCAAACAATTGAAAAGAAAAAGCAAGTGATCTAAAACAAGTAACTAAGAGCCCATGGAAAACCATGGATGAAAAGGGTGCTAGCACCTTCCATTTTCATAATCTACCCCCCGAACCCAAGAAAACATCTCAAAGGTCTTTCCTGCGCTTTTTGACCTTTCCTTTGTATAAATAAAAAGTCGGTGGTGACTCTTGCTAAACCGAAACATTTAAGAATAAAAAACACAAAACCTCAAGTCAGTTCTCCCACCGCATCACACACTTCAAAGGTTTCAAGGAGTTGTCATGAGGAAGAGACTCAATGAGGAAGAAAGATTACAAGTCCTCCAGATGAATCCTCAATTTTCCATGTGTGACTTCAAATTATCATAACTTGGTCAATTTTTATCACCTTGAGCCCATTCTTTTTCCATAATGAACTTGAAGGTGTGAACTGTATGCCTTCTTTTATGTGCAAAGTGAGAAAATGGATGGAAGTTGCCTCAAGGATGCAAAGGATTATAAGTCATTTCATGATTTTTTGCCAACTTCAACAATTCATAACTCTCTCAATTTTTGGAAATTTTGAATGGTTCAAGTTTCAAAATTTCATTCAAGAGATCTACTTCATGCCATATTTTTTGGTCAAGAGAAAATTCCAAGTGGAAGGCCATGTTTGGATGCAAGACATTATAGGTCATTTTTGAAGAAGAACTTGAAATATTTCTAAGTATGGAAAGTCAACTCTTTTTCTCCAACTTTGACTCAACACAACTTTCAGCTCAAGCATCCATTTGATTCCATTATTTTTCCATTGCAAAGCTTGTAACCTCATCTTTCTAAAGCATCAAGAATCATGCCTTAAGACCCCTTGAGCTAAGAATGCCATTGTTTCAAAAGTGGTAACTTGGAATTGAAGTTTCATTGCAAGTCAAAATTTGAATTCCATGTTACAACCTCTAAACCTCAAATTAGCACACATTTTGGGTCTAAACATGATTAGCCAACTTTCCTAAGTGGATTAGTGCATCAAAACACGCATTTTGGATGAGTTTTGACAAAAGAGAAGTCATATTTTCTTCATGATGCAGACCCACACGAATTCCCTCCAAATTACATCATTCACCCTTCCTTTTGATCCCATTTTCTTCTCCTACAAATACATGAGCAATCCCATTCATTTTCTCAAGCTTGGATAGTCAGAATCACCATGTCAAACTTGTTCCACAACTCAGAATTCAGTAACTTCAAAATCCATTATCAAGCCTTTTTTAATCCAATTTTTCCATCAATTCACCTTCCTTGATCTTCCCTGAAGATAACCATATAATTACATTCAAGAATCGTGCCCTATACTGCTCCATAGAAGTCCATTTTCAGAGCTTTGCAACTCAACTTCAATAGGTAGATTCCTTCATCAATTCTTTAAAACTTTGATATCATTGTGTTGCTCTCATTGCCCTGGTTCTAGTTGCAACACTTACCTTTTATTGGAAACACGTTTTGACCATGAAATTTCAAATCCCTTTTCAAAACTTTCCTTCCAAATTGCTTGAGCTACATTTTATATAAATTTGACGCGAGGGTGTGGTTGTCTTCGTCTAGAAGAGACGAAGCAAACGACATAGGTCCGAGCTTCTGATTTTACAATTTGAGAGATCTGCAAATCACGTTGGCTGGAGGTTGAAGATGACCTACGTGTCATCTTCCAACCAATGATGGCACGTCACTTGTTATTTTTGAAAATCTGATTTATATTTGATTATGTACTTTATTCACTAATGACTATGATATGCACATCGCACTAGATCCCTTGGATTTGATTACTAACGCGTTTTGACTCTCATCCAATGGTCCACATATTTTTACTTTTATTTTATTTTCTGATTTTTATATTTTAATTGTTTTAAATTTCAAAAAATCATAGAAAATTCATTTTAAGTCCAAAAAATTTGAAAAAATTATGAAAAAATATTTTGATTATTCTCTTTCTGATTTTTATTTTTTCAAAATTTAATTTTGTGTTTTGGTATTTTTTATAAATTTATACTTTATTTGAATTGTTTTAAATGTTTAAAATTACTTTTATACATTTTTAAATTCTGAAAAAATTATGGAGTGATCCAATGATATTGTGACAAATATTGATGACCTTATTTTATTTTTGTTTCTGACCTTGCTATTTTTTATTTATCATTTTTGGTTTATTTTACCCATTTCTTTTAATTTTAAAAATAGTTTCTGACTTTAAAAAATTACCAAAAAACTTGTAAAATTATTTGAGCCTTTTTCTGATTTTTCTATGGTCTTACTCTTTATTTCTTGATTAATTTGAACATAGTTGATATTTTTCTCTTTATTATCTATTTTTAAACATTATATTTAAACCCTTTTGTATATATTAAAATGTAATATTATTTTGTGACTATTTTCTGGCTGATCTTGGGTTAAATTTTGGATCATGAACTTTATTAACATCATTGGATCCATGATGTTGAGTTTAACTCCACAAAAATGGATGAATGATTTTAATAATAGTTTTATTAAATTTAATTCAAAAGTGGTTTGTATATTCTCTCCCATCCCTCTTCATCTCATCCCCTTCTTATTGCACTAAATTTTGTTGGAGCACGATCTCTATATCACGTCTCAGAATAAATGGTGCATAGATTGCTATTGACCGACCTCAAAATAGGTGCGACTTTTATATAAGTCCACTTACGATTGCTTAACATAGCGCTAAATTTTGTTCTGATTCGAATAAATGATCATTCGTGGCCCAAACTTATGTTTCCAAGCCCAAGTATGTTAATTTGATCTCTTTGATCCAATAACCTTGAGATTCATTGTGTGAATGCTTTGTTCTACCAATCCTCTAATGGATCTACAACACCTTTGGTCAATGCGGATTACTTAAACATCGTTGATTATTAAATGACACTTGTGAGAATTCTAAATGGATGATATACTTGACAAAAAGCAAATGCAACTTGTTGTGTGGAGGCTTTGGTTCTACCAATCCTCTAATGAGTTCCAAATGCAAGCTTCAAGATGGTCATCCAACTAACCACTAATTATTTACTTGTTTTACTTTATGCTTTTATTTTTTTTATGCTTTATGTACCATTTACTTTTAGCATTTACATTTCATGCCATTTTCATCTTTGCTCATTTGAGCATTTACTTTCTTGTTATTTTTACTTTGCTCACTTGAGCTTTTCTTTTTCTTAAGATACTTAATAATCAACATAAACCATAAAAATCTTTAATGGTACTTGGACTATTTGGTTACTATCCTTGGTATTATGGAGCATGGAACTTTTTTCTTGGACTTAGGATTAGAAACTTTGGCCTATCTTGGAAGACCTTGTGATCTTTTATCTGATTATTTTGTCTGGAGTTCTTGAGGTTTACCTCAAGATATTGGGTTGCTTGTTTGTTTTTATGTGCAGGTTTTTTGTGATTACACCCTTTGTTTGTAATATGGAATTCACCTGTATACAGCCGTTACTCTGCCCAATTTTTGTGAAGACTTAATACACTTGAAGTTTGGTTCTCTCAAGAGGTATAATATTTTTTTTGCTTGATTGGTTTCAATCCAAGGAATGAGAATTCTATCTTGGCTCATAATATCAAGTATTGGCTTCTTTCTGGTTAGATGATTCTTATCCCTAGCTTTTACCTTATGCTTTAGGATAGTCCCTTATTCTTTTCCCATCTTCTTTAATTTCAAAAATCTTCTTCCTCCTTTTGAAAACTCTTCTTGTTTTTAAACTTGAATCACTTTCATAATAAACTTGGACTTATATCCATGCATTTTCAAAACATTTTCATAAATAAACTTCAATAAATTTAATAATACCTTGACATTTTTTGTGAGAAGACTAAAAGTCAATCAATCTCATTTCAAACCATTTTGCCACTTTGGCTTTTATCTTTAAACTTTTCTCAAAAGATTAGACTCTTGTCTATCCTTGTAGTGATGCAAACAACTATACTTCTAAAATATGTAGTGAAGTGAGATATTTTCCACTTGGGTGTTGAGTGAGGCATTGTTGATTTTAAAATTCAAGCCATATCCTCCACTTTGAGATAATGCAAATTCTCCTTTCTCATAATTGTGGGTAGTAGGTATGTTTTCCACACGGACAGTGACGATGATGTTTTATCTCATAAAATTAACCAACACATTTGTGTTTTAAATTTTTTAAAAGAGGAACTACGTGTACCATGATCCCCTATTGCATGAAAAGGTGGTACGTAGGCACTAAAAGTTCGCAACCGCGGCGGGTCCAAAAATTATAAAATAAATATATTTCTTTTCTCACCTCTACCATCCATTTTTATACAACATTTTTCATAGCCGAATATACAGATTTCACAAAGAGGTTTTTGCGGAGCACCGTAGATGTTTAGGGTGCTAATACCTTCCCTTTGTATAACCAACCCCCTTACCTTGAATATTTCCCCTTCTTTTTGGGTTATTCACTCTTTTCCCATTCCTTTGGAAACAATAAAGCGCGGTGACGATTTTTATTTTGATTTGTATAAAGTCTAGTCAATCCAATGACTTAGTCTTAAAATATTTCAACCGCTACACCTGTAACCTTAGGGACCTGGATTCGAGCCCCAGTGGTACCCTTTTGCATTTTTTACATGTTTTATAATTCTGACTTTTTTTATGTTTGCAGGGCGCTGGGCCTCTTTGGGCCTGGCTTATTTTTTTATTATTTTTGCTAGCTAACCCCCTGTTTCCTTTATACGCCCCTAGCCCAAATTTATTTATTTTATTTTTTATTTCATTTTTATTTTTCTTAAATATATTTTCTAAATACTAAAAAATCATAAAATACAAAAATGATAGATTTATATTTTGGTTTATTTTATTTTATTTTTCTCACAAAATATTTTTTATTTAACTATACATTATTTATTTTTATTAACTAATCTTGTAGATTAAATTAAAACTAGGTTAATATCTATTTTCTCTTTACACCCATTAAAACATATTATTTTTTATATAAAAAGGACCAAAACTATTTTATAACACTATATTTATTTTCAAGACAAAAATACCAAAAAAAAAATTACTTTTCTTATATACTTAATTTCTTTTTTTATCAATTAATAGAACTAGGGTTTTATTTAAATCTTTTCTTAAATAAATTTAAGTTTGATTAATTATTTTCTTTAATTAATTAGGTTAAAACAATTTACCTTTTTCTCATGAAAACCAAATAAAATATTCATTTACTTTACATTTCACACTTTTGTGCATTTATTTATTTTTGTACATTATTTCAATTCTTGCACAAATCAATTTGGCTGTAATAGATCAATTAGGTTTATATTTTTGCAAATCCCCATTTACAAATTGTATACCCCCTCCCCACAAATGTTGTAATAGCGTAGTAACTTTAAATTTTGCAATTTATCGCTTTTATATAACATGCTAGTAATTAGGATTTGTATGGAAAGACTAAAACCAATATTTAGAAAACCCTAATTCAAGACAAAAAAACAAGCATGAAAACAATACACTTGCACACAAGCACCCATAGGGTTATTCCACTTGGTTGCCTTATACAAAATGGTCATATTATGAATGTAAAGTATCTTAGCAAAAACAAGCAAATACAACATCATAGTCCCTCGATGACGCTATCTAGGTTGTCTTCCAAATGATCTTAGTCCCTAAAAAATAATGCTAAGATACTTTACAACATTGCTAATCATGGTTATACGATGACCCACGCCCGTTCCGTTTACATCCAAAGATAGGGTTACTTACTAAATCAATGGTAAGATAACAATGTCAAAGGAAAAGAAAATGAACAAGAAAGACTTTTGAGTAGGTAGAATGCTCCTAATTACTTGCTCCATTTCAAAACAAAACATCCTTGCTATTTTCAAAAACAAACACATACACTTTCAAACATCTTACAAAATTGAAAACATTTTCAAAAGATCAACATCTTTGTATACATTCTTATGAACGAGAATCATTTACAAAGATTGCCTAAACAATGGCCTCTTTACAAAATACTTTCAAAAACCATACAAAGCACAATTTCAAACAAAAGAAAGTGATCTAGAAAGTTACTAAGAGCCCATGGAAAACCATGGATGAAAAGGGTGCTAATACCTTCCCTTTTCATAATCTACCCCCCGAACTCAAGAAATAATCTCAAAGGTCTTTCTGTGCCTTTTCACCTTTCCTTTTGGATAAAAGAAAAGTCGGTGACGACTCTTGCTAACTGCAACATTTGCAATCAAAAGCAAAACCTTCAAGTCAATTCTCCCACCGTATCACAGATCTGGCGACTCTGTTGGGGAATAATTCTAAAAGTGGGGTTACCTTAGGGCTAGATCACATTTATTTGCTTTCATTGTTTGACTTGTATGCTTTATGTTATGGTTATTTGTTTGGTTTTAAATCCTCTACCCAGATTTGGGGATGCATTATAGGTAAGTAGCATTACGTTGTGGAAACTGTGCGAGGTATACCGACATGGTCTAAGTAATAGCTACGTTAGTGCGACATATTTATGGGTACCGGTAGCCTTTGAGTTAATCAAAGAGAATACGGGGCTGCTGAGTGATGTCATGAAGCACTAATGAACTTTTAGAACCTTTACTTGACCAACTTGGCCTTTAGGATGTAGTGAGATGACCGACTTTGGTGCCGTCCGAAGTTGGTAGATACTCGATACTACACTCATTGAGTTTTGGTTTCTTGGGATATTTCGGTCGCCATTAAAGAGGCTTGTGCTGAAACAATGACCAAGGAAACAAACCAGTGATATTGAGCTCCTTAGAACCCAGTTACTATTACTAGGACATGTTTGAGCCAACTAAACTTCAAGAGGATACTTACCTATAAAACTCCATGCAAGCCTAAACCTAAGGACTTGTTTGCTTTGTTTGTATATACATACTTGTACATAACATCATGAACATCATAACATCATACACATTCACTAACCATTTCAAGGATTTTTGGGATTCATCTTTGTTCTTGTTTTGTAGGATATGGATTCTCTTCGCAGGAAAACTATTCAAGTCAACCTTGTAAGGATCCCTCCACAACTTAAGGAACTAGCTTCAAGGATTCCTGAAACTCTCTATTCACTGAGAGACATGGTCTCCTACTCAACTTGGTCACCTCCAACACAGATGAGGACATGATGAAGGTGCTCTTTCAGTTCTTTGACCCCTTACACCATTGCTTCACATTTACCGACTATCAACTTATGCCTACTTTGGAAGAATTCTCCTGACTCTTGAGAAGTCCCATTCTTAATCAACTACCTTTCAACGGTACAGAAAGAGACCCAAAGCCATAAGAGATTGCTCAAGCTCTACACTTGCACTCATCTGATGTCACAACTCATTGGGAAACAAGAAGTGGTGTCAAAGGTTTCCTAGCAAAGTTCTTATTTGATAAAGCCCAAAACTGTTGGAATTCTTTAGACCTGGAAGCTTTTTAGGAAATTGTGGCTCTCCTCATCCAAGAGATGGTTTTGTTTCCAAATCCTGATCAACTCATAGATGTGAACACCGTCAAAATATTCATATCCCGCAACCCGGTGCCTACATTGCTAGGGGATATCCTACACTCTTTTCACACTCGCACAATGAGGGAAAGAGGTGTTCTTATATGTTGTACTCCTCTCTTGGCATGATGGTTTATTTCGCATCTTCCACAATCTGTATTGAAGAATGAGCAAAGCTCAAGGTGGTCGCAAAGGTTGATGATGCTCAAACATTCAGACATTCATTGGTGCTCCTGATCCATAGAGAATGTTACTATCATCGACCGTTGTAGAGAATTTCCTAATTTCCCTTTACTTGGAATTATGGGAGGTATCACCTATAATCCCTGTTTAGCTTTAAGACGGTTTGGTTACGCCCGAAGATATGGCCCACATGAGATGCTGATTCAAGGTTTGGTATTTGACTACGGTAACGACGATCAAGGTCTTGGCCAGAGATTTATCCGAGCTTGGAGGATGTTGAACAAGGTAGATAGCAAGACTTTGGGGCATAAAAATTCAATTCCTCTTGAGCCTTACCTCAAATGGGTACGAACTCATGCTACAAGTTTATGATGCCTTATCCCTCCATTCTCCCGGTGACCATTGAGCCTGTCATGGAATGGGATGTTCCATACACTATCCTACATCCTGACATACCCACCTCTCTTGAAGACCTACAAAGAGATTGGATACCACTCAAGAGGGAGCTGGATACCTTCGAAGCCCAATTCTACGCAAGCGAGAAGAAGGTTTTGGAACTCACTAGGCTACTTCATGAGGAGCAGACTCTGAATGCCTATATTGCACCAAAGAGGATGCGTACTACCTTTCTATCTTAGAGTTTCTTGTATTTTGTTTTTCCTAAGGAGGCACTGATGTACTCAAGCTTTAATCTATTAATATAACGTGTGTTTCCTTTTTGTCTAAAACAAATTTGAATCTTAAAATCATTGAAATCATTGCATATACATTTACCATTCATCGTAACATAAATAGGTTTATTGCAACAAGTCTCCTCATCTCTCTGCTGTTTATTTCAGTAAGATGGATCTCAAGCAAACAGTGAAGGACCTCCAAGCTTAGAATGCACAGTTTCAACAGTTGTTCTTAACCTTGGCCAAAGGACAAGAAGAGTTGAAGACCTTACTGGTTGAGGAGAAGAAAAAGAAGACGAAGAAAATAACCGGAATTCTGAACATGGGAAGAAAATTACAAGGGCATACAAGAAGGGCCTTAGACTTTGCAATGACATCTGGCGAGAAAGACAATCAAGACGGGAAAGGCAAAGAAACAGTTGTTCAGTCTGATTCAGAAGAGGAAGAGGAAGAAGAAGATTACTCTGAAGAACAATACCCACTAGCCGACGACAAGTATAAGCATCTAGAAGAACGGTTGAGTGCAATGGAAATCCAAAAAGTGCCTGGCTTGGACTTTGAGGAGTTGGGCTTAGTGTCGGGGATTGTCATTCCTCCAAAATTCAAAGCACATGTGTTCGCCTAATATGACGGAGTCTCATGCCCCAAAATACATCTCCGGTCCTATGTAAGGAAGATCCAGCTTCATACCGCTGACAAGGATTTATGGGTACACTTCTTCCAAGACACTCTGTCTGGAACTCAACTTAATTGGTTCTATCAGTTAGAAAGAGCCAATGTTCATAACTGGGAAGATCTTGCTGCAGCCTTTTATAAACAATACCAATACAATGTTGATCTTGCACCTACCCGTACTCAACTCCAGAGTATGACCATGGTTTCAAGTGAAGGCTTCAAGGAATATGCGCAAAAATGGAGACTTGGCCGGAAGAGTTCAACCCCCTCTATCTGAAAGAGATTTGGTAGACATGTTTTTGGGCACCTTGTCTGGCCCCTTCTTCAATCACTTAATAGGGAGTTCATCGACAGGTTTTACTGAATTGATATTGACCAGAGAAAGGGTAGAAGCCGGGATAAAGAACGGAAAGATTCTAAAAGATGAATCCCATGCTGCTGTAAGGAAGTCATTCATCGGAAAGAAAGAAATGGTTGTTGTGTATCCTCAGAGAAATCAAGATAGGGCTGAACGCCGCCCAATGGTGGGGGTTGTTATGATTCCTAAACCTGCGCCTGATCAGAAAAGAAACAACCAACCAAGAATGGATAAACCAGTTAGACAATTCACCAGAATTAATATGAAACTATCTCAAGTATTGCCACATCTGTTAAGATCCAATCTAGCGACCTTGAAAGAAGCTCCAATGAACCCTAACACAACATCTCCTCACTATCATCCTAATGCCCGTTGTGCATACCACTCTGAGAGTCTCGGCCATGACACTAACAACTGTTGGGCTCTATAAACAAAGTACAAGACCTCCTTGAAGCCAAAGAGATTGAATTCAATGCGCCAGAAAAGCCAAATGTCATTTCTGCACCTATGCCCAAACACGGACATAATGCCAACGCCATTGAAGAAGATATATTTGTTACTTCAGTTGATGAACTTATGACCCCACTCCTGACTATCAAAAAGAACTTGTTGATTGCCGCTGTATTCCTAGGCTGTGATGAAGGTTGTTATTCCTGTTTGACCTCACCAACTAGCTATCCTTTGTTGAAAGCAGGCGTTCAGTGCCTAATAGACAACAAAGAAATTTTGTTCGAAAAGACTTTTGTTCCAACTGTTACTTATAAAGATGTTTCCATCGTGAATGTGATGCGGTGGGAGAACTAACTTGAGGTTTTGCGTTTTTTGTTTGCAAATGTTTCGGTTTAGTAAGAGTCGCCATCGACTTTTTATTTTATCCAAAGGAAAGGTCAAAAAGCACAGGAAAGACCTTTGAGATTGTTTTTGGGTTCGGGGGGTAGATTATGAAAAGGGAAGGTGCTAGCACCCTTTTCATCCATGGTTTTCCATGGACTCTTAGTTACTTGTTTTAGATCACTTGCTTTTGCTTTTCAAATGTTTGAAATGGTGTTTTGTGTGTGGTTTTGAAAGTATTTTGAAAAGAGGCATTTTGTCTTTGCAACCTTTGTAATGATTCTTGTTTGAATGTATACAAAGGTGTTTGTCTTTTGAAAAATGTTTCAATGTTTGAAAGTTTGTTTGGAAAATGTTTTGAAATTGTGTTGTGTGTTTTTGAAAATAGTAAGGATGTTTGCAAGTTTGATCAAGTAACTAGGAGTTGTCTACCCTACTCAAAGATCTTTCCTACACATTTTTAACCCTTTGACATTGTTGTTTTACCATTGCATTTGGTAAACAACCTTGTGTTTGGATGTTAAACGGGATAGGTGTGGGTCATCGTATGACCATGATAACAATGTTGCCATGTATCTTAGCAAGTTTTTGAGGGTCTAGATTATTTTTGTATAGGCAACCGAGATAGCGTCATCGAAGGACTATGATCTTTTTGTTTTGTTTTGTTTTGCCAAGATACCTAGCATGCATACCATGGCCATTTTTAAGGCAACAAGTGGATGAAACCCTAGGGGTGCTTGTGTGCATTGTGTTGTCAATTTTCATGCATTTTTGACTTGTATTAAGTCTTGCTATTTGTTTGATTTTGGTCTTTTGCGTACAAACCCTAATCTTACTATCATGCATATTTGAAAGTAATAAAATGGGTAAAAGTAAATCTACGACTATTACAACATTATTATGTGGAGAGGCATACAAGTTTGAATAGGGGGATATTTGCACAAAAATAAAACCCTAAAACTATTACAACCATATTGAATTCATTGTACAAATAATAAATTGACAAATATTTAAATGTGCAATTTAATATAAATATGCAAAAATGTTTTTGTATTTATTTTATGTATGTAAAATAAATTATTTAATGTCAAAAAATAAGAAAATAAAAGTAATTATTTTTGGAAAGGGTGAAAACCCTAATTTTTGGTTTTAAAAGAAAATGCATTATATTATTTATTTATTCATTTATGTACAAGAAAATAAATAAAAATATTCACAAAAGTATTAAAAAATAAAATATGTGAGAAAATATTATTTTATATGTATAAATAATAAAAATAAAAATATATAATATTTTTGTATTAATTATAAGTTTTTTATTTAAGAAAATAAATGTATTAAACCTTAATAAACTAAATATTATGCCAAAAATAAAATAAAAAAATAAAATAAAATGTGAAAATTTAAGAAAATATTTTTGGTGATTTTTAATATTTGGAAAGAAATAAATAAAAGTAAAAAATGTAAAGGAAATAAAAAATATACAAAAATAAATCAAATGGGCCAAGGGGGTGCAGAAAGCAAGCTAGGGGGTGTCAAAAGCAAGGCCAAGTCAGGCCCAACCCATATTCCTCTTCATCCCTGTCCTTGAGACAAATATACACGCGCGCCATTGTTCAAACTGGAACTCCTGCATACGTGCTCAAAAACAAAAACTTGCAACATGAAAGTTATAGCTCTTGATCACACGATTCTAACCATGTAAAAAACTTAATCTAACTCTCAAAGACCAGAGAGAATTTCATTGGCCCTAAATCTCGACCTAGTTTTTTTCAGAAAGTTCAACTATCAAATACTCCTAGCTTAGTTAACATAAATGAATTCTATGCATATGTACAACTCAAGGACAATGAGGACTACATTTTTGCTTCACAAACCTAAGCCTAATGATTCCTAAATAGAGAGATAGAAGTTGGAGAAATACCTGTTTCAGTCAAGCTCGAGTATGGCAATGCAGCAAGTTTCAATGAGGCCTGAGGTTCTTTTGAGCTTGCTTGATGTTCCCTTGACCTTTCCCAATGCTTGGCTTGCTTTGAAATGGTCTGAAACTTCTTGTAGAACTCAACCTACAAACTCAGAATTTGAAAATGGTGAAGTGTGTAAATAGAGTTACAATGGCTTGGGAATGGTTAGGATAGTTTAGGTATGTTGTATGGAGTGTGTTGGAACTGGTTTCAAGCAAAACGCACGAGTGGATTTGGTTTTGGCTTCTGATTTGCAGACCCTGCCCCGTTTTTGCAAGAACTTGGTGTTTTGATGTTAGAGGGTGTTTGAGAGGCTTGTAGCTCCTGTTTTTGACCTTAGGCAATGTGTAAAACTTGTTTGAAATGTTCACAAGCTTTGATTTTATCAGATTACCAAGTTATTGACCTTTTGCAAGGTTTCTTGTTTTTGAAACAAAAGTTGGAATTGACAATGCAAAGGCTTGTACAATCTAGCTTAGGGTATGCACATAGTTGGTATACCTTTCCTGATATTAGTGAACTTTGTTTGCTGCAAAAGATTGAGTCCTTGGCTCAAGGGAAACAAAATTGCATAAAGTAACCTTTATCAAAATGGCATTGTTATCTTTTTGCCAAAAATGGATTAATCCCTTGTATAATGTTTCATAGATCAGAACAATACCTTAATCCAATGTGTTTGCATTTAATTTATGAGTGTAGAAAATATTAGAACCTATAAACCAAGTACAAGCAAGGTTTGGACAGATTTTGCAACTTGTAGCATGGTGTAAAAGGCCTTGGACAAAAGTGATGATTTGTCAATTTTAAACTTTCGATTCTCCCTAACCATGAATGATCTTGGAGAGTTATTGGACATTTTGGAAAGCTTGTAACATGATATACAATCCATCTTTGAAATTCATTTTGAGATTCCATTTGGAACTAGGTGAAAAATTTCCATGAAGATAGGTCAAAATCCTGCTTAAGTTAGGGCAAAATTTCACTAAGTTAGAAAGTTTTTGGACCCCTATTCACAAAATCATAACTTGAGATCCAAGCATCTTTTTGGAAAACTTTGTGAATAAAAGTTGTAGATTTTATAGAGCACTACAACTTTCATGTTGGAAGTTTTGTTTGAATCTAATTGCATCATAGTGAAAAAGTTGGGAAAAAATAAGAAATTTTCATAACTTCGAAAATTTCTAAGTTATGAAAATTTTCCATTTTGAACCCTAATTTTCAAAATTAGGTTTCTTGGTGAACAAGTTTCATGTTTTGACACATCTTGATGAAAAATGAACCTTGGCACTTGATTTTGACCAAAAAGTCAAAGTTTGACTTTTCAGTGTACAGTTGATTTTTGATCAGTTGACTAAAAAATTCATTTGTCAATCCAATGCATTTGAGATCTTTTGAACCTTGTGATTAGGTCAAGATGATGCCATTGAGTCCTTGAATCCATGTTTGAACCCAATTTGCCATTGGGTAGGTGAAAAATCAGAAATTGCCCTTCTGCAGTCAAAACCCTAAAAATGACCATTTTGCCCTTTTGAAGATCTGATCAAATTTCTTGAGGAGTTATGGTCCAAACTTGATCAAATTGTTCATATGAGTCTATAATGTTGATGTGGATCAAAAGTTATGAGGTTTGACTGTAAATTGACCATAATTGACTTTTTCCCCAATACAGCTGATTTTTAGGTCAACTGTCCAATTGACTGGGCAAACATTTGATTCAAGGCTTGAAACTTGTTATGAACAATCTTAGAGATCCAACATGAAGCATGAAAGTCACATTAGGCATTGAAAGTCCAAAAATCCTTGTGTAAACTCAAACCCTAATTTCAGGTCAACAGTGCAAGGAGATGTCTTGAGTTGAGCAAACCCTAATCTGGTCTTGAATCCAAAGAGTCTTGTGGGGGAAAACTTGATAAAATGAGAGGGCAAATTTTGGGGTACAACAACTGCCCCTGTTCAATCTTCTTGAACCTGAAGAATTAGATTGGCGAATTTTGCCATTCGTGACTCGAAGGTAAAAGATGATTGGACACTAGAGTGCCCGTAAATTTGCACTCGTCAAAATGTAGTTGAGGGAATGGGCTTAAAGATGCCATCCAAGGACGTTTGTTGAAATTCAGAAGAATGAACATCAGAATGGTATCCGTATCTGGAACGTATCTGAGTTGTATCTGGAGACTGAATCTGTATGAGCAAAGGAATGGCGTCCGTGTCTGGAGCGTATCCGAGCTGTAACTGTATTTGATTCTTGAATGAATAACAGAATGACTGTCGTATCTGGACTGTATCTATATTGTATCTGAATCTGAAATTTGAATAAGCGACAGAATGACATCCGTGTCTAGAGTGTCTCTGGGCTGGGGAAATGTTTGAATGAGTGACAAAATGGAAACCGTGTCTGAAGCATATCTGGATTGTATCTGAAGTTGAGATCTGTATGAGTAGCAGAATAACTTCTATGTCTGGAGTGTATCTGTACTGTAACTGGGATCTGAATAAGTGACAGAATGACATCTGTGTCTGGAGTGTATCTGTACTTTGATAGTTGAATCTGAATGTAAAATAGAATGGCTTCCGTGTCTGGAGCGTTTCTAGTTTGTATCTGATTGTTGAAGTCTGAATGAGTAATAGAATAACCTCCGTGTCTGGGGTGTATCCATATTGTATCTGAATAAGAGATCTGAATGAGTAACAGAATGACTTTCGTGTCTGGAGTGTATCCGTACTGTATCTGAAATCCTTGAATATTTATTAAAGACAGCTTTTAATCTTATCCTGAAAAGGGTAAAATGTTAGCTGAAACACAAAGTTATGTTGCATGAAATGTATGATGCAATAAAATATGTTCTATCAATGTTTATGAATGTAATGTATGTGCATGCAAGCTGATTGGTTGTCTTGCTGAGGAAAATAAATCCTTGATAGCTAGAGATAATGAAATCTTTGACTGCTGTCGGGGAAAATAAACCCTTGACCGCTGTTGGAGACTCAAAATCTTTGATTGTTGAGGATGAGAAATCCTTGCTGACTGTTGTTGGGGATAGAAACTCCTTGGCAACTTGCGGGGATTATCAAAAACTTTGACAACTTCTGTGGGGATGTGAGAATCCTTCACGATTTTCCTGGGGATATAGGGATCCTTCAAGTCTTTGGAGAAACCTGCTTGGGGAATCCAGAGATCTTTGATGACCATGGTTGGGAATTACACCGTGGGAATCCTTACTCGGGTGGGGAATAGGGAAAACTCTGGCGATCTCTACCAGGGATCAAACAAAGGAAACCCTTGATATGCTGGAGAATAAGGAAAACTCTGACGGCTTCTGCGGGGAATTAAGAATGAGAATCTTCAATCTACTGGGGAAATTGAACCCTTGGGGGCTTCACTGGAGAACTGAGAAAGAGAATCTTCGATCTGCAGGGGATTAAAAATTCTGACAAATTCATGCTAGGGGAGTAATGAAGACTCTGGCAACTTCACTAGGGAATCAAGAATGAGAATCTTCAATCTGCTAGGGGAATTTGAATCCTTGGGGACTTCAAACTGGGGAGTTAAGAATGAGAATCTTCATTCTGTTGGGGAGTAAAAACTCTGTAGGGAATAACTATACAGTTGGGGAGTAGCTATCCTGCTGGAATGTAGGTTCAAGACTCTCTGGGGAAAAAGTTAATTCCTGTTTGAAAAAAGTTCAGGAGTTTGGGTTGTATGCCAATCTACTGGGGAATTATCCGGAGGTTGGGGATAAAAGTTAACTGTTATCTGGTTGATTTTCAGACTTTAAGACAACTTGCTGGGGAATCTGGGGAAAACTGAATGGTTTCCGCTGTGGATTGATAGTTGGAAATTTGACTTCGCTGGGGAAGAAGGTTTCATCCTTGTTGGGGATTTATGACCCAAAGTTTTTTTACTCTGCGGGGAATTGGGAGTTTGAAGTTTAACTCTGGTGGGTATTAAGGATTTGAAATTATAACTCCGCTGGGGATTGGGAGTTTGAAGATTTGACTCTGGTGAGGATTTTGAAATTTAATTCCGTTGGGGACATGTATTTCAATGGTTTTAGCTCCGCTGGGGATCTAGCTGATGTACTGCAGGGGATTTCTCTTGGAATAGCCTAAAGACGTTTTCCTATACTTTCAACCTGTCAGTAATTGTTCTTTCACATTTCGTTTATTTGTAAACAGTGATTATATTCAAATGCATATGCTCATTTAATAAACCATTGGACGTTTTCAAATAAAACACAAGTGTAAAAAAGAAAAAAACAAATAATTTTCTGCACTTTGAAGTATCTTTTATTAACTTTGTGTAAGTATTTTGTACAAAGGAGACAAACATCCTAGTAAGAGCATGTTGTCATAAAAATGAGAAAATTTTATACAAAGAAAGATGGCTATGTGTAAAAAATTCATAGGTTTCCCATTCTGCTATAGCCTTCATAACTCTGGATATCTTGTCCATTCATTGCTTCGTCCGAAGATGACTAAGTTGATCAGAAGCCCGGAGCTTGTCTGTGAAGATATTGTCCTTAAAGTGATCCGATGAGACATATTCATACGCTTTAATTCCCTAAATTTTGCCTGGACCGCCCTTTCGGGTTTTCAGTCCACCCGGAAACCCTTTTTTGCCCAAGTCGCCCTTTCGGGTTTTCAACTTGTCGGGTGTACATATTTTTTTGTTTATCCCTAATTTTTGCTTGAACCTCCCTTTCGGGTTTTCGATTCACCGGGATGCCCATTTTTTCCCAAGTCTCCCTTTCGGGTTTTCAACTTGTCGGGTCATTTATACATAGTATCTTTTGACTATGTCTGTATTCGTAGGGTGCGGCATGTCGTCACCGTCCATGGTGGTTAAGATCATTACCCCACCAGAAAAGATGTTTTTGATCACAAATGGTCCTTCGTAGGTAGGAGTCGATTTGCCCCTGGGATCACTTTGCGGCAAGATGATCTGTTTGATTACAAGATCCCCGACTTGATATACTTGACGCTTGACTTTCTTGTTGAATGCATTGATCATCCATTCTTGATATGCCTGACCATGGCAAACAGCAGTAAGTCGTTTTTCGTCAATCAAGTTAAGTTGATCAAGTCGGGTCTGAATCCAATCGTCTTCACTCAAACCAACATCCTTCATGATTCTCAAGGAGGGAATCTGAACCTCGATAGGTAAAACAACTTCCATGCCGTATACCAAAGAATAGGGTGTTGCCCCAGTTGAAGTGCATGCCGTGGTACGGTACCCGTGCAGAGAAAACGGTAGCATCTCATGCCAGTCCTTGTAGGTGACTGTCATCTTTTGAATGATCTTCTTGATATTTTTGTTCGCAGCTTCGACAACACTGTTCATCTTTGGCCGATAGGGAGATGAATTGTGATGTTGAATCTGGAACTGCTCGCACAGGGCGGTGATCATAGTATTATTAAGGTTTGTATCGTTGTCGGTGATGATCCTTTCGGGGATACCGTACCGGAAAATGAGGTTCTGCTTGATGAAACGGGCAACCACATTCTTTGTAACGGAGGCGAAGGAAGCTGCTTTGACCCACTTGGTGAAGTAATCAATGGCCACCAAGATGAAGCGGTGTCCATTGGATGCTGTAGGCTTGATCTCTCCAATCATGTCGATTCCCCACATAGCGAATGGCCAAGGAGTTGTTAAGACATTGAGAGGAACTGGGGGTATATGTACCTTGTCTGCATAGATTTGACATTTATGGCATGTTCGGGAATGTTGATGGCAATCAACTTTCATGGTAGACCAGTAATAGCCTGCTCGTAGAATCTTCTTAGCCATCGTATGTCTGCTAGAGTGAGTGCTGAAGGTACCATTGTGCAGTTCAACCATGATCTGCTCAGCTTCAACCTTATCCACACAACGGAGCAGAATGCAATCATGATTGCGCTTGTATAGGATACCATTGCTCAGGAAGAACTTAGCTGAGAACCTCCTTAAGAACTTTTTGTCGTTGACTGAAGCTCCTTCAGGGTATTCTTGTGCTTCGAGATACCTTTTGACGTCATGAAACCATGGTCGGTCCACTACTTCTTCGGTATTAATCTCGTGACAATGTGCAGGTTCGTCCATCCGCTCAATGGTGATTTTGGGAGCCTCATTATCCCAGTTAAGTTTAAACATGGAAGACATTGTAGCTAGAGCATCTGCTAGCTGATTTTCTTCTCGCGGGAAGTGCTCGAAGGTAATCTTCTCGAAATGTGGTAACAATGTCAAGACATGTTCTTTGTAAGGGATGGGGTTTGGATGTTTAGTATCCCACTCTCCTTTGATCTGACTGATGACTGAAGCTGATTCCCCAAATACAATCAAAGATTTGATTCCCAAGTCAATATCAGCCTTGAGACCAAAGATGCAAGCTTCATACTCGGCCATGTTGTTGGTACAGCTGAAGCAAAGTCTGGTGGTGAAAGGTGTATGGCAACCTTCTGGAGAGATAAGCACAACACCGATACCGTTGCCAAGTGCATTAGAAGCACCATCAAAGTACAGGGTCCATCAGGATCCTTGTTCACGTATGTCATATGGTCTGAAGTCCTTAATGTTGTCCAAAGTCATAATGTCCTCGTCGGGGAAGTCAAACTTCATGGATTGGTAATCTTCGACAGCTTGATGGGCCATATGATCGGCTAACACACTCCCCTTTATAGATTTTTGGGTCGTGTACTGTATATCATACTCTGTTAGGATCATCTGCCACCTTGCTATTCTTCCGGATAGAGCAGGCTTCTCAAAGATATACTTGATCAGACCCATCTTAGAGATCAGCAAAGTGGTATGAGTCAACATATACTGCCTTAGCCGACGAGTAGCCCATACCAAAGCGCAACAAGTTTTCTCGAGCAGTGAGTATCGGGTCTCACAGTCGGTAAACTTTTTTCTAAGGTAATAAATGGCATGCTCTTTTCGGCCAGACTCGTCATGTTGGCCTAATACGCACCCCATTGAATTCTCTAGGACGGTCAGATACATGATTAACGGCCTTCCTCAACGGGTGGCATCAAGATAGGAGGTTCTAGCAAATACTCCTTGATTCTATCGAAAGCAACTTGACAGTCATCATTCCATTTAACCGCCTGATCTTTCTTCAACAGCTTGAAGATGGGCTCACGGGTAGATGTTAGGTGAGAAATGAACCTTGCAATGTAGTTTAGGCGTCCCAAGAAACCTCTGACCTCCTTCTCAGTGCGAGGGGCAGGCATCTCTTGTATAGCTTTGGTTTTGGCAGGATCAACCTCGATGCCTTTGTTGCTGACTATGAAACCCAAGAGTTTATCGGACCTGACTCCGAAATTGCACTTGTTAGGGTTCAGTCTGAGCTTGTACTCCTTCAACCTGACAAACAGCTTTTGCAAATGGTCGAGGTGTTCTTCTTCTGTCTGTGAACGGGCTATCATGTCATCTATGTAGACCTCTATCTCATGATGTATCATATCATCAAACAAAGCTACCATGGCGCATTGATAGGTTGCCCCAACATTCTTCAGTCCGAATGGCATCACTTTGTAGCAGAACTGTGGTCGGTGGGAACGAGAACTGAATGTTTTTTGAATGCTGGTTCGCGTATGCGTTTGTTTTTGCAAAGTGTCGCGGTAAGCAAGAGTCGTCACCGTCTTTTATTTTATCCAACAAGGGAAAGGACAAAAGCACAGAAAAATTCCTTTTCGAGATGTTTCTCGGGTTCGGGAGGTAGATTATAGAAAGGGAAGGTGTTAGCACCCTTTCTATCCGTGGTTATCTACGGGCTCTTAGGTACTTGCTCACTATGTTTTCAAAAGGTTTTCTTTTCTTTGTGATTGTGGGTTTTGAAAAGAATTTTGTTTTTGAAGAAAGTGTAAGTGCGAAAAGTTTTTGTTTTGTTTTTAAAAGGAGCAAGTACTTAAGAACCTCTACCTACTCAAAAAGGAATTTAATTGTGCAAATGTCCTTTAGACAGTGCTATCCCACTATTAAGGAGTAGGTAGCACCATCGTTGGAGTTTTCGGGTCAATTCGATTTAAGGGACTTGTGGTCACTAAAGCAACATTAGGACGCTTTAGTGGTAATCCTAATGTCTTAGATCATTTTTTATCGAGGCAACCATTTCGAGGCAACTTATGATCTTGGGACAAACGGACGACCTCTAAAACATCCTATACTTAACGACCACATTCGAGGCAACCAAATGAGGTATACCCTAGGAGTGGCATGTGCAAGTGTGTCAATTTTTCAGTTTATGTTATCTTTGTATATGTTATGGTGAGCTACTGTTGATTTTACATTAGGACAGATCTTGTCATAGAATCCTAGTTAGCATACATCTAAGCAGTTAATATATGTACAGAAATTTAAAGTGCGGGAATTGTAAATTCTACGCTATTACAAGGCTTTCGGGGAGGGGGATTATTTACATGTCCAAAAATTGGGGAAATAAAAGCAGTAAAGGGTCTTAGTTAAGCTATTACATCCCAGTAAGCAGTTACAATAAACGCACGTGAATCTAAAAAAAAATCCTAAGAATAAGAACTCTTTTTGTTGTTTTATTTTATTTTGGGAAAAATAATCTAAATCTATTTAATTTTAGTTTTGGAAAAAACGTTAAGATAATTAAAGGTTAATTAACAAAGTTAATTTAATAGAAAAAGGAACTAGCCTAATGTTTTTGTGGTTTTTTGATTTTAATGTTAATTAAAAGGGAGTCTATGAAAACAAAAATAAAATTCAAGGAGAATCCTTCGATCCAAGGAGAAAACGGGAGTTTCGACCCAGGGAGAGAAATAGAAGCTTCGTTCCAAAAGGGGTCATGGTCCTTTCGATTGGGCCAAACAGCAAGGCGTGAGTAGCCTTCGATCCGGGGAAGAGGACTGTCTTTTGATCATGGAGGTGACTTTCAATTGGGCCAGACAGTAAGGCGTGAGTAGCCTTCGATCCAGGGAAGAGGATTGCCATTCGATCATGGAGGTCATGGCTTTCGATCCAGGGATGAAATGCCTCTTTCGATCCAGCACGCTAATGGGTTCGATCCAGAGAAGGGCTCTCCTTCGATCTGGGATGTTATACCTGCAAAAGTATGTGAGCGAAACAAAAATGCAGGGCCTGGGTATTGAATCCCAGGCCCTTCGATCCTGCACTTGTTGGGGTCTCTTCAGGCTAAATCTGCAGCAAATGTTAGCACACGAAAAAACATGAACTGGGTGCCAAACCCAAGCCTTTCGATCCTGTCTAGGATGGAAAATCAGAGGTAACAACAAGTATGAATGTATTATGCAAATATGAGGTTGAATAATTTACCCTTTCTTACCAGCAGATTGGATCTTCGATTTGGACGTTTGTTGGACGTAGGCACCTTCGATCTGGGCACTTCCTGGATGCAGGCACTTTCGATCTGGGCTTCTGGGCGTGGGCACCTTTGATCTGAAGGACTGCTTTGGCTCTTTGAGGCAATTTTTCTGTGTGTTCTCCTGCAGAGTTTTGTGTGTTTCGTTGTATTTTTTCGTGTGTGCTCCTGCAGAGTTTCTGTGTATTGGATATGATTTTCGTGTGATTTTCGTGTGTTGTTTTCGTGTCTCGTAATGTGTCACTGGCCTCCTATTTATAGGGGTGTGAGGGTGCAGTAATGGCAAGGGACAACCATTAAAACAAGCCTTTAACGCTCTGGACAAAAATCAAACACATTAAATTATTTCCTCTTTTGAAACATTCGTGTCCCTTGAATGAACCTGGACGCTTGGATTTCGAATGCTTTCAGGCCATGCTCTTCGATTAGTCCTGATTTGCCTCTTTCGAATGGACTCCCTGCGTACCCTTCAAATGGGCCTGGCCCAAATATCAATCGAAGGATTCCAATTGAAAGGCTCTGCTAACAGGCCAATCAAAAGGTGTTGTTCATGCCAATCGAAGGACATGGTTGACATGCCTGTCGAAATTGCCTTGACATAATTCCAATCGAATGCTTGTCCATAATGCCAATCGAAAGACTCCTTCAGAATGCCAATCGAAGGGTCTTTCAGGATGCCAATCGAAATGCTTGTCCAGAATGTCAATCAAAGTGTTTTTCAGGATGCCAATCAAAAGGTACTTAAAGTACCACTCAAAAATCTTCTTTTTCCTTAGGCAAGAGTTTGTGATCAACCAGGCAGGGGGAAGACTTTAGAAAACATGAGAGGGAAAATTTTGGGGTGCAACAGTTGCCCCTGTTCAATTTTCTTAAACCTGAGGATATAGATTGGCTTTCTAGCCTTTCGCGATCCGAAGGTGGAAGATAATTGAACACTAGAGTGCCCAGAAATTTGCACTCGCATGGTGTAGTATCAGCATTGTGACATCGGGAATGGGCTTACAGATGCCATTTGGAGATTGTTGGTAGGAGGATGGGCTTATGGATGCCATCTGGAGGTTGTTGGTAAGAGGATGGGCTTATGGATTCCATCTGGAGGTTGTTGGTAGGAGGATGGGCTTATGGATGCCATCTGGAGGTTGTTGGTAGGAGGATGGGCTTATAGATGACATCTGCAGGAGTGTCGATCGCATAAGATATTCCTTAGCGAGAACTTGCATACCTGTTGTTGTAGAAGATTCCACTGGGGAAGTCTAACTTTGTTTGAGATTTAGGAACTGACTCGTGCTCATCGGGAGTATAGCGTTGAGGTTGTAGTACTCGTCCTGTCTGGTTCCAAGTATTAATCTTCAATCTCATCATGTAGATTGTAGGTGTTTAGGTATTGGCTTGCATTTTTGGTAAATTCCAAGTGTGTGTGTGAATGTCATGACTGATGTCATAACATTCTAGTTCAGGTTGTACTAACTCTTTAGGTACATGTGCAGAAAAATATTGTAACTCAAATACTGATGTTTATAAGTGTGTATCTGAGCATGTTTGCAAAATGATCACATTTTGCTAATCAGTAGACAGGTTTTCTCAGATGTCATAACAGATGTTATGACATCCTGTTCTGAACTAGCAGGATTACAGGATTGGATAAGTCTGAGTTTTTTCAGGAAATAACTCAGTCCTTCCTAAACAGAATCCTGCGTTTTCTGAGGAGTAACCTAGCTCAATCCTAACCTGATCAATAAAGTACTGTGACCTGGTCTTAAGGTCAAACGGAATCAACCCTAGGTTTTTGGAAACCCTAACTGAAGTTGCAGCTGGTATATATTCAAACAGAGCTGCGGTTTTTGAAGGCATCCCTGCTGATCGATTAGAAGATCAATTTTGTAATCTGTATAGATTTGTTTATTGTACTCCAAGCAATTATCATTGTGATAAGTGCCTTGGAATAGGTTTCAGTTGTAAGGGTTGTGTAGCACTCAAAGCTTTGAAGCAAGAGTGTTTGAATGTTACTTGACTAAAGCTGTGAAGCAGAGTCAAGTTAGTTGTGTACAACACTCAAAGCTGTGAAGCACGAGTGATTGTGTTACTTGATTAAAAAGCTGTGAAGCTTAATCAAGTGTGTTTTGAAGAGTGTCTTCATCAATTCTTAATTCAAATTGGTTTATGTATCACTGCTGTGATTGAGGGGGAGTGAGTAGGAACTCAAATTTAAGTTGTACTTAGATTAGAATTGCATTGGGTAGGTCTTAAGTGAAGGAGATAAACTGGTTGGTTTATTCCTGAATTAACATCTCTTATAGTGGATTCTCTCCCTGGCTTGGTAGCCCCCAGAGTAGGTGTTGTTGCACACTGAACTGGGTAAACAATTGACTGTGTTATTTACTGCTTTTGTATTTTTTGTCATATAGTAAGTCAGATACGGTGTCATAACATTGGACGTGACATTGAGTATCTGTAGCCAGAATTTCAATTGGCATCAGAGCAGGCACCCTGCCTGTATTACTGGGTGAGATCTAGGGATATCACTTTCTGGCACTATGGACAAAGAAGGAGTTTTTGGAAATAGACCACCCATTCTGGATGGAACTAATTATGACTACTGGAAACCTCGTATGATTGCCTTCCTAAAATCTCTGGACAAAAAGGCTTGGAGAGCTGCTGACAAAGGATGGATTCATCCCACCATAACTGAAAGAGATGGGACAATCAGTCTGAAGCCTGAAGAAGATTGGAGTAAAGAAGAAGATGAGTTAGCTCTGGGAAATTCAAAAGCCTTAAATGCCTTGTTCAATGGAATAGATAGAAACATCTTCAGACTAGTACATCAATATGAACTGGCCAAGGAAGTTTGGGATACTCTCAAAACTACTCATGAGGGCACTTCCAAAGTAAAAATGTCAAGGCTTCAGATGTTGACCACTAAGTTTGAGAATCTAAAAATGATGGAAGATGAAACCATTCATGAGTTTCACATGAACATCTTGGAGATTGCCAACACCTCAGGAGCACTGGGAGAAAAAATGTCAGAAGAAAAATTGGTGAGGAAGATTCTCAGATCCTTGCCTAAAAGATTTGCAATGAAGGTAACTGCCATAGAGGAAGCCCAGGACATTAGCAAGTTAAAAGTGGATGAACTTATTGGGTCTCTTCAGACTTTTGAGATGGGGATCACTGATAATGGTGACAAGAAGAACAAAAGCATAGCACTTGTATCCAACACTGATGTTGAATACAAGGAAGATGAAGAAGAAAACATATCAGAAGCCATTGTCATGCTTGGAAGACAGTTCAACAGGCTCATCAAAAGAATGGACCCAAAGTCAAAGTCTAATGTTCATAACATTCCTTCTGACATTGACAGCAGAAGACCAAGGTCAGAAGATAAGGGAAACCAAGGCAGAGGTATTCAATGCCATGGATGTGAAGGATATGGACATATTCGAGCTGAATGTCCTACCTTTCTTAAGAAGCAAAAGAAAGGAATGACTGTTACCTGGTCTGACTATGATTCAGAAAGCAATTCTGAAGAAGAATCTGCCAAACTAGTTACTGCCCTAACTAGTGTTTGTACTTCTGAAAGTGACACCAGTGATGAAGAAGTGACATTTGAGGAACTGGCTGATACCTACAAGAAATTGTGTATCAGAAGTGGTGAAGTCTGTGTGCAAAATGAGAAACAATCAAAACTCATTGTAAAGCTGGAGGCTGAAAAGAGAGCAAATCTTGAAACTATAAGTCATTTAGAAGGAGAAGTTCAACTGCTGAACTCACAACTGAATCAAATGACCAAATCAGTCAAGATGTTGACCAATGGAACAGACAAATTGGAAGAGATTCTTCAGGCTGGACAAAATATGGGAAATAAATCTGGCCTAGGATTTGTGGAAACAAAGAAATTTGTTACCAGGAAGCAAATGTCAAAACGGATGTCTCAACATTACTCTCAACATCAGGGACAGAGACATATGAAGAAGAGGTACCAAAGATGGAGATGTCATCATTGTGGGAAATATGGTCACATAAAGCCCTTCTGCTTCAGATTACATGGATATCCGAATCAGAACTCAGATGTCAAACCTAAGTCGAAAAGGGTACCACACACTCCTCAATGGAAGAAAAAGGCTACTGCACTAATAGCTCACACTTCCCTGAAGATCTCTGCCAAGGAAGATTGGTACTTTGACAGTGGATGTTCCAGACACATGACTGGATTCAAAAATCTCCTCAATAATGTTATGCCTCACACCACCAGTTTTGTGACCTTTGGAGATGGTGCTAAAGGAGAAGTCAAAGGAGTTGGCAATTTGGACTATCCTGGAGTTCCAAGTCTGAATAAGGTACTGCTGGTAAAAGGATTGACTACTAATCTCATTAGCATCAGTCAATTATGTGATCTAGGATTCATGGTCAACTTCTCAAGATCTGAATGTCTAGTAGTTAATGAAAAACTAGATGTTGTAATGAGAGGAATCAAATCCAAAGATAACTGTTATGTGTGGCAGTCTGAGAACACTGATATCTCCACTATGAGTCAAATCATCAAAGAAGAAAAAGAGATGAAACAGTGGCAGCATAAGCTTGGAAGAATAAAAAGAGCTATTCCTATGGGAGCTGTCAGAAGAACTCCAAAACTACAGGCTGATAATATGTGTGATATGGCAAAGAACAAGTCTCAAAAATTCTGTTCTCAAAACATCTGGTCAAAACAGATGCTACCTAAGTACAATGTTACACAAGATGTTGTGACATTGTGGTGTGATAATCTAAAAACATTCAACATCTCCTTGAACCCTATTGACTTTGAAGAGAAGAAGTCACTTGAACTAGAACATAGCTTCTCTAAGCTTCAGCTGACTGATTCCTCTACCAAGGCGCTTGTTGAAAATAAACTTGAAAATTTGAGGGGCAGACTGGGTATTCACCAACATGTTAAATTATAGCAATTACTTTTGCTGAAAACAAGGGTTGAAGGGATTAATTCTATTAAGTCTATATTCAGTGGGTTAATCATATTCATTCACAATTCCTTCAAAAGCCTTAAGAAGTTGAAGAGACTCCCTTGTACTCCCTACCTCTCTCATCCTTGCAACCTGTTTCCTCCTTCCAATCAAAGAGTTCTCTCAAACTGCTCAACGTTAAACACAATGTCTCAGACATCGTCTTCCACTATGGCGGCTTCGTCTCACTCATCATCATCGTCATCTGATCAAGATTCTAGGGCAATCACGACATGCATAGAGTCTGAAGTACTTGAGGTCACTCCTCTCAGGGAGATGGCAACTAACCCAGCCAGAGTCAAGAAGCTCAGGACCAGACATGCAGGAAGAGCTCAAGCTACAGTCTCTGGTAATTCTTCTCCTCCTTCATCTCATATACCTAATAAAGAAGGAACAGTTCAAGTACACCAAGCTATTGCTAGACTGGTTACTAGCATTCTGAGTGGCAACCAATCTATACCGGGGATTTCTATCCCTTTGAATCAATCAGAAAGTCCAAATGTGGAAGGTTCTGAAAATATAGATGTCACTGAGGATGTTGTGACACCAAAAGATAACATTCAGAATCCCTCTGAAAAGGCTGCTGATCCACCTATCATTGATGTGGATGAAGATTACTCAGATAATGAACTGATTGCTAATGTGAACCCTAGCATTGCTAGGAGATTGATGAAAAGAAAAAGTAGTGAGACTGTTAAACCTAAGAAATCCAAGGCTGAAGGGATGGCTGAGAAAATTCAGACAAAAGGGAAGAAGGCACAGGTGCTGACTGCTAGACAACCAATCTCCAAGAAAAGAAAAGAACCTGAAACTTCTGACTCTGATGATGAATCAGAATTTGAGATTGACATTGACAATACTCCTATCAGAAGAAAGCTCCCCTCCAGCAAGATTGCTAGAGTGCCTGAAGTGCCAACAGACAACATCTCCTTTCATCATCCTGATAATGCAAACAGATGGAAGTATGTTTGCTTGAAGAGAATAGCCTTGGAGAGAGAACTCAACAATGATGCCTTGGAGTGCAAAGACATCATGGATCTGATCAGGAATGCTGGGCTAATGAAGACAGTGATGAAGTTCAGCAAATGTTATGAAAATCTGGTTAAGGAGTTTGTAGTGAACCTGTCCAATGATTGTGCTGATGGGAGGTCAGCTGATTTTGAGAGTGTGTTTGTTAGAGGAAGAAGGGTCAAGTTCTCTCCATCAGAAATCAACAAGTTTCTTGGAAGAACAAATAAAGACTGTCCTGATCTAGAGGCAACTGACAATGAAGTGTGCTTGACCATCACTGCCAGGCAAGTAAAGTACTGGCCATTGAAAGGGAAGCTGAATGCTAGTAAACTCAGCATGAAATTTGCCATCTTGCATAAAATAGGTGCAGCAAACTGGGTGCCTACAAATCACAAATCAACCATCTCCACAGGATTGGGGAGATTTATCTATGCTGTAGGAACCAAGACTGCCTTTGACTATGGAAGGTACATCTTTGAACAAACCTTGAAGCATGCTGGCAGTTATGCTGTCAAAGGACCAATTGCTTTTCCCTCCCTCCTTTGTGGAATCATCCTTGCACAATATCCTGACATCCTTGTAGCAAGAGATACAGTCTGCAAAAGAGCCCCTGCCCTTGGCCTGCACTACAAACTGTTTCAGGGATCCCATGCTCCAGACATTGTCATAACATCAGCTGAGACATCGTCTGCAAAGATTCAGTCCAAAACATCAGATGTCATAGCTGTTTTAAAAGAAACTTGCAAAGATCTGGATGCTAGAAAAAGGACCCTAGAAGCTCTAATTGCCAGGCTAGAAAAGGAAGAAGCTGAAGAAAGCAGGAGGGAAGAAGATGAAGGACAGCTTAACACTGAAGAAATTGGCTCCTCTGAGTCTGATGACAGTACTTGAAGGATGATTGCTGCTTGGTGGTGTTGCTGGTGGAGTTTGGAAGTATGTTCTGCTGTTGTCTGCTGCTGATCTCATTATTTTGTCTTGGATAACTGTATAACTTTATAAACATGTAATCTTTGGCCCATTTGTGGCTAAAGTGGGGGAGAATATTTTTGGTACTGCTTAATTAGTACTTAACACTATATTTTTCTGCTATCACTTATTTCTGCTGCTATCTATCTATCTCTGATTGTTTAGGGACTTTAGCCAAAAATCTGCCAAAGGGGGAGTTTGTAGGTGTTTAGGTATTGGCTTGCATTTTTGGTAAATTCCAAGTGTGTGTGTGAATGTCATGACTGATGTCATAACATTCTAGTTCAGGTTGTACTAACTCTTTAGGTACATGTGCAGAAAAATATTGTAACTCAAATACTGATGTTTATAAGTGTGTATCTGAGCATGTTTGCAAAATGATCACATTTTGCTAATCAGTAGACAGGTTTTCTCAGATGTCATAACAGATGTTATGACATCCTGTTCTGAACTAGCAGGATTACAGGATTGGATAAGTCTGAGTTTTTTCAGGAAATAACTCAGTCCTTCCTAAACAGAATCCTGCGTTTTCTGAGGAGTAACCTAGCTCAATCCTAACCTGATCAATAAAGTACTGTGACCTGGTCTTAAGGTCAAACGGAATCAACCCTAGGTTTTTGGAAACCCTAACTGAAGTTGCAGCTGCTATATATTCAAACAGAGCTGCGGTTTTTGAAGGCATCCCTGCTGATCGATTAGAAGATCAATTTTGTAATCTGTATAGATTTGTTTATTGTACTCCAAGCAATTATCATTGTGATAAGTGCCTTGGAATAGGTTTCAGTTGTAAGGGTTGTGTAGCACTCAAAGCTTTGAAGCAAGAGTGTTTGAATGTTACTTGACTAAAGCTGTGAAGCAGAGTCAAGTTAGTTGTGTACAACACTCAAAGCTGTGAAGCACGAGTGATTGTGTTACTTGATTAAAAAGCTGTGAAGCTTAATCAAGTGTGTTTTGAAGAGTGTCTTCATCAATTCTTAATTCAAATTGGTTTATGTATCACTGCTGTGATTGAGGGGGAGTGAGTAGGAACTCAAATTTAAGTTGTACTTAGATTAGAATTGCATTGGGTAGGTCTTAAGTGAAGGAGATAAACTGGTTGGTTTATTCCTGAATTAACATCTCTTATAGTGGATTCTCTCCCTGGCTTGGTAGCCCCCAGAGTAGGTGTTGTTGCACACTGAACTGGGTAAACAATTGACTGTGTTATTTACTGCTTTTGTATTTTCTGTCATATAGTAAGTCAGATACGGTGTCATAACATTGGACGTGACATTGAGTATCTGTAGCCAGAATTTCATAGATAGTTTTCCTGGCTAGTTTCAGGTATTAATCTACAATCGGTCGTCCATAGATAGTTTTCCTGGCTTGCTACAGGTATTAAAATGGGACTTGAAAAGTTTTTGGATCATCTTCAACTGGATCGGCATCAGAAAAATCTTTAGGAATCGATTTAACTGGAGCAGAGAAGGCCTTTGACTGGATCGACATCAGAAAAATCTTTAGGAATCGATTTAACTGGACCAGGCAAGGTCTTGGATTCTTCAACTGGATCTGCATCAGGAAAATCTTTAGGAATCGATTTAACCGGACCAGAGAAGGCCTTTGACTGGATCGGCATCAGAAAAATCTTTAGGAATTGATTTAACTGGACCAGGAAAGGTCTTGGAATCTTCAACTGGATCTGCATCAGGAAAATCTTTAGGAATCGATTTAACTGGACCAGAGAAGGCCTTTGACTGGATCGGCATCAGAAAAATCTTTAGGAATCGATTTAACTGAACCAGGCAAGGTCTTGGAATCTTCAACTGGATCTGCATCAGGAAAATCTTTAGGAATCGATTTAACTGGACCAGGCAAGGTCTTGGAATCTTCAACTAGATCTGCATCAGGAAAATCTTTAGGAATCAATTTAATTGGACCAGAGAAGGCCTTTGACTAGATCGACATAAGAAAAATCTTTAGGAATCGATTTAACTGGACCAGGCAAGGTCTTGGAATCTTCAACTGGATCTGCATCAGGAAAATCTTTAGGAATCGATTTAACTGGACCAGAGAAGGCCTTTGACTGGATCAGAATCAGAAAAATCTTTAGGAATCGATTTAACTGGACCAGGCAAGGTCTTGGAATCTTCAACTAGATTTGCACCAGGAAAATCTTTAGGAATCGATTTAACTGGACCAGAGAAGGCCTTTGACTGGATCAGCATCAGAAAAATCTTTAGGAATCGATTTAACTGGACCAGGCAAGGTCTTGGATCTTCAACTCGATCTGCATCAGGAAAATCTTTAGGAATCAATTTAACTGGACCAGAGAAGGACTTTGACTGGATTGGCATCAGAAAAATCTTTAGGAATCGATTTAACTGGACCAAGCAAGGTCTTGGAATCTTCAACTGGATCTGCATCAGGAAAATCTTTAGGAATCAATTTAACTGGACCAGAGAAGGCCTTTGACTGGATCGGCATCAGAAAAATCTTTAGGAATTAATTTAACTGGACCAGGCAAGGTCTTGGAATCTTCAACTGGATCTGCATCAGGAAAATCTTTAGGAATCGATTTAACTGGACCAGAGAAGGCCTTTGACTGGATCAGCATCAGAAAAATCTTTAGGAATCGATTTAACTGGACCAGGCAAGGTCTTGGAATCTTTAACTGGATCTGCATCAGGAAAATCTTTAGGAATCAATTTAACTGGACCAGAGGAAGTCTTGGAAATGGCTGAGAACTTAACCGGATCTTTCCTGAAAGGTAAAGGTCAGTCATATGCAATGCATGATATGGGTCAGGCAATGATGTTCTCAACATAAATGAGATTGTATGGTATGATGTGCATATGCATGTATCATGATGTATGGAAGTGTGATGTTTTAGCTGGGGAAAATTAATCCCGGATAGCTTGCTGGAGAATAGAGTTGAATTCTTCGTTTCCGCTGGGGATGACGAACGAAGATGATTGCAAGGATAAACATGTTAGGAGAAAAGAACTCCGGTGGGGGATAAACAGGATGAAGAGATTACTCCGAGGGGAAATACTCTATGGGGAAGAGATACTTTGCGGAGATTTTAACGATGAACTCCGTTGGGGAAGATATACTCTGATGAGTATTTTAACGATAAACTCCGTTGGGGATTCCGTTGATAAGCTCTGTTGGGGATTTTGATGATAAACTCCGTCGGGGATGGATTACCGTTGCTGGTGATATTGAATCTGTTGAGGATAGAAGTCCTGCTTGGGGAAAGAAAGAACTTCGCTAGGGATGATCTTTCAGTTGCAACTTGGAGAGGATAACCTTCTGAAATTGGCTGGGGAGACTTATTCGTGCTTCGCAGGGGATAAGCTTCCAGAATCTACTGGGGAAGATGATTCAACTCCATTGGGGAAACTTTTTTTTTAGACTGCGCTGGGGAAATGGCTCCACTGGGGGTATCTTGTATTCCTCTGGGAAACATTCTTATACTCTGTTGAGGAATATTAAGACTGCCGGGGATACTCTTACGCTTGCTGGAGAATATCCTTATACTCCGCTGGGGAATATTAAGATCTTCTGGGGATACCAAACCTTTTTGGGGCTGGCGGTAGACTAACTCTGCTTGGGGAGAGTATTATTGATTTGTACGTAGCTGCAAGTCTCAGCTGAGAGAGCTATCATTATTGTTTTACTCTGTGGGGAGTGATAGTATCTTAGCCATATTCTTCAGCTGAATATACTTTGGTACCTGGTGGACAGAGCAATTTGTACAGTTTGGACAATTCTTATTTGCCCCTGTTTTTGCGGGACAAGGTGCCTGCGGCGGCCCTGTGGATCTGGTATTATCCCCACCTATGAGGTGCTTGGTAATTGCCGATTGAAGTGACAAATCTTCTTCTGGTAGGCAAGTGACGAGATGACGGGACATAGTCGTACGCTTTGATCCCTAATTTTTGCCTGGACCGCCCTTTCGGGTTTTCAGTCCATCGGGATACCCTTTTTTGCCCAAGCCGCCTTTTCAGGTTTTCGACTTGCCGGGTGTACAAATTTTCATTTTCATCCCTTATTTTTGCCCGAACCCTTTTGGTTCGCCGGGAAGCCCTTATTTTTGCATAGGCCAGTCAACCTAGCGGGTCTTTAATTATGCGTAGTACTTTTTGACTATGTCTACGCTCTCAGAGTGTAGGGAGGTGTCACTGCCAGTAGTGTCGTGTTGTGATACTACCAGAAGATGTTTGATCATGCAATATTCGTTGTTGGAATTTATGTCCCATGCCCCAGGTGACGGAGATGGAGACTTGCCCCTGGTTACTCTGCACTTCTTCAGAGATTTCCTGGAATCTTGACTGGACTGCCCCAAGTGTGCTAGATAGTGACATGTCATGCCCCCTTGTTTATAGGAGATTTGCCAATGGAAGCGTCATCCTTTTTGAAGTGATTTTGTTCACTGAGAGGGCTTTCGTTCATCGGATATTCGTTGTGTGAATTTCTCCGCTGTCAAACAAATAGCCAAATGCAAACAGTGATATTTAGATAATGCAAAGTTTATGCTTGTCTCGAAGTTTTTGAAAAATGCATTTTTTAGCAGAAAACTCTTTATAAGACAAATTCAACACAAGATTTAGGGCAAAGCCTTACAGGAGTCAGGATACCTTTTGTAACAGTATGCTTTCGAACTAACCCATGCTTCAGTTAGGACTTTTGAAGGGTTGTAACGTGGCTTGGTTCACGGTTTAAGAAACAAAGGATAAAGGCTCAAAGTATATTTGTACCCACCCGCTCTTCGTGATGTTCTTCAATCCTAAACTCAGTTAATTGTGCATTTGAACTCCAAATGAGTCTGGAACGACATTTTTGGTGATGGTTCACACAAGTTGAATTTTTGAAGGCAGTCATTTTTGCAACATTTTTCATGTTGTCGAGGATTTGTAATGGCCTCGTTCTTTTGATTTGTTATCCCTAATTTTTGCCTGACTGTTCCTGTTTTCGAGATTACATTCGGCGGGATGCCCCAGCCTCCTTTATAGGTTTTGGCTCAGTGGGCTTTTTTTTGAGAGATTGACTGCCTATGAGATAAGGAACCACCACTATCTTTTGATTCCAGAGGAATGCTTTTGATGTCGTTCGTTGTATTATGAACTGAGAGTTTTGCGACTTCAATGCATATCTTTTGAATTAACTGAGAGACTACCCTGCCCCAAGTTTAAATCAAAGGTTTCAAAAAACAGAAAACTCCTACTTCTTTGGCTCGAAGGGGTTGACTAGGGATTATCTTCCTTATAACTCCAGTGTTTAGGATTTGAAAGAAATGCCTGTACATCGTTAGCAAGGTCTGTCCAAAAGCATACTGTATGAGATTATGGCATTGTTTCGTCATCCTCCCTCTAAAGGCTTGTAACTTTTAGCAAGAGTTGAATGTCATAAAGTGAGTAAAAAGCATAGTTTAAATGTAATTAAAATGATTGGATCAAATCAAGACAAACATATGCAATGCATTAATGAAACAAAGTTTGGCATTAATAGATAATTGTTTGAATAACAAAGAGATTACAACTTGAAAATTCAAATGAACAAAAGTCTTCTCGTCTCAGTGCTTGTCACTTCAAATGGTGAACCTTGGGGGGATGGTAGAAGAACTCAGCCTGACCATCTTGTGTGAATTCCAAGGCTCCCTCATCAATCAGGTCTTGAATTTTGTTCTTCAAAGTCCAACAGTCGTCGGTGTCATGTCCAGGACTGTCAGAATGGTATGCACACCTTGCATCAGGATTGTACCTTGGGGAGGCTATGCTGGGATTCTTAGGAGGGTCCCTTAACGTCACCAGATCCAATCTTAACAGGTGTTGTAACGCTTGAGACAACGGCATGTTGAGCTTGGTAAATTGCCTCCGGTCAACCCGTTGCTTTTGGTGAGGTTGTTGTTGGACCCTTGAGGTAGTAGCAACTTGGAGAGGTCCATTCTTTACCAAGCCAAACCCTTGTCTTCTTGGAGGCTGATCAATGACTTGACCACCAGCCTTGACCGTTTGCTTTATGTTGTTGTATCTGTCTTGATGAAGCTGGTTGATCATGGTTCTCATCTCTTCTTGTTCCCGAGCTAAGCCTTGGATAAGAGCCATCTGCCCCAGCATCTGGGTTCTCAATGCATCTACCTCAGCTTGCAGATGTTTCAGTCGTTCGTCCTTATTGTCTTCAGGACTTTTCTTGACCAAGTTCCCCATGAGGAGTGTTCTCAACTCTTCCTGCCCCTTGGATAGGTTTAGGAAGATTTCCCTGAACTGAGTCTCTTGAGTATGAAGATCCTGGTTGTCTTGTGGGAAAGCCATTGCTGAAATAAACAGCGAGAACATGAGAGACCTGTATTGGGAGACCTGTTATGCAATGATATGTATGATATATGTATGCAATGTTTTCAAGGATCTCGCGGGGTAAACAAGAAACTGTTAGAATCTGAATCTGGTAGCTTGATTGAAGGAACTTCATGTTGCTGAGAGTCCTTCTTCAAGAGTCAAGCTCACCATATCGAGTGGGTCATAGCCCCTGACTCAAGTTATCATGCTTGGATTTCTAGACAAACTTGGCTAGAGGAAAATAAATCCCCTTTGCCCCTTGCTGGACATTTGATTTACCATAACCCGTATCACAGACCCTTAAGATCCTTGAAATGGTTAAGGAAAATGCTATGGTATGATTTTATGATGTTATGTACAGGTATGCAAAAGTGTGAGGTGATGTAAGTAAGCCCTGCAATAAGTCCAAATTATTGGATAAGGACTGTAAATAAAACCTGCAAGGAACTCATGTTGTCAGATAACAAGAATGTGCAAGTAGTTCAGATTTGAAGGCACACAAGTCACACAAATAGCCTTAAGTTTAGGCTGGCATGGAGTTTCATAGGTATTTCCCTCTTGAGTTTAGTTGGCTCAAAACCTGTCCTATAAATAGTAACCGGGTTCTAAGGAGCTCAATATCATTGGATTGTTTTCTATGTTCATTGTTTTGGTTTAGCCACTTAACTGGCGACCAAAATATTCCAAGAAAACAACCCTCAATGAGTGTAGTATCGAGTATCTACCAACTTCGGACTGCACCAAAGTCGGTCATCTCACTACCCCTAAAAAAGGCCAAGATGGTCAAGTAAGGTTCTAAGGTCAATTGATGCTTCACGACACCACGCGGCGGCCCCGTACTCTCCTTGACTTAACTCAAGGGTTACCGGTACTCACCAAAGTGCCACATCAACGTAGCTACTGTTTCAACCATGTCGGTATACCCCGCACAGTTCCCTCACAGTTTGTTGCTACTTACCTAAAAAGGGTACCCCCAGATCCGGGTTAGGATCTATAGAACTCCGATACAAGCCCACAAAATTAAAAGCATACAAAGAAATACAATTGAAAACACAAGTGATCTAATCCCAAGGTATACCTCACTTATTAATTATTCCCCAGCAGAGTCGCCAGTTCTGTGGTCGGTGGGAACGAGAACTGACTGTTTTTTGAATGTTGGTTCGCGTTTTAGTTTGTTTTCGCAAAGTGTCGCGGTAAGCAAGAGTCGCCACCGTCTTTTATTTTATCCAACAAGGGAAAGGACAAAAGCATAGAAAAATTCCTTTTCGAGATGTTTCTCGGGTTCGGGAGGTAGATTATAGAAAGGGAAGGTGTTAGCACCCTTTCTATCCGTGGTTATCCACGGGCTCTTAGGTACTTGCTCACTAGGTTTTCAAAAGGTTTGCTTTTCTTTGTGATTGTGGGTTTTGAAAAGAATTTTGTTTTTGAAGAAAGTGTAAGTGCGAAAAGTTTTTGTTTTGTTTTTAAAAGGAGCAAGTACTTAATAACCTCTACCTACTCAAAAAGGAATTTAGTTGTGCAAATGTCCTTTAGACAGTGCTATCCCACTATTAAGGAGTAGGTAGCACCATCGTTGGAGTTTTCGGGTCAATTCGATTTAAGGGACTTGTGGTCACTAAAGCAACATTAGGACGCTTTAGTGGTAATCCTAATGTCTTAGATCATTTTTTATCGAGGCATCCATTTCGAGGCAACTTATGATCTTGGGACAAAAGGACGACCTCTAAAACATCCTATACTTAATGACCACATTCGAGGCAACCAAATGAGGTATACCCTAGGAGTGGCATGTGCAAGTGTGTCAATTTTTCAGTTTATGTTATCTTTGTATATGTTATGGTGAGCTACTGTTGATTTTACATTAGGACATATCTTGTCATACAATCCTAGTTAGCATACATCTAAGCAGTTAATATATGTACAGAAATTTAAAGTGCGGGAATTGTAAATCCTACGCTATTACAAGGCTTTCGGGGAGGGGGATTATTTACATGTCCAAAAATTGGGGAAATAAAAGCAGTAAAGGGTCTTAGTTAAGCTATTACATCCCAGTAAGCAGTTACAATAAACGCACGTGAATCTAAAAAAAATCCTAAGAATAAGAACTCTTTTTGTTTTTTTATTTTATTTTGGGAAAAATAATCTAAATCTATTTAATTTTAGTTTTGGAAAAAACGTTAAGATAATTAAAGGTTAATTAACAAAGTCAATTTAATAGAAAAAGGAACTAGCCTAATGTTTTTGTGGTTTTTTGATTTTAATGTTAATTAAAAGGGAGTCTATGAAAACAAAAATAAAATTCAAGGAGAATCCTTCGATCCAAGGAGAAAATGGGAGTTTCAACCCAGGGAGAGAAATAGAAGCTTCGTTCTAGAAGGGGTCATGGTCCTTTCGATTGGGCCAAATAGCAAGGCGTGAGTAGCCTTCGATCTGGGGAAGAGGACTATCTTTTGATCATGGAGGTGACTTTCGATTGGGCCAGACAGTAAGGCGTGAGTAGCCTTCGATCCATGGAAGAGGATTGCCCTTCGATCATGGAGGTCATGGCTTTCGATCCAGGGATGAGATGCCTCTTTTGATCCAGCACGCTAATAGGTTTGATCCAGAGAAGGGCTCTCCTTCGATCTGGGATGTTATACCTGCAAAAGTATGTGAGCGAAACAAAAATGCAGGGCCTGGGTATTGAATCCCAGGCCCTTCGATCCTGCACTTGTTGGGGTCTCTTCAGGCTAAATCTGCAGCAAATGTTAGCACACGAAAAAACATGACCTGGGTGCCAAACCCAGGCCTTTCGATCCTGTCTAGGATGGCAAATCAGAGGTAACAACAAGTATGAATGTATTATGCAAATATGAGGTTGAATAATTTACCCTTTCTTACCAGCAGATTGGATCTTCGATTTGGACGTTTGTTGGACGTAGGCACCTTCGATCTGGGCACTTCCTGGATGCAAGCACTTTCGATCTGGGCTTCTGGGCGTGGGCACCTTTGATCTGAAGGACTGCTTTGGCTCTTTGAGGCAATTTTTCTGTGTGTTCTCCTGCAGAGTTTTATGTGTTTCGTTGTATTTTTTCGTGTGTGCTCCTGCAGAGTTTCTGTGTATTGGATATGATTTTCGTGTGATTTTCGTGTGTTGTTTTCGTGTCTCGTAATGTGTCACTGGCCTCCTATTTATAGGGGTGTGAGGGTGCAGTAATGGCAAGGGACAACCATTAAAACAAGCCTTTAACGCTCTGGACAAAAATCAAACACATTAAATTATTTCCTCTTTTGAAACATTCGTGTCCCTTGAATGAACCTGGACGCTTGGATTTCGAATGCTTTCAGGCTATGCTCTTCGATTAGTCATGCTTTGCCTCTTTCGAATGGACTCCCTGCGTACCCTTCGAATCTGGCCCAAATATCAATCGAAGGATTCCAATCGAAAGGCTCTGCTAACAGGCCAATCAAAAGGTGTTGTTCATGCCAATCGAAGGACATGGTTGACATGCCTGTCGAAATTGCCTTAACATAATTCCAATCGAATGCTTGTCCATAATGCCAATCGAAAGACTCCTTCAGAATGCCAATTGAAGGGTCTTTCAGGATGCCAATCGAAATGCTTGTCCAGAATATCAATCGAAGTGTTTTTCAGGATGCCAATCGAAAGGTACTTAAAGTACCACTCAAAAATCTTCTTTTTCCTTAGGCAAGAGTTTATGATCAACCAGGCAGGGGGAAGACTTTGGAAAACATGAGAGGGCAAATTTTGGGGTGCAACAAGAACGTACCCCACTGTGTAACAAAAGTAGTTTTCTCCATGTCTTCAGGGGCCATTTTTATCTGGTTGTACCCTGAAAATCCATCCATGAAAGAAAATACCTTGTGCTGAGTTGTATTGTCAACCAAGATGTCAATGTGCGGTAGTGGAAAGTCATCTTTAGGGCTGGGCCTGTTTAAGTCTATGTAATCCACACACATTCTCACTTTGTCGTCCTTCTTAGGCACAGGCACAATGTTAGCAACCCATTGTGGATAGGAAGTAACAGCAAGAAAACCAGCATTGAACTGCTTCATCACTTCAGCTTTGATCTTTTCAGACATGTCAGGCCTCATGCGGCGAACTTTCTGTTTAATTGGTGGATAGTATTCTCTGGTGGGGAGACGGTGAACCACAATGTCTGTATCAAGTCCCGGCATGTTTTCATAGGACCAGGCGAAGATCTCAACATATTCATTCAACAACTGAACTAGGCGCTCTTTGACACTTGGCTCTAGGTTGGCACCCACTCTAACTTCTTTTCTGTCTTCCTTAGTTCCCAAGTTGATTGTCTCTAACAACTCCTCATGAGGTAGAATAGCCCTTTCTTCCTGTTGTAGCAGTCTAGCCAATTCTCCTGGCACTTCACAGTCTTCATCACCTTCGTATTCAGCATGGTAGACCAGATCTTCAGAGTCACTGAAGGCCATAGCAGAATTGTTACCCATGGAATTCGGAGTGGCAGGGTACCTGTATTTGTAAGTGTGGGTGTGTGTAAGGTATATCCACCTTTCAACAAATAAAATGTAAAAAGAAAGAAAATGAACACAAAAGTTTATATGTGAAAACGTCCATGATTCATTAAAATGGCATATGAAGATGAAAAATCAAACCCTTACAAATGGACCTATGTGCCTCGGGTAAGGCACAAGGTTAAAAGTGTACGAATTGTTTAGGAATTATTACAAACCAACAGAAATGTTTGAAAGATAAATTACTGATTCATGAAAGCAATGGGAAAAAAGTCTTTTGCCTCCCAATTGCACAGTCCTCCTTCAACAGTAGGGAAAATCCAGTCTTCCAGGTTGCTCTCCTCTTCACCATCCTCCAAAGCATTGACTCCAAGATGGGTGATCTTCACTGGTGGCCCTCCATCCCGGGAGCGACGCACAACCTTTTGAGCAGAAGCAGTGAAACCCAAGCCGAACTTATCAGAGTTAAAGGGAAAGTCGGGAAGTCGCCCCCAGATTGTGCTTCCTCCTTCTTCAATCACATCTTTCGCATCTTTTAAAGAAGACATCCGAGGCGGAGGTCTTGTAATCATGGGTGTTGTACCCCAAAATTTTCCCTCCCATATTCCTCAAGACATGTCAAGAATAATCTTCAAGTTGCTCAAGTTGGCTCAAGGGTTGGACAGTCAAATCACCTCCTAAGGCAGTCAAGTCAAAATTAGGGTTTTGTGTTACATTAAGGTCCTCATATCCAAATGGACTCAAGTACTCCCAAATGTCCTAATATGTTCTCAAGTTCATCCATGTCAAATTTCAAGCCTTGCAGAGGAAGTTTGGTCAGTCAATTGCTCAAGAGACTCAAAAATCGATTGTGCTAGGGCAAAAGTCAACTGTGACCTATAAATAGTAAAACCTCAAGATTTTTTGCCAACAGTCTCATTTTGAAGTTTAATTCATCATTTTATCAAGGGTTGATCATGATTCATCAAGTATTCCTCAAGATTCATCAAGATTCAAAAGTTGCTAAATTAGGGTTTTGCAGGAAAAGTCAACTCAACTTTGACAAAGCATAACTTTCTCATACTTTATGAGAAATGACCCATCCAAAGCTCATTTTTAAGAGGATGAAATTTACTAAAATCCATATTCACACCCCAAGATCAAGAAATGTTCTCACAAAAAGTTACAAATTTGGACATTATAGGTCATTTTTGAAAGTCAACAAAAACACCTTTTTTGCCAGAGCTTATAACTTGAGCACGGATCATCAAAATGAGATGAGACCAAAAGGGTTGATTATAGGACATCTCAAGGTTTCTAAAAAGTCCAATAACACCTCCAAAAGTTCAAAATTGAAGAAGTTATGCATTGTTGAAGTTGGGCATTTTTCCAAATTTGCCAAAAGTCAACTATCCTCAAAACTCCAATTTTTGACAAAAGGGCCCACTTTTTTCCACTTGATATAGTCTTGTCATGCCACACACGTGTTCCATCTTTAATTTTATGGCCATTCATTTATTTTTCTATTTTATTTTATTTTTATTGATTTAATTCATTTTAAATCAATATTAAATCAAATAAAATCTAAAAATTGATGTAATAAGATTCTTGTGGCCATTACAGCTTGCAAATATCATATGACACTCAATCAAATTCGTTCCAAGTCAAAACATGCACAAAATCTCAGATTTGATGCAAATATGGCAACTTGATAATGGTGATCAAAATCAAATCTTCCATCTTCAATGCATATGGTTTAAGGCCCAAGTTTTGACCTAAACACATTCCCTTATGTACACACAAGTGAGGAAGACCAAGGACACGCACAAAGCATTGCTGAAACGTCCAGAAGAAGTTTGTGAAAAAGCTTGGAAATTTGGAAATCAAAATCAACCTTAGAGCTCGATTCCAACAAAAAGCTTGACGTAGCTCTCTTCCTTGGCATCTCCTGAAACTGTAGCAACCAAAACCAAGCCTTTTCATTGCCTAAAACTCACTGTGAGTCTCCACGAACCTTGCTCTGAACATGGCATCGTGAATCGTCTCTCTTGCATCTTTTTGCCATTTTATTTGTACCATCATGCTTAACATTCAAATTCTAACAAATCTGCATTATCCAATTTGATTTTCATAGCTTGTATAACGATGCCCGAATCTAGGGTTTACATGTGTTGTTTTTAGGCGTTTGAGTTACAGGGAAAATTGGATCAAACAATGGTTATAGGGATACTCGGGAGGCAGAGACGAACACATCTATGTCCTTGGATGGTATTTTCATGGCCTGGGAGAGATTTTTGAAATATCCTATGAATCTTTCTGCGGATAAAAATCCGCAGGTAAACGAACAAGAGTTTTGTTGGAGAAGACGACCAGACGTCGCCCTCCCATTGGTCCATTTGAAAATACGCGCTTTATTTTTTTTATTCAGGCATAGTTAAGTGTTATCCATATAATATTTGTTGTATATATTAATAACAAAGATGCAGCGTGGCTCAGTTGGTGGAAGCGTGAGTGGAATACCCTTGGGACCTGGGTTTGAATCCCAGGTCCCCCAAACTTTATTTGATTTTTTCTTCAAGTATTCATACGCAACGCTTAAAGTGTGGTGTACCATACGCCTCAAGGATCAACGCGCCAAGTGGCTTCAAGCCAAGATCCAAAGGCCAGAATTGCATATCCACCATGAACTCAGGTCAACAAGCGCATACTGGAGCGGAGAAGTCAACAAAGGCCAACGTGTTGGGCCTGGAAAATTGCTAATTTCCCATCAAATCCAGGCTCACACCCCCCTGAGTATTTCTTTTACATTTTTATTTCTTTTTCCTTATTTATTTATTTTTATTATTATTAATTAACCAATTAACTTTTTTTTCATAAAAATCAGAAAACCCAAAATAAAAATAGTATTTTTATTAATTCCATTAATTTTATTATTTATTTTTGTAAATAAACATTAATTAATTTATTTAGTGTAAATAGGTTTAACATTAATATCTTTTGCAATAAATTAAAATTAATTTAGAATTAGGTTTTTAATATTTTTAACCATTCTTATTTTATTGCCTTAATTAAAATAAAAACCCAAAAATATTTTCATTTAATTAATTAATTCAATTATTAACTTAGACTAATTTTTAATTCAAAAAATAACAAAAAAATGCTTTATTTAATAAAAAGGTCAAAACCCTAAAAAGCACTTCGATTTAATTTTCTCGCGCGCGAATTATTTTTGATCCATATTTCAATATTGTAACTGCTTCGGGAATGTAATAGTTTTTAACTTAGGATTTTATTTATTTATTTATCGCTTTTATTTACTTTTCGCAATTTAATTTTAAAAGGGTTTGTCTTTGGCGATGTAAATACTCGACGCCTTGTAATAGTTTAGATTTAATTTCCGCAATTTAAATTCTGCAACTATTAACTGTTAGATGTTTGATAAATAGGGAAGGCATGACAAGATCAATTTTAATTTAAAATCAACAATAGATCACCCATAACATGTACAAAGATAAATAACTGAAAAATAATACACTCGCATATGCGCACTCTTAGGGTACACCTCACTTGGTTGCCTCGAACGTGGTCATTAAGTATAGGAAGTTTTAGAGGTCGTCCTCTTGTCCAAAGATCATAGTTGCCTCGAAACGGTTGCCTCAGAAAAATGATCTAAGACATTAGGGTTACCGCTAAGGCATCCTAACGTTGCTTTAGTGACCACACGTACCTTAATTGAATTGACCCGAAAACTCCAACGACGATGCTACCTACTCCTCAATAGTAGGGTAGCATTGTCTAAAGGACACTTGTACAGTTTAATTCCTTTTTGAGTAGGTAGATGGTTCTTAAGTACTTGCTCCTTTAAAAAACAAAACAAAACTTTTCGCACTTACACCTTTCAAACAAAAACTCTTTTCAAACCCACAAACACAAAGAAAAGCAAATTTTTGAAAACACAATGAGAAAGTACCTAAGAGCCCGTGGATAACCACAGATAGAAAGGGTGCTAACACCTTCCCTTTCTATAATCTACCTCCCGAACCCGAGAAATATCTCAAAAAGGAATTTTTCTGTGCTTTTGTCCTTTCCTTGTTGGATAAAATAAAAGACGGTGGCGACTCTTGCGTACCGCGACATTTTGCAAAAACAAACGCAAACGTGAACCAGCATTCCAAAACAGTCAGTTCTCATTCCCACCGATCACAATGGGTATAGAAGGCACTGTCTTGGTTGCCGTAATCTCCTGAGCTACCTCCTCAAAATGCTGAAAGGGGGTTTCGATGAATTCACCATCCAATTCCACATAGCGGAATGAATTTAGATGGCTTATCATGTATTCCTCTTCGCCGTGAACAGTTACAATTTCCCCCTGGACAGGGTACTTGAGCTTCTGATGCAGAGTTGAAGTGATGGCTCCAGCATGATGAATCCATGGTCTTCCCAACAAGCAAGAATAGGAGGGTCGGATGTCCATGACATAGAATATGGAGTTGAAGGTTTCAGTTCCCACTTTAATCGGGATGTCCACCTCCCCGTGGACCATCCTTTTAGAACCATCAAAGGCTCTGACAATGATGTTGCTGGGCTTCAAGGTTAAACCTTCACAATCTAGTTTATCCAATGCTTTCTTTGGTAAGACGTTCAGCGATGAACCAGTGTCTACCAAAACGTGTGCCAGAGTAGTCCCTCTGCATTCTATCGAGACATGTAAAGCGTCATTATGTTTTCTCCCTTTGATTGTTAGATCAGCATCGAAGAATCCTAGACCATTGTCTTCTGTTAGGCTAGCTACACATTCCTGGAACTGATCCGCGGAGGTTTCCTGTGGCACATGGGCCGTCTTCAAGAATTTGATCAAAGCTTTGGCATGAGCTTCTGAACAAAGCAGCAAGGCCAACATAAAGATTTTTGAGGGGGTTTGCCCCAGTTGCTCTACAACATTATAATCGCTTTTCTTGATTATTTTCAAAATCTCTTCCATTTCTTTTTGAGAGGTTTTAGGGATGATCAATGGCTGAGCCCTCGTCCTGACGGGCTCTTCTTGGATCCCTTTTCCTCTATCATCATCAGCAGCAGAGGGGATAACCATAGAAGTTACAACTTCTTCAATAACTGGAGTTCTTGCAGATACGTTGACCGGTGCAAGAGTAACCTTAGGAGCAGCTGAGGGTCCGAAGATTGCCTTTGGAGGCGCAATCTCCGAAGAGAAAATTCTTCCACTGCGGGTGATTTTACTCATTCCAGCAATGTTTCCAATGTCGGAAGTCTCTTCATCAGAACTCTCTTCAGTTGATTCAACTTGTTTAACACCGTGGTAAAAGATCTCTCCCCCATAGTTCCACGGTATTGATTTGTTGGACATGTACGGGATAGGTCCCGACATGGTTATCTTCAAAGGTGCAATCTTCAGATCGGATGTAATCTTAACAGGTCTTTTGGAAACCTTGGAAATATTGGAGGATATGGTAATTATCGAAACATCATTGACAGGAGTCGGTGTAACAGGAGTCTTTTCAAAAAGGATCTCTTGGTTATCCATTAGGCGCTGGATGCCTAACTTCAACAACTGACAGTTAGTTGGTAAGGATGAACAAAGGTAGCAATCTTCTTTACAACCTGGGAAAATCCCAGCCTTTAGCAAATTCAACTTGATTATCGATAGCAGAGTCATCAGATCATCAACAGTAGCAACAAAAAGGTCTTCTTTAACAACATGAGCATTGTGGCCATGCTTTGGCATCGGATCAGAGATCACATTAGGCTTTTCAGGGGCGTCAAATTCCACTTCTTTAGAATCTATTAAATTATGAATCTTATTCTTGAGGGCCCAACAATTATTGGTGTCATGCCCCAGACTATCTGAATGATAAGCACACTTGGCATTTGAATGGTAGTAAGAAGAAGATGTATTCGGATTCTTCGGTGCCTCTTTCAAACTTGCAAGGTCTAACTTCAAAAGATGAGGGAGAACCTGAGCAGGTGTCATGTTGATCCGGGTGAATTACCGTGCAGGCCTTTCCACTCTTGCTTGGTTGGTCTTGGGTTGATTGTTTCTAGGCTGATCAGCTGCAGACTTCTGAATCATTACGGCCCCCACCCCTGGTTGGCGCTCAACTCTTCCTTGACTTCTTTGGGAGTAGACAATTGAGACTTCTTTCTTGGCTGGAAAAGTCTTTTTTATGCATCCTTTTGAATTTTCCCACTCTTTATGTCGACTTCAACTCTCTCACCAGTCAGAATCAACTCAGTGAACCCCGCAAACGAACTTCCGGTCAAGTGATTGAAAAAGGGGCCTGACAGTGTACCCAAGAACATATCTACCAGCTCCCTCTCAAATAGAGGTGGTTGTACTCGCCCCGCCAAGTCTCTCCATTTCTGGGCATACTCCTTAAAGCCTCCATTTGAGACCATGCCCATACTCTGTAATTGAGTACGAGTTGGTGCTAAATCCACATTATATTGATACTGTCTGTAGAAGGCAGCAACCAGATCCTCCCAATTATGTACATCATACCTCTCTAGCTGGTAAAACCAATCTAACTGCGTCCCCGAAAGATTGTCTTGGAAGAAATGGACCCACATATCCTTATCAGAAGAATGCGGTTGAATTTTTCTGACGTAAGATCGCAGATGCATCTTTGGACAAGACAAACCATCGTACTTAGCAAATATAGGCACCTTAAACTTAGGGGGAATGACAATCCCAGCAACCAACCCTAGCTCTTCAAAGTCCAGCCCAGGCACTCTCTGTACCTCCATGGCTGCCAGACGCTCTTCCAGATTCTTGTACTTGTCATCTGCAGGAGGGTACTGCTGTTCATAATAGTCTTCATCCTCTTCTACCTCTTCTTCCTCAGACTCAGATTGCACTACAGTTCCTTTACCTTTTCCTACCCCTTCATCAGATGTTGAGGGGAAATCCAGGACCCTTCTGGTTTGACCTTCAAATCTTCTACCCAGGGTAGCCACACCAACTCTTTTCTTTTTCTTTTTCTCCTTTTCCTTTTCTAGCAAGGTTTTGAGCTCCTCCTGCCCCTTTTCCAAGGTCAGAAGTAGCTGTTGAAACTGGGAATTTTGTGCTTGTAAGTCTTTAACCGTCTGCTCAATATCCATCTTGCTGAAATAAACAGCAGAGAGATAAGGAAACCTGGTGTGAAGACCTGCTTATGCATATGATGAATGATATGTAGTCATGTAATGCATTCAAGGATTCAGAAATTCAAATTTGTTTTAAACAAAAAAGAACACACGTCATATTAATAAGATATAATTTGTTAGTACATTAATTCCCCATAGGCAAAATAATATAAAATTCTAATGTAAAAAGACGTTGCGCATCCTTTTCGGTGCAATGTAGGTGTTGAGAGTCTGCTCTTCGTGAAGTTGACGAGTAAGTTCCAAAACCTTCTTCTCACTGGCGTAGAATTGGGCTTCGAAATTGTCGCGTTCTCCCTTGAGCTGTATCCAACTCCTTTGCAAATCCTCTAGTGATGTTGGCATGTCAGGATGTAGGAGGGTGTTTGGAACCTCTCCTTCCATAATATGCTCTTTGATCACAGGAAGAATGTAGGGATAAGGCATCATAAGACTTTGGGCGCGGGTTCATACCCACTTGAGGTAAGGCTCAAGGGGGATGGAATTCTTGTGTCCCAAGGTCTTACTGTCCACCTTGTTGGGCATTCTCCAAGCTCGGATAAACCTTTGTCGAATTCCTTGATCATCATTGTCGAAGTCAAAAACCAAGTCTGGAATCAGCATGTCATGTGGGCCATCCCTTTGGGAATACCCAAACTGTCTCAGAGCCAAGCAAGGGTTGTAGGTAATGCCTCCCCTAATTCCAAGTAGAGGGACATTAGGGAATTCCCCACAATGATAAATGATGATAACATTTTCTCGGGATCGAGAACACCAATGAACATCTGAATGTGTAAGAGTCATCAATCGTTGTGACCACCTCAAACCTTGCTCATTCTTCAAAACTGATTGGGGAAGATGAGAAATAAACCATCTTGCCAGTAGAGGAGTACATCACATGAGAACACCTCTTTTCCTCATTGTTCGAGTGTGAAATGAGTGGAGGATATCCCCAAGCAATGTAGGCACCGGGTTGCGAGCCATGAAAATTTTGACAGCACTGACATCTATAAGCTGGTCAGGGTTTGGGAACAAGACCAACCCATAAATGAGAAGAGCTACAATCTCTTCAAAAGCTTGTAAGTCCAATGAATTCCAGCAGCTTTGGGCCTTCTCAAACAGAAACTTTGACAAGAAACCCTTGACACCACTTCTAGTCTCCCAATGACCTATGACATCAGATGGTTGCAAGTGTAGGGCTTGAGCAACATCTTTAGGCTTTGGATCTCTTTCCGTACCGTTGTAGGGTAGTTGATGGAGAATAGGAATCCTCAGGAGTTGAGAAAATTCCTCCAAATTAGGCATAAGCTGGTAGTCAGGAAATGTGAAGCAGTGGTGTAGGGGGTCAAAGAACTGGAAGAGAACTTTCACCATGTCTTCCTCAGTGTTGGTGTTGACTAAGTTGAGAAGATGACCATGCCTCTAGGTGAATGGAGAATTCTCAGGAATCCTTGAAGCTAGCTCCTTGAGTTGAGGAGGAATTCTCACAAGGTTGACTTGAATTGTTTTCCTGCGAAGTGATTCCATTACCTACAAAACAAGAACAAAGATGAAGATCCAAATCCTTGAAATGGTTGGTGGATGCATATGATGCTTCATGATGTTATGATGTTATGCACAAGTATATATGTACAAACAAATCACACAAGTTCCTAGTTTCAGGCTTGCATGGGGTTTCGTAGGTAAGTACCCTCTTGAAGTTTAGTTGGCTCAACCTGTCCTATAAATAGTAACGGGGTTCTAAGGAGCTCAATATCACTGGATTATTTTCTGTGTTCATTGTTTCAGTTTAGCCACTTTATTGGAGACCAGAATATTCCAAGAAAACAACCCTCAATGAGTGTAGTATCGAGTATCTACCAACTTCGGACTGCACCAAAGCCGGTCATCTCACTACCCCTAAAAAGGCCAAGTTGGTCAGGTAAAGGTTCTAAAAAGTCCATTAGTGCTTCATGACATCACTCAACAGCCCTGTATTCTCTTTGATTAACTCAAAGGCTACCGGTACTGTTGTACCCCAAAATTTGCCCTCCCATATTCTTCAAAATTTGCCAAGTCAAAGCTTCAAAATTCCCCAAGGGTTGCAAAGTGTAAGGGCCTCCTAAACAGTCAAAATTAGGGTTTTTGTTCTGATCAAGAAAATGAAGTTTCCAAGGGTCCAATCAAGTCCCACATGCCTATAAATATGGTCAAGCATCCTCATACCAAGTTTCAAGACTTTCAGCACAAAATTGCACAGTCAAAAACCCTAATTGCACTACAGTCAACTGTAGGGGCAAAATGGTCATTTGACAGTCAAAAGTCCAAATTTTTGGTCAACATCTCATTTTGAAGCCACAAACATCATTTGATCAATGCTTGATCATGATTCTCAAAGCTTGGCTCAAAAATCATCAAGATGCAAAAGTTTCCTTATTTGGACAGTTGAAAAAGTCAACTGTAAATTGACCAGGGCATAACTTTCACATGGATTATCAGAAAAATTCCATCCAAAGCTAATTTTGAAGAGAAAGACATTTCCTACAACTCCTCTTCATACTTCAAGTCCAAGAAATGCTCTCACAAAAAGTTATCAATTTCAACATTATAGGTCATTTTCAAAAGTCAACAAAAAGGGACTTTAAGTCAAAGGCCATAACTTGAGATTGGTAAATCAAAATGACATGGTACCTAAGGCATTGGTTAGAGGACTCAAAGACCTTTCCAAAATGTCCAAGAACATGAGCAAAGCTTAAGAATTGAGCAAGTTATGCCTTGTGGAAGTTGGGAAATTTTTGGATATTTTGAAAACTCAACATTGATTCAAATGACCTAAAATTGCTAATGGGCCTCTTTTTCTTCCACAATTCATCATCCAAGGCATGTGCACGACCACTTGGCCCAAAGGGAAGTTTTTCTTCATTTTTTATTTATTTATTTGGATTTTTATTATTAATAATTCATTTAAATTAAAATAAATACATGAAAAATACTAAACCTAATGTTTCAAATCTTTTTATGCATATAATACCTCTAAGATTTCATGCCTAACCAAATATAGAAAGAATCTTACTAATTGGTCATGATTTGGTGGAAATTTGCATGAAAAGATTAGAAAATATCATGGCTTAAAAATCAAATATCATATTCATCAATTCATGGATTTTGGACCAATTTTCTTTGACCTAATCATTCCATACATAAGCTTGATCAAAACCCTCGTGCTCACTGACTCCAAGCTGCGCAGAAAAAGCCATATGAAAACTTGAAATTTATCAAGAAAAGTCAAATCTGAAAACCAAGTTCTAGGACGATTCAGGGCCAAATAGTTGTTCCATTAGCTTCCTTAAGGATCATAGAACGTTTTCCAATCATTCCCTAAGTCCCATACTCAAGAAAACATGAAATCACCATTGAAGTTGGTAAGAAAAATTCCAAAATCGTTTTCCATCATTCATGCGTTTTTAACATATTTCATTGTTGTTTTTGTGTTTAGAATGATGTTTGCAAGCTACCTGCGTAATTTGATTGGAGTTTCATGCTAAAACGAAGGATCCACCATGAGAGCATATTAGGGTTCCGTGGAAATTGATTTAGGGGTTTCCAAACCCGGAACAATTAGGCCATGAGAGATGCATCATTGGAATCGTGAGAAAGAGACGATTCTAATGGCCCTAGTCCGAACAATTTATACATGCCCATGTGCTATTCGCTATTTTCTCTAATGATGCCTTTTAGAACGGTTCAAAACCGTTGCCTATGATTTTTTGTATTTCAGGAAAAAACAAGCCAACGAGGAAGACGCTTAGGTGGCTATCAGCGGTTGGTCCGTTTGAAAGTTCGCGCTAAGAATCCACTAATGCGTTTGTTTTGTTTTATATTGATTGCTTATTATATAGTATACAAAGAAAACAAAGTGGAGCAGTTGGTGAAGCGCTTGGTTGGTAATCATCAGGACCTGGGTTCGAATCTCAGGTCCTCACCCTTTCCTTATATTTTTCCTTTAAACATATTCCTATGCAGATTCAACTCTGGGTTCCACCATGCACTCAATATCCAGGCCCTCCACGTGTTTACCACTATCAATCCAAGGAACACAATCTGAAGAATAGGATAGACTCCAGTCAATGCACCACGCGCTAGCATAAGAAATCAAACAGGGCCTTGCAATAAGTGGGCTTGATTGCTGTTTATACCTCCAACTGGGGACAACACCCCCCTGAGGTTTGCAATATTTTTCTTTTTTCATTCTTTTTTTATTTTCAATTATTATTCTTTTTATTAATTCTTGTAATTTAATTATTTTTCATAAAAAACACAAAAACAATAAAAATCAAAAAAAGAGACAAAAATTAATATTTTTATTTAATTAATATTTTTTGTAAATAAATTGCATTAATTCACTTGGTTTTAATTTAGGGTTTAATCTTAACATTTTTTTAATAAAAACCTAAAATTGGTAGAACTAGGGTTTAATTAATTTTTATCCCTTTTTCTTTTCTTCCATAATAATTAAATATTTAATATTTATTTTTATAATTAAATGTGCATGTAAAATAATTAGGTCAAATATTAGGTTAAAATTTAATCTTTTCTTAATAAACTAAAAAACAACTAGAATTAGGGTTAGCATTTTATTTCAATTAATTCTTTTTCATTAAAATCACATAAATACAAAAAACTAAAAAAAAAATTCTTTTCCTTTTTTATTAATTAATTTAATCATTTAATTCAATTTTGCAAAAAAAAAGGGTCCACGCCCTCGTTTTTAATTCTTATTTAATTCGCGTGTTTATTTCTTTTCTGTATAATTTTTATGTACCTCTCCCAAAGCCGTGTAATTAATTTCTCGCACTTTACTTTTCATTATTCCTTTATTTTTTCTGTCAAATCGGGTTCTGGAAATTTTGGCGATGTGGACCCGCGCCTTTTGTAATAGCTTTAGAACTTTTATTTCTCGCAATATTTTAACTGTTAATCAAGGCATGCAAGAATGAATGGACAAAAATAAAAACAAGCGCTAGATCACCTATACCATGACAAGATAAATGCAAATGAACATGACACACAAATCACACACCACCCCTAGGGTACGCCTCACTGTTGCCTTGCCCCTCGAAAGGTGATCGTCGAGTAGAGGATGTCTTAGTAAGTCCTCATGATCCGGGAACCTGGCATGAGGGTAGCTTCTAAGGTATCTTCCCATTGCTCTGGTGATCACCATATCCCGAACCTCGAATTGACCCGAACACCTCCAACGGTGGTGCTACCTACCTCTCAATGGTGGGATAGCATTACTTTAAAGGACAATTACACAGACGAATTCCTTAGGGTAGGTAGGTTCTCATAGATACTTGCTCTAAATTTCAAACAAAAATTCAAAAATACTTTTCACACCAACACATTTTCAAAAAGCTTTCGAAAGCATTTTTTCAAACACTGTTGAGGACCGATACAAGAGTCGAACTGGAATTTTCAAAGAAACTTTTTAAAACCCACAGTTGAAAAGCAAACAAACCATTTTTGAAAACACAAATGAGCAAGTATCTAAGAGCCCATGGATAACCATGGATAGAAAGGGTGCTAACACCTTCCCTTTCTATAACTTACCTCCTGAACCGAGAACAATCTCTATAAGGAATTTTTCTGTGCTTTTGTCCTTTCCATTTGGAGAAAATAAAAGACGATGGCGACTCTTGCTTCCGCGACATTTCGCGAACCAGCGTTAAACAGTCAGTTCCAGATCCACCGATCATAGAACTGGCGACTCTGCTGGGGAATTCTTATAAAGTGAGGTGTACCTTAGGACTAAGATCACTGTGTTTTCAATTGCTTTCCTTGTGTGCTTTAAATTATGGGTTGCTTGGGAGTTCTATAGATCCTAACCCGGATCTGGGGGATACCTTCTTAGAAAGTAGCAACAAGACTGTGAGGGAACTATGTGGGGTATACCGACATGGTTGAAACAGTCTGCTACGTTGATGTGGCACTTTGGTGTGTACCGGTAACCCTTGAGTTCAGTCAAGGAGAGTACGGGGCCTCCGCGTGGTGTCGTGAAGCATCAACAGACCTTAGGAACCTTAATTGAACTATCTTGGCCTCTTTAGGGTAGTGAGATAACTGACTTTGGTGCAGTCTGAGGTTGGTTGATACTCGATACTACACTCAATTGAGGGTTGCTTTCCTGGAATATTTCGGTCGCCAGTTCAGTGGCTAAATCGAAACGATGAACAATGAAAGCAATCCCGTGATATTGGGACCCTTAGAACCCGGTTACTTCTAATAGGACAGGATGAACCCACCAACTTCAAGAGGGTACTACCCAGACCCCATGCTGGCCTTAAACCCTAAGGGCTTGTCTTGTGTGCCTTACATGTTTGTCTTTGTAAATATCTGTGGTGTGTTTAATCATAGCATCATGACATCATCCAGCATCATATGCATTGACTAACCATTTCAGGGGTTCGAATCTTCATCTTTGTTCTTGTTTTGTAGGACATGGAAACTGTTCGCAGGAAGACAATTCAAGTCAGTCTTGTAAGGATCCCTCCTCAGCTTAAGGAGCTTATATCCAGAATTCCCGAGAACTCTTCATTCAGTGAAAGACATGGAAGTCTCATCAGCTTGGTCAATACCAACATTGAGGAAGATATGATAAAGGTCCTGTTCCAGTTCTTTGACCCTCTGCATCACTGTTTCACCTTCTTGGACTATCAGTTGGTACCTACATTGGAGGAGTTCTCCCGGCTCCTGAAGATCCCTATCCTTGATCAACTACCCTACAACGGTACGGAGAAGGAACCCAAGCTTGAAGAGATTGCTAAAGCCTTGCACCTACAGTCATCTGACCTCAAGGGACATTGGGAAGTTATAAGTGGTATCAAAGGGTTCTTAGCCAGGTTTCTGTTTGAAAAGGCCCATGAATGTTGGAACTCCCTTGACCTACAAGCTTTTGAAGAAGTTGTGGCCCTCCTTGTCTATGGTTTGGTGTTGTTCCCTAACCCAGATCAACTTATAGATATCAGTGCTGTCCAGATCTTTATGTCCAGGAATCCTATACCTACGTTGCTGGGGGACATCCTTCACTCATGTTACACTCGAACCATGAGAAAAAGAGGTGTCCTTATGTGTTGCACTCCTCTCCTGGGAAGGTGGTTTATTTCGCACCTTCCACAATCAGTTTTGAAGAATGAGCGGGGTTTGAGATGGTCACAACGGTTGATGACTCTCACACATGCAAATATACATTGGTGCCCTCGATCCAGAGAAGATGTCACTATCATTGATCGTTGCGGGGAGTACCCTAATGTTCCTTTACTCGGAATCAGAGGAGGTATTACTTACAACCCATGCCTGGCTTGGAGACAGTTTGGTTATGCTCGGAGGGATGGTCCTCACGACATGTTAATTCCTGACATAGTTTTTGACTTCGACAACGATACTCAAGGACTTCGCCAGAGATTTATCAGAGCTTGGAGGATGCCAAGTAGGATAGACAGCAAGACACTGGGGCACAGGAACCCCATCCCGTTGGAACCTTATCTCAAGTGGGTACGCGCCCACTCCCAGAAGTTAGTGATGCCTTATCCTCATATGCTCCCGGTGATCAAAGAGCCGGTCTTGGAAGGAGAAGTGTCCTACACCATTCAGCATCCTGACATGCCCACATCCTGGGAAGAGATGCAGAAGAGCTGGATCCAGCTTAAGGAAGAACGGAATTCTCTTGAGACTAGTCTACATGCTAGTGAAAAGAAGGTTTTGGAGCTTACCCGCCTGTTGCATGAGGAGAGAAATCTCAACACTTACATAGCTCCAAAGAGGATGCGTAGTGTATTTTGGGATTGATTTGCTTTTGTATTATTTTGCCCATGAGGCTTTGATGTACTGAACAATTATTTCCTTAATGATAACGTGTGTTCCTTTTTGTCTACAACAAATTTGAACTTTCGAACCCTTGAATGCATTGCATAAACACATATCATTCATCATGTGCATAGCAGGTTTTCCCCTTTTCAGGTTGCTTACAGTTCTTCGCTGTTTATTTCAGCATCATGAATCCTGACTCATCATCAACTGAGACATCCATCAAAGCTCTTCAGGCGCAGAATGCGCAATTTCAGGAATTAATCAAGGGTTTGGCTCAAGGCCAAGAAGAGCTGAAGGCTCTGCTCCTGAAGAAGGAGAAGAAGAAGAAGAGAAGAACTGTTCTGTTTAGCTCGGGCCGAAGGTTTGGCAACACTTTGCAGAATGAAGAGGCTGGTTCTTCCATTGGCAAGAGTACTCCTCAAGCAGAAAAAGGTCCTAGTCCGGTAGTCTCTGACAACGAGACTGATTTTGATGAAGAGCAGTACCCTCCTGCAGAAGACAGATACAAGCAACTGGAGGATAGGTTGAATGCTATGGAGATACAACAGGTGCCTGGGCTGGATTTCGGAGATCTGGGTTTGTCAACTGGTGTGATCATTCCTCGGAAGTTCAAAGCACCAGCTTTCACTAAGTACGACGGGGCGTCTTGTCCCAAGCTACATCTCAGGTCCTATGTTCGGAAGATTCAACCGTACTCAGCGGATAAGAATTTGTGGATCCACTTCTTCCAGGAGAGTCTTTCAGGGACTCATCTCGAATGGTTCTATCAGCTGGATGGGACCAAGGTTCGTAACTGGGAGGAGTTGGCTACTGCTTTCTATAAGCAGTATCAATATAATGCCGACCTTGCCCCTACACGTACCCAACTCCAGGGTATGTCGTTAGGTTCAAGTGAAGGTTTTAAGGAGTACGCTCAGAAGTTGAGGGATCTGGCTGGCAGGGTGCAGCCTCCGTTGACTGATCGGGAGTTGGTAGACATGTTCTTGGGGACCCTATCTAGGCCGTTTTTCAACCATCTTATCGGTAACTCGTCTGCAGGGTTTACTGACCTTATTCTGACTGGAGAGAGAACTGAGGCTGGGTTGAAGTCTGGTAAGATTCCAAAGGGTGCATCTACAGGTTCAGAGAAGAAACCCTTCAAAAAGGAGGCCAGTGTGGTGTATGGGCCTAGAAGGCAAGACAAACCAGAGCGCCGCCAATCCGTCAACGCGTTGGTAATTGCGAAGCCTGCAGCCGCTCCTCGGCAAGCTAACCAACCAAGGGCTGAGAGACCCAGAAGGGAATTCACCCGTTTGAGTATGACCTTGTCGCAGATCTTACCACAGTTGCTCTCAACCAACTTAGTAACCGTCAGAGAGGCTCCGAAGTTTGCAAATACTACATCTCCTAAGTACAACCCAAATGCTCGCTGTGCTTACCATTCTGATAGCCCGGGGCATTCCACTGATGACTGTTGGGCATTAAGGAACAAACTGCAGGACCTTATTGACGCCAAGGAGGTACAGTTTGAGGCATCTGAGAAGCCTAATGTAGTGACGGCTCCCCTGCCTGCTCATGGAGTGAATGCTATTGGGGACGAGGATGAAGTGGATGAAGCTGAATTCAATAGCTGGATCTACCCGACGACCAAAGGCGGATTGACCAATTGGATTGCTAAGGACCATACTCCTGTTACCTTTGTTACGCAGTAATAAATTTCTTTGTTTCGTTATTTGTAATAAACAATAAATAAACTCTATGGCCCGGTGTCTTACCCGAGGCACCGTGGTTTCATTTGTGAGCGCATATAAATTGTCATTTCATATATCATAAATGAAAATCTTGGACGTTTTCTCGCATTACAAATCTTATGCTCCTTTCCTGTCTTTCTTTCCTTTACATATATTTCAAAACAGCTGTATTTACACACACACTCACTCATACAGGTTTCAATCCACTCTGGATCTCACTGGTAACGACTCTGCTACTGCCAGTTATGACTTCGAAAATCCGATCAACTTAGCCGAAGACGAAGGTGAAGAGGATTGCGAAGTGCCTGGCGAGCTTGCAAGACTGTTACTTCAGGAAGAGAGGGAAATTCAACCCCATGAAGAGCCAGTGGAAACAATAAACTTGGGTACTGAGGCAGACAGGAAAGAGGTAAAGATTGGTGCCAACCTAGAGCTCAGCGTGAAGCAACGGTTGACTCAAATGCTGCATGATTATATGGAGATCTTTGCCTGGTCCTACGAAGACATGCCCGGGTTGGATACCGATATTGTGGTCCATCACTTGCCAACTAAGGAAGATTGCCCTCCGGTTAAGCAAAAGGTCCGCTGTATGCGTCCAGAGATGTCTGAGAAGATTAAAGCCGAGGTTATGAAACAGTTTGACGCTGGGTTCCTTGCAGTGACTTCTTACCCTCAGTGGGTTGCTAATGTGGTGCCGGTACCTAAGAAGGACGGTAAGGTCAAAATGTGTGTCGATTACAGGGATCTGAACAGGGCCAGCCCCAAGGATGACTTCCCTCTACCTTACATTGACGTCCTTGTTGACAATACAGCTCAGCACAAGGTGTTCTCTTTCATGGATGGATTTTCAGGATATAATCAGATCAAGATGGCACCTGAAGACATGGAGAAGACTACCTTTGTTACTCAGTGGGGCACCTTCTGCTACAAGGTCATGCCATTCGGGTTGAAGAACGCTGGGGCAACCTACCAACGTGCCATGGTTGCTCTATTTCATGACATGATCCATCATGAGATAGAAGTGTATGTTGACGACATGATCGCAAGGTCCCAGACTGAGGAAGAGCACCTAGATCATCTGCAGAAGTTGTTTGACCGGTTGAAACTGTACAAGCTGAGATTGAACCCGAACAAGTGCACCTTCGGGGTAAGATCTGGGAAGTTGCTAGGCTTCGTTGTAAGTGATAAGGGTATTCAAGTGGACCCTGCTAAGGTTAAAGCTATTCAAGAGATGCCAGTTCCTAGGACAGAGAAGGAGGTCAGAGGCTTTTTAGGACGCCTGAATTACATTGCTCGCTTCATCTCACACCTGACTGCTACCTGTGAGCCAATCTTCAAGCTGCTGAAGAAAGATCAGGTAGTACGTTGGAATGATGAATGTCAGGCTGCTTTTGACAGAATCAAAGAGTATCTCCAAGAACCACCCATCCTTATGCCACCGGTTGAAGGGAGACCTCTGATACTATACCTAACGGTACTTGACAACTCAATGGGGTGTGTGCTGGGGCAGCATGACGAGTCTGGCCGAAAAGAGCATGCCATTTATTACCTTAGAAAAAAGTTTACCGACTGTGAGACCCGATACTCACTGCTCGAGAAAACGTGCTGCCCTTTGGTATGGGCTGCTCGCCGGCTGAGACAGTATATGCTGACTCACACTACCTTGTTGATCTCAAAGATGGATCCTATAAAGTACATATTTGAAAAGCTTGCTCTGTCTGGGAGAATTGCAAGATGGCAAATGATCTTGACGGAATACGACATTCAGTATACAACCCAGAAAGCCATCAAGGGAAGTGTATTGGCAGACCACTTGGCACATCAGGCCGTAGATGACTATCAGTCAATGAACTTCGAGTTTCCGGACGAAAGCATCATGATTGTGACTGATTGTGAAGTACCTGGACCGGATGAAGGACCTGAGGAAGGATCCCGATGGTCTATGCATTTTGACGGAGCCTCCAACGCTTTGGGAAACGGTATCGGCGCCATAATCATATCACCTCAAGGCACTCATACTCCACTCACTGCCCGGCTATGTTTCAACTGTACCAACAATATGGCAGAGTATGAGGCGTGCATCATGGGTCTTCAAGCTGCGATCGACTTAAGGATCAAGTTTCTGAGTGTCTTCGGAGATTCCGCTCTCGTGATCAATCAGATCAAAGGAGAGTGGGATACGAAACATCCAAACCTGATTCCTTACAGAGAATGTGTGTTGACCTTGATCCCCCACTTCACAAAGATAACCTTTGAACACTTTCCAAGAGAGGAGAATCAGCTGGAGGACGCGTTAGCTACAATGTCTTCAATGTTCAAGGTCAAATGGGATAATGAGGCTCCCCGGATCATCATCTGGAAACTGGACGAACCGGCATACTATTGTGATCTCGAGACTGAATTGGCAACTGAGAAGCCTTGGTACCATGAGGTGAAGAGATATTTGGAATCTCAGGAATACCCTGAAGGTGCGTCTGTCAATGATAAGAAGTTCCTGAGGAGGTTCGCGGCAAAGTTCTTCCTTAGCAACGGCATCTTGTACAAGCGAAACCATGATTCAACCCTACTGCGTTGTGTGGATAAAACTGAAGCAGAAAGGATCATGGAAGAGCTACATGAAGGTACCTTTGGTACACATTCCAGTGGACACACTATGGCTAAAAAGATCCTTCGGGCAGGGTATTACTGGTCCACAATGGAAGCTGACTGTTACCAACATTCCAGGACATGCCATAAGTTCCAGATTTACGTAGACAAGGTGCATGTTCCTCCAGTTCCTTTGAATGTTCTGACTGCGCCTTGGCCGTTTGCAATGTGGGGCATAGACATGATCTGTGAGATTAAACCTACGGCATCTAATGGGCATCGCTTCATCCTGGTAGCGATTGATTATTTTACAAAGTGGGTTGAAGCAGCTTCCTACGCTACGGTAACCAAGACCGTTGTGGCACGGTTCATTCGGCATAATCTGATCTGTCGGTACGGCGTCCCAGAAAGAATTATTACAGACAACGGTACCAATCTGAATAACAAGATGATCGCTGAGCTCTGCGAGCAGTTCAAAATACAGCACCACAATTCTTCTCCTTACAGACCGAAGATGAATGGGGCTGTAGAGGCAGCAAATAAAAATATCAAGAAAATCGTGCAGAAGATGACAGTGACTTATAAAGATTGGCACGAGATGTTACCGTTCGCTCTACATGGGTACCGTACCTCAGCCAGGACGTCAACCGGGGCAACTCCCTTCTCTTTGGTTTATGGTATGGAGGCAGTCTTACCGATCGAAGTACAAATACCCTCTCTCCGGATAATGAAAGATGCAAATCTGAACGAGGATGATTGGATCCAGACACGACTTGATCAGCTCAACCTTATTGATGAAAAGAGACTTGCTGCTATCTGTCATGGTCAGACGTATCAGAAACGGATGATCAGGGCATTTAACAAAAAGGTCAGACCACAGGAATATCAAGTTGGGGATCTGGTAATCAAGCGAATCATCCTTCCTCAGAGTGATCCAAGGGGCAAGTGGACCCCCACGTACGAAGGGCCATTTGTGGTTAAACATGTGTTCTCAGGAGGAGCCATGATTCTAACCAACATGGATGGTGACGACCTTCCTCACCCCGCTAATGCAGACATAGTAAAAAGATACTACGCATGAAAAAAGACCCGCTAGGCTGACATGCCTAGGCAAAAATTAGGGCTTCCCGGCGAACCAAAAGGGTTCGGGCAAAATGAAGGGATGAAACGAAAAAAATCTGTACACCCGGCAAGTCGAAAACCTGAAAAGGCGGCTTGGGCAAAAATGGGTATCCCGGTGGACTGAAAACCCGAAAGGGCGGTCTAGGAAAAAATTAGGGATAAAGCGTAATACTATGTCTCATTGATCACTCTGCATCCAGAATCCGGTATCTATATCAAGTTCAGACGGCATCGATCAGTCAACTTCACCTTCAACCAAGGTCATCAAGTGATGAGACGCTCGGAGATATAAAGGCAATAGCAGAGTTGAAACCCAGTGGGATCATTCATTTCACACAGTTGTTTTATTTTCTTTTGTACAAAACTTGTATAAACTCTTTTGTTCGGCGGCGTTCTCTTACTAGGACGTCAGCCTCTTGTACACAAAACGCCTATTTTCAGGCCATTCAAAAAATCAATACAAATATACTTTTCAGTTAAAAGTGCCAATTGTTTTTCTTTTTCTGTTTTGTTTTGCGAAGAACGTCCAAGGTTCAATTTGTGATATATGCATTGACAATAATTTGCTAACTCATGAATATTTGCATACGAAACAAAGGAATAATTACAGGTAACATTGGAAACAGGGGCAATAAAGAGTTGTCTGAGCAATCTAATTGTTCTGTCCTCCAAGGTACCAAGGTAGGTTCAGCTAAAAAACATAACCAGTACATCTTAATTCCCCAGAGAGTGAGCCAGCAAGTCAGTGCACTCTTCCTCAAGCAAAGTTATCAAATCTTAAGAAAGTTGGGTATCCTCCAGTGGATCTCAACATCTCCCCAGCAGCATATGTATTCTTAACAAGCATCCCCGGCAGTCTTGGTCTAAAGATTGTTCCCCGGCGGCATACCAACATTCAGTGGAGTCACTTCCCCGATACAGTTCAAAACTTCCCCAGGAGAGCCCAATCCAGTTTCCCCAGGGAAGTTGGAATTCATCTCCCCAAGCAGCAAGCTTATCCCCAGTAAATTCTGGAAGCTTATCCCCGCAGAGCACGAGCGCGTCACCCGGCTTTATTCAAAGAGTTATTTCCTTACCAGGATATAACTGGGTTATCCTCATCCAAGAGCCACGGAGAGATCATCGTCGACACAGTCTTCTTATCCTCAGCGAAGTCTATTAACACTTCCAACACAGCAAAGATATCCCCAGCAAGTTATTATCAACAACTCAACAAAGTATCTCTCTCCCCACAGAGTATTGGTCCCCAGCAAGATCGTTAGAGTACTTTCCTCCCTGCAGAGTTATTCCATTCGCCAAGTTTATTCCCCAATGGAGTCACCTTCTCCTACCGGTATCCTTGCAACTATCATCCCCGGCGGAAGCAAAATCCGTTCTTCAACATCAGCCCAGGAGTGACTTCCCGGCACCCGTCAAGGATTTACTTTCCTAGACGAAAACATACATTCGTAAACATCACATACATCATTATAGCATGCATATACGCATCATGAACATACACTATCACTTATTCAGAGGGCATCTCGCATGTCATACCACATGACATCGCATACAACTAACGCTTGTCTTTTCAGGACAAAAGTACAAAAATGATTACCATCAATGGTCGCAACTAAAGATCCGATTCCTGAATCTTGCCAGGGTGTATCTGTTGATGACCAATTACCAGATCTGATTCCTGTATCTTGCCAGGGTGTGTCTGAAGAGTTCGAGGATCCGATGCCTGAATCTTGCCAGGGTGTATCCGTTGAAGACTAACATTACCAGATCCGATTCCTGTATCTTGCTAGGGTGTGTCTGAAGAGTTCGAGGATCCGATACCTGAATCTTTCCAGGGTGTATCCGTTGAAGACTAACATTACCAGATCCGATTCCTGTATCTTGCCAGGGTGTGTCTGAAGAGTTCGAGGATCCGATACCTGAATCTTGCCAGGGTGTATCCATTAAAGACTAGCATTACCAGATCCGATTCCTGTATCTTGCCAGGGTGTGTCTGAAGAGTTCGAGGATCCGATACCTGAATCTTGCCAGGGTGTATCCGTTGAAGACTAACATTACCAGATCCGATTCCTGTATCTTGCCAGGGTGTGTCTGAAGAGTTTGAGGATCCGATACCTGAATCTTGCCAGGGTGTATCCGTTGAAGACTAACATTACTAGATCCGATTCCTGTATCTTGCCAGGGTGTGTCTGAAGAGTTCGAGGATCCGATACCTGAATCTTGCCAGGGTGTATCCGTTGAAGACTAACATTACCAGATCCGATTCCTGTATCTCGCCAGGGTGTGTCTGAAGAGTTCGAGGATCCAATGCCTGAATCTTGCCAGGGTGTATCCGTTGAAGACTAACATTACCAGACTCGATTCCTGTATCTCGCCAGGGCACGTCTGAAGAGTTTAAAGATTCAGCTCCTGTAACCAGTCAGGACACATCTATACAAAGCATCTGAAAACCAGATCCTGCAACATGTCAGGTACTCATTTTTCTTTTGCAGGTACGCAAGTTCTCGCTAAGGAATCTCTCACGCGATCAACATCCAGATGGAATCTATAAGCCCATCATCCTATTCATCAATCTCTAAATGGCATCTATAAGCCCATTCCGTCATCACACTGCTACTATGTGAGCGCAAATTTCTGGGCACACTACGCCAAAAAAGACCTTTAAAAGCGCTTTTTTTGGGCTTTAAAAGCGCTTAAAAGCGCTTTAAAAGCTTGCGCTGGCGTAGGTAACAAAAGCGCTTCTAAAAGCGCTCTGGTAGACCCCCCCTTTAAGAGCGCTTCCTGGAAAAAGCGCTCTGGTAGGACCCCCTATAAGAGCGCTTTCCTGGAAAAAGCGCTCTGGTAGACCCCCCTTTAAGAGCGCTTTTTAAAAGCGCTGCCAAAGACCAGTAAAAAAGCAAAAAAAATTAAAAAAAAACGTAGCCTACAAAAGCGCTTCTGTAAAAGCGCTCTGGTAGGCCCCCCTATAAGAGCGCTTTTTCCAGAAAAAGCGCTCTTATAGGGGGGCCTACCAGAGCGCTTTTACAAAAGCGCTTTTGTAGGCTACGTTTTTTTTTAATTTTTTTTGCCTTTTTACTGGTCTTTGGCAGCGCTTTTACTAAGAAGCGCTTTAGTAGGTGGACCTTTAAGAGCGCTTTTTAAAAGCGCTGTCGTTTCTAAATGAGGTATTTTTATGTGCAGCCTATAATTTAATCCTCCCAGTCGACCTGTAATGTTTTCGACCTGTAATATTTTCGACCTGTAATATATTTTTGACCTGTAATATATTTTCGACGCTATTATTTCAGCCATCAGTAAGACAATATATGTACTAATATAATACCATTATAATATCCAAAATTATATATATACATCATTACATCAATAATATTATAGTTCAAATATTCGACACAAATCCTACATGAAAAATTGCCTAATATAATATTGACACAAATCTTCTTTAATTTCTTCCAACTTAAGCTTCGGGTACGCAGCAGCACGGAATTCGTCAAGGTACTACAAAACAAAAACATAATATAAATGATATATTTAGTTAAATGTAATAAATTATATGAAATTATCTTAAGTTATAAATTCATACCGTGAGCGGAATCTCTAATTGATTCGCCTGAAGGATTTCTTTCATGAACCTCAAAACAAAGTATCCGCAATCATGACTGTTTCGCTGTTGCGGACACTACATAATAAAACAAATAAGATTCTATAGTTGTCTTGTTTTACCAAGTAGCATAAATATTATAAGCAAAATTGTGAAAAGTAATGTACCTGCACTTGGATCCAAGTGATGTTGTTCGATTTAGTTCGGGATACCTGTGCGTCCCGTTGACTACGGAACACTTGTATTGATCTAATTATTAAATATATAAAAGCATATGTTTAAATCAATCCCACAAATAAGAAAATATATAAATATACACGAATATATATTTAGAACGATCCCACTTACAAATCAACGATTTCCTTCATAGCCGGATAATTGGTCCATTCACCATTTACCGAATTCAGATAATACACGACTTCTCTTATCGGGTTGATAGCAAGCAGCAACCAGTGTGCTCTATAAATTAAAACAATAGGTTATATGAAAATTTTGCTATACACAAAAGAAACAGAGATTAGATGAACCAAGAATGAGAAACTAACCCTACTGGTCGGGTATTATACGCCCAAAGATGCAGGCTTTCTGTATTGCCGGTGGACATGAATCTATCTACTAAGCGCTGTCTAACTGATTCCGGTTCCGAAGCAATTGTCATTCCGCTGCAATGGGCGGAAGACACGAAACGGAATCTGTCAGACAATGCAGTCCCGCGCAACACTCTGTCATACAACAACCTTAAATAAAAACATAATAAACATTAGATTATTTTCATTGAAATATGTAAATAAATTATATTGTGGGACTAATTAAATAATATATCGGATGAGTGAATATTACCGGATGTATGAGTGCATATTACTGACGCCTAGTTGATCATGGGTAAAAATCTCTTCCAAGTCATCAAATGTAATATGTGACTGGAATTCAATACCGAAGACACTTTCATCCATGTTGATTTCACGTAAACCACCATCCTTCAAATCGGACATATCAACCATGGTTGCGAGTGTCGAACGGTATCGAGGCACAAAAGCACCGCCTTTTTTTGCCGCTTGCTTCGGAGGACCAGTGGGTGGTAAGCTACGAACCTGCTGCGTCACTTGTTGTGACTCCCGAGCGGATGCCTAAAAATCATATAAGTTAGGTAAAATATAAAATCATGCAGATTTAGATTCAGACTATATATTAACACTTTAAATGTACCTCTTTTAGTGATGCAACAGACTCCTCCTCCTGTAAAATCCCTTTACCCTTAATTGCGGGTTTTATAGGAGCAGTCTAAAATTAAAATGTAAAAAATAATTAATAAACGGTTTAGAATTGACATTCGAAAACTAAATGATTCATAATCGTTTTCAGTATACCTCATCACTAATGGTAATGAGCTCCGAGGGCCATGCAACAAATGATCCTATTGCATCTCGCAGCAATGTCGTCTCTGAGACCATGTCGGGTACCGGTAGAATCGCATCACGATCTAATACAACATCCACCGATACTTTCAGGTGTCCATCAGGGAGGGGTCTGTGGTGAAGTAAATCTCCCGAAGTGTTGTGCACTTTTCCCTTGCCAACTAGTCGATAATTCGGTGACGATAAGTATAGTTGGCAAGATGAAATGCCCTAAACAAATAGAAAATATAAAGTCATTATCATTAATAAAATAGAACAGTTTGTAAGGAAAAAAACTTATAATTACCTCGGGAAATTTCTTTTGATAGTTGATACTAGCCTTATCACTAGTATCTCTCACCGATGAAGTGTTGCATTTTTCTCTCATATACATATCTTTATCTCTTTGCAATTCAGAGACCTGTGCTTGCAATTCCTGCAACTTTTGCAACACTTCTTCATTGGTAAGATTTGATCTTCTCCTAGAACTCTTATAAAAAGAGGTTGGAGTCACACCATGACCCTTACCCCTCACCCGACCGGGATACTCGGGAGCATCTAGTACTCTACTAAGTACGCTCTCCTCACCGGTGGATCCCGATTGCGACAAGGTCTCCTGTAATTCATTTACATTTAAATAATTATTAGTGGAGATAAAAAATCATTTATATATTAAAAAACATTTGATTTAATTAAAGACACAGTATTATACTTACACATTCAGTATAAACTCTCTGAACATCGGGATCGACAGCTTGATTTTTGCCCACACGAGCTTCCTTCCACAACACATGTACAGGAAGTGAAGCTTCCTCACTTTTAGTCTCCTCTAACTATGCATTGACACAAACGATAAAATCGTCAATTAAAACATGCACATGTAGACAATTAATTAAAACGCATTTCTATTTACTTACAATTTTATCCTCTAAGCGTGCATATCCCAAACGCCCTTTCTTGTATGGATACGCGGGTTTGGATGCTCTCTTACTATTCGTGGCACTCTTTTTCTGAAATGCTTCATCTCTTTGCTTTAAAAACTCAGCCCAATCTGCTTCATCAATGAATGTCGCATACTTTGTTGGCCGTCCCGGTGCCTCTTCAAGAAATTTTCCATCTTTATCCTTAAGATAGGTGTTTGTCAAAAAACTTTTCCACCCTCTATATCTTTTGCCGGCCAAACTAAGTATGTAGCTTTTACGTTCATCTGGTATCTCAAAAGTCCTCTGCAAAAATAACAACAATTAACCATATATGATATATACCTGAAGTGTTAGTATAAGTAATTTAAACAATTTATCGTCAAGATAATAACAACAATTAACCATATATGATATATACCTGAAGCTCTTCCCAAATCGCTTGTTTTTTCTCCTCCAATTCTGAATTTTTCGTTTTCGATTTCCAGGTAGGTACGGAGACCGGAATATGCATACGGACAAGTGTACCAATATAACTTGTCAACTTTGCAGAATTAGGACCAATTGGTTGTTTATCAGAATTCCATTCCAATCGGTATACTAATCCTTGGTCTCTATGTCGTATGATTCCCTTCATAATAGTGATGCCTCGTGCCACCTCTTTTGCTTCAGTATCAGGTGGAGCATTTGTATCTGAAGCAACTCTTTCTTGTGAGTTTTCTTGTGCGTTTTCAGGTGGGTTTTGAGGTGGAGCATCTCTATCTGGAGCCATTGAACCTGTATCAAACAAACTAAAGCACATTAGTACACTATTAACACTAACTTTATATGAGAAACATTTCAAAAAATTACATAAAAATAATAAAGATGTCCTCAAAACTCAACCCCCTTTTACTAAAAATAATAAAGTATTTAACAACAAAAGAAACTAAACCCATAGATAATAAATAAGCAGTCCAGTAATATTTTTCTTGCTTTGAAGAGATACCTAAAACATAAAAAAAATGTTAGAAAAAACATCTTAATATTAAAATAAAAACAAAACACTGTTGGAGGATATACTAAAAACAAAAATGAAAACTTTAAAACAAAATAAAAAGATAATACCTTTAATTCGAATTACCCCTTAACTCTTGAACAACTAGATAATATGTAGATGGTATATGAACCAGTAAGACAAAAATGAAGGAAAATGAAGGAGACAAAAATGACAAAAATAATATTAGATGATACTCATATTAAGATTGAAATAGAGAGAACATGTATATATTTGAACAAGTACACCTTTAAACTAACATTACAGTACCAACAATCAAGATTGAAATAGAGAGAACATGTATATATTTGAACATGTACAACAATCAAGTTTCATCATTGCAACAAGTCATCATAGCATACAAAAATGCTTCAAATTTTGAACCTGTATCAAACAAACTAAAACATTGACACTATTAACACTAACTTTATCACTAACGTCTCTTTCTTTTCTTGGTAGGATTGTGTACTACGCGTCTCTTAACAATGCGGACGGTTGGATTGATCCAAATACCCTCATTATGATCATTTCTAATACAAGATTCATTCTCATTTTGATCGTTTCTTGTACAAGATTCAATGCCAACACCAATATCACCTTGATCTTCAATTTTTTCATCAACTATTTTGTTAGATAAAAGCACTATAGACCATTTCGTACTTGTCGGATCATTGACATAGAACACTTGTTTAGCTTGAGAGGCTAGAATGAAAGGCTCATCTTTGTACCCTACCCTATTGAGATCCACTTGCAAAAATCCTGACTTATCCATTCGTACGCCACTATTATTTTCAACCCACTTGCAACCAAATACAGGAATCTGAAACTTCGCGTAATCAAACACCAAAATGCGCTCGATAACCCCAAAATATGACAAATTTGCAAATTTCGGATTTAAGTCATTCGCACTTGATATGTGCATAGCTTCAGCTACCAAGGTAACACCACTATTTTGCATAGTACTTTTATCATCCTGTTCTTTGGTATAAAATGTGTATCCATTAATTGCGTATGCGCTATAAGAAAGCACAATTACAGATGGACCATAGGCTAAACATCTCAACCTTTCTGTTACTGAAGCAGGATCTGAACGATACTTTGAATAAATATGATCTCTAAACCACGGTATGAAACTTCGATTGTGCTCTCGTACTATCCAGTTCTCATTTCTATTTGGATTTAAATCTCGGAGAACAACTTTGTGCATTTCAACAAACGGCTCAACCTCAATCTCATTGTGCAGAACATACAAGTGCACTTGATCCCGTTCGACCATTGATACTGTCACAACTTTATTTCCAATTAGCCTTTTTCCTTCTTTTTTTTCGACAATATGAGATTTGGGGAGTCCAATTGATTGAACATTTGACAGATATTCAGTACAAAACTCAACCGCTTCTTCAGCAACGTATCGCTCGGCAATACAACCCTCTGGTCGACTTCTGTTTTTCACGTACCCTTTTAATATTTTCATATAACGTTCAGCAGGGTACATCCATCTCATATAAGCTGGTCCGCACAGTTGTGTCTCTTTCACAAGATGAACGACTAGATGAACCATTATGTCAAAAAACGAGGGAGGAAAATACATTTCAAGATCACATAAAGTAACAACTATCTCATTTTGCAATGTTGGTAAGATCGCGGGATCGACCACCTTACTGCAAATAGACCTGAAGAAGAAACACAGCTTAGTTATTGCGCTTCTTACTTTTTCTGGCAGAATAGAACGTATACCTATTGGTAAAAAATGTTCCATTATAACATGGCAATCATGCGTCTTCAAACTCTTTAACTTGAGGTCTTTCATGGACACAAGTCTTCTAATATCTGAAGAGTAGCCTTCTGGAACTTTTACTTCACTGAGGAACTTACACAATGTTTTCTTCTCCTTTCTAGATAGAGTGTAAACAGCAGGTGGCAGATATGTTCGTCTTCCTTTCGTCACGGGCCCCAATTCAGTTCTCATCCCCATGTTTACCATGTCATTCCTTATGTTAACGCCATCCTTAGACTTTCCTTGTATATTGAGTAGCGTACCTATAACGCTGTCAAATACATTTTTTTCAATATGCATAACATCCAGGAAATGTCTTACGTACAACGACTTCCAATATGGAAGTTCAAAGAAAATTGACTTCTTCTTCCACCCACCCTTGACAATTGAATGTGCAAAAGGCTTGCCAAACTGAGTGCTCACATCTTTCACCTTTTCAAAAATTTGATCACCTGACAAAAAAGGCGGGGCTGTACGATGTTCGGCCTCTCCATTGAATGCTTTTCTCCACCCACGGTAGTGATGATTAGAATTTAAGAATCTACGATGGCCGAGAAAGACATTCTTCTGACAAAGCGCCAATCGTGTCGTATCGGTTTCATCTTCACAAACAGGACACGCCTTTTGACCCTTGTTGCTGTACCCGGATAGATTTCCGTATGCTGGAAAATCATTAATTGTTCCAAACAACATCGCCCTCAAGTTGAAACTTTCTTTCCTATACCCATCGTAAACCTCCACACCTCTCTCCCACAAAAACTTTAAATCTTCGATTAAGGGTGCCAAGTATACGTCTATGTCATTCCCTGGTTGTTTAGGCCCAGAAATTAGCATAGATAACATCATGTACTTACGCTTCATACATAGCCACGGAGGTAAGTTATAAATCATAAGAATCACAGGCCATGTGCTATGCGAGATACTTTGAATACCATGCGGGTTCATTCCATCAGTAGACAATGACAACCGAAGGTTTCTTGCTTCTTTTCCAAATTCAGGATATTCAGTATCAACTTTACTCCATTGTGGTGAGTCTGCCGGATGTCGCAACTTTCCATCAATAATTCTTTCATCTGCATGCCAAGTCAAGTGTCTTGAATCGGTCTCACTACGATACATGCGTCTAAATCTCGGAATTATAGGAAAATACCATAAGACTTTAGCAGGAGACAACTTTTTCTTATATCGAGGGGCACCACATTTAGGACACTCATTCAACGCTGCATACTCGTTTCGAAACAAAACGCAATCGTTTGGACATGCATGTATCTTATCATAGCTCATTCCAATAGAAGACAACATCTTTTTGGCTTCATACGTTCGATTGGGAAGAACATTATCCTCTGGTAGCATATCTTTCATAAGGGCTAATAACTCTGTGAAACTTTTATCCGACCATCCATTGTCCGCCTTTAAGTTGTACAACTTTAACACCGCAGACAATCTTGTGAATTTTGAACAACCAACATACAACGGTTTCTCTGCATCGCTTACCAACCTCTCAAACATTTTGGGACAATCCGCAAGATCTTCTTCAAGCGCTTCTGCAATCTCTTCGACTCGATCACAATCGTATGTGTCTGTGCAATCGTCGTTTGAAGCATACTTCCTATTACAACTCGACTCAGCATTCCCGGTACTTTTCTCACCATGCATTGTCCAACATGTATAACTTCTATCAATTCCAAACCGTAGTAAATGAGATCCCAACTGATTCCCGTCAACCTTACCCCCGGCATAACAGCAACCCAAGCAAGGACACGGCATTCGAAGCGGGTCTTTGGAGTGCGCAACCGCAAACTCAACAAATTCCCATACCCCTTTCTCGTACTCTTTCGACAATCGGTTTGAATTCATCCATGTCTTATCCATGTCTTAATTAAGCTAAACAAAAACGGTCAAACTTTCACTCTTCACAAGTAACCCCTATGGCGAATTCAATTCACAAAGTTAGTAAGTACCTCACTTAACGATAGATAAATATATGAAATTAAAATTGTAAGAAACTCAGCATCTAAGCTTACTACTACTAAGCCATATGCTGGATGTTAAACAATATCTAAAGAGCAATATTAGAGACATTGTAAGGCATAATAATTTTAAACCACTGTTGCAAGACATTATGATATAGACCTCTAGTTATATTTATTAGGATTAGTTCAGTTCATTAAGATTTATTATTTTATTTATTTTTAGTTAGTATTTTTTGAATTTTTAAATTTGAATGTCCTATATTTAAGAAAAGATTTAAGTTAAAACATAAGCTACCTATTAACTAGTAATTTTAGGAGAAACCAATCACAAACTCCGCCACTGCCGCCTGCATAGGTCTTAAGAACATATTTTCAGTTGGTTACAATACTTCCTTCCTACCACTTCATCAACAAAGGTCATGGCTACGGAATATCCTGAGCATGTTCAGGATATTCCGTAGCCATGACCTTTGTTGATGAAGTGGTAGGAAGGAAGTATTGTAACCAACTGAAAATATGTTCTTAAGACCTATGCAGGCGGCAGTGGCGGAGTTTGTGATTGGTTTCTCCTAAAATTACTAGTTAATAGGTAGCTTATGTTTTAACCTAAATCTTTTCTTAAAAATAGGACATTCAAATTTAAAAATTCAAAAAATACTAACTAAAAATAAATAAAATAATAAATCTTAATGAACTGAACTAATCCTAATAAATATAACTAGAGGTCTATATCATATGTGTAAGAGAAAATTATATATTTTTCATATTTTCATTGAAAAATAAAATCACAAATCTTACTGATGAATAGTTACCAGGTATACTGAGTTTTACATTGATTGATAAATAAGTCATAGCCTTACTTATACAGTTGTTTACACAAAATTGGACCCTACCCACTTTTAACTTTAACAATATTATTTTGGATATCCAAATTTCATGGAACATTTACAATAGAAAACTTTAAACTTATTGCAAGATCATAACTGTTAAGCTTATTAGATTGGCTCCAAAAATAGTCTTAGAGAATCGGAGAGGATTCATATGAGACATAGTACAAGAAATCTTTTGAAAGAAACATGGCTATGAAAATTGATATAAAAAAAAAAGCATTTGTATTCACCAAAAAAGCTACACTGTAAGGCATAATAATAAAATAATGAAAATCACCTTAGACGAAGATGTGAGTAGATTCAATTCAAATAGCAAAACAGCAAAAAGCAGCAGCAAAGATGGAAGACGATTGAGAAGCAATACCAAAACTTTATTCTCAAAACCACGCAAGCTCTAACCCTCCACCCAGGGCAAGACCATCAATAGCAGCAACTGAAGGTTTCCTTCCCCCTGAAAGATGAAATGAAATTCAAAATCAAAATAGAATACATCGACAAATGAGTTGCAAAGAAAACTTCAAAAGAAACCGTACCTTCTATAGTGTCAGTAAGAAGGTCTACTGATATCAAACCAGGACTTGTCTTCTCTGTATATGGCAATGAAGAATTAGAAAATGAGTGCAAATACATTTACTAAAACAGAAAACCTTAAAAAAAAATATAAGAAAAATTCCGCAAGCAATACCATTAGGTGAAGCCTCTAGCTTCTTGAGAATCACTGGCTCAGCTCTCACACAGTCTAAAAAGACAAAGCAAACATCATAAAAAAACATAACCTCATGGATTTTCATAAATGGAAGAAGTATCATGCTTCTCAAACTGCAAATCAAATATATAAAACACCCAAAATAAATGCAAATTGCTTCTTTTGTACATATCTTAACACTTCCACAAAACACAAGACTTTCCCTATCCATAATTAAGAGAAGGGTAATTTAGGCTTCTTTTTTTTAATAAATTACTAATAATTCATGTTAAAAAATACTCAAGCACATAGTAGGTCCCCAAAACCACCTATTAGTGCAAGTCACCATCAAACAAACACTATCTTATGCTATATTCAAACATGATCATCTTCCAAACCACTATTGAAAATATACAAAAAGAAAAACCAAACCAAAGAAGAAGAGATTCTCTCTCTCTCTCTTGTTGTTTGTGTTTCAAGCTTTCAAAACCTTTTCTTCCTAAACTCCCTCACATGAAAACCAAAACCACCACAAAATCTTCCCCCCTTTCTTGAAAAATGGTTCAAAGAAAGGTCCCAAACAATCTTAGTATCCAAACACAACATGTTAAATTTGACAAATTTCCCACAAACATGAAACTATCTTCTTCATCTTCTCATCAACAAAACCAAGATGATAAAAGTAAACTTTCTAAGAAAATGAAGATATCAAACTCAATCAAACTCTCTCATCTTGAGACTCTTCAACTTCAATCAACACCAATTTCAACAAAAACAACAACAACAAAAGATGGTTCACCAAATTACATGAAGCACACAAGTAGTTCACAATCAAAAAAGGAACTTTTTCATGTAAGTCTTAGAAAAACTCAATCTTGCTCTGTTTCTAAGAATCTTGATACAAAATTTTCTAGTGATTATTCATGTAAAAAACCTAGTTTGAGTTTGGTTAGAACATTAACAAAAACTACTAGTTTTAAGGGTTCTAGAAATTCTCCTAGAAAATCAACAAGGGCTACTTGTTCTTCCACTGAAAGACTCAAACTTTCCATCATATCTTGAGCTTAATCATGGTGGAACTGAGTTAGAGGGAAGTTAGACAGAATCAAAGTTCGATACCTGCTATAAGAAGATATGTCCGGTCTTTGAAGTAAAAGCAATACCACGCAAGCAAAGAGTTGAAGACAAGATGCAAGCAAAGATGGAAGACGATGATTAGCGTTTCTGAGAATGCAAGATAATTTTGTGCGTTTTCAGCAGAAATTAGGGATTTGGAAGAAGAACGCGTTTAGGGATTTGGAAATGGGTGGATTATGAAACGCGTTAGTATAATTTTGTTTTTAAAAATTTTAATTTTAAAAAGGCTATCAAAGCGCTTTTGAAAAGCGCCTTAGTAGATGTAGCTATACCAGCGCTTTTAAGGGTAAAGCGCTCTTGTACCCCACCCCCTACCAGAGCGCTTTTGAAAAGCGCTCTCATACCCCCTTACCAAAGCGCTCTCATACCCCCTTACCAAAGCGCTTTTCAAAAGCGCTCTCATACCCCCCCTTACCAAAGCGCTTTTCAAAAGCGCTCTCATACCCCCCCTTACCAGAGCGCTTTTTAAAAGCGCTTTCATACCCCCCCCACTATAAGAGCGCTTTTTTAGCGTGTTTTTTAATTTTGTCTTTAGCGAAGCCTATGCCAGCGCTTTTCCTAAAAGCGCTTTCGTAGGGGTGCTGCTAAAAGCCAAATTTGGTATAGTGGCACTCTAGTGTTCAATCATCTTCCACCTTCGGATTACGAAAGGCACGTCAGCCAATCTGCATCCTCAGGTCTAAGAAGATTGAACAGGGGCAACTGTTGTACCCCAAAATTTGCCCTCCCATATTCTTCAAAACTTGCCAAGTCAAAGCTTCAAAATTCCCCAAGGGTTGCAAAGTGTAAGGGCCTCCTAAACAGTCAAAATTAGGGTTTTTGTTCTGATCAAGAAAATGAAGTTTCCAAGGGTCCAATCAAGTCCCACATGCCTATAAATATGGTCAAGCATCCTCATACCAAGTTTCAAGACTTTCAGCACAAAATTGCACAGTCAAAAACCCTAATTGCACTACAGTCAACTGTAGGGGCAAAATGGTCATTTGACAGTCAAAAGTCCAAATTTTTGGTCAACATCTCATTTTGAAGCCACAAACATCATTTTATCAATGCTTGATCATGATTCTCAAAGCTTGGCTCAAAAATCATCAAGATGCAAAAGTTTCCTTATTTGGACAGTTGAAAAAGTCAACTGTAAATTGACCAGGGCATAACTTTCACATGGATTATCAGAAAAATTCCATCCAAAGCTAATTTTGAAGAGAAAGACATTTCCTACAACTCCTCTTCATACTTAAAGTCCAAGAAATGCTCTCACAAAAAGTTATCAATTTCAATATTATAGGTCATTTTCAAAAGTCAACAAAAAGGGACTTTAAGTCAAAGGCCATAACTTGAGATTGGTAAATCAAAATGACATGGGACCAAAGGCATTGGTTAGAGGACTCAAAGACCTTTCCAAAATGTCCAAGAACATGATCAAAGCTTAAGAATTGAGCAAGTTATGCCTTGTGGAAGTTGGGAAATTTTTGCATATTTTGAAAACTCAACATTGATTCAAATGACCTAAAATTGCTAATGGGCCTCTTTTTCTTCCACAATTCATCATCCAAGGCATGTGCACGACCACTTGGCCCAAAGGGAAGTTTTTCTTCATTTTTTATTTATTTATTTGGATTTTTATTATTAATAATTCATTTAAATTAAAATAAATACATGAAAAATACTAAACCTAATGTTTCAAATCTTTTTATGCATATAATACCTCTAAGATTTCGTGCCTAACCAAATATAGAAAGAATCTTACTAATTGGTCATGATTTGGTGGAAATTTGCATGAAAAGATTAGAAAATATCATGGCTTAAAAATCAAATATCATATTCATCAATTCATGGATTTTGGACCAATTTTCTTTGACCTAATCATTCCATACATAAGCTTGATCAAAACCCTCGTGCTCACTGACTCCAAGCTGCGCAGAAAAAGCCATATGAAAACTTGAAATTTATCAAGAAAAGTCAAATCTGAAAACCAAGTTCTAGGACGATTCAGGGCCAAATAGTTGTTCCATTAGCTTCCTTAAGGATCATAGAACGTTTTCCAATCATTCCCTAAGTCCCATACTCAAGAAAACATGAAATCACCATTGAAGTTGGTAAGAAAAATTCCAAAATCGTTTTCCATCATTCATGCGTTTTTAACATATTTCATTGTTGTTTTTGTGTTTAGAATGATGTTTGCAAGCTACCTGCGTAATTTGATTGGAGTTTCATGCTAAAACGAAGGATCCACCATGAGAGCATATTAGGGTTCCGTGGAAATTGATTTAGGGGTTTCCAAACCCGGAACAATTAGGCCATGAGAGATGCATCATTGGAATCGTGAGAAAGAGACGATTCTAATGGCCCTAGTCCGAACAATTTATACATGCCCATGTGTTATTCGCTATTTTCTCTAATGATGCCTTTTAGAACGGTTCAAAACCGTTGCCTATGATTTTTTGTATTTCAGGAAAAAACAAGCCAACGAGGAAGACGCTTAGGTGGCTATCAGCGGTTGGTCCGTTTGAAAGTTCGCGCTAAGAATCCACTAATGCGTTTGTTTTGTTTTATATTGATTGCTTATTATATAGTATACAAAGAAAACAAAGTGGAGCAGTTGGTGAAGCGCTTGGTTGGTAATCATCAGGACCTGGGTTCGAATCCCAGGTCCTCACCCTTTCCTTATATTTTTCCTTTAAACATATTCCTATGCAGATTCAACTCTGGGTTCCACCATGCACTCAATATCCAGGCCCTCCACGTGTTTACCACTATCAATCCAAGGAACACAATCTGAAGAATAGGATAGACTCCAGTCAATGCACCACGCGCTAGCATAAGAAATCAAACAGGGCCTTGCAATAAGTGGGCTTGATTGCTGTTTATACCTCCAACTGGGGACAACACCCCCTTGAGGTTTGCAATATTTTTCTTTTTTCATTCTTTTTTTATTTTTCAATTATTATTCTTTTTATTAATTCTTGTAATTTAATTATTTTTCATAAAAAACACAAAAACAATAAAAATCAGAAAAGAGACAAAAATTAATATTTTTATTTAATTAATATTTTTTTGTAAATAAATTGCATTAATTCACTTGGTTTTAATTTAGGGTTTAATCTTAACATTTTTTTAATAAAAACCTAAAATTGGTAGAACTAGGGTTTAATTAATTTTTATCCCTTTTTCTTTTCTTCCATAATAATTAAATATTAAATATTTATTTTTATAATTAAATGTGCATGTAAAATAATTAGGTCAAATATTAGGTTAAAATTTAATCTTTTCTTAATAAACTAAAAAACAACTAGAATTAGGGTTAGCATTTTATTTCAATTAATTCTTTTTCATTAAAATCACATAAATACAAAAAACTAAAAAAAATAATTTCTTTTCCTTTTTTATTAATTAATTTAATCATTTAATTCAATTTTGCAAAAAAAGGGTCCAACGCCCTCGTTTTTAATTCTTATTTAATTCGCGTGTTTATTTCTTTTCTGTATAATTTTTATGTACCTCTCCCAAAGCCGTGTAATTAATTTCTCGCACTTTACTTTTCATTATTCCTTTATTTTTTCTGTCAAATCGGGTTCTGGAAATTTTGGCGATGTGGACCCGCGCCTTTTGTAATAGCTTTAGAACTTTTATTTCTCGCAATATTTTAACTGTTAATCAAGGCATGCAAGAATGAATGGACAAAAATAAAAACAAGCGCTAGATCACCTATACCATGACAAGATAAATGCAAATGAACATGACACACAAATCACACACCACCCCTAGGGTACGCCTCACTGTTGCCTTGCCCCTCGAAAGGTGATCGTCGAGTAGAGGATGTCTTAGTAAGTCCTCATGATCCGGGAACCTGGCATGAGGGTAGATTCTAAGGTATCTTCCCATTGCTCTGGTGATCACCATGTCCCGAACCTCGAATTGACCCGAACACCTCCAACGGTGGTGCTACCTACCTCTCAATGGTGGGATAGCATTACTTTAAAGGACAATTACACAGACGAATTCCTTAGGGTAGGTAGGTTCTCATAGATACTTGCTCTAAATTTCAAACAAAAATTCAAAAATACTTTTCACACCAACACATTTTCAAAAAGCTTTCGAAAGCATTTTTTCAAACACTCTTGAGGACCGATACAAGAGTCGAACTGGAATTTTCAAAGAAACTTTTTAAAACCCACAGTTGAAAAGCAAACAAACCATTTTTGAAAACACAAATGAGCAAGTATCTAAGAGCCCATGGATAACCATGGATAGAAAGGGTGCTAACACCTTCCCTTTCTATAACTTACCTCCCGAACCGAGAGCAATCTCTATAAGGAATTTTTCTGTGCTTTTGTCCTTTCCATTTGGAGAAAATAAAAGACGGTGGCGACTCTTGCTTCCGCGACATTTCACGAACCAGCGTTAAACAGTCAGTTCCAGATCCACCGATCACAGGTACCCACAAATATGTTGCACTAATATAGCTATTACTTCAACCATGTCGGTATACCCCGCACAATTTCCATAATGTATTGCTATTTACCTATGAATGTTTCCCAAATCCGGGTAGAGGATTCAAACCCAAACAATAGAACCAAATGTAAAGCAATCAAATCAAGCAAGATAAGCATATAAAGGTGATATAAAACCCTAAGGTAACCCCACTTTTAGAATATTCCCCAGCAGAGTCGCCAGTTTTTTGATGCGGTGGGAGAACTGACTTAAGGTTTTACGTTTTTTGTTCACAAATGTTTCGGTTTAGCAAAAGTCGCCACTGAATTTTTATTTTATCCAAAGGAAGGGTCAAAAAGCACAAGAAAGACCTTTGAGATTGTTTTTGGTTTCGGGGGGTAGATTATGAAAAGGTAAGGTGCTATCACCCTTTTCATCCATGGTTTTCCATGGGCTCTTAGTTACTTGTTTTATATCACTTGATTTTGCTTTTCAATTGTTTGAAATGGTGCTTTGTGTATGGTTTTGAAAGTATTTTGAAAAGAGGCCTTTTGTCTAGGCAAACTTTGTAATGATTCTTGTTTGAATGTATACAAAGGTGTTTGTCTTTTGAAAAATGTTTCAATGTTTGAAAGTTTGTTTGGGAAATGTTTTGAAATTGTGTTGTGTGTTTTTGAAAATAATAAGGATGTTTGCAAGTTTGATCAAGTAAATAGGAGTTGTCTACCCTACTCAAAGATCTTTCCTACACATTTTTAACCCTTTGACATTGTTGTTTTACCATTGCATTTGGTAAACAACCTTGTGTTTGGATGTTAAACGGGACAGGTGTGGGTCATCGTATGACCATGATAACAATGTTGCCAAGTATCTTAGCAAGTTTTTGAGGGTCTAGATCATTTTTGTATAGGCAACCAAGATAGCGTCATCGAGGGACTATGATCTTTTTGTTTTGTTTTGTTTTGCCAAGATACCTAGCATGCATACCATGGCCATTTTTAAGGCAACAAGTGGATGAAACCCTAGGGGTGCTTGTGTGCATTGTGTTGTCAATTTTCATGCATTTTTGTCTTGTATTAAGTCTTGCTATTTGTTTGATTTTGGTCTTTTGCATACAAACCCTAATCTTATTATCATGCATATTTGAAAGCAATAAAATGCGTAAAAGTAAATCTACGACTATTACAACATTATTATGGGGAGAGGGATACAAGTTTGAATAGGGGGATATTTGCACAAAAATAAAACCCTAAAACTATTACAACCATATTGAATTCATTGTACAAATAATAAATTGACAAATATTTAAATGTGCAGTTTAATATAAATATGCAAAAATGTTTTTGTATTTATTTTATGTATGTAAAATAAATTATTTAATGTCAAAAGATAAGAAAATAAAAGTAATTATTTTAAGAAAGGGTGAAAACCCTAATTTTTGGTTTTAAAAGAAAATGCATTATATTATTTATTTATTCATTTATGTACAAGAAAATAAATAAAAATATTCACAAAAATATTAAAAAATAAAATATGTGAGAAAATATTATTTTATATGTATAAATAATAAAAATAAAAATATATAATATTTTTGTATTAATTATAAGTTTTTTATTTAAGAAAATAAATGTATTAAACCTTAATAACTAAATATTATGCCAAAAATAAAATAAAAAAATAAAATAAAATGTGAAAATTTAAGAAAATATTTTTGGTGATTTTTAATATTTGGAAAGAAATAAATAAAAGTAAAAAATGTAAAGGAAATAAAAAATATACAAAAATAAATCAAATGGGCCAAGAGGGTGCAGAAAGCAAGTTAGGGGGTGTCAAAAGCAAGGCCAAGTCAGGCCCAACCTATATTCCTCTTCATCCCTGTCCTTGAGACAAAGATACGTGCGCGCCATTTTTCAAACTGGAACTCCTGCGTACGTGCTCAAAAACAAAAACTTGCAACATGAAAGTTATAGCTCTTGATCACACGATTCTAACCATGTAAAAAACTTAATCTAACTCTCAAAGACCAGAGAGGATTTCATTGGCCCTAAATCTTGACCTAGTTTTTTCATAAAGTTCAACTATCAAATACTCCTAGCTTAGTTAACATAAATGAATTCTATGCATATGTACAACTCAAGGTCAATGAAGACTACATTTTTGCTTCACAAACCTAAGCCTAATGATTCCTAAATAGAGAGATAGAAGTTGGAGAAATACCTGTTTCAGTCAAGCTCGAGTATGGCAATGCAGCAACTTTCAGTGAGGCCTGAGGTTCTTTTGAGCTTGCTTGATGTTCCCTTGACCTTTCCCAATGATTGGCTTGCTTTGAAATGGTCTGAAACTACTTGTAGAACTCAACCTGCAAACTCAGAATTTGAAAATGGTGAAGTGTGTAAATGGAGTTACAGTGGCTTGGGAATGGTTGGGATAGTTTAGGTATGTTGTATGGAGTGTGTTGGAACTGGTTTCAAGCAAAACGCACGAGTGGATTTGGTTTTGGCTTCTGATTTGCAGACCTTGCCCTGTTTTTGCAAGAACTTGGTGTTTTGATGTTAGAGGGTGTTTGAGAGGCTTGTAGCTCGTGTTTATGACCTTAGGCAATGTTTAAAACTTGTTTGAAATGTTCACAAGCTTTGGTTTTATCAGATTACCAAGTTATTGACCTTTTGCAAGGTTTCTTGTTTTTGAAGCAAAAGTTGGAATTGACAATGCAAAGGCTTGTACAATCTAGATTAGGGTCTGCACATAGTTGGTATACCTTTCCTGATATTAGTGAAATTTGTTTGCTGTAAAATATTGGGTCCTTGGCTCAAGGGAAACAATATAAAGTAACCTTTATCAAAATGGCATTGTTATCTTTTTGCCAAAAATGGATTAATCCCTTGTATAATGTTTCATAGATCAGAACAATGCCTTAATCCAATGTGTTTGCATTTAATTTATGAGTGTAGAAAGGATTAGAACCTGTAAACCAAGTACAAGCAAGGTTTGGACAGATTTTGCAACTTGTAGCATGGTGTAAAATGCCTTGGACAAAAGTGATGATTTGCCAATTTCAAACTTTCGATTCTCCCTAACCATGAATGATCTTGGAGAGTTATTGGACATTTTGGAAAGCTTGGAACATGCTCTACAATCCATCTTTGAAATGAATTTTGAGATTCCATTTGGAACTAGGTGAAAAATTGCCATGAAGATAGGTCAAAATCCTGCCTAAGCTAAGGCAAAATTTCACTAAGTTAGAATGTTTTTGGACCCCTATTCACAAAATCATAACTTGAGATCCGTGCATCTTTTGGGAAAACTTTGTGAATAAAAGTTGTAGATTTTATGGAGGACTACAACTTTCATGTTTGAAGTTTTGTTTTAATCCAATTGCATCATGGTGAAAAAGTTGGGAAAATTTGGGAAAAAATAAGAAATTTTCATAACTTAGAAAATTTCTAAGTTATGAAAATTTTCCATTTTGAACCCTAATTTTCAAAATTAGGTTTCTTGGTGAACAAGTTTCATGTTTTGACACATCATGATGAAAAATGACCCTTGGCACTTGATTTTGACCAAAAAGTCAAAGTTTGACTTTTCAGTGTACAGTTGATTTTTGATCAGTTGACTGGAAAATTCATATGTCAATCCAATGACTTTGAGATCTTTTGAACCTTGTGATTAGGTCAAGATGATTCCATTGAGTCCTTGAATCCATGTTTGAACCCAATTTGCCATTGGGTAGGTGAAAAATCAGAAATTGCCCTTTTGTAGTCAAAACCCTAAAAATGACCATTTTGCCCTTTTGAAGATCTGATCAAATTTCTTGAGGAGTTGTGGTCCAAACTTGATCAAATGGTTCATATGAGTCTATAATGTTTATGTGGATAAAAAATTATGAGGTTTGACTGTAAATTGACCACGGTTGACTTTTTCCCCAATACAACTAATTTTTAGGTCAATTATCCAATTGACTGGGCAAAAATTTGATTCAAGGCTTGAAACTTGGTATGAACAATCTTAGAGGTCTAACATGAAGCATGAAAGTCACATTAGGCATTGAAAGTCCAAAAATCCTTGTACAAACTCAAACCCTAATTTCAGGTCAACAGTGCAAGGAGATGTCTTGAGCTGAGCAAACCCTAATCTGGTCTTGAATCCAAAAAGTCTTGTGGGGGAAAACTTGATAAAATGAGAGGGAAAATTTTGGGGTACAACCAGTGAGCATTTCCGATAATTCTTCCAGGGTCTCCACCAAAAGACCCGTTAGAATTACATCAGTTCCAAAAGTAGCTCCTTTGATAATTACAATGCTTGGACTAGCCCGTATTTGTCAGACAAAATTGTACCGTGGAATTATGGAGGGCATGTCTACTACCACAGTATCAAGCAAAATTGGCCAGCTGCCAAAGATTCAAGTTCTGAGAAGATTGACTCTGATATCAGTAATATTGCAGGGACTAGCAAGATTACCCGAAGCGGAAGGATATTCTATCCAGAAATTGCTCCTCCAAAAGCAATTTCAGGACCCGTAATCATTCCTGTTATTGTTGCTCCTCCAAAGGCAAGTCCTAGTCCTGCAATCATCTCTTCTAATACTCCAATTGACAAAGCTGATACAACCCCTGTTATCACTCCTACTAACATTCCTGCTGCTGAGTCAACCGAGACTCGAGGTAAAAGTATTCTGATTGAGCCTGCCCGGACGAAGGCACAATCATTGGCTATTCCTGAGACCTCTCAGAAAGAGATGGAGGAAATTCTAATGATCATAAAAAGAAGCGACTACAATGTAGTTGAGCAACTTCGGAAAACTCCATACAAAATTTCCATGCTGGCTTTGCTACTATGTTCCGAGGCGCATGCAAAGGCCTTGGTAAAATTCTTGAAAATTGCCCATGTACCCCAAGAAACATCTGCCGATCAGTTCCAAGACTACGTAGCCAGCTTGACTGCAGATAATGTTCTAGGTTTCTCGGATGCTGATTTAACGCCAAGAGGAAGAAAACATAATGAGGCATTACATGTCTCAGTGGAATGCAGGGGAAAGACTCTGGCTCATGTCTTGGTGGACACTGGCTCGTCTCTGAATGTATTGCCTAAAAAGGCTCTTGATAGGCTTGACTGTGAAGGATTGACATTGAATCCAAGTAATATAGTAGTGAGGGCTTTTGACGGCTCGAAAAGGATGGTGCATGGGGAAGTGGATATCCCCATAACGGTTGGAACTCAAACATTTGATTCTACTTTTTATGTAATGGATATCCACCCTTCGTATTCCTGCTTGCTAGGCAGACCGTGGATTCACAATGCTAACGCTGTTACTTCTACGTTGCACCAAATGCTGAAATATCCAATTCAAGGGAAATCATCACCGTTCATGGAGAAGAAGAGTATATGATCATCCATCTCAATTCCTTCTGATATGTGGAGCTAGATGATGAACTTATTGAAGATCCATTTCAGCACTTTGAAGAAGTCCCACAAGATGTGGAAGTGACCAAGGTTGTGTCTCAAATTCCTAAGATCACAAGGCCTCCACTCAGAATGTCATCTTTTAAGGATGCCAAGGAAGTAATAGAATAAGGTGGGTGCACTATTTGGGGAAAACTCCCAGATATCCCATACAAATATGACAAGTTTGACCTGGGTTTCACTTCAGGTGCTCAGAAGGTTGTACGTTGTGCTCGTGCTGGAGGACCACCCTTGAAAATCAGCAACCGTGAGGTCAACGCAGTAGAGGATGATGAAGACAGCTACAACCTGGAAGTTTGGATTTTCCCAACTGCCAGTGGAGGGCTCAACAACTGGGAGGCTAGAGATTTTTTCCCGATCACTTTTATCCCACAGTAATTTGTCTTTACACTTTGTTGGATCTGTAATATTAAAACAATTCAGACTCTTAAAACCTTGTGTCTTACCCGAGGCACAACGGTCCATTTGTAAGGGTTATTATCTCATTTCCATATGACATCAATGAATCATGGACGTTTTTGCATACAAACTTTGTGCTCATTGTTTTTCTTTTTACATTTTCATTTCTTTCAAAGATAGCAATACCCTTACACACACTCACACTCACAATGCAGGTCTACATCCATTCGAGATCCCATGGGTAACGGTTCTGCTATGGCTTTCTGTGACTCTGAAAATCTAATCTACTAAGCCAAAGACGAAGGTGAGGAACATTGTGAAGTACCAGGGGAACTCGCCAGGTTACTACAACAAGAAGAGAGAACCATTTAGACCCACGAGGAACCCGTGGATACAATCAACCTAGGTACTGAATAAGACAAAAGAGAGGTCAAGGTGGGTTCCAATCTGGAGCCCAGTGTCAAGGAGCGTCTGATTCAGTTTCTACACGAGTATGTTGAGGTCTTTGCCTGGTCATATGAAGACATGCCAGGACTTGATGCAGATATTGTGGTACATCGTCTACCTACAAGAGAGGATCGTCCACCAGTAAAACAAAAGGTATGTCGTATGCGACCAGATATGTCAGAGAAGATTAAAGCTGAAGTCATGAAACAATTCAATGCTGGATTCTTGGTCGTCACCTCCTATCCGCAATGGGTTTTCAATGTTGTTCCCGTGCCCAAAAAGGACGGCAAGATACGAATGTGCATGGACAACAGAGATTTAAATAGGGAAAGCCCTAAGGATGACTTCTCACTTCCCCACATTGATATTTTAGTTGACAATACGGCACAACACAAAGTGTTTTCCTTCATGGATGATTTCTCAGGCTACAACCAAATCAAAATGGCACCTGAGGACATGGAGAAAACAAACTTTGTCACACAGTGGGGCACATTCTGCTATAAGGTGATGCCATTCGAATTGAAGAATTCTGGGGCAACCTATCAGCGTGCCATGGTCGCTCTATTTCACGACATGATACATCACGAAATAGAGGTCTATGTGGACGACATGATAGCTAAATCTCAAACAGAAGAAGAGCATCTTAATCATTTACATAAACTGTTTGAGATATTAAAGAAGTACAAGCTGAGGTTGAACCCAAATAAGTGCACATTTGGGGTAAGGTCTGGTAAGCTCTTAGGCTTTGTCGTCAGTAATAAGGGTATTGAAGTAGATCCTGCCAAGGTGAAAGCTATACAAGAGATGCCTGCTCCTCGTACTGAGAAGGAAGTTAGAGGATTCTTGGGACGTTTGAACTACATTGCCAGATTCATTTCTCACCTGACAGCTACTTGTGAACTAATCTTCAAACTACTGAAGAAAGATCAAGTAGTCAAATGGAATGATGAATTCCAAATTTCTTTTAACAAAATCAAAGAATACCTACAAGAGTCTCTTGTTTTGATGCCACCATTCGAAGGAAGACCGTTGATCATGTATCTGACCGTTTTGGAAAATTCAATGGGGTGTGTGTTGGGGCAGCATGACGAGTCTGGCCGAAAAGAGCACGTTATTTATTACTTGAGCAAAAAGTTTACCGACTGTGAAACAAGATATTCACTGCTCGAGAAAACTTGCTGCACTCTGGCATGGGCTACTCGCCGGCTAAGACAATATATGATGACTCATACTACCTTGTTGATATCTAAAATGGATCCAATAAAATACATCTTCGAGAAGCCTGCACTCTATGGGAGAATAGCGAGATGGCAGATGATCCTGACGGAATATGACATACAGTATACTACCCAGAAAGAAATAAAGGGTGGTTTATTAGCTGATCACCTTGCTCACCAAGCTGTGGAGGACTACCAGTCCATGAAGTTCGAATTCCCAGATGAAGACATCATGATGATAAATGACTGAAGAATTCAGACCATATGACGGACCTGAACAAGGATCCCGATGGACCCTAGTTTTTGATGGGGCATCTAACACACTCAGCAATGGTATTGGTGTTGTACTCATATCTCCTGAAGGATGTCACACTCCCTTTATGGCAAGACTCTACTTTAATTGTACAAATAACATGGTGGAATACGAAGCGTGCATCTTTGGTCTCGAAGCTGCCATAGACTTGGGGATCAAATCCTTGAATGTATTTGGAGATTCAGCTTTGGTTATCAGCCAGATCAAATGGGAATGGGACACCAAACACCCTAACCTTATCCCTTACAAAGAACATGTTTTAACATTGCTCCCACACTTTGAGAAGGTTACCTTCGAGCATTTCCCGCGAGAAGAAAATCAGCTAGCAGACGCACTAGCCACAATGCCATCTATGTTTAAACTTAAATGGGATAACGAGGCTCCCCAGATTACCATTGAACGAAGGGATGAACCATAACACTGTCACGAGATTAATACTGAAGAAGTAGTGGACCAACCTTGGTTTCACGAAGTCAAGAGGTATCTCGAAACCCAAGAATATCCAGAAGGAGCTTCAGTAAACGATAATAAGTTCTTAAGGAGATTCTTTGCTAAATTATTCCTTAGTAATGGAATTATTTACAAATGCAACCATGACTTTGTGTTACTTCGGTGCATAGACAAGGTTGGAGCTGAAAGGATCATGGATGAATTACATGAAGGCACTTTTGGCACCCATTCCAGTGGGCATACGATGGAAAAGAAAATCCTACGGGCAGGCTATTACTGGTCTACCATGGAAGCAGATTTCTATCAACACTCTCGAACCTTCCATAAGTGTCAGATCTATGCTGACAAGGTGCACGTACCTCTGGTTCCTCTAAATGTCTTGACGGCTCCTTGGCCCTTTGCTATGTGGGGGATTGATATGATTGGGGAAATCAAGCCAACATCCTCCAATGGACACCGCTTCATCTTAGTGGCCATTGACTATTTTACCAAGTGGGTGGAGGCAACTTCTTTCGTTTCCGTTACCAAGAATTTTGTCTCTTGGTTCATCAAGCAAAATCTCATCTGTCGTTACGGTATCCCGGAGAGGATCATTAAAGAAAATGGTACAAAGTTGAACAATACTATGATCACCGCCTTGTGCGAGCAATTCAAGATCCAGCATCATAATTCTTCCCCTTACCATTCTCTCTCCATGGATATCGTACCACAACTCGCACATCAACCGGGGCAACACCCTACTCTCTGGTATACGGCATGGAGTATGTCTTGCCTATTGAGGTCTAGATGCCATCTCTGAGAATTATGAAGGATGCAGGGTTGAATAAAGACGATTGGATCCAAATTCGTCATGATCAACTAAACTTAATTGATGAGAAAAGGCTTACTGCTATATGTCATGGTCAAATGTATCAAAAAAGGATGATCAAGGCTTTCAACAAAAAGGTCAGATGCTAAGTATATCAAGTCGGGGATTTGCTGATCAAGCGCATCATACTGCCGAAAGGTGATCCCAGGGGAAAATAGACTCTTACATTCGAAGGACCGCTTGTGATTAAAATCATATTCTCTGGTGGAGAAATGATCTTAACCACCATGGATGGCGACGACCTGCCACACCCTGCGAAGCAGACCTAGTCAAAAGATACTACGCATAAGAGACCCGCTAGGTTGACACACCTAGGAAAAACAAGGGCATTCCGGCAAACCAAAAAGTTTCGGGCAAAAATTAGGGATAAAACAAAAAAATATGTACACCCGGCATGTTGAAAACCCGAAAGGGCGACTTGGGAAAAAAGGGGTTTCCCGGTGGACTGAAAACCCGAAAGGGAAGTCCAGGCAAAAGTTAGGGAATTAAAGTGTATGACTATGTCCCGTTGGATTACCTTATGGACAATCTTCGGCTTCTGCTGACAAACTCAGAGGTTCTAATCAATTCGATCATCTTTAGACGAGGCAACAAATAGACAAGATGCTCAGAGATACGAAGGCTATAGAAGAATAGGAACCCCATGGGATTATTGCACATAGCTATCTTTTCTTTGTATCAAAATTTTCATTTTTTTACGACGGAATTATCTTACTAGAATGTTTGTCTCATTGTACAAAAATACTTACTCAAAGTCAATACAAAGATACCCCTTTGAAAGTGCAAAACTATCTGTTTTTCTTTACTTTTGTGTTTTGTTTACAAAAACGTCCAAATGATTCATTTTTGATTATATGCATTTGAACATAATTACTATTTACAAATAAACAAAATAAAATACAATCACTGATGGCTTTAAGAGGTAGGTAAATCTCTCTATGCTATTTCCATAAAGCCCCACAGTGTGCAGTTCAATCCCCAGCAGAACAGAGCTTCCAGTTATCAATCCCCAGTAGAAGTCATCAAATTTCTCCGAATTCCTCAGGCAGGATTTTTCAAGCAGTACACGGCATTTCCCTTACAACAGAGTTTATTTCTCCAAGAAAAAATTCATCAACACTTAGACTTCACAACATGAAGACTTATACTCTATATCCTCAGCAGCAGCCGGGGGATTTATTTTCCCCAAATACAACAGCAGTGCAGCATACTAGCTCACATATGCATACATCGCATCCATATATCATAAACATTGATAACATGAATGCATCATACCATGCATTTCATACAACATGACTTTACATTTTGGCTAATATTTTACCCTTTCCAGGTGTTGTACCCCAAAATTTGCCCTCTTTTCATACACGCATATTATTGGTTTTATGGTTATGGAATAAAGGTATATTTATCAAGTTACTTCAGGTTACAAGTGACGTTTATTTCGTCAATGGATATTCTCAGAGTATTTTCCGTGCTGAAGATCGGTTCGCCATTTTGCAACAATTCGGGGTTCAAAGATTCACAAGTCCAACCCGACGCGTCATATTCAAGTGTTCTTTCGCCAAGATATCTCTGATAACGTATTCTCAAATTCAGGTTCGGCTCAAGAGTCAATTTTTTAAAGAAGGTATCCGAATGGGTGAGTTTTCTCGAAGAAATATGGTGAAAAAGTGTGTTGAAAGTGCAGTTTTTACGCGCTAAAAAATTCATAACTTGAAGATCGTGGCTCATTTTGAACCCGTTCCGGTGGCCAAAATTCCGTCTTGACGTCATATACGTTTTCATATCTCACGGCTGGAAGCCAATTTTGATCAGAAGGTCTTCAAAAATGCGGATTTATCAAGTATTTTCGTACAGAAAATTTGTGACAAAAGTTTATTTGCGTCATGTTCAGAAAATCATAACTTGGTCGATTTTCATCGTATCGAGCTGGTTCTGGCACCAAAATTTCACAAATTGAGTTGGCTACTATTTCATAGGAGGTATCGAGTTTGAACGGTATTCAAAAGGCCTTTTTTTTAGCTCAGAGTGCGTGTGACGCGCCGAAAATCATGAATGCTGAATATTATTTCATCTGGACCGAAACTTCGAAAATTCATAACTCGGTCAATTTTTATCGGATCGGGCCTATCTTTTTACACAAGGTCACTGACTCAGAGATCTACAACTCTGCTTCCAAAGTCGAGACCGGATTATGCTCCAATAAATACCATTTTTTATTGAAGAACGTGTCAGAGTCGACACTGGAGCCCAAAATAAGTTTGTCTGAGCTGAAACTTAAAAAATTCATAACTAATTCACCGCTTATCCGATTGAGCCCATTTTCGGACAGGAATTAGTTCTCGATGTCGACTACATTTTGTTTTCACATTTAAACTTCAAAAATTGCACTTAAGCCCCTGCGATTTAGCATGGAACATGACGAACTCAAGTGAACATTGGAGGCCCAATTGCACATTCAAAGCCCATTTTTTTCTCTCTAATTCCTATTATATAATCTCATTCTTTTCACACAAAGAGGAGGAGAAAAAAATCCTTTTCCACAACGCTGTCAGAATATCAAATTCTTTCAAGAACCCTAAAACCTTGAAATCCTTATTACAAATCCCCATCTCACTACAAACAAGTCATCCCTGTTACAAACCCAGATCTCACTACTTCTCCAGTAAGGGTAAGGCTGGCTTGATCTCCATGATCAAAAGGGCATAAAAGCATTCATCTCACTACTTCTCCAGTAAGGATTTAAACGGGATCCCATGCAGGTTCATTACAGAACGTTGATGCCAAAACACAAATGGTCAAAACAGAACAACTAACACATGGGACCAATACATGACAAGGCAGACATCCTGAGAAGGTTAAGGGCGTGGGTTCAACAACCACCCCTATTGGTTTTGGTTTTCTTCCTAATTTTATCCTTTTACCTATTTTTATTCTTTCTGTTTAAAATCTTTTTTTCATAAAACTTAACATTTTTCACAAACCTTTGATTTTTTATAATAAACTCGAATGATTAATTTTAGGTTTTAATTTAATTTTAGGTAAGTTTAATTGTTTTATAAATAAATTAAAATTAATTAGAGCAATTAGGATTTTGTTTCTAACTTAATTCTATTTTCTTTTTTCTTAAAATAACAAAACACAAAAATAGGCCATTTAATTATTTTTTTTAACTAATTTAATTACTAATTAATTTTGTATTTAATTTTAAAAAACCTAATTCTTTTTTCTTAGAAATAATTAAAAACAACAAAAAAATAATTTTTCTTTCGATTAGGTTAGACGGGGTCAAAACCCTAACTCTCTCTCGTTCTTTATTCGCGCACGCTTTATTTTATTTTACCATATTAATGTAATTGCTCACAAGTTGTAATAGATTAATTAGGATCTTTTTACTTTCATTTATCGTTTTTTTAAGGGTTTGTTTTTGGCTATGTAAATACCCGAAGTCTTGTAATAGCTTAGCTTATTTTCCACACTTTAAATTCCGTAAACTATAAACTGCTTAGATGTATGTTAATAGGATTGTATGGAAAGACAAACTGAAAATTAAAATGGTAGATCACCTAATGTGCAAAGATTAAATAACTGAAACAAATCATATGCACATATTCACTCCTAGGGTATGCCTCACTTGGTTGCCTCGGAAAACAATGGTCATGTCCCTCGAACGTAGGGATACCCTTAGTAAAGACCCTCGGTTAAAATCATCATAAAGATCATGGTCCCTCGATGTCCCTCGAAGTTGCCTACGGTATATGATCTTGTCCCTCGATGTTACCTACGAATATATGATGACAGTCCCTTTGAAATGCTAAGGTATCCTTACATGTTGCATTCAATGACCATTTCGTCCCTTTCGAATTGACCCTTACAAATTCCAACAACGGTGCTACCTACTCACTAATAGTGGGATAGCGCTGTCTAAAGGAAACAAGAATAGAAACAATCTTTTTTTGAGTAAGTAGATAACTGTTAGGTACTTGCTCAAAACAATTAACTTTTCACACTTACACTTTTTTCAAACAAAGTTTTCAAAAACAATTTCGTAACACTCTTGAAGACAGAAGCAAGGGTTAAATTGAAGTCAAACAAAAACTTTTTTTCCTTCAAATTACACAAACACAGAAGCAATTTTTAAAATGATGAGCAAGTACCTAAGAGCCCGTAGATAACTACGGATAGAAAGGGTGCTAATACCTTCCCTTTCTATAATCTACCCCACGTACTCAAAATCTCGAAAAAGGAATTTTTCTGTGCTTTTTTCCTTTCTAGTTGGATAAAATAAAAATCGGTGGCGACTCTTGCTTACCGCGCCATTTTATGAATAAAAAACGCAAACCAGTATTAACAGTCGGTTCTGCCACCGTATCACAGAACTGGCGACTCTGTTAGGGATAATAAGTGGAGTATACCTTAGGATTAGTTCATCATATTGCTTCTATTGTTTGATTTGATTGCTTTATTTTTGTGGGCTTTGTATCGGAGTTACTATAGATCCTAACCCGAATTTGGGGGACACCTTTTAGGTAAGTAGCAATAAACTGTGAGGGAACTGTACGGAATAGACCAATACGGTTGAAGCAGTAGCTACGTTGATGTGGCACATTGGTTGGTACCGGTATCCCTTGTGGAGAAACGAGGAGAATACGAGGCTGCTGCGTGGTGTCGTTAAGCATCAACTGACCTTAGAACCTTTAATCGACCAACTTGGCCATTAGAAAGTAGTGAGATAGCCGGCCTCGGTGTAGAGCTGAGAACTGGCTGATACTCGATGCTAAACTCATTGAGACCATACTCTCGAGATAGTTCCATCCGTAAGAAAAGATTGCGTGAGCTGAAACCATGACCGATGGAGGATGGTCAGTGATATTGAGAACCTCTAGAACCCGGTTACTTTTGCTAGGACAGGTTTGAACTAACTAAACTTCAAGAGGGTACTACCTTAAAGCCCATGCAAGCCTAAACCTATGGTTGTTTGTGTGACTTATGTACTTTCAACTTGAACTACTTGCACAGTTTTGTTATCTGACAACATGAGTTCCTTCCAGGTTTTGTTTTCAGTCCTTATCTAATAATTTGGATTTCTTGTCGGGTTTACTTGCTTACATCACCTCGCACTTTTGCTTAAACGCATAGCATACACATCATAAACATTATACCATAGCATTTCCTTAACCATTTCAAGGATCTCAAGGGTCTGTGGTGCAGGTTTTGATGAACCAAACGTCTAGCAAGGGGCAAGGGGATTTATTTTCCTCTAGCCAATTTCGTCTAGAGATCAAAACACGATAACTTGAGTCAGTGGGTATGACCCACTCGATATGGTGAGCTTGACTCTTATAGAAGGACTCTCAATGATACAAAGTTCTTCAATCAAAGCTACAAATCTCAACTTCTGACATTTTCTTGTTTATCCCGCGAGATCCTTGAAAACATTGCATACATATATCATACATATCATTGCATAACAGGTCTTCCAGTATAAGTCTCTCATGTTCTCGTTGTTTATTTCAGCAATGACTCTCAAACAAGACAACAGAGATCTTCAAACTCAAGAAGCTCAGTTCAGGGACATATTCCTAAACCTATCCAAGGGGCAGGAAGAGTTGAAAACACTCCTCGTTGAGAACTTGGTCAAGAAAAGTCCTGAAGATAAAAAGGACGAACGACTGGAACAACTGCAAGCTGAGACAGGTGCAATGAGAACCCAGATGTTGGGGAAGATGGCTCTTATCCAATGCCTAGCCAGAAGACAAGAAGAGCTGAAATCCATCATCAACCAACTTCATCAAGACGGGTACAAAAGTATGAAGCAAACAGTCGAGGTCGGGGACCAAGTCATTGATCAACCTCCAAGAAGACAAAAGGTTGGTTTGGGGAGAGAGTGGACCTTTACAAATTGCTACTACATCACGGGTCCAACAACAACTTCGCCAAAACAACGGGTTAATTAGAGTAAGCCGGATATGCCCAAAAGGCAGTTTACCAAACTCAACATGCCGTTGTCTCAAGCTTTACAACACATGTTGAGGATGAATCTGGTTACATTGATAGGACCTCATCCGAATCCCAAGACTTCTTCGCCTAACTACAATCCTGATGCAAGGTGTGCGTACCATTCCAATAGCCCGGGGCATGATACTGATGACTGTTAGGCATTGAAAAATAAAATTCCGGACTTGATTGATGAAGGAGTACTGGAGTTTACACAAGATGGTCAGGCTGAGTTCTTCTACCATCCCTCCAAGGCACGTCCTCTGAAGTGACAAGACCAGACGAAGAGGCTTTTGTGCATTAGAATTTTCAATTTGCAATTTTCTTTTGATTTGTTTGAACATTTATTCATGTCAAACTCTGTTACTTTATCAATGTATTGCATATGTTTGTCTTGAATCAATTCATTCGTATTCACTATTTCAAAAATGCGTTCTTATTTCCTTTTGTGATATTCAACTCTCGATTAAAAACTCTAAGCCTTTAGAGGAAGGATGATGAAAATGATACCACAATCTCTATAGTATGCTTTTTAACAGACCCCGCTGACGATGTACATGCGTTGTTTCAAATCCTAAACAGTGGAGTTATAAGGAAGATAATTCCTAGTCAACCCCTTTTTAGCCAAAGAAGTAGGAGTTTTTCTTTTCACACAAATTAAAACCCTTAATCACAACCTGGGGCAGGGTAGTTTTCTCAGTTAATTCAGAGACGTATTCAGTCATAATCTTCCGCTTTGTACACAATGAATGGCATCAAAGACGTCCTTCCAAAACAAAATACGGTGATGGTTCCTTATAATCGTCAAGACAGGCAGTCATTATCTCTCAAAATAAAATCCCATTAAGTCAAAACCTATGAAGGAGACTTAAGAAAAAACTAGGGCATCCCGCTGACTGTAATCACAAAAGAAAAAGTTCAGGAAAAAAACAGGGATAGTAAAACTAAAAAAAAAGAGGTTATCACAAATCCTCGCCAAAAAAAAAAGATTACAAAATGACTTCCTTTTTCAAGTAAATTGTCGGTATCCGAACCATCACTGGAATATCAGAGCAAAGACTCAACCGGATTCTAAACGCGCAATTAACTGAGCATAGGACTGAAGAACATCACAAAGAATGGGTGGGTACAAATAAATTTTGAGCCTTTATCCTTTGTTTCTTAAACCGTGAACCAGGCCACGTTATAACCCTTAAAAGTCCTAGCTGAAGCATGGGTTAGTTCGAAAGCATACTGTTACAAAAGGTATCCTGACTCCTGTAGGACTTGCCGTAAATCCTGAGTTGACATCACACTTTTACAAAAAAAAACTTGTTTTACTAAAAAATGAATTTTCAAACTTCAAGACAGACATAAGCTTTGCATTCTTAAAATAACATCGTTTGCATATGACTATTTGTTCAACAGCAGAGAAATTCGCATGACGAATATCTAGTGAACAAAAACCTTCTCAATAAAAAGGATCACCTCAAGTGGAAAAAACACTTCCAACCAAGGGGAACGGCATGATCATTGTCCATCATCTGGGGCAGTCAAGTCAAGATTCAAGGAATCTCTCAAAGATGCCAAATAGCCAGGGGCAGATCTCCATCTGAATCACTCGGGGCATTGGACATGAATTCCAGCAACGAATCTTCTATGATCAAACGAACATCTTTTGGTAGTGTGGCAACACAACACTACCGACAGTGACAACTCCCTACACCCTGAAAGCGTGGACATAGTAAAAAAATACTGCACATGAACAAAGACCTGCTTGGTTGGCACACCTAGGCAAAACAAGGGCATCTCGGAAAACCAAAAGGTTCGGGCAAAAATTAGGGATAAAAACAAAAAAAGATTTGTACACCCGGCAAGTCGAAAACCTGAGAAGGCGGCTTGGGCAAAAAAGGGTATCCCGGTGGACTGAAAATTTGAAAAGACAGTCCAGGCAAAAGTTAGGGATTAAAGCGTATGAATATGTCCCGCTATCTTGTCACTTGCCTATCAGTAGAAGACTTATCATTCCGATCGGCAGTTACCAAGCACCTCATAAGTTGGGATGACACTCAATCCACAAGGCCTCCGCAGGCACTTTCTCCAGCAGGTACAGGGGCAGAAAAGTCTTGATATAAAGTCATTGTCATATCCTTAGCATGCGACCCAGTAACATACACTCCCCGCAGAGTAAGAAATATCCAAAAGCAGTGGTGTTAATTCTCCCCAAGCAGAGTTCATCTTTCACCAACAATGGAAGACCATCCTCAGTGGAGTTTATTTCTTCCACAGACATAAATTTTATCTCTGACAGAGTTCATCATCTCCAGCAACGGTAATTCATCCCCAACCGAGGTTATTGCTCCAAATCAGTGGATCTTCTGACAGAGTATCTCTTCCCCACAGATTCATTTTTTTTCTCGCCAGTTTATTCTCCAACGGAATTATTCTCCGGCCAAGTTATTCTCAAATCATCTTCGGTTGTTATCCCCAACGAGCGAAACTCTTTATTCTCCAACAACAGTCAGGGATTTATTTTCCCAAACTCAGACGTGCCACAATAGCATTTCATGTTCATATATCATGACGTGCGCATACGTATTACATACAACATAATCTCATTTATTTTGAGAACATCATCATACAATGCATGTCATACATCACATACAATTAATCATGTACCTTTTCAGGAAAGATGGTTACCATCAATAACTTCCAGCAAGTTCAAGATTAACTCTGGAAACTAAACAGAGTAATTATCTGCACGATCAAATGCAGCTTTACACGGGTTCGTCACAAAGAAATCTTACACAGGTTTCTCCTAAATGCAACTTCACACGGGTTTATCCTAAAAAATCTTACACGGGTCCTTTCTCATATATTTCTGAATGAAGTTTTACACGAACTCATCCCAAAGCAACCTTACCCAGGTTCCTCCTGTAGAACCACGAACTTATCACAAAGTAACCTTACCCAGGTTCCTCCTGAAGTTTTACACGAACTTATCACAAAGTAACCTTACCCAGGTTCCTCCTGAAGTTTTACACAAACTTATCCCAAATTAACCTTACCCAGGTTCCTCCTGAAGTTTTACACGGACTTATCTCAAAGTAACCTTACCCCGGTTCATTGTGAAGTTTTACACGAACTTATCACAAAGTAACCTTACCCAGGTCCCTCCTGAAGTTTTACACAGACTTATCCCGAAGCAACCTTACCCAGGTTCCTTCTCGGTCCCGATGTAGTTTCACCCAGACTCATCCTGAAGCAATCTTACCCAGGTTCCTCCTTACAATTTCCCGATATAGTTTCACCCAGACTCATCCTGAAGCAACCTTACCCAGGTTCCTCCTTACAATTTCCTGATGTAGTTTTACCCAGACTTATCCTGAAGCAACCTTACCTAGGTTCCTTCTCGTTTCAGATGCAGTTTTACCCAAACTCTTCGCAAAGCAACCTTACCCAAGTTCCTTCTCGGTTCAGATGCAGTTTTACCCAAACTCCTCGCAAAGCAACCTTACCCAGGTTCCTTCTCGGTTCAGATGCAGTTTTATCCAAACTCCTCGCAAAGCAACCTTACCTAGGTTCCTTCTTGGTTCAGATGCAGTTTTACCCAAACTCCTCGCAAAGCAACCTTACCCAGGTTCCTTCTCGGTTCAGATGCAGTTTTACCCAAACTCCTCATAAAGCAACCTTACCCAAGTTCCTTCTCGGTTCAGATGCAGTTTTATCCAAACTCCTTGCAAAGCAACCTTACCCAGGTTCCTTCTCGGTTCAGATGCAGTTTTACCCAAACTCCTCACAAAGCAACCTTACCTAGGTTCCTTCTCGGTTTAGATGCAGTTTTACCCAAACTCCTCACAAAGTAACCTTACCTAGGTTCCTTTTCGGTTCAGATGCAGTTTTACCCAAACTCCTCACAAAGCAACCTTACCCAGGTTCCTTATCGGTTCAGATGCAGTTTTATCCAAACTCCTCACAAAGCAACCTTACCCAGGTTCCTTCCCATAAGCCCTACTATCCAGGTTCCTTCTCATAACCTTACCATCCAGGGTTCTTTTCTCTTATCTCTAGACAGCAGTCTACAACACTGTAAGACCCGGACCTATCAAACATGATCGGTTTCACCTTTCCCTAGTAGGTCGCGATGCAACCTATACACGACTAGATACGCAGTTCACTTCCGCTTCCTCAAGCCGGAGTTAATTCCCCAGTAGATTAACGAACAACTAAAGCTCCTAAAATTCTATTTCTCTCAAGACAGAGACCAACATTCCTCAGCAGATTCCTCCTCAATGATAGGAACAGGAATTCTCATCAAAGAAATATCTCGGAAAATCAACATCCTCTAGATGGCATCTTTAAGCCCATCTCCGGTGACCTCCCGTCATCTCCTCCAAATGGCATCTGTAAGCCCATTCCTGATACTACCTACATAGTCAAGTATCATTATAGACGAGTGCAAATTTCTGGGCACTCTAGTGTTCAATCATCTTCCACCTTCAGATCACGAAAGGCAGACGAGTCAATCTAAATCTTCAGGTTTAAGAAGATTGAACATGGGCAGCTGTTGTACCCCAAAATTTGCCCTCTTTTCATACACGCATATTATTGGTTTTATGGTTATGGAATAAAGGTATATTTATCAAGCTTCTTCAGGTTACAAGTGACGTTTATTTCGTCAATGGATATTCTCAGAGTATTTTCCGTGATGAAGATCGGTTCGCCGTTTTGCAACGATTCGGGGTTCAAAGATTCACAAGTCCAACCCGGCGCGTCATATTCAAGTGTTCTTTCGCCAAGATATCTTTGATAACGTATTCTCAAATTCAGGTTCAGCTCAAGAGTTAATTTTTTAAAGAAGGTATCCGAATGGGTGAGTTTTCTCGAAGAAATATGGTGAAAAAGTGTGCTGAAAGTGCAGTTTTTACGCGCTAAAAAATTCATAACTTGAAGACCGTGGCTCGTTTTGAACCCGTTCCGGTGGCAAAATTCCGTCTTGACGTCATATACGTTTTCATCTCTCACGGATGGAAGCCAATTTCGATTAGAAGGTCTTCAAAAATGCGGATTTATCAAGTATTTTCGTACAGAAAATTTGTGACAAGTTTATTTGCGTCATGTTCAGAAAATCATAACTTGGTCGATTTTCATCGTATCGAGCTGGTTCCGGCACCAAAATTTCACAAATTGAGTTGGCTACATTTTCACATGAGATATCGAGTTCGAACGGTATTCAAAAGGCCTTCGTTTTTTGCTCAGAGTGCGTGTGACGCGCCGAAAATTCCAAATGCTGAATATTATTTCATCTGGACCGAAACTTCGAAAATTCATAACTCGGTCAATTTTTATCGGATCGGGCCCATCTTTTTACACAAGGTCACTGACTCAGAGATCTACAACTCTGCTTCCAAAGTCGAGACCGGATTATGCTCCAATAAATACCAGTTTTTATTGAAGAACGTGTAAGAGTCTACACTAGAGCCCAAAATAAGTTTGTCTGAGCTGAAACTTCAAAAATTCATAACTAATTCACTGTTTATCCGATTGAGCCCATTTTCGGACAAGAGTTAGTTTTCGATGTTGGCTACATTTTGTTTTCACATTTCAACTTCAATAATTTCACTTAAGCCCCTGCAATTTAGCCTGGAATGTGACAAACTCAAGTGAACATTGGAGGCCCAATTGCATATTCAAAGCCCATTTTTTCTCTCTAATTCCTATTATATAATCTCATTCTTTTCACACAAAGAGGAGGAGAAAAAAAAAGCCTTTGCCACAACGCTGTTAGAATATAAAATTCTTTCAAGAACCCTAAAACCTTGAAATCCTTATTATAAATCCCCATCTCACTACAAACAAGTCATCCCTGTTACAAACCCATATCTCACTACTTCTCCAGTAAGGGTAAGGATGGCTTGATCTCCATGATCAAAAGAGCATAAAAGCATTCATCTCACTACTTCTCCAGTAAGGATTTAGACGGGATCCCATGCAGGTTCATTACAGAACGTTAAGGCTAAAACACAAATGACCAAAACAGAACAACTAACACATGGCACCAATGCATGACGAGGCAGACATCCTGAGAAGGTTAAGGGCGTGGGTTCAACAACCACCCCTATTGGTTTTGGTTTTCTTCCTAATTTTATCCTTTTACCTATTTTAATTCTTTCTGTTTAAAATCTTTTTTTCATAAAACTTAACATTTTTCACAAACCTTTGATTTTTTATAATAAACTCGAATAATTAATTTTAGGTTTTAATTTAATTTTAGGTAACTTTAATTGTTTTGTAAATAAATTAAAATTAATTAGAACAATTAGGATTTTGTTTCTAACTTTATTTTATTTTATTTTTTCTTAAAATAACAAAACACAAAAATAGGCCATTTAATTATTTTTTTAACTAATTTAATTACTAATTAATTTTGTATTTAATTTTAAAAACCTAATTCTTTTTTCTTAGAAATAATTAAAATAAAAAAAAAAAAATTTTCTTTCGATTAGGTTAGACAAACAAATCCCTAACTCTCTCTCGTTCTTTATTCGCGCGCGCTTTATTTTATTTTACCATATTAATGTAATTGCTCACAAGTTGTAATAGATTAATTAGGATCTTTTTACTTTCATTTATCGTTTTTTTAAGGGTTTGTTTTTGGCAATGTAAATACCCGAAGTCTTGTAATAGCTTAGCTTATTTTCCGCACTTTAAATTCCGCAAACTATAAACTGCTTAGATGTATGTTAATAGGATTGTATGGAAAGACAAACTGAAAATTAAAATGGTAGATCACCTAATGTGCAAAGATTAAATAACTGAAACAAATCATATGCACATATTCACTCCTAGGGTATGCCTCACTTGGTTGCCTCAGAAAACAATGGTCATGTCCCTCGAACGTAGGGATACCCTTAGTAAAGACCCTCGGTTAAAATCATCATAAAGATCATGGTCCCTCGATGTCCCTCGAAGTTGCCTACGGTATATGATCTTGTCCCTCGATGTTGCCTACGAATATATGATGACAGTCCCTTCGAAATACTCAAGTATCCTTACATGTGCCTTCAATGACCATTTCGTCCCTTTCGAATTGACCCTTACAAATTCCAACGACGGTGCTACCTACTCACTAATAGTGGGATAGCGCTGTCTAAAGGAAACGAGAATAGAAACAATCTTTTTTCGAGTAGGTAGATAACTGTTAGGTACTTGCTCAAAACAACAAACTTTTCACACTTACACTTTTTTCAAACCAAGTTTTCAAAAACAATTCCGTAACACTCTTGAAGACAGAAGCAAGGGTTAAATCGAAGTCAAACAAAAACTTTTGTTTTTCAAATTACACAAACACAGAAGCAATTTTTAAAATGATGAGCAATTACCTAAGAGCCCGTAGATAACTACGGATAGAAAGGGTGATAATACCTTCTCTTTCTATAATCTCCCCCCCCCCCCCCCCCCCCCGTACTCAAAATCTCGAAAAAGGAATTTTTCTGTGCTTTTTTCCTTTCCAGTTGGATAAAATAAAAGTCGGTGGCGACTCTTGCTTACCGCGATATTTTGCGAACAAAAAACGCAAACCAATATTAACATTCGGTTCTGCCCCCGTATCACACCAGGATAAGGTTAACAGCCACCATTAACAATGTTCAAAGTTTTCAAATATAATTCAGATACGCTCCAAACACGGATGTCATTGTGATACTCATTCAAAATTCCAACTTTCAGATACAATTCAGATACGCTCTAGACGTGGACGCCATTCTGATACTCATTCAGATTCAGCCTTTCAAATACAGTTTAGATATGCTCCAGACACGGGTGCCATTCTGATACTCATTCAGATTCAACTTCTCAGATACAGTTCAGATACGCTCCAGACACGGATGCAATTCTGATACTCATTCAGTTCTCAACTTCCAAATACAGTACAAGTACACTCCAGACATGGACGTCATTCCGATACTCATTCTTTCATCTTACAAATTACAATTCAGCAATGACTTTAGATGGCATCTACAAGCCCATTTCCAAAAACTTTCCATCACCTCTCTAAATGTCATCTTTAAGCCCATTCCCTCTACCATCACATTGCCGAGTGCAAATTTCTGGACACTCTAGTGTCCAATCATCTTCCACCTTCGAGTCACGAATGGAAAAACTCGTCAATCTAACTCTTCAGGCTTAAGAAGATTGAACAGGGGCAACTGTTGTACCTCAAAATTTTCCCTCTCACTTATCAATAATTTGCTCACAAGATCTCCTTGGGATCAAGACTGTACTAGGGTTTGATCAGCTCAAGACACCTTCTTTTTCCAGAGAAGTTGGTATCATAACCACTCTTGAAGAACGCATGTCGCCGGTTTCTTTAAGTGAATGACGTATTGTGGTTTTCCCTTTGTGGATGTAGTGTTAACCTCCCCAATGAAGTAGGCCTGAATTCCCCAATGAATGTTTTGATGTTTTGGTGTCAGTCTGCTTTACTTGAGACTAGTTTTGCAATCTCCAGTAGGAATGTTACTTTTAAAAACACTTGTTTCCCCGATGAAGCCTGAAGAAAGATGTTTTATCCCTGTATCTGTACTATTCTGTCACTTAATTTTTCTTACTTCTAGATTATGTCGCTCCCCAGTAAAGCTAAAGCAGCCATCAGGTTTTGTTTCCTCAGTTGGCATTTACTTTTTCTTGGAATGATCATCTTGGATGAAGTTTAGCCGAGTGTTGTTAGTTCCCGAGGTGGTTTTTCCTGGTTATTCCCAATGTTGTATATCTATTTTGTCAGCATACGCATGATAACACTCATACATTCATACATACACCATGCATAGCTAAAATTGGCAAATCATTGTTCATTGACATTTGTTAATATTTTTTGTTAATATGTCATCCTATTTTGCAGAGTTACATTGTCCTCTCTTTAATAGAGTGTTGGCCTTAAGCAGAAAGCATATATTCTTTCAATTTCCCCACTGAGTTGTCCCTAATGGAAGATTTTTGCTTTAGCCTTCCTGTACAGCTCCTGCTCACAAATGATCTCAAGGAGTTCTTGGAAATTTTGGAAATCTTGTAATGTGCTCTACAACCCCTCTTTGAATCACTTTTAAAAATTCCCCTTGGAACTATATGAAAAAGTTCCAGGAAGTTAGGTAAAAAACCTGACCAAAACTAGGGCAAAATTTCACTGTGTTCAATTTCAAGACCATGACTTTATGAATTAATAACTTGAGATCCAAGCATTTTTAGAAGAAGTTGTTTAAAGAAATGTTGTAGATATTTCATGTTGTAAGTTTCTTCTGAATCATCTTGCATCATGGTGAAAAATTGGCTCAAAGTTATGAAAAAACATGAAGTTTTAAACACATAGAAAAATTTCTAAGTTAGAAAACTTTGACTTTTCAAAATGAAATCTTGACTTTTTGATTTCTTGATGAATAAGTTTCATATTTTGACATGTTTTGATGAATTATGATCTTTGACATTGGATTTTGACCAAAAAGTCAAAGTTTGACTTTTTAGTGTACAATTGACTTTTGATCAGTTGACTGAGAATTCACTATCAATCCAATTGATCTTGATCAATGTTTTAGTTCATGCCATTAGGTAAAAAGATGCAATTGAACTCTTGAAACCATAATTCAAACCAATTGACCATTTGCTAGGTCAAAAATCAAAAATTGCCCTTTCTTAGTAAAAACCCTAATTTTGACCATTTTGCCCTTTTAATGATTTGATCAAATTTCTTGAGGAATTATGGTCCAAACTTGATAAAATGATACATATGAGTTTATAATGTTTATGTGGATCAAAAATTATGAAGTTTGACTGTAAATTGGCCATAGTTGACTTTTTCCCCAATATAACTGATTTTTAGGTCAACTGCTCAATTGACTGAGCAAAAGTGTGATCCAAGGCTTGAAACTTGACATGAGTAATCTTGTGGGTCCATAATGATCCATTAAAGTCATATGAATCATTGAAAGTTCAATTATTCTTGTGCAATCTCAAACCCTAATTTTAGTCATCAGTGCTTAAGGAGGTGTCTTGAGCTGATCAACCATAATGCAGTCTTGAACCAAGAGAGTTCTTTGTGAGAAAATATTTGATAAATGAGAGGGAAAATTTTGGGGTATAACACCTTAAAAAAGACCCACAGTTAAAAGATCGTAGTTCCTGGATGACCCTTCAATGCTGCCTCCGATAAACGATCTTAGTTCCTTAAGAAAATTGCTAAAGCGTCCTACAAGTTGCCTTCTATGACTGTACGATGACCCACGTCTGTCCCTCACATCCAATGATAAGGCATCCTACTAACTAATGGTAAGGTAGTACTATCTGTTGTACCCCAAAATTTTCCCTCTCACTTATCAGGAATTATCTCACAAGATCTCCTCGGGCTCAAGACTGCACTAGGGTTTGATCAGCTCAAGACACCTCCTCATGCACTGATGACCAAAATTAGGGTTTGAGATTTCACAAAGATTTTTGAACTTTATATGCCTCATATGAATTTCATGGATCATTATGGACCCCCAAGATCACTCATGTCAAGTTTCAAGCTTTGGATCACACTTTTGCTCAATCAATTGAGCAATTAACCTAAAAATCAATTGTATTGGGAAAAAAGACAATCATGGACAATTTACAGTCAAAATCCATAATTTTTTATCCACATCATAATTATAAACTCATATGTATCATTTGATCAAGTTTGGACCACAACTTCTCAAGAAATTTGATCAAATCTCCAAAAGGGCAAAATGGTCAAAATTAGGGTTTTGACTGGGAAAGGATAATTTATGATTTTTGACCTAGAAAATGGTCAATTTGTTTAAAGCATGATCTCAAGATTAAAATTGCATCATTTTTACCTAATGACATGATTCAAAAGATTGCAAGTCCATTGGATTGACAGATGAATTTTTCAGTCAACTGATCAAAAGTCAACTGTATCCTGAAAAGTCAAACTTTGACTTTTTGGTCAAATTCAAGTGCCAAAGATCATAATTCATCAAAACATGTCAAAATATGAAAATTATCCATCAAGAAACCAAAAAGTCAAGATTTCATTTTGAAAAGTCAAAATTTCTAAACTTAGAAATTTTTCTAAGTGTTGGAAATTTCTTATTTTTTCATAACTTTGAGCAAAATTTTCACCATGATGCAAGATGATTCAAGAGAAACTTCCAACATGAAAGTTGTATATCTCCATGAAATCCAAAACTTTTCTTCACACAACTCCTTCCAAAAATTCTTGGATCTCAAGTTATAATTTTATGAACATAGGGTCATGAAACAAAACACTTAGTGAAATTTTACCTTAATTTGGTCAGGATTTTGACCCAACTTCATGGCACTTTTTCATATAGTTCCAAGGGAAATATTCGAAAGCAATTCAATGATGGATTGTAGAGCACATTGCAAGCTTTCCAAAATTTCCAAGAAGTTGGGTCAAAATCCTGACCAAATAGAGTCACTATTTGTGAGCTAGAGGACAAGCTTGAGCACCCTGAAATACACCAAAACTCTCTCAAATCAGAAATTGCCCAAAAACTCCATTGTTGCACAGTTTCTGACCTTGAACATCAAACTCACATTTTCCTCATGTGTTTCTTGGCCTTTTAGTTTCTAAAGCTTCCTTACATCAAGTGTAACCTATCACTGTCCCTGTTTCATTACTGTAACATCATTTACCATATCCTCCATAACCAAAAACAGAGCATTTCACATTGACTTCTCCAAGTCATTTCAGCCACTCTCAACTCAAGCAAACCATTGCATTAGCTTTCTAGGACCTCAAGGAAGTTAACCTGATCATCACCATCATTTGAAACAAGCTCAAAATCAAAACATGATTTCCAGTTTTGAGGTAACTTTTCTCAACTTGAAACTCTTCATACAGGCATCATCAATAGTTTATTTGTGAACAAAACATGTAGATATAATTGCCCTTAAGCTAACCATGTCCATAGTTTCCATTAATTTTGCTTGAGCTTACAGAATTTTGAAACTGAAATTTCTGAAATTTTTAGGGTTCATATTAGGGCCACTAAAATTAATGCTTATCTTTGATCTACAGTTTTAAGACTTTACATTTCTGGAATCATGAGAAAATTTGTTACAAGTTTCATGTTTATAGTTTTCATTTTTGATGAGAAATAAGCAAGTTACAGTTGGTCTGGATGGAGGTTGAAGATGAAGTCATCAGGGTGCTTTTTTCCTTGTATATTTATTGTTTTGCTTATGTTAACAGATGTATAGCCACCCCAGTGGTAGAAGCGTGTGTCTGTAACCATAGGGACCTGGGTTCGAGTCCTAGTGGTACCCTTTTGCAATTTTTACATGTTTTACAATTCTGACTTTTTTTTTGTTTGCAGGGTGCTTGGCCTCTTTGGGCCTGTCTTATTTTTTTATTATTTTTGCTAGCTAACCCCCCGTTTCCTTTATACGCCCCTGACCCAAATTTATTTATTTTCTTTTTTATTTCATTTTTATTTTTCTTAAATATATTTTCTAAATACTAAAAAATCATAAAATACAAAAATGATAGATTTATATTTTGGTTTAATTTATTTTATTTTTCTCACAAAATATTTTTTTATTTAACTATACATTATTTATTTTTAATAACTAATCTTGTATATTAAATTAAAACTAGGTTAATATCTATTTTCTCTTTACACCCATTAAAACATATTATTTTTTATATAAAAAGGACCAAAAATATTTTATAACACTATAATTATTTTCAAGACAACAATACCAACAAAAAAAATACTTTTCTTATAAACTTAATTTCTTTTTTAATCAATTAATAGAACTAGGGTTTTATTTAAATCTTTTCTTAAATAAATTTAAGTTTGATTAATTATTTTCTTTAATTAATTAAGTTAAAACAATTTACCTTTTTCTCATGAAAATCAAATAAAATATTCATTTACTTTACATTACACATTTTTGTGCATTTATTTATTTTTGTACATTATTTCAATTCTTGCACAAATTCAATTTGGTTGTAATAGATCAATTAGGTTTATATTTTTGCAAATCCCCATTTACAAATTGTATACCCCTCCCCACAAATATTGTAATAGCGTAGTAACTTTAAATTTCGCAATTTATCACTTTTATATAATATGCTAGTAATTAGGGTTTGTATGGAAAGACTAAAACAAATATTAAGAAAACCCTAATTCAAGACAACAAAAAAACAAGCATGAAAATAATACACTTGCACACAAGCACCCCTAGGGTTATTCCACTTGGTTGCCTTATACAAAATGGCCATATTACGCATGTAAAGTATCTTAGCAAAAACAAGCAAATACAAGATCATAGTCCCTCGATGACGCTATCTAAGTTTCCTTCCAAATGATCTTAGTCCCTCTAAAAGAATTCTAAGATACTTTACAACGTTGCTAATTATGGTTATACGATGACCCACGTCCGTTCGGTTTACATTCAAAGATAGGGTTACTTACCAAATCAATGGTAAGATAACAATGTCAAAGGAAAAGAAAATGAATAAGAAAGACTTTTGAGTAGGTAGAATGCTCCTAATTACTTGCTCCATTTCAAAACAAAACATCCTTGCTATTTTCAAAAACAAACACATACACTTTCAAACATCTTACAAAATTGAAAACATTTTCAAAAGATCAACATCTTTGTATACATTCTTACGAACGAGAATCATTTACAAAGATTGCCTAAACAATGGCCTCTTTACAAAATACTTTCAAAAACACACAAAACACAATTTCAAACAAAAGCAAGTGATCTAGCAAGTAACTAAGAGCCCGTGGAAAACCGTGGATGAAAAGGGTTCTAATACCTTCCCTTTTCATAATCTACCCTCCGAACTCAAGAAATAATCTCAAAGGTTTTTCCTGTGCTTTTTCACCTTTCCTTTTGGATAAAAGAAAAGTCGGTGGCGACTCTTGCTAACCGTAATATTTGCGATCAAACGCAAAACTTTCAAGTCAGTTTTCCCACCGTATCACACTATATAAAGGAGGAGGAAAAGAAAAAAGACTTCTTTAAGTAGGTAGAACGTTCGTAGTCGCTTGCTCACAAACTTTTCAAAACAAAACATCTTTTCATAAAACAACACTTTCTTTCACAACATTTTCGAAACAAACATTGTGTATACATTCTCAACGATAGGAGAATCATTACAAAATTGTCGCACTTAAGCATTTTCAAAATATTTTCAAACATACACAAACAAAAAGCATTTTCAAAGTGAGCTAGCAATCAAGAGCCCGTAGAAAACTACGGATGAAAATGGTGCTAACACCTTCCCTTTTCATAACCTACCCCCCTTATTCAGAAAATTCTCAAAAGGTCTTTCATGTTCTTTTCACCCTTTCCTTCATTGGATAAAAGAAAAGTCGGTGGCGACTCTTACTATTTACAACATTTGCGATAAAACGCAAAATCTAAAAATTAGTTCTCCTGCTGTATCACAATGTCATATTTAAAATTCAGCCTCAGAGTGTGAATACATATTCAATTAATTCTACATTAGTTAACTTTACCCCTTCACTCAAGACTACCGAAATTAATATAACTTTCCAATCAAACATGTCGTAGTTATTTCTAATCCTTTAGTAAAACCTACTGTTTTTAAGCCTACTATATAATATACTTGTGTTGGGACTTTTGTTGTTGTTATGCCTAAAGTTTCTAGGCCTGGTTCTTCCAAATCACCCGACATAGTCAATTATGTTGTAAAAAACTCGTGTGTCAATGATCCAATTGGTTTTGTTTCTTCTCTTAAAGTTAATAACTACATTTAATATGATTTACATATTAATCGTGTTTTATTATAGGAAAAGAGAAAGAAGTCAAAGAAAGAAAATCACATTTCAACTTAGAAAGAGTGGAAAACTAATGACATTTAATATTTGTGTCATTTTTATCATGAAAAAGATGAAAATGGTTTGATTTTAATTGGAGAAGAAGAGGATGAAAAACATCTACTTAGAGTGACCAAAAGTAAAAGCCAGAGATTTTAAGATGGGTGAATTTTATTAGAAAATTGAAGATTTGGTATGAGATATATAAAGGTCTTGTGCAAATGAAATTTTTTTGAAGATGTTAAGCTTGAATATATTCTTTAACAATTTTTTATATTTTGTAATAGTTTGTAAAAATTTATGGACAAGTTGTGTACGACAAACTGTATTTTGGGTTTGGTACAAGATTAAGATTTTCATGGTCAAATTGTAAAACATTATTCTTGTTTTGCACGACAATATTATGGTCAAGTTTATGGGCATAATATGTATATAATGGTAGTCTAACTTATGGACATGGTATTTTTGTTTTGTCATAAACAAATTAAATTATTTATATGATTGATAACTAAAAAAGTATCATGTTTTCTAACTAATAGACATGTATATAATGGTGTCTTTTCATATGTCTTTTAGTTGTATTATGCTAGTATGTTGTCCTGGTTTCAGGTATTTATCATGTGGAAGTTTTCGTGCGAGAAAATAGAGAAATTAGCGAAAACAGGATGAAAAAAGTACATGTTGTTGTCGTGATGACCTGGAGCCAAGCATGGCGGTCATCAACCCAGGTTCTCATCAAATAATAAAGAATTTTAGTTTGGATTACTTGACTGTGAGTGCACTATTATCTTTTTAGATGTTTTAAATGAGGTCAAAATTAGGTAGTATTAGTATTTGTACATTGGATATTTTCTCTCTATGTCTAAGATTGCATTTTCATCTTAGGACACTTATAGAACAAGTAAACAGCATTTGCATAAGTCAAAAATATGGTTTTCATGAAAAACTATGTTTGAAGTCAACGCATCCATGTTAGGAGTAGACTCCCTCTGAAGAAAAGTAAAAACAAAATTCTATCTTGCTTATGAGTCGATACATTAGCAATTAAGGACAGACGTACCCATAGCGAGGCCAATTAAGGAATTGCCTAAACAAATCCTTCTCTTTCTCTCATCTCTCTCTCATTGCAAATTGTGAATTTATTGTTTGTGCAATCAATACATTGAGATAATCTCTTTGATTAATAATATTGCAATTTTTTTGTTGAGTTAATCGTAAGCTATTTGCAATTGGTTTTTTCATAATAACAAAATCAAAGAAAAATCTGACTAGAATTGATTGCACATCAAGTGTTCCACAAATTACTTAAGTCAAGTTTTTATTTAACATTTCATTGAAAATCGATTATCATTATGTGATTTTGTTCAAACGTTATACCTAAAAATATATTGATTAATCTTGTCATCAATCGTATGTCCAGATCCTCATAATTTCACCCAAGCTTCAACATATTCAGTTTTTTCCACTACCTTGTTTTTCTCCACTACTTAGCCCATGATTTATCAATTACGAGCATGAAATTGGAGCTTATAAATTTGATTTTTAGTTTAGAATTTCTATCCAACTTTTTAGAATTTATTTTTAGGCAGAAAATTCAGTTTGTAAAAGCATTTATTTGCTCACACTGAGTGATAAGTGCACCTTAGAGTTAGATTCTGCAAATTTCCAATTTACATTTAGATTGTTTGAGTTGTAATCTTACCGACATAAAAATTTTGGAATTTATTTTAAAGATTATTCTGTACTAATTTTTGGAGGTTTTCTTCATTATTATGTATTATCACTGGATTTCCAGGTTCTCCTTATTTACTGTTTTTCTATTACTTTAAATACTACTTGCATGGTTCTCCATTATTGCTTTATATTCAGTATGTTTAGGATTTTAGGTTTAATTTCTGGTATTTGTTTTTTAATGTTTTATAACATGCCCGACTAAGTTCTTAGAGTTCGAAATGTGAGGACCGTCATTCAGACGGTACTCACATTTAAGTAGTAAAATTAATTATTAAATTGAGATTTGTTTAAGGTTGATTTTACTATGTTTTTAATTAAAATATTCACGGCAACGTAACTTAGAGATATTGAATATGATTCGAAAGAACATAATCTATATCCGACTTAGAAAAATCAGATTTTAATTAACAGCACCGCAAAAACATCTTTTATTCAATTCATAAAAATAATTATTTTCAAAAAGAGACTTTAAGAACATAAACGGGCACGTGAAAGCGGACATTTATGCACTTAAAATCTAGTATTAGACGAGTGAAAGCCGATAATACCTTTAAACTTATTTTTACACCGTAAATAACTTTTCGATTAATTGAAAGTAATTCATTTTCAAAAAACAGAAGTTTTGCACTTTAACAACGTTGAACACACGAAAGCAGTAGTATAAAATTTAGGCTAAAATATGGTTTTGATTGCACGAGAGCGAACAATTCCTTTAAATTAATTCTTTTTCTTATAATAAAACATTATCCCAAATTTAGTCATAAACTAATACAACTTTGTGTGTATTGTTAGTCGATGAGAGTCGCATTACGGTCTCCGTCTTTTAATTGATTCTTAAACTAGCTTATTTCTTTCTTTCAAATGACAAAACCATAATCAATAGCCTTAGATAAACAAAGTAGAAAAAGATAACAGTGCTTGACAATTTTCTTTATGGGATCGATTCTTTTTATACTATAACTTTTATTTTCGTGCACTTACGAACCTGTCAAGTTTTTATTCAACTAGATATATGACAAGAATAAATTTAAGGTTAATTGTCCAATTTTTTAGAAAAACTATACCATAATTCAAATTAAACTATGATAGGTTTAGGTTAAATTATGGTCATTTTTAGGCCAAACTAAGGACAATGCCGCCTGAATTCCTGCACCACCAGCCTACCACGCTACACCTTGTCCCCCCACATGCTGATTGTACATGATTATGAAATAGTACGAGATTGAAGAATTGAAGGGAATATTATTGTTTTTCTTGGGCCATAATGAAGAAATATCCATAATCCCATGATCCAAGACAACACACAAACCTTAGTGAAAGTGACTATAAAAGGATTTCTTGAAGGAAATGAAAGGAGTTCAACATTTTAAAGATAGCAACACTTAGAGAAAATCAACGAAGGAAGTGAGCTTAACAAAGTAGAGATTATCCTTATCATAATTCCATATGTATGCTACCAGTATCTAGCATGAGAGAAGTTGTGTCTTGGTGAATAACCATTTCAAAAAGACGAAGAAGTTACTCTTAAATTGTTATTTCTTTTTTCACCATGTGTTTGAGAATGTTTAACTTAGGAACGGATATTGTTGTATGTATTAATCTCACCATGAGCTAAAGCCTTTTATGTTGAGAAATGTGAAGTAAATATAATATAGTCTTTTGTGTTAAATGATTTGTTGTTAATTCTTTGTTTTGTCATGTGTTAAACTATTAAAAATATGCTTCTTTGATTGATCAACTTAGAAACAGATACAATCTATTATTGTGAGAGATCCAGCAACAAGTGGATTTCATGATGAAATTTATTGAAAATAGTATGATAGAGATTTTCACTAGATTAGCTACTTTAGATATAAAGAGCTACAATTATAGAGGATATTCATAATAAAACCAAACATGCATTAAGGTTATAAGTTATGCTTAGAGATTTGTCCCCTTATTTCAATGTATATGTTTATGATGCTATAGAGATACACTATAAGATCACTTTATAACATCTCATGGAACGACATAACACATCACGCACACACAGTTGACAAGATATATTAATGGACCATTACCCCTAACATTATCTCGTTTATTAAACTCATTTGCTTTCTTAAACCGTTCTTAACATTGCTTGCTACCAAACTGAGCTTATGACAACCATAAACTATTGTAATCTTGCTCATGTTCATTTACAAAAGATACTTTTTACATAATCAACCTAAGTTATTTTCCAATCCATGTGGGTTCGACATCCTTACTATTATATCACTTGTTACTTAAAACATACATGTATACTTGCATGTGACATCACATGTTTTCAACCAACAATAGGCTATGTGTAATATGTAAAAGAAGTTATCCATGTAGTAGCATTATGATGTACGTGTGCATGAGGACATATGAATGGCTGTGAAGGTTGTGCACCATCATCATGTAATATCTATATATAGGCATGATGCACATTGTTAATGTAATCAATCATTCAAGCAAAGATGAATATGATTCACTCAAATCTTTTATGGTATCATTCACCAGTTACGATCTCTTATTCTCTCTAACAACTTTCTAATAACTCTAAACTTTTTTCAATTAACTCCAACATATAATTATTTATCTTCTACCTTCTACCCTGAACTTCCATGGCAGATTCTTTCTGTAGCCAACATTGGCTCGCTTGTACCACCAACACCTACGTCCTTTGGGAATACCTCTGATGCAAACTCAACTTACATTTTGATCCAAATCTTTCCATTGAGCTTCAAGAGAACAACTATCTTATATAGAATTAGAAAGTTGAAGGTGGCATAATCACTCATAGAGTGCATAAATTAGTAGTGAACCCTCATATTCTACCAAAGTTTAAGAATAAACAATATCACATAGATGGAAATGTGTTTGCAGAATACGAAGCATGAATAGTACAAGATTAGACCGTGATCATCTGACTCCTTTCAATAATCTCTTAATTGGTTTTACATAGAGTATTAGCTTTCAAGAATGCATTGTAAGTATGGGACAAAATTCACCGTTATTTCAATGCTCACATGAAATCTCGTGTAAGGAAATTGCGAGTTAAATTGAAATCAATGAAGAAAAGTAAAAAGTTTGTAACTAATATGTTCTGGATGTGAAATCTATCGCTAACTCTCTTGGTAGTTGGTGATTTCATCATTAAACAATATCAAATTGACTTTGTTCTTGATGGTTTACCTGAAGATTACAACTCTTTTGTTATGCAAATGAATGGTAGCCATTAAACTTTCTCACTTTTTGATGTTGAAGCACTTCTTTATGTGCAAGAGGCTCATATTGGTAATTTCATTAAAGAACAAGTTATTTCAAATGTCTCAACAAATTTGTCTCACTTAAATTCTCAAACAAGTGGTGTGCGTGAAACTTCAGCAAGTAATCATGGTCGAGGATGCATGAATCATGGAAGAGGGTGTGAATAAGGATGTTAATCCTTAGGCTCTAGAACTACATGCCAATTATATGGAAAATATGGTCATGTTATAGCATATTGTTGGCATAGTTTTGATGAAACCTTCACTCTAATAAGCCTTTCCTCAAATATGCATGCACCTTCTTCCTAAACTGATCAAGTTGAGGCCTCCACATCAGACACATAAGCTATAGAAATTATGGCTTACAAAGAAGAGTATTCCATAATTGAAGCTCTTGAGAAGCAACCATGGTCATCGGACTCATGTGTTTCTCACCATGTTTCTCCCTATGCATATTTCTTGCATGTTAAGTGTAATATGGTGGGAGAACTGACTTTTGGTTTTATATTTTATTGCAAATGTTGCGGATAGCAAGAGTCGCCACCGACTTTTCTTTTATCCAATAAAGGAAAGGGTGAAAAGAACAGGAAAGACCTTTTGATAATTTTCTAAGTAAGGGGGGTAGGTTATGAAAAGGAAAGGTGTTAGCACCCTTTTCATCAATAGTTTTCTATGGGCTCTTAATTTCTAGCTCACTTTAAAATGCTTTGTGTTTGTGTATGTTTGAAAATATTTTGAAAATGCCTAAGTGCGACAATTTTGTAATGATTCTCGTATCGTTGAGAATGTATACAAAATGTTTGTTTCGAAAATATTTGTGAAAGAAAGTGTTATTTTGAGAAAAGATGTTTTGAAAATGCCAATGTAAGGTAGTTTGCTTTATAATAACCCTTGTATCAGTCCTCAAGAGTGTTTATAAAGTGTTTTAAAAGTAGTTTTTTTAAAGCGTGAGGTGTGAAAATTGTTTTAGTTTGTGAGCAAACGATTACGAGCGATCTACCTACTCAAAAGTTTTTGTTCTTTTCCTCCTTCTTTAGATATTGCTATCCTACCATCAATTAGTAGGAAGCCCTATTATTGGATGTGAGGGATAGGCGTGGGTCATCATACAGTCATAGAAGGCAACTTGTAAGACGCTTTAGCAATATTTCATAAGGGACTAAGATCGTTTACCGAAGGCAGCATCGAAAGGTCATCGAGGGACTACGATCTTTTTAAATTGAGGGTCTTTGCCAAAGCACCTCACGTTTGAGAGACATGACTATTTTTATCTGAGGCAACAAGTGAGGGTCACCCTAGAGGTGTATGTATGCAAAGTGTTTTGATTTCAAGTATTTTTATCTTTGATATTTGGTTTTCTAATGATTGATTTTAATCTTACCATACAAACCCTAATTACTAACAATAATAAGGAAAATAGTAAATCGCGAAAAATAAATGTTCTATGCTATTACAAGGCTTCGGGAATAGGGGTATAAATTTATGAATGGGGATGAAATGTAAAGGAGTCCTAATTTAAGTTATTACAGACTTTGAGCAATTACAATGTTGAAAATATTAATGCGAAAGTAAAATGCACGAGGGTGGTGAAAAGGAGAAAATGTTTAAGAAAACCCTAAAATATTTATAAGCATTTAAGAAAAGATTTTGTTGTTTTCTGTTTTAAAAAAATATTTGAAATGAAAAAATTAGACCTAACTCTAATTAATTTACAAATTAATTATTTAAAATAAGACAAAGTGTAATTAAACTAATTAATTTTATTTATGAAAATTAAATTAATTAAGTAAAACCTAAAAAAATCTAAGTATTTAGAAAATATTTTTGGTGTTTTATATAGAAAAATATATGAAGTATAAAACCTAATTCTAATTAAATAAAATTAAGGTGATTAAATTAAATTAATTTTATTTACCAAAAATTAAATTAATTAATAAAAAACCTAAATCTATTTTTTTTTATTATCATTTTCATGATTTTTGTGATTAAGTAAAAATGATTTTAGAAAAGAAAGTTAATTAAAATATAAATAAATAAATAAATAAAAATGGGCCTGAGTTGTAAAAGCAATTGGGGGGTGAAAAGAAACAGAAATGCTAGGCCCAAACACCTTAAGCCCGGACGCTATATGATTCAGTGGAGATGGCTTTCTGAGGGTGCATCATGGGGAAGACACATATGGAGCGCTGAATCTGGATCTATTGAGATCTGAAGGTTGTAACATGAGGATGCATGATGCGCGCATATGTCTGGATTGCACTGAATCTGTAAAGGAAATGTTAGAAAATAAAATGCCAGAGGCATGGATCAAACCCCTGCCCTGGCACACTAACGCCTTACACACACACACACGCTTGCCACTGGGGTGGTTGTTCCGGTTATGAAACAACCACCAATAAATATATTATAAACTCAATTTTTAAATTCTTATTTCGCGCCAACCTTATTCTTCTTCTTCTCTGTAATGACAATAACAAACTTCCATTATTTAATTTTGTAAAACTCTCATTTCTCAACAATTTTGAAAACTTCCAAAACTAAACTTGCTTAAAATTTGAACACGAATTCAACCATGCCACTTATTTTTACTAACACTAAAATATTATCAAGAATTTTACTCAGTACCAAAAATGAACCCTAACTGGTCAGAGCCAAAATTCTCAACACACAAGCAATATAAATGAAAAATAAGGACATGGTTAGCTTTAGAGGCATGATATATACATTTTTGCTTTAGAATGTATTTACAAATGATGCTTAAATAAATATATCAAAGTTTAGAGAACTTACCTCTTGAAGTGAAAACTTAGAACACGTGTGGATGCTTCCAGGTACAAATAAATGATGCCAATAGCTTCCTTGGTACTCCCTGAACGTGCTCCAATGCTTACTTTGTGCTGAACGTGTTTGAATCTCCCAAACCAAGTCAACTTGTAAGGCATTGTTTTTGAATTTGGAAGATGGTGATAATGATGTTACAGAAGTTGTTCTTGTATTTGAACAACTTCTATATGATATATGTGAAGTGTTTGGATGATTTGTTTGGTCAAAAGTTGCATGAGTGATGAGTTTCGAAGTTAAGGTTTCAAAAGCTTAAAAATGGAGGTTTTTGGCCAATTCTGATTTTAGAGGGACTGAGGGTGTTTTTGGAGATTTTGATTCGTGCCTTGCCTTGCAAATGGCCTCTCCATGTATAGGCAAGAGGTTAACAATCAGAATCTTGAGATGACAAGTTATGGCTTGGTTGAGATGGAACTTTGAAGTTTCTTGCAAAGTCATGGTTCCAAGGCATGGTACAATGTCTCATAGGGTGGTTAGGAGCTGTAGACATGTTGCTTCTTGCTTTGACATTGTGTGTGTGCATAAGAAATAGGTTAGAGGCTCAAAGAGAGTTGACAAAATGCATAAAGCAAGCTTTATCAAAATGGAAGTCTTGCCTTTCTTCTCAAAATGGTAAAATGTTTTGGTTAAAGCTTGCACCAATTGGATAATGGCTCAAAAGTTTGTGTAATCTTCTGATTATGGATAGATTTAGAGGTTAGAGGCCTGAAAAAATGATATTACAAGGCATGACTATGAGATTTGGTCATTAGGTTTTCACAAGAATGACTTATATTTCAAGAATGGATGTCCAACTTCATGTCTTTGAAACTTCTAGCTCAAGCATGATCTCTTTGTATTTTTGGACATTTTGGAAATCTTGAAACATGATATTCAACTTTCATTTTGACCAGTTTGGCTAAATCAATTGGGATCTTGGTGAAAAATGGCCATGAAGTTGGGATGAAAAACTGATCAAAACTTATTGAAATTTTTTTCTAAGTGTTGGGTAAAAATAATCAGAACTTCATGGGCCTATATCTCTTAATACAAACACTTTTTGAGGATCATCCCACATTGACAAACTTATAGAATTCATTAATCCCTACAATTTTTATGTTGAGAGTTTTCCTTAAATCAACTTGGATCTTGAGGAAACTTGTTTGTGAAGTTAGGGTTTTTTAAGCACAAAACACTTGAAATTTTTCTAAGTGTTTGAAAATCTTGACTTTTGAATTTTTTTGACTTTCTTGGTTCTTGATGACAAATTTTGATAGTTTTGAATGTTTTGATGATTCTTGATTTTTGAATTCTAATGTTGACCAAAAATTCAAAGTTTGACTTTTCAGTGATTGTTGACTTTTCATCAATTGATTCAATTCTTCAACTATCAATCACTTGTATCTTTGGAAATGTATCAATCCATGTAGTTAGGTCAAGATGTTTTATTTGAGTCCTTAAGATCATGCTTCAAGCTATTAGGTCATCCACTAGATCAACAGTCAATGATCAGTCATCTTCAATCTAAACCCTAATTTTGGAAATTTCTATCTTTGATAATTTAAAGGCTTTCCATGAGGAATCATGACCAACCCTTGATAAAATTATGAATATCACTTCAAAATGTCGATGTTGACAAAAAAATCTTGAAGTTTGACTGTATGTTGACCATAGTTGACTTTTTACCCAACACAATGGATTTTCAGTCATCTGAGCCATTGACTGGGAAAATTTGTGATACAAGGCTTGAAACTTGACATGAACATTGTTGAGGACCTATGATGAACCATGAAAGTCATTTGATACCTTTTCAAACCAATCTTACTTGTATAAGATAAAACCCTAGTTGTGGACCCATTGCTTAGGAGGTGAGTTTGCATGATCAACTCTTGAGAGTTCTTGAGTATTGGAGAATCTTAGAAGAATGTCTTGAAGAAAATGGGAGGGAAAATTTTGGGGTACAACAGCTTCCCCTGTTCAATCTTCTTAAACCTGAAGAGTTAGATTGGCATGTCCGCCATTCGTGACTTGAAGGTGGAAGATGATTGAACACATAAGTGCCCAGAAATTTGCACTCGCTTGTGCATGAAGTAACATTGTTGGTTGATTATACTGGGAATGGGCTTAACGATGCCATTTGGAGAGATGATGGAGAGTTTTTGCAGATGGGCTTATAGATGTCATCCAAAGTAATTGTTGATAGAAATTAGACTAAGTTTATACTCGACTTCAACTTGAAGAAGTATCAGATAAATCTACGCTTGATTTAAACTGAGCCAGAATAAGTCTTTTTATCTTTAAATAGAAGAAGTATCAGAATAAATTTATGGTTGATTTAATATGAGCTAGAAAATGTCTATTGGAAGAAGTATCAGAGTAAATCTATGCTTGGTTCAATCTGAGCCAGAAGATCTTTGTCCGTCTTTAACTGGGAGAAGTATCATAATAAATCTATGGTCGATTTAATATGAGCCAGAAAAGTCTACTGGAAGAAGTATCAGAATAAATCTATGGTCGATTTAATCTAATCCAGAAGATGTCTACGTATGTCTTTAATTGGAAGAAGTATCAAAATAAATCTATGGTTGATTTAATCTGAGCCAGAAAAAGTCTACTGGAAGAAGTATCAGAATAAATCTATGGTTGATTTAATTTGAGCTAGAAAAAGTCTACTAGAAGAAGTATTAGAATAAATCTACACTTGATTTAATATGATCCAGAAGATGGTTGCGTCCATCTTTAGCTGGGAGAAGTATCAGAATAAATCTATGGTTGATTTAATCTGAGCCAGAAAAAGTCTACTGGAAGAAGTATCAAAATAAATATACACTTGATTTAATCTGAGCAAGGAGATGTATGCGCCCGTCTTTAGCTGGGAGAAGTATCATAATAAATATATGGTTGATTTAATCTGATCCAGAAAAGGTCTACTGGAAGAAGTATCAGAATAAATATATGGTCGATTTAATCTGAGCTAGAAGATGTCTACGCCTGTCTTTAACTGGGAGAAGTATTGGAATAAATCTATGCTCGATTTAATCTGATCCAAAAAAGTCTATTGGAAGAAGTATCAGAATAAATCTATGGTTGATTTAATCTGATCCAACAAATGTCCTTTTGAGAATGATCCTCTGAGGAAATTGCTTGAAATAGCTCTTTATCAGATGTAACCTTGGAGAAGACTGTCGGGTCATATAAATAGTTGACGATGTTTGTCTGTTGATTGATCTTTCTTGAAAAGGTAAAGAGTTAGTTGTATGCAATGTCATGATGTATGAAATGCATTACGTAATGATGTTCTCAAAATAAATGAGAATATGCTATATGCGTTTCGTACGCATATGCTATGATATTGGTAAATGATGTATGAATTTGAAATGTTGTTGAAGTGTATTTGCAGTTTCATATGACATCTTGCTGGGGAAAATGAATCCCTGATTGATGTTGGGGATGAAGAACACATGTAATCTTCAACCTTGTCTAGAATGCTTCGTTGGGGATTTCTACTTTGTTGTTTGAGGAAACTTTGCTGGGGGAATGTTGACTTCTGTTTAGGGAGAAGAGTTTAGGAATATTAGTCGTTCATCTCTCTACTGGGGAGTTTAATTCTTACATACCCTGACTGGGGATAAAAGAGATTGATAACTTTCCGACTCATCTGGGAGTTTAATTCTTATATACCCTGAATAGGGATAAAAGAGATGGATAACCTTTCTATGATCGGTGGAAATAGAACTGATTGTTTTGGAATGCTGGTTCGCGTTTGCGTTTCGCAAAATGTCGCGGTAAGCAAGAGTCGCCACCGTCTTTTATTTAATCCAACAAGGAAAGGACAAAAGCACAACAAAATTCCTTTTCGAGGTGTTTCTCGGGTTCGGGAGGTAGATTTTAGAAAGGGAAGGTGTTAGCACCCTTTATATCCGTGGTTATCCACGGGCTCTTAGGTACTTGCTCGTGGTTATCCGTTTCGAGGCAACTTTGATCTTTAGACAGGAGGGCGACCTCTAAAACTTCCTATACTCAATGACCACGTCGAGGCAACCAAGTGAGGCGTACCCTAGGAGTGGCATGTGCGAGTGTGTCAGGTTTCAGTTATGTTATCTTTGTACATGTTATGGTGAGCTACGGTTGATTTTAAGTTCAGATAGATCTTGTCATGCATAGCCTATTATTCATACATCTAACAATTAATGGTTGCGGAAAGTAAAACTAAGCTATTACAAGGCGTCGGGTATTTACATCGCCAAAAACAAACCCTTGAAAAGTAAATGCGGAAAGGTAAATGAAAGCGATAAAAAAGGTCCTAAGTTAAAGCCATTACATCCTCGGAGCAATTACAATTATATGGATAAAAAATCAAAAAATCATACGCGCGAGAAAAATTGAATCGGAGAGTTTTTTAGGGTTTTGACCCTTTTTTAAGAAAGAAGGAGATTTTTTTTTGTTATTATTTTGAATTAAATTAAATTAAACCTAAACTACTTAATTAATTAAATAAAAAGAGAAATATTTTTTTGTTTTTTTTGAATGTTTAAGGAAATAAAAAATAAAATGATTAAATATATTAATTAACCTAATTCTATATTAATTTTATTTTTGTTGCAAAAATATTAATATTATGCCTAATTAAAACTAAACAACTTATGTTAATATTTATTTACAAAATAAACTAATTAAATTTAATAAATAAAAATATTGTATTTTTTATGTTTTCTGAATTTTATTAAGAAAATGTTAATTATTTGGTTAATTAATTAAATGATAAAATTAAATAAGTAAAACAAAAAATATAATGAAAGAAAAAATAAAAGGCTAACTCAGGGGGTCTGGGCCCAGTTTTGGAGGTGTATTTTTCAATTCTGAAGCCCAAAACGTCATGGCCTTTGTTGACTTCTCCACTTCCACGTGTATGCGTTGGCTGTAGAGTATGGTGGATACTCAGCTTTGGCCATTGGATTTAATTTGCTGGCCATCTGGCGCTTGGAAATTAGACGCACACGGTAGACCACCTTCTGGGCATTGCATGGGAACACCTGAAGAGAAAAATCAAATAAACGTTTGGGGGACCTGGGATTCGAACCCAGGTCCCAATGCTTCCAGGCCAACACGTTTACCACCCAACCAAGTTGCTTCAATTGTTATTGAAATAAGAGGCAATTATTATATATGAAAACAAATCATATGCTGTAAATAAAAAATAAAACGCGCGCTTTTTAAATAAGCCAGTGGGAGAGCGACATGTGGTCGTCTTCTTCCCCAAACTCTGTATTTTGTTTTCCTGCGGATTTGATTCTGCATCAAAATCCGTGGCTCATCTCTAAAATCCACCCTAGGCTATGAAAATACCCTCTAAGGCCATGGATGACCTCGTCTCTGCCTCCTGATCACTCCTATACCAATTATTATGGCCAATTTTCCCTGCATCAAAAACACCTAAAAAGTAAGCATATGAACCCTAGAATCGGGCATCACGTTACAGGGCATAAAAACAAAATTGACTATTGCAGTTATGTTAGAAATCGAACAATAAACATGAATATGCTAATGTTTTGAAGAAAAAGTGCAAGAACTGGAAGTTGGTATTCCATGTTCAGAGGCCAGTTCGCGAGGACTTACAGCGCTATTCAGGGAGTCTTAAGGTCCGGTTCTGGTTGCTTTTACTTCACAGGGTATCATGCTAGAGAGCTACGTTCTTCTTTTCGTCTGAAAACGCCTCCAATATCGTTCTTGATCTCACACTTTCTCAAGCATTTTTTGCAATTTGTTCTGGCCGTTTTTGCAGTTCTTAGGTCGTGAATTAGGTTTAGGAGGCTTGCTTGCATATAAGGCAATGATTCTAGGTCAAGAGTTGGGCTTTAATTCATGTATATTCAAGAATTAGGTTTTGACTTTATCACCATTGTTAACCTTTCCAAATATGGCCAAATCTAAGATTTTGTGCACAAATAAGCCTTAGCACGAATTGGTTGGTTGTCACATGATATATAAAAGTTGTACAAATCATAAAGATACTATTCCATTGATTTTTAGATTTTATTTGAATTATTATAGATTTAAAATGAATTAAATCAATAAAAATTAAATAAAATAGAAAAATAAATGTTTGGTCATGAAATCAAGCATGGGACACGTGTGTGGCATGACAAGATTAAATCAAGTGGAAAAAAGTGGGCCCGTTTGTCAAAAATTGGAGTTTTGAGGATAGTTGACTTTTGGCAATTTTGGAAAAATGCCCAACTTCAACAATGCATAACTTCTTCAATTTTGAACTTTTGGAGGTGTTCTTGGACTTTTTAGAAACCTTGAGATGTCCTCTAATCATCCCTTTTGGTATCATCTCATTTTGGTCTTCCATTCTCAAGTTATAAGCTTTGGAAAAAAGGTGTTTTTGTCGACTTTAAAAAATGACCTATAATGTCCAAATTTGTAACTTCTTGTGAGTGCATTTTCTGATCTTGGGGTATGAAGATGGATTGTAGTAAATTGCATCTTCTTCAAAATGAGATTTGGATGGGCCATTTCTCATAAAGTATGAGAAAGTTATGCTTGGTCAAAGTTGAGTTAACTTTTCCTGCAAAACCCTAATTTAGCAACTTTTGAATCTTGATGAATTTTGAGCAATCCTTGATGAATCATGATCAACCCTTGATCAAATGATGAATTATCCTTCAAAATGAGAATGTTGACAAAACATTTTGACTTTTGACTGTAAAATGACCATTTTGCCCTTGCAGTTAACTGTAGATCAAATGAGGCTTTTGACTGTGCAAGCTGGCATTGTGAGTCTTGAAACTTGGCATGTAGGTGCTAGAGAATGTATATCGGCCTATGAGACTTGATTGAACCATTGAAAACCCAAAATTCCTTGAAAGAACCAAAACCCTAATTTTGAATTGACTGCCTTAGGAGATGGTTTAACTGTACAACCCTTGAGCAATCTTGAGCAATTTGAAGATCATTCTTGACAAATCTTGAGGAATATGGGAGGGCAAATTTTGGGGTACAACAGTTTCCCCTGTTTAATCTTCTTAAACCTGAGGATGTAGATTGGCTTGCGTGCCTTTCGTGATCCGAAGGTGGAAGATGATTGAACACTAAAGTGCCCAGAAATTTGCACTCGTATGGTGTAGTATCAGCAATGTGATGTCGGGAATGGGCTTACAGATGCCATTTGGAGATTGTTGGTAGACGGATGGGCTTATAGATGCCATCTGGAGATTGTTTGTTGAATTGTAACTCTGTAAGTTGAAAGGAGGAACCTGTGTAGGGTTACCTGATGATGAGTCCGTGTAAAACTGCATCTGAAAGAGAGAAGGAACCGGTGTAGGGTTGCTTCATGATGGTCAAGTAGATAATTGTCCTGTCTGGTTTCAGGTATTAATCTCTGACCTGGGAAAGAAAAATAGTTTTCCTGGCTTGTTACAGGTATTAATTTTCTATCTCTTCATGTAGATGGTTTTCCTAGCTGGTTTCAGGTATTAACCTACAATCAGTCGTCCACAAAATTTTCCTGGCTTGTTACAGGTATTGATCTGGAACTTGAAAAGGTTGGCCGATGAGATAGTTGTCCTGGCTGGTTACAGGTATTGATCTCTGACCTGAGAAAGAAAGATAGTCTCCCTGGCTTGTTACAGGTATTGATCTTCAATCTCTTCATGTAGATAACTTTCCTGGCTTGTTACAGGCATTGATCTACAATCAGTCGTCCACTAAATTTTCCTGGCTTGTTACAGGTATTCATCTGGAACTTAAGAAAGGTTGGTCGAGGAGATAGATGTCCTGGCTGGTTTCAGGTATTAACCTCTGACCTGAGAGAGAAAGATAGTTTTCCTGGCTTGTTACAGGTATTGATCTTAAATCTCTTCGTGTAGGTGGTTTTCCTGGCTGGTTTCAGGTATTAACCTACAATCAGTCGTCCGCGGATATTTTCCTGGCTTGTTACAGGTATTAATCTGGGACTTGGGAAGGTTGATGGTAGCCATCTTTGGATTGACCTTTTCCCTAAAAGGGCATAACGTTAGCTGTATGCAATGTCATGATGTATGAAATGCATGATGTCATGATGTTCCCAAGAATAAATGAGATTGTGTCGTATGCACTTTATCATGTATGAAAATAGGAGGTATGAAATGTGGAATGTTTATGAATGTATTTTCGTCTGGGAAAACAAATCCTTGACAAATGTCGGGGAGTTTGTTAAATCCTGGACTGATGTTGAAGAGTATGGTTGAACTCTTCGTTTCCACTGGGGATGATGCACAAAGATGGTTGCACGAATAAACCTGTAGGAGAAGATGACTCTGTTGGGGAATAAACCTGGTGAAGAGATTACTCTACGGGGAATTACTCTGTGGGAAGAGATGCTTCGTTGATATTTTAACGATAAACTCCGCTGGGGATTCCGTCGATAAGCTCTGTTGGGGATTTTGATGATGAACTCCGCTGGGGATAGAAAGAACTTCACTGGGGATGATCTTTCAGTTGCAACTTGCTAAGGATAACCCAGTTAACTCTTGTGGGGATAACCTCTGAATATGGATGGGGAGATATATTTGTACTCTACAGGGGACAAGCTTCTAGAATCTACTGGGGAAGATGATTCAACTCTGGCGGGGAAGCTTTTTTAGATTGCGCTGGGAAATGGCTCCACTGGGGGTATCTTGTATTCCGCTGGGGAACATTATTATACTCTGTCGAGGAATATTAAGACTGCTGGGGATGCTCTTACGCTTGCTGGGGAATATCTTTACACTCCGCTGGGGAATATTAAGACCTACTGGGGATACCCAACTTCTTTAGGGCTGATGGTAGACCAACTCTGCTTGGGGAGAGTATTGCTGATTCGTTCATGGTTGCAAGTCTCAGTGGGGAGAGCTTCCTTTATTGTCTTACTCTGCGGGGAGTGAAGGTATCTTGGTCATATTCTTCAGCTGAACTTACCTTGATACCTTGGTGGACAGAGCAACTAGACCTCTTAGACAATTCTTATTGCCCCTACTTCTGATATCACCTGTAATTAGTCCTTTGTTTCGCATGTAAATATTTATGAGCAGCAATTAATGTCAAATGCATATATCAAAAAAGAACATTGGACGTTCTTTGCAAAACAAAACAGATAGAGGAAAAACAATTTGTAATTTGTCTGAAAAGTGAGCTTGTATTGATTTTGGAGTTTGCCTGTAATAGGCGTTTTGTACAAGAGGCTGACGTCCTAGTAAGAGAACGTCGCCGAACAAAATAGAATTTATACAATTTGTAAAAAGAAAACAAAATAGCTATGTGAAAAATCCCACTGGGTTCCAACTCTGCTATCGCCTTTATGTCTTCAAGCATCTCATCACTTTGCTGCTTAGATGGAGATGAATCTGATTGATTGGTGTCGTCCGAGCCTGATAGTTGATACCAAAGTCTGGATGCAGGGTGATCTAATGAGACATAGTGTTACGCTTATCCCTAACTTTTGCCTGGACCGCCCTTTCGGGTTTTCAGTCCACCGGGATACCCATTTTTGCCCAAGCCGCCTTTTCAGGTTTTTGACTTGCCGGGTGTACAGATTTTTTTTAATTTTCATCCCTTATTTTTGCCCGAACCCTTTTGGTTCGCCGGGAAGCCCTTATTTTTGCCTAGGCCAGTCGACCTAGCGGGTCTTTAATCATGCGTAGTATCTTTTTACTATGTCTGCATTGGCGGGGTGAGGAAGGTCGTCACCATCCATGGTGGTTAGAATCATCGCTCCTCTTGAGAAGATGTTCTTAACCACAAATGGCCCTTCGTACGTAGGGGTCCAGTTGCCCTTGGGATCACCTTGAGGTAGAATGATGCGCTTGATTACCAGATCCCCGACTTGATACTCTTATCGTCTGACTTTCTTGTTAAATGCCTTGATCATCCATTTTTGGTACGTCTGACCATGACAAATAGCAGTGAGTCTCTTTTCATCGATTAGGTTTAATTGATCAAGCCGGGTCTGGATCCAGTCGTCTTCACTCAAACCTGCATCCTTCATGATCCAGAGAGAGGGTATCTGAACTTCAATGGGCAATATTGCCTCCATGCCATAAACCAAGGAATAGGGTGTTGCCCCTGTTGATGTCCGTGCTGAGGTACGGTACCCATGAAGAGCAAATGGTAACATCTCGTGCCAATCTTTGTAGGTCACTGTCATCTTCTGCACAATCTTCTTAATGTTCTTATTAGCTGCTTCTACATTCCCATTCATCTTCGGTCGGTAAGGAGAAGAGTTGTGGTGCTATATCTTGAATTGCTCGCAGAGCTCAGTGATCATATTGTTGTTAAGATTGGTACCATTATCTGTAATGATCATCTCTGGTACACCGTATCGACAGATCAGGTTATGCTGAATGAACCGTGCCACGACGTTCTTGGTTACGGTGGCGAAGGAAGCTGCTTCAACCCACTTCGTAAAGTAATCAATCGCTACCAGGATGAAACGATGCCCGTTGGATGCCGTAGGTCTGATTTCGCCGATCATATCAATGCCCCACATTGCAAAAGGCCAAGGTGTTGTCAAGACGTTCAAAGGAACCAGAGGAATGTGCACCTTATCAACATAGACCTGACACTTGTGACATGTCCGAGAATGCTGATAACAGTCGGCTTCCATCGTGGACCAATAATATCCTGCCCGAAGGATTTTCTTTGCCATGGTATGTCCACTGGAGTGAGTACCGAAAGTACCTTCATGCAGCTCTCCCATAATCCTTTCTGCTTCGATCTTATCCACACAACGCAGTAAAGTTGAATCATGGTTACGTTTGTAAAGAATGTCATTGCTGATAAAGAACTTTGCCGCGAATCTTCTCAGAAACTTCTTGTCATTAACAGACGCACCCTCGGGGTATTCTTGAGCTTCAAGGTACCTCTTTACTTCATGATACCAAGGCTTTTCTATTACCTCTTCGGTCTCAAGATCACAGCAATGTGCAGGTTCATCCAATTTCCAAATAATGATCCGGGGAGCCTCGTTGTCCCACTTGACTTTGAACATAGAAGACATCGTAGCTAACGCGTCCGCCAACTGATTTTCTTCTCTTGGGAAGTGTTCAAAGGTTATTTCCTCGAAGTGGGGAAGCAACGTCAACACATACTCCTCGTAAGGAATAAGATTTGGGTGTTTCGTATCCCACTCGCCTTTGATCCGACTGATCACGAGAGCGGAATCTCCGAAGACACTCAGAAACTTGATCCTTAGGTCAATTGCAGCTCGAAGACCCATAATGCATGCTTCATACTCTGCCATGTTGTTGGTGCAGTTGAAACATAGTCAGGCGGTGAGCGGAGTATGAGAGCCCTTAGGAGATATGATCACAATGCCAATACCGTTACCCAAAGCGTTTGAGGCTCTGTCAAAGTGCATAGACATCGGGATCCTTCCTCAGGTCCTTCATCCGGTCCAGGTATTTCACAATCAGTCACTACCATGATATTCTCGTCTGGAAATTCAAAGTTCATAGACTGGTAATCATCCACTGCCTGATGTGCCAAATGGTCTGCCAATACACTTCCCTTGATTGCTTTTTGAGTCGTATACTGGATGTCATATTCAGTCAAGATCATCTGCCATCTTTCTATTCTTCCGGACAAGGTAGGCTTTTCGAAGATATACTTGATTGGATCCATCTTTGAAATCAAAAGAGTAGTGTGAGTCAACATATACTGTCTTAGCCGGCGAGCAGCCCATACCAAAGCGTAGCAAGTTTTCTCGAGCAGTGAGTATCGGGTCTCACAGTCGATAAACTTTTTGCTAAGGTAATAAATAGCATGTTCTTTTCGGCCAGACTCATCATGCTGACCCAGCACACACCCCATTGAATTGTCGAGTACTGTCAAGTATAAGATTAGAGGTCTCCCTTCAACCGGTGGCATAAGAATAGGTGGCTCTTGGAGATACTCTTTGATTCTTTCGAAAGCGGCCTGACATTCATCGTTCCACCGTACCACTTGATCTTTCTTCAGTAGCTTGAAGATTGGCTCACAAGTAGCAGTTAGATGCGAGATGAATCGGGCAATGTAGTTCAGCCGTCCTAGAAAGCCTCTGACCTCTTTCTCTGTCTTGGGAGCTGGTATCTCTTGTATGGCTTTCACCTTGCCAGGGTCCACTTGAATACCTTTGTCGCTCACGACGAAGCCTAGCAATTTACCGGACCTCACCCTGAAGGTGCACTTGTTCGGGTTCAACCTCAACTTGTACAACTTCAACCGGTCAAACAGCTTCTGTAGATGGTCAATGTGTTCCTCCTCAGTTTGGGACCTTGCAATCATATTGTGATACGGTGGGAGAACTGACTTGAGGTTTTGCGTTTGTTTTCGCACTTGTTCGGTTTAGCAAGAGTCGCCACCGACTTTTTATTTTATCCTAAAGGAAAGGTTGAAAAGCACAGGAAAAACCTTTTGAGATGTTTCGTGGGTTCGGGGGGTAGATTATGAAAAGGGAATGTATTAGCACCCTTCTCATCCATGGTTATCCATGGGCTCTTAGTTACTTGTTTTAGATCACTTGCCTTTGATTTTCAATTGCTTGAAATGGTGGTGTGTGTGTGTGTGTTTTTGAAAAATGTTTTGAAAAAGAGGCCTTGTCTAGGCAACCATTGTAATGACTCGTGTTTGAGTATATACAAAGGTGTGTATCTTTTCGAAAAGATGTTTCAAATGTTTTTGGAAGTTTGTTTTTGGAAGTGTTTGTGGAGTGTGGTTTGAAAAGTAGGCAAGTGTTTTTGCAAGTTTGATCAAGTAACTAAGAGTTTGTCTACCCCTAATTTTACTCAAAGGTTTTTTCTCATGTTTTAACCCTTTTAACAATTTTGTTCCACCATTGCATTTGGTGGGCAATCTTGCGTTAGGATGTTAACGGGACAGGCGCGGGTCATCGTATGGACCATGAATGCAATGGTGCCAAGTGTCTTTGGCAATTTTGCTTGAAGGGGCTATGATCATTTTGTTTAGGCAACTTTCAAAAGCGTCATCGAGGGACTATGATCATTTGATTTGTTTTGTTTTTCCAAAGAAACTCAACGTGCAAGCATGGCCCATTTTGGAAGGCAACAAGCGGGATTACCCTAGGGGTGCAAGTGTGATTGTGTATTGATTTCATGCATTTGTTTTGTATTAGGTTATCTAGCGTTTGATTTTATTTACATATAAACCCTAGGTCTAACCATGGTATATTTGAAAGCGATAAATTGCGGGAATTTAAAGTCTACGCTATTACAAATAAATATCCGGGAATGGGGGTACAAATATTTACAAATGGGGGATGAGACTTATTAGGAGAGTAGTATCCAAATAATTTACAACCAAATCGAATCAATCGCAATGTAAAATGTAATGTATAGCAATGTAAAAAGACAAGCAAATGTAAATGTATCAATGTATTTGTGTGAGTGTAGGTGAATATTTATAAGTGAAATGCTAACTTAATGTAAAATTAAGTATTTATTTATCTTTTTGTATTTTTGTTAAGTATGTACAAACAAGAAAATTTAACAGAAGAAAAGAAAATGTTTTAAGTTCTATTTTTTTAGGTATTAATATTAATGTTATATGCAAGGTTTTAATTGAAGAAAAGAAAAATATTTCAAGTTTAAGAAAAGTATGTATTGATGTTTTTATGTACAAAGAAAAGATTTTTAAGAAAAGAAAAAGAAAATGTTTTAAGCTTTAAGAGAAAATTATCATTTATACATTTTTGGTTTATGTACAAAAGGGTATTAAATACAAATTTTAAAAAGAAGATTATCTAAGTTAGAAAAAAAATCTTATTTCTATATACTCCTAAATATATAAAAAATATTAATAGACTTTTTTTAAAAAAAAGAATTTTAATTGTATCATTTTTTTTATTTAAACAAAAATATTAGTGTGAATTAGTTTAAAAAGAATTAAATGGGCCTAAAAGGAGAAAGCTGAGGGCAGGCCCAAAAGGCAATCACTGATTGAAACAAGGAAAAGGGGGGGGGGGGGGGTATGCGTGGAATTTGCATGGGCTTAGGCATTGAAACGGGGCAAGGCCCAAAATGGTTTCACAGCGCTTTGTAAGGGTTTGTCAATGTTTGTTCATTTGGAGATAGGGCTTCAGCATTACAGAGGCGCCGTCGTCGTTCCTTCATCGCTTCGTCTTCATCCTTGAGCCTTCTGAACGCCTCCAAGCCTGGCCACCGGCGCCATCATCCCTCTCTCCTTCCTCCACAGTCAAGCACGGTGACCTTACGAAAAAGGTTTGGTTTGATGCTTTAGACGTTTTTACACTTTGCATGTTTTCATTCGTTTCAGATTCTGATTTTAAGCGTTGTTATTGTTTCTGTTGGAGGTGGTGGAAAGAAGGAAAAAAGAAGAGAAATACTACCTTTGTAGATCGTTACTTGGAGAGGAGGGGAGGCAGATCTGGAGGCGCCTAGGCGGCCGGAGACGGAGGGATAGTGATGCTGGCTTGCTCTTGCTGGAACACCTGGTATTCTGTATTTCGCTTCTTAGGTTTTATGATGATGATGTCTGAGAACCTTTGGATAATTTTCTTTTCCTCTTGAATGCTTGCTTCGTATGCTTGACCCTGAGACACTTGTTTCTGAAACACTTGCTTCTGTATGTTTACTGCTGAGTATGGCTTGTATGCTTGATATGCTTGCTGAGATGCTTTTGTTATTGTTAGCCCAATGATGAGGCTGCTCTGAGGGCTTGTGTTTGGATATTTTGTATGCTTAGCTTGAGGGTTTGCTTTGAAACACAGGATAGCTTTGAGGTTACAAGTTGGGACTTGCTTCAAAGCTTAAGGCTTCAGTTTGTGTTTGCCAGTTTGTTTATGTTTTTTTCTGGTATGAGGTATTGGTTCTGCAGGTTTGGACTATGTTGAAACAGATTAGTGGATTTGTTGATGGCTTGACACAGGTTTATAGGCAGGTTTATGCTTGTATGCTGGTTTTTATTTGTGAGTTTGATAGCTTCATGTTTGAGGCTTGACACAGGTTTATGCAGGTGAAGGCTGTTAGTTTTGGAGATTTGTGGCTTGTGGTTTGAGATCAGTTTGTGTTTTTCAGTTTTTTAGGCTTTTTTCTCCCCCTTTCCTAAAGACTCTCATAATGATGTTTTATATCTTACAGGGTCTTGGCCTTTTTGAAAGGCAGGAGCTGATATATTTTATGTATATCCGTTCTTTTTGAATTTAGTCTTAGCTTGGATTCCAATACTTGAACAGGTTTGCAAGGCTTGAGGTTTTCACGCTTTATGATATCCTCTGCCGTATGTGTTCTGCCTCTTTCCTCTATGTGTTCTGATACATCCTGTTTATATCTTTTGTTTAGCCTCTAGCCTGTTGTACTGTAAGCTGCTTTCCTCTCTCTTTCTCTCTCCAGATTAAAGAAAAGCATTTTTATTGCTTAAATTTGTCTTCTTTCTGAAAAAGTAAACTGGCCTTGGAAAGTGATGATTTGAATATGCTTGCAATATTGTTTTCCTCTGCATAATTCCTGCTTTCCTGCATATTGTGTGTACTTTGTTGACACCCTTTTGGATTTGTTGATATCTTGACATCCTTGGACAATTTTGACAGCTTTGGCTTAGTTTGAAATTGTTATTCAGTTTGCCTTTATACTTGTGCATGCTGTTTGGAATTTTTGAAATGGGCAATTGGTTTGACAATGCAGTATTTTTGACAATGCAGTATGGTAGCTTTTGTGCATTTCACATTTTATTTGCAAACACCATTTCTATCCCTCTTTGTGAACCAAGAGAAATCTTGTGATTTGCAGAGAGGGCAAACAAACTGATTCCGACCAGTTACTTTTAATGATGAACTTTTAAATTAACTGTCTGTTTCTTTTATCTGCTTTTGACTTCTTTTTTCTTTGTTTTGCAGATAAAAAATAATTGAGCAACGGATGAGTAGCAGTAGAAGATGAAGATTTCAGGACATTTAGGACATAGTTTTATTTCAATTTAAATTATTTGTAATAATATTAATGTAAATAACTGTAAATAAATTTACAGTATTTAAATAATATCTGTAACAAACAGTTCAAAATGAATAAACATCCTTTTTTTTATCAGTTAATTCTTTTTCAGTTGTCTGTTTAATCATTTGAATTTCTTAAATTAAAACAATTGAACGTAAATCCAATTATTCTGACTTAGAAAAATAAATAATTAATAAACGTCCAGCATTCCGAATAATCCAAAACATTGCACAGTTAATCTCAACAAATGTCCATATTCCTTTGCCTTTACTGATTAAGTCCAAACACTGCAAATTCTCAATCAACAGCCTCAGTCCATATCTCAGAGTAAATTGAGAAGTACTGATAGAATTAATTCTTTCTGAGAAATATGCGCATAAAACCCTGATTCTTGTCTTAATTTTCACAGAAGCGCCTGCCTGATCAAAACCTGAGCCAAACTCAAACAAAACCCTAGCAATCTGCTTGGACTGCTTTAAAATCAATGACAACCCTAAATTTTGTCTGACTGACAAGAAAAGTCTGTTTGGCCGAATCTTGAGTCAGTCTAAAAAATCAGGAAAAGCCCGAAGTTGTGATTTCTTATGGAAAAAGAGGAGGACAAATTTTGGGGTACAACAGTTGCCCCTGTTCAATCTTCTTGAACCTGAAGAGTTAGATTGGCAAGTTTGCCTTTCGCGACTCGAGGGTAAAAGGAGATTGGACACTAGAGTGCCCAAAAAAAATTTGCACTTGGTGATGTGATGGTAGAGGGAATGGGCTTAAAGATGCCATTTGGTGATGGGCTTAAAGATGCCATCTGGAATGTGACAGAATCTTGTCGAGGGATGGGCTTAAAGATGCCATCTGGAAATGTTGAACTGTATGTCATTGGTGAGTGGACGAGTATCAGAAAGGTATCCATGTTTTGGAACATCTCTGAACTGGGGTTCTGAACAAGCGATAGACTGACATCCATGTTTGGAGAATCCGTAAACTGTTTTCAGGAGTTGAAGTTGAATAAGCAATAGATCAGCATCCATGTTGGGAGGCGTCCGTAAACTGTTTTCAAAAGTATGGAAAGAATCTGAATAAGCGATAGGTTGTCATCCGTTACTGGAGAACCTGTAAACTGTTTTCAGAAGTCTTGAATCTGAAGCTTACTAATCTTTATCCTGAAAAAGGGTAAGATATTAGCTGAAACACAAAGTCATGTTGTATGAAATGTATGATGCAATGTATGTTATATCAATGTTTATGATATGAATGTAATGAATATGCATGTATGCTGATGAGCTGTCATGCTGAAGATAGATGAATCCTGGATGGCTGAAGATAAAAGAATCTTGACTGCTGCCGGGGAAAATAATTCCTTGACTGCTGCTGGGGAGGGCAAGAATCTTTTGATCGTTGAAAATGAGAAGTCCTAGGACCACTGTTGAGGGATCAGGAGTTTGGATTGTATGCCAATCTACTGGGGATTCCTGTCTTGAGGAGATCTTCACTGGAGAATATTCGAATAATCTGTGAGGAACTGAGAATGAGAGTCTTCATTCTGCTAATGCTTAACTGTTATCTGGTCGATCTCCAGGCTTTCACAGAAGCTTGTATTGTCATCTGGTCGTAATCCAGGCTTCTCAATAGCTTGCTAAGCTGCTATCCGGTCAAATCTGGGCTTCACGGCTTGTGTTAAAGATATACCATTATCTGGTCGACTCCAAGCTTCGTAGTATTCTTGACTGTTGTCTGGTCGTAATCCAGGCTTCACAAAAATTTGTATTGTCATCTGGTCGCAATCCAGGCTTCACAATAGCTTGCTAAGCTGCTATCCGGTCAAATCCAGGCTTCACGGCTTGTGTTAAAGATATACCACTATCTGGTCGACTCCAGGCTTCGTAGTATTCTTGACTGTTGTCTGGTCGTAATCCAGGCTTCACAGAAATTTGTATTGTCATCTGGTCGCAATCCAGGCTTCACAATAGCTTTGTTAGGGATTAAACTATTATCTGGTCGAATCCGAACTTCATAGCTTGCCCTGAGGGGACATCACTATCTGGTCGTAATCCAGGCTTGGTGGTTGTCTGGCATTGTTATCCGGTCGTACTCCGGGCTTCACAATATGTTGTAGGGATTAAGATACTATCCGGTCAAATCTGGGCTTTGTAACTTGAATCTTGTGAGAATTTGATCTTTGACGACTGTAGCTTCCAACAGATGATGAAGGAGCTTTTGAACGACCGATCAATCTGAAATGTAATTTGTTTTGGAGAATAAATCCTGGACAAATGTTGGGGAAATAAACCCATAACCAAAGTTGGGGATAGAAGAACTCTTGGGTTACTGAGGATGAGAAATCCTTGTTGTCTGCTAACTGCTTGGGGAACAAGATCTTCACTTGTTGAGGGATCTTAGGACCACTGCTGGGGATTGGAACTCCTTGGTGACTTGCGGGGTGAGAGAATTCTAATGATCTCTGCTGGGGAGTTCAGAACCTGGTAGACTTATGCTGGAGAGGTATGACTGAGAATCTTCAGTCTGGTGGGAAGTATCTCTGTGGGGAGAATGTTCACTGGTCTGGTTCCATTGGGGATTGATAGTTGGAAGTTTTAGCTCCGCTGGGGATAGGATTTTCAGATTTTAGGGCTCCACTGGGGGTGCTGAAACTTAACTCTGAGGGGGACTAAGTTCTGGAAGGTTCTCCGGCTGGGGAAATCAGCTTTGAGAAAGCTCCTGTTCTGCTGAGGATCCTGGAGTTTAACTCTGTTTGGGGAATTAAGTTCTGGATTTTGATTTTATCGCGGAATTTAGAGCTTAAATCTGTTAGAGATTCCTTCTGAAAGGATATCGAGATATTTATCTGTACCTTCAACCTATCAGTAATCATCTTTTCCTGATTTGTAAAGAAATGACTATGTTCAAATGCACATGCCTACTTAACAAAACATTGGACATTTCTCAAGTAAACATAAGTGCAAAAGAGAAAAAAGGAAGACAAAGCAAATTTGTGTATTTGGAAAAGTATTTGTATTAACTTTCTATGAGCATCTTTGTACAAAGGAGACAGGCATCCTTGTAGGAGGGTGTCGCCGTAAAAATTGAAAATTTTATACAAAAGAAAGATGGCTTCACAACTCAGAATATCTGTCCATTCAATGCTTCGTCTGCCGGTGACAGAATTGACCAGAAGCTTGGAGCTGGTTGATGAAGAGATTGTCCTTAAAGTGATCTGACGAGACATAGTCATACGCTTTAATTCCCTAACTTTTGCCTGAATCGTTGTGATACGGTGGGAGAACTGACTTGAGTTTTGCGTTTGTATTCGCACTTGTTCGGTTTAGCAAGAGTCGCCACCGACTTTTTATTTTATCCTAAAGGAAAGGTTAAAAAGCACAGGAAAAACCTTTTTGAGATGTTTCGTGGGTCCGGGGGGTAGATTATGAAAAGGGAAGGTATTAGCACCCTTTTCATCCATGGTTATCCATGGGCTCTTAGTTACTTGGTTTTAGATCACTTGCCTTGATTTTTGATTGCTTGAAGTTGTGGTGTGTATGTGTGTTTTGAAAATGTTTTGGAATAGACGCCTTTGTTTCGGAAACCATTGTAATGACTCGTGTTTGAGTATATACAACGGTGTGTATCTTTTCGAAAAGATGTTTCAAAATGTTTTTGGAAGTTTTTTTTGAAGTGTGGTTTTTGAAAAGGAGGCAAGTGTTTTTTGCAAGTTGATCTCAAGTAACTAAGAGTTTTGTCTACCCCTATTATACTCAAAGGTTTTCTCTATGTTTTCAACCCTTTTTAACAATTTTGTTCCACCATTGAATTTGGTGGACAATCTTGCGTTTAGGATGTTTAACGGGACGGGCGCGGGTCATCGTATGGACCATGAATGCAATGGTGCCAAGTGTCTTTGGCAATTTGCTTAAAGGGACTTGATCATTTTGATAGGCGACTTTTGAAAGCGTCATCGAGGGACTTATGATCATTTGAATTGTTTTGCCAAAGAAACTCGACGTGCAAGCATGGCCCATTTTGGAAGGCAACATGTGGGATCACCCTAGGGGGTGCAAGTGTGATTGTGTATTGATTTCATGTATTTGCTTTGTATTAGGTTATCTAGCGTTTGATTTTATGTACATGCAAACCCTAGGTCTAATCATGGTATAATTCGAAAGCGGTAAATTGCGGGAATTTTAAAGTCTACGCTATTACAAATAGTATCCGGGAGTGGGGGTACAAATTCACAAATGGGGATGAGACTTTAGGAATGTAGTGTCCAATAATTTACAACCAAATCGAATCGCGATCTCAAATGTAAATGTATCGAATATACAAAAATAAGCAAGTGTATAATGTATCAATGCGAGTGTATTGTGAATGTGTAAGTGTATGTGTAAATGTATTAGGCTTATTTACAAGTGCGAGAAATGTTAATGCATTATTAAATATGTGTTATTAAGTATTGGTCATTTATTTCTTTTGTTGATATGTACAAAGAAGAAAAATTAATTAAAGGACAAGAAAATGTTTTTAAGTTTTATTCTTTTATATATAAAAAGAAATTAATGTATTTGATTAATGTATATACAAAGTATTATAAAAAAGAAAATTTTAAATTTAATTATATTTCAGGTATGTTATAAAATCTAAGTTAAACAAAAATGAAAAAAAGTTCAATTAATATTTACGTTTTGAAATATAACAAATAGTGAGATTTGTATATAAAAAAAGGTTTGTTAAAAAGTTCTTAATCTATTAAATTAAACTAGTGTTTGTATGTTTTTTTTTATACAACTAAATAAAAGGTGATTTTTAGTATGAAATATATTATCTTAAGTTATGTAAAAAAACTGAAATGGTAAAAAAAAGCAAAAAGATGTTAAGTGAATGGGCCAAGGAGATTTAGGGCCCAATCAACAAACAAAACAGTAAGAAGAAAATGGGGAGGGGTGCAAACGTAATGGGCTTAAGGCAAACGAAAGGGGGCAAGGCCCAAGACACTTCAACAGATTTTGTTTTAGGGTTAGTTGATTAATGTTTCATTAGGGAAAAGGCTTAGGGTTTACAGAAGCGGCGCCATTCTCTTCGTCATCGCTTCGTCTTCTCCGATTAACTTCTGAATACGATTCCCTCTGCCTAGCCACCAGCTGCCTCCTCCGCCTTCTTTCTCCCTCGGTTCAGTGAAGCAAATTAAGAGGTAATTGCCTTTTGTTTCCTTTTTAGACGCGTTTAGGGTTTCACTCCTCTTTGCATGCTCTGATTTACTGTTTTTTGATTAAGTGTTTTGATTTTGTATCGCTATTGTTGAGGTGGTGGAAGGAAAAAAGAAGGGAGGAACACTACCTTGACGGAGGAGGAGGCGGAGGCGGAGGCACTCCGGAGGCTTTGATGGTGAAGGGGTTACGATGATGAAGCTAGCTGGGAATCTTGGTATTTCGCTTTGCCTCTTCAGGTTTGGTGATAATAAGCTGAAAACCTCTTTATCTTCTTCTTCTGTCTTTTTGCCTCGCTTATGTTGCTTGCTTGATGCTTGAATTTTCTCTTCCTCTTTGTTGCCTTTTGAATGCTATTGGTGAAATGATGGCTTTTGACTAGCTTTCCCTCTCCTCTCTCTACCTCATTTCTGTTTCCTTTTGATGTTTCCTTCGAATGCTTCTTCTGTGGGATCGTTACTTTGTATGCTTGAATATTGTTTTATTGATATGCTTGATGATGATCACCTGAGAGCTTGGTATGCTGAGATTGATTTGGTCAGTGTGTTTGCCCAATGATGATGTTTTCTGAGGGCCTTTTGTGTGGGTTGAAAACTGGTTTAGGCTAGACAGTTTGAGCTTAGTGTGAGGCTATGGCTTGTGGTTCCAGCAGATTGTTTGTATATTTGACAGGTTGAGGATGGTTTTACTGTTATGTGAGTTTATAACCTGGGCGTTTTCTTGTGGACTGGTTTTTTTGCTTGAGGGCCTTAACAGGTTTTGTTGAAAACTGGAAAGTTCAGGTTTTAGCTTGACAGTTTATGTTTGCTTGACAGTTAGTGTTTGACAGTTTAGAGGCAGGTTGGATTTTAGGGCTTTTGATGCAGGTTATGGCCTTGGTGAGGCTTTGGTGGTTTGCTTCAGGTTAGGCTTAGCAGGTTAACGAGGGTTTAAGGCTTTTGTTGCAGCTGGTTTTTTGATTGAGGCTTGTGGCTTCAGCAGGTTATTTGTGAACTCGTTTTTAGTTTGGATATGGCTTTTTGCTCATCCTTCAGCTTGGACAGTTTTGTGGTTATGATATGTTTCTCAGTTCTGTTTTTGTGTGTATCACTTCTGCCTCTCTCGTACTGTTTTATTGACAGATTGTTTTATATATTTTTCTCTTTCTTCCTGCCTAAAGCCTGTAAGCCCTATTTCTGTCTCTCTTCTCTCTCTCTAGTACAAATCAAAACATTAAAATAATGTTATGTGTACTTTTTCTGAAAAAGCAAATGGCTGGGAAATGATGCTTTGAAACTTTCCTTGCAATCTACTTTTTCTCTGCACATTTGCATATCTCTTTTCCATACCTTGTGCTGCATCTTGTACTTGCATCTGAATAGTCTTTTGATACTTTGATATTCTGATATCTTTTTTGGACAGTCTTTAGATATCTTTGGCTTTGGGCAGTTCTAGTTGACTTTGGACTTAGTTTTGAAATCGTGACTTGCCTTAGGCCATTCAGTTTGTAACTTGGACTTTGTATTTGCACATGCTGTCTTGCTTTGAACTATGCAGTTGGTTGACCAATTTGAAATGTGCAATTTTTAACTTTGTGCATTCATTTTTAATTTGCAAACATTTTCATCCCTCTTTGTGAACCGGGAGAAATCCCGTGATTTGCAAAGAGGGCGAACTGATCCCGGCCATTTGCTTTTAATGATGAACTTTTTATCTGTCTGTCTCTTTAAATATTTATCTGCTTCTGACTTTTTTCTTCTTTCTTATTCTTCGCAGATAGAATCCAATGAGGCAGAGGGAGCAAGGGATGGAAGATGAAGAATTGAAGACTTAGAAAAATATTAGGATAGTTTTATTTAAATTTAAATAACTGTAATATTATTATTGTAAACATTTTGTAAACAAAAACAATTATACAAGTAATTTAAAGATAAATAAAAAGTCCTTTTATTTGATTAATTCTTTTTATTCTTTTCAAGATATTTATCTAATTGTTATAATTCTTAAATTAAAATAAAAATGGAAATAAATTCCAATTATCTTAACTTAAAAATAAATAATCAATTGGTAAACATTGTGGTCTTATGACAAACCTGACGCTCCAATTATTCAAAGCAACGCATAGTTTCAAACCAAGCGACAGTTAATTAAACAAAACGTCCATCTGCCTCTTTTCACTGATTAAATCCAACAAATGCAAATTAACAACCAGCAACCTCAGTTCTCAATTCAGAGTAATTTAAAAAACATTGATAGAACCAACTCTTCTTGAGAGATATGCGCACAAAACCCTGATTCTGATCAAATGCCAAAGAAGCGTTTGCCTGATCGAAGCTGAACCAAAATCAACCAAAACTCTAAGCAAACTGTATGAACTGTTCTAGAGCCATGAAAACCCTAATTTTGTCTGACTGACGAGAAAAGTCTGTTTGACCGATTCTTGAGCCAGTTTGAAAAATCAGGAAATGCCTGAAGCTGTGCTTTCTTGAGGAAAAATGCGAGGGCAAATTTTGGGGTACAACAGTTGCCCCTGTTCAATCTTCTTGGACCTGAAGAGTTAGATTGGCAAGTTTGCCTTTTGCGACTCGAGGGTAAAAGGAGATTGGAAACTAGAGTGCCCAGAAAATTTGCACTCGGTGATGCGATGGTAGAGGGAATGGGCTTAAAGATGCCATTTGGTGATGGGCTTAAAGATGCCATCTGGTGACTGCTGGTAGGAGGATGGGCTTATAGATGCCATTTGGTGATGGGCTTAAAGATGCCATCTGGTGACTGCTGGTAGGAGGATGGGCTTATAGATGCCATCTGGTGATGGGCTTAAAGATGCCATCTAGAAATGTTTGTTGAGGAGAATGGGCTTATAGATGCCATCTGTAAATGATTGTTGAACTGTATGTCACTGGTGAGTGGACGAGTATCAGAAAGGTATCCATGTTTTGGAACATCTCTGAACTGGGGGTCTGAACAAGCAATAGATTGACATCCGTGTTTGGAGAATCCGTAAACTGTTTTCAGGAGTTGAAATTGAATAAACAATAGAGCGGCATTTGTTGTTGGGAAGCGTCCGTAAACTGTTTTCAAAAGTTGAGAAGAAACTGAACAAGCGATAGATTAACATCCGGTGTTGGGAAGAATCTGTGAACTGTTTTCTGAAGTCTTGAAGTCGAGAAGGAACCGGTGTAGGGTTTCCTGATGATGAGTCCGTGTAAAACTGCATCTGGATGAATCTGGAACAAGTATCAGAATGTCGCCGTGTCTGGGTCACATCTGAACTGTTTCTAGAAAGAATCTCGGAAGATGATGGTCTTTGTCTGTTGACTGATCCTTCCTGAAAAGGTAAAGAGTTAGTTGTATGCAATGTCATGATGCATGATGCAATGTATGTTGATATGAATGTGATGAATGCGCATGTAGGCTGATGAGCTATCTTGCTGAGGATAGATGAATCCTGGATGACTGAAGATAAAAGAATCTTGACTGCTGCCGGGGAGAACAATTCCTTGGCTGCTGCTGTGGAGGGCAAGAATCTTCGATTGTTAAAAATGAGAAGTCTTGGGACCACTGTTGGGGAAATCAGAAGCTTGGGTTGTATGCCAATCTACTGGGGAATTCCTGTCTTGAGGAGATCTTCACCGGAGAATATTCGAATATTCTGTGAGGAACTGAGAATGAGAGTCTTCAACTCTGCTTGGGGATTGATAGTTGGAAGTTTAGCTCCACTGGGGATATTGAAACTTGATTCTGAGGGGAATTAGATTCCAGAAGGTTCTCAGGCTGGGGATTGCAAGAATCTTCTGATTGCCGTAGGCGTTGATCTGGAATAAGTCACCGAATGTCGCCATCTCTGGGTCACATCTTGAACTATATCGTGAAGGAAAGTCTGAATGAGTTATAGAATGTCGCCAAATCTGGGTCACATCTTGAACTATATCTAGAAGAAAATCTGAATGAGTTATAGAATGTCGCCAAATCTGGGTCACATCTTGAACTATATCTGGAAGAAAATCTGAATGATTTATAGAATGTCGCCATCTCTGGGTCACATCTTGAACTATATCGGGAAGAAAATCTGAATGAGTTATAGAATGTCGTCAAATCTGGGTCACATCTTGAACTATATCTGGAAGAAAATCTGAATGAGTTATAGAATGTCGCCAAATCTGGGTCACATCTTGAACTATATCTAGAAGAAAATCTGAATGAGTTATAGAATGTCGCCATCTCTGGGTCACATCTTAAACTATATCTGGAAGAAAATCTGGATGAGTTATAGAATGTCGCCAAATCTGGGTCACATCTTGAACTATATCTGGAAGAAAATCTGAATAAGTTATAGAATGTCGCCATCTCTGGGTCACATCTTGAACTATATCTGGAAGAAAATCTGAATGAGTTATAGAATATCGCCAAATCTGGGTCACATCTTGAACTATATCTGGAAGAAAATCTGGATGAGTTATAGAATGTCTCCATCTCTGGGTCACATCTTGAACTATATCTGGAAGAAAATCTGAATGAGTTATAGAATGTCGCCAAATCTGGGTCACATCTTGAACTATATCTGGAAGAAAATCTGAATGAGTTATAGAATGTCGCCATCTCTGGGTCACATCTTGAACTATATCTGGAAGAAAATCTGAATGAGTTATAGAATGTCGCCAAATCTGGGTCACATCTGGAACTATATCTGGAATGAAATCTTGAATAAGTTATAGAATGTCGCCAAATCTGGGTCACATCTTGAACTATATCATGAATGAAAATCTGAATGAGTTATAGAATGTCGCCAAACTTGGGTCACATCTGGAACTATATCATGTCTTCTGAGGTGATGAGGGAATTGTTGAACACTTTTTGGCATTCGAATGCCCTAAGTGATGATGAATGAGTCTTGAATCAGATTACTCTGTGAATTGAGAGATTTCTTGAAATCTTGACTGGACTGCCCCAGGTTAACTGAACTTTGAAAGATCTGTCGAAACCTTGACTGGACTGCCCTAGGTTAATAGGATGGTGACATGTCATGCCCCTTGTTGATAGGAGATTTGTTTTTGGAAGTGTCATCCTTTTGGAGTGATTTTGTTCACTGAGAGAGTTTTCGTTCCTCCGAACATTCGCTGTATGAATTTCTTCGCTGTCAAACAAATAGTCTAATGCGAACAGTGATATTCAAGCAATGCAAAGTTTATGTTTGTCTCGAAGTTTTGAAAAAATGCGTTTTTTAGCAGAAAACTTTTTCATAAGACAAATCAACACAAGATTTTAGAGCAAAGCCTTACAGGAGTCAGGATACCTTTTGAAACAGTATGCTTTCGAACTAACCCATGCTTCAATTAGGACTTTTGAAGGGTTGTAACGCGGCTTGGTTCACGGTTTTAAGAAACAAAGGATAAAGGCTCAAAGTATATTTGTACCCACCCACTCTTCATGATGTTCTTCACACCTAAGCTCAGTTAATTGTGCGTCGCACTCTGTTTTGAGTTTGGAACGACCTTTTGGGTGATGGTTCACCAATTGAATTTGGGAGACAGTCATCATCTCATTTTTCTTTTGCAACATTTTTCATGTTGTTGAGGATTCGTAATGACCTCACTATTTTGATTTTGATTTGTTATCCCTAACTTTTGCCTGACCGTTCCCGTTTTTTTGAGATTACAATCAGCGGGATGCCCCAACTTTCTTAAGCCTCCTTTACAGGTTTTAGCTTGGTGGGCTTTTCTCCTTTGAGAGATTGACTGCCTATATGATAGGGAAACATCACTGTCTTTTGATTCCAAGGGAATGCTTTTTCTTTTTGACGTCGTTCGTTGTGTTACGAACTGAGAGTTTGCAACTTCAATGCGCATTTTCTTTTGAATTAACTGAGATACTACCCTGCCCCAGGTTTATATCAAAGGTTTTGATTGTTTAGAACAGAAAACTCCTACTTCTTTGGCTCGAAGGGGTTGACTAGGGATTATCTTCCTTATAACTCCAGTGTTTGGAAATTGAAAGAAATGCCTGTACATCATCAGCAAGGTCTGTTCAAAAGCATACTGTATGAGATCATGGTATTGTTTCGTCATTCTCCCTCTAAAGGCTTACATCTTTTTATCAAGAGTTAAATATCATAAAGAAAACATAAGAGTAGTGAAAACGAATGGATGAATTCAAGACAAACATATGCAATGCATTAATGAAACAGAGTTTGACATTAGAAGAAAATTGTTTGAATAACAAAAGATTACAACTTTGAAAGTTCAAAATGAAGCAAACACAATCTCAATGAGCTGGCGTGGGAGCAGTGATCATGTTGGGGCCTCTGGAGAGTCAAACTCGATCTCCTTGGCATTAATCATGTCTTGGATCTTGTTCTTCAGAGGCCAACAGTTGTCGGTGTCATGTCCCGGACTGTCAGAATGGTATGCACACCTTTCATTGGGATGATAGGTAGGAGCAGAAGTATTTGGATTCCGGAGAGGAGCCCTCAATGTAATCAGATCCCTTTTCAACAAGTGTTGCAGTGCTTGAGACAGTGGCATGTTGATGTTGGTGAACTGCCTCTTAGGTGCGACTTCCTTGCGCTGATGCCCCTGCCTTTGCTGAGTAGGTGTAGGATTACAGATCAGGATTGCCCCTACATGTTGGTCATAACGACCCTTTTGACTGCTTGCGACATTGGACTCCTTCTTTCCGTTGTAGGGAATTATCTGAGTATCTGAGGATGTAGCTCCTTGGATCTTTCCACTTTTGATGCCAGCTTCGACCCTCTCGCCGGTCAGTATTAGCTCGGTGAACCCGGCTGAGGAGCTTCCAATTAAGTGATTAAAGAAAGGCCCCGTCAACGTCCCCATGAAGATGTCAATCAGCTCTCTGTCAGTTAAAGGGGGTTGCACCCTGCCAGCCAAATCTCTCCACTTTTGGGCATATCCCTTGAAGCTCTCGTCGGAACCCATGGTCATGCTCTGCAACTGCATACGAGTTGGTGCAAGATCAGCATTGTACTGATACTGTTCATAAAAAGCCCTGGCTAGATCTTCCCAGGTGTGGATGCGAGAACTCTCCAATTGATAGAACCACTCGAGTTGAGCCCCTACCAGACTTTATTGGAAGAAATGGATCCAAAGCCTCTTATCAGCTGTGTATGGTTGAATCTTGCGGACATAAGACTTTAGATGCATCTTAGGGCAAGAGACTCCATCATACAGAGCAAAGGTAGGGACTTTGAACTTTGGAGGGATGACCAATCCAGGAACTAGACCCATGTCTCCTAGATCCAAGCCAGGTATTTGTTGGATCTCCATAGCATCGAGGTGATCCTCCAACTCTTTGTACTTGTCATCAGTGAGAGGATATTGTTCTTCGGAGTAGTCAGCTTCCTATTCAACACTCTCTACATTGTGGTCTTCTTCAAGACTACCTCCTGTGTTGGATGGAGTTGCAAGGTCTTGGGTCTTAGGTCTTCTCCTCAAGTTCAGGATGCTGGCTGCCTTCTTGGACTTCTTCTTCTTGTCTTTGAGAAGAAGAGCGGTCAGATCTTCTTGCCCTTTACCCATAGCCAGCAGCATTTGTTGGAATTGAGCATTTTGAGCTTGAAGATCTTTCACCGTTTGTTCCATATCCATCTTACTGAAATAAACAGTAAGAAGATAAGAAAACCTGCATGGGAGAAACCTGTTATGCAATGATATGTATGATATATATGCAATGTTTTCGAGGATCTCTTGGGGTAAACACAAGAGAATGTTAGAGGTTGAACTTCGATCTTTGATTGGAGAACTTTGCACCGGTGGATTTCTTTCCACGAGAATCAAGCTCACCATGTCAAGTGGGTCATAGCCCCTGATTCAAGTTGTTGCACTTGATCTTTGATGGCATTTGTTAGAGGAGAAAACCTCTTTCCCCTTGGTAGACGTCTGGTTCAACGTACCCATGCATCAACAGACCCTCAAGATCCTTGAAAAGGTTAGTGAAAAATGCTATGGTATGATGTTATGATGTTATGTACATGTATGCACAAGCAAGTAAGTGTATATACAGGCAATCATATTCACACAAAGCAAACAAGTCCCTAGGTTTAGGCTTGCATGAGGTTCAGGTACTACCCTCTTTCAGTTTCGTCGGTTAAGACATGTCCTATCAAAAGTAACCGGGTTCTAGAGGATCTCAATATCACTGACTACCCTCAATCGGTCATAACTCCAGCATCGCTATCTTTTCTTGCAGCCGGAACCATCGCGAGAGTTTAGCCTCAATGAGTGTAGCATACTGCTACTGTTCTATGGCCAAGTTGGGTCAATTTAGGGTTCTAAGGTCGGTTGGTGCTTAATGACTCCTTGGAAGACCCATATTCTCCCCGTTTCAACACAAGGGATATCGGTACAGACCAAGGTGCCACACCAACGTAGCCACTGCTTCACCCATGTCGGTATATCCCGGACAGGTCCCTCACAGATTATGCTACCTAAAAGGGTATTTCCCAAATCCGGGTTAGGATCTATGAAACTCCGATGCAAAGCCTACAAATATAAAAGCAAACAAAGCAAGCAATTGAAAACAAAAGGTGATCTAAACCCTAAGGTAACCCCACTTTTAAGTTATCCCCAGCAGAGTCGCCAGTTCTGTGATACAGTGGGAGAACTGACTTGAGTTTTGTGTTTTTATTCGCACTTGTTCGGTTTAGCAAGAGTCGCCACCGACTTTTTATTTTATCCTAAAGGAAAGGTTAAAAAGTACAGGAAAAACCTTTTTGAGATGTTTCGTGGGTCCGGGGGGTAGATTATGAAAAGGGAAGGTATTAGCACCCTTTTCATCCATGGTTATCCATGGGCTCTTAGTTACTTGGTTTTAGATCACTTGCCTTGATTTTTGATTGCTTGAAATTGTGGTGTGTATGTGTGTTTTGAAAATGTTTTGGAATAGACGCCTTTGTTTCGGCAACCATTGTAATGACTCGTGTTTGAGTATATACAACGGTGTGTATCTTTTCGAAAAGATGTTTCAAAATGTTTTTGAAAGTTTTTTTTGAAGTGTGGTTTTTGAAAAGGAGGCAAGTGTTTTTTGCAAGTTGATCTCAAGTAACTAAGAGTTTTGTCTACCCCTATTATACTCAAAGGTTTTCTCTATGTTTTCAACCCTTTTTAACAATTTTGTTCCACCATTGAATTTGGTGGACAATCTTGCGTTTAGGATGTTTAACGGGACGGGCGCGGGTCATCGTATGGACCATGAATGTAATGGTGCCAAGTGTCTTTGGCAATTTGCTTAAAGGGACTTGATCATTTTGATAGGCGACTTTCGAAAGCGTCATCGAGGGACTTATGATCATTTGAATTGTTTTGCCAAAGAAACTCGACGTGCAAGCATGGCCCATTTTGGAAGGCAACATGTGGGATCACCCTAGGGGGTGCAAGTGTGATTGTGTATTGATTTCATGTATTTGCTTTGTATTAGGTTATCTAGCGTTTGATTTTATGTACATGCAAACCCTAGGTCTAATCATGGTATAATTCGAAAGCGGTAAATTGCGGGAATTTTAAAGTCTACGCTATTACAAATAGTATCCGGGAGTGGGGGTACAAATTCACAAATGGGGATGAGACTTTAGGAATGTAGTGTCCAATAATTGACAACCAAATCGAATCGCGATCTCAAATGTAAATGTATCGAATATACAAAAATAAGCAAGTGTATAATGTATCAATGCGAGTGTATTGTGAATGTGTAAGTGTATGTGTAAATGTATTAGGCTTATTTACAAGTGCGAGAAATGTTAATGCATTATTAAATATGTGTTATTAAGTATTGGTCATTTATTTCTTTTGTTGATATGTACAAAGAAGAAAAATTAATTAAAGGACAAGAAAATGTTTTTAAGTTTTATTCTTTTATATATAAAAAGAAATTAATGTATTTGATTAATGTATATACAAAGTATTATAAAAAAGAAAAATTTAAATTTAATTATATTTCAGGTATGTTATAAAATCTAAGTTAAACAAAAATGAAAAAAAGTTCAATTAATATTTACGTTTTGAAATATAACAAATAGTGAGATTTGTATATAAAAAAAGGTTTGTTAAAAAGTTCTTAATCTATTAAATTAAACTAGTGTTTGTATGTTTTTTTTTATACAACTAAATAAAAGGTGATTTTTAGTATGAAATATATTATCTTAAGTTATGTAAAAAAACTGAAATGGTAAAAAAAAGAAAAAAGATGTTAAGTGAATGGGCCAAGGAGATTTAGGGCCCAATCAACAAACAAAACAGTAAGAAGAAAATGGGGAGGGGTGCAAACGTAATGGGCTTAAGGCAAACGAAAGGGGGCAAGGCCCAAGACACTTCAACAGATTTTGTTTTAGGGTTAGTTGATTAATGTTTCATTAGGGAAAAGGCTTAGGGTTTACAGAAGCGGTGCCATTCTCTTCGTCATCGCTTCGTCTTCTCCGATTAACTTCTGAATACGATTCCCTCTGCCTAGCCACCAGCTGCCTCCTCCGCCTTCTTTCTCCCTCGGTTCAGTGAAGCAAATTAAGAGGTAATTGCCTTTTGTTTTCTTTTTAGATGCGTTTAGGGTTTCACTCCTCTTTGCATGCTCTGATTTACTGTTTTTTGATTAAGTGTTTTGATTTTGTATCACTATTGTTGAGGTGGTGGAAGGAAAAAAGAAGGGAGGAACACTACCTTGACGAAGGAGGAGGCGGACGCGGAGGCACTCCGGAGGCTTTGATGGTGAAGGGGTTACGATGATGAAGCTAGCTGGGAATCTTGGTATTTCGCTTTGCCTCTTCAGGTTTGGTATAAGCTGAAAACCTCTTTATCTTCTTCTTCTGTCTTTTTGCCTCGCTTATGTTGCTTGCTTGATGCTTGATTTTTCTCTTCCTCTTTGTTGCCTTTTGAATGCTATTGGTGAAATGATGGCTTTTGACTAGCTTTCCCTCTCCTCTCTCTACCTCATTTCTATTTCCTTTTGATGTTTCCTTCGAATGCTTCTTCTGTGGGATCGTTACTTTGTATGCTTGAATATTGTTTTATTGATATGCTTGATGATGATCACCTGAGAGCTTGGTATGCTGAGATTGATTTGGTCAGTGTGTTTGCCCAATGATGATGTTTTCTGAGGGCCTTTTGTGTGGGTTGAAAACTGGTTTAGGCTAGACAGTTTGAGCTTAGTGTGAGGCTATGGCTTGTGGTTCCAGCAGATTGTTTGTATATTTGACAGGTTGAGGATGGTTTTACTGTTATGTGAGTTTATAACCTGGGTGTTTTCTTGTGGACTGGTTTTTTTGCTTGAGGGCCTTAACAGGTTTTGTTGAAAACTGGAAAGTTCAGGTTTTAGCTTGACAATTTATGTTTGCTTGACAGTTAGTGTTTGACAGTTTAGAGGCAGGTTGGATTTTAGGGCTTTTGATGCAGGTTATGGCCTTGGTGAGGCTTTGGTGGTTTGCTTCAGGTTAGGTTTAGCAGGTTAACGAGGGTTTAAGGCTTTTGTTGCAGCTGGTTTTTTGATTGAGGCTTGTGGCTTCAGCAGGTTATTTGTGAACTCATTTTTAGTTTGGATATGGCTTTTTGCTCATCCTTCAGCTTGGACAGTTTTGTGGTTATGATATGTTTCTTAGTTCTGTTTTTGTGTGTATCACTTCTGCCTCTCTCTTACTGTTTTATTGACAAATTGTTTTATATATTTTTCTCTTTCTTCCTGCCTAAAGCCTGTAAGCCCTATTTCTGTCTCTCTTCTCTCTCTCTAGTACAAATCAAAACATTAAAATAATGTTATGTGTACTTTTTCTGAAAAAGCAAATGGCTGGGAAATGATGCTTTGAAACTTTCCTTGCAATCTACTTTTTCTCTGCACATTTGGATATCTCTTTTCCATACCTTGTGCTGCATCTTGTACTTGCATCTGAATAGTCTTTTGATACTTTGATATTCTGATATATTTTTTGGACAGTCTTTAGATATCTTTGGCTTTGGGCAGTTCTAGTTGACTTTGGACTTAGTTTTGAAATCGTGACTTGCCTTAGGCCATTCAGTTTGTAACTTGGAATTTGTATTTGCACATGCTGTCTTGCTTTGAACTATGTAGTTGGTTGACCAATTTGAAATGTGAAATTTTTAACTTTGTGCATTCATTTTTAATTTGCAAACATTTTCATCCCTCTTTGTGAACCGGGAGAAATCCCGTGATTTGCAAAGAGGGCGTGTGATCGGTGGATCTGGAACTGACTGTTTAACGCTGGTTCGCGAAATGTCGCGGAAGCAAGAGTCGCCACCGTCTTTTATTTTCTCCAAATGGAAAGGATAAAAGCACAAAAAAATTCCTTATAGAGATTGCTCTCGGTTCGGGAGGTAGATTATAGAAAGGGAAGGTGTTAGCACCCTTTCTATCCATGGTTATCCATGGGCTCTTAGATACTTGCTCACTTGTTTTCAAAAGTGTTTGCTTTTCAATTGTGAGTGGGTTTGAAAAAGTTTCTTTGAAAATTCCAGTTCGACTCTTGTATCGGTCCTCAAGAGTGTTTGAAAAGTTGCTTTCGAAAGCTTTTTGAAAAGGTGTCGGTGTGAAAAGTATTTTTGATTTGTTTTGAAATTAGAGCAAGTATCTAGAGTCATCTACCTACCCTAAGGAATTCGTCTGTGTAAATGTCCTTTAAAGTAGTGCCATCCCACCATTGAGAGGTAGGTAGCACCACCGTTGGAGGTGTTCGGGTCAATTCGAAGTTCGGGACATGGTGATCACCAGAGCAATGGGAAGACACCTTAGAAGCTACCCTCATGCCAGGTTCCCGGATCATGAGGACTTACTAAGACATCCTCTACTCGACGATCACCTTTCGAGGCAAGGCAACAGTGAGGCATACCCTAGGGGTGGTGTGTGATTTGTGTGTCATATTCAGTTATTTTGTCTTGTTCATGTCAAAGTGATCTATGCGTTTGTTTTTATTTTTGTCATTCATTCTTGCATGCCTTTATTAACAGTTAAAAAAAAAGATGCGGAAATTAAAAGTTCTAAACTATTACAAAGGCGCGGGTCCATATCGCCAAAATAAAAATCCCGGACCCGATTTGACAGAAAGTAAATAAAGAAATAAAGTAAAGTGCGAAAGATAAATATTTACATGGCTTTGGGAGAATTACATAAAAATTATACGGAAAGAAAATAAATGCGCGAATTGGAATTAAGATCGAAAGCGAGGGCGTTGGACCCTTTTTAATGAAATTAAATTAAATTATCAAATTAATTAAATAAAAATGAAAAAAAAAAGAAATTATTTTGAGATTTTTTGGATTTATGGTTTTTTATGTGAATTAAATGAAATTAACTAATTAACCCTAATTCTACAACTTTTATTTATTAAGAAAAACATGTTAAAACTTAAACCTAAAATTAAATTAATTAATTAATGGCAATTTGATTTATAAAAATAAATAATTAATTATTAGTGAAAAGAAAAGAAAAAGGATAATAATTGATTAAAACCTAATTCTACAAATTTTTAATTTATTAAGGAAAGATATTAAAATTAACCCTAAATTTAAATCTAATTAATTAGTGAGATTTATTTACAAAAATACTAATTAAATAAATATATTTTGATTTTTTGTCTTTTCTGATTTTTTTGTTATTTTTATATTTTATGAAAATAAATTACTTGAAGAATTTAAAGGAAATTAATTAAATCAAATAAAAATGGAAAATATGAAAGAAATATTAAACCTTGGGGGGTCTGTCCCCAAATGGAGGTGTAATTGTAGTAATTAGGCCCAATTATGTCAAGGCCTTATTGACTTTTCTGCTAGCGTGTGAGTGCATTGACTGGGGTCTATCATGTTCTTCAGATCTGGGCCTTTTGATTGATCTTGCTATATGCGTGGCATACCTGGAGGATGGATGTGTGGTGGTCGCTTGCATAGAAACTGCACAGAATGACGTTAGGAAAAATAATATGGAAAGGGATGGGGACCTGGGATCGAACCCAGGTCCTAGAGGTTACCAACCCTTCGCTTGACCAGCTGAGCTACCAACGCGTTTTAATTATTATATGGAAGACAAATAACATAAGGTAAATCAGGCGTTAGTGGACATTCTCGCGCGAAAATTCAAATGACTCAATCAGGTCTTGACACTTCATCATCTTCTTCGTTTTGCTTTTTTTCCTGAAAACATAACAAAGGTTAGCAGGGGTTTTAAAACCCCCCCAAAACATACAGTTTTCAATAATAGCGAGTAGGCCATATGGCCACATAAATTAGGCGCGATGGGTGCTTTCAAATTGTCCAAGCTTGCTGAATTCAACCATGGTATTGAGGTGTCTCAATTTTACCATATGCATAAACGCCCAATTTAAAGCTTGAAGAACCCTAACCTGTTTCAATGGTGAATCTTCTAATTTGGCACGAAAACTTAATTAAAGCATGCAGTTAGTTTCAGAAGCAACCAATTAGTATGAATCCATGAAAAAAATGCAATGGAAATGCTTGAATAGTAAAACACGATTATGCATAAAATTGAAAACAGTTTGAATTCCCTATACCAATTCTGGGCGTGTAAGGGTTGGAAAACTATTCAGTTAGCTTCAGTAACACTTTTGCAAGCTATTGGGATTAATCTTGGCCTCTGAATCGTCCTCTAAGGCCACTTTCAGTTTTCAATTTTTTTGACAAAACTCAACTTTGGTTCTTGATGTATGGCGCAGCCTGGAGGTTCTGATCACTAGGGTTAGGTTTGCACATATATAGAGAACGAATTTTTATCAATAATCCAAGCCCATTGCCTTGCTTTTAATGATTTTCAAGATTTGATTTTCAAGAATCTTTTCCAATATTTCTTCATGCATATTTGCTTCAAATCATGTCCAATCACCATAATTCTTTCCAAATCTGATCATGCACGAAATCTTAAGCCTATTCCATGCACAAAAAGATTTAAAAAGTTAGGTTTAGTATTTTTCATATATTTTAATTAATTAAATGAATATTTAGCAATTAAAAATTCAAATAAATAAATAAAAATGATGAAAAACTTCCCTTTGGGCCAAATGGTCGTGCACATGCCTTGGATAATGATTTTTGGAAGAAAAAGAGGCCCATTAGCATTTTTAAGACATTTGAAGCAATGTTGACTTTTCAAAATATCCAAAAATTTCCCAACTTCCACAAGGCATATCTTGCTCAATTTTTAAGCTTTGCTCATGTTCTTGGACATTTGGGAAAGGTATTTGAGTCCTCTAACCAATGGCTTTGGTCCCATGTCATTTTGATTTACCAATCTCAAGTTATGGCCTTTGACTTAAAGTCCCTTTTTGTTGACTTTTGAAAATGACCTATAATGTTGAAATTGATAACTTTTTGTGAGAGCATTTCTTGGACTTGAAGTGTGAAGAGGAGTTGTAGGAAATGTCTTTCTCTTCAAAATGAGCTTTGGATGGAATTTTTCTGATAATCCATGTGGAAGTTATGCCCTGGTCAAGTTACAGTTGACTTTTTCAACTGTCCAAATATGGAAACTTTTGCATCTTGAGACTTTTTGAGCCAAGCTTTGAGAATCATGATCAAGAATTGATCAAATGATGTTTGTGGCTTCAAAATGAGATGTTGACCAAAAATTTGAACTTTTGACTGTCAAATGACCATTTTGCCCCTGCAGTTGACTGTAGTGCAATTAGGGTTTTTGACTGTGCAATTTTGTGCTGTAAGTCTTGAAACTTGGTATGAGGATGCTTGACCATGTTTGTAGGCATGTGGGACTTGATTGGACGCTTGGAAACTTCATTTTCTTTGTCAGAACCAAAACCCTAGTTTTTGACTGTTAGGAGGCCCTTGAACTGTGCAACCCTTGGGGAGATTTTGAAGCTTTGACTTGCAATTCTTGAAGAATATGGGAGGGCAAATTTTGGGGTACAACAGTTGCCCCTGTTCAATCTTCTTAAACCTGAGGATGTAGATTGGCTGACGTGCCTTTCGTAATCCGAAGGTGGAAGATGATTGAACACTAGAGTGCCCAGAAATTTGCGCTCACATAGTAGCAGTGATGGTGGGAATGGGCTTATAGATGCCATTTGGAGATTGATGGATAGGATGATGGTCTTATAGATGCCATGCTAAGAGATGATGGATAGGTGGATGGGCTTATAGATTCCATCTGGGTGTCGATCGCGTAAGAGATTCCTTAGCGAGAACTTGCGTACCTGAAAAGAAAAATGATTACCTGACCTATTACAGGAGCTGGCTTTCAAACTCTTTGTATGGATGTGTCCTGACTGGTTACAGGAATTGAATCTGGAGCTTCAAAAAGGTGATGAATGAACCAGGGATGGTTACTACCTCAACAGGAACGCTGAGAGAACCTTGGACGATTACTACCTCAACAGGAACGCTGAGAGAATCTGGGGATGATTTCAACCTCAACAGTAATCATTGAGAAAATCTGGGGATGATTACTACCTCCGCAGTAACGGGGAGAGAACCATAGGCGACTTCAACCTCAACAGTATCATTGAGAGAATCTTGGACGACTTCAACCTTAACAGTAATCATTGAGAGAATCTTGGGCGACTTCAACCTCAACAGTAATCATTGAGAGAATCTTGGGCGACTTCAACCTCAACAGTAATCATTGAGAGAATCTTGGGCGACTTCAACCTCAACAGTAATCATTGAGAGAATCTTAGGCGACTTCAACCTCAACAGTAATCATTGAGAGAATCTTGGGTATGATTACTACCTCCGCAGTAACGGGGAGAGAACCATAGGCGACTACAACCTCAACAGTAATCATTGAGAGAATCTTGGATATCTTCTACTGAGTCTTTATCAGGAAAATCTGTTAGGGGTCGATTTAACTGGACTAGAGAAGGCCTTTGACTGGATAAGAAACAGGAAAATCTTAGGGGCGATTTAACTGAACCAGACTAGGTCTTGAAATCTTCAACTGGGTAAGAAACAGGGAGATCTTAGGGTCGATTTGACTGAACCAGAGAAGGCCTTTGACTGGATAAGAAATAGTAAAATCTTAGGGTCGATTTAACTGAACCGGTCAAGGTCTTGGAATGTCTTCAACTGGATAAGAAACAGGGAGATCTTAGGGTCGATCTGACTGAACCAGAGAAGGCCTTTGACTGGATAAGAAACAGTAAAATCTTAGGGTCGATTTAACTGAACCGGTCAAGGTCTTGAGATGTAGCTGAGAACTTTAACTGGCTTTTTCCTGAAAGGTAAAGGTCAGTCATATGCAATGCATGATATGAATCAAGCAATGATGTTCTCAACACATGAGATTGTATGATATGATGCGTATATGCATGCTATAATGATGTATGTGATGTTTAGGAATGTATGTTTGTCGTCTTAGGAAAATAAATCCTTGACGGGTGCCAGGAAGTCATATCCTGGGCTGATGTTGAAGAGTAGATTTTTGCCTCCGCTGGGGATGATAGTTGCAAGAATACCGGTAGGAGAAGATGACTCCGTTGGGGAATTAACTTGGCGAATGAATTGCTCTGCGGGGAGAAAAGTACTCTAACGGTCTTGCTGGGAAGCAAAGCTCTGTGGGGAGAGGGGTACTTTGTTGAGTTGTTGATAATAACTTGCTGGGGATACCCTTGTTGTGTTGGAAGTGTTAATAGACTTCGCTGGGGATAAGAAGACTTCGTCGAGGTCGCTCTTTCCGTGGCTTTTGGCTGAGGATAACCCAGTTATATCCTGGTAAGGAAATAACTCTTTGAATAAAGCCGGGGGACGCGTTCGTGCTCTGCGAGGGATAAGCTTCCAGAATCTACTGGGGATAAGCTTACTGCTTGGGGAGATGGATTCCAACTTTCCTGGGGAAACTGGATTGGACTCTCCTGGGGAAGTTTTGAACTGCATTGGGGAAGTGACTCCACTGAATGTCTGGTATACCGCCGGGGAACAATCTTTAGACCAAGATTGCCGGGGATGCTTGTTAAGAATGCATATACTGCTGGGGAATGTTGAGATCTGCGGGGGATACCCAACTTCCTTAAGGTTTGATAATAGCTTGGCTTGAGGAGAGTATACTGCTTGCTGGCTCACTCTCTGGGGGAATTAAGATATCTGGTTATGTTCTTCAGCCAAACCTACCTTGGTACCTTGGAGGACAGAACAATTAGATTGCTTAGACAACTCTTTATTGCCCCTGTTTCTAATGTTACCTGTAATTAATCCTTTGTTTCGTATGCAAATATTCATGAGTTAGCAAATTATTGTCAATGCATATATCACAAATTGAACCTTGGACGTTCTTCGCAAAACAAAACAGAAAAGGAAAAACAATTGGCAATTTTAACTGAAAAGTGATTTTGTATTGATTTTTGAATTTGCCTGTAAATAGGCGTTTTATGTACAAGAGGCTGACGTCCTAGTAAGAGAACGCCGCCGAACAAAAGAGTTTATACAAATTTTGTACAAGAGAAAATAAACAGCTGTGTGGAATGAATGATCCCACTAGGTTTCAACTCTGCTATTGCCTTTATATCTCCGAGCGTCTCATCACTTGATGACCTTGGTTGAAGATGAAGCTGACTGATCGATGCCGTCTGAACTTGATGTAAATACCAGATTCTGGATGCAAAGTGATCCAATGAGACATAGTATTACGCTTTATCCCTAACTTTTGCCTGGACCGCCCTTTCGGGTTTTCAGTCCACCGGGATACCCATTTTTGCCCAAGCCGCCTTTTCAGGTTTTTGACTTGCCGGGTGTACAGATTTTTTTAATTTCATCCCTTCATTTTGCCCGAACCCTTTTGGTTCGCCGGGAGCCCTAATTTTTGCCTAGGCATGTCAGCGTAGCGGGTCTTTTTTTTATGCGTAGTATCTTTTTACTATGTCTGCATTGGCGGGGTGAGGAAGGTCGTCACCATCCATGTTGGTTAGAATCATGGCTCCTCCTGAGAACACATGTTTAACCACAAATGGCCCCTCGTACGTAGGGGTCCATTTGCCCCTTGGATCACTCTGAGGAAGGATGATTCGCTTGATTACCAGATCCCCAACTTGATACTCTTATGGTCTGACCTTTTTGTTAAATGCCCTGATCATCCGTTTTTGGTACGTCTTACCATGACAAATAGCAGCAAGTCTCTTTTCATCAATAAGGTTTAACTGATCAAGTCGTGTCTGGATCCAATCATCTTCGTTCAGATTTGCATCCTTCATTATCCAGAGAGAGGGTATTTGCACTTCGATCGGTAAGACTGCCTCTGTTGTACCCCAAAATTTGCCCTCCCATATTCTTCAAGAATTGCAAAGTCAAGCTTCAAAATCTCCCCAAAGGTTGCACAGTTCAAGGGCCTCATAAGCAGTCAAAATTAGGGTTTTGGTTCTGATCAAGAAAATGAAGTTTCCAAGGGTCCAATCAAGTCTCACATGCCTACAAATATGGTCAAGCATCCTCATACAAAGTTTCAAGACTTTCAACACAAAATTGCACAGTCAAAACCCTAATTGCACTACAGGCAACTGTAGGGGCAAAATGGTCATTTGACAGTCAAAAGTCCAAATTTTTGGTCAACATCTCATTTTGAAGCCACAAACATCATTTGATCAATGCTTGATCATGATTCTCAAAGCTTGGCTAAAAAATCATCAAGATGCAAGGTTTTCTCAATGATTGCTATTGAGACTGTAATTGCCTATGGTTCTCTCCCCGATCCTGTGGAGATGATAATTCCATTCCAGGTTTTCTCAATGATTGCTATTGAGATTGTAATCATCTATGGTTCTCTCCCCGATCCTGCGGAGATGATAATCCCATTCCAGGTTTTTCTCAATGATTGCTATTGAGATTGTAATCGCCTATGGTTCTCTCCCCGATCCTGCGGAGATGATAATTCCATTCCAGGTTTTCTCAATGATTGCTATTGAGTTGTAATCGCCTATGGTTCTCTCCCCAATGCTGCGGAGATGATAATTCCATCCCAGGTTTTCTCAATGATTGCTATTGAGTTGTAATCGCCTATGGTTCTCTCCCCAATGCTGCGGAGATGATAATTCCATCCCAGGTTTTCTCAATGATTGCTATTGAGTTGTAATCGCCTATGGTTCTCTCCCCAATGCTGCGGAGATGATAATTCCATCCCAGGTTTTCTCAATGATTGCTATTGAGATTGTAATCGCCTATGGTTCTCTCCCCGATACTGCGGAGATGGTAATTCCCACCAAGATTTCGCTCAATGATTGCTGTTGAAGTGAAGTTATCCAAGATTTTCTCAACGATTGCTGTTGAGGTTAAGGTCATTCAAGGTTCTCTCACCGTTCCTGCTGAGGTAGTAACCACCCCTGGTTCATTCATCATCTTTTGAAGCTCCAGATCCAGCTCCTGTAACTAGTCAGGACACATCTATACAAAGAATTTGAAGACCAGCCCCGTAACAGGTCAGGTAATCATTTTCTTTTTTGCAGGTATGCAAGTTCTCGCTAAGGAATCTCTTATGCGATCAACATCCAGATGGCATCTATAAGCCCGTCCACCTTCCATCACCTCTTAGCATGGCATCTATAAGCCCATCATCCTATCCATCAATCTCCAAATGGTATCTATAAGCCCATTCCCATCATCACACTGCTACTATGTGAGCGCAAATTTCTGGGCACTCTAGTGTTCAATCATCTGCTACCCTCGGATTACGAAAGGCACGTCAGCCAATCTGCATCCTCAGGTCTAAGAAGATTGAACAAGGTCAACTGTTGTACCCCAAAATTTTCCCTCCCATATTCTTCAAGAATTGCAAAGTCAAGCTTCAAAATCTCCCCAAAGGTTGCACAGTTCAAGGGCCTCCTAAGCAGTCAAAATTAGGGTTTTGGTTCTGATCAAGAAAATGAAGTTTCCAAGGGTCCAATCAAGTCTCACATGCCTACAAATATGGTCAAGCATCCTCATACAAAGTTTCAAGACTTTCAGCACAAAATTGCACAGTCAAAACCCTAATTGCACTACAGGCAACTGTAGGGGCAAAATGGTCATTTGACAGTCAAAAGTCCAAATTTTTGGTCAACATCTCATTTTGAAGCCACAAACATAATTTGATCAATGCTTGATCATGATTCTCAAAGCTTGGCTCAAAAATCATCAAGATGCAAAAGTTTCCTTATTTAGACAGTTGAAAAAGTCAACTGTAAATTGACCAGGGCATAACTTTCACATGGATTATCAGAAAAATTCCATCCAAAGCTCATTTTGAATAGAAAGACATTTCCTACAACTCCTCTTCACACTCCAAGTCCAAGAAATGCTCTCATAAAAAGTTATCAATTTCAACATTATAGGTCATTTTCAAAAGTCAACAAAAAGGGACTTTAAGTCAAGGGCCATAACTTGAGATTGGTAGATCAAAATAACATGGGACAAAAGACATTGGTTAGAGGACTCAAAGACCTTTCCAAAATGTTCAAGAACATGAGCAAAGACTAAAAATTGAGCAAGTTATGCCTTGTGGAAGTTGGGAAATTTTGGATATTTTGAAAAGTCAACATTGATTCAAATGACCTAAAATTGCTAATGGGCCTCTTTTTCTTCCACAATTCATCATCCAAGACATGCACACGACCATTTGGCCCAAAGGGAAGTTTTTTATTTATTTATTTGAATTTTTTATTACAATTAATTCATTTAAACTAAATAAAATATGAAAAAATACTAAACTAATGAAATCAAATCTTTTTGTGCAGAAAATACTCTCATTGGACACTCAAGATTCGTGCATAATCATTTTTGGAAGGTTTTGTCATGATTTGATATTAAATTGCATGAAAAAGATTGAAAAACTAATGCCATAAAAAATCAAATATTGCACAATCAATTCAAGGATTCTTTGATCAAGTTTTCAACCCTAAATCATTCATACATATACAAGCAAGCTAACCCTCGTGCAAAAAGACTGCAAGCTGTGCCATACATAGAAAACAAAACTTGAGTTTTTGGTGAAAAAAGTGAAAACTGAAAACAGGGATAGAGGACGATTCAAGGCAAGATTTTTATCTCATTAGCTTCCTGAGGCTTCAAGGAAAGTTTTTCAATCGAAATTAATCATTCTAACGCCCTAAATTGGTAACACGAGTGCAACCTGTACAGAGAAAATTTCATATTCTTGCATCTCAATTCATGCGCATTTAGCAATTTTTAATATATGATTTGTGTTCATTATTCAATTCTGAAGCTAACTGTGTGATTTGATTTTGTTTTCGTGCCCCATATGAGGATTCACCATTAGAGACATCTAGGGTTTCCAGGTTTTCAATTTAGGCGTTTCTCATCCCTGTAAAATTAAGACACATGAATACCATGAATAAAACCAGCAGGTTGGGACGAATTGGAAGAGACCATCGCGCCTAATTTCTGAGGCCACATGGCCTAATCGCTATTATCAGAACAAGCTTGTTTTGAGGGGGTTCAAAACCCCCGTTAACCGTTTTCTATTTTTTCAGGAAAACAAAACAATGAAGAAGACGATGCAGTGGCAAGCGCTGATTGGTTCGTTCAAAAATTCGCGCCAGAATTCCATTAATCCATATTCTTGCTTATGTTATTTGTGCGTTATTTAATATATAAAGTGCGTTGGATGGCTCAGTGGTGAAGCGTGGCATTGGTAAACCATAGGACCTGGGTTCGAGTCCCAGGTCCCCCCCCCCCTTTCATATTTTTCTTCATTTAATATTCATATGCAGTTTCAACGTAGTGGACCACCGTACGCCTTCAAAATCAAGCTGTTCGCTTGGCCAATGAGATCAATCAAAGGGCCACGATCTGGGGAGCATGGTACACATGAGTCAATGCTTGGGTACACTAGTGGAAAAGTCAGCCAGGCCTGAAGCTCAGTGGGCCTAAATTGCTAAAGATTTACCTCACAGCTGGGGACAACACCCCCCTGAGGTTTGCAATATTTTTCTTTTTTATTCTTTTGTTATTTTCAATTATTGTTCTTTTTTAATTAATTCTGTTAATTCAATTATTTTCATAATATATAAAAAACACCAAAAAAATCAGAAAAGATAAAAAATAATAAATATTTTTATTTTAGTATTTTCATAAATAAATTGCATTAATTAATTTTAGTTATTAAATTAGGTTTAATTGTAATATTTTCCTTAATAAAAAATCTAAAATTGGTAGAATTAGGTTTATAATCATTTTTATCCCTTTTTATTTTCTTTCATAAATAATTAAATATTTCCTAGTATTTATTTTTGTAATTAAATTGCATGTAAATTAATTAGGGTTAATTTTAGGTTAAACTTTAACATGTTTTCATAATAAAATAAAAATTGTAGAATTAGGTTTAATTGCATTTAATTCTTTTTCCCATTTAAATCTTAAAATACCAAAAAACAAATTTCTTTTCGTTTTAATTAATTTAATAATCGTTTAATTTAATTTAGTTAAAAAGGGTCCAACGCCCTCGTTTCAACTTTAATTCCAATTCGCATATTTATTTTTTATTCTTTATAATATTTATGTATCTCTCCCAAGGCCATGTAATGTCTTTTATTTGTCGCACTTTTAATTCTTTATTTTTCTGTCAAATCGGGTCTGGAAATTTTTGGCGATGTGGACCCGCGCCTTTTGTAATAGCTTAGAATCTTTTACTTCTCGCACTTTTAACTGTTAATCAAGGCATGCAAGAATGAATGGACAAAAATAAAAACAAGCGCTAGATCACCTATATCATGACAAGACAAAAATAAATGAAAATGACACACAAATCACACACCACCCCTAGGGTAAGCCTCACTGTTGCCTTACCTCGAAAGGTGATCGTCGAGTAGAGGATGTCTTAGTAAGTCCTCATGATCCGGGAACCTGGCATGAGGGTAGCTTCTAAGGTGTCTTCCCATTGCTCTGGTGATCACCATGTCCCGAACCTCGAATTGACCCGAACACCTCCAACGGTGGTGATACCTACCTCTCAATGGTGGGATGGCACTACTTTAAAGGACATTTACACAGACGAATTCCTTAGGGTAGGTAGACGACTCTAGATACTTGCTCTAAATTTCAAAACAAAACAAAATACTTTTCACACCAACACATTTTCAAAAAGCTTTCGAAAGCAATTTTTCAAACACTCTTGAGGACTGATACAAGAGTCGAACTGGAATTTTCAAAGAAACTTTTTAAACCCACAGTTGAAAAGCAAACAAACCATTTTTGAAAACACAATGAGCAAGTATCTAAGAGCCCATGGATAACCATGGATAGAAAGGGTGCTAACACCTTCCCTTTCTATAATCTACCTCCCGAACCGAGAGCAATCTCTTTAAGGAATTTTTATGTGCTTTTGTCCTTTCCATTTGGAGAAAATAAAAGACGGTGGCGACTCTTGCTTCCGCGACATTTCGCGAACCAGCGTTAAACAGTCAGTTCCAGATCCACCGATCACAGAACTGGAGACTCTGCTGGGGAATACCTTTATAAAGTGAGGTGTACCTTAGGGTTAGTTCATAACTGTGTTTTCAATTGTACTGATTTGCTTGCTTTAAATTGTGGGACTGTCTTGGGAGTTCTATAGATCCTAACCCGGATCTGGGGGATACCTTCTTAGAAAGTAGCAACAAGGCTGTGAGGGAACTGTGCGGGGTATACCGACATGGTTGAAACAGTCTGCTACGTTGATGTGGCACTTTGGTGTGTACCGGTAACCCTTGAGTTCAGTCAAGGAGAGTACGGGGCCTCCGCGTGGTGTCGTGAAGCATCAAAAGACCTTAGGAACCTTAATTGAACTATCTTGGCCTCTTTAGGGTAGTGAGATAACTGACTTTGGTGCAGTCCGAGGTTGGTTGATACTCGATACTACACTCAATTGAGGGTTGCTTTCCTAGAATATTTCGGTCGCCAGTTCAGTGGCTAAATCGAAATGATGAACAATGAAAGCAATCCCGTGATATTGGGACCCTTAGAACCCGGTTACTTCTAATAGGACAGGTTGAGCCCACCAACTTCAAGAGGGTAATACCCAGACCTCATGCTGGCCTAAACTCTAAGGGTTTCTCTTGTGTGACTTGTGTGCCTTCGTACTTGACTACTTGCATGCTTTACCTGACACATGAACTATTTGCAGGTTTTGTTTATAGTCCTTAATTGGGACTCATGACAGGTTTTACTTGAGTTTCTCGCAGGTTTCGTTTATAGTCCTTAATTGGGACTCATAACAGAGTTACTAAGTCTTGCAGGTTTTGTTTATAGTCCTTAATTGGGACTCATGACAGGTTTTACTTGAGTTTCTCGCAGGTTTCATTTATAGTCCTTAATTGGGACTCATAACAGAGTTACTAAGTCTTGCAGGTTTTGTTTATAGTCCTTAATTGGGACTCATGACAGGTTTTATTTGAGTTTCCCGCAGGTTTCGTTTATAGTCCTTAATTGGGACTCATAACAGAGTGTACTGAGTTTCTTGCAGGTTTTGTTTATAGTCCTTAATGAGGACTCATAACAGGGTTTACCTATAGTACCCCATGCATAGCATAACATCATACCATTGCATACATCCTAACCCATTTCAAGAATCTCAAGGGTCTGTGGTGCAGGTCAGGATGAATCAACTGTCCAGCAAGGGGCAAAAGGGGATTTATTTTCCTCTAGCCAAGGTTGTCAGGGGTTGTGACCCACTTGATATGGTGAGCTTTGACTCCTGGAGAAGGTTCCCCTAACCAAGGTTGTTCGGAAACCAAAACTAGACATGATGACTAAAGTCAGGGGCTATGACCCAATGGATATGGTGAGCCTTTGACCCTTGAAGAAGGACTCTCAACAATATGAAGTGCCTTCAATCAAGTCACCAGTTTCCAATGCTAACAATTTTCTTGTTTACCCGGCGAGGTCCTTGAAAACATTCCACACATATCATGCATATCATTGCATTACATGTGTGTGATACGGTGGGAGAACTGACTTGAGGTTTTGCGTTTGTATTTGCAAATGTTGCGGTTAGCAAGAGTCGCCACCGACTTTTTATTTTATCCTAAAGGAAAGGTTAAAAAAGCACAGCAAAAACCTTTTGAGATATTTCTTGGGTTCGGGGGGTAGATTATGAAAAGGGAAGGTTATAGCACCCTTTTCATCCATGGTTATCCATGGGCTCTTAGTTACTTGGTTTTTTAGATCACTTGCCTTGTTTTTCGATTGCTTTGAAAATGGTGTGTGTGCGGGTGCTTTTTGAAAATGTTTTGGAAAAAGATGCCTTGTCTTAGGCAACTAATGTATTTGACTCGTGTTTGAGTGTTTTACAAAAGTGTGAATCTTTTCGAAAAGATGTTTTCAAATGTTTTTGAGAGTTTGTTTGAAAGTGTTGTGGTTTGTGGTTTTTGAAAAGAAGGCAAGTGTTTTTGAAAGTTTGATCTCAAGTAACTAAGAGTTTTGTCTACCCTATTGTACTCAAAGGTTTTTGTCATGTTTTAACCCCTTTTAACAATTTTGTTCCACCATTGAATTTGGTGGACAATCTTGCATTTAGGAAGTTTATTCGGGACGGGCGCGGGTCATCGTATGGACCATGAATGCAATGATGCCAAGTGTCTTTGGCAATTTGCTTTGAAGGGACTATGATCATTCCGTTTAGGCAACATTTTGAGGGACTTATGATCATTTGATTTTGTTTTGCCAAAGATACTCGACGTGCAAGCATGGCCCATTTTGGAAGGCAACATGTGGGATTACCCTAGGGGGGTGCAAGTGTGATTGTGTATTGATTACATGTATTTGTCTTGTATTAGGTTATCTAGCGTTTGATTTTATGTACATACAAACCCTAGGTCTAACCATGGTATAATTGGAAAACTGTAAATTGCGGAATGTAAAATCTACGCTATTACAAAATAGTGTCCGGGAGTGGGGGTATAAATGTACAAGAGGATGAGACTTATAGTACCCAAATAAATTACAACCAAATCGAAGTCGCAACCAAACGTAAATATCGAATATACAAATATAAGATAAAAATGTATATAAGGCAATGTGAATGTATTTGTGTAAGTGTACATGTGTATATGTATATGAATTGTGCAATTATGTACAGGCGCGAATTGTGAAGTTGAATCGTATTAGGGTTTTTGACCTAGACACATGTATTTTAATGAATCTTTGATTTTGTATGTTTAATTATGTACAAAAGAAAGCATTTTGATTTAAATGTTCAAGTTTTTAATTAGATTGTATTATGTATGAAAATATTTGTGAATTTTAATATTAGAAAATAAATGTATTTAAATTGTTATGTACAAATGTATATGTTAATTAAAAAGTTTCAATTTAATTATGTATAAAAAATGTATAATATGTACAAAAATTAATGTTTTAAAAATGTATGTACAAAAATATATCTAAAAAATGTTTGCAATTTTAATTATATGGTAAAAGGTATTTTGTTACAATTTAAATTAGGTGTTTTAAAATAAAAGGTTTTCATATATTTAATATTAATGTGATTTTGTGATAAAAAATGAAATGAGTTTACATAATATGAAGAAAAGAGTTAGCATTAGTCCAAATGTTTGTGAATTGTGTTAGTGGTTTTATTGGGCTTAGGAGGGACACGGAATGGGCAAGGCCCAAGTTAATCCAAAAGCAAAGTTAGGGTTTCACGTTTGTTAGTCAAGTGAGACGAAAACGTAGGGTTAGCAGCGGCGCCGTGCGTTCGTCTTCTCCGATCAAGCTTCCTGAATGCTTCCTCCGGCCACCAGCGTTATTCCAACGCCTTTCTTCCCTCCATAACATGAACTCAGCGCCTTCGATACAAGGTTCGTTTTAGTGTTTAGGCTTTTGTCTCTGTTCTTTACGAATTTGTGTTTTAGTGTGAGTCCTGATTCCTGAATTCGCATTTTTATGAGATAGTGAAGGGGAAAGGGGGAGAATATTGGCTACCTGACTTTGGGGATGGAGGAGAGGCGAAGTGGAGACGCTTTAGGAGGCCGGACGGCGATTCGGTGACGCTTGCTACGCTTTTGATGCTTTCCTGGTATTTTCGTTCTTTGCTATATTAAGGTTTTGATGATGATGTATGCTGAGGAGCCCTAATATGTTCACTTCTTTATCCCTTCTTCTGTGCCACTGTATGTTGATTGCCTGAGTATTTGCTTGAGTATTGTTGCCTGAGTATTTGCTTGAGTATTGTTGCCTGAGTATTTGCTTGAGTATTGTTGCCTGAGTATTTGCTTGTACTGAGGGCTCGTGGGTTGCCTCACCTGTATTGCCTTGAATCTTTATGTTTGCTTAAGATTGATGCCCTTGACGCTTTTGTTGAGTTGGATGTCTTGAATATTTATTGCCTATGATGAGTAAATTCTGAGGCTTAGAGGTTGGATGGTTTTTATCAGTTTGGATGGTAGGCAGTTTTGTTTATGTGTTTGACAGGGACTTAGCAAGGTTTGAGATTTTGTTGGGTTTCAATGTTTGAAAGTTTTGGCAGGGTTGAGGAGGTTTGATGGTTTTTGTGATTCTGATTTTAGTTAAGGCATTAGCAGGTTATTGCTTCAGTTGCCCTTGGTTCTGGTTCACAGTTTGCAGGTTATGGTAGTGCTGGTATGAGGTTTGAGATGTTCAGTGTTTGATAGTGTTTTATGTGACTGGACAGTAGGCAAGTTATGATGTTTTTAACTGGTTTTGCAAGGTTTTGTGTGGATTAATGCAGGTTGATGGGCTTTGACAGGTTCTGAGTAGTTTTTGTATATCTTTTTCTTCTCTCTTGCTATGCTGAACTGAGTTGTGTTTTCATGACTTATGGCTTGGGTTTGAGATATGTTATGTTTTTTTGAAACTCAGAGGCTTGTGTTTGTATCTATCTCCTTCTATCTCTCCTCACCTCTTTTTTTGTATTGGCTTGTGTATTTTCTGTTTGTCTTAACCTCTCTTCACTTCTGAACTGTCTTTGGATTATATCTCTTTTTTCTGTCTTGCTGCTTCTGTCTCAGACCTGAACTATGCTTCTATTATCTCTTTTTCTTCTCACTTTTCAGTACAGCTTTAGAATTTTATATGATTATTGTTGTACTATGTTCTGAAGGGGCCCTCCTTGGGAAATGATGATTTTAGATTTCTTGCATAACACATTACTGCATCTTTATCTCCAGCTTTGACAGTTTGTGTGCTTTTTCTTTTCCTTGATATCTTGGCCAAATCTTTTCATGACAGCTTGGGTACTTGTGACAGCAAATGTACTTTTGAAATCTTTGATATCTTTGGCATTTTTGACAGTAACTTGCCTTTTGCTTTGGATAGAAAGTTGAGATTGGATTTTTTCAGTTGGAAGTTTGCAGTTTGAATTTTGGAACTTATACTTTTGACATTTGCATTTCATGAATAAAAAATAGAATTCTTCCCTCTTTGTGAACCGGGAGAAATCCCGTGATTTGCAGAGAGGATCAACTGATCCCAGTCAGTGGCCCCTAATGATGAGCAATATTTTATCTGTCTCTTTTAACTGCCTTCTGACTTTTCTTTTCTTTTTGCAGATAAAACATGGAGCACCGGTGCGGAGTGAAGAATGAAGAATATTAGAACTAGGATAGTTTTTATTTTATGTAACATTTGAATTAATGTATATTATTGTTCATAATTTTAAATTATAAACAACAATTTGTACAAATAATTCAAATATCAATAAAAGTCTAAATTATCCGATTAATTCTAATCTTCTTTATTGTTTATTTATTTATTTAAAATTCTTAGAATCAAAACAATTGAAAAATGAATTTCAATCATTCAATTTCAGAATAATAAATAACTTAAATAAAACAACATTGATCAATTAAGCCTGTCTTATTCAACATCTAAAGCAAAGCAGTAGTTAACCCAAATGGCCTGATCAAACGCATTCCTTCTTTACTGATTTGTCATAAACATTGATTCTTTGCAAGTACTGTAAATCCAAACTGCACACCTTCTTTGACTGGCCCAAACAAACTGAATTTACACCACTGTCTCTTTTGCTGATTAAATCAAGATAATGCGAATTTAACCCGAATCTCGGAATAAACTGCAAAGTGTTGTGGAATTTAAACCTTTCTGAGAATATGCCCGTAAAACCTTAATTCTTGATTAAATGCCAAATAGCGTTCGCTTGATCAAAATTGAGCCAAAATTCATCAAAACCCTAAGCCAACTGTATGAAATAATCCAAGGCTCTGAAAATCAGTAAAAAACCCTAATTTTGCTTGACTGTCAAGAAAAGTCCGTTTGTCCGATTCTTGAGCCAGTTTGAAAAGTCAGGAAATGTCTGAAGTTAAGATTTCTTGTGGAAAAGCGCGAGGGCAAATTTTGGGGTACAACAGTTGCCCCTGTTCAATCTTCTTTGACCTGAAGAGTTAGATTGGCAAGTTTGCCTTTCGCGACTTAAAGGTAAAAGGAGATTGGACACTAAAGTGCCCAGAAAATTTGCACTCGGCGATCTGATGGTAGATGTGAATGGGCTTAAAGATGCCATTTGGTGATGGGCTTAAAGATGCCACCTGGTGCGAGAGAATTTTGTCGGGGGATGGGCTTAGAGATGCCATCTGAGAATGGGCTTAAAGATGCCATTCGGCGACTGCTGGTAGGAGGATGGGCTTATAGATGCCATCTGGAAATGTTGAACTGTATGTCACAAGTGAGTGGACAAGTATCAGAAGGGCATCCCTGTTTTGGAACGTCTCTGAATTGGGGTCTGAATAAGCAACAGATTGACGTCCGTGTCTGGAGAATCTGTAAACTATTTGAGATTGAATAAGCAATAGAGCAGCATCTGTTGTTGGGACACGTCCGTAAACTATTTTCAAAAATTGAGAAGAGTCTGAATCAGTCGGTAGATTGACATCCGTTGTAGGGAAAAATCTGTAAACTATTTTCAGAAGTTGAGCAGAGTCTGAATCAGTTGGTAGATTGACATCCGTTGTGGGGAAGAATCCGTAAACTGTTTTCAAAAGTTGAGAAGAGTCTGAATCAGTTGGTAGATTGGCATCCGTTGTAGGGAAAAATCTGTAAACTATTTTCAGAAGTTGAGCAGAGTCTGAATCAGTTGGTAGATTGACATCCGTTGTGGGGAAGAATCCGTAAACTGTTTTCAAAAGTTGAGAAGAGTCTGAATCAGTTGGTAGATTGGCATCCGTTGTAGGGAAGAATCCGTAAACTATTTTCAGAAGTCTTGAGGTTGAAGAGGAACCGGTGTAGGGTTTCTTGATGATGCGTCTGAATGAATCTGGAATAAGTATCAGAATGTCGCCGTGTCGGGGTCACATCTGAACTATCTCTGGATGAACCTTGGGAGTTGATCTGTGTCTGTCGACTGATTTTTCCTGAAAAGGCAAAGGGTTAGTTGCATGCAATGTTATGATGTCATGATGCAATGCATGTGACATTAATGTTTATGATATGAATGTAATGAATGCGCATGTAAGCTGATGAGCTAGTCTTGCCGAGGATACATGAATCCGAGATGGCTGGAGATAAAAGCATCTTGACTGCTGCCGGGGAAGATAAATCCTTGGCTGCTGCTGTGGAGGGCAAGAATATTTGATTGTCGTAGGCACTCGATCTCGGGAATGGGCTTACAGATGCCATTTGGAGGTAGGATGGATAATCACTGGAGATGTGTTGAATTGTAAGTTTGAAAGAAGGAACCTGTGTAGGGTTTCCTGATGATGAGTACGCGTAGAACTGCATCGGGTTTTGAGAAGGAACCGGTGTAGGGTTTCCTGATGATGAATCCGTGTAAGACTGCATCAAGAGTTTGAGAAGGAACCTGTGTAGGGTAGCTTCATGATGAGTCCGTGTAAAACTGCATCGGGTTTTGAGAAGGAACTGGTGTAGGGTTTCCTGATGATGAATCCGTGTAAGACTGCATCGAGAGTTTGAGAAGGAACCTGTGTAGGGTAGCTTCATGATGAGTCCGTGTAAAACTGCATCGGGAGTTTGAGAAGGAACCGGTGTAGGGTTTCCTGATGATGAATCCGTGTAAGACTGCATCGAGAGTTTGAGAAGGAACCTGTGTAGGGTAGCTTCATGATGAGTCCGTGTAAAACTGCATCGGGAATTTGAGAAGGAACCGGTGTAGGGTAGCTTCATGATGAGTCCGTGTAAAACTTCATCGGGAATTTGAGAAGGAACCTGTGTAGGGTTGCTTCATGATGAGTCCGTGTAAAACTGCATCGGGAATTTGAGAAGGAACCGGTGTAGGGTAGCTTCATGATGAGTCCGTGTAAAACTTCATCGGGAATTTGAGAAGGAACCTGTGTAGGGTTGCTTCATGATGAGTCCGTGTAAAACTGCATCGGGAATTTGAGAAGGAACCTGTGTAGGGTAGCTTCATGATGAGTCCGTGTAAAACTGCATCGGGAATTTGAGAAGGAACCTGTGTAGGGTAGCTTCATGATGAGTCCGTGTAAAACTGCATCGAGAATTTGAGAAGGAACCGGTGTAGGGTAGCTTCATGATGAGTCCGTGTAAAACTTCATCGGGAATTTGAGAAGGAACCTGTGTAGGGTTGCTTCATGATGAGTCCGTGTAAAACTTCATCGGGAATTTGAGAAGGAACCTGTGTAGGGTTGCTTCATGATGAGTCCGTGTAAAACTGCATCGGGAATTTGAGAAGGAACCTGTGTAGGGTAGCTTCATGATGAGTCCGTGTAAAACTGCATCGGGAATTTGAGAAGGAACCTGTGTAGGGTAGCTTCATGATGAGTCCGTGTAAAACTTCATCGGGAATTTGAGAAGGAACCTGTGTAGGGTTGCTTCATGATGAGTCCGTGTAAAACTGCATCGGGAATTTGAGAAGGAACCTGTGTAGGGTAGCTTCATGATGAGTCCGTGTAAAACTGCATCGGGAATTTGAGAAGGAACCTGTGTAGGGTAGCTTCATGATGAGTCCGTGTAAAACTGCATCTGGAATTGAGAAAGAATTGTTGGACACTTTTGACATTCGGATGCCCCAAGTGGTGGTGAGGGAGGCTTGCCCCAAGTTAATCTGTAATTGAGATTTTAGTGAAACCTTGACTGGACTGCCCCAGGTTAATTGAATTGTGACATGTCATGCCCCTTTGTTGATAAGGGATTTGATGGAAGTGTTATCCTCTTGAAGTGATTTTGACTTACTGAGAGAGTTTTCGTTCCTCCGAACATTCGCTGTATGAAATTCTTCGCTGTCAAACAAAAAGGTCAAATGCAGACAGTGATATTCGAATAATGCAAAGTTTATGTTTGTCTCGAAGTTTTGAAAAATGCGTTTTTAGCAGAAAACTTTTCATAAGACAAGTCAACACAAGATTTAGAGCAAAGCCCTACAGGAGTCAGGATACCTTTTGTAACAATATGCTTTCGAACTAACCCATGCTTCAATTAGGACTTTTGGAGGGTTGTAACGTGGCCTGGTTCACGGTTTAAGAAACAAAGGATAAAGGCTCAAAGCATATTTGTACCCACCCGCTCTTCGTGATGTTCTTCAACCTAAGCTCAGTTAATCGTGCGTCGCACTCTGTTTTGAGTTCGGAACGACTTTTGGGCGATGGTTCACCGGTTTGAATTTGGGAGACAGTCATCATCTCCTTTTTATTTTCCAACACTTTTCATGTTGTTGAGGATTTTGTAATGACCTCACTATTTTGATTTTGATTTGTTATCCCTAACTTTTGCCTGACTGTTACCGTTTTCGGGATTACTGTCAGCGGGATGCCCCAGCTTTCTTAAGCCTCCTTTATAGGTTTTGGCTTAGTGGGCTTTTCTCTTTTGAGAGATTGACTGTCTATATGATAGGGAACCACCCTTGTCTTTTGATTCCAAAGGAATGCTTTCTTTTTCGATGTCGCTCGTTGTGTTACGAACTGAGAGTTTGCGACTTCAATGCGCATTTTCTTTTGAATTAACTGAGATACTACCCTGCCCCGGGTTTATATCAAAGGTTTCGATTGTTTAGAACAGGAAACTCCTACTTCTTTGGCTCGAAGGGGTAGACTAGGGATTAACTTCCTTATAACTCCAGTGTTTGGGAATTGAAAGAAATGCCTGTACATCATCAGCAAGGTCTGTTCAAAAGCATACTGTATAAGATCATGGTATTATTTCATCATCCTCCCTCTAAAGGCTTGCAGCTTTTTATCAAGAGTCAGATGTCATAAAGAAAAGCATAAGAGTAGTGAAACGAATGGATGAATTCAAGACAAACATATGCAATGCATTAATGAAAACAGAGTTTTAACATCAATAGATAATTGTTTGACAGCAAAAGAAATTACAACTTTGAAAATTCAAAAAGAAGCAAAAGTCTTTCAGCTTGAGCTTCGTCACTTCAAGTGGAGAACCCTTTAACGGAAGATTTTCATCTCGCCGTCTGGCATGAATTCCAGCACCCCAATGTCAATCAGATCTTGAATCTTGTTCTTCAAGGCCCAACAGTCGTTGGTGCTATGTCCCGGGCTGTAGGAGTTGTAAACACAAAATGCGTCGGGATTAAAGTGAGGAGAGGAGATATTGAGCTTCTGAGGAGGATCCTTTAAGGTGAGCAAACCGACCTCCAACAGGCGCTTCAGTATGAAGAATGATGGTATTTCAGTCTCCGTAAACTGTCTTCCCGACTTTTCTTGTTTACGCCGATTGCCCCTTTGACGCTGGCGAGGTTGTTGATGGGTTTGTGACCCTGAAGCAAGTAAAGGAGCTTTCCCCTTGTCTTCTTGAGTGGATGGAGGCTGAGCGGTGACTTGCTCCTCAACCTCAGATGTTTGCCCCAGTTGGTTGTTTGGAAGCAGTTGGCGGACAAGAACTCTGAGTTCCTCTTGTCTTTGGGATAGGTCTTGGATGAGAGCCATCTGGCCCACCAACTGTCCCATCACTTGAGTCCTCAGTGTTGTCAGATCAAACTGCAGCTCCGCAATCTGATCACTCCCGGCATTGTTGGAATTCCCCAGGCCCTTGGTGAGGAGAGCTTTCATCTCTTCTTACCCCAGAGACAAGTTCAGGAACATCTCCTGCAGCTGAGCAGTCTGGTCTTGGATGTCTTTGACAGACCTTTCTAGAGCCATCTCTTGCTGAAATAAACAGCAGGAGAGTAAGGAAACCTGAAAAATAAAAGATTGTAAAAATGCAATGCATGATATATGGATGCATGCTTTCAAGGATCTCTTGGGGTAAACACAAGAAAATGTTAGAGGTTGAACTCTGCTCTTGGATTGGAGATCTCTGTACCGATGGACGTCCTTCCACGAGAATCAAGCTCACCATGTCGAGTGGGTCATAGCCACTGATTCAAGTTGTTGTACATGATCTTTGATTGGAGAACTTTGTATCGGCGAATGTCTTTCCACTAGAATCAAGCTCACCATGTCGAGTGGGTCATAGCCACTGATTCAAGTTGTTGCACTTGAACTTTGACTGGATTGGTTAGAGGAGAGACCTCTTGCCCCTTGATAGATGTCTGGTTCAACGTAACCCTGCATCAAAAGAACCCTCGAGATCCTTGAAATGGTTATTGAAAATGCTAAAATGCTATGGTATGATGTTATGAGGTTATGTACATGCATGCACGAGTAAGTGAGTGTATATACAGGCAAACATATTCACACAAAGCACACAAGGCCTTAGGTTTAGGCTTGCATGAGGTCTGGGTATTACCCTCTTGAAGTTGGTGGGCTCAACCTGTCCTATTAGAAGTAACCGGGTTCTAAAGATCCCAATATCACTGGATTGCTTTCATTGTTCATCGTTTAGATTTAGCCACTGAACTGGCGACCGAAATATTCCAGGAAAGCAACCCTCAATTGAGTGTAGTATCGAGTATCAACCAACCTCGGACTGCACCAAAGTCAGTTATCTCACTACCCTAAAAAGGCTAAGATGGTCAATTAAGGTTCTAAGGTCAGTTGATGCTTCGCGACACCACGCGGCGGCCCCGTACTCTCCTTGACTGAACTCAAGGGTTACCGGTACACACCAAAGTGCCACATCAACGTAGCAGACTGCTTCAACCATGTCGGTATACCCCGCACAGTTCCCTCACAGCCTTGTTGCTACCTAAAAGGGTTTCCCCAGATCCGAGTTAGGATCTATAAAACTCCGATACGAAGCCCACAAATGTAAAGCAAACAAAGCAATCCATTTGAAAGTAAAGGTGATCTAAACCCTAAGGTAACCCCACTTTTAAATTAATCCCCAGCAGAGTCGCCAGTTCTGTGATACGGTGGGAGAACTGACTTGAGGTTTTGCGTTTGTATTTGCAAATGTTGCGGTTAGCAAGAGTCGCCACCAACTTTTTATTTTATCCTAAAGGAAAGGTTAAAAAAGCACAGCAAAAACCTTTTGAGATATTTCTTGGGTTCGGGGGGTAGATTATGAAAAGGGAAGGTATTAGCACCCTTTTCATCCATGGTTATCCATGGGCTCTTAGTTACTTGGTTTTTTAGATCACTTGCCTTGTTTTTCGATTTCTTTGAAAATGGTGTGTGTGCGGGTGCTTTTTGAAAATGTTTTGGAAAAAGATGCCTTGTCTTAGGCAACTAATGTATTTGACTCGTGTTTGAGTGTTTTACAAAAGTGTGAATCTTTTCGAAAAGATGTTTTCAAATGTTTTTGAGAGTTTGTTTGAAAGTGTTGTGGTTTGTGGTTTTTGAAAAGAAGGCAAGTGTTTTTGCAAGTTTGATCTCAAGTAACTAAGAGTTTTGTCTACCCTATTGTACTCAAAGGTTTTTGTCATGTTTTAACCCCTTTTAACAATTTTGTTCCGCCATTGAATTTGGTGGACAATCTTGCATTTAGGAAGTTTATTCGGGACGGGCGCGGGTCATCGTATGGACCATGAATGCAATGATGCCAAGTGTCTTTGGCAATTTGCTTTGAAGGGACTATGATCATTCCGTTTAGGCAACATTTTGAGGGACTTATGATCATTTGATTTTGTTTTGCCAAAGATACTCGACGTGCAAGCATGGCCCATTTTGGAAGGCAACATGTGGGATTACCCTAGGGGGGTGCAAGTGTGATTGTGTATTGATTACATGTATTTGTCTTGTATTAGGTTATCTAGCGTTTGATTTTATGTACATACAAACCCTAGGTCTAACCATGGTATAATTGGAAAACTGTAAATTGCGGAATGTAAAATCTACGCTATTACAAAATAGTGTCCGGGAGTGGGGGTATAAATGTACAAGAGGATGAGACTTATAGTACCCAAATAAATTACAACCAAATCGAAGTCGCAACCAAACGTAAATATCGAATATACAAATATAAGATAAAAATGTATATAAGGCAATGTGAATGTATTTGTGTAAGTGTACATGTGTATATGTATATGAATTGTGCAATTATGTACAGGCGCGAATTGTGAAGTTGAATCGTATTAGGGTTTTTGACCTAGACACATGTATTTTAATGAATCTTTGATTTTGTATGTTTAATTATGTACAAAAGAAAGCGTTTTGATTTAAATGTTCAAGTTTTTAATTAGATTGTATTATGTATGAAAATATTTGTGAATTTTAATATTAGAAAATAAATGTATTTAAATTGTTATGTACAAATGTATATGTTAATTAAAAAGTTTCAATTTAATTATGTATAAAAAATGTATAATATGTACAAAAATTAATGTTTTAAAAATGTATGTACAAAAATATATCTAAAAAATGTTTGCAATTTTAATTATATGGTAAAAGGTATTTTGTTACAATTTAAATTAGGTGTTTTAAAATAAAAGGTTTTCATATATTTAATATTAATGTGATTTTGTGATAAAAAATGAAATGAGTTTACATAATATGAAGAAAAGAGTTAGCATTAGTCCAAATGTTTGTGAATTGTGTTAGTGGTTTTATTGGGCTTAGGAGGGACACGGAATGGGCAAGGCCCAAGTTAATCCAAAAGCAAAGTTAGGGTTTCACGTTTGTTAGTCAAGTGAGACGAAAACGTAGGGTTAGCAGCGGCGCCGTGCGTTCGTCTTCTCCGATCAAGCTTCCTGAATGCTTCCTCCGGCCACCAGCGTTATTCCAACGCCTTTCTTCCCTCCATAACATGAACTCAGCGCCTTCGATACAAGGTTCGTTTTAGTGTTTAGGCTTTTGTCTCTGTTCTTTACGAATTTGTGTTTTAGTGTGAGTCCTGATTCCTGAATTCGCATTTTTATGAGATAGTGAAGGGGAAAGGGGGAGAATATTGGCTACCTGACTTTGGGGATGGAGGAGAGGCGAAGTGGAGACGCTTTAGGAGGCCGGACGGCGATTCGGTGACGCTTGCTACGCTTTTGATGCTTTCCTGGTATTTTCGTTCTTTGCTATATTAAGGTTTTGATGATGATGTATGCTGAGGAGCCCTAATATGTTCACTTCTTTATCCCTTCTTCTGTGCCACTGTATGTTGATTGCCTGAGTATTTGCTTGAGTATTGTTGCCTGAGTATTTGCTTGAGTATTGTTGCCTGAGTATTTGCTTGAGTATTGTTGCCTGAGTATTTGCTTGTACTGAGGGCTCGTGGGTTGCCTCACCTGTATTGCCTTGAATCTTTATGTTTGCTTAAGATTGATGCCCTTGACGCTTTTGTTGAGTTGGATGTCTTGAATATTTATTGCCTATGATGAGTAAATTCTGAGGCTTAGAGGTTGGATGGTTTTTATCAGTTTGGATGGTAGGCAGTTTTGTTTATGTGTTTGACAGGGACTTAGCAAGGTTTGAGATTTTGTTGGGTTTCAATGTTTGAAAGTTTTGGCAGGGTTGAGGAGGTTTGATGGTTTTTGTGATTCTGATTTTAGTTAAGGCATTAGCAGGTTATTGCTTCAGTTGCCCTTGGTTCTGGTTCACAGTTTGCAGGTTATGGTAGTGCTGGTATGAGGTTTGAGATGTTCAGTGTTTGATAGTGTTTTATGTGACTGGACAGTAGGCAAGTTATGATGTTTGTAACTGGTTTTGCAAGGTTTTGTGTGGATTAATGCAGGTTGATGGGCTTTGACAGGTTCTGAGTAGTTTTTGTATATCTTTTTCTTCTCTCTTGCTATGCTGAACTGAGTTGTGTTTTCATGACTTATGGCTTGGGTTTGAGATATGTTATGTTTTTTTGAAACTCAGAGGCTTGTGTTTGTATCTATCTCCTTCTATCTCTCCTCACCTCTTTTTTTGTATTGGCTTGTGTATTTTCTGTTTGTCTTAACCTCTCTTCACTTCTGAACTGTCTTTGGATTATATCTCTTTTTTCTGTCTTGCTGCTTCTGTCTCAGACCTGAACTATGCTTCTATTATCTCTTTTTCTTCTCACTTTTCAGTACAGCTTTAGAATTTTATATGATTATTGTTGTACTATGTTCTGAAGGGGCCCTCCTTGGGAAATGATGATTTTAGATTTCTTGCATAACACATTACTGCATCTTTATCTCCAGCTTTGACAGTTTGTGTGCTTTTTCTTTTCCTTGATATCTTGGCCAAATCTTTTCATGACAGCTTGGGTACTTGTGACAACAAATGTACTTTTGAAATCTTTGATATCTTTGGCATTTTTGACAGTAACTTGCCTTTTGCTTTGGATAGAAAGTTGAGATTGGATTTTTTCAGTTGGAAGTTTGCAGTTTGAATTTTGGAACTTATACTTTTGACATTTGCATTTCATGAATAAAAAATAGAATTCTTCCCTCTTTGTGAACCGGGAGAAATCCCGTGATTTGCAGAGAGGGTCAACTGATCCCAGTCAGTGGCCCCTAATGATGAGCAATATTTTATCTGTCTCTTTTAACTGCCTTCTGACTTTTCTTTTCTTTTTGCAGATAAAACATGGAGCACCGGTGCGGAGTGAAGAATGAAGAATATTAGAACTAGGATAGTTTTTATTTTATGTAACATTTGAATTAATGTATATTATTGTTCATAATTTTAAATTATAAACAACAATTTGTACAAATAATTCAAATATAAATAAAAGTCTAAATTATCCGATTAATTCTAATCTTCTTTATTGTTTATTTATTTATTTAAAATTCTTAGAATCAAAACAATTGAAAAATGAATTTCAATCATTCAATTTCAGAATAATAAATAACTTAAATAAAACAACATTGATCAATTAAGCCTGTCTTATTCAACATCCAAAGCAAAGCAGTAGTTAACCCAAATGGCCTGATCAAACGCATTCCTTCTTTACTGATTTGTCATAAACATTGATTCTTTGCAAGTACTGTAAATCCAAACTGCACACCTTCTTTGACTGGCCCAAACAAACTGAATTTACACCACTGTCTCTTTTGCTGATTAAATCAAGATAATGCGAATTTAACCTGAATCTCGGAATAAACTGCAAAGTGCTGTGGAATTTAAACCTTTCTGAGAATATGCCCGTAAAACCTTAATTCTTGATTAAATGCCAAATAGCGTTCGCTTGATCAAAATTGAGCCAAAATTCATCAAAACCCTAAGCCAACTGTATGAAATAATCCAAGGCTCTGAAAATCAGTAAAAACCCTAATTTTGCTTGACTGTCAAGAAAAGTCCGTTTGTCCGATTCTTGAGCCAGTTTGAAAAGTCAGGAAATGTCTGAAGTTAAGATTTCTTGTGGAAAAGCGCGAGGGCAAATTTTGGGGTACAACAATGTGTCCTTTTTGCAGGTCGCTTACCTTTCTCGCTGTTTATTTCAGCAATGGCCTCCCAACAAGATAACCAGGACCTTCTTGCTCAAGAGACTCGGTTCAGGGAAATCCTCCTGAATCTATCCAAGGGGCAGGAAGAGCTAAGGACACTTCTCATGGGGACCTTTGTCAGGAACAGTGCTGAGGATGAAAGGCTGAAACGCCTGCAAGCTGAGGTGGACGCCTTGAAAGTCCAGATGCTGGGGCAGGTGACTGCCATTCAAGGATTAGCTCAAACACAAGAAGAGCTCGGAGTTCTCGTCAACCAACTGCTTCAGGGTAACCAACTGGGGCAAACATCTAAGGGTAAAAAGCCATTCATCATTCAATCATCCTTGCGACAAGGAGATAAGGGGAGAATTCCTCAAATGGCTTTAGCGCCAAAAATTCAGCATCAACCTCACCAGCTTCAGCCAGACAAGCCCAGGAGGCAATTCACCCAGCTCAACATGTCGTTGTTCCAAGCTTTATAACGCCTGTTAAGATTGAACCTGATCACATTAAGGGCTCACCCCCGGAACCAGAACACAGCATCTCCTGTCTATAATCCCAATAAAAGATGTGCCTACCACTCTGCCTGTCCAGGACATGATACAAATGAGTGTTGGGCTCTGAGGAACAAGATCCAAGACCTGATTGATGAGGGAGCACTGGAATTCACACAAGATGGCCAGGCAGAATTTTTCTATCATCCCTCCAAAGCTCACCATTTGAAGTGACAAGCCCTGAGATGAAAAGACTTTTGTTCATTCGAATGTTCAAGTTGTGTTGTTCTTTGATTGTTTAGACATTTATTCATGTTAAACATTGTTAGTCCATTAATGCATCGCTTATGTCTATTTTGAATCAATATACTCGTATTCACTAAATGCAAATTATTTTCATATTTTTCTGATAATCAACTCTTAATTAATAATTCTAAGCCTCTTGAGGGAGGATGACGAAAACGGTACTATAATCTACAATATGCTTTTGAACAGACCCCGCTGATGAGGTACAGGCATTGTTTCAATCCCTAAACACTGGAGTTATAAGGATGATAATCCCTCGTCAACCCCTCTGAGCCAAAGAAGTAGGAGTTTTTCTTTTCAAAATTTAAAACCCTTAATCATAACCTGGGGCAGGGTAGTCTCTCAGTTGATCCAAGTGCATAACGAATGGCACCAAAGAGGTCCTTACAAAACAAAGAAAGACAGTGATGGTTCCTAATAATCAATAAAGAAAGGCAGTCATTATCTCAAAAAATAAAAAACCCATTAAGTCAAAACCCATGAAGGAGACTTACAAAACTGGAGCATCCCGCTGACTGTAATTCCAAAAAAGGAAACAGTTCAGGCAAAAAATAGGGATAACAAAATCAAAGAAGAAAGAGGTCCTACAAACCCTCAACAAAAACAAAAAATGACTGCCTATTCAAAATAAGTTATCAACATCCGAATCATCACCGGAAAATCAGAGTAAAGACTCGAACAAAGTCTAACGTATGATCAACTGAGTTTAGGTTTGGAGAACATCACGAAGAGCGGGTGGGTACAAATAATTTGAGCCTTTATCCTTTGTTTCTTAAACCGTGAACCAAGCCACGTTATAACCCTTAAAAGTCCTAGCTGAAGCATGGGTTAGTTCGAAAGCATACTGTGACGAAAGGTATCCTGACTCCTTAAGGCTTACTATGAAGACGAAGTTGACATCACGTTTTACAAACATTCACTTGTTTTATGAAAAAGAATGCATTTTCAAAATCTTCAAGACAGACATAGGCTTTGCATTTTCAACATAACTTTGTTTGCATATGACTTTTTGTTTGAACAGCAGGGAAATTCGCATAATGAAAGTCTAATGAACAAGAGTATCTCCAATCAAGGGGCATGGCATGACTATTGTCCATCATCTGGGGCAGTTAAGTCAAGATTCGGAGAATCTCTCAAAAAGCCTATCAGCCTGGGGCAGATCTCCGCCTGAGTCACTTGGGGCATTCCCACAACGAATCTTGCCTGATCAAACACCTTCTGGTGGTACGACAAAACACTTCTAACAGGGGCAACTCCCTGCATTCTGAGAACATGGACATAGTCGAAAAGAATACTACGCAAAATCAAAGACCCGCTAGGTTGACATACCTAGGCAAAAATAAGGGCTTCCCGGCGAACCAAAAGGGTTCGAGCAAAATGAAGGGATGAAATGAAAAATCTATACACCCGGCAAGTCGAAAACCTGAAAAGGCGGCTTGGGCAAAAATAAGGGCTTCCCGGCGAACCAAAAGGGTTCGAGCAAAATGAAGGGATGAAATGAAAAATCTATACACCCGGCAAGTCGAAAACCTGAAAAGGCGGCTTGGGCAAAAATGGGTATCCCGGTGGACTGAAAACCCGAAAGGGCGGTCCAGGCAAAAGTTAGGGATTAAAGCGTACGACTATGTCTCGTCATCTTGTCACTTGCCTATCAGAAGAAGAGTTTGTCCATCAACAGCTATCAGCACTTCACAGGTCTTCCTCTCCCACCTCAGAAACAGGGGCAATAATGGGTGGTCCAAGCAATCCAGTTGCTCTGTCCTCCAAGGTACCAAAGCAGGTTCAGTCGAAGAACATAACCAGATGTCTTAATTCCCCAGAGAATGAGTCAGTGCACTCTCCCTGAGCAATACTATCAAACCTTAAGGAAGTTGGGTATCCTCCCGCAGATCTCAACATTCCCCAGCAGCATATGTATTCTTAACAAGCATCCCCGGCAATCTTGGTCTAAAGATTGTTCCCCGGCGGTATATCAAATATTCAACGGAGTCACTTCCCCGATACAGTTCAAAAACTTCCCCAAGAGAGTCCAATCCAGTTCCCTCAGGAAAGTTAGGAATTCATCTCCCCAGCAGTAAGTTTATCCCCAGTAGATTCTGGAAGCTTACCCTCGCAGAGCATGAACGCGTCCCCCGGCTTTATTCAAAGAGTTATTTCCTTATCAGGATATAACTGGGTTATCCTCAGCCAAAAGCCACGGAAAGAGCGTCCTCGGCGAAGTCTTCTTAACCCAGCGAAGTCTATCAACACTTCCAACACAACAATGGTATCCCCAGCAAGTTATTATCAATAATTCAACAAAGTACCTCTCTCTCCACAGAGTATTGCTTCCTAGCAAGATCGCTAGAGTACTTTTCTCCCTGCATAGTTATCCATTCGCCAAGTTTATTCCCCAACGGAGTCATCTTCTCCTACCGGTATACTTGCAACTATCATCCCCAGCGGAAGTAAAAGCTTATTCTTCAACATCATCCCAGGAGTGACTTCCCGGCACCCGTCAAGGATTTACTTTCCTAGACAAATACATTCATAAACATCGCACTTCCATACATCATTATAGCATGCATAGACGCATCATATCATACAAATCTCATTTATGTTGAGAACATCATTGCTTGGTCCATATCATGCATTGCATATGACTGACCTTTACCTTTCAGGAAAGATTCAGTTAAATTCTCAATCATATTTCAAGACCTAGACCGGTTCAGTTAAATCGACTCCAAAGATTTCTTATCCAGCCAAAGGCCTTCTCTAGTCCAGTTAAATCGACCCCAAACAGATTATTCTGATGAAGACTCGGTAGAAGTTATCCAAGGTTTTCTCAATGATTGCTATTGAGTTGTAATCACCTATGGTTCTCTCCCCGATGCTGCGGTGGTGATAATTCCATCCAAGGTTTTCTCAATATTTGCTATTGAGTTGTAATCACCTATGGTTCTCTCCCCAATGCTGCGGAGATGATAATTCCATCCCAGGTTTTCCCAATAATTGCTATTGAGTTGTAATTGTAACACCCTCTAAAACCCCGCATATAATTTTCGCAATAAATTAAAATTATAAACTCAGAGTACATGTAATAATCGAGGAATGCTACAATTCTCTTTTAATAAAATAAATTCCTGTCATGCATAATTTTAGTGGTAACTCATACATGTCAACACAGCGGAATAATTTATTTAATAAATCAAATGTTATAATATTTTCCAAAATCATCAGGGATTAACACCTGGAAAAGTCAACGTCATATTATAACAAGTAACGGAAAATAAACGAGTCTGACTAAAGCAGCTCGACAACCAAACGTTCCCGGAGTTACAACTATCAGAGCATGACCCGGACATACTAAAACGAAACTAAACTAGACACGATAAGCCTTCGCCAAGCACCTGAGCGAAGCTCCTCAATCTGAAATATTCAACAGTAAGGGTGAGCTTCTCAAATATACATTTGGTTATACATTCATAACAATCAATTCACGAAATCATAAGCATCACCCAATAATTAGCATATTTCATAGTTTACAAAACCTTTACAATTCATATATCCATGACATATTGCCTTTCATATTTGCAAATATTCATCAAACATCATCAACCATTTATCAAATCATACGTGCATACAAACAATCAAACATAACATTGGAAAAGTCATCCATTCATGTTATATTCGAGTAATGCAACACACCCATGCATGTGGTACCACTACACCGCCCCATTAAATCGCGGGTCACGGATAACTCACCGTTCCATTATATCGCGGACACGGCTACCACCTCAACGTTCCATTAAATCGCGGACACGTATATTGGCCACCATGTTAATTCCACACAATGGGAATTAACAAATGCAACATGATATGTAAGTATGTAACACTCAGCATACTATGAACATCGATCAACATATCATGCACATCAACAATATCAAACATAACATGATATGAAATAGCATGTAACCACTCAGCATACCATTTAAACATCAATCATATCAAGTTACGGATAGCATGTAATCACTCAGCATACTATTCAAACATCAACCAATCATATCAATTATATCATATTTCATGCTCGATAACATATCTAGAAGCATGGCAATAAAAATCCAACGTCAAAACACTGAAATCAAAAATTCAGAAACTCATCACAGCAGAGCAACACGGGCACCCGTGTTGTGCAACACGGCCCGTGTTGTGCAGAACGTCCAGAAAAATGCACATTTTAATTTTATCAGTACAGGGGCTCTGACACGGGCACCCGTGTTGTGCAACACGGCCCGTGTTGCTGAGCGCGCACAGGATTTTCCTGAACCTGCAGCAGCTCAGAAAACAGCAGTCCAAACGCGGGGAAACGTCCGCCAAAACGCGCATTTCAGCACCTAACGCCTCGAGTTTGTACAATTCACAACAACACCACAATATCCAAGTTACCAACGATTATCATAATAACCTTAATCGGAAACTAACCGTCCCTTTGGGGAAATCTACTGACACGGAGGTTATCCCTACAACTTCCAAGGTAAATTCACGATCATGATATATATACTCCCAATTCCTCATTTGGGACCTAAAACTCTTAATCGATTCATAAAAATTGGGAACCTAACCCTTTTCTAACAAGGTTCAGTCCTACGGTTATCGATCCCTAGAAACATCTAACAATTGGGATTTCCTACGATTACCCGAATCAACCGCACATAAACCCATAAACAAATATAATTCGAGTATAAACCCCCCTTACCTTATCAATTAGCAGCTTTGAGTTCTTGGGCGGTGTTCTTCGTTCTCCGTTCCTCGTACCTTCAGAGCTCTATTTTCCCAAATTCCAACTTCTGTTCTTACGTGAAAACCAAAAATGAGAAAATGGCCTAAGTCCCAAACATAACTTTATTTCTCTGCACCCCCACTCTTTACTAACAACATCTAAGCCCAATGACTTAAAAATCTCAATATTTCTTATTTCTTTTATTTTCCTCAAATACTCCAAAATAAATAATTCTTTTTATTTTATTAATTCTAATAAAATAAATTCCCAAATTTAAATAAATCAATTAATTGAAAACGGGGTGTTACAACTCTCCCCCACTAAAAGAGTTTTCGTCCTCGAAAACATACCTTAGACGAACAGCTCCGGATAAGCCTCTTTCATCTGGCTCTCCAGCTCCCAAGTGATATTTCCATCTGCTGGACCTCCCCAAGCAACCTTCACTAATGCTATCTCTTTACCTCTTAACTGTTTCACTTCCCGATCTTCTATCCTCATAGGCAATGCTTCTACTGTCAGGTTATCTCTCACCTGTACATCATCTATTTGGATTACATGAGATGGGTCTGGAATGTATCTCCTCAACTGAGAAACATGAAAAACATCGTGCAAATTCGCAAGTCTCGGAGGTAAAGCAATGCGATAAGCAACTTCTCCAACTCTCTCCGTAATCTGAAACGGACCAATAAAACGCGGAGTCAACTTCTTAGATTTCAACGCTCGACCAATACCCGTCATCGGAGTAACTCTCATAAACACATGATCTCCAGCACTGAATTCTAAATTCTTCCTCCTCTTATCATGATAACTTTTCTGACGACTCTGAGAAGCTCTCATCTTCTCTTGAATCAATTTGATCTTTTCAGTAGTCTGCTGAACAATCTCTGGCCCAACTACCGAACTCTCTCCAGATTCATACCAACACAAAGGTGTTCTACACCGTCTACCATACAATGCCTCAAACGGAGCCATACCAATACTCGAATGGTAACTATTGTTATAAGTAAATTCAATCAATGGCAAATAGCTATCCCAAGCTCCACCCTGCTCTAAAACACAAGCACGCAATAAATCTTCTAATGATTGAATCGTCCTCTCCGTCTGTCCATCAGTCTGAGGATGGTAAGCTGAACTCAACCTCAATCTAGTACCCAAAGCCTTCTGCAATCCTTCCCAAAATTTCGAAGTGAACCTCGGATCTCTATCTGACACAATACTAGAAGGAACTCCATGCAACTCACTATTTTCTCAATATACAACTGTGCCAGTCTCTCCATCGAGTAATCCATTCGCACCGGTATAAAATGAGCAGACTTAGTCAACCTATCCACAACGACCCATATCGCTTCACAATTCATAGGAGTCCTCGGCAACCTAGATACAAAATCCATGGAAATACTATCCCACTTCCATTCTGGAATAAACATTGGTTGCATAAATCCAGACGGCTTCTGATGTTCAATCTTCGATTTCTGACAGATTAGACATGCATACACAAATTCAGCTATTTCCTTTTTCATTCCCGGCCACCAAAACAATTTCTTTAAATCATGATACATTTTCGTGGCACCCGGATGAATACTCATCCCACTGCGATGTCCTTCCTCTAATATACTCTTCTTGATTTCTGCAACATCAGGAACACAAACTCTATCGCCAAATCTCATAACATCATTTTCATCAATTCTAAACTCGCCACCTTGACCTTGGTTGATCAATGTCAATTTATCAACTAAATTAACATCGGATTTCTGCCCGATCCTGATCTCTTCTAGAATACCACTAGTAAGTTTCAACATACCCAAACGAACACACTTCGGAGTACTTTCACAAACTAAACTCAAATCCCGGAATTGCTCAATTAAATCCAATTCACGAACCATCATCATAGACATATGCAAGGATTTCCTGCTCAAAGCATCTGCAACTACATTTGCCTTACCAGGATGGTAATTCAAACCAAAATCATAATCTTTGAGGAATTCTAACCACCTCCTTTGCCTCATATTGAGCTCTTTCTGATCGAAAAGATACTTCAAACTCTTATGATCGCTATACACTTCAAATCTCGAGCCATACAGATAATGTCTCCACAATTTCAAGACAAACACAACTGCTGCCAACTCTAAGTCATGAGTAGGATAGTTCCTTTCATGAACCTTCAACTGTCTCGAAGCATACGCAACTACCTGCTGATTCTGCATCAAAACACCACCTAAACCCAACAGAGATGCATCACAATAGACCACAAAAGATTCCACCGGATTCGGCAAAATCAGAATAGGAGCACTTGTCAATCTCCGCTTCAATTCTTGGAAACCTTTCTCACAATCAGAATCCCAAATAAACGCTTGTCCTTTACGAGTCAATTTCATCAACAGCAATGCTAACTTTGAGAATCCTTCGATAAACTTTCTGTAATAACCTGCAAGACCAAGAAAACTTCTGATTTCCGAAACAGTCTTCGGCGCTTCCCACTGGGATACCGCTTCTACTTTTGTAGGATCCACTGCAATACCATTCTTAGAAATCACATGTCCAAGAAAACTAACTTCATTCAGCCAGAACTCACATTTGGACAACTTTGCATACAACTTCCTATCTTTCAACAACTCTAACACAATTCTGAGATGTTCCGCATGTTCTTCGTCGTTCTTGGAATAAATCAGAATGTCATCAATAAAAACCACAACAAACTTATCCAGATACGGATGAAAAATCCTGTTCATATATTCCATGAAAACACCAGGTGCATTAGTAACTCCGAACGGCATAACAGAATATTCATAATGCCCATACCTCGTTCGAAAAGCAGTCTTTTGAATATCTTCCGCTTTCACACGAATCTGATGATATCCAGATCTCAAGTCAATCTTACTGAATACACTGGCTCCAATTAGCTGATCCATTAAATCATCAATCCTCGGTAACGGATACCGATTCTTAATGGTTACCTTGTTCAATTGCCTGTAATCAACACACAGTCTCATAGAACCTTCTTTCTTCTTAACCAACAATACCGGAGCACCCCAAGGCGAAACACTTGGACGAATAACTTCTTCTCCAGTAAATCTTCCAACTGACTCTTCAATTCAGCCAACTCAGATGCAGACATACGATATGGCGCCATCGACACCGGTCTCGTACCAGGAATCAAATCTATAGAAAATTCCACTTCTCTCTCAGGAGGTAACTCGCCAACATCATCAGGAAAGACTTCTGGAAAATCACACACCACTGGCAATTCACTACTCCTGACTTTTCCTGTTGCATCTAACGAAGCAAGTAACATAAACACATTAGCACCATCTTCCATTGCTTCTTGCACCTGCCTAGCAGTCGTAGTCAAATTCTCGACACCAACTGCTTCTGGGAAAATCACCGTCTTAGCAAAGCAGTTCAGATGAACCCGGTTGAATTCCAACCAGTTCATCCCAAGGATAATATCAATTTGTTCAAGCGGTAGGCACACTAAATCCATACCGAAACTTCTACCAAAAATCTCAATAGGACAATTCCTACATACAAGTGAAGTTGTCACTGAACCCGATGCAGGAGTATCAACAACCATGCTACCTCGCATACCAGATATGTCCAGTTTCAACCTCTCAGCACAATCCAAAGAAATGAAAGAATGAGTTGCACCAGTATCAATAATTGCAACTAAAGGTGTGCCATGAATAAAACACGTACCTTTAATCAATCGATCCTCTGGAGTAGTCTCAGATCCAGACAAAGCAAACACTTTTCCACCTGACTGATCCTTCCTAGGCTTAGGACACTGCGGACGAATGTGACCTTCTTCGCCACAATTGTAACAAGTAATAGACTTCCCTTTGCAGTCAATAGACAAATGACCAGCCTTTCCACATTTATAGCACTTCTTCTCATCACTCTTGCAATCTCGAATGTGATGACCAGACTCACCACACCTGTAGCATCTGATAGGAGCCTTAGAATCTCCCCCACTAGGCCTTTTCCAACCGCCTGATCTCTGGTTATCTCTACCATATGGCTTGCCACGGTCCATATGTTGCTTTCCCCTCTTGTCAACAGCTCCACGAGAGTGAGACGACCGATTCTTGGTAATATCTTCTTCCAAGATTCTGCTACAATCCACCAGATCAGAAAATCTATGAATACGCTGGTACCTGATTCCCTGCTTAATCTCATCTCGGAGACCATTCTCAAATTTGATACATTTAGAGAATTCTCCAGCCTCATCATTGTTGTAGTGTGCATAATACTTTGCCAGCTCAGTGAACTTAGTAGCATACTCACTAACAGTCAGATTGCCCTGCTTAAGCTCCAAAAACTCAATTTCCTTTCTTCCCCGAACATCTTCAGGAAAGTACCTCCTCAGAAAAGCCCTTCTGAAGTTAGCCCAAGTCAGTGCCTCTCCATCCTGAACCATTTCAGTCCTTGTGGCAACCCACCAGTCGTCGGCCTCTTCTGCCAACATATGCGTACCATATCTGACTTTCAGATCTTCGGCACAGTCAATCACACGGAAAATCCTTTCAATTTCCTTCAGCAACTTCTGAGCACCTTCAGGGTCATGTGTACCTTTGAACAACGGAGGATTGTTCCTTTGGAAATTTCCCAATTGCCTATCAGCACCAATCACGCCTCCAGTTGGGTTTCCAGCAAGTACACCAGCTAACATCCCCAAAGCCTCAGCTAGTGCAGCATCATTTCGTCCATTACCTCTTCCAGCCATATTCCTGAGAATTAAAACATACTCCACATCAGAATACAGTATCGACAGTGTTACCTTGCACTAGTCGCATACGAAAAGGAATGACTGACTCAAGACTCTGGTCACAACGACCGACTATGCTCTGATACCACTATTGTAACACCCTCTAAAACCCCGCATATAATTTTCGCAATAAATTAAAATTATAAACTCAGAGTACATGTAATAATCGAGGAATGCTACAATTCTCTTTTAATAAAATAAATTCCTGTCATGCATAATTTTAGTGGTAACTCATACATGTCAACACAGCGGAATAATTTATTTAATAAATCAAATGTTATAATATTTTCCAAAATCATCAGGGATTAACACCTGGAAAAGTCAACGTCATATTATAACAAGTAACGGAAAATAAACGAGTCTGACTAAAGCAGCTCGACAACCAAACGTTCCCGGAGTTACAACTATCAGAGCATGACCCGGACATACTAAAACGAAACTAAACTAGACACGATAAGCCTTCGCCAAGCACCTGAGCGAAGCTCCTCAATCTGAAATATTCAACAGTAAGGGTGAGCTTCTCAAATATACATTTGGTTATACATTCATAACAATCAATTCACGAAATCATAAGCATCACCCAATAATTAGCATATTTCATAGTTTACAAAACCTTTACAATTCATATATCCATGACATATTGCCTTTCATATTTGCAAATATTCATCAAACATCATCAACCATTTATCAAATCATACGTGCATACAAACAATCAAACATAACATTGGAAAAGTCATCCATTCATGTTATATTCGAGTAATGCAACACACCCATGCATGTGGTACCACTACACCGCCCCATTAAATCGCGGGTCACGGATAACTCACCGTTCCATTATATCGCGGACACGGCTACCACCTCAACGTTCCATTAAATCGCGGACACGTATATTGGCCACCATGTTAATTCCACACAATGGGAATTAACAAATGCAACATGATATGTAAGTATGTAACACTCAGCATACTATGAACATCGATCAACATATCATGCACATCAACAATATCAAACATAACATGATATGAAATAGCATGTAACCACTCAGCATACCATTTAAACATCAATCATATCAAGTTACGGATAGCATGTAATCACTCAGCATACTATTCAAACATCAACCAATCATATCAATTATATCATATTTCATGCTCGATAACATATCTAGAAGCATGGCAATAAAAATCCAACGTCAAAACACTGAAATCAAAAATTCAGAAACTCATCACAGCAGAGCAACACGGGCACCCGTGTTGTGCAACACGGCCCGTGTTGTGCAGAACGTCCAGAAAAATGCACATTTTAATTTTATCAGTACAGGGGCTCTGACACGGGTACCCGTGTTGTGCAACACGGCCCGTGTCGTGCGACCAGGAGCACACCCCTTCCAACTCAGAGGAGCAACACGGGCACCCGTGTTGTGCAACACGGCCCGTGTTGCTGAGCGCGCACAGGATTTTCCTAAACCTGCAACAGCTCAGAAAACAACAGTCCAAACGCGGGGAAACGTCCGCCAAAACGCGCATTTTAGCACCTAACGCCTCGAGTTTGTACAATTCACAACAACACCACAATATCCAAGTTACCAACGATTATCATAATAACCTTAATCGGAAACTAACCGTCCCTTTGGGGAAATCTACTGACACGGAGGTTATCCCTACAACTTCCAAGGTAAATTCACGATCATGATATATATACTCCCAATTCCTCATTTGGGACCTAAAACTATTAATCGATTCATAAAAATTGGGAACCTAACCCTTTTCTAACAAGGTTCAGTCCTACGGTTATCGATCCCTAGAAACATCTAACAATTGGGATTTCCTACGATTACCCGAATCAACCGCACATAAACCCATAAACAAATATAATTCGAGTATAAACCCCCCTTACCTTATCAATTAGCAGCTTTGAGTTCTTGGGCGGTGTTCTTCGTTCTCCGTTCCTCGTACCTTCAGAGCTCTATTTTCCCAAATTCCAACTTCTGTTCTTACGTGAAAACCAAAAATGAGAAAATGGCCTAAGTCCCAAACATAACTTTATTTCTCTGCACCCCCACTCTTTACTAACAACATCTAAGCCCAATGACTTAAAAATCTCAATATTTCTTATTTCTTTTATTTTCCTCAAATACTCCAAAATAAATAATTCTTTTTATTTTATTAATTCTAATAAAATAAATTCCCAAATTTAAATAAATCAATTAATTGAAAACGGGGTGTTACAGTAATCGCCTATGGTTCTCTCCCCAATGCTGCGGAGATGATAATTCCATCCAAGGTTTTCTCAATGATTGCTATTGAGTTGTAATCGCCTATGGTTCTCTCCCCGATACTGCGGAGATGATAATTCCATCCCAGGTTTTTCTCAATGATTGCTATTGAGATTGTAATCACCTATGGTTCTCTCCCCAATGCTGCGGAGATGATAATTCCATCCCAGGTTTTCCCAATAATTGCTATTGAGATTGTAATCGCCTATGGTTCTCTCCCCAATGCTGCGGAGGTGATAATTCCATCCAAGGTTTTCTCAATGATTGCTATTGAGACTGTAATTGCCTATGGTTCTCTCCCCAATGCTGCGGAGATGATAATTCCATCCCAGGTTTTCTCAATGATTGCTATTGAGACTGTAATTGCCTATGGTTCTCTCCCCGATCCTGTGGAGATGATAATTCCATTCCAGGTTTTCTCAATGATTGCTATTGAGATTGTAATCACCTATGGTTCTCTCCCCGATCCTGCGGAGATGATAATCCCATTCCAGGTTTTTCTCAATGATTGCTATTGAGATTGTAATCGCCTATGGTTCTCTCCCCGATCCTGCGGAGATGATAATCCCATTCCAGGTTTTTCTCAATGATTGCTATTGAGATTGTAATCGCCTATGGTTCTCTCCTCGATCTTGCGGAGATGATAATTCCATTCCAGGTTTTCTCAATGATTGCTATTGAGACTGTAATTGCCTATGGTTCTCTCCCCAATGCTGCGGAGATGATAATTCCATCCCAGGTTTTCTCAATGATTGCTATTGAGACTGTAATTACCTATGGTTCTCTCCCCGATCCTGTGGAGATGATAATTCCATTCCAGGTTTTCTCAATGATTGCTATTGAGATTGTAATCACCTATGGTTCTCTCCCCGATCCTGCGGAGATGATAATCCCATTCCAGGTTTTTCTCAATGATTGCTATTGAGATTGTAATCGCCTATGGTTCTCTCCCCGATCCTGCGGAGATGATAATTCCATTCCAGGTTTTCTCAATGATTGCTATTGAGTTGTAATCGCCTATGGTTCTCTCCCCAATGCTGCGGAGATGGTAATTCCATCCCAGGTTTTCTCAATGATTGCTATTGAGTTGTAATCGCCTATGGTTCTCTCCCCAATGCTGCGGAGATGATAATTCCATCCCAGGTTTTCTCAATGATTGCTATTGAGTTGTAATCGCCTATGGTTCTCTCCCCAATGCTGCGGAGATGATAATTCCATCCCAGGTTTTCTCAATGATTGCTATTGAGATTGTAATCGCCTATGGTTCTCTCCCCGATACTGCGGAGATGGTAATTCCCACCAAGATTTCGCTCAATGATTGCTGTTGAAGTGATGTTATCCAAGATTTTCTCAATGATTGCTGTTGAGGTTAAGGTCATCCAAGGTTCTCTCACCGTTCCTGCTGAGGTAGTAACCACCCCTGGTTCATTCATCATCTTTTGAAGCTCCAGATCCAGCTCCTATAACTAGTCAGGACACATCTATACAAAGAGTTTGAAGACCAGCCCCGTAACAGGTCAGGTAATCATTTTCTTTTTTGCAGGTATGCAAGTTCTCGCTAAGGAATCTCTTATGCGATCAACATCCAGATGGCATCTATAAGCCCGTCCACCTTCCATCACCTCTTAGCATGGCATCTATAAGCCCATCATCCTATCCATCAATCTCCAAATGGCATCTATAAGCCCATTCCCATCATCACACTGCTACTATTTGAGCGCAAATTTCTGGGCACTCTAGTGTTCAATCATCTGCTACCCTCGGGTTACGAAAGGCACGTCAGCCAATCTGCATCCTCAGGTCTAAGAAGATTGAACAAGGGCAACTGTTGTACCCCAAAATTTGCCCTCCCATATTCTTCAAGAATTGCAAAGTCAAGCTTCAAAATCTCCCCAAAGGTTGCACAGTTCAAGGGCCTCCTAAGCAGTCAAAATTAGGGTTTTGGTTCTGATCAAGAAAATGAAGTTTCCAAGGGTCCAATCAAGTCTCACATGCCTACAAATATGGTCAAGCATCCTCATACAAAGTTTCAAGACTTTCAGCACAAAATTGCACAGTCAAAACCCTAATTGCACTACAGGCAACTGTAGGGGCAAAATGGTCATTTGACAGTCAAAAGTCCAAATTTTTGGTCAACATCTCATTTTGAAGCCACAAACATAATTTGATCAATGCTTGATCATGATTCTCAAAGCTTGGCTCAAAAATCATCAAGATGCAAAAGTTTCCTTATTTGGATAGTTGAAAAAGTCAACTGTAAATTGACCAGGGCATAACTTTCACATGGATTATCAGAAAAATTCCATCCAAAGCTCATTTTGAAGAGAAAGACATTTCCTACAACTCCTCTTCACACTCCAAGTCCAAGAAGTGCTCTCACAAAAAGTTATCAATTTCAACATTATAGGTCATTTTCAAAAGTCAACAAAAAGGGACTTTAAGTCAAGGGCCATAACTTGATATTGGTAGATCAAAATGACATGGGACCAAAGACATTGGTTAGAGGACTCAAAGACCTTTCCAAAATGTCCAAGAACATGAGAAAAGATTAAAATTTGAGCAAGTTATGCCTTGTGGAAGTTGGGAAATTTTGGATATTTTGAAAAGTCAACATTGATTCAAATGACCTAAAATTGCTAATGGGCCTCTTTTTCTTCCACAATTCATCATCCAAGACATGCACACGACCATTTGGCCCAAAGGGAAGTTTTTTATTTATTTATTTGAATTTTTTATTACAATTAATTCATTTAAACTAAATAAAATATGAAAAAATACTAAACTAATGAAATCAAATCTTTTTGTGCAGAAAATACTCTCATTGGACACTCAAGATTCGTGCATAATCATTTTTGGAAGGTTTTGTCATGATTTGATATCAAATTGCATGAAAAAGATTGAAAAACTAATGCCATAAAAAAATCAAATATTGCACAATCAATTCAAGGATTCTTTGATCAAGTTTTCAACCCTAAATCATTCATACATATACAAGCAAGCTAACCCTCGTGCAAAAAGACTGCAAGCTGTGCCATACATAGAAAACAAAACTTGAGTTTTTGGTGAAAAAAGTGAAAACTGAAAACAGGGATAGAGGACGATTCAAGGCAAGATTTTTATCTCATTAGCTTCCTGAGGCTTCAAGGAAAGTTTTTCAATCGAAATCAATCATTCTAACGCCCTAAATTGGTAACACGAGTGCAACCTGTACAGAGAAAATTTCATATTCTTGCATCTCAATTCATGCGCATTTAGCAATTTTTAATATATGATTTGTGTTCATTATTCAATTCTGAAGCTAACTGTGTGATTTGATTTTGTTTTCGTGCCCCATATGAGGATTCACCATTAGAGACATCTAGGGTTTCCAGGTTTTCAATTTAGGCGTTTCTCATCCCTGTAAAATTAAGACACATGAATACCATGAATAAAACCAGCAGGTTGGGACGAATTGGAAGAGACCATCGCGCCTAATTTCTGAGGCCACATGGCCTAATCGCTATTATCAGAACAAGCTTGTTTTGAGGGGGTTCAAAACCCCCGTTAACCGTTTTCTATTTTTTCAGGAAAACAAAACAATGAAGAAGACGATGCAGTGGCAAGCGCTGATTGGTTCGTTCAAAAATTCACGCCAGAATTCCATTAATCCATATTCTTGCTTATGTTATTTGTGCGTTATTTAATATACAAAGTGCGTTGGATGGCTCAGTGGTGAAGCGTGGCATTGGTAAACCATAGGACCTGGGTTCGAGTCCCAGGTCCCCCCCCCTTTCATATTTTTCTTCATTTAATATTCATATGCAGTTTCAACGTAGTGGACCACCGTACGCCTTCAAAATCAAGTCGTTCGCTTGGCCAATGAGATCAATCAAAGGGCCACGATCTGGGGAGCATGGTACACATGAGTCAATGCTTGGGTACACTAGTGGAAAAGTCAGCCAGGCCTGAAGCTCAGTGGGCCTAAATTGCTAAAGATTTACCTCACAGCTGGGGACAACACCCCCTTGAGGTTTGCAATATTTTTCTTTTTTATTCTTTTGTTATTTTCAATTATTGTTCTTTTTTAATTAATTCTGTTAATTCAATTATTTTCATAATATATAAAAAACACCAAAAAAATCAGAAAAGATAAAAAATAATAAATATTTTTATTTTAGTATTTTCATAAATAAATTGCATTAATTAATTTTAGTTATTAAATTAGGTTTAATTGTAATATTTTCCTTAATAAAAAATCTAAAATTGGTAGAATTAGGTTTATAATCATTTTTATCCCTTTTTCTTTTCTTTCATAAATAATTAAATATTTCCTAGTATTTATTTTTGTAATTAAATTGCATGTAAATTAATTAGGGTTAATTTTAGGTTAAACTTGAACATGTTTTCATAATAAAATAAAAATTGTAGAATTAGGTTTAATTGCATTTAATTCTTTTTCTCATTTAAATCTTAAAATACCAAAAAACAAATTTCTTTTCGTTTTAATTAATTTAATAATCGTTTAATTTAATTTAGTTAAAAAGGGTCCAACGCCCTCGTTTCAACTTTAATTCCAATTCACATATTTATTTTTTATTCTTTATAATATTTATGTATCTCTCCCAAGGCCATGTAACGTCTTTTATTTGTCGCACTTTTAATTCTTTATTTTTCTGTCAAATCGGGTCTGGAAATTTTTGGCGATGTGGACCCGCGCCTTTTGTAATAGCTTAGAATCTTTTACTTCTCGCACTTTTAACTGTTAATCAAGGCATGCAAGAATGAATGGACAAAAATAAAAACAAGCGCTAGATCACCTATATCATGACAAGACAAAAATAAATGAAAACGACACACAAATCACACACCACCCCTAGGGTACGCCTCACTGTTGCCTTACCTCGAAAGGTGATCGTCGAGTAGAGGATGTCTTAGTAAGTCCTCATGATCCGGGAACCTGGCATGAGGGTAGCTTCTAAGGTGTCTTCCCATTGCTCTGGTGATCACCATGTCCCGAACCTCGAATTGACCCGAACACCTCCAACGGTGGTGCTACCTACCTCTCAATGGTGGGATGGCACTACTTTAAAGGACATTTACACAGACGAATTCCTTAGGGTAGGTAGACGACTCTAGATACTTGCTCTAAATTTCAAAACAAAACAAAATACTTTTCACACCAACACATTTTCAAAAAGCTTTCGAAAGCAATTTTTCAAACACTCTTGAGGACTGATACAAGAGTCGAACTGGAATTTTCAAAGAAACTTTTTAAACCCACAGTTGAAAAGCAAACAAACCATTTTTGAAAACACAATGAGCAAGTATCTAAGAGCCCATGGATAACCATGGATAGAAAGGGTGCTAACACCTTCCCTTTCTATAATCTACCTCCCGAACCGAGAGCAATCTCTTTAAGGAATTTTTCTGTGCTTTTGTCCTTTCCATTTGGAGAAAATAAAAGACGGTGGCGACTCTTGCTTCCGCGACATTTCGCGAACCAGCGTTAAACAGTCAGTTCCAGATCCACCGATCACAGCCTCCATACCGTAAACCAAGGAGAAAGGAGTTGCCCCGGTTGACGTCCTGGCTGAGGTACGGTACCCATGTAGAGCGAACGGTAACATCTCGTGCCAATCTTTATAAGTCACTGTCATCTTCTGCACGATTTTCTTAATGTTTTTATTTGCTGCTTCTACAGCCCCATTCATCTTCGGTCTGTAAGGAGAAGAGTTGTGGTGCTGTATCTTAAACTGCTCGCAGAGCTCAGTGATCATCTTGTTATTGAGATTGGTACCGTTGTCTGTAATAATCCTTTCTGGGACGCCGTATCGACAGATCAGGTTATGCCGAATGAACCGTGCCACAACAGTCTTGGTTACCGTAGCGTAGGAAGCTGCCTCAACCCACTTCGTGAAATAGTCAATCGCTACCAGGATGAAGTGATGCCCGTTAGATGCCGTAGGTTTAATCTCACCAATCATGTCTATGCCCCACATTGCAAACGGCCAAGGCGCAGTCAGAACATTCAAGGGAACTGGAGGAACATGCACCTTGTCAGCATATATCTGGCATTTATGGCATGTCCGGGAATGTTGGTAGCAGTCAGCTTCCATGGTGGACCAGAAATACCCTGCCCGTAGGATCTTCTTTGCCATAGTGTGTCCACTGGAGTGTGTACCAAAGGTCCCTTCATGTAGCTCTTCCATGATCCTTTCTGCTTCAGTCTTGTCCACACAACGCAGTAAGGTCGAATCATGGTTTCGCTTGTACAAAATGCCGTTACTAAGGAAGAACTTCGCTGCGAACCTTCTCAGAAACTTCTTATCGTTGACAGATGCACCTTCAGGGTATTCCTGAGCTTCCAAATATCTCTTCACCTCATGGCACCAAGGCTTCTCAGTCACCAATTCAGTCTCGAGATCACAACAGTATGCCGGTTCGTCCAGTTTCCAGATGATGATCCGGGGAGCCTCATTGTCCCATTTGACCTTGAACATAGAAGACATCGTAGCTAACGCGTCCACCAGCTGATTCTCCTCTCTCGGGAAGTGTTCAAAGGTTATCTCTATGAAGTGAGGGATAAAGGTCAACACACATTCTCTGTAAGGAATGAGATTCGGATGTTTCGTATCCCACTCTCCTTTGATCTGATTGATCACAAGAGCGGAATCTCCGAAGACACTCAGAAACTTGATCCTTAAGTCGATCTCAGCTTGAAGACCCATGATGCACGCCTCATACTCCGCCATGTTGTTGGTGCAGTTGAAACATAGCCGGGCAGTGAGTGGAGTATGAGTGCCTTGAGGGGATATGATTACAGCGCCGATACCGTTACCCAAAGCATTGGAGGCTCCGTCAAAGTGCATGGACCATCGGGATTCTTCCTCAGGTCCTTCATCCGGTCCAGGTACTTCACAATCAGTCACAATCATGATGCTTTCGTCTGGAAACTCAAAGTTCATTGACTGATAGTCATCTACGGCCTGATGTGCCAAGTGGTCTGCCAATACACTTCCCTTGATGGCTTTCTGGGTCGTGTACTGAATGTCGTATTCCGTCAAGATCATTTGCCATCTTGCTATTCTCCCAGACAGAGCAGGCTTTTCAAATATGTACTTTATAGGATCCATCTTTGAGATCAACAAGGTAGTGTGAGTCAGCATATACTGTCTCAGCCGGCGAGCAGCCCATACCAAAGCGCAGCAAGTTTTCTCAAGCAGTGAGTATCGGGTCTCACAGTCGGTAAACTTTTTGCTAAGGTAATAAATGGCATGCTCTTTTCGGCCAGACTCGTCATGCTGCCCCAGCACACACCCCATTGAGTTGTCAAGCACTGTCAGGTATAGTATCAGAGGTCTCCCTTCAATCGGTGGCATAAGGATGGGTGGTTCTTGGAGATACTCTTTGATTCTGTCAAAAGCAGCCTGACATTCATCATTCCAACGTACTACCTGATCTTTCTTCAGCAGCTTGAAGATTGGCTCACAGGTAGCAGTCAGGTGTGAGATGAATCGAGCAATATAATTCAGGCGTCCTAAAAAGCCTCTGACCTCTTTCTCTGTCCTAGGAACTGGCATCTCTTGAATAGCTTTAACCTTGGCAGGGTCCACTTGAATACCCTTATCACTAACCACGAAGCCTAGCAACTTCCCAGATCTTACCCCGAAGGTGCATTTGTTCGGGTTCAACCTTAGCTTGTACAGTTTCAACCGGTCAAACAACTTCTGCAGGTGATCAAGGTGTTCTTCCTCAGTCTGGGACCTTGCGATCATGTCGTCAACATACACTTCTATCTCATGATGGATCATGTCATGAAATAAAGCAACCATGGCACGTTGGTAGGTTGCCCCAGCGTTCTTCAGTCCAAGAGGCATGACCTTGTAGCAGAAAGTGCCCCACTGAGTAACAAAGGTAGTCTTCTCCATGTCTTCAGGAGCCATCTTGATCTGATTGTAGCCTGAAAAACCATCCATGAAAGAGAACACCTTATGCTGAGCAGTATTGTCAACAAGGACATCAATGTGAGGTAGAGGGAAGTCATCTTTGGGGCTGGCCCTGTTCAGATCCCTGTAGTCAACACACATTCTGACCTTACCGTCCTTCTTTGGTACCGGCACTACATTAGCAACCCACTGAGGGTAAGAAGTCACTGCAAGGAACCCAACATCAAACTGCTTCATAACCTCGGCTTTGATCTTTTCAGACATCTCTGGACGCATACGGCGGACCTTTTGCTTAACCGGAGGGCAGTCTTCCTTGGTAGGCAAATGATGGACCACAATATCAGTATCCAACCCGGGCATGTCTTCGTGGGACCAGGCAAAGATCTCCATATAATCATGTAGCATCTGAGTCAACCGTTGCTTCACGCTGAGCTCTAGGTTGGCACCAATCTTTACCTCTTTCCTGTCTGCCTCAGTACCCAAGTTTATTATTTCCACTAGCTCTTCATGTGGTTGAATTGCCCTCTCTTCCTGGAGTAACAGTCTTGCAAGCTCGCCAGGCACTTCGCAATCATCTTCACCTTCGTCTTCGGCTAAGTTGATCAGATTTTCGAAGTCATAACTGGCATTAGCAGAGTCGTTACCAGTGAGATCCAGAGTGGATTGAAACCTGTATGAGTGAGTGTGTGTAAATACAGCTGTTTTTGAAATATATAAAGGAAAGAAAGACAGAAAAGGAGCATAAGATTTGAAATGCGAAAAAACGTCCAAGATTTTTATTCATGATATATGAAATGACAATTTATATGCCCTCACAAATGAAGCCAACGGTGCCCCGGGTAAGACACCGGGCCATAGAGTTCAATTTATTGTTTATTACAAATAACAAAATAAAGAAGTTTATTACTGCGTAACAAAAGTAACAGGAGTATGGTCTTTGGAAATCCAATTGGTCAATCCGCCTTCAGTCGTCGGGTAGATCCAGCTATTGAATTCTGCTTCATCCACTTCATTATCCTCCCCAACAGCATTCACTCCTGGATTGGTAATGAGCACAGGAGGTCTTCTGGTCTTTGCCTTCCGCATAGCTTTCCGTCCCTCTGCAGTAAAACCCAGCCCAAACTTGTCAGTTTTCTATGTAAAGTCGGGAAGCCTGCCCCAGTTAGTACATTCATCTTTCTGAACCACAGCCCGGGCATCCTTCAGGGAAGCCATCTTCAAAGGAACATCCTCTTCGACCGCTGTTTCTGCTGCTGCTGAAATTGGAAGTACCTCTTCGAAATGCTGAAAGGGGGTTTCAATAAACTCCCCGTCCATCTCAATGTACCTGAAGGAATTCAAATGGCTCACCATATATTCCTCCTCTCCCTGCACAGTGACGATCTTCCCTCTGACAGGGTATTTTAGCTTCTGGTGCAAGGTAGAAGTCACTGCCCCAGCTTTGTGGATCCAAGGTCGACCCAGTAGACAAGAATACGATGGACGGATATCCATCACATAAAAGGTAGAGTCAAACACCTGAGAGCCCACACGAATAGGAATGTCAACCTCTCCATGAACCATCCTCTTGGAACCGTCAAAGGCTCTGACGATGATATTGCTAGGTTTTAATTCCAGGCCTTCACAATCCAAACGGTCTAAGGCTTTCTTGGGTAGCACATTTAGGGAAGAGCCAGTGTCCACAAACACGTGCGCCAGAGTAGTGCCCCTGCATTCAATAGAGACATGCAGGGCATCATTGTGGTCCCTTCCTTTTGCAGTAAGGTCAGCATCCGAAAAACCCAAACCATTGTCCGCTGTCAGATTTGCTACGCAATCAGTGAACTGGACTGCAGATGTCTCTTGGGGCACATGGGCCGTCTTGAGAAATGAAATTAAGGCCTTAGCATGGGCCTCTGAGCACAGGAGCAAGGAGAGCATGGAGATCTTGGAGGGCGTATGCCCCAGCTGTTCCACAACATTGAAGTCGCTCTTCTTGATTATCTTTAGGATTTCCTCCATTTCTTGTTGGGAGGCTTCAGCAGTTATAGGTATTGGTGCCTCCATCCGGGCAGGCTCGTCTTCAATTCCTTTGCCCCGAGCATTGGATGACTCGGCAGCAGGGGAAACAACTTGATCAGAAACAGGAGCGGGTATACTTGCAGGCGTTATAGTAAGGGGTCTTCGAATAGCTGGCGGTGCAATGTCAGGCGAGAAGAGCCTGCCACTGCGGGTAACCTTTGCTGGACCAGTGATATTGCTGATACTGGTGCCAGTGTTAAATTCTTGCTTGATTCAATTCACATACACATCTTCCCCATAGTGCCAGGGGATAGCCTTATCAGATTCGTAGGGGAGAGGCCCCGGAACAGTAATAACAACAGGTGCGACAGTCATGATTTGAACAGGCTTCCTTGGGAGAGCCTTGATTGGATTATTGAAGATTGTAACAACAGCAACTTCTTCTACAAGAACCAACTGAACAGCGGACTTCTTAAACAGAATCTCCTTGCTGTCCATTAGGCTTTGGATGCCCAACTTCAGCAAAGGACAACCAGATAGGGAAACAACACAGAACAGGCAACCCTCACTGCAACCCGGAAATAAACCAGCCAGCAGTAGGTTCCTCTTGACAGTCATTAAGGGAGTAGCCACATCATCCACAGAAACAGCGTATACATCTTCATCAACCGCATTTACTCCATGCTGGGGCATAGGAGCAGTCACCACATTCGGCCTCTCAGGCGCTTCAAACTGTATCTCTTTTGCGTCAATAAGGTCTTGCACCTTATTCCTTAATGCCCAACAGTCATCAGTGGAATGCCCCGGGCTATCGGAGTGATAAGCACAGCGGGCATTTGGGTTGTATTTGGGGGAAGCAGTGTTCACAACCTTTGGGGCCTCTCTGACAGTCACTAGATTGGTGGACAGCAACTGCGGCAAGATCTGCGATAGGGTCATACTCAAACGGGTGAATTCTCTTCTAGGTCTTTCAGCCCTTTGAGGATTGGTTTGCCGAGGAGCGGCAGCAGGCTTAGCAATCATCACCGCGTTGACAGATTGGCGGCGCTCAGGTTTCTCTTGGCTTCTTGACCCGTATACAGCACTGGCCTCTTTTTTGAAGGGTTTCTTCTCAGAACTTGACGATGCACCCTTCTGAATCTTACCAGACTTCAACCCAGCCTCAATTCTCTCTCCAGTTAGAATAAGATCAGTAAACCCTGCAGATGAGTTACCGATAAGATGGTTGAAAAATGGCCCAGATAGGGTCCCCAGGAACATGTCTACCAACTCCCGATCAGTCAACGGAGGCTGCACCCTGCCAGCCAGATCCCTCCACTTCTGTGCGTACTCTTTAAAACCTTCGCTTGAACCTAGCGACATACCCTGGAGTTGGGTACGCGTAGGGGCAAGGTCGGCATTATATTGATACTGCTTATAGAAAGCAGTAGCCAACTCCTCCCAGTTACGAACCTGGGTCCCATCCAGCTGATAGAACCATTCGAGATGAGTCCCTGAAAGACTCTCCTGGAAGAAGTGGATCCACAAGTTCTTGTCCACTGAGTACGGTTGAATCTTCCGCACGTAGGATCTGAGATGTAGCTTGGGACAAGACGCCCCGTCATACTTGGTAAATGATGGTGCTTTGAACTTATGAGGAATGATCACACCAGTAGACAAACCCAAGTCTCCGAAATCCAGCCCAGGCACTTGTTGGATCTCCATAGCATTCAATATGTCCTCCAGCTGCTTGTATCTGTCTTCTGCAGGAGGATATTGTTCCTCATCAAAATCAGTCTCGTTGTTGGAGACTACCGGACTAGGACCTTTTTCCCCTTGGGGAGTACCCTTGCCTATAGAAGAACCAGCCTCTTCATTCTGCAGAGTGTTGCCAAACCTTCGGCCCGAGTTGAAAAGGACAGTTCTCCTCTTCTTCTTCTTCTCCTTCTTCAGGAGCAGAGCCTTCAGCTCTTCTTGGCCCTGAGCCAAACCCATGATTAATTCCTGAAATTGCGCATTCTGCGCCTGAAGAGCCTTTATGGACATCTCGGTTGATGATGAGTCAGGATTCATGATGCTGAAATAAACAGCGAAGAACGGTAAGCAACCTGAAAAGAAGAAAACCTGCTATGCACATGATGAATGGAATGCGTATGATTTATGTTTTCAAAGACAATCGGGAATCAACTTTGTAAACAAAAAGGAACACACTTCATTAGATTCAACTTTGAAACTCAAATTGTTCAACAGGTTGCCCTTAGGCGTTACATGAAAGGAAATACTGAAAAGGGAAATAAAACTGTAAAAGAACATCCAGAGCTCCTTATTGATCCCATGGTCTCCTCTTCTCAGTACAGATGTAGTTATTTAGGGCTCGCTCATTCTCCAACTGCTTTGTCAGCTTCTGGATCTTTAACTCCTGCTCGTTGAACTTTTCCCGGTAAGAATCCCGTTCTTCTCGCAGTTGCGACCAAGACCTCTTTAATGTCTCATAATCAGTAGGTATCTGAGGAGGGAGGACAGTTGGAGGAAAACCATCTTTGTCAGGATACTCAAGAATGATAGGTCTGACGGCTTCGTATGGCATACTTAACTTCTGAGCACGGATGCGAACCCATTTGTAGTAGGCTTCCATAGGTAAAGAAGTCTTTGGCCCTAACTCTTGTGGGTCAGCTTTATGAACTTTGTCCCAAGCCTTGATGAACCTACGACGCAGCTCGTCACTATCCACCTGAAACTCAAAACTGATGTGAGGCACCAACATCTCATGGGGGCCTGCTCTTCTGGCTCTTCCAAACTGACGGAGCGCTAGACATGGATTGTAAGAGATCCCTCCTTGGGTACCAATCAAAGGAACATTAGGGTATTCTCCGCATCGGTCAATAATAGCTATCTCATCCAAACCTCTGCAAGTCCAAATGATGTCTTTATCGGTGAGAGACATTAACCTATGAGCCTAACCTCTTCCTTCTTGGTTCTTTAGTACGAACTTGGGGAGGTGCGAAATAAACCACCTCACCAACAAAGGGATATAACACCACAGGGTTCCTCGTCTTCGGGTAGTACGAGCATGAAGTTGTTGCAAGATGTCACCCAAGAAAGTGGGCACAGGATTCTGATACATAAAGATCCTTATGGCAGTGACATTGATGAAGTTGTCAGGATTAGGAAACAAGACTAACCCATAGATTAAGAGAGCCAAGATGTCTTCATATGCCCTAAAATCCAGGTCATTCCAGAAACTGTTAGCTTTACCAATCAGAAACTTGGCCAAGAAACCCTTAACTCCGCTTCTAGTTACCCAGTTGTCCATTACCTCTTGATGTGTCAAGGGAAGAGCTGCAGCAACATCCTCAAGCCTGAGGGTCTTTTCCCAACCAGTAAATGGAGTCTGATCCAAGATAGGGATACCAAGCAAATCAGAGAACTCTTCCAGGGTAGGGACCAGCTGGAAGTCTTGAAAGGTGAAGCACTAGTACAGGGGGTCATAGAACTGGGTCAGAACACTCATCAACTGTTGATCCCGCTTTGCAGTGACTAAACTGAGAAGAGAACCATGCCTCTGAATGAAGGAAGTGGTACTTGGAATTCTGCTAACCAACTCTTCAAGCAACTCAGGTGAGTGAACAAAGCTGAACCGGATAGTATTCCTTCGCACAGGCATCATGGTGTCCTACAAAACAGAGCAAAGGTGAAACCCTTTTGTCTTTGAAATGGTCAGTCCTTATGCAGGATGCATGCAATGCTCATGATGTTATGATGTTATGATAAAGCACACCACAAATAGATACAAAGGCAAACATGGTAAGGCACACAAGTCACACAAGACAGACCCTTAAAGTTTAGGCCAGCATGAGGTCTAGGTATTACCCTCTTTCAGTTTGTTGGTTCATACCTGTCCTATCAAAGTAACCGGGTTCTTAGAGGATCCCAATATCATTGACTACCCTCAATCGGTCATAACTCCAGCATCGCAATCTTTTCTTGCAGCCAGAACCATCACGAGAGTTTAGCCTCAATGGGCGTAGCATACTGCTACTGTTCTAATGGCCAAGTTGTGTCAATTAAGGTTCTAAGGTTGTTGGTGCTTAATGACTCCTCAGAAGACCCATATTCTCCTCGTTGCAACACAAGGGATATCGGTACAGACCAAGGTGCCACACCAACGTAGCCACTGTTTCACCCGTGTCGGTCTACGCCAGACAGGTCCCTCACAGCTTATGCTACCTAAACAGGGTATCCCCAGATCCAGGTTAGGATCTATGTAACTCCCATGCAACCCACAAATTTAAAGCAGACAAGTCAATACAATTGAAAACACAATTATGAACTAACCCTAAGGTACACCTCACTTTAAGTTTCTCCCCAGCAGAGTCGCCAGTTCTGTGATCGGTGGATCTGGAACTGACTGTTTAACGCTGGTTCGCGAAATGTCGCGGAAGCAAGAGTGCCACCGTCTTTTATTTTCTCCAAATGGAAAGGACAAAAGCACAGAAAAATTCCTTATAGAGATTGCTCTCGGTTCGGGAGGTAGATTATAGAAAGGGAAGGTGTTAGCACCCTTTCTATCCATGGTTATCCATGGGCTCTTAGATACTTGCTCACTTGTTTTCAAAAGTGTTTGCTTTTCAATTGTGAGTGGGTTTGAAAAAGTTTCTTTGAAAATTCCAGTTCGACTCTTGTATCGGTCCTCAAGAGTGTTTGAAAAGTTGCTTTCGAAAGCTTTTTGAAAAGGTGTCGGTGTGAAAAGTATTTTTGATTTGTTTTGAAATTAGAGCAAGTATCTAGAGTCATCTACCTACCCTAAGGAATTCGTCTGTGTAAATGTCCTTTAAAGTAGTGCCATCCCACCATTTAGAGGTAGGTAGCACCACCGTTGGAGGTGTTCGGGTCAATTCGAAGTTCGGGACATGGTGATCACCAGAGCAATGGGAAGACACCTTAGAAGCTACCCTCATGCCAGGTTCCCGGATCATGAGGACTTACTAAGACATCCTCTACTCGACGATCACCTTTCGAGGCAAGGCATTAGTGAGGCATACCCTAGGGGTGGTGTGTGATTTGTGTGTCATATTCAGTTATTTTGTCTTGTTCATGTCAAAGTGATCTATGCGTTTGTTTTTATTTTTGTCATTCATTCTTGCATGCCTTTATTAACAGTTAAAAAAAAAGATGCGGAAATTAAAAGTTCTAAACTATTACAAAGGCGCGGGTCCACATCGCCAAAATAAAAATCTCGGACCCGATTTGACAGAAAGTAAATAAAGAAATAAAGTAAAGTGCGAAAGATAAATATTTACATGGCTTTGGGAGAATTACATAAAAATTATACGGAAAGAAAATAAATGCGCGAATTGGAATTAAGATCGAAAGCGAGGGCGTTGGACCCTTTTTAATGAAATTAAATTAAATTATCAAATTAATTAAATAAAAATGAAAAAAAAGAAATTATTTTGAGATTTTTTGGATTTATGGTTTTTTATGTGAATTAAAGGAAATTAACTAATTAACCTTAATTCTACAACTTTTATTTATTAAGAAAAACATGTTAAAACTTAAACCTAAAATTAAATTAATTAATTAATGGCAATTTGATTTATAAAAATAAATAATTAATTATTAGTGAAAAGAAAAGAAAAAGGATAATAATTGATTAAAACCTAATTCTACAAATTTTTAATTTATTAAGGAAAGATATTAAAATTAACCCTAAATTTAAATCTAATTAATTAGTGAGATTTATTTACAAAAATACTAATTAAATAAATATATTTTGATTTTTTGTCTTTTCTGATTTTTTTGTTATTTTTATATTTTATGAAAATAAATTACTTGAAGAATTTAAAGGAAATTAATTAAATCAAATAAAAATGGAAAATATGAAAGAAATATCAAACCTTGGGGGGTCTGTCCCCAAATGGAGGTGTAATTGTAGTAATTAGGCCCAATTATGTCAAGGCCTTATTGACTTTTCTACTAGCGTGTGAGTGCATTGACTGGGGTCTATCATGTTCTTCAGATCTGGGCCTTTTGATTGATCTTGCTATATGCGTGGCATACCTGGAGGATGGATGTATGGTGGTCGCTTGCATAGAAACTGCACAGAATGACGTTAGGAAAAATAATATGGAAAGGGATGGGGACCTGGGATCGAACCCAGGTCCTAGAGGTTACCAACCCTTCGCTTGACCAGCTGAGCTACCAACGCGTTTTAATTATTATATGGAAGACAAATAACATAAGGTAAATCAGGCGTTAGTGGACATTCTCGCGCGAAAATTCAAATGACTCAATCAGGTCTTGACACTTCATCATCTTCTTCGTTTTTCTTTTTTTCCTGAAAACATAACAAAGGTTAGCGGGGGTTTTAAACCCCCCCCAAAACATACAGTTTTCAATAATAGCGAGTAGGCCATATGGCCACATAAATTAGGCGCGATGGGTGCTTTCAAATTGTCCAAGCTTGCTGAATTCAACCATGGTATTGAGGTGTCTCAATTTTACCATATGCATAAACGCCCAATTTAAAGCTTGAAGAACCCTAACCTGTTTCAATGGTGAATCTTCTAATTTGGCACGAAAACTTAATTAAAGCATGCAGTTAGTTTCAGAAGCAACCAATTAGTATGAATCCATGAAAAAAATGCAATGGAAATGCTTGAATAGTAAAACACGATTATGCATAAAATTGAAAACAGTTTGAATTCCCTATACCAATTCTGGGCGTGTAAGGGTTGGAAAACTATTCAGTTAGCTTCAGTAACACTTTTGCAAGCTATTGGGATTAATCTTGGCCTCTGAATCGTCCTCTAAGGCCACTTTCAGTTTTCAATTTTTTTGACAAAACTCAACTTTGGTTCTTGATGTATGGCGCAGCCTGGAGGTTCTGATCACTAGGGTTAGGTTTGCACATGTATAGAGAACGAATTTTTATCAATAATCCAAGCCCATTGCCTTGCTTTTAATGATTTTCAAGATTTGATTTTCAAGAATCTTTTCCAATATTTCTTCATGCATATTTGCTTCAAATCACGTCCAATCACCATAATTCTTTCCAAATCTGATCATGCACGAAATCTTAAGCCTATTCCATGCACAAAAAGATTTAAAAAGTTAGGTTTAGTATTTTTCATATATTTTAATTAATTAAATGAATATTTAGCAATTAAAAATTCAAATAAATAAATAAAAATGATGAAAAACTTCCCTTTGGGCCAAATGGTCGTGCACATGCCTTGGATAATGATTTTTGGAAGAAAAAGAGGCCCATTAGCATTTTTAAGACATTTGAAGCAATGTTGACTTTTCAAAATATCCAAAAATTTCCCAACTTCCACAAGGCATATCTTGCTCAATTTTTAAGCTTTGCTCATGTTCTTGGACATTTGGGAAAGGTATTTGAGTCCTCTAACCAATGGCTTTGGTCCCATGTCATTTTGATTTACCAATCTCAAGTTATGGCCTTTGACTTAAAGTCCCTTTTTGTTGACTTTTGAAAATGACCTATAATGTTGAAATTGATAACTTTTTGTGAGAGCATTTATTGGACTTGAAGTGTGAAGAGGAGTTGTAGGAAATGTCTTTCTCTTCAAAATGAGCTTTGGATAGAATTTTTCTGATAATCCATGTGGAAGTTATGCCCTGGTCAAGTTACAGTTGACTTTTTCAACTGTCCAAATATGGAAACTTTTGCATCTTGAGACTTTTTGAGCCAAGCTTTGAGAATCATGATCAAGCATTGATCAAATGATGTTTGTGGCTTCAAAATGAGATGTTGACCAAAAATTTGAACTTTTGACTGTCAAATGACCATTTTGCCCCTGCAGTTGACTGTAGTGCAATTAGGGTTTTTGACTGTGCAATTTTGTGCTGTAAGTCTTGAAACTTGGTATGAGGATGCTTGACCATGTTTGTAGGCATGTGGGACTTGATTGGACGCTTGGAAACTTCATTTTCTTTGTCAGAACCAAAACCCTAGTTTTTGACTGTTAGGAGGTCCTTGAACTGTGCAACCCTTGGGGAGATTTTGAAGCTTTGACTTGCAATTCTTGAAGAATATGGGAGGGAAAATTTTGGGGTACAACAGTTGCCCCTGTTCAATCTTCTTAAACCTGAGGATGTAGATTGGCTGACGTGCCTTTCGTAATCCGAAGGTGGAAGATGATTGAACACTAGAGTGCCTAGAAATTTGCGCTCACATAGTAGCAGTGATGGTGGGAATGGGCTTATAGATGCCATTTGGAGATTGATGGATAGGATGATGGGCTTATAGATTCCATGCTAAGAGATGATGGATAGGTGGATGGGCTTATAGATTCCATCTGGGTGTCGATCGCGTAAGAGATTCCTTAGCGAGAACTTGCGTACCTGAAAAGAAAAATGATTACCTGACCTATTACAGGAGCTGGCTTTCAAACTCTTTGTATGGATGTGTCCTGACTGGTTACAGGAATTGAATCTGGAGCTTCAAAAAGGTGATGAATGAACCAGGGATGGTTACTACCTCAACAGGAATGCTGAGAGAACCTTGGACGATTACTACCTCAACAGGAATGCTGAGAGAATCTGGGGATGATTTCAACCTCAACAGTAATCATTGAGAAAATCTGGGGATGATTACTACCTCCGCAGTAACGGGGAGAGAACCATAGGCGACTTCAACCTCAACAGTATCATTGAGAGAATCTTGGACGACTTCAACCTCAACAGTAATCATTGAGAGAATCTTGGGCGACTTCAACCTCAACAGTAATCATTGAGAGAATCTTGGGCGACTTCAACCTCAACAGTAATCATTGAGAGAATCTTGGGCGACTTCAACCTCAACAGTAATCATTGAGAGAATCTTAGGCGACTTCAACCTCAACAGTAATCATTGAGAGAATCTTGGGTATGATTACTACCTACGCAGTAACGGGGAGAGAACCATAGGCGACTACAACCTCAACAGTAATCATTGAGAGAATCTTGGATATCTTCTACTGAGTCTTTATCAGGAAAATCTGTTAGGGGTCGATTTAACTGGACTAGAGAAGGCCTTTGACTGGATAAGAAACAGGAAAATCTTAGGGGCGATTTAACTGAACCAGACTAGGTCTTGAAATCTTCAACTGGGTAAGAAACATGGAGATCTTAGGGTCGATCTGACTGAACCAGAGAAGGCCTTTGACTGGATAAGAAACAGTAAAATCTTAGGGTCGATTTAACTGAACCGGTCAAGGTCTTGGAATGTCTTCAACTGGATAAGAAACAGGGAGATCTTAGGGTCGATCTGACTGAACCAGAGAAGGCCTTTGACTGGATAAGAAACAGTAAAATCTTAGGGTCGATTTAACTGAACCGGTCAAGGTTTTGAGATGTAGCTGAGAACTTTAACTGGCTTTTTCCTGAAAGGTAAAGGTCAGTCATATGCAATGCATGATATGAATCAAGCAATGATGTTCTCAACACATGAGATTGTATGATATGACGCGTATATGCATGCTATAATGATGTATGTGATGTTTAGGAATGTATGTTTGTCGTCTTAGGAAAATAAATCCTTGACGGGTGCCAGGAAGTCATATCCTGGGCTGATGTTGAAGAGTAGATTTTTGCCTCCGCTGGGGATGATAGTTGCAAGAATACCGGTAGGAGAAGATGACTCCGTTGGGGAATTAACTTGGCGAATGAATTGCTCTGCGGGGAGAAAAGTACTCTAACGGTCTTGTTGGGAAGCAAAGCTTTGTGGGGAGAGGGGTACTTTGTTGAGTTGTTGATAATAACTTGCTGGGGATACCCTTGTTGTGTTGGAAGTGTTAATAGACTTCGCTGGGGATAAGAAGACTTCGTCGAGGTCACTCTTTCCGTGGCTTTTGGCTGAGGATAACCCAGTTATATCCTGGTAAGGAAATAACTCTTTGAATAAAGCCGGGGGACGCGTTCGTGCTCTGCGAGGGATAAGCTTCCAGAATCTACTGGGGATAAGCTTACTGCTTGGGGAGATGGATTCCAACTTTCCTGGGGAAACTGGATTGGACTCTCCTAGGGAAGTTTTGAACTGCATTGGGGAAGTGACTCCACTGAATGTCTGGTATACCGTCGAGGAACAATCTTTAGACCAAGATTGCCGGGGATGCTTGTTAAGAATGCATATACTGCTGGGGAATGTTGAGATCTGCGGGGGATACCCAACTTCCTTAAGGTTTGATAATAGCTTGGCTTGAGGAGAGTATACTGCTTGCTGGCTCACTCTCTGGGGGAATTAAGATATCTGGTTATGTTCTTCAGTCGAACCTACCTTCGTACCTTGGAGGACAGAACAATTAGATTGCTTAGACAACTCTTTATTGCCCCTGTTTCTAATGTTACCTGTAATTAATCCTTTGTTTCGTATGCAAATATTCATGAGTTAGCAAATTATTGTCAATGCATATATCACAAATTGAACCTTGGACGTTCTTCGCAAAACAAAACAGAAAAGGAAAAACAATTGGCAATTTTAACTGAAAAGTGATTTTGTATTGATTTTTGAATTTGCCTGTAAATAGGCGTTTTATGTACAAGAGGCTGACGTCCTAGTAAGAGAACACCGCCGAACAAAAGAGTTTATACAAATTTTGTACAAGAGAAAATAAACAGCTGTGTGGAATGAATGATCCCACTGGGTTTCAACTCTGCTATTGCCTTTATATCTCAGAGCGTCTCATCACTTGATGACCTTGGTTGAAGATGAAGCCAGCTGATCGATGCCGTCTGAACTTGATGTAAATACCGGATTCTGGATGCAAAGTGATCCAATGAGACATAGTATTACGCTTTATCCCTAACTTTTGCCTGGACCGCCCTTTTGGGTTTTCAGTCCACCGAGATACCCATTTTTGCCCAAGCCGCCTTTTCAGGTTTTCGACTTGCCGGGTGTACAGATTTTTTTTATTTCATCCCTTCATTTTGCCCGAACCCTTTTGGTTCTCCGGGAGCCCTAATTTTTGCCTAGGCATGTCAGCCTAGCGGGTCTTTTTTTTATGCGTAGTATCTTTTTACTATGTCTGCATTGGCGGGGTGAGGAAGGTCGTCACCATCCATGTTGGTTAGAATCATGGCTCCTCCTGAGAACACATGTTTAACCACAAATGGCCCCTCGTACGTAGGGGTCCATTTTCCCCTTGGATCACTCTGAGGAAGGATGATTCGCTTGATTACCAGATCCCCAACTTGATACTCTTGTGGTCTGACCTTTTTGTTAAATGCCCTGATCATCCGTTTTTGGTACGTCTGACCATGACAAATAGCAGCAAGTCTCTTTTCATCAATAAGGTTTAACTGATCAAGTCGTGTCTGGATCCAATCATCTTCGTTCAGATTTGCATCCTTCATTATCCGGAGAGAGGGTATTTGCACTTCGATTGGTAAGACTGCCTCCATACCGTAAACCAAGGAGAAAGGAGTTGCCCTGGTTGACGTCCTGGCTGAGGTACGGTACCCATGTAGAGAAAACGGTAACATCTCGTGCCAATCTTTATAAGTCACTGTCATCTTCTGCACGATTTTCTTAATGTTTTTATTTGCTGCTTCTACAGCCCCATTCATCTTCGGTCTGTAAGGAGAAGAGTTGTGGTGCTGTATCTTAAACTGCTCGCAGAGCTCAGTGATCATCTTGTTATTGAGATTGGTACCATTGTCTGTAATAATCCTTTCTGGGACGCCGTATCGACAGATCAGGTTATGCCGAATGAACCGTGCCACAACAGTCTTGGTTACCGTAGCGTAGGAAGCTGCCTCAACCCACTTCGTGAAATAGTCAATCGCTACCAGGATGAAGCGATGCCCGTTAGATGCCGTAGGTTTAATCTCACCGATCATGTCTATGCCCCACATTGCAAACGGCCAAGGCGCAGTCAGAACATTCAAGGGAACTGGAGGAACATGCACCTTGTCAGCATATATCTGGCATTTATGGCATGTCCGGGAATGTTGGTAGCAGTCAGCTTCCATGGTGGACCAGAAATACCCTGCCCGTAGGATCTTCTTTGCCATAGTGTGTCCACTGGAGTGTGTACCAAAGGTCCCTTCATGTAGCTCTTCCATGATCCTTTCTGCTTCAGTCTTGTCCACACAACGCAGTAAGGTCGAATCATGGTTTCGCTTGTACAAAATGTCGTTACTAAGGAAGAACTTCGCTGCGAACCTTCTCAGAAACTTCTTATCGTTGACAGATGCACCTTCAGGGTATTCCTGAGCTTCCAAATATCTCTTCACCTCATGGCACCAAGGCTTCTCAGTCACCAATTCAGTCTCGAGATCACAACAGTATGCCAGTTCGTCTAGTTTCCAGATGATGATCCGGGGAGCCTCATTGTCCCATTTGACCTTGAACATAGAAGACATCGTAGCTAACGCGTCCGCCAGCTGATTCTCCTCTCTCGGGAAGTGTTCAAAGGTTATCTCTGTGAAGTGAGGGATCAAGGTCAACACACATTCTCTGTAAGGAATGAGATTCGGATGTTTCGTATCCCACTCTCCTTTGATCTGATTGATCACAAGAGCGGAATCTCCGAAGACACTCAGAAACTTGATCCTTAAGTCGATCGCAGCTTGAAGACCCATGATGCACGCCTCATACTCCGCCATGTTGTTGGTGCAGTTGAAACATAGCCGGGCAGTGAGTGGAGTATGAGTGCCTTGAGGGGATATGATTACAGCGCCGATACCGTATACCAAAGAAAATGGGGTTTCCCCAGTTGAAGTACGTGCTGTGGTACGGTATCCGTGCAGAGCAAACAGTAACATCTCATGCCAGTCCTTGTAAGTGACTGTCATTTTCTGAATGATCTTCTTAATGTTTTTGTTCGCAGCTTCAACAGCACCGTTCATCTTCGGCCGATAGGGAGATGAATTGTGATGATAAATCTTGAACTGTTCGCATAGAGCGGTGATCATGGTATTATTCAGATTAGTTCCGTTGTCTATGATGATCCTGTCGGGGACACCGTACCGGCATATGAGGTTTTGCTTGATGAAGCGGGCAACCACATTTTTTGTAACAGAGGCGAAGGAAGCCGCTTTGACCCATTTGGTGAAATAGTCAATGGCAACTAGGATGAAGCGATGTCCATTGGATGCATTGGGCTTGATCTCTCCAATCATATCAATGCCCCACATTGAAAATGGCCAAGGAGTTGTCAGCATGTTGAGAGGAATCGGAGGAATGTGCACCTTATCGGCATAGATTTGGCATTTATGGCAGGTACGGGAGTGTTGATAGCAATCAGCTTCCATGGTAGACCAATAATAGCCTGCCCTTAGAATCTTCTTAGCCATCGTGTGTCCGCTCAAGTGGGTGCCGAACGTACCGCTGTGTATCTCAGTCATGATCAACTCTGCCTCAGCTTTGTCCACACATCGGAGCAAAACATAATCATGGATGCATTTATAGAGGATGCCATTGCTCAGGAAGAACTTGGCAGCAAACTTCCTTAGGAACTTCTTGTCATTTACTGAAGCTCCTTCGGGATATTCTCTAGTCTGGAGATACCTTTTGATTTCATGAAACCAGGGTTGTTCCACTACTTCTTCGGTATTAATCTCGTGACAATGCGCAGGTTCATCCATTCGCTCGATGGTTATTCGGGGAGCCTCGTTATCCCAATTAAGTTTAAACATGGAAGACATTGTAGTCAGAGCATCTGCTAGCTGATTCTCTTCTCGCGGGAAATGCTTGAAGGTGATTTGCTCGAAATGAGGCAACAATGTCAAGACATGTTCTTTGTATGGGATAAGATTAGGATGTTTGGTATCCCACTCTCCTTTGATTTGACTGATAACCAAAGCCGAGTCCCCAAATACGATCAAAGATTTGATCCCCAAGTCTATAGCAGCCTTGAGACCAAAAATGCAAGCTTCATATTCAGCCATGTTGTTGGTACAGCTGAAGCAAAGTCGGGCCGTGAAAGGTGTGTGGCAACCTTCCGGGGAAATGAGTATCGCACCGATACCGTTTCCAAGTGCATTTGAAGCACCATCAAAGTACAGGGTCCATCGGGATCCTTTTTCAGGTCCGTCATACGGTCCGTTACCTTCAATGTTGTCCAAATTCATGATGTCCTCGTCTGGGAAGTCAAATCTCATGGATTGATAATCTTGGATAGCTTGATGAGCTAGATGGTCAGCTAGTACACTCCCTTTTATAGCTTTTTGGGTGGTGTACTGGATGTCATACTCAGTTAGGATCATTTGCCATCTAGCGATTCTTCCAGATAAAGCGGGCTTTTCGAAGATATACTTGATAGGATCCATTTTGGAAATCAACAAAGTGGTATGAGTCAACATATACTGTCTTAGTCGGCGAGCAGCCCATACCAAAGCGCAACAAGTTTTCTCGAGCAGTGAGTAGCGAGTCTCACAGTCGGTAAACTTTTTGCTAAGGTAATAAATAACATGCTCTTTTCGACCAGACTCGTCATGCTGGCCCAAAACACACCCCATTGAGTTATCCAAGATGGTCAGATACATGATCAATGGTCTTCCCTCGACGGGTGGCATCAGAATAGGAGGTTCTAGCAAATACTCCTTGATCTTATCAAAAGCAGCTTGGCAATCGTCGTTCCATTCGACTACCTGATCTTTCTTTAATAGTTTGAAAATCGGCTCACAGGTAGAAGTCAGATGAGAGATGAATCTGGCAATATAGTTCAAGCGCCTCAAGAATCCTCTAACCTCCTTTTCAGTACGGGGAGCAGGCATCTCTTGTATTGCTTTCACTTTTGCTGGATCGACCTCAATGCCTTTGTTGCTGACAATGAACCCTAGAAGTTTACCGGACCTAACTCCAAAAGTGCATTTACTTGGATTCAGCCTGAGTTTGTATTCTTTCAATCTGGCAAACAGCTTCTGCAAATGCTCAAGGTGTTCCTCCTCTGTTTGTGATCGAGCTATCATGTCGTCTACGTAAACTTCGATCTCATGATGTATCATATCATGAAATAAAGCTACCATGGCGCGTTGATAAGTTGCCCCTGCATTCTTTAGTCCGAACGACATCACCTTGTAGCAGAAGGTACCACATTGTGTAACAAAGGTTGTTTTCTCCATGTCCTCGGGGGCCATTTTAATTTGGTTGTAGCCCGAGAAGCCATCCATGAAGGAAAACACTTTGTGCTGAGCTGTGTTGTCAATCAAAATGTCGATATGGGGTAGCGGAAAATCATCTTTAGGGCTAGCCCTATTCAAATCCCGGTAGTCCACACATATTCTGACCTTGCCATCTTTTTTAGGAACTGGCACAATGTTGGCAACCCATTATGGATAGGATGTAACAGCCAGAAAGCTCGTGTTGAATTGTTTCATTACTTCTGCTTTAATCTTCTCAGACATGTCGGGCCTCATTCGGCGGACCTTTTGCTTGATCGGTGGACAATCCTATCTTGTAGGGAGACGGTGAACCACTATATCTGTGTCTAAACCCGGCATGTCTTCATAAGACCAGGCGAAGATTTCAACGTATTCATTTAACAGCTGTATCAAGCGTTCCTTGGCACTTGGCTCCAGATTGGCACCCACTTGTACTTCCTTTCGGTCTTCCTCCGTTCCTAAGTTGACAGTTTCCAACAACTCTTCGTGAGGCAAGATGGCTCTTTCTTCTTGTTGTAGAAGTCTGGCTAGCTCTCCCGGTACTTCACAATCTTCGTCATCTTCATGCTCAGCCTGATTGACCAGATCTTCAGAGTTATTGAAGGACGTAGCAGAATAGTCACCCATAGAATCCAGAGTGGATGGGTACCTGCATTTGTGAGTGTGGGCGTGTGTAAGGGATAGCCATCCTTAAACAAGCAAAAATGCAAAAAGGAAAGGAAATGAACACAGCAGTTTATCAATGAAAAACGTCCAATGAATCATTAAACATGGCATATGGATATGAAGATAATCAAAACCCTTACAAATGGACCTACATGCCCCGGGCAAGGCATGAGGTGAAAAAGTAGTGTACGGATCGTTCAAAAGTAATTATTACAAACCAACAGGAAATATTTGACAGATAATTACTGATTAATAAAAGTAATAGGGACAAAGTCTTTTGCCTCCCAGTTGCGTAGTCCTCCTTCGATGGTTGGGTAGATCCAATCTTCAATGTTGGCCTCTTTGTCTTCACCCTCCAAAGCGTTGATCCCAAAAGGAGAAATATTGATGGGTGCTCTTTCAACCTTTGAGCGGCACATAGCTTTCTGCCCCGCAGCAGTGAATCCTAACCCAAACATGTCTGTTTTGTGGGGAATATCGGGCAACTGACCCTATGTTGAGCTCTTCCCTTCCTTCATCGCAGCTTTCGCGTCTTTTAGAGATGCCATCCTGGCCATCTGCCTTGGTACCTCAGCTACCGCTTTTGCTACTGCCACCTCAGGAGAGACTTCCTCGAAGTGCTGGAATGGTGTTTCAATGAATTCTCCTTCCACCTCTACATACCGAAAGGAGTTCAAGTGGCTGATCATATATTCCTCTTCACCGTGCACAGTTATGATCTTTCCTTTGACAGGGTACTTCAACATTTGATGTAAGGAGGAGGTAACCGCCCCAGCATTATGTATCCATGGCCTCCCCAATAAGAAAGAGTATGACGGACGGATGTCCATCACATAGAAAGTTGAGGGGAACACTTCTGTGCCAACCTTAATGGGAATGTCTACCTCCCCGTGTACCATTCTCTTTGACCCGTCAAATGCCCTTACAATGATATTACTTGGCCTCAACTCCAAGCTTTCACAGTCTAATCGGTCGAGAGCCTTCTTAGGCAGCGTGTTTAGAGAAGAACCAGTGTCGACCAGAACATGGGCCAGAGTAGTTCCTTGGCATTCTACTGACACATGTAATGCGTCGTTGTGTTTTCTTCCTTTTGAGGTCAGGTCAGCATCAGAGAAACCTAAACCGTTGTCTGCGGTAAGGCTGGCCACGCAATCTTGGAATTGGTCTGCAAAGGTTTCCTGAGGTACATGGGTTGTCTTCAAGAATTTTATCAATGCTTTAGCGTGCGCCTCAGAGCAAAGTAGTAATGCTAACATGGAGATCTTCGAGGGGGTTTGCCCCAGTTGCTCTACCACGTCATAATCACTCTTTTTAATTATCTTCAGGATCTCCTCCATCTCTTTCTTAGAGGTTTCCGGGATGACCAAAGGTTGAGCCCTCGTCCTGACGAGCTCATCTTAGGTCCCTTTACCTTTATCAGCAGAAGTAGGAGGGACAACAACGGGAATAACAGTTTCTTCAATCAACGGAGTTTCGGCGGAAAGTTTTATTGGTGCAGGATTAACTCTGGCAGCAGCTGAGGGTCCAAAGATTGCCTTTGGGGGGGCAATCCCTGAAGAAAATATTCTCCCACTTCGGGTGATCTTGCTTGTACCAGCAATGTTTCCAATGCTGGCATCTTCTTCATCAGAGCTTCCTTCAGTTACTTCAACTTGTTTAACACCATGTAGTAGATTTCTCCACCGTAATTCCATGGTATTGACTTGTCAGAACTGTAGGGGACAGGCCCAGGCATAGTTATTTTCAAGGGAACAATCTTTGTAGCTGATGTAATCTTAACAGGCTTTCTGAAGGCCTTGGAAAGATTGGCGGAAATGGTGATAATTGAAACATCTTCAGTAGGGGTTGGAATAGCAGGAATCTTCTCAAACAGAACTTGTTGACTGTCCATCAGGCCTTGGATGCCTTTCTTCAGCAATGGACAGTCGATTTGTAGAGAGTAACAACAACAGCAATCTTCTTTGCATCCTGGGAAAATCCCAGCCTTCAACAGATTTAACTTGATTGTTAACAGCGGAGTCATCAGGTCATTGACATCAGAAACATACAGATCTTCTTCAATAGCATGGACATTTCGACCATGCTTCGGCATCGGAGCGGATATTACGTTTGGATTCTCTGGAGCATCGAACTCAACCTCTTTTGCATCTATCAAGTCTTGAATTTTATTCTTAAGCGCCCAACAATCATTGGTGTCATGTCCAGCGCTGTCAGAATGATAGGCACATTTAGCATTGGGATGATAGTGTGGTGAAGTAGTATTCACAATCTTCGGTGCTTCCCTAATATTGGTGAGATTCAATTTCAACAAATGTGGAAGAACTTGCGCAGGTGTCATATTGATGCGGGTAAACTGCCGTGGTGGCCGTTCTCCCCATTGTTGTTTAGGTCTGGACTGGTTATTGCGAGGCTGATCGTTTGATGGATTTTGGATCATCACGGCCCCCAAAGTCGGCCGGCGCTTATTTCTTCCTGCTCCTCTCTGAGAATACACAACAGCCGTTTCCTTCTTCACCGGAAATGATTTCTTAACAGTTGTAGATGCAGAGGCATCCTTCTGAATCTTCCCATTCTTGATACTGGCTTCTACCCGCTCGCCAGTCAGAATTAATTCGGTAAACCCTGCGGAAGAGCTACCGATCAGATGGTTAAAGAATGGACCAGACAGGGTCCCCAGGAACATATCAACAAGCTCTCTATCAGAAAGAGGTGGCTGCACTCTTCCGGCCAGATCGCGCCACTTCTGGGCATATTCCTTGAATCCCTCACCTGAGGCCATCCCCATACTCTGTAGCTGAGTACGGGTTGGTGCCAGGTCAGAGTTATACTGATACTGGCGATAAAAAGCAGCTGCCAGATCCTCCCAACTATGTACCTCTGATCTCTCAAGATTGTAGAACCAATCCAGCTGTGTGCCAGACAGGCTATCCTGAAAGAAGTGTACCTAAAGGTTTCTGTCAGATGTGTGAGGTTGGATTCTTCGGACATACGACCTTAGGTGCATCTTCAGGTAAGACAACCCATCATATCTTGCAAAAACTGGCACCTTAAACTTCGGGGGGATCACAATTCCAGCAATTAATCCCAAATCTTCGAAATCTAAGCCGGGAACTCTCTGCAGCTCCATAGCTGCTAACCTGTCTACCAAACTCTTATATTTGTCATCGGTCGGCGGATATTGTTTCTCTGAGTAGTCTTCATCTTCTTTAGCCTCTTCCTCTTCAGCTTCAGATTCAGAAGATACCGCAGCCCCTTTTCCTTTACTGGTTCCTTCTTCAAATTTAGGGGGAAATTCAAGAACTCTTCTGGCTTCACCCTCAAACCTTCTTCCCAGGGTAGCCACCCCGACTCTTTTCTTCTTCTTTTTCACTTGCTCTTTGTTCCCAAGCAGGGCTTTTAGATCCTCCTGACCCTTTGCCAAGGTCATCAGGAGATGTTGAAACTGTGAGTTTTGAGACTGCAAATCTTTGACCGTCTGTTCGAGATCCATCTTACTGAAATAAACAGCAGAAAGATAAGGAAACCTGGTGTGGAGACATGCTTATGCACATGATGAATGATATGTTTATTTATGCAATGCATTCAAGGATTTAGAAATTCACAATTGTTGCAGACAAAAAGAACACACGTCATATTAATAAGAAGAAATTTTGTTAGTACATAAATGCCCCATGGGCCAAATATTACAAAAACTTCTCATGGTAAAAAGACGTTGCGCATCCTCTTTGGCGCGATGTAGGTGTTGAGGGTCTCTTCCTCATGGAGTCGGCGGGTAAGCTCTGAAACCTTCTTCTCACTGGCGTAGAAGCTGGCTTCAAAAGTATTCCGTTCCTCTTTGAGTTGGATCCAACTCTTCTGCATCTCCTCCCATGACGTTGGCATGTCAGGATATAAGATGGTGTAGGGAACCTCACCTTCCTTAACGGGCTCTTTAATCACAGGGAGAATATGAGGGTAAGGCATCATTAGACTCTGGGCTCGGGTTCGTACCCACTTGAGATAAGGCTCAAGAGGGATGGAATTCTTGTGCCTCAGTGTCTTGCTGTCTACCTTGTTAGGCATCCTCCAAGCTCTGATGAATATTTGGCGAAGTCCTTGCGCATCGTTGTCGAAGTCAAAAACTATGTCAGGAATCAGCATGTCATGAGGGCCATCCCTCCGTGCATATCCAAACTGTCTCAAAGCCAAACAAGGGTTGTAGGTAATGCCTCCTCTAATACCAAGCAATGGAACATTAGGGAACTCTCCACAACGATCGACGATGATTACATTTTCTCTGGACCGAGAACACCAATGTACATCAGAGTGTGTGAGGGTCATCAACCGTTGTGACCAACTTAAGCCTTGGTCATTCTTCAAAACAGATTATGGAAGGTGCGAAATAAACCACCTTGCAAGGAGAGGAGTGCAGCACATGAGAACACCTCTCTTTCTCATTGTTCGTGTGTAAAATGAGTGGAGGATATCCCCAAGCAATGTTGGTATTGGGTTCCTGGATAAGAAGATCTTGACGGCGTTGACATCTATAAGCTGGTTAGGATTTGGGAACAAGACCAACCCATAAATGAGGAGTGCCACAATTTCTTCAAAGGCTTGTAGATCCAAGGAATTCCAACACTCTTGTGCCTTCTCAAACAAGAATTTTGCCAAGAAGCCTTTGACACCGCTTCTAGTTTCCCAATTCCCCTTGATGTCAGATGGTTGCAAGTGTAGTGCTTGAGCAACATCTTCGGGCTTTGGTTCCTTTTCCGTACCGTTGAAAGGTAGTTGATTAAGAATAGGAATTCTCAGGAGTTGAGAAAATTCCTCCAAAGTGGGCACCAATTGGTAGTCGGGGAATGTGAAACAGTGGTGAAGGGGGTCAAAGAACTGGAACAAAACCTTCATCATGTCCTCTTCAATTCTGGTGTTGACTAGGCTGAGCAGTCTACCATGTCTTTCACTGAAGGGAGAGTGTGATACGGTGGGAGAACTGACTAGTGTTTTGCGTTCGTATTCGCAAATGTTGCGGTTAGCAAGAGTCGCCACCGACTTTTTATTTTATCCTAAGGAAAGGTTAAAAAGCACAGCAAAAAACCTTTTGAGATGTTTTCTTGGGTTCGGGGAGTAGATTATAGAAAGGGAAGGTATTAGCACCCTTTCTATCCATGGTTATCCATGGGCTCTTAGTTACTTGCTTAGATCACTTGCCTTTTGTTTTCAATTGTTTTAAATGGTGCTTGAGTGTGTGGGTTTTGAAAATGTTTTTGAAAAGAGGCCAATGTGGTGGCAACCTTTGTAATGATCCATGTGGGGATGTATACAAAGATGTATGTCTTTTGAAAAGGGTTTCATTTGTTTTTGAAAGTTGTTTTGAAAGTGTAGTGTTGTGTGGTTTTGAAATTAGGCAAGTGTTTTGTTTTGCAAGTTGTTTCAAGTAACTAAGAGGTTATCTACTCCTAAATTTCTCAAAAGATTATTGCTATATTCTAACCCTTTTAACAAGTTTGCACCACCATTGTGTTGGTGGGCAACCTTGTGTTAGGATGTGAAAGGGACGGGTGCGGGTCATCGTATAGACCATAATTGTAACGACGTTAAATGTCTTTGGGCAACTTCTCTAAGGGACTTGATCATTTGTTTTGTTTGTTTTGAAAAGTTTTATCGAGGGACTATGATCATTCAAACTGTTTGCTTTGCCCAAAGATGTTCAACATACAATACGGCCCATTTATTTGAAGGCAACAAGTGAAATACCCTAGGGGATGCAAGTGTGATTTGTGTATTCATTTTCATGCTTGTTTATCTTGTATTAGGTCAAACTATATTTTTTTGTTTTTTCGCATACAAACCCTAATTCTAGCATGTTATTATTTAGAAAGCAATAAAGTGCGAAATTAAAATTACTAAGCTATTACACAACCAAATATGGGAAGGGGGGTACAAATGTTCAAATGGGGATATTGACAAGAATTTAGATCTAAATTATTACAACAATTGGATATTTTGTAATGCATAATTAAATGTAAATTAAATAAATATGTGAAATGTAAAAAGAAAGTTTCTATGTGTATGAGAAAATATTATTTATGTAAAAGGAAAAAGAAAATAAAAAAATGTATTTATTTTTTAGTATTTTGGACTTAGGGTGAAAAACCCTAATTTTTAAATAAAAGGTATTATTTAATTTTAATACAACTATTTATTTATTATCTATAAAAATAACCTAAAATGAAGTATATTGTGAAAAAAATATTTTTGTATCAAATGTTAATAAAATAAAAAAATCAAGTATTTTTATATCTTTTTCTTAAATACATTAATAATCAAATATATATATATATATATATATAACCCTAAATATGTATTATTCTAAAATAAATATTTAAATATTTTAATAAAATAAAAAGTATTTTTTTTTGTGTAAAATATTTTCATAAAGTAAATAGAAAATAAAAATGTATCTACACTATTTTCTATTTATTTCAATAATAGTATATATATATATATATTTGTATATAACAAAAGAAATAAACAAATAAATATGCCATAAATACAAAAAGTGATGGAAAAAATATTTTAAAAATTTTAATGGTATGAGAAAAAATAAACAAAGTCAACCCAAAAAGAAAAAGTCAAAAATGTCAAAAAATGAGCAAATGGGCTCAGGGGGGTGTAAACCAAAAAATGGGGTGTGAAAGGAAACAAATCCAGGCCCAGCCCAGATCACTTCTTCTTCAACCTCTGTACAGCTTTCTTCACACAAAACACGCGTTTTTTATCTCTGGATTCCTGGACTTTCAAGCAAAACTCATAACATGAAAAGTGTAGAGCATTAAGAGACGGTTTCAACCATATAAAGAACATGACCTATCTCTCTAAGATGAGGGAGAATTTCTCTCCCCCTCTTTTCTGACCTAACTTTTCATCAATGTTCAGACATGAAATTCCCTAAGCACACGAAACATAAATGAAATCTAATCATATGAGCATGTTCAGGGCTATGATTGTGACATGTTTTCTTCAAAAACCTAAAGCTAACAATGCCTAACAAGAGAGATAGAACTCCATGAATATACCTGTTCAGTTGGAATCGAGCTGGGCAATGGAGGATGTTTCAGAGTGAAATGAGGACTTGTACAGCTTCCTTGAAGTGTAAGGAAGCTTTTCCAGTTCCTACTTTGCCTTGAAACTTCCTGAATCGAGCTAATGAACTCCAACTGCAAAACAGAAAATTAAAAATGGTGAAGTGTCTTGGAGGTGTTACAGGTCTGATTTTAGGATATGGATAGCTTGTATATATTGTAGGGAAGGTAGAGGAAAAGGTTTGAATCAAAATGCTTGAAGGGATTGGGAGTTTGAACTCAAACTGCAGGGGCACCCCTGTTTGTGCAGTTTGAGGATGATTCTGAGATGGAGGGTGTTTTGGAGGTCAAGAGCTCGTGTCTTAGCTTGGATATGTTATGTGTAATGTGTTTTACAACTTTGTTCTTGTGTTTGTATGCTGGTATGAGAGATGGCATAAGTTATGGATGTTACTTCTATGTGAAGCAAGCAAATGTCAACTTGGTTTCTAGGCCAGTACAATGCCTCAATCTATGCTGCACATTTGAGTCTTGATCAGTGGGATATGCCCATGCCTTTTTGCTTCAAAGATCTGCATTGTACCTCATAGATTTGCAAAGTTGCCATAAAGTAATACTTTACAAGAATGGATAATATGCTTTTTCTAGTTTAGGCTTGATTTTGTGTGTATTGTCCAAATGAGCAAGATAATGCTAGAGCACAAAGGATATGCATTGAATTATTGAGTGAGAATGGGATTAGAGGCCTGCAATGTAGCTTAAGCATGCTGAATTCAAATTTGCCAAGTTTATGAACATGCTTTGATGAAGAACAAAAGTGAATTTTTGCCAACTTGTGAAATTCGAATCTCTCAAGTTATGAGGTTGTTTGATGAGTTCTTGGACATTTTGGAAAGCTTGGAATGTGTACTACAATCCATCTTTGAAATGCAATTTGAAATTCCAAGTGGAAGGGTATGAAAAGTGGCCTTGAAGTAGGGTAGAAAACCTTGTCAAAATAGGTCAAATTTCACTAAGTTAAAAGATGGTTTAGTGCCCTTATTCAAAAATCATAACTTGAGATACAAGCTTCAAATGAGAAAACTTTGTGAATCAAAGTTGTAGATTATGCAACAAGCTACAACTTTCATGTTTTGACTTTTGTTTGAATCCAAATGGATCATGGTGAAAAGATGGGGCAAAGTTGGGAAAAAATTATGGTTTTTTTCATAACTTAGAAAAATTCTAAGTTATGAAAAATTCCATTTTCAAACCCTAATTTGCATTTTGTGATTTCTTGGTGAACAAGTTTCATGATTTGGCATGTTTTGATGAAAAATGAATCTTGACTCTTGATTTTGACCAAAAAGTCAAAGTTTGACTTTTCAGTATACAGTCAAAATTGATCAATTGACTGGGAAATTCAACTGTCAATCTTGTGTACTTGGGCTCTTTTGAGCTTGATGAACATGTCAAGATAATTCCATGGGGTCCTTGAGTCCATATGTGAGCTTGGTTTGCCATTGGCTAGGTCAAACAGTCAAAAATTGCCTTTGTGCAGTCAAAACCCTAAAAATGACCATTTTGCCCTTTTGGTGATCTGATCAAATTTCTTATGGAATTGTGATCCAAACTTGATCAAATGGTTCATATGAGTTCATAATGTTGATGTGGATCAAATTTCATGAGGTTTGACTGTCAATTGGCCACAGTTGACTTTTTCCCCAATACAGCTGATTTCTAGGTCAACTTGTCCAATTGACTGGGAAAAACTTGGAATCAAGACTTGAAACTTGGTATGGGTAAACTTGGGAGTCCAATATGAAGCATGAAAGTCATCTTAGGCATTTTAGGTCAAAACATCTTTAGGCAAACACAAACCCTAATTTGAGTCCACAGTGCAAGGAGAAGTCTTGAGCAGAGGAAACCCTAATTGTATCTTGATCTTTAAATGTCTTGTGATGAGAAAATGTTGAGGAAATGGGAGGGCAAATTTTGGGGTACAACAGTTGCCCCTGTTCAATCTTCTTGGACCTGAAGAGTTAGATTGGCAAGTTTGCCTTTCGTGACTCGAGGGTAAAAGGAGATTGGACACTAGAGTGCCCGGAAATTTGCACTCGCATGTTGAAGTATCAACAACGTGGTGTCGGGAATGGGCTTATAGATGCCATTTGGGAGAGATGGTGGATAGGGAGATGGGCTTTGTAGATGCCATCTGGAAAAGTGACAGAACTTTGTCGGGAATGGGCTTATAGATGCCATTTGGAAGTGTTGATCGCATAAGAGATTCCTTAGCGAGAACTTGTGTATTTAAGAAAAACAGATGTTTTCCTGGCTTGTTACAGGTGTTTGATTTTTAGTCTCCTTATGCAGACATGTCCTGGCTAGATACAGGTATTGAATCTACAATTGGTTGCTCAGATGTGCCCTGGCTGGATACAGGAGTCGAATCCGGGAATAGTCGTCAAATAGATGTGCCCTGGTTGGATACAGGAATCGAATCTTCGAACTCTTCAGACGTGCCCTGGCTAGATACAGGAGTCGAGTCTGGAAATGTGGTCAACAGATATGCCCTGGCTGGATACAGGAATTGAATCTGGAGCTGTTGTAGTTGATAGATGTGTCCTGGCTGGATACAGGAGTCGAATCTTTGAACTCTTCAGACGTGCCCTGGCTAGATACAGGAATCGAGTCTGGAAATGTGGTCAACAGATATGCCCTGGCTGGATACAGGAATTGAATCTGGAGCTGTTGTAGTTGATAGATGTGCCCTGGCTGGATACAGGAGTCGAATCTTTGAACTCTTCAGACGTGCCCTGGCTAGATACAGGAATCGAGTCTGGAAACTGATCACTCTCAGATGTGCCCTGGCTAGATACAGGTATCGAATCTGGAATTGTGACAGTTGAAGGTAGTCGTTTTTGAGATTGTCTTTTTCCTGAAAAGGCAAAGACGTAAGTTGTATGCAATGTCATGATGTATGATATGCATGATGCCATGATGTTCAACATTTGATGTTGTATGTGTTTCATTATGTATGTAAGCAAGATGTATGAAAATGTGAAATGTTTATGAGTGTAATTTCATCTTAGGAAAATAAATCCTTGACGAACGGCCGGGAAGCTGCTCTGTGGAAGAGATACTTGGCCGAAGTTCTGATGAGAGGCCTGCTGAGGACTTTAACGATGGATTCCGCTGAGGATAATGATGATAAACTCCGCTGGGGAAACCCCAAAGATAAACTCTGCTTGGGAACACCAAAGATAGACTTCGCTGGGGATTGAAGGAACTTTTGCCGAGAACGGTCTTCCGCGGCTTTTAGCTGAGGATAACCCAGTTATAAGTCCTTGTGAGGAAATAACTCTAAATAAAACTTGGGCGAGACGTTCGTACTTCGCCGGGGATAAGCTCGCAGAATCTACAGGGGATGAGCTTTTAAGACCTGCCGGGGAATATTGCGCCTTTTTCAGGATTGACGGGGAATTGACTCCTGCTTGGGGAAAGTGCTGCTGAACCTTGTTTTACTCCGCGGGGAGTTAAGATGATTTGGCCACATTTTCAGTTGAACCTATCTTGGTGCCTTGGTGGACAAAACAACTAGACCGCATTAGACAACTCCACATTGCCCCTGTCTTTGATATCACTTGTAATTAATCTCTTTTTTCATATGCAAACATTTATGAATCAGCAATTTAATGTCAAATGCATATATCAAAAATGAACATTGGACGTTCTTCGCAAGACAAAACAGAAAAAGAAGAAAAAAAACAATGGCGATTTGTATGGACAAGTGAATTTGTATTGATTTAAACTTTGCCTGTGAATAGGCGTTTTTTGTACAAGAGGCTGACATCCTAGTAAGAGGACATCGCCAAAAGTATAGAAGTTACAATTTGAAAAAGAAAACAAAACAGCTGTGTGAACAATCCCACTGGGTTCCAACTCTGCTATTGCCTTTATGTCTTCGGATGTCTCATCGCTTTGCTGCCTAATTTGAAGATGAAGTTGATTGGTCAATGCCGAAATCTGGAGCCAGATAGTTGATGCCGAATTCCGGATGCGAAGTGATCCAATGAAACATAGTGTTACGCTTTTATCCCTAACTTTTGCCTGGACCGCCCTTTCGGGTTTTTAGTCCACCGGGATACCCATTTTTGCCCAAGCCGCCCTTTCAGGTTTTCGACTTGCCGGGTGTACAGATTTTTTTCATTTCATCCCTTATTTTTGCCCGAACCTTTTTGGTTCGCCGGGAAGCCCTTATTTTTGCCTAGGTATGTCAACCTAGCGGGTCTTTTATTTATGCGTAGTATTTTTTCACTATGTCTGCATTGGCGGGGTGAGGAAGGTCGTCACCGTCCATGGTGGTTAGGATCATGGCTCCTCCTGAGAACACACGCTTAACCACAAATGGCCCTTCGTAAGTAGGGGTCCATTTGCCCCGGGGATCACTTTGAGGAAGGATGATGCGTTTGATTACCAGGTCCCCAACTTGATACTCTTGCGGTCTGACTTTCTTGTTAAATGCCCTGATCATCCGTTTCTGATACGTTTGACCGTGACAGATAGCAGTGAGCCTCTTTTCGTCAATCAGATTTAGTTGATCAAGTCGAGTTTGGATCCAATCATCTTCATTCAAGTCTGCATCCTTCATTATCCGAAGAGAGGGTATCTGGATTTCAATCGGCAAGACTGCCTCCATGCCGTAGACCAAGGAGAAAGGAGTTGCCCCGGTTGACGTCCTTGCTGAGGTGCGGTACCCATGAAGAGCGAACGGTAACATCTCGTGCCAATCTTTATAGGTCACTGTCATCTTCTGCACAATTTTCTTGATATTTTTATTGGCTGCCTCTACAGCCCCATTCATCTTCGGCCGATAGGGGGAAGAATTGTGGTGCTGTATCTTGAATTGTTCACAGAGTTCAGTGATCATTTTGTTATTGAGATTGGTACCATTGTCCGTTATGATTCTTTCTGGGACTCCGTACCGACAGATCAGATTATGCCGGATGAAACGTGCCACGACGCTCTTGGTTACTGTGGCATAGGAAGCTGCCTCGACCCATTTCGTGAAGTAATCGATCGCCACCAAGATGAAACGATGCCCATTAGATGCCGTTGGTCGGATCTCACCGATCATATCGATGCCCCACATTGCGAAAGGCCAAGGTGCCGTTAGGACATTCAAAGGAACTGGAGGGATATGCACCTTGTCAGCATAGATTTGGCATTTATGACAAGTTCGGGAGTGTTGGTAACAATCGGCTTCCATCGTGGACCAGAAATATCCTGCCCGAAGGATTTTCTTAGCCATGGTGTGTCCACTGGAATGGGTCCCAAATGTACCTTCGTGCAGTTCTATCATAATTTTCTCTGCTTCAGCCTTATCCACACAACGTAACAGAGTTGAATCATGATTCCGTTTGTAGAGAATGCCGTTGCTGAGGAAGAATTTTGCAGCAAATCTCCTCATGAACTTCTTATCATTGACAGATGCGCCTTCAGGGTATTCCTGAGCTTCCAAGTACCTCTTCACCTCGTGATACCAGGGTTTTTCAGTTACCTTCTCAGTCTCGAGCTCACAGCAGTATGCCGGTTCATCCAACTTCCAGATTGTGATTTGAGGAGCCTCATTGTCCCATTTAACTTTGAACATCGAAGACATCGTGGCTAGTGCGTCCGCTAGCTGATTCTCTTCTCTGGGGAAATGCTCAAAAGTTATCTCTTCAAAGTGAGGGAGCAAGGTCGACACATACTCCTTGTAAGGAATGAGATTCAGGTGTTTCGTATCCCACTCTCCTTTGATCTGATTGATCACGAGAGCGGAATCTCCGAAGACACTTAGAAACTTGATCCTCAAATCGATCGCAGCTTGTAAACCCATGATACATGCCTCATATTCTGCCATGTTGTTGGTGCAGCTGAAACATAATCGGGCGGTGAGTGGAGTATGAGTCCCCTTGGGAGATATGATTACAGCGCCGACGCCGTTACCCAAAGCATTGGAGGCTCCATCAAAATGCATAGACCACCGGGATCCTTCCTCAGGTCCTTCATCCGGTCCAGGTACTTCACAGTCAGTTACCACCATGATGTCTTCGTCCGGAAAATCAAAGTTCAATGATTGGTAATCGTCCACGGGTTGGTGTGCCAAATGATCAGCCAGTACACTTCCCTTAATTGCTTTCTGAGTTGTATACTGGATATCATATTCTGTTAAGATCATTTGCCATCTTGCTATTCTTCCAGACAAAGCAGGCTTTTCAAATATGTACTTTATGGGATCCATCTTTGAAATCAATAAGGTAGTGTGAGTCAGCATATACTGTCTCAGCCGGCGAGCAGCCCATACAAGAGCGCAGCAAGTTTTCTCAAGCAGTGAGTAACGAGACTCACAGTCGGTAAACTTTTTGCTCAAGTAATAAATAGCGTGCTCTTTTCGGCCAGACTCGTCATGCTGCCCCAGCACACACCCCATTGAATTATCAAGCACTGTCAAGTAAAGTATCAGAGGTCTTCCTTCCACCGGTGGCATAAGAATGGGTGGCTCTTGGAGATATTCCTTTATTCTTTCAAAGGCGGCCTGACATTCATCATTCCAGCGTACCACTTGATCTTTCTTCAGTAATTTGAAGATTGGCTCACAAGTAGCAGTCAGATGTGAGATGAATCGGGCAATGTAATTCAGTCGTCCTAGGAAACCTCTGACTTCTTTCTCTGTTTTTGGGGTCGGCATTTCTTGAATAGCTTTAACCTTGGCAGGGTCCACCTGGATACCTTTATCACTTACGATGAAACCTAGCAATTTTCCGGACCTCACCCCGAAGGTGCATTTGTGGGGATTCAATCTCAGCTTGTACAACTTGAGTCGGTCAAACAACTTCCTCAGATGATCAAGGTGCTCCTCCTCAGTTTGAGACCTTGCAATCATGTCATCAACGTATACTTCGATCTCATGATGGATCATATCATGAAATAAAGCAACCATGGCACGCTGATAGGTTGCCCCAGCATTTTTTAATCCGAATGGCATGACCTTATAACAGAAGGTGCCCCACTGAGTCACAAAGGTAGTCTTCTCCATATCTTCTGGAGCCATCTTGATCTGATTATACCCTGAAAAACCATCCATGAAGGAGAACACCTTGTGTTGAGCTGTATTGTCAACAAGGACATCAATGTGAGGTAGGGGGAAATCATCCTTGGGGCTGGCCCTGTTCAGATCCCTGTAGTCAACACATATTCTGACTTTACCGTCCTTCTTCGGCACTGGCACAACATTGGCAACCCATTGAGGGTAAGAAGTTACTGCAAGGAAACCCGCATCAAACTGTTTCATCACCTCAGCTTTAATCTTCTCAGACATCTCTGGACGCATTCGCCGAACTTTTTGCTTTACTGGAGGGCAATCTTCCTTGGTCGGCAAATGGTGAACTACAATGTCGGCATCCAAACCGGGCATATCTTCATAGGACCAAGCAAAAATCTCCATGTAGTCTTGTAACATCTGGATCAATCGTTGCTTCACGCTGAGCTCTAGGTTGGCACCAATCTTGACCTCTTTCCTATCTGTCTCGGTACCCAAGTTAATTGTCTCCACAGGCTCTTCATGTGGTTGAATAGCCCTCTCTTCCTGTAGTAGCAGTCTTGCGAGTTCACCAGGCACTTCGCAATCATCTTCACCTTCGTCTTCGGCCAAGTTGATCGGATTTTCGAAGTCATAACTGGCGGTAGCAGAGCTGTTGCCAGTGAGATCCAGAGTGGATTGAAACCTGTATAAGTGAGTGTGTGTAAATATAGCTGTTTTGCAATATGTATAACACAGAAAGAAAAGGAACACAAGATTTGAAATGCAACAAACGTCCAATGTTTTGATTGATGATATATGAAAATGTCATACAAAGAGCCCTCACAAATGGAGCTACGATGCCCCGGGCAGGACACCGAGCCAACAGAGTTTTAACATATTGTTTGTTACAAATTTGGAAATCAAAAGAAATCAATTACTGCGTGACAAATGTGATAGGGGTAAAATCCTTTGCTGTCCAGTTGCTTGGTCCGTCGCTGGCAGTCGGGTAGATCCAATTATCAAACTCAGCTTCCTCCACATCCCCCTCGATAGCATTCACCCTTGAGCTGGAAATAAACACCGGAGCCTTTCCAATCTTCTCTTTGCGGACTGCCTTCTGAGCCTCTGCAGTAAAGCCTAGCCCAAACTTGTCGTTCTTCTGAGTGAAGTCAGGAAGCTGACCCCAGTGTGCACCATTGCCTTTCTGAACCACAGCCCGGGCATCCTTTAGGGAAGCCATCTTCCAGGAGTCACTCTCTTCGGCCATTGTCTCTGCAGCTGCTGAAATTGGATGTACCTCCTCGAAATGTTGGAAGGGAGTTTCAATAAATTCTCCGTCCATCTCGATGTACCTGAAGGAATTCAAATGGCTCACCATATACTCCTCTTCTCCTTGCACAGTGACGATTTTCCCCCTGACAGGATACTTCAGCTTTTGGTGCAAGGTGGAGGTTACTGCCCCAGCTTTATGGATCCAAGGTCGACCCAACAAACAGGAGTATGATGGTCGTATATCCATCACGTAAAAGGTAGAGTCAAACACTTGAGAGCCCACACGAATAGGGATGTTAACCTCTCCATGAACCATCCTCTTGGAACCGTCAAAGGCTCTGACGATGATATTGCTGGGTTTCAATTCCAGGCCTTCATAATCCAGACGATCTAAAGCCTTTTTCGGAAGAACATTCAGGGAAGAACCAGTGTCCACCAATACATGTGCCAGAGTAGTGCCCCTGCATTCAATAGAGACATGCAGGGCATCATTGTGGTCTCTTCCTTTTGCGGTTAGGTCAGCATCTGAAAAGCCCAAGCCGTTGTCCGCTGTCAGATTCGCTATGCAGTCAGTGAACTGAACTGCAGACGTCTCCTGCGGCACATGGGCCGTCTTGAGAAATGAGATTAAGGCCTTTGCATAGGCCTCGGAACATAGTAATAAGGAAAGCAGGGAGATCTTGGAGGGTGTATGCCCCAATTGTTCGACAACATTAAAATCACTTTTCTTTATTATTTTCAGAATCTCCTCCATTTCTTGTCGGGAGGCCTCAACATTCACGGGTATTGGTGCCTCCATCCGGGCAGGCTCTTCTTCAATCCCTTTGCCCCGAGCATTTGATGACTCGGCAGCAGGGGACACAATTTGATCAGCAACAGGACTTGGTACACTTGCAGGTTTTATGAGGAGGGGTTTTCAAATAGCGGGCGGCGCAATGTCAGGCGAGAAGAGCCTGCCACTGCGGGTGACTTTAGCTGGACCGGTGATATCGCAGATACTGGCACTAGCATCAAATTCTTGCTTGATTCCATTTACATATACGTCTGCCCCATAATGCCAGGGGACAGCTTTATCAGACACGTAGGAGAGGGGTCCTGGAACAGTAATGATCACAGGCGCAACTGTCAAGATTTGAATAGGCTTCTTTGGGGGAGCCTTGATTGGATTTTTGAAGATGGTGATCACGGAAACTTCTTTCATTGGAACCAATTGAACATCAGTCTTTTTGAATAGAATCTCCTTGCTATCCATTAGGCCTTGGATGCCTAACCTTAGCAAGGGACAATCAGATAGGGAAATAGCACAGAATGGGCAACCTTCGCCGCAACCCAGAAATAAACCGGCCCGCAGTAGGTTCTTCTTAACAGTCTTCAAAGGGGTAACAACTTCATCTACTGAAACAGCGTACACTTCTTCCTCAATGGCATTTACCCTATGCTGGGGCATAGGAGCCGTTACAACATTCGGTCTTTCCGGCGCTTCAAACTGAATTTCTTTTGCGTCAATTAGATCTTGCACTTTGTTTCTCAAGGCCCAGCAATCATCAGTAGTGTGCCCGGGACTATCGGAATGATAAGCACACCGGGCATTCGGGTTGTATTTAGGAGACGCAGTGTTGACGACTTTAGGAGCTTCTTTGAGGGTCACCAGGTTGGTGGATAACAGTTGGGGTAAAATTTGAGATAATGTCATACTCAATCGGGTATACTGCCTCTTGGGCCTTTCATTTCTTTGTTGATTGTACTGCTGAGGAGCAGCAACAGGTTTGGAGATGACCAAAGCGTTGACGGCTTGGCGACTTTCGGGCTTGACTTGCCTTCTAGGGCCATAGACGGCGCTTGCTTCCTTCTTAAATGGCCTCTTTTCAGCACTTGTAGAGGCAGCCTTCTGTATCTTGCCTGACCTGATGCCAGCTTCAATTCTCTCTCCCGTTAATATCAAATCTGTGAACCCAGCGGAGGAGTTTCCAACCAAATGATTGAAAAACGGACCAGACAACGTTCCCAGAAACATATCAACCAGCTCTCGATCAGTTAATGGAGGCTGCACCCTGCCAGCCAAATCTCTCCATTTTTGAGCGTATTCTTTGAATCCTTCACCCGTCCCTAGAGACATACCCTGAAGTTGGGTACGCGTAGGAGCGAGATCAGAATTATATTGGTATTGTCTGTAGAAAGCAGTCGCCAAATCCTCCCAGTGCCGGATGCTAGCTCCGTCTAATTGGTAGAACCATTCAAGCTGAGACCCCGAGAGGCTGTCCTGGAAGAAGTGAATCCAGAGGTTCTTATCCGCCGTGTAAGGTTGGATTTTCCTTACATACGACCTCAGATGCAGCTTTGGGCAGGAGACCCCATCATACTTGGCGAAGGCAGGCGCCTTAAACTTGTGTGGAATTACTACTCCGGAAGATAATCCCAAATCTCCGAAATCCAGTCCTGGCACGTTCTGAATTTCCATAGCGCTCAAGCGGTCCTCCAATTGTTTGTATCTGTCAGCAGCAGGTGGGTATTGTTCCTCGTTATAGTCAGTCTCGTTGTCGGAGACTGCGGGACTAGGAGCTCCTCCCCCTTGGGGACTATTTTTCTCAGCAGAAGAAGTGGTTGGATCGGCTTCATTGTGGAGTGTGTTCCCAAATCTGCGTCCGGTGTTGAACATCGCCGTTCTCTTTTTCTTCTTCTTCTTCAGGAGCAGAGTCTTCAACTCTTGCTGACCCTGGGCTAGGCTTAGGACCATCTCTTGAAACTGTGCACTTTGGGCCTGAAGGGCCTTGATTGCTTGCTCACTGGATGATTCCGGATTCATGATGACTGTTCACATAAACAGCGAAGAAAATTAAGCAACCTGTGAAATAGGGTACCTGCTATGCATATGGTGCAATGGAATGCGTATGTATGCAATGCATTCAAGGATTTAGAACATTCAAACTTTGTTGTAGACAAAAAAGGGACGCACATCATATTAATAAGGAGAAATTCGTTAGTACATAAATGCCTCATGGGCCAAATATTACAAAATAACCCCTTAAGGTAAAAAGACATTGCGCATCCTTTTTGGCGCGATGTAGGTGTTGAGATTCCTTTCCTCGTGCAGCAGGCGGGTGAGTTCCAGGACCTTCTTTTCACTAGCATGTAGACTGATCTCAAGAGAATTCCGCTCTTCCTTAAGTTGGATCCAGCTCTTCTGCATCTCTTCCCAGGAGGTGGGCATGTCGGGATGTTGAATGGTGTAGGATGCTTCTCCTTCCAAGACTGGCTCTTTGATTACAGGTAGCATGTGAGGGTAAGGCATTACTAACTTCTGAGAGCGGGCTCGTACCCACTTGAGGTAAGGCTCCAACGGGATGGAGTTCCGGTGCCCCAGTGTTTTGCTGTCTATCCTACTCGGCATCCCCCAAGCTCTGATAAATCTCCGACGAAGTCCTTGAGTATCGTTGTCGAAGTCGAAGACTATGTCAGGAATTAACATGTCATGAGGGCCCTCCTTACGAGCATAACCAAACTGTCTCCAAGCCAGGCATGGGTTGTAGGTTATACCTCCTTTGATTCCAAATAAAGGAACATTAGGGTACTCTCTACAACGATCAATGATAGTGACGTCTTCCCGGGACCTAGGACACCAATGTATATCTGCATGCGTGAGAGTCATTAACCGTTGTGACCATCTCAAACCCCGCTCGTTCTTCAAAACTGATTGTGGAAGATGCGAAATAAACCACCTTCCCAAGAGAGGAGTGCAACACATAAGGACACCCCTTCTCCTCATGGTTCGAGTGTAACATGAGTGAAGGATGTCCCCCAACAGTGTAGGTATAGGATTCCTGGTCATAAAGATCTGGACAGCACTGATATCAATAAGCTGATCTGGGTTAGGGAACAACACCAAACCATAGACAAGGAGGGCCATGACTTCTTCAAAAGCTCGTAGGTCAAGAGAGTTCCAACATTCCTGAGCCTTTTCAAACAGAAATCTAGCTAAGAAACCTTTGATGCCACTTCTAACTTCCCAATGTCCCTTGAGGTCAGATGTCTGTAGGTGCAAGGCTTTAGCAATCTCTTCAAGCTTGGGTTCCTCTTCCGTACCGTTGTAGGGTAGTTGATCGAGGATAGGGACCTTCAGAAGTCGGGAGAATTCTTCCAATGTAGGCACCAACTGATAATCCGGGAAGGTGAAACAGTGATGCAGAGGGTCAAAGAATTGGAACAGGACCTTTATCAAGTCCTCCTCAATGTTGGTGTTAACCAAGTTGATGAGTCTCCCATGTCTCTCACTGAATGAAGAACTCTCGGGAATTCTGGACAGAAGCTCCTTAAGCTGAGGAGGGATCTTTACGAGGCTAATCTGAATTGTCTTTCTGCGAGCAGTTTCCATGTCCTATAAAACAAGAACAAAGATGAAGATTCGAAACCCTTGAAACGGTTAGTCAATGCTCATGATGTTTGTATGATGTAATGATGTGATGATTAAATGCACTATAAACATTCACAAAGGCAAACATGGTAAGGCATACAAGTCACACAAACCCTTAGAGTTTAGGCCTGCATGGGGTCTGGGTATTACCCTCTTGAAGTTTTGTGGGCTCAACCTGTCCTATCAAAAGTAACCGGGTTCTAAAGGTCCCAATATCACTGGATTGCTTTCATTGTTCATCGTTTCGATTTAGCCACTGAACTGGCGATCGAAATATTCCAGGAAAGCAACCCTCAATTGAGTGTAGTATCGAGTATCAACCAACCTCGGACTGCACCAAAGTCAGTTATCTCACTACCCTGAAAAGGCCAAGATGGTTCAATTAAGGTTCCTAAGGTTAGTTGATGCTTCATGACACCACGCGGCGGCCCCGTACTCTCCTTGACTGAACTCAAGGGTTACCGGTACACACCAAAGTGCCACATCAACGTAGCAGACTGCTTCAACCATGTCGGTATACCCCGCACAGTTCCCTCACAGCCTTGTTGCTACCTAAAAGGGTTTCCCCAGATCCGGGTTAGGATCTATAAAACTCCGATACAAAGCCCACAATATGTAAAAGCAAACAAAGCAAGCAATTGAAAACAAAGGTGATCTAAACCCTAAGGTTACTCCACTTTAAAAGTTATCCCCAGCAGAGTCGCCAGTTCTGTGATACGGTGGGAGAACTGACTAGTGTTTTGCGTTCGTATTCGCAAATGTTGCGGTTAGCAAGAGTCGCCACCGACTTTTTATTTTATCCTAAGGAAAGGTTAAAAAGCACAGCAAAAAACCTTTTGAGATGTTTTCTTGGGTTCGGGGAGTAGATTATAGAAAGGGAAGGTATTAGCACCCTTTCTATCCATGGTTATCCATGGGCTCTTAGTTACTTGCTTAGATCACTTGCCTTTTGTTTTCAATTGTTTTAAATGGTGCTTGAGTGTGTGGGTTTTGAAAATGTTTTTGAAAAGAGGCCAATGTGGTGGCAACCTTTGTAATGATCCATGTGGGGATGTATACAAAGATGTATGTCTTTTGAAAAGGGTTTCATTTGTTTTTGAAAGTTGTTTTGAAAGTGTAGTGTTGTGTGGTTTTGAAATTAGGCAAGTGTTTTGTTTTGCAAGTTGTTTCAAGTAACTAAGAGGTTATCTACTCCTAAATTTCTCAAAAGATTATTGCTATATTCTAACCCTTTTAACAAGTTTGCACCACCATTGTGTTGGTGGGCAACCTTGTGTTAGGATGTGAAAGGGACGGGTGCGGGTCATCGTATAGACCATAATTGTAACGACGTTAAATGTCTTTGGGCAACTTCTCTAAGGGACTTGATCATTTGTTTTGTTTGTTTTGAAAAGTTTTATCGAGGGACTATGATCATTCAAACTGTTTGCTTTGCCCAAAGATGTTCAACATACAATACGGCCCATTTATTTGAAGGCAACAAGTGAAATACCCTAGGGGATGCAAGTGTGATTTGTGTATTCATTTTCATGCTTGTTTATCTTGTATTAGGTCAAACTATATTTTTTTGTTTTTTCGCATACAAACCCTAATTCTAGCATGTTATTATTTAGAAAGCAATAAAGTGCGAAATTAAAATTACTAAGCTATTACACAACCAAATATGGGAAGGGGGGTACAAATGTTCAAATGGGGATATTGACAAGAATTTAGATCTAAATTATTACAACAATTGGATATTTTGTAATGCATAATTAAATGTAAATTAAATAAATATGTGAAATGTAAAAAGAAAGTTTCTATGTGTATGAGAAAATATTATTTATGTAAAAGGAAAAAGAAAATAAAAAAATGTATTTATTTTTTAGTATTTTGGACTTAGGGTGAAAAACCCTAATTTTTAAATAAAAGGTATTATTTAATTTTAATACAACTATTTATTTATTATCTATAAAAATAACCTAAAATGAAGTATATTGTGAAAAAAATATTTTTGTATCAAATGTTAATAAAATAAAAAAATCAAGTATTTTTATATCTTTTTCTTAAATACATTAATAATCAAATATATATATATATATATATATATATATATATATATATATATATATATATATATATAACCCTAAATATGTATTATTCTAAAATAAATATTTAAATATTTTAATAAAATAAAAAGTATTTTTTTTTGTGTAAAATATTTTCATAAAGTAAATAGAAAATAAAAATGTATCTACACTATTTTCTATTTATTTCAATAATAGTATATATATATATATTTGTATATAACAAAAGAAATAAACAAATAAATATGCCATAAATACAAAAAGTGATGGAAAAAATATTTTAAAAATTTTAATGGTATGAGAAAAAATAAACAAAGTCAACCCAAAAAGAAAAAGTCAAAAATGTCAAAAAATGAGCAAATGGGCTCAGGGGGGTGTAAACCAAAAAATGGGGTGTGAAAGGAAACAAATCCAGGCCCAGCCCAGATCACTTCTTCTTCAACCTCTGTACAGCTTTCTTCACACAAAACACGCGTTTTTTATCTCTGGATTCCTGGACTTTCAAGCAAAACTCATAACATGAAAAGTGTAGAGCATTAAGAGACGGTTTCAACCATATAAAGAACATGACCTATCTCTCTAAGATGAGGGAGAATTTCTCTCCCCCTCTTTTCTGACCTAACTTTTCATCAATGTTCAGACATGAAATTCCCTAAGCACACGAAACATAAATGAAATCTAATCATATGAGCATGTTCAGGGCTATGATTGTGACATGTTTTCTTCAAAAACCTAAAGCTAACAATGCCTAACAAGAGAGATAGAACTCCATGAATATACCTGTTCAGTTGGAATCGAGTTGGGCAATGGAGGATGTTTCAGAGTGAAATGAGGACTTGTACAGCTTCCTTGAAGTGTAAGGAAGCTTTTCCAGTTCCTACTTTGCCTTGAAACTTCCTGAATCGAGCTAATGAACTCCAACTGCAAAACAGAAAATTAAAAATGGTGAAGTGTCTTGGAGGTGTTACAGGTCTGATTTTAGGATATGGATAGCTTGTATATATTGTAGGGAAGGTAGAGGAAAAGGTTTGAATCAAAATGCTTGAAGGGATTGGGAGTTTGAACTCAAACTGCAGGGGCACCCCTGTTTGTGCAGTTTGAGGATGATTCTGAGATGGAGGGTGTTTTGGAGGTCAAGAGCTCGTGTCTTAGCTTGGATATGTTATGTGTAATGTGTTTTACAACTTTGTTCTTGTGTTTGTATGCTGGTATGAGAGATGGCATAAGTTATGGATGTTACTTCTATGTGAAGCAAGCAAATGTCAACTTGGTTTCTAGGCCAGTACAATGCCTCAATCTATGCTGCACATTTGAGTCTTGATCAGTGGGATATGCCCATGCCTTTTTGCTTCAAAGATCTGCATTGTACCTCATAGATTTGCAAAGTTGCCATAAAGTAATACTTTACAAGAATGGATAATATGCTTTTTCTAGTTTAGGCTTGATTTTGTGTGTATTGTCCAAATGAGCAAGATAATGCTAGAGCACAAAGGATATGCATTGAATTATTGAGTGAGAATGGGATTAGAGGCCTGCAATGTAGCTTAAGCATGCTGAATTCAAATTTGCCAAGTTTATGAACATGCTTTGATGAAGAACAAAAGTGAATTTTTGCCAACTTGTGAAATTCGAATCTCTCAAGTTATGAGGTTGTTTGATGAGTTCTTGGACATTTTGGAAAGTTTGGAATGTGTACTACAATCCATCTTTGAAATGCAATTTGAAATTCCAAGTGGAAGGGTATGAAAAGTGGCCTTGAAGTAGGGTAGAAAACCTTGTCAAAATAGGTCAAATTTCACTAAGTTAAAAGATGGTTTAGTGCCCTTATTCAAAAATCATAACTTGAGATACAAGCTTCAAATGAGAAAACTTTGTGAATCAAAGTTGTAGATTATGCAACAAGCTACAACTTTCATGTTTTGACTTTTGTTTGAATCCAAATGGATCATGGTGAAAAGATGGGGCAAAGTTGGGAAAAAATTATGGTTTTTTTCATAACTTAGAAAAATTCTAAGTTATGAAAAATTCCATTTTCAAACCCTAATTTGCATTTTGTGATTTCTTGGTGAACAAGTTTCATGATTTGGCATGTTTTGATGAAAAATGAATCTTGACTCTTGATTTTGACCAAAAAGTCAAAGTTTGACTTTTCAGTATACAGTCAAAATTGATCAATTGACTGGGAAATTCAACTGTCAATCTTGTGTACTTGGGCTCTTTTGAGCTTGATGAACATGTCAAGATAATTCCATGGGGTCCTTGAGTCCATATGTGAGCTTGGTTTGCCATTGGCTAGGTCAAACAGTCAAAAATTGCCTTTGTGCAGTCAAAACCCTAAAAATGACCATTTTGCCCTTTTGGTGATCTGATCAAATTTCTTATGGAATTGTGATCCAAACTTGATAAAATGGTTCATATGAGTTCATAATGTTGATGTGGATCAAATTTCATGAGGTTTGACTGTCAATTGGCCACAGTTGACTTTTTCCCCAATACAGCTGATTTCTAGGTCAACTTGTCCAATTGACTGGGAAAAACTTGGAATCAAGACTTGAAACTTGGTATGGGTAAACTTGGGAGTCCAATATGAAGCATGAAAGTCATCTTAGGCATTTTAGGTCAAAACATCTTTAGGCAAACACAAACCCTAATTTGAGTCCACAGTGCAAGGAGAAGTCTTGAGCAGAGGAAACCCTAATTGTATCTTGATCTTTAAATGTCTTGTGATGAGAAAATGTTGAGGAAATGGGAGGGCAAATTTTGGGGTACAACAGAGAGCTTTCGGGAATTCTGGATGTGAGCTCCTTGAGTTGAGGAGGGATCCTCACAAGGTTGACTTGGATAGTTTTCCTGCGAGGAATTTCCATGACCTATAAAACAAGAACAAAGGTGAAGATCCAAACCCTTGAAATGGTTAGTGGATGCATATGATGCCTTATGATGTTTATGATGTATGCACAAACACATGTACAAGCAATTCACACAAAACCCTAGTTTCAGGCTTGCATGGGGTTTCATAGGTAAGTACCCTCTTGAGTGTAGTTGGCTTGAAAACTTGTCCTATAAATAGTAACCGGGTTCTAAGGAGCTCAATATCATTGGATTGTTTTCCATGTTCATTGTTTTGGTTTAGCCACTTAACTAGCGACCAAAATATTCCAAGAAAACAACCCTCAATGAGTGTAGTCTCGAGTATCTACCAACTTCGGACTGCACCAAAGCCGGTCATCTCACTACTCCTAATAAAAGGCCAAGATGGTCAAGTAAGGTTCTAGGTCATTAGTGCTTAGTGACATCACTCAGCGGCCCTGTACTCTCCTTGATTGAACTCAAGGGTTACCGGTACTCACAAATATGTCGCACTAATATAACTATTGCTTCAACCGTGTCGGTATACCCCGCACAGTTTCCACAACGTATTGCTATCTATGAATGTTTCCCAAATCCGGGTGTAGGATTTCAAGCCCAAACAAGAGAACCACAAAGGTAAAGCAATCAAAGCACACAATTAGTTATGCAAGAGGGTGATCTAAAACCCTAAGGTAACCCCACTTTTATATTAGTCCCCAGCAGAGTCGCCAGTTCTGTGATACGGTGGGAGAACTGACTTGAGGTTTTGCGTTTGTTTTCGCACTTGTTCGGTTTAGCAAGAGTCACCACCGACTTTTTATTTTATCCTAAAGGAAAGGTTGAAAAGCACAGGAAAAACCTTTTGAGATGTTTCGTGGGTTCGGGGGGTAGATTATGAAAAGGGAAGGTATTAGCACCCTTCTCATCCATGGTTATCCATGGGCTCTTAGTTACTTGTTTTAGATCACTTGCCTTTGATTTTCAATTGCTTGAAATTGTGGTGTGTGTGTGTGTTTTTGAAAAATGTTTTGAAAAAGAGGCCTTGTCTAGGCAACCATTGTAATGACTCGTGTTTGAGTATATACAAAGGTGTGTATCTTTTCGAAAATAAGTTTCAAATGTTTTTGGAAGTTTGTTTTTGAAAGTGTTTGTGGAGTGTGGTTTGAAAAGTAGGCAAGTGTTTTTGCAAGTTTGATCAAGTAACTAAGAGTTTGTCTACCCCTAATTTTACTCAAAGGTTTTTCTCATGTTTTAACCCTTTTAACAATTTTGTTCCACCATTGCATTTGGTGGGCAATCTTGCGTTAGGATGTTAACGGGACAGGCACGGGTCATCGTATGGACCATGAATGCAATGGTGCCAAGTGTCTTTGGCAATTTTTTTTGAAGGGGCTATGGTCATTTTGTTTATGCAACTTTCAAAAGCGTCATCGAGGGACTATGATCATTTGATTTGTTTTGTTTTGCCAAAGAAACTCAACGTGCAAGCATGGCCCATTTTGGAAGGCAACAAGCGGGATTACCCTAGGGGTGCAAGTGTGATTGTGTATTGAGTTCATGCATTTGTTTTGTATTAGGTTATCTAGCATTTGATTTTATTTACATACAAACCCTAGGTCTAACAATGGTATATTTGAAAGCGATAAATTGCGGGAATTTAAAGTCTACGCTATTACAAATAAATATCCGGGAATGGGGCTACAAATATTTACAAATGGGGGATGAGACTTATTAGGAGAGTAGTATCCAAATAATTTACAACCAAATCGAATCAATCGCAATGTAAAATGTAATGTATAGCAATGTAAAAAGACAAGCAAATGTAAATGTATCAATGTATTTGTGTGAGTGTAGGTGAATATTTATAAGTGAAATGTTAACTTAATGTAAAATTAAGTATTTATTTATCTTTTTGTATTTTTGTTAAGTATGTACAAACAAGAAAATTTAACAAAAGAAAAGAAAATGTTTTAAGTTCTATTTTTTTAGGTATTAATATTAATGTTATATGCAAGGTTTTAATTGAAGAAAAGAAAAATATTTCAAGTTTAAGAAAAGTATGTATTGATGTTTTTATGTACAAAGAAAAGATTTTTAAGAAAAGAAAAAGAAAATGTTTTAAGCTTTAAGAGAAAATTATCATTTATACATTTTTGGTTTATGTACAAAAGGGTATTAAATAAAAATTTTAAAAAGAAGATTATGTAAGTTAGAAAAAAATATCTTATTTCTATATACTCCTAAATATAAAAAAAATATTAATAGACATTTTTTTTAAAAAAGAATTTTAATTGTATCATTCTTTTTATTTAAACAAAAACATTAGTGTGAATTAGTTTAAAAAGAATTAAATGGGCCTAAAAGGAGAAAGCTGAGGGCAGGCCCAAAAGGCAATCACTGATTGAAACAAGGAAAAGGGGGGGGGGGGTATGCGTGGAATTTGCATGGGCTTAGGCATTGAAACGGGGCAAGGCCCAAAATGGTTTCACAGCGCTTTGTAAGGGTTTGTCAATGTTTGTTCATTTGGAGATAGGGCTTCAGCATTACAGAGGCGCCATCGTCGTTCCTTCATCGCTTCGTCTTCATCCTTGAGCCTTCTGAACGCCTCCAAGCCTGGCCACCGGCGCCATCATCCCTCTCTCCTTCCTCCACAGTCAAGCACGGTGACCTTACGAAAAAGGTTTGGTTTGATGCTTTAGACGTTTTTACACTTTGCATGTTTTCATTCGTTTCAGATTCTGATTTTAAGCGTTGTTATTGTTTCTGTTGGAGGTGGTGGAAAGAAGGAAAAAAGAAGAGAAATACTACCTTTGTAGATTGTTACTTGGAGAGGAGGGGAGGCAGATCTGGAGGCGCCTAGGCGGCCGGAGACGGAGGGATAGTGATGCTGGCTTGCTCTTGCTGGAACACCTAGTATTCTGTATTTCGCTTCTTAGGTTTTATGATGATGATGTATGAGAACCTTTGGATAATTTTCTTTTCCTCTTGAATGCTTGCTTCGTATGCTTGACCCTGAGACACTTATTTCTGAAACACTTGCTTCTGTATGTTTACTGCTGAGTATGGCTTGTATGCTTGATATGCTTGCTGAGATGCTTTTGTTATTGTTAGCCCAATGATGAGGCTGCTCTGAGGGCTTGTGTTTGGATATTTTGTATGCTTAGCTTGAGGGTTTGCTTTGAAACACAGGCTAGCTTTGAGGTTACAGGTTGGGACTTGCTGCAAAGCTTAAGGCTTCAGTTTTTGTTTGTCAGTTTGTTTATGTTTTTTTCTGGTATGAGGTATTGGTTCTACAGGTTTGGACTATGTTGAAACAGATTAGTGGATTTGTTGATGGCTTGACACAGGTTTATAGGCAGGTTTATGCTTGTATGCTGGTTTTTATTTGTGAGTTTGATAGCTTCATGTTTGAGGCTTGACACAGGTTTATGCAGGTGAAGGCTGTTAGTTTTGGAGATTTGTGGCTTGTGGTTTGAGATCAGTTTGTGTTTTTCAGTTTTTTAGGCTTTTTTCTCCCCCTTTCCTAAAGACTCTCATAATGTTGTTTTATATATTACAGGGTCTTGGCCTTTTTGAAAGACAGGAGCTGATATATTTTATGTATATCCGTTCTTTTTGAATTTGGTCTTAGCTTGGATTCCAATACTTGAACATGTTTGCAAGGCTTAAGGTTTTCACGCTTTATGATATCCTCTGCCGTATGTGTTCTGCCTCTTTCCTCTATGTGTTCTGATACATCCTGTTTATATCTTTTGTTTAGCCTCTAGCCTGCTGTACTGTGAGCTGCTTTCCTCTCTCTTTCACTCTCCAGATTAAAGAAAAGCATTTTTATTGCTTAAATTTGTCTTCTTTCTGAAAAAGTAAACTGGCCTTGGAAAGTGATGATTTGAATATGCTTGCAATATTGTTTTCCTCTGCATAATTCCTGCTTTCCTGCATATTGTGTGTACTTTGTTGACACCCTTTTGGATTTGTTGATATCTTGATATCCTTGGACAATTTTGACAGCTTTGGCTTAGTTTGAAATTGTAATTCAGTTTGCCTTTATACTTGTGCATGCTGTTTGGAATTTTTGAAATGGGCAATTGGTTTGACAATGCAGTATTTTTGACAATGCAGTATGGTAGCTTTTGTGCATTTCACATTTTATTTGCAAACACCATTTCTATCCCTCTTTGTGAACCAAGAGAAATCTTGTGATTTGCAGAGAGGGCAAACAAACTGATTTCGGCCAGTTACTTTTAATGATGAACTTTTAAATTAACTGTCTGTTTCTTTTATCTTCTTTTGACTTCTTTTTTCTTTGTTTTGCAGATAAAAAATAATTGAGCAACGGATGAGTAGCAGTAGAAGATGAAGATTTCAGGACATTTAGGACATAGTTTTATTTCAATTTAAATTATTTGTAATAATATTAATGTAAATAACTGTAAATAAATTTACAGTATTTAAATAATATCTGTAACAAACAGTTCAAAATGAATAAACATCCTTTTTTTTATCAGTTAATTCTTTTTTCAGCTGTCTGTTTAATCATTTGAATTTCTTAAATTAAAACAATTGAACGTAAATCCAATTATTCTGACTTAGAAAAATAAATAATTAATAAACGTCCAGCGTTCCGAATATTCCAAAACATTGCACAGTTAATCTCAACAAATGTCCATATTCCTTTGCCTTTACTGATTAAGTCCAAACACTGCAAATTCTCAATCAACAGCTTCAGTCCATATCTCAGAGTAAATTGAGAAGTACTGATAGAATTAATTCTTTCTGAGAAATATGCGCATAAAACCCTGATTCTTGTCTTAATTTTCACAGAAGCGCCTGCCTGATCAAAACCTGAGCCAAACTCAAACAAAACCCTAGCAATCTGCTTGGACTGCTTTAAAATCAATGACAACCCTAAATTTTGTCTGACTGACAAGAAAAGTCTGTTTGACCGATTCTTGAGCCAGTCTAAAAAATCAGGAAAAGCCCGAAGCTATGATTTCTTGTGGAAAAAGAGGAGGGAAAATTTTGGGGTACAACACATATCGTCGACGTATACTTCAATTTCATGATGGATCATATCATGAAACAAAGCAACCATGGCACGCTGATACGTTGCCCCAACATTTTTCAACCCAAAAGGCATGACCTTGTAGAAAAAGGTACCCCACTGAGTAACAAAAGTAGTCTTCTCCATGTCTTCGGGAGCCATCTTTATTTGATTATAACTGGAGAAACCGTCCATGAAGGAGAATACCTTATGCTGAGCAGTGTTGTCAACCAGAACGTCGATGTGAGGCAGAGGGAAATCATCCTTAGGGCTTACCCTGTTCAAATCCCTGTAGTCAACACACATTCGGACCTTACCATCCTTCTTCGGTACTGGAACCACGTTGGCAACCCACTGGGGGTAAGAAGTCACTGCTAGAAAACCGGCTTCAAATTGTTTCATAACCTCAGCTTTGATTCTCTCGGACATCTCTGGGCGCATACGGCGAACCTTCTATTTTACGGGAGGGCATTCTTCCTTGGTAGGCAGGTGATGAACCACAATGTCAGTATCCAACCCAGGCATATCTTCGTAAGACCAGGAAAAGATTTCCACGTAGTCATGCAGCATCTGAATCAACCGTTGTTTCACACTAAGCTCCAGATTTGCACCGATCTTGACTTCCTTTTTGTTTGTCTCAGTACCCAGATTCACTGTTTCCACCGGCTCTTCATGGGGCTGAATGGCTCTTTCTTCCTGGAGTAGCAGTCTTGCAAGCTCACCAGGCACTTCGCAATCATCTTCACCTTCGTCTTCGGCTAAGTTGATCGGATTTTCAAAGTCATAACTGGCAGTAGCAGAGTCGTTACCAGAGAGATCCGGAGTGGATTGAGACATGTATATGTGAGTGTGTGTAAAATAGCTGTTTTGCAATATATAATAAAGAAAGACAAGGAGCGCAAGATTTGAAATGCAAAAACGTCCAATGCTTTTATTAATGATATATGAAAATGACACACAAAAGCCCTCACAAATGAAGCCACGGTGCCCCGGGTAAGACACCGAGCCATAAAGTTTCAAAACATTGTCTGTTACAAATTCAAAACAAAGAGTTCATTACTGGGTAACAAAAGTAATAGGGATGAAGTCTTTCGCTGTCCAGTTGTTTGGTCCACCGTTGGTCGTAGGGTATATCCAGCTGTCGAATTCAGATTCCTCCACGTCATCTTCGATGGCATTTACTCCCGGGTTGCTGATGAACACAGGAGGTCTTCCAATCCTTGCACTACGAACAGCCCTTTGAGCTTCTGTAGTGAAACCCAAACCAAACTTGTTAGTCTTCTGAGTGAAATCAGGAAGTCAGCCCCAGTTTGCATACTCACCCTTCTCAATAACAGCCAGGGCATCCTTTAAGGAAGCCATCTTCAAAGGAGAATCTTCAATCACAGTCTCAGCTGATGCCAGTGTCTGAGGAACCTCTTCAAAGTGTTGAAATGGGGTCTCAATGAACTCCCCATCCATCTCTATGTAGCGGAACGAGTTGAGGTGGCTGACCATGTACTCTTCCTCCCCCTGAACTGTCACAATCTTCCCTTTGACCGGGTACTTCAGCTTTTGATGGAGTGTTGAGGTCACAGCTCCAGCTTTATGGATCCATGGACGACCCAACAAACAAGAATAGGACGGTCGAATGTCCATCACGTATAATGTAGAATCGAAGAGCTGAGAACCAACTCTAATCGGAATATCGACTTCACCATGCACCATCCTTTTAGACCCATCAAAGGCCCGGACAACAATGTTACTTGGCTTTAGCTCCAACCCTTTGCAATCCAACCTGTCTAGAGCTTTCTTGGGCAAGACGTTCAACGAAGACCCTGTGTCAACCAACACATGTACGAGAGTAGTGCCCCTGCATTCAATGGACACGTGCAGGGCATCGTTATGGTTCTTCCCTTTAGCAGTCAGATCAGCGTCGGAGAAACCCAAACCGTTATCAGCAGTTAAATTGGCCACACAATCGGTAAACTAATCAGCTGATGTCTCTTGTGGCACGTGGGCCGTCTTCAGGAAGGTAATCAGAGCCTTGGCATGGGCCTCTGAACACAACAACAGTGATAACATAGAAATCTTGGATGGGGTTTGCCCCAGCTGCTCAACTACATTATAATCACTCTTCTTAATGATCTTGAGAATCTCTTCCATCTCCTGTTTGGAAGCTTCAACATTGATGGTCTTTGGTGCCTCCGTCTGGGCAGGCATATCAGTGGTGATCCCTTTGCCCCGAGCATCAGATGACTCGGCAGCAGGGGTAGAAATAGGAACTTGATCAGGAAGGGAAGTAGGTACACTTGCAGGTGAAATGACAACAGGTCTTCGGGCAACTGGTGAAGCAATATCAGGTGAGAAAAGTCTACCACTGCGGGTGACTTTAGCAGGCCCGGTAATGTTGTTGATGCCGGTATTAGCAATAAACTCTTGCTTAACTCCAAGAACATAAACTCTGCCCCATAGTGCCAAGGGACAACTTTGTCGGATGTATAGGGGATAGGCCCCGGAACAGTGATGATTATGGGTGCAATCTTCTGAACAGGCATAATTTTGACAGGCTTCCTCGAGGGAGCCTTGGGAAAATTGTTGAAAATGGTAACAATGGAAACTTCTTCAGTAGGGGTAGCAGGAACAACAATCTTCTCAAACAGGATCTCTTTATTATCCATCAGGTTTTGGATGCCTGACTTTAAAGATGGGCAACCAGTGGGTGAAACAGAACACAAATGGCAACCTTCACTACATCCCGGAAATAAACCGTCTAGCAACAGGTTCCTCTTGACGGTCATCAGCGGGGTAACAATGTCATCCACAGAGGCTACAAACAAGTCTTCCTCTACAGCATTTACTCCATGTTTGGGCATGTGAGCGGTCACAAAATTGGGCCTCTCGGGCGCATCGAACTCAATCTCCTTTGCATCGATTAGGTCCTGAACTTTATTCTTCAAAGCCCAACAATCATCCGTATTATGCCTCGGGTTGTCAGAGTGATAAGCGCAACGGGCGTTAGGATTATACTTTGGAGATGTTGTGTTTGAAATCATTGGAGCTTCTTTTAGAGTCACCAGATTGGTTGTCAGCAACTGCGGCAATATCTGGGACAAGGTCATGCTGAGACGAGTGAACTGCCTTCTAGGTCTCTCACCCCTTTGTTGGTTGTGATGCTGAGGAGCACCAGCAGGTTTCGAAATAACAACCGCGTTGACAGCTTGGTGGTGTTCCGGTCTATTCTGTCTTCTTGAACCATAGACAGCACTGGAGTCTTTCTTGAAGGGTTTCTTCTCAGTGCTCGATGAAGCACCCTTATGTATCTTCCCAGCCTTGATACTAGCTTCAATTCTCTCACCAGTCAAGATAAGGTCTGTAAACCCGGCTGAAGAGTTTCCAATCAAATGGTTAAAGAATGGACCAGGCAGGGTCCCCAAAAACATATCAACAAGTTCACGATCAGTTAAAGGTGGATGCACCCTTCCAGCAAGGTCTCTCCATTTTTGAGCATACTCTTTAACTCCTTCACCCGTCCCTATTGACATACCCTGGAGTTGGGTACGCGTAGGAGCGAGGTCAGAATTATATTGATACTGCTTATAGAACGCAGTAGCCAAATCTTCCCAGTTACGGATACTGGCCCCATCCAGCTGATAGAACCACTTAAGCTGAGTCCCTGAAAGACTGTCCTGAAAGAAATGGATCCACAAATTCTTATCAGCTGTGTAAGGCTGGATCTTCCTTACATATGACCGGAGATGCAGCTTTGGACAGGAAGCTCCGTCATACTTGGCAAAGGCAGGTGCCTTAATCTTATGGGGAATCACCACCCCAGAGGATAGACCTAGGTCTCCGAAGTCCATCCCGGGCATGTTCTGTATCTCCATAGCGCTCAAACGGTCTTCCAATTGTTTGTACCTATCCTCAGCAGGAGGGTACTATTCTTCATCATAATCCCTCTCGTTGTTGGAGACTACGGGGCTAGGAACCCTTCTCTCTTGTGGGCTGTCTTTCCCTACAGATGAAGTGGTCAGGTCAACCTCATTCTGCAGTCCATTTCCAAACCTGCGTCCATTGTTGAACAAGACGGTCCTCTTCTTCTTCTTCTTCTTCCTCTCTTTCAGAATCAGAGTCTTCAAATCCTGTTGACCCTGGGCTAGGCTCATAACCAACTCTTGGAACTGGGAATTCTGGGCCTGGAGGGCCTTGATAGCTTGCTCAGTGGAAGGTTCAGTAGACATGACGATTGCTGAAATAAACAGCGAAGAAGATAAGTGACCTGTAAAAGGGGTACCTGTTATGCATATGATGAAATGAAATGCGTATGATTTATGTTTTCAAAGACAATCGAGATTCAAATTTGTAGACAAGAAAGGAAACACACTTTATTAGATTTAACTTCGGAATTTAAATTGTTTAACAAATTTCCCTTAGGCGTTACAAGAATGGAAATACTGAAAAGTAAATAAAACCATAAAAGAAATCCTCAAAGGTCCATCAATGTTCCCATGGCCTCTTCTTCTCAGTGCGGATATAATCATTCAGGATCCGCTCGTTCTCTAATTGCTTTGTCAGCTTCTGGATCTTATGTTCTTGTTCGTTGAACCTTTCCCGATAAGAATCCCGTTCTTCCTGCAGTTGCGCCCTAGACCTCTTCAGTGTGCCAACATCAGTGGGCATATGAGGATGGAGAATAGTTGGAGGAACCCCTTCTTTATCAGCAACTTCAAGAGTAATAGGCCTGACAGCATCATATGGCATACCTAACTTCTGGGCACAGATGCGGACCCATCTAAATTATGACTCCATTGGTAGAGAAGTCTTTGGTCCCAACTCATGTGGGTCAGATTTATGAACTTTATCCCAAGCCCTGATGAATCTACGACGCAGCTCGTCGCTATCTACCTGAAAATCAAAGACGATATGAGGTATCAACATCTCATGAGGCCCTTCTCTTCTGGCTCTTCCAAACTGACGGAGAGCTAAGCATGGGTTATAAGAGATCCCTCCACGGGTTCCGATCAATGGAACATTAGGATAATCTCCACAACGATCAATGACGGACACCTCATCTAAGCCTCTGAGAGTCCAAATAATGTCATTATCAGTAAGAGACATTATCCTATGAGCCCAGCCCCTTCCTTCTTTATTCTTCAGTACAGATTTAGGGAGGTGCGAAATAAACCACCTCGACAATAAAGGAGCACAGCACATCAAAGTTCCCCGTTTTCGGGCAGTACGAGTATAGAGCTGATGAAGGATATCACCCAAGAGAGTGGGTACAGGGTTCCGAGCGATGAAGATCCTTATGGCATTAACATCAAAAAAGGTGTCAGGATTTGGAAACAATACCAGACCATAGATTAAGAGAGCCAAAATGTCCTCGTACGCCTTGAAGTCTAAGTCATTCCAGAAACAATTAGCTTTGCCAACCAGAAACTTAGCCAGAAAGCCCTTAACTCCACTTCTAGTCTCCCAGTTAGCCATTACCTCCTCTTTGGTCAAGTGAAGGGCTGCAGCAATCTCTTCAGGCCTGAGAGTCTTTTCCCAACCAGTAAATGGAGTCTGCTCCAAAACAAAAATACCAAACAACTCAGAGAATTCTTCCAGGGTAGGGACCAGCTGGAAGTCTTGAAAGGTGAAGCAATGGTATATCGGATCATAAAACTGGACCAGGACACTCATCAATTGTTGGTCCCACTTTGAGGTGACTAAACCGAGAAGAGAACCATGCCTCCTGATGAAGGAAGTAGTGTCTGGAATCCCGACAACCAACTCTTGAAGCAAAGCAGGCGGTTGAACAAAGTTGATCCGGATAGTAATCCTACGCATGGGCATCATGATGTCCTACAAAACAGAGCAAAGATGAAACCTTCTTGTCTTTGAAATGGGTTAGTCCTTATGCAGAATGTATGCAATGTTATGATGTTATGATGTCATGGTAAAGGCACACCACAAGTATTCACAAAAGGCAAACATGGTAAAGGCACACAAGTCACACAAAAGAGCCCTTAGATTTCAGGCTGGCATGAAGTTTAGGTACTACCCTCTTTCAGTTTCAGTTGGTTAAGACATGTCCTAAAAATAGTAACCGGGTTCTAGAGGATCTCAATATCACCGACTACCCTTAATCGGTCATAATTCCAGTTTGGCAACCTTTTCTTGCGGTCGGAACCATCGCGAGAGTTTAGTCTCAACGAGTGTAGCATACTGCTACTGTTCTATGGCCAAGTTGGTCAATTTAAGGTTCTACGATCAGTTGGTGCTTAATGACTCCTCAGAAGACCCATATTCTCCTCGTTCCAACACAAGGGATATCGGTACAGACCAAGGTGTCACACCAACGTAGCTTCTGCTTCATCCGTGTCGGTCTACGCCGGACAGATCCCTCACAGTTTATTGCTACTTACCTAAAAAAGGGTACCCCCAGATCCGGGTTAGGATCTATAAAACTCCGATACAAGCCCACAAAGTTTAAAGCATACAAAGCAATACAATTGGAAACACAAGTGATCTAATCCTAAGGTACACCTCACTTATAAGTCCCTAGCAGAGTCGCCAGTTCTGTGATCGGTGGAAATAGAACTGACTGTTTTGGAATGCTGGTTCGCGTTTGCGTTTTGCAAAATGTCGCGGTAAGCAAGAGTCGCCATCGTCTTTTATTTAATCCAACAAGGAAAGGACAAAAGCACAACAAAATTCCTTTTCGAGGTGTTTCTCGGGTTCGGGAGGTAGATTATAGAAAGGGAAGGTGTTAGCACCCTTTATATCCGTGGTTATCCACGGGCTCTTAGGTACTTGCTCACTATGTTTTCAAAATGTTTTGCTTTTCTTGTATTTGTGGGTTTTGAAAAAAGTTTTGTTTGAAAACTTCGATTTAACTCTTGTTTCTGTCCTCAAGAGTGTATGAAGTGTTATTTGAAAACTTTGTCTGAAAAGTGTAAGTGCGAAAAGTTGTTTTGTTTTGAAAGAGCAAGTACCTGAGAACCTCTACCTACTCAAAAGGAATTAAACTGTGTAAATGTCCTTTAGACAATGCTATCCCAATATTGAGAAGTAGGTAGCACTGTCGTTGGAGTTTTCGGGTCAATTCGATTTTAGGGACATGTGGTCACTAAAACAATGATAGGACGCCTTAGCGGTAACCCTAATGTCTTAGATCGTTTTTTATCGAGGCAACCGTTTCAAGGCAACTTTGATCTTTAGACATGAGGGCGACTTCTAAAACTTCCTATACTCAATGACCACGTCGAGGAAACCAAGTGAGGCGTACCCTAGGAGTGGCATGTGCGAGTGTGTCAGGTTTCAGTTATGTTATCTTTGTACATGTTATGGTGAGCTACGGTTGATTTTAAGTTCAGATAGATCTTGTCATGCATAGCCTATTATTCATACATCTAACAGTTAATGGTTGCAGAAAGTAAAACTAAGCTATTACAAGGCGTCGGGTATTTACATCGCCAAAAACAAACCCTTGAAAAGTAAATGCGGAAAGGTAAATGAAAGCGATAAAAAAGGTCCTAAGTTAAAGCTATTACATTCTCGGAGCAATTACAATTATATGGACAAAAAACCAAAAAATCATACGCGCGAGAAAAGTTGAATCGGAGAGTTTTTTAGGGTTTTGACCCTTTTTTAAGAAAGAAGGAGATTTTTTTTTGTTATTATTTTGAATTAAATTAAATTAAACCTAAACTACTTAATTAATTAAATAAAAAGAGAAATATTTTTTTGTTTTTTTTAATGTTTAAGGAAATAAAAAATAAAATGATTAAATATATTAATTAACCTAATTCTATATTAATTTTATTTTTGTTGCAAAAATATTAATATTATGCCTAATTAAAACTAAACAACATATGTTAATATTTATTTACAAAATAAACTAATTAAATTTAATAAATAAAAATATTGTATTTTTTATGTTTTCTGAATTTTATTAAGAAAATGTTAATTATTTGGTTAATTAATTAAATGATAAAATTAAATAAGTAAAACAAAAAATATAATGAAAGAAAAAATAAAAGGCTAACTCAGGGGGTCTGGGCCCAGTTTTGGAGGTGTATTTTGCAATTCTGAAGCCCAAAACGTCATGGCCTTTGTTGACTTCTCCACTTCCACGTGTATGCATTGACTGTAGAGTATGGTGGATACTCAGCTTTGGCCATTGGATTTAATTTGCTGGCCATCTGGCGCTTGGAAATTGGACGCACACGGTAGACCACCTTCTAGGCATTGCATGGGAACACCTGAAGAGAAAAATCAAATAAACGTTTGGGAGACCTGGGATTCGAACCCAGGTCCCAATGCTTCCAGACCAACATGTTTACCACCCAACCAAGCTGCTTCAATTGTTATTGAAATAAGAGGCAATTATTATATATGAAAACAAATCAATATGCTGTAAATAAAAAATAAAACGCGTGCTTTTCAAATAAGCCAGTGGGAGAGCGACATGTGGTCGTCTTCTTCCCCAAAATCTATATTTTGTTTTCCTGCGGATTTGATTCCGCATCAAAATCCGTGGCTCATCTCTAAAATCCACCCTAGGCTATGAAAATACCCTCTAAGGCCATGGATGACCTCGTCTCTGCCTCCTGGTCACTCCTATACCAATTATTATGGCCAATTTTCCCTGCATCAAAAACACCTAAAAAGCAAGCATATGAACCCTAGAATCGGGCATCACGTTACAGGGCATAAAAACAAAATTGACTATTGCAGTTATGTTAGAAATCGAACAATAAACATGAATATGCTAATGTTTTGAAGAAAAAGTGCAAGAACTGGAATTTTGTATTCCATGTTCAGAGGCCAGTTTGCGAGGACTTACAGCGCTATTCAGGGAGTCTTAAGGTCCGATTCTGGTTGCTTTTGCTTCACAGGGTATCATGCTAGAGAGCTACGTTCTTCTTTTCGTCTGAAAACGCCTCCAATATCGTTCTTGATCTCACACTTTCTCAAGCATTTTTTGCAATTCGTTTTGGCCGTTTTTGCAGTTCTTTGGTCGTGAATTAGGTTTAGGAGGCTTGCTTGCATATAAGGCAATGATTCTAGGTCAAGAGTTGGGCTTTAATCCATGTATATTCAAGAATTAGGTTTTGACTTTATCACCATTGTTAACCTTTCCAAATATGGCCAAATCTAAGATTTTGTGCACAAATAAGCCTTAGCACGAATTGGTTGGTTGTCACATGATATATGAAAGCTGTACAAATCACAAAGATACTATTCCATTGATTTTTAGATTTTATTTGAATTATTATAGATTTAAAATGAATTAAATCAATAAAAATTAAATAAAATAGAAAAATAAATGTTTGGTCATGAAATCAAGCATGGGAGACGTGTGTGTCATGACAAGATTAAATCAAGTGGAAAAAAGTGGGCCCTTTTGTCAAAAATTGGAGTTTTAAGGATAGTTGACTTTTGGCAATTTTGGAAAAATGCCCAACTTCAACAATGCATAACTTCTTCAATTTTGAATGTTTGGAGGTGTTCTTTGACTTTTTAGAAACCCTAAGATGTCCTCTAATCAACCCTTTTGGTATCATCTCATTTTGATCTTCCATTCTCAAGTTATAAGCTTTGGCACAAAAGGTGTTTTTGTTGACTTTCAAAAATGACCTATAATGTCCAAATTTGTAACTTCTTGTGAGTGCATTTTCTGATCTTGGGGTATGAAGATGGATTGTAGGAAATTGCATCTTCTTCAAAATGAGCTTTGGATGGTCCATTTCTCATAAAGTATGAGAAAGTTATGCTTGGTCAAAGTTGAGTTGACTTTTCCTACAAAACCCTAATTTAGCAACTTTTGAATCTTGATGAATTTTGAGCAATCATTTATGAATCATGATCAACCCTTGATCAAATGATGAATTATCCTTCAAAATGAGAATGTTGACAAAAAATTCTGACTTTTGACTGTAAAATGACCATTTTGCCCTTGTAGTTGACTGTAGATCAAATGAGGCTTTTGATTGTGCAAGCTGGCATTATGAGTCTTGAAACTTGGCATGTAGGTGCTAGAGAATGTATATAGGCCTATGAGACTTGATTGAACCATTGAAAACCCCAAATTCCTTGAAAGAACCAAAACCCTAATTTTGAATTGACTGCCTTAGGAGATGGTTTGACTGTACAACCCTTGAGCAATCTTGAGCAATTTGAAGATCATTCTTGACAAATCTTGAGGAATATGGGAGGGAAAATTTTGGGGTACAACACTTTCGAATCATCTGGGGAGTTTAATTCTTATATACCCTGACTGGGGATAAAAGAGATGGATAACCTTCCGACTCGTTTGGGGAGGATAAAGTTGGGTGATATCTGGTCCAGTTCTAGGTTTTGTAGAAACTCTCTAGGGATAGTGATGATTTCAAAGGGGAGAGGGATTTTACCGGTGATTCATAGCCATCTAAGGAATAGACTTAAGATGGGGAGACTGTAATTTGCTGGGGAAATAAACCTTGTTGACAGAGAGATACTCTGCTAAGGAAACAAACTCTGCTGGAGAGAAGAAATCAGCAGGGGGTTTCACAGTTTTGGAGGAATGAACTCAGCTGAGGGAGAGAACTTCTATGAGTTGTACTGATTAGAACTCCGTAGGTTGGTGATATTGCCGGGGAAAATATCATATTCCTTTATCCGCTAGAGTTATATGTCGAGGAAATTGCAGGGAATGTATCTTCATTGAAAGTGAATTTGTGAAGATTACTCTGTGGGTATAATCTCGTGGAAGTGGCTCTGTAGAGTTTTATGGACATCTTGGACGTTAACCCAACTTCTAGAGTCTTGAGTAAATGCTTATTCTTGTTCTTATGCATATATTTGTTAACAATTAGTCGTGTTCATATGCATATGTTCATTCAATTTTAGTCATTGGACGTTTTCGCAAACAAAACAGAAAAATTAAAAAACAAAAAGTTTGAATTTTAGGGTGTATTTGTATTGATAGTTTGCCCATAAACTGGCGATTTTATACAAAGAGACAAAAATCCTAGTATGAGGAAACTGTCATGAAATGAAAAGAGAACAACGTGACAACAAAACATATAGTTATGTGGAAATGATCTCATTGGGTTCCAACTCCTCTATTGCTCCTATGTCTTCGAATATCTCATCCCTTGCTCTTGAAAGAGGTTGATTGAACTGATCTTGTACCATTTGAACTTTTGACCTAGTAATAAAGCTCGTTTTTAGTTATCCAACAGGATAGCGTTACACGCTTTAAATCCCTAACTTTTGCCTGGACCGCCCTTTCAAGTTTTTAGTCCACCGGGATACCCTTTAGTGCCTAAGCCGCCTTTTCAGGTTTTCGACTTGTCGAGTGTACAATCTTTTATATATATCCCTAACTTTTTCCCGAACCCTTTTTGGTTCGCCGGGATGCTCTTATTTTTTCTTAGGCCATTCAACCTAGCGGGTCATTTTTATGCGTAGTATCTTTTAACTATGTCCACGTTCACAGGGTGCGGGAAATCTTCATCGTCCATGGTGGTTAGTATAATAGCACCACCCGAAAATACTTTCTTGACAACAAATGACCCTTCGTAGGTGGGATTCCATTTTCCCCTAGGACCACCTTGTGCTAGAATGATGCGCTTTATTACCAAGTCACGAGCCTGATATACCCGATGCTTGATTTTCTTGTTGAATGCCTTGATCATACGCTTATGATACATCTGACCATGACAGACAGCCGCAAGCCTCTTTTCGTCAATCAGATCCAACTGGTCTAGCCTGGTCTGTATCCACTCATCTTCGTCTAAGTCTGCATCTTTCATAATTCTTAGAGAAGGAATCTGAACTTCGACAGGTAGAACAAATTCCATGCCATAGAGCAGAGAGAAAGAGTTTGCCCTAGTTGATGTTCACACCAAAGTGCGATAGCCGTTGAGAGCGAATGATAACATCTCGTGCCAGTCTTTGTAGGTCACAACCATCTTTTTCATAATCTTCTTTATGTTCTTGTTGGCGGCTTCCACTATGCCATTCATCTTTGGTCGATACGGAGAAGAGTTGTGATGCTTAATCTTGAACTGCATGAAGAGTTCAGTGATCATGGTGTTGTTGAGGTTGGTACCATTGTCCGTAATAATTCTCTCGGGGATACCATACTGACAGATATGGTTATCCTTAATGAATCTATCTACCACATTCTTGGTAACAGAGGCGAACGAGGCTGCTTTAACCCATTTTGTGAAGTAGTCAACGGCAACAAGAATGAAGTGATGTTCGTTAGAAGCAGTAGGCTTGATTTCTTCGATCATATCAATGCCCCACATCACGAATGGCCAAGGAGCAGTCATGATGTTCAAAGGAACCTGAGGTACATGAACTTTATCATCATATATCTGGCACTTATGACAAGTCCTCGAGTGGTGGTGACAGTCGGTTTCCATAGTCGACCAATAGTAACCTGCTCTAAAAATCTTCTTAGCCATAGTATGCCCACTGGAGTGAGAACCAAAGATGCATTTGTGCATATCTTCCATAATTTTCTCTACTTCTTTCTTGTACATACAATGAAGCAGAGTTGAATCATGATTATGCTTGTATAAAATTCCATTGCTCAAGAAGAACTTAGCCGAGAACCTTCGTAGGAATTTCTTATCATTGATCGATGCCCCTTCAGGGTATTCTTGAGCTTCAAGGTACCTTTTCACTTCATGAAACCAATGGTTTTCTTCTACTCCATCAGTATCAATTTCATAGTAGTGTGTTGGTTCGTCGAATATTTCAATGGTAACTCTGGGAGCCTCATTATCCCATCTGACCTTGGGCATGGATGGAATGGTAGCTAATGTGTCCGCCAATTGATTCTCTTCTCTTGTGATATTCTCAAAAGTAATCTCTTCGAAGTACGGAATCAAGGTTAGCACATATTCACGGTAAGGGATAAGATTCGGATGCTTTGTATCCCATTCTCCTTTGACCTGAATGATTACCAAGGCTGAATCCCCATATACACTCAGGAATTTGATTCTTAGGTCAATAGCAGCTTTAATACCCATGATGCATGCTTTATATTCATCCATATTATTGGTGCAGTTAAAACAAAGTCCGGTAGTGAAGGGTGTATGGCAACCTTGAGGAGAGATAATTACAACACCGATTTTGTTACCAAGTGCGTTAGAAGCTCTATCAAAAACCATAGTCCATTGGGATCCTACCTCAGGTTCTTCATACGGTCCAGGTTCTTCATAATCTGTAATTAGCATGATGTTCTCATCCTGGAAATCGAAGTTCATAGATTGGTATTCGTCTACAGCTTGATGCACCAAATGATCTGCTAGTACACTTCCTTTGATTGCTTTTTGAGTGGTGTACTGAATGTCGTATTCTGTTAAGATCATTTTCCACTGGGATATTCTTTCGGAGAGGGTCGGCTTCTCGAATATGTACTTGATAGGATCCATTTTAGAGATCAATAGAGTAGTATGAGTCAACATATATTGTCTTAGTCGGCGAGCAGCCCATACCAAAGTGCAACAAGTTTTCTCGAGCAGTGAATATCTTGTTTCACAGTCGGTAAACTTTTTGCTAAGGTAGTATATTGCATGCTCTTTTCGACCAGACTCGTCATTCTTCCCCAGTACACACCCTATTGAATTCTCTAGCACTGTTAGGTACATGATTAAAGGTCTTCCTTCAACTGGTGGCATCAGAGTCAGAGGTTCTCTTAGGTACTCCTTGATTTTATCAAAGGCTATTTGACAGTCGTTGTTCCACTTTACTACTTGATCTTTCTGTAGCAGCTTGAAGATTGGCTCACAATTAGAAGTCAAATGAGAAATGAATCGGGAAATGTAATTCAATCGTCCTAAGAAACCTCTTACCTCGTTCTCAGTATGAGGAGCCAACATTTATTGAATGGCTTTGACTTTTGCAGGATCAACTTCAATACCTTTACCGCTAACGATGAAACCTAGGAGTTTTCCATACCTCACCCCAAAAGTTCATTTGTTCGGATTTAGACTTAGCTTGTACTTCTTCAGCCTTTCAAATAACTTATGCAGATGATCAAGATATTCTTCTTTAGTCTTTGACTTTGCTATCATGTCGTCGATGTATACTTCTATCTTATTATGAATCATGTCAAGAAATAAAGCTACCAGGGCACACAGATAAGTTGCCCCAGAGTTCTTTAACCCAAAAGGAATGACCTTGTAACAGAAAGTGCCCCACTGTGTGACGAAGGTAGTTTTCTCCATTTCTTCGGGTGCCATCTTGATCTGATTATACCCTGAGAAACCATCCATGAAAGAGAATACCTTATGTTGAGCAATGTTGTCGACCAGAATATCAATATTTGGAAGTGGGAAGTCATATTTGGGGCTTGCCCTATTTAGATCCCTATAATCTACACACATACGTACCTTTCCATATTTCTTTGGTACCAGAACAACAATAGCAACCCATTAAGGATATGAGGTCACTGCTAAGAACCCTGTGTTGAATTGCTTCATAACCTCGGCCTTGATCTTCTCTGACATCTCAGGACACATTTGACGAACCTTATGCTTAATCGAAGAACAACCCTCTTTCATTGGCAGACAGTGAACCACAATATCAATATCGAGCCATGGCATGACTCCGTGTGACCAAGCAAATACCTCAACATAGTCGTGCAACATTTGAATTAGCCTATTTTTGACATTGTCCTCTAAGTTTGTTCCTATCTTGACCTCTTCCTTATCTGTCTCAGAACCCAAGTTTACCACTTCGACCGGCTCTTCGTGCAGTTGGATGGCCTTTTCTTCTTGTATTAAGAGTCAAGCAAGTTTTCCAGGTATTTCACAATCTTCCTCACCTTCGTCTTTGGCTTGGTAGATTGTATTTTCAAAGTCATAAGCGGCAATAGCATAATCGTTATCAACGAGATCCATAGTGGATAGGGGTTTGCAACATAGTGTGTGTGTGTGTGTAAGAACACATAGCTATTTGAAAGTGAAATAAAGTAAAAGAAAGACACGGAGTGCAAAATTTGAATGCAAAACGTCCAATATTTTCATTAAATGAAAATATGACATATGAAATGACAACCCTTAAAAAATGGACCATTGCGCCCCGGGTAAGACACAAGGTTTAAAGTCATTATTTTAAAATAAATTACATAACCAAACTTCTTATAGCAATAAAAATAGAAACATCTATTACTCATGACTGAAGGAGATGGGGATAATGTCTTCTTCTTTCCAATTGTCGAGTCTGTTGTCAATGGTAGGGAATATCCAATTGTCGAAATCACAATCATTGTCAGCATCCTCTATATCATTGACTCATTTGTTGTTGATACAGAACGGAGGTCTTCCAGCCCGAGCGCGGAGAATAACCCTTTGACCCTCTGCAGTAAAGCCCAAACCAAACTTATCAGATTTGTAGGGGATATCAGGACGTTGACCCCAAATTGTGCAACCACCTTCTTCTATAGTAGCTTTGGCATCTTTCAAGGAAGCCATATTGTGTGAAACCCTGGTAGTCTTTGGAATGGCAGAAACATCTTCAACAAAAGTAGGGGAAATCACTTCAAAATATTGACAGGGAGTCTCAATGAGTTATCCATCCATCTCCATGTATCATATTGAATTCAGATGGCTGACCATGTACTCCTCATCTTCGCAAACAGTAACAATCTTCGCTTTTATAGGATGCTTTAATTTCTGGTGTAAGGTGGAGGTAACAATTCCTTCCCCATGGATCCAGGGGCGTCCTAATAGACAAGAATAAACTGGCCGGATGTCTATTACATAGAAGGTGGATTCAAATATTTATGAACCCACTTTGATCGGGAGGTCCACTTCTCCATGTACCATTATTTTTTATCCGTCAAAGGCTCGAACTATGATGTCGCTAGGTTTTAGCACAACCCCTTCAAAATCCAGTCTATCGAGAGCGTCTTTTAGTAGAACATTTAGAGAAGAACCAGTATTAACTAACACATGAGCCAATGTAGTGCCCATGCATTCAATGGGGACATACAGGGACCTATTATGATTTCTCCCCTCTGGAGTTAGGTCATTGTTGTACCCCAAAATTTGCCCTCCCATTTCTCTCAACATTTTCTCACCACAAGACCCTTTGAGCTCAAGGTCCAGTTAGGGTTTCCTCTGCTCAAGACTTCTCATTGCACTATTGACCCAAATTAGGGTTTGTGTTTGCACAAAGATATTTTGACCTAAAAAGCCTAAGATGACTTTCATACTCCATGTTGGACTCCCAAGTTTATCCATACCAAGTTTCAAGCCTTGATTCCAAATTTTGCCCAGTCAATTGGACAGTTGACCTAGAAATCAACTGTATTGGGGAAAAAGTCAACTGTGGCCAATTGACAGTCAGATCTCATGAAAATTTACCCACATCAACATTATGAACTCACATGGACCATTTGATCAAGTTTGGATCACAATTCCACAAGAAATTTGATCAGATCACCAAAAGGGCAAAATGGTCATTTTTAGGGTTTTGACTGCACAAAGGCAATTTTTGACTGTTTGACCTAGCCAATGGCAAACCAAGCTCACATATGGACTCAAGGACCCCATGGAATTGTCTTGACATACTCAACAAGTTCAAAAGATCCCAAATGCATAAGATTGACAGTTGAATTTCCCAGTCAATTGATCAATTTTGACTGTATACTGAAAAGTCAAACTTTGACTTTTTGGTCAAAATCAAGTGTCAAGATTCATTTTTCATCAAAACATGCCAAATCATGGAACTTGTTCATCAAGAAATCAAGAATTGCAAATTAGGGTTTGAAATGAAGATTTTTCATAACTTAGAATTTTCTAAGTTATGAAAAAACCCTAATTTTTTCCTAACTTTGTCCCACTTTCTCACCAAGATTCATTTGGATTCAAGGAAAAGTCAAAACATGAAAGTTGTAGCCTATTGCAAAATCTACAACTTTGATTCACAAAGTTTCCTCAAAAGAAGCTTGTAGCTCAAGTTACAATTTTTGGAATAAGGGTACCAAACCATTCTTAACTTAGAGAAATTTGACCTATTTTAGGCAAGGTTTTTACCTAACTTCAAGACCATTTTTCACATACTTCCACTTGGAATTTCAATTTGCATTTCAAAGATGGATTGTAATACACATTCCAAGCTTTCCAAAATGTCCAAGAACTCATCAAACAACCTCACGGTTAGGGAGAACCGAATTTGGCAAGTTGGGAAAAACTCACTTTGTTTTTGACCAATTTACATGTTCATACACTTAGGCCATTTTGAAATCAGCTTGCATTCCTTGATTACAGGTACTATATCCCATTTGCACTCAATAATTTAATGCTAACTCATTGTGCCAAGGCCTTGTTTTATGTGTTTAAGCATTACATGGAAGATTAAGCCATTTTTAGAAAAAAGCATAATATCCATTTTTTAAAAATATGGCTTTATGTCAAAAGCAAATCCAAGCAAGTACAGTGCAAATCCTTTTGGCACAAGTTTATGAACTAATTACACTGATCAAGGCCAAGGTATGCAGCATAGATTGGGGGCCTGTACAAGCTAGAAACTCAAGTGGACATTTTGTTGCTTAAAGTTGAAGAAATATAGCATAACAATACACAACTCTCATCTCAGCTAACACAGGCTTAAGCAAACTTGTAAAACACATTCTAAACAATCACCCTGACCTGAAACACGAGCTAAACACCTTCCAAACCTCATCAAACCTCAAAACACCATAAAACTGCCAAAATAGGGGACCTGCTGCAGATTGAGTTCCATAGCTCAGTCCATTCATGCATTCTTGCTAAAACCACTTCAAACATATCCCACATCATCCCTTGAAACTATTCCAAGCCTCAAACAAGACCTGTAACATCCCTAGCTAACATCACCATTTTCATTTTTCTGGTTTTGCAGTTGAGGTACCATAGCACGATTCTCTTGGTTTCCAAGCAAAGTAAAACTTGGAATAGCATCCCTGGACATCAAGGAAGCTGTACCAATCATCACCTTGCATTGAAAACACCTCCATCACCAGATACGATTCCAACTGAACAGGTAAGTTCATGAACTCGTATCTCTCTATCCAGGCATTGTTAGCTTTAGGTTTGTGAAGAAAATATGTCACATTCATAGCCCTGAACATGCCCATGTAGTTAGTTTTCATTTATGTTACGTGTGCTATGAGAATTTGATGTCTGAACATGGAACAAAAACTAGGTCAGGAATTGGGGGAGAAGAAATTCTCTCTCATTTCTGAGAGTTAGATTGATTTCTTTATATGTCTAGAATCGTGGCTTCAAGCTCTACAGGTTTCATGTTGAAAGATTTGGCAAAAGATCAAGGAATCTGGAGATAGAAAACGCGCGTGGATGGTTGTTCAAACATGTTCTGAGGTTGAAGATAAAGTCTTCTTGGGCTGGGCCTGAGTTGACTTTCTTTTTGCACCCTTTTGTTACTTTTGAACCCCCCCTGGCCCATTATGCTTATTTGAGACATTTTCTTGAATTTTCTTTTTATTTCTGACTTATTTATTTTTTCTAATAATATTAAAAATATAAAAAATATTTTTCACACCATTTTTGAATTTATTAGGCATTTATTTGTTTAAAATAATATTTGTACATCAATAAATACCTAGATATACTTTTATTTAAAAATACTAAAAAATAATGCAAACACATTTACTTTCCATTTTTATTTTATTTTATCTTCTGAAAATATTTTATATAAAATATACTTTTTTTTATAAATATTAAATATTATTATTTTGTACATATTTAATATATTTATCATATAATACAAATACATACATATATATTAGTATATTTAGGTTAAAAAATACAAAATATATACATTTTCATTTTTATTAATATTTAATATTAAAAATACCTTTTTTACAAATATACTTCATTTTTATTTTATTTTTGTACATAACTAGTGAATATTGTATATATTAAATATTAATATCCTTTTATTTGCAAAATTAGGGTTTTGCCCTAAATACATAAAAACTCCAAAAAATAATACTTTTTATTTTGTTTATTTGACATATAAAAAACACTTTTATTCATACATATAAAAAAACATTTTTTTTTGCATCTTGCATATTTATTCCATTTTTATTTAATTATTGTATATTAAATAATTTGTATAATTCCAATTTGATGTAATAGTCTAGGTTTAAATTCCTTGTCAAAATACCCCCATTTGAACATTTGTACCCCCTTTCCCATATGTTGTGTTGTAATAACTTAGGAACTTTATTTTTCGCACTTTAAAGTTTTCTAATTATGCCATGCTAGAATTAGGGTTTTGTATGCAAATCAATTAACCAAAATAGTTTGACCTAATTTCAAAGATAATCAAGCATGAAAATGGACAACACTAATCACACTTGCACCCCTAGGGTATTCCACTTGTTGCCTTCAGTAATGGGCCATATTGCATGTTAGGTCTCTTTGGGCAAAACAAAACAATCAAATGATCATAGCCCCTCGATGACGCTTTCGAAAGTTGCCTTAAAAATGATCAAGTCCCTTAAAGGAAAATTGCCCAAAGATACTTGGCACCATTGCAATTATGGTCTAAACGATGACCCGCGCCCGTCCCGTTCACATCCTAACACAAGATTGTCCACCAAATACAATGGTGGAACAAAATTGTTAAAAGGGTTAAAAACATAGGAGAAATCTTTGAGAAATTTAAGAGTAGACAACCTCTTAGTTACTTGAATCAAACTTGCAAAACAAAACACTTGCCTATTTTTCAAACCACACATCACTACACTTTCAAAACAACTTTCAAAAACAATGAAAACCTTTTCAAAAGACATACACCATTGTATACATCCCAACATGGATCATTACAAAGGTTGCCACCACATTGGCCTCTTTTCAAAACATTTTCAAAACACACACACAAAGCACCATTTCAAACAATTAAAAATTAAGGCAAGTTGATCTAAGCAAGTAACTAAGAGCCCATGGATAACCATGGATAGAAAGGGTGCTAATACCTTCCCTTTCTATAATCTACTCCCTGAACCCAAGAAAACATCTCAAAGGTTTTTGCTGTGCTTTTTAACCTTTCCTTAGGATAAAATAAAAAGTTGGTGGCGACTCTTGCTCAACCGAAACATTTGCGAAAACAAACGCAAAACCTCAAGTCAGTTCTCCCACCGTATCACAGAACTGGCGACTCTGCTGGGGACTTCTTTTAAGTGGAGTAACCTTAGGGCTTAGATCACCCTCTTGCATGACTAATTGTTTGTCTTGATTGCTTTATATCTTGGCTCTCTTGTTTGGGTTTACAATCCTACACCCGGATTTTAGGAAACATTCATAGATAGCAATACGTTGTGGAAACTGTGCGGGGTATACCGACACGGTCGAAGCAATAGCTATATTAGTGCGACATATTTGTGAGTATCGGTAACCCTTGAGTTCAATCAAGGAGAGTACGGGGCCGCTGAGTGATGTCAATAAGCACTAATGACCTAGAACCTTACTTGACCATCTTGGCCTTTTATTAGGGGTAGTGAGATGACCGGCTTTGGTGCAGTCCGAAGTTGGTAGATACTCGATACTACACTCATTGAGGGTTGTTTTCTTGGAATATTTTGGTCGCTAGTTAAGTGGCTAAACCAAAACAATGAACAATGAAAACAATCCAGTGATATTGAGCTCCTTAGAACCCGGTTACTATTTATAGGACAGGTTTTAAAGCCAACTACACTCAAGAGGGTACTTACCTATGAAACCCCATGCAAGCCTGAAACTAGGGTTTGGTGTGAATTGCTTGTACATATGTTTGTGCATACATCATAAACATCATAAAGCATCATATGCATTTACTAACCACTTCAAGGGTTTAGATCTTCATCTTTGTTCTTGTTTTGTAGGTCATAGAAATTCCTCGCAGAAAAACCATCCAAGTTAACCTTGTGAGAATCTCTCCTCAACTCAAGGAGCTCACCTCAAGAATTCCGGAAAGCTCGTCCTTCAGTGAAAGACATGGTAGACTGCTCAGCTTAGTCAACACCAACATTGAAGAAGACGTGATGAAAGTGCTATTCCAGTTCTTTGACCCTCTTCACCACTGTTTCACTTTCCCTGACTATCAGTTGGTACCCACTTTGGAGGAATTTTCTCAACTCCTGAGAATTCCTATCCTTAATCAACTACCTTTCAACGGTACGGAAAAGGAACCAAAGCCGAAAGATGTTGCTCGAGCATTACATCTACAGCCTTCTGACATCAAGGGGCATTGGGAAACTAGAAGCGGCGTCAAAGGTTTCTTAGCAAAATTCTTGTTTGAGAAAGCACAAGAATGTTGGAATTCATTGGACCTACAAGCCTTTGAAGAGATTGTGGCACTCCTTATCTATGGGTTGGTCTTGTTCCCAAATCCTGACCAGCTTGTAGATGTCAATGCCGTCAAAATCTTCTTATCCAGAAATCCAATACCAACATTGCTTGGGGACATTCTTCACTCATTTTACACACGAACAATGAGAAAGAGGGGTGCTCTCATGTGCTGTACTCCTATCCTTGCAAGGTGGTTTATTTCGCACCTTCCACAATCTGTCTTGAAGAATGACCAAGGCTCAAGGTGGTCCCAACGGTTGATGACTCTTACTCACTCTGATGTACATTGGTGTTCTCGGTCCAGAGAAAATGTCATCATCATCGATCGTTGTGGAGAGTTTCCTAATGTTCCTTTACTTGGAATCATAGGAGGCATTACCTACAACCCTTGCCTGGCTTTGAGGCAATTTGGATATGCACGAAGAGATGGTCCTCACAACATGTTGATTCCTGACCTAGTTTTTGACTTCGACAATGATGCGCAAGGACTTCGCCAAAGATTCATCAGAGCTTGGGGGAGGCCCAACAAGGTTGATAGAAAGACACTGGGGCACAAGAACTCCATCCCTCTTGAACCTTATCTCAAGTGGGTATGAGCCCGAGCCCAGAGTCTAATGATGCCTTATCCTCATGTTCTCCCTGTGATTAAAGAGCCCGTCAAGGAAGGAGAGGTTCCCTACACCATCCTACATCCTGACATGCCTACATCGTAGGAGGAGATGCAGAAGAGTTGGATCCAACTCAAGGAGGAATGGAACACTTTTGAAGCCAGCTTTTACGCCAGCGAGAAGAAGGTTCTAGATCTCACCCGCCGACTCCATGAGCAAGAGGCCCTCAACACCTACATTGCTCCAAAGAGGATGTGCAACGTCTTTTTACCTTGAGAAGTTATTTTTGTAATATTTGGCCCATGGGGCACTTATGTACTAACAAATTTCTTCTTATTAATATGACGCGCGTTCTTTTTGTCTGCAACAATTGTGAATTTCTAAAATCCTTGAATGCATTGCATAGATAGCATCTCATGCATCATGTGCATAACAGGTACCCCTTTTTCTACAGGTTGCTTAATCTTCTTCGCTGTTTATTTTGAACAGTCATCATGAATCCAGAATCATCCAGTGAACAAGCAATCAAGGCCCTCCAGGCCCAGAGTGCCCAGTTTCAAGAGATGGTGATGAACCTGGCCCAAGGGCAACAAGAGTTGAAGGCTTTGCTCTTAAAAAAGAAGAAGAAGAAGAGAACTGCGTTGTTCAATACTGGACGCAGGTTTGGGAACACACTCCATAACGAGGCTGATCCAACTACTTCCTCTGCAGAGAAAGACAGTCCCCAAGGGGGAGGAGCTCCTAGTCCTGCAGTCTCTGACAACGAGACGGATTACAATGACGAACAATACCCTCCCGCTGCTGACAGATACAAGCAATTAGAGGACCGCTTGAGCGCCATGGAGATTCAAAATGTGTCGGGGCTGGATTTCGGAGATTTAGGGTTATCTTCTGGGGTGGTAATCCCACACAAGTTCAAGGCGTCTGCCTTTGCCAAATACGACAGGGCTTCCTGTCCAAAGCTGCATCTCAGGTCGTACGTAAGGAAGATCCAACCTTACACGGCAGATAAGAACCTTTGGATCCACTTCTTCCAAGATAGCCTTTCAGGGTCACAGCTTGAGTGGTTCTATCAGCTAGATGGAACCAGCATCCGACATTGGGAAGATTTGGCTACCGCATTCTATAGACAATATCAATACAATTCTGACCTCGCTCCTACGCGTACCCAACTTCAGGGTATGTCCCTAGGAACGGGCGAAGGGTTCAAAGAATATGCGCAAAAATGGAGAGATTTGGCTGGCAGGGTGCAGCCTCCATTGACTGACCGTGAGCTGGTTGACATGTTTCTAGGGACCTTGTCTGGTCCATTCTTCAATCATCTGGTTGGCAATTCCTCCACTGGGTTTACGGATTTGATCCTGACGGGTGAAAGGATAGAAGCTGGCATCAGGTCAGGAAAGATACAGAAAGGCGCCTCCGCAAGTATTGAGAAGAAACCTTTCAAGAAATAAGCTAGTGCCGTCTATGGTCCTAGAAGACAAGTCAAGCCAAAAAGCCGCCAAGCCGTCAATGCCTTAGTGATTTCAAAACCTGTTGCTGCTCCTCAGCAGTACAATCAACAAAGGGGTGAAAGGCCCAAGAGGCAGTATACTCGGCTGAGTATGACCTTGTCACAAATCTTACCACAACTGTTATCAACCAATTTGGTGACCATCAAAGAGGCTCCGAAAGTCGTGAATATTGCATCTCCTAAGTATAACCCAAATGCCCATTGTGCTTATCATTCTGATAGCCCCGGGCATACTACTGATGATTGCTGGGCCCTGAGAAATAAGGTTCAAGACCTTATCGATGCGAAGGAAATTCAGTTTGAGGCGCCTGAGAGGCCAAATGTTGTAACTGCTCATATGCCCCAGCATAGAGTAAATGCCATTGAGGAAGATTTGTGTGCTGTTTCGGTGAATGATGTTGCTACCCCTCTATTGACTGTTAAGAGGAACCTACTGCTAGCCGGTTTATTTCCGGGTTGTAGCAAGGGTTGCCTCTTGTGTGTTGTTATCCCTACCGGTTGTCCGCTGCTGAAATCAGGCATCCAAAGCCTGATGGATAGCAAAGAAATTTTGTTCAAGAAAACTGTTGTTCCGTTTGTTTCCGCTGAAGAAGTATCTGTCGTCACAATTTTCAACAATCCTACCAAGGCTCTCCCAAGGAAGCCAGTCCAAATTATGTCTGTTGCGCCCATTACCATTACTGTTCCGGGGCCCCTCCCCTATGAATCTAACAAGGTTGTCCCATGGCACTATGGGGCAGACGTGTATGTGCTTGGAGTGAAGCAGGAGTTCAATACCGGTACCAGTATCAGTAACATCACTGGTCCCGCCAAGATTACTCGCAGTGGCAGGCTTTTCTCGCCTGACATTGCACCACCAGTTATCCGAAAACCTCTCATCATCACACCCGCAAGTGTGCATGTTTCAAATCAAGTTCCTGTGTCTACTACTGCCGCCGAGTCCTCTGATGCTCGGGGTAAAGAAGTTGCCACCGATTTGCCTGCCCGGACAGAGGCACCAAAAAAGACTGCTGTTGAAGCCTCCCATCAAGAGATGGAGGAAATCCTTAAAATCATTAAAAAGAGTGACTTCAATGTCGTTGAACAGCTGGGGCATACCCCCTCCAAAATCTCTATGCTATCATTGCTACTGTGCTCAGAGGCCCATGCCAAGGCCCTGATTTCATTTCTGAAAACGGCCCATGTGCCGCAAGAGACCTCTGCAGATCAGTTCACTGACTGTGTGGCTAATTTGACAGCTGACAATGGCTTGGGTTTCTCAGATGCAGACCTTACCGCCAAAGGAAAAAACCACAATGATGCCCTGCATGTCTCTATAGAATGCAGGGGCACTACTCTCGCGCACGTATTGGTGGACACCGGTTCTTCCCTGAATGTATTTCCCAAGAAGGCCTTAGATCGGTTGGATTGTGAGGGCCTGGAATTGAAACCTAGTAACATCATTGTTAGAGCCTTCGACGGTTCTAAGAGGATGGTGCATGGTGAGGTAGACATTCCTATTCGTGTGGGTTCCCAAGTCTTCGACTCAATGTTCTACGTAATGGATATTCGTCCATCTTATTCCTGTTTGCTGGGACGACCTTGGATTCACAAGGCTGGGGCGGTAACATCCACTCTACACCAAAAGCTCAAATACCCTGTCAAAGGGAAGATTGTTACTATGCAGAGTGAGGAGGAATACATGGTTAGTCACTTGAATTCATTCCGGTATATCGAGATGGACGGGGAGTTTATTGAAACCCCCTTTCAACATTTTGAGGAGGTACCTCCAACATTGGCGTCAGCTGAGATAGTGGTTGAAGAAGACTTTCCTCTGAAGATGGCTTCCCTGAAGGATGCCCGGGCTGTAATCGAGAAAGGCAAGTGTGCAAAATGGGGTCAACTTCCTGACTTCACTCAAAAGACCGACAAGTTTGGGCTGGGCTTCACTGCAGAGGCTCAGAGGGCTGTTCGCAAGGAAAGGATCAGAAAGGCTCCGGCGTTCATCACCAACCCAAGGGTGAATGCTATCGAGGAGGACGTAGAGGAAGCAGAATTTGACAGTTGGATCTATCCAACCACCAACAACGGGCCAAGCAACTGGACGGCAAAGGATTTTACACCTATTACATTTGTCACGCAGTAATTAACTCTTTTGTTTTCAATTTGTAACAAACAATATGTTGAAACTTTTATTGGCTCGGTGTCCTACCCGGGGCACCGTGGCTCCATTTGTGAGGGCTTTTTGTATGACATTTCCATATATCATTAATCAAAACATTAGACGTTTGTTTCATTTCAAATCTTGTGCTCTCTTTCTTTGTGTTATATATTGCAAAACAGCTATATTTACACACACTCACTTATACAGGTTCCAATCCACTCTGGATCTCACTGGTAACAGCTCTGCTACTGCCAGTTATGACTTCGAAAATCCGATCAACTTAGCCGAAGACGAAGGTGAAGATGATTGCGAAGTGCCTGGTGAACTCGCAAGACTGCTACTCCAGGAAGAGAGGGCCATTCAGCCGCATGAAGAGTCGGTGGAAACAGTGAACCTGGGTACTGAGACAGATAGAAAAGAAGTCAAGGTTGGTGCCAATCTAGAGCTCAGCATGAAGCAATGATTGATCCAGATGTTGCATGATTACATGGAGATATTTGCTTGGTCTTATGAAGACATGCCTGGTTTGGATGCCGACATCGTGGTTCATCACCTGCCTACCAAGGAAGACTGCCCTCCGGTAAAGCAAAAGGTCCGCCGTATGCGTCCAGAGATGTCCTAAAAGATCAAAGCTGAGGTTATGAAGCAATTCGATGCCGGGTTTCTAGCAGTGACTTCTTACCCTCAGTGGGTTGCCAACGTGGTGCCAGTGCCGAAGAAGGACGATAAAGTCAGAATGTGTGTCGATTACAGGGATCTAAACAGGGCAAGCCCCAAGGATGACTTCCCCCTACCTCACATCGACGTTCTTGTTGACAATACTGCTCAACACAAGGTGTTCTCCTTCATGGATGGGTTTTCAGGGTATAATCAGATCAAGATGGCTCCTGAAGATATGGAAAAGACTACCTTTGTGACTCAGTGGGGCACCTTCTGCTACAAGGTCATGCCCTTCGGGTTAAAAAATGTTGGGGCAACCTACCAACGTGCCATGGTTGCTTTATTTCATGACATGATCCATCATGAGATTGAAGTGTATGTCGACGACATGATTGCAAGGTCCCAAACTGAGGAAGAACACCTTGACCATCTGCGGAAGCTGTTTGATCGACTGAAGTTGTACAAGCTGAGGTTGAACCCAAACAAATGCACCTTTGGGGTGAGGTCTGGAAAATTGCTAGGTTTCATTGTAAGCGATAAAGGTATTCAGGTGGACCCTACCAAGGTGAAAGCCATACAATAGATTCCAACTCCCAAGATAGAGAAAGAAGTCAGAGGTTTTCTGAGACGACTGAATTACATTGCCCGATTCATCTCACATCTGACTGCTACCTGTGAGCCAATCTTCAAATTGCTGAAGAAAGATCAAGTAGTACGTTGGAATGATGAATGTCAGGCTGCTTTCGAAAAGATAAAGGAGTATCTCCAAGAGCCACCCATTCTTATGCCACCAGTGGAAGGGAGACCTCTAATACTATACTTGACAGTGCTTGACAATTCAATGGGGTGTGTGCTGGGGAAGCATGACGAGTCTGGCCGAAAAGAGCACGCTATTTATTACTTGAGAAAAAAGTTTACCGACTGTGAGTCTCGGTACTCACTGCTCGAGAAAACTTGTTGCGCTCTGGTATGGGTTGCTCGCCGGCTGAGACAATATATGCTGACTCACACCACTCTGTTGATTTCAAAGATGGATCCCATCAAGTACATATTCGAAAAGCCTGCTCTGTCTGGAAGAATAGCAAGATGGCAAATGATCTTGACAGAATATGATATCCAGTATACAACTCAAAAAGCAATCAAGGGAAGTGTACTGGCAGATCATTTGGCACACCAACCTGTGGACGATTACCAATCACTGAACTTTGAATTTTCGGACGAAGATATCATGGTAGTAACTGACTGTGAAGTACCTGGACCGGATGAAGGACCTGAGGAAGGATCCCGATGGTCTATGCATTTTGACGGAGCCTCGAATGCTTTGGGTAACGACATCGGCGCTGTGATCATATCCCCTAAAGGTACTCATACTGCACTCACTGCCCGGCTGTGTTTCAACTGCACCAACAACATGGCACAGTATGAGGCATGCATCATGGGTCTCCAAGCTGCAATCGACTTAAGGATCAAGTTTCTGAGTGTCTTCGGAGATTCCGCTCTCGTGATCAATCAGATCAAAGGCGAGTGGGATATGAAACACCCAAATCTTATTCCTTACAAGGAGTATGTGTTGACTTTGCTTCCCCACTTTGAAGAGATAACTTTTGAGCACTTCCCAAGGGAGGAGAATCAATTAGCGGACGCACTAGCTACGATGTCTTCAATGTTCAAAGTCAAATGGGACAATGAGGCTCCCCGGATCATTATCTGGAAGTTGGACGAACCTGCATACTGCTGCGATCTTGAGGCCGAAGAGGTGACTGAAAAACCCTGGTATCATGAGGTGAAGAGATACTTGGAAGCTCAGGAATACCCTGAAGGTGCATCTGTCAACGACAAGAAGTTCCTGAGAAGGTTTGCGGCAAAATTCTTCCTCAGCAACGGTATTCTCTACAAACGAAATCATGATTCAACTCTACTGCGTTGTGTGGATAAGACTGAAGCAGAGAAGATCATGGTAGAATTACATGAAGGTACATTCGGAACACATTCCAGTGGACACACCATGGCAAAGAAAATCCTTCGGGCAGGATATTTCTGGTCCACAATGGAAGCCGACTGTTACCAACATTCTCGAACTTGTCATAAATGCCAGATCTATGCTGATAAGGTGCATATCCCTCCGGTCCCTCTGAACGTCCTGACGGCACCTTGGCCTTTTGCAATGTGGGGCATCGATATGATCGGCGAGATCCGACCGACGACATCCAACGGGCATCGCTTCATCTTGGTAGCGATTGATTACTTCACGAAGTGGGTTGAGGCAGCTTCCTACGCCATCGTAACCAAGAGCGTCATTGCACGTTTCATTCGGCATAACCTGATCTGTCGGTACGGCGTCCCAGAAAGAATCATTACAGACAATGGTACCAATCTTAATAACAAGATGATCACTGAGCTCTGCGAGCAATTCAAGATACAGCACCACAACTCTTCTCCTTACCGGCCGAAGATGAATGGGGCTGTAGAAGCAGCTAATAAGAATATCAAAAAGATTGTGCAGAAGATGACAGTGACCTATAAAGATTGGCACGAAATGTTACCATTTGCTCTTCATGGGTACCGTACCTCAGCAAGGACGTCAACTGGGGCAACTCCTTTTTCCTTGGTCTATGGCATGGAGGCAGTCTTGCCGATTGAAGTCCAGATACCCTCTCTCCGGATAATGAAGGAGGCAGATTTGAGTGAAGATGACTGGATCCAGACTCGACTTGATCAGTTAAACCTAATTGACGAAAAGAGACTCACTACTATCTGTCATGGTCAGACGTATCAAAAACGGATGATCAGGGCATTTAACAAGAAAGTCAGACCACAAGAGTATCAAGTTGGGGACCTGGTAATCAAACGCATCATCCTTCCTCAAAGTGATCCCAGGGGCAAATGGACCCCTACGTACGAAGGGCCATTTGTGGTTAAGCATGTGTTCTCAGGAGGAGCCATGATCCTAACCACCATGGATGGTGACGACCTTCCTCACCCCGCCAATGCAGACATAGTAAAAAGATACTACGCATAAATCAAAGACCCGCTAGGTTGACATACCTAGGAAAAAATAAGGGCTTCCCGGCGAACCAAAAGGGTTCGGGCAAAATAAGGGATGAAATGAAAAAAAATCTGTACACCCGGCAAGTCGAAAACCTGAAAAAGGCGGCTTGGGCAAAAATGGGTATCCCGGTGGACTGAAAACCCGAAAGGGCGGTCCAGGCAAAAGTTAGGGATAAAACGTAACACTATGTCTCATTGGATCACCTTGCATCCAGGATTCGGTATCAACTATCTGGCTCAGACTTCGGCATCGATCAATCAGCTTCATCTTCAACTAAGCAGCAAAGTGGTGAGACGCTTGAAGACATAAAGGCGATAGCAGAGTTGGAACCCAGTGGGAATATTGTGCACATAGCTGTTTTGTTTCCTTTTCAAAATTGTATAAACTTTATGTTATTCGGCGGCGTTCTCTTACTAGGACGTCGGCCTCTTGTACAAAAAACGCCTATTTACAGGCAAATTTCAAAATCAATACAAGTTCACTTTTCCAAACAAATTGCCCATTGTTTTTCCTTTTTCTGTTTTGTCTTGCGAAGAACGTCCAATGTTCATTTTTGATATACGCATTTGACATTAAATTGCTGATTCATAAATATTTGCATATGAAACAAAAGACTAATTACAGGTGACATCAGAAACAGGGGCAATGTAGAGTTGTCTGATGCAGTCTAGTTGCTTTGTCCGCCGAAGTATCAAGGTAGGTTCAACTGAAGAATATGACCAAGTTGCCTCAACTTCCCACAGAGTAAGACAAGATTCAGCAATACTCTCACCAGGGAAAGTTAGTCTATCATCAATAGGCACCCTTTTTCCCAAGCAAGTCAGCGATACTCTCCTCCAGAAGGGTTAGTCTACGGTCAGCCTAAAGGAAGTTGGGTAGCCCCAGAAGATATCAACATTCCCCAGCGGAGTATAGGCATTCATCAGCAAGCATCCCCGGCAGTCTTGATCTAAGATTGTTCCCCGGCGGAATACAGACCCCCCAGTGGAATCACTTCCCAATGCAGTTCAAAGTTTCCCCCAAGAGAGTTGAATCATATCCCCAGCAGGTCTTGAAGCTTATCCCCGGTAGATTCTGGAAGCTTATCCCCTGCAGGGTACGGACGCCTCTCTCGAGCTTTATTCAAAGTTATTCCTCACAAGGGCTTATAACTGGGTTATCCTCAGCTAATTGCCACGGAAGACCGCCCTCGGCGAAGTTCTTCCTATCCCCAGCGGAGTTCATCAAAGTTCCCCAACATAACTTATCAACGCAATCCCCAGCAGAGTTTATCATTGTTATCCCCAGCGGAGTTTATCATTGTTATCCCCAGCGGAGTCCATCATTGAAATCCTCAGTGGAGCTCTCGTCAAAACTTCAGCGAAGTATCTCTTCCCATAGAGTAATTCCCCTCAGAGTAATCTCTCCAACAAGTTTATTCCCCAACGGAGTCATCTTCTCCTACCAGTGTATTCTTGCAACCGTCATCCCCAGCGGAAGCAAAGAACTTTACTCTTCAACGTCGACCCAGGATTTAATTCCCCAGCCGATCGTCAAAGACTTATTTTCCTAGACGAAAATACATTCATAAACATTTCACATTTCATACATCTTGCTTACATACATGATAAAGTGCATGCAACACTATCTCATTTTGAACATCATGACATCATGCATTTCATACATCATGACATTGCATACAACTGATGTTTTGCCTTTTCAAGGAAAAAGACAACCCAAAAGACAACTACCTTCAACTGTCACAGTTTCCAGATTCGATTCCTGTATCTAGCCAGGGCACATCTGTGAGTGATCAGTTTCCAGACTCGATTCCTGTATCCAGCCAGGGCACGTCTGAAGAGTTTGAAGATTCGATTCCTGTATCCAGCCAAGGCATATCTATCAACTGTCACAATTCCGGATTCGATTCCTGTATCTAGCCAGGCACATCTGAAGAGTTCGAAGATTCGATTCCTGTATCTAGCCAGGGCATATCTGTTGACGACTATTTCCAGACTCGATTCCTGTATCTAGCCAGGGCACGTCTGAAGAGTTCGAAGATTCGATTCCTGTATCCAGCCAGGGCATATCTGTTGACGACTATTTCCAGATACGATTCCTGTATCCAGCCGGGGCATATATGTGAGCAACCGATTGTAGATTCGACACCTGTATCTAGCCAGGGCACATCTGCATGAAGAGATTGAAGATCAACACCTGTAACAAGCCAGGAAAACATTTGTCTTTCTCAAAACACGCAAGTTCTCGCTAAGGAATCTCTTATGCGATCAACACTTCCAAATGGCATCTATAAGCCCATTCCCGACAAGGTTCTGTCACACCTCCAGATGGCATCTATAAGCCCATCTACCCATCCACCATCTCTCCAAATGGCATCTATAAGCCCATTCTCGACATCACATTTGCTGATACTCCAACATGCGAGTGCAAATTTCCGGGCACTCTAGTGTCCAATCTCCTTTTACCCTCGAGTCACGAAAGGCAAACTTGCCAATCTAACTCTTCAGGTTCAAGAAGATTGAACAGGGGCAACTGTTGTACCCTAAAATTTGCCCTCCCATTTCTCTCAACATTTTCTCACCACAAGACCCTTGGAGCTCAAGGTCCAGTTAGGGTTTCCTCTGCTCAAGACTTCTCCTTGCACTGTTGACCCAAATTAGGGTTTGTGTTTGCACAAAGATATTTTGAACTAAAAAGCCTAAGATGACTTTCATGCTCCATGTTGGACTGCCAAGTTTATCCATACCAAGTTTCAAGCCTTGATTCCAAATTTTGCCCAGTCAATTGGACAGTTGACCTAGAAATCAACTATATTGGGGAAAAAGTCAACTGTGGCCAATTGACAGTCAGATCTCATGAAAATTGACCCACATCAACATTATGAACTCACATGGACCATTTGATCAAGTTTGGATCACAATTCCACAAGAAATTTGATCAGATCACCAAAAGGGCAAAATGGTCATTTTTAGGGTTTTGACTGCACAAAGGCAATTTTTGACTGTTTGACCTAGCCAATGGCAAACCAAGATCACATATGGACTCAAGGACCCCATGGAATTGTCTTGACATACTCAACAAGTTCAAAAGATCCCAAATGCACAAGATTGACAGTTGAATTTCCCAGTCAATTGATCAATTTTGACTGTATACTGAAAAGTCAAACTTTGACTTTTTGGTCAAAATCAAGTGTCAAGATTCATTTTTCATCAAAACATGCCAAATCATGGAACTTGTTCATCAAGAAATCAAGAATTGCAAATTAGGGTTTGAAATGAAGATTTTTCATAACTTAGAATTTTCTAAGTTATGAAAAAACCCTAATTTTTTCCTAACTTTGTCCCACTTTCTCACCAAGATTCATTTGGATTCAAGGAAAAGTCAAAACATGAAAGTTGTAGCCTATTGCAAAATCTACAACTTTGATTCACAAAGTTTCCTCAAAAGAAGCTTGTAGCTCAAGTTACAATTTTTGGAATAAGGGTACCAAACCATTCTTAACTTAGAGAAATTTGACCTATTTTAGGCAAGGTTTTTACCTAACTTCAAGACCATTTTTCACATACTTCCACTTGGAATTTCAATTTGCATTTCAAATATGGATTGTAATACACATTCCAAGCTTTCCAAAATGTCCAAGAACTCATCAAACAACCTCATGGTTAGGGAGAACCGAATTTGGCAAGTTGGGAAAAACTCACTTTGTTTTTGACCAATTTACATGTTCATACACTTAGGCCATTTTGAAATCAGCTTGCATTCCTTGATTACAGGTCCTATATCCCATTTGCACTCAATAATTTAATGCTAACTCATTGTTCCAAGGCCTTGTTTTATGTGTTTAAGCATTACATGGAAGATTAAGCCATTTTTAGAAAAAAGCATAATATCCATTTTTGAAAAGTATGGCTTTATGTCAAAAGCAAATCCAAGCAAGTACAGTGAAAATCCTTTTGGAACAAGTTTATGAACTAATTACACTGATCAAGTCCAAGGTATGCAGCATAGATTGGGGGCTTGTACAAGCTAGAAACTCAAGTGGACACTTTGTTGCTTAAAGTTGAAGAAATATAGCATAACAATACACAACTCTCATCTCAGCTAACACAGGCTTAAGCAAACTTTTCAAACACATTCTAAACAATCACCCTGACCTGAAACACGAGCTAAACACCTTCCAAACCTCATCAAACCTCAAACACCATAAAACTGCCAAAACAGGGGACCTGCTGCAGATTGAGTTCCATAGCTCAGTCCATTCATGCATTCTTGCTAAAACCACTTCAAACATATCCCACATCATCCCTTGAAACTATTCCAAGCCTCAAACAAGACCTGTAACATCCCTAGCTAACATCACCATTTTCATTTTTCTGGTTTTGCAGTTGAGGTACCATAGCACGATTCTCTTGGTTTCCAAGCAAAGTAAAGCTTGGAATAGCATCCCTGGACATCAAGGAAGCTGTACCAATCATCACCTTGCATTGAAAACACCTCCATCACCAGATACGATTCCAACTGAACAGGTAAGTTCATGAACTCGTATCTCTCTATCCAGGCATTGTTAGCTTTAGGTTTGTGAAGAAAATATGTCACATTCATAGCCCTGAACATGCCCATGTAGTTAGTTTTCATTTATGTTACGTGTGCTATGAGAATTTGATGTCTGAACATGGAACAAAAACTAGGTCAGGAATTGGGGAGAAGAAATTCTCTCTCATTTCTGATAGTTAGATTGATTTCTTTATATGTCTAGAATCGTGGCTTCAAGCTCTACAGGTTTCATGTTGAAAGATTTGGCAAAAGATCAAGAAATCTGGAGATAGAAAACGCGCGTGGATGGTTGTTCAAACATGTTCTGAGGTTGAAGATAAAGTCTTCTTGAGCTGGGCCTGAGTTGACTTTCTTTTTGCACCCTTTTGTTACTTTTGAACCCCCCTGGCCCATTATGCTTATTTGAGACATTTTCTTGAATTTTCTTTTTATTTCTGACTTATTTATTTTTTCTAATAATATTAAAAATATAAAAAATATTTTTCACACCATTTTTGAATTTATTAGGCATTTATTTGTTTAAAATAATATTTGTACATCAATAAATACCTAGATATACTTTTATTTAAAAATACTAAAAAATAATGCAAACACATTTACTTTCCATTTTTATTTTATTTTATCTTCTGAAAATATTTTATATAAAATATACTTTTTTTTATAAATATTAAATATTATTATTTTGTACATATTTAATATATTTATCATATAATACAAATACATACATATATATTAGTATATTTAGGTTAAAAAATACAAAATATATACATTTTCATTTTTATTAATATTTAATATTAAAAATACCTTTTTTACAAATATACTTCATTTTTATTTTATTTTTGTACATAACTAGTGAATATTGTATATATTAAATATTAATATCCTTTTATTTGCAAAATTAGAGTTTTGCCCTAAATACATAAAAACTCCAAAAAATAATACTTTTTATTTTGTTTATTTGACATATAAAAAACACTTTTATTCATACATATAAAAAACATTTTTTTTGCATCTTGCATATTTATTCCATTTTTATTTAATTATTGTATATTAAATAATTTGTATAATTCCAATTTGATGTAATAGTCTAGGTTTAAATTCCTTGTCAAAATACCCCCATTTGAACATTTGTACCCCCTTTCTCATATGTTGTGTTGTAATAACTTAGGAACTTTATTTTTCGCACTTTAAAGTTTTCTAATTATGCCATGCTAGAATTAGGGTTTTGCATGCAAATCAATTAACCAAAATAGTTTGACCTAATTTCAAAGATAATCAAGCATGAAAATGGACAACACTAATCACACTTGCACCCCTAGGGTATTCCACTTGTTGCCTTCAATAATGGGCCATATTGCATGTTAGGTCTCTTTGGGCAAAACAAAACAATCAAATGATCATAGCCCCTCGATGACGCTTTCGAAAGTTGCCTTAAAAATGATCAAGTCCCTTAAAGGAAAATTGCCCAAAGATACTTGGCACCATTGTAATTATGGTCTAAACGATGACCCGCGCCCGTCCCGTTCACATCCTAACACAATATTGTCCACCAAATACAATGGTGGAACAAAATTGTTAAAAGGGTTAAAAACATAGGAGAAATCTTTGAGAAATTTAAGAGTAGACAACCTCTTAGTTACTTGAATCAAACTTGCAAAATAAAACACTTGCCTATTTTTCAAACCACACATCACTACACTTTCAAAACAACTTTCAAAAACAATGAAAACCTTTTAAAAAGACATACACCATTGTATACATCCCAACATGGATCATTACAAAGGTTGCCACCACATTGGCCTCTTTTCAAAACATTTTCAAAACACACACACAAAGCACCATTTCAAACAATTGAAAATTAAGGCAAGTTGATCTAAGCAAGTAACTAAGAGCCCATGGATAACCATGGATAGAAAGGGTGCTAATACCTTCCCTTTCTATAATCTACTCCCCGAACCCAAGAAAACATCTCAAAGGTTTTTGCTGTGCTTTTTAACCTTTCCTTAGGATAAAATAAAAAGTCGGTGGCGACTCTTGCTCAACCGAAACATTTGCGAAAACAAACGCAAAACCTCAAGTCAGTTCTCCCACCGTGTCACAGTCATCATTGGAGAAGCCTAATCCATTATCAGTTGTTAAACTCGCAACATTAATTCCAAATTGATCGGCAGAAATCTCTTGTGGTACATGAGAAATTTTAAAAAACTTCATTAAAGCTTGCGCATGGGCTTCAGAACACAGTAGTAAAGATAGAATGTAGATTTTGGATGGGGTTTTCCCCAGCTGTTCAACAATTTTGTATCCACTTCTACAAATGATATTCAAAACCTCTTCCATTTCTTGTCCAGAGGTATCCTTGACTGTAGCTTCTTTTGGTGCCTCCATTTGGGCAGGCTCTATCATTGGCTTTTTACCCCGAGCCTCGACAGTTGTCTTGGTAATTGTAACTTGAACAGGTGGAGAGATTTCTGGAGAGAAAATCCTTCCACTTTTGGTAATTTTTTTGGTCCCTACAATATTGTCAATGTTGGGATCAACCTCTACATCATCTTCGTCAGACAATTCCTGTTTAATTCCATGGTAATAGACGCCAGACCCATAATTCCATGGAATATCCTTCTCCGAAGAATATGGGATGGGCCCAGGTTTTGTAATGATTAAGGGAGAAGCTTTTGGATTGGCAGTAATCCTTACAGGACCCTTGTAAGTGGTCTTGAACGGAGTACCAGATATGACAGACAAATCTCTGCACAAATTTTTAGCATATGGAACTTTTTCAATCAAAATTACATGATCATCCATGAGGCGTTGAATGCCTTCCTTCAGTAACCCGCAACCATTGGGTTGAACCGCACAACAATAACATTCTTTAACACAACCCAAAAATAAACTGACTTGTAGCAAATTCTTGTTGACTGTTGAGAGAGGAGTAACCACATCACTTACGGAGGTAACATACAAAACACCTTCAATAGCACTTATGCCTTTGTCATGCTTAGGCATAGGAGCAGTAATCATGTTCGGAGTCTGTTGTACCCCAAAATTTTCTCTCCCATATTTCTCAATACATTTCAAGTAAGGTCTTCAAATTGCCCAAGGAAGTCCAAGAGTTGACTAGACAAACTCTCTCCTAAAGACAGTCTACCTCAAATTAGGGTTTCATTTTGCATCAAGATGTTTGAGTCTAAAGTGTCCCAAATGCTCACTATTGTACTAATATTTTCTCAAGATTATCCATGTCAAGTTTCAAGCCTTGCAGAGGAAGTTTGCTCAGTCAATTGCTCAAAGGCCTGAAAGTCGACTGCGCTGGGGCAAAAGTCAACTGTGGCCCATATACAGTCAAACTTCAAGATTTTTGGTCAACATCCTCATTTTGAAGTATTATTAATCATTTGATCAAGGGTTGATCATGATTCCCCAAGGATTGCTCACAATTCATCAAAACCCAAAAGTTGCTAAACTAGAGTTTTATAGGAAAAGTCAACTCAACTTTAACCAAGCATAACTTTCTCATACTTTATCAGAAATGACCCATCCAAAGCTCACTTTGAAGAGGATGTAATTCCCTACAATTAATCTTCAGCTCCCAAGTTCAAAATATGCACTCACAAGAAGATATAAATTTGGACATTATAGGTCATTTGAAAAGTCAACAAAAACACCTTTTTGGTCAAAGCTTCTTACATGAACATGGAAGATCTAATTGAGATGAATCAAAATAGGTTGCTTAGGAGACATCCTAAGATTTCTAAAAAGTCCAAGAACACCCTCATAAGGTTAAAATTGAGAGAGATATGCATTGTCAAAGTTGGACAATTTTTGAAAAAAATGCATGAAGCAAATATTGACCAAACTTGGATTTTTTCCAAATGGGCCTATCTTTTCAAGTTTGAAACTCATTCCTAACATGGTCCACGTCCTGTAAGCCCACCCATACATTTTTCTACTATTTATGCTATTTATTTTGATATTTTATTCATTAAAATTCAGAATTAAATAAATAATAGAAATAATGTAAATTTTGATGTGAATCCATTCTGGGCAAGTTTTATGCTGGTTTATGTCATTTGATTTCGTGCAATAACCTTTCAAATATGTCCAGGTTCATCCACATGTGAAAATGGCATAAAATCATCAAATATGACATTTTTTCAAATTTTGATCATGGTCTTAAAACACAACATTATGAGGGAGATTCTTTCCATGATTTCTTGTCTCCTCATTCTCCTCTATAAATATAGAGCCATACAAGCTTGAAAGAGAAGAAAAATCCTCTCTAAAAAGCTCTCAAAAAGCTCTTCAAAAAGCTCTCGAGAAATCAAAGAATTGGTGCAAGTTATATATCGAGGTTCCGGTCTCTCTCAATTGACATCAAGCTTCAAACCATCCTCTTGAAGTCCTCAGGAGTCTTACAAGGCCCAAGAGCAATCCATCACACGCCTAGCACGCCCCCATTTGACAACACCGGTTTGGTAAAATTTTAAACTTCGAATCTCTAATTTTAATCAAATTTTATGGTATGCTAACGTTTGTTTGAGTTTATATAGAACAGTTATGGATGGTTGAATCATAGGTTCCACGCAAGAATAAAAAAAAACATCATAAAAATATCTTTTACTGATGATTACATCCCCTGTTTAATTTTGCTACTAGGCCCATCTTTATTTTCTTGTTTTATTCATTTCATTTATTTCTTTTAATCCCTTTTTTATTTTTATCAATAAACAAATATAAAAATCACATAAAAATAGATTTAGGATTTTTTCTTAATTAAATTTTAATTTTGGTAAATTAATTAACTAAACACTTTAACTTTTTTTTAAAATTAAAATTAATAGAACTTAGATTTAATTTCATTTTAATTCATTTTCCTTTTCGTAACAAAAATACCAAAAAAACATAGAATTAATTTCTTTTATTTAAATTTCATGTTTCTTTAATAATCATCTTTTTTTAAATATAGATTTAGATCAATTATTTTTTAACTTAAACCATTTTTATAAATTAAAACAAAAAACAACAAAAAGATTTTTTTATATCTTAGGATTTTTAGACGTCTTTTCAAATTTGCGCGTTATTATTCTTTCTCACTTCATTTTATTATTGTAACTGTATATTGGGATGTAATAGATGATTAGTAGGACCTTTACCGCTTTTATTTATTTTTTCCCCAATTTTGGATATGTATATAATCCCCCTCCCCGAAGCCTTGTAATAGTTAGGTTTTATATTTCTACACTTTTAAATTACTGCAATTATTAACTGCTAGATGTATGACTAATAGGATTGTATGGCAAGAATAATCAAACATTAGCAAACTTAACACAAGACTAAAATAACTGAACATAACACACCTTGCACATATGCACCCTTAGGGTATACCTCACTTGGTTGCCTTGGAAAATAATGGTCATGTCCCTCGAACGTAGGGATACCCTTAGCAAAGGCCCTCGATTAAAATCATCATAAAGATCATGGTCCCTCGATGTCCCTCAAAGTTGCGTATGGTATTTGATCTTGTCCCTCGATGTTGCCTACGAATATATGATGACAGTCCCTTCGAAATGCTAAGGTATCCCTACATGTTGCCTTCAATGACCATTACGTCCCTTTCGAATTAACCCTTACAAATTCCAACGACGGTGCTACCTACTCCTTAATAGTAGGATAGCGCTGTCTAAAGGAAATGAGAATAGAAACAATCCTTTTTCGAGTAGGTAGATGCTAGTAGGTACTTGCTCAAAATCAAACTTTCACACTTACACTTTTTTCAAACAAAGTTTTCAAAACGACTTCGTAACACTCTTGAAGACAGAAGCAAGGGTTAAATCGAAGTAAATCAAAAACTTTTCAAAACAAACACACACAAGCAATTTTAAAATTATGAGAAAGTAACTAAGAGCCCGTAGAAAACTACGGATAGAAAGGGTGTTAATACCTTCCCTTTCTATAATCTACCCCCGTACTCAAAATCTCGAAAAAGGAATTTTTTTTGTGCTTTTTTCCTTTCTGGTTGGATAAAATAAAAGTCGGTGGTGACTCTTGCTTACCATGATATTTTGCAAACACAAACGCAAAACGCAAACCAGCATTTTCCTGAAATAGTCTGGTTCTGCCACCGTATCACAGAACTGGGGACTTAATAAGTGGGGTATACCTTAGGATTTAGTTCATCATATTTGCTTCTCTTGTTTGTTTTGGTTGCTTTACTTTTGAGGGTTTTGTATTGGGAGTTACTATAGATCCTAACCCGGATCTGGGGAACACCTTTTAGGTAAGTAGCAATAAACTGTGAGGGAACTGTACGATGTAGACCGATATGGTTGAAGCAGTAGCTACATTGATGTGGCACATTGGTTGGTACCTGTATCCCTTATGGAGAAACGAGGAGAATACGGGGCCGTTGCGTGTGTCGTTAAGCATCAACTGACCTTAGAACCTTTAATCGACCAACTTGGCCATTAGGAAGTAGTGAGATAGTCGGCCTCGGTGTAAAGTTGAGAACTGGTTGATACTCGATGCTACACTCATTGAGACCATACTCTCGAGATAGTTCCAGCCGCAAGAAAAGATTGCGTGAGCTGAAACCATGATCGATGGAGGATGGTCAGTGATATTGAGATCCTCTAGAACCCGGTTACTTTTCTAGGACAGGTTGAACCAACTTAACTTCAAGAGGGTATTACCTTTGACCTCATGCAAGCCTAAACCTAAGGCTGTTTGTGTGACTTATGTGCTTTCAGCTTGAACTACGTGCACAAATTTATTATCTGACAACATGAGTTCCTTGCAGGTTTTGTTTATAGTCCTTATCCAATAACTTGGATTTCTTGCCGGATTTACTTGCTTACATCACCTCGCACTTTTGCTTAAACGCATAGCATACACATCATAACATCATGCCTTAACATTTCCTTAACCATTTCAAGGATCTCAAGGGTTTGTGATGCAGGTTATGGTAAATCAAACGTCTAGCAAGGGGCAAAGGGGATTTATTTTCCTCTAGCCAATGCCGTCTAGAGATCAAAACACGATAACTTGAGTCAGTGGCTATGACCCACTCGATATGGTGAGCTTGACTCTTGAAGAAGGACTCTTAACGACACGAAGTTTCTTCAATCAAGCTTCAATCAAATTCTAACAGTTTCTTGTTTACCCCGCGAGATCATTGAAAACATTGCATACATATATCATACATATCATTGCATAACAGATCTTCCAGTACAAGTTTCTCATCTTCTTCGCTGTTTATTTCAGCATAAATGTCTTCTGACCAAGCTATCAAAGATCTTCAGGCACAAAATTCCCAATTCCAAGAGATGTTCTTAAGCTTGGCTAAAGGGCAAGAGAACTTGAAAGCTCTCATTCTGAAAGAGAAAGAGAAGAAGAAGAAGAAGAAGGTTGTTCTGCTGAGTATGGGCAAAAGGTTTGGGGATAGGTCGAAACAGCAAGCTGATCTGTCCTTTTTATCCAAGGGAGGAGAGGACCAAGAAGAAGAAAAGGGCCTCAGTCCTGCAGTTTCTGATAATGATACAGATTATGATAAGGAATAGTATCGTCCTGCTGAGGATAGGTACAAACAACTTGAAGACCGTCTGAGTTCTATGGAGATTCAAAAGATCCCTGGTTTGGATTTTAGAGATTTGGGACTGGTATCTGGAGTGGTGATCCCTCAGAAGTTCAAAGCTCTAGTTTTTGCTAAGTATGATGGGGTGTCCTGCCTAAAACTCCATCTCCATTCTTATGTCAGGAAGATCCAGCCCCACACAGCTGATAGAAATCTATGGGTTCACTTCTTTTAAGATAGTCTGACAGGGACTCAACTTGAATGGTTCTGCCAGCTAGAGGAAGCAAATATCCAAAACTGGGAAGATCTGGTTGCTGCTTTCTACAAGCAGTATCAGTACAATGCCGACCTTGCTCCTACTCGTACTCAACTTCAGAGTATGTCCATGGGTGCAAGTGAAGGATTTAAAGATTATGCCCAAAAGTGGAGAGACTTGGCTGGAAGAGTCCAACCCCCGTTGTCAGATAGGGAGTTGGTTGATATGTTCTCGGGGACGCTATCTGGTCCATTCTTTAATCATTTGATCGGCAGCTCGTCAGCGGGTTTCACCGAGCTGATTCTGACTGGAGAAAGAGTAGAAGTTGGGATCCTGAGTGGTAAGATCCAGAAAAAATACCTCTTCGAGTACAGAGAATAAGTCATTTAGTGGCAAGAGGGAAGCCAATGTTGTGCAAGGCCAGAAGAGGCGTAGCAAGGCAGACTACCACCAATATATGGGGGCAGTGTTGATCTCTAATTCGGCACGCACACAATGACCACAACAACGGAACAATCAGCCAAGGGTGGAAAGACCTTAAAGGAAGTTCACCCAAATCAACATGCCATTGTCACAAGCATTGCAACACATGTTGAAGATGAATCTGATTACGGTGATAAACCCTCATCTGAACCCTAAGACTTCTTCTCCTAACTACAACCCGAATGCAAGGTGTGCTTATCATTCTGGTAGCCTGGGGAACGACACTAACGATTATTGGGTGCTGAAATACAAGATTCAGAATATGATTAACGCCAAGAAGATCGAATTCGACCCTCCTGAGACTCCCAATGTGATCACTGTTCCCTTGCCAAAACATGGCTAGGATTGAAAGCATTTTTGTTCATTTGAATTCTGAAGTTGTATTTTCTTTGCTTATTCAAACAATTATTGTCATGTCAAACTTTTTTATTTTATTAATGCATTACATGTGTCTGTCTTGAATTAATTTTTTTTCAATATGCTTAAATTGATTTATATTTCCTTTTGTGATATTCAAATCTCGACTAAAAAACTGTAAGCCTTAAGAGGGAGGATGACAAAAACGATACCACAATCTCTATAGTATGCTTTTGAGCAGACCTTGTTGACGATGTACAAGCGTTGTTTCAAATCCTAAACAGTGGAGTTATAAGGAAGATAATCCCTAGTCAACCCCTTCGAGCCAAAAATGTAGGAGTTTTTCTTTTCACACATATTAAAACCCTTAATCATAACCTGTGGCAGGGTAGTTTTCTCAGTTAATTCAGAGGCGCATTCAGTCACAATCTGCCGCTTCGTACACAATGAATGGCATCAAAGACGTCCTTTCGAAACAAAAGATGGTGATGGTTCCCTATAATCATCAAGATAGACAGTCATTATCTCTTGAAATAAAAGCCCATTAAGTCAAAACCTATGAAGGATACTTAAGAAAAAACACTGGGGCATCCCGCTGACTGTAATCACAAAAAGAAACAGTTCAGGCAAAAGACAGGGATAATAAAATAAAAAAGAAAGAGGTCCTACAAACCCTCAACAAAAAATAAATGACTGCCTATTCAAAATAAACGGTCAGCATCCGAACCATCACTGGAATATCAGAGCAAAGACTCAAACAGGATCTAAATGCACAATTAGCTGAGTTTAGGATCAAAGAACATCACGAAGAACGGGTGGGTACAAATAAAATTTGAGACTTTATCCTTTGTTTCTTAAACCGTGAACCAGGCCACGTTATAACCCTTAAAAGTCCTAGCTGAAGCATGGGTTAGTTCGAAAACATACTATTATAAAAGGTATCCTGACTCCTGAAGGTCTGTTACAAATCCTGAGTTGATATCACATCTTTGCAAAATTCTTTGTTTTTTCTATAAAAAAAACTGCATTTTCAAAACTTCAAGATAGACATAAGCTTTGCATTCTTAAAATAACATTGTTTGCATATGACTATTTGTTCAACAGTAGAGAAATTCGCATGAAGAATATCTAGTGAACAAAAACCTTCTCAATAAAAAGGATCACCTCAAGTGGAAAAACACTTCCAACCAAGGGGCACGACATGATCATTGTCCATCATCTGGGGCAGTCAAGTCAAGATTCAAGGAATCTCTCAAAGATGCCAAATAGCCAGAGGCAGATCTCCATCTGAATCACTTGGGGGCATTGGGCATGAATTCCAGCAACGAATCATGTACGATAAAACAAACATCTTCTGGTAGTGTGGTAACACAACACTACCGATAGTGACAACTCCCTACACCCTGAGAGCGTGGACATAGTCAAAAAATACTGTGCATGAACAAAGACCCGCTAGGTTTACTGGCCTAGGAAAAAATAAGGGCATCCCGGCGAACCAAAAGGGTTCGGGCAAAAATTAGGGATAAAAACAAAAAAGATATGTACACCCGGCAAGCCGAAAACCTGAAAAGGCGGCTTGGGCAAAAAAGGGTATCCCAATGGACTGAAAATCTGAAAAGACAGTCCAGGAAAAAGTTAGGGATTAAAACGTACGACTATGTCCGGTCATCTCGTCACTTGCTTATTAGTAGAAGACTTATCATTTCGATTGGCAGTTACCAAGCACCTCATAAGTTGGGATAACACTCAAGCCACAAGGCCTCCGCAAGCACTTTCTCCAGCAGGTACAGGGGCTGAAAAGTCTTGATACTAAGTCATTGTCGTATCCTCAGCATGCGTCCTAGTAACATCTACACTCCCCACATAGTAGAGGCAACCAAAGTTTTGATCTCTGCCTCCCTAAACAGGAGTTACTTTCCCCAGCCAAGCTCTTTTGGAGAGCCGACGTCTATATTCCCCAGCCGAATTTTGTAATCGCAAGCGGTTCATAGGGTTTTCTCCTGAACAAAGTTTATTTCTCTGAATACAGAAGCTCAATCCCCGACAGAGTTTATCCCTTTAGCTATGGAAGCTTCTCTCTCCAACAGAATTATTCCCCCACAGAGTTGTTCTCAAGCAAAGTCTCTCCTCGGCAGAATATCCATAAACAAGGGGCAAATCCCCAGCATAGTCATCTCTGGTTCACCATCTCCAGCGGAAGTAGAAGAACCACTTTTTCTACGACAGTCAGGAACTCAATTTCCATTACTCTCCAACAACAGTCAGGGATTTACTTTCCCAAACTCGGACGTGCCACAATAGCATTTCATGTTCATATATCATGACGTGCGCATACATATTGCATACGGCATAATCTCATTTATTTTGAGAACATCATCATACAATGCAGGTCATGCATCATATATGATTAATCATGTACCTTTTCAAGAAAGATGGTTACCATCAACAACTTCCAACAAGTTCAAGATTAGCTTCGGAAACTAAACAGAGTAATTATTTGCACGATCAAATGCAGCTTTACACGGGTTCGTCACGAAGTAATCCTACACGGGTTTCTCCTAAATGCAGCTTTACACGGGTTCTTCACGAAGCAATCTTACACGGGTTTCTCCTAAATGTAGCTTCACACAGGTTTATCCTGAAAAATCTTACACGGGTCTTTTCTCATACATTTCCAAATAAAGTTTTACACGAACTTATCACAAAGTAACCTTACCCAGGTTCCTCTTGAAGTTTTACATGAACTTATCCCGAAATAACCTTACCCAGGTTCCTCCTAAAGTTTTACACAAACTTATCACGAAATAACCTTACCCGGGTTCCTCCTAAAGTTTTACACAAACTTATCTCAAAGTAACCTTACCCCGGTTCATTTTGAAGTTTTACACGAACTTATCACAAAGTAACCTTACCCAGGTTCCTCTTGAAGTTTTACATAGACTTAGCCCAAAGTAACCTTACTCAGGTTCCTGCCGAAGTTTTACACGGACTTATCCCGAAGTAACCCTACCCAGGTTCCTCCTAAAGCCCTACACAGACTCCTCACAAAACAACCTTACCTAGGTTCCTTCTCAGTTCAGATGCAGTTTTACCCAAACTCCTCACAAAGTAACCTTAACCAGGTTCCTTCTCAGTTCAGATGCAGTTTTACCCAAACTCCTCACAAAGCAACCTTACCCAGGTTCCTTCTCGGTTCAGATGCAGTTTTATCCAAACTCCTCACGAAGCAACCTTACCTAGGTTCCTTCCCATAAGCCCTACTATCCATGTTCCTTCTCATAACCTTACCATCCAGGTTTCTTTTCTCTTATCTCTAGACAGCAGTCCACAACACTGTAAGACCTGGACCTGATCAAACACGATCGGTTTCACCTTTCCTCAGTAGGTCGCGATGCAACCTATACACGACCAGATAGCAGTTCATTTTCACCTCCCCGACTAAGAGATGATTCCCCAGTACAATAATGGACGACTGAAGCTCCTAAAATTCTATTTCTCTCAAGACAGAGACCGGTATTCCCCAACAAAATCCTCCTCAACAACAGGTATACGGGCTCTCGCAAAGGAATCTCTTATGCGATCAACACTTCTTCTGATGGCATCTTTAAGCCCATTTTCCGTCATTAACTTCCAAATGGCATCTATAAGTCCGTTCCCGTAATCGCAAGGCCAGTACCACTTCATGCGAGTGCAAATTTCTGGGCACTCTACTGTTCAATCATCTTCCACCTTCGGATCACGAAAGGCAAGCAAGCCAATCTACATCCTCAGGTTTAAGAAGATTGAACATGGGCAGATGTTGTACCCCAAAATTTTCTCTCCCATATTTCTCAATACATTTCAAGCAAGGTCTTCAAATTGCCCAAGGAAGTCCAAGAGTTGACTAGACAAACTCTCTCCTAAAGGCAGTCTACCTCAAATTAGGGTTTCATTTTGCATCAAGATGTTTGAGTCCAAAGGGTCACAAATGCTCACTATTGTCCTAATATGTTCTCAAGATCATCCATGTCAAGTTTCAAGCCTTGCAGAGGAAGTTTGCTCAGTCAATTGCTCAAAGGCCTGAAAGTCGATTGTGTTAGGGCAAAAGTCAATTGTGGCCCATATACAGTCAAACTTCAAGATTTTTGGTCAACATCCTCATTTTGAAGTATTATTAATCATTTGATCAAGGGTTGATCATGATTCCTCAAGGATTGCTCACAATTCATCAAAACCCAAAAGTTGCTAAATTAGGGTTTTGTAGGAAAAGTCAACTCAACTTTGACCAAGCATAACTTTCTCATACTTTATCAGAAGTGACCCATCCAAAGCTCATTTTTAAGAGGATGTAATTCCCTAAAATTCATCTTCAGCTCCCAAGTTCAAAATATGCACTCACAAGAAGATATAAATTTGGACATTATAGGTCATTTTGAAAAGTCAACAAAAACACCTTTTGGGTCAAAGCTTCTTACATGAACATGGAAGATCCAATTGATATGAAACAAAATAGGTTGCTTAGGAGACATCCTAAGATTTCTAAAAAGTCCAAGAACACCCTCATAAGGTTAAAATTGAGAGAGAGATGCATTGTCAAAGTTGGACAATTTTTGAAAAACATGCATGAAGCAAATATTGACCAAACTTGGATTTTTTCCAAATGGGCCTATCTTTTCAAGTTTGAAACTCATTCCTAACATGGTCCACGTCCTGTAAGCCCACCCATACATTTTTCTACTATTTATGCTATTTATTTTGATATTTTATTCATTAAAATTCAGAATTAAATAAATAAATAATAGAAATAATGTAAATTTTGATGTGAATCCATTTTGGGCAAGTTTTATGCTGGTTTATGTCATTTGATTTCGTGCAATAACCTTTCAAATATGTCCAGGTTCATCCACATGTGAAAATGGCATAAAATCATCAAATATGGCATTTTTTTTCAAATTTTGATCATGGTCTTAAAACACAACATTATGAGGGAGATTCTTTCCATGATTTCTTGTCTCCTCATTCTCCTCTATGAATATAGATCCATACAAGCTTGAAAGGGACGAAAAATCCTCTCTAAAAAGCTCTCTAAAAGCTCTTCAAAAAGCTCTCCAGAAATCAAAGAATTGGTGCAAGTCATATCTCGAGTTTCCGGTCTATCTCAATTGACATCAAGCTTCAAACCATCCTCTTGAAGTCCTCAGGAGTCTTACAAGGCCCAAGAGCAATCCATCACATGCCTATCACGCCCCCATTCGACAATACCGATTTGGTAAAATTTTAAACTTCAAAACTCTAATTTTAATCACATTTTATGGTATGCTAACATTTGTTTGAGTTTATATAGAACAGTTATGGATGGTTGAATCATAGGTTCCATGCAAGAATAAAAAAAAAACACCATAGTTAGAGCATGAAGCTTTCGAAGATTCGGGCCTAGGGATTTCTGATGATTGCACCCCCTGTTTACTTTTGCTACTAGGCTCATCTTTATTTTCTTGTTTTATTCATTTTATTTATTTCTTTTAATCCCTTTTTTATTTTTATCAATAAACAAATATAAAAATCACATAAAAATAGATTTAGGATTTTTTTTAATTAAATTTTAATTTTGGTAAATTAATTAACTAAACACTTTAACTTTTTTTTAAATTAAAATTAATAGAACTTAGGTTTAATTTCATTTTAATTCATTTTCCTTTTCGTAACAAAAATACCAAAAAAACATAGAATTAATTTCTTTTATTTAAATTCCATGTTTCTTTAATAATTATCTTTTTTTAAATATAGATCTAGATCAATTATTTTTTAACTTAAACCATTTTTAAAAATTAAAATAAAAAACAACAAAAATATTTTTTTATATCTTAGGATTTTTAGACGTCTTTTCAAATTTGCACGTTATTATTCTTTCGCACTTTATTTTATTATTGTAACTGTATATTGGGATGTAATAGATGATTAGTAGGACCTTTACCGCTTTTATTTATTTTTCCCCCAGTTTTGGATATGTACATAATCCCTCTCCCTGAAGCCTTGTAATAGCTAGGTTTTATATTTCTACACTTTTAAATTACTGCAATTATTAACTGCTAGATGTATGACTAATAGGATTGTATGGCAAGAATAATCAAACATTAGCAAACTTAACACAAGACTAAAATAACTGAACATAACACACGTTGCACATATGCATCCTTAGGGTATACCTCACTTGGTTGCCTCGGAAAGTAATGGTCATGTCCCTCAAACGTAGGGATACCCTTAGCAAAGGCCCTCGGTTAAAATCATTATAAAGATCATGGTCCCTCGATGTCCCTCGAAGTTGCCTACGGTATATGATCTTGTCCCTCGATGTTGCCTACGAATATATGATGACAATCCCTTCGAAATGCTAAGGTATCCCTACATGTTGCCTTCAATGACCATTATGTCCCTTTCGAATTGACTCTTACAAATTCCAACGAAGGTGTTACCTACTCCTTAATAGTAGGATAGCGCTGTCTAAAGGAAACGAGAATAGAAACAATCCTTTTTCGAGTAGGTAGATGCTAGTAGGTACTTGCTCAAAATCAAACTTTCATACTTACACTTTTTTCAAACAAAGTTTTCAAAACGACTTCGTAACACCCTTGAAGACAAAAGCGAGGGTTAAATCGAAGTAAAACAAAAACTTTTCAAAATAAACACACACAAGCAATTTTAAAATGATGAGAAAGTATCTAAGAGCCCGTAGGATAGCGCTGTCTAAAGAAAACTTTTCTATAATCTACCCCCCGTACTCAAAATCCCGAAAAAGGAATTTTTCTGTGCTTTTTTCCTTTCCGGTTAGATAAAATAAAAGTTGGTGGCGACTCTTACTTACCGCGATATTTTGCGAACACAAACGGAAAACGCAAACCAGCATTTTTCTAAAACAGTTCGGTTCTGCCACTGTATCAGAGTCTCAGAAGGGTCAAACTCAATTTCCTTGTTATCAATCTTGTCTTGGATTTTGTTTTTCATGGCCCAGCAATTGTTGGTGTCGTGCCCAGGACTGTTCGAATGATAGGCACACTTTGCATTTGGATTGTACTTCGGAGAGGATGTGTTAGGATTAGGGGGAGGATCCCATAGTGTTATGAGGTCAGCTTTTAACAAATGTTGTAATGCTTGAGCCAATGGCATACTAATCCTGGTGAACTTCCTTCTCGGGGCATCTGACCTACGATGGTTGCCTTGTGGTGATTGTTGAACAGGTGCTGGATTAGAAATAAATACCACCCTCAAAGACTGATGGTGATCATTTTTACTATAGCTTTTCTGGCCATAGATAACATTAGTTTCTTTTTTACCAACTAAGGGATTCTTCACAGCATTAGAAGATGTAGCCAACAGAATCTTCCCGCTCTTGATACCACTTTCAACTTGTTCGCCATTCAAAATCAGCTCAGTAAACCCTGATGAAGAACTCCCAATCAGCAAATTAAAGAAGGGACCAGTCATAGTTCCCATGAACATATCCACCAATTCCTGATCAGTCAAAGGAGGTTGCACCCTTCCAGCTAGATCTCTCCATTTATGGGCATACTCTTTGAACCCTTCATTCGAGCCCATGGACATGTTTTGCAACTGCACACGAGTCGGTGCCAGGTCAGCATTATATTGATACTGCTTGTAGAAAATAGCAGCCAAGTCTTCCAATGTGTGAATGTTGGTTCCCTCCAACTGATAGAACCATTCCAGTTGAGTACCGGACAAACTTTCTTGAAAGAAATGGACCCACAATTTCCGGTCAACGGTATGAGGTTTGATTTTTCGAACATACGACCTCAGATGAAGTTTGGGACAAGAGATCCCATCATATTTAGAAAATATAGGGACCTTGAATTTGTGAGGAATAACCACCCCCGAGATCAGACCTAGCTCTCCAAAATCTATTCCAAGAACTTTATGGATTTCCATAACTTTGAGTTGGTCTTCCAACTGCTTGTATTTGTCATCTGGAGGAGGATATTATTTGTCGGAGTAGTCTTCCTCTTTTGAACCCTGATTGTTTCTCTCTTCACCTCTGACACTTCTGACATCCTCCTCTTGGTTGCCGTATTCCTCAGAGGAAACATCATTCACTCGAACTGGTTGAGAAGGACATTTTAATCTTCTCCCCATGTTGAGGATAACAACCCGCTTCTTAGTCTTCTTTTTCGTGGTGAGGAGCGCCATCATCTCTTGTCGCCCTTTGGCCAAATTCAGGAGAGTCTCTTGAAATTGTGCATGTTGAGTTTGGAGATCCTTGACAGTTTGTTCGAGAGCCATCATATACTGAAATAAACAGTAAATAGATGAGCAATCCTATATCAGAAACCCTGCTTATGAAATGATGCATGATATGTAGATTGAATGTTTCCAAGGACCTTAGGAGATTTATATTTGCTAGCCAAATAGAAACAAATATTTCATTAATAAGTTCAGAATTACAATTGCCTCTAAGGCTTACAATGAAAAGCAAAAAGGTCTCAAGGAGACAACAATATAAACTCATAAAACCTAAGACTCAAGTCTCCCACGGACACTTCCTCTTCGTGTAGATGTATTCATTAAGTCTTTACTCCTCATGAAGTTGCTTTGTGAGCTACAACACTTTCTTTTCACTTGCATAGAATTGAGCTTCAAAGGTGTCCCATTCTTCTTTGAGTTGAATCCAGGATTTCTGCAATTCTTCGAGGTCAGTGGGCATGTCTGGATGGAGGATGATGCGAGAAACGTCTCCTTCGACAATAGGCTCTAAGATTACCGGTAGAATAGCTGGATATGGCATCATAAAGTTTTGAGCACGAGCTCGTACCCATTTGAGGTATGGCTCCAAAGGGATAGAATTATTTTGTCCTAAAGTCTTGCTATCAACTTTGTTTACCATGCCACAAGCACTTATAAACCTTTGACGATAACCTTGAGGATAATTTTCGTAGTCGAACATAATACCCTGGATAAGTGAGTTATGAGGACCATCATTTCGAGCATAACCAAATTGTCATAGAGCCAGAGAAGGGTTATAAGTGATACCTCCCTTAATGCCAAGGAGTGGAACATTATGGAATTCCCCGTAACAGTCAATGATAGTAACATCTTCCAGAGATCAGGAACACCAATAGATATCTAAATGAGAGAGCGACATTATCCTTTGAGACCACCTCAAACCTCGTTCATTATTCAATACTGATTGGGCAAGGTGCGAAATAAACCACCTAGATAGAAAAGGTATACAACACATGAGAGTCCATCGCTTCTTCATAGTACGAGTGTGAAGAGAATGCAGAATGTCTCCGAGCAAAGTAGGCACAAGGTTACGAGAAAGAAAGAAATATTTTGACGGTGTTCACATCTATGAGTTGGTCTGGGTTAGGGAATAGCACCAAACCATAGATCAACAAAGCCAAAATTTCCTCGAAAGCCTGATGTTGTACCCCAAAATTTTCCCTCTCATTTCTCAAGAATTTTCTCACAAGATCTCTATTGGGTCAAGACTGCACAAGGTTTGATCAGCTCAAGATACTTCCTCTACACTGATGGCTCAAATTAAGGTTTGGGTTTGGACAAGTACAATTGTACTTTTAATGCCCCGTATATTTTCCATGGATCATATTGGGCTCTCAAGCATCAGATCGAAGAAAGGAGAAAGAGGAAATTGTCGAAAGGGCAAAGCAGATCGAAAGGTGTGCAGCTGCAGATAACAGTTCGAATTCAAAATACGGTTCAGGCTGTTTGAACCACATGAATGATTGAAAAGGAGTGGTGGGCAGATTTTGATAAATCGAAGAAGAGCAAGCTTGCTTCAATCCACAAGATTCAATTGGACATTGGCTATCTTCATGCCTGCTTCAATTCACAAGCCTCGATTGGACATTGGCTATCTTTATGCCTACTTCGAACCACAAGCTTCGACTGGGCATTGGCTATCTTCATGACTACTTTGAACGACAAGATTCAACTGGGAAATGTCTATCTTCATGCTTTCTTCGTTCACCAAGGCAATGGCTTCCTTCATGCTTTCTTCGATCCACAAAGCAATAGCTTCCTTCATGATTTCTTCGACCCACAAGGCAATGGTTTCCTTCATGCTTGCTTCGATACACAAAGCAATGACTTCCTTCATGCTTGCTTAGATCCACAAAGCAATGAATTACTCCAAAGCTTGCTTTATTCCACAAGGATAGTTGGTTGTGGTATTTGAAGGTTGTGGATCTATATGATTAAAATGAAAGTGTGGAGTATTCGATTCAAGGAATCAAGGTGAAGACAGGATCCATAGGCCATGCTACATAATCTTGCTTTGCAGGCCTCAAGCTTGTGTTTCACTCCATAATTAATTGTTTACACAATGAATTAAGCTATTACCCAAGTTACTAAGCCATTGTCCAAAATATATTTCCATAAAGTAAGCTTGTTGGTGCAAAATTTGTCTTGAGCCCATACTTTGCTTACTTTTGATCATGGAAAGTAGCCCATCTGTACCAACAACTTTGGTACTTCATCTTGGGATCATGGAAAACTTGACATAACTTGGCATTTGCATTCGAACCAAACCATAATTTGTAAATTTTACAAATCTGGTTACTCCAACTTCCCAAACCTTTTCTCTATAAATAGAGAGGCCACTTGCAAGTTAAGGGGGCCATATTCTTGTTGTGTTGAAAAATCCTCAAACACTCCTAAACTCTCAAAAAACCCATAACCTGCACACAAGCATAAAACTTGACACATCCTGACTTTACACACAAAAATCTCAAATCCTTTCATGCGTTAGTGAGCCTTTCGATTCACTCCCAGCTTCCATATACCAGCCTTTCGATTCACTCCCAGCTTCCATATACCAGCCTTTCAATTCACTCCTAGCTTCCATATACCATCCTTTCGATTCACTCCCAGCTTCTATATACCAGCCTTTCGATTCACTCACAGCTTCCATATACCAGCCTTTTGATTCAGTGAATTTTAAAGCAAAGTAGTGACCCCACTATCTCAAGGAAGGTCCCTACAGGATTAATCAATCATCAAACCGTTCCTAGAGGTTATGTCGAAGTCCCTCAAGTTTCACTCCAAGAGGTAAGTTTTCTTAAACATGGAACTCTTCATTCAAACATCATTTCTATATACTTTGTGAAGGAAAAATGTAGACATCGTGTCTAGGAAGCTGACCGTGTCCATAGTTTTGATTATCATTGCTTGTACATTAAAAATTTCATCTTTGAACAGTTAGGTCTTAGTTTTGGTATTGAAAAAAATTCATGCTAGCCTTAGATCCATAGCTTTTGAAAATTATGTGGTTAGGTTCATATTTAAATCTTAGGCAGATTTGATGTTTACATTTTTTTGATTCGACTGAGAAATGAGGCTTTTAGAAGCTTAACAAATGGAGTCATCTTGGCCTATGCATACAAGGGAGAGAAATCTAGGCATTTCGCCATTCAGAAACAAGTTCGTTCTACAAACGGATGAAGCAGATCACCCCAGTGGCACGAACAGCCCGCACTAAGGCATGTCTTATCGAAGATCCTGGATTCGACCCCCAGCCAGACTGTTTGTCATTTTTCATATTTTCTCACATTGTCTTGTTTGCAGGAAGCATACCCGGGCCTCCACAGTTGGACTTCGATATTTTTATGCTTCTGGCCCCCTGCTTACTAACTAACGAATAGGTCCTGGGCCCAAACACAAAACTGTTTTCTACACAAAAACTATTTTAAACACAAAAAACTATTTTCTATAGAAAAACACCTCAAATTCAACTTTCACCCCTTCCTGACTTATTTTATTTTTTATTTCCTATTTTCTTTATCATTATCATTAGTATTATTTTTATTAATATGGAAAAAGACCAAAAAAACATTTTCCTATTTATTTTCTTTTCTTTAACTTAATCTTAATTTGTTCTTTAGTTTAATTAAATTTCCTTTTAGTTAAATAGGCCAAAATCTTTCTTTAACATAAAAAAAATCATTTTTCTTTTCATTCATGTCTTGTACATTATGTTCCTTTCAATTATTATACATTATTCAAGTTTTAATATATTTGTAATAGATAGTTAGGTTTAAATTCTTGCGACCCCCATTTGTAAATTTGTACACCCCATCCCTAAATGATGTAATAGTGTAGTAAATTTATTTTCCGCAATTTATCGCTTTCATATGAGTGCTAGTAATTAGGGATTGTATGGAAAGACAAAATCAATGCTTAGAAAATGATAATCCAAGATAAATCAAGCATGAAAAACAAACACTTTGCACACTTGCACCTCTAGGGTTACCTCCACTTGTTGCCTTGAGAAAATGGTCATAGTATGCATGTGAGGCATCTTAGCAAAAATAATCAAAAATATAATATCATAGTCCCTCGATGATGCTGCGAGTGTTGCCTTACAAATGATCTTAGTCCCTCAAGATAAATGTTAAGATATCTCACAACATTGTTATTCATGACTATACGATGACCCACGCCCGTCCCTTTACATCCAAAGATAAGGCTTCTTACCAACCAATGGTAAGATAGCAATATCAAAGGAAGGAAGAAATGAACAAAAGACTTTTGAGTAGGTAGAATGTTCTTAGTTGCTTGCTAACAATCCATCTTCAAAAAACAAACATCTTTTCAAACACATTACACACTTTCAAAAGCATGAAATATTTTCAAAAGTCCAACACTTTGAATGCATTCTTATAGAGACGAGAATCATTAGAAAGTTTTCCTAAACAAAGGCGCTTTTTCAAACATACTTTCAAAATCCACCATAAACACATTTCAAACCAAGCAATTTTAAAAGTGATCTAACAAGCAACTAAGAGCCTGTAGGTAACTACGGATGAAAAGGGTGCTAACACCTTCCCTTTTCATAATATACCCCCCAAACTCAAGAAAACATCTCAAAGGTTTTTCTTGTTCTTTTCACCCTTTCCTTATTGGATAAAAGAAAAGTAAGATGCGACTCTTGCTATCCGCAACTGTTGTACCCCAAAATTTTCCCTCCCATATTCCTCAAGATTTGTCAAGAATGATCTTCAAGTTGCTCAAGATGACTCAAGAGTTGGACGGTCAAATCACCTCCTAAGGCAGTCAAGTCAAAATTACGGTTTTGTGTTACATTAAGGTCCTCATATCCAAATGGCCTCAAGTGCTTCCCAATGTCTTAATATGTTCTTAAGTTCATCCATGTCAAATTTCAAGCCTTGCAGAGGAAGTTTAGTCAGTCAATTGCTCAAGAGGCCCAAAAATCGACTGTGCTAGGGCAAAAGTCAATTGTGTACCAAATACAGTCAAACCTCAAGATTTCTTGTCAACATGCTCATTTTGATGGATAATTCATCATTTTATCAAGGGTTGATCATGATTCATCAAGGATTGCTCAAGATTCATCAAGATTCAAAAGTTGCTAAATTAGGGTTTTGTAGGAAAAGTCAACTCAACTTTGACCAAGCATAACTTTCTCATACTTTATGAGAAATGACCCATCCAAAGCTCATTTTTAATAGGATTCAATTTCCTACAATAAATATTCACACCCCAAGATCAATAAATTCTCTCACAAAAAGTTACTAATTTGGACATTATAGGTCATTTTTGAAAATCAACAAAAACACCTTTTTTGCCAAAGCTTATAACTTGACCATGTAACATAAAAATGAGATTAGACCAAATGGGTTGATTAGAGGACATCTCAAGGTTTCTAAAAAGTCCAAGAACACCTCCAAAAGTTCAAAATTGAAGAAGTTGTGCATTGTTGAAGTTGGGCATTTTTCCAAATTTGCCAAAAGTCAACTATCCTTAAAACTCCAATTTTTGACAAAAGGGCCCACTTTTTTCCACTTGATATAGTCTTGTCATGCCACACACGTGTTCCATCTTTAATTTCATGGCCATTCATTTATTTTTCTATTTTATTTTATTTTTATTGATTTAATTCATTTTAAATCAATATTAAATCAAATAAAACCTAAAAATTGATGTAAGGAGATTCTTGTGATCATTACAGCTTGCAAATATCATGTGATACTCAATCAAACTCGTGCCAAGTCAAAAAAAGCACAAAATCTCAGATTTGATGCAAATATGGAAACTTGATTATGGTGATCAAAAGCAAATCGTGATTCTTCAATGCATAAGGTTTAATGCCCAAATTTTGACCTAAACACATTCTATTATATGCACACAAGAGAGGCAGACCAAGAACACGCACAAAACACTGCAGAAACGGTCATACAAAGTTTGGAAAAAAGTGTGAAAAGTGAGGGATCGAGTTCTTGTTTGGAGGCGTTTCCAAGGCAAAAGCTTCACGTAGCTCTCTTGCCAGCAACCTCCTGAAGCTATAGCAACCAAAACCGGACCTTAAGACCCCCTGTAACGCGCTGTAAGTGTTCCTGAATATGCCTCTGCACACGAAAATACAACCTCTCATTCATGCGTTTTTATGACAAAAATCTTGACACCATCATATTTATCATTCCATTTAGAACGTTTTTGCATTATTTGATTTTGTTTTGGTAGCTTGTAACCATATAACCGAACCTAGGGTTTGGAAGGTTGTTTTTTGGGTATTTTTGCTACAGGTGAAATCAAGACAATTGATGGATATGGATGTGTTCACGAGACCCAGACAAACGAACCATGGTCTTGGAATTGATTTTTGCAGCCTAGGGAAGATTTTAGGAGTGAGCCATGGATTTAATTGCGGAATAAAATACGCAGGTAAACGAACCACTCTTCGTTGAAGAAGACGAAGACGTGTCTTAGCGTCATTGGTTCATTCAAACAAATGGCGCGTTTTTATTTTTTGCTAGGCATAATTATTTGTTTGTTTTATAATATTTGTTTTCCATTCCACTAACAACTGAGCAGCGCAGTAGAGTTGGCAAGGCAGGCGTGTCTTTGAGCATTGGGACCTGGGTTCGAATCCCAGGTCCCCCAAAAACTTTGTTAAACTTTTTCTCCAGATATTCACATGCAGCACTCCAAGCATGGATCATCAAATGCCCTCAGATCTCAATGTGCCAAGTGGCTTCAGGCCAAGATCCAAAAGCCAGATTTGAGCATCCTCCATACTCCCTGGTCAACAAGCACCCAGGGAATCACAAGGGTCAAACAGGCTGGCGTAATTGGGCCTCAAAAATTGCAACTCAAACCCTCTCTTCAAGCCCACACCCCCCTGAGTATTTCTTTTACATTTTATTTCTTTATTCTTATTTATTTATTTATTATTATTATTATCTTAATTAATTAATTAACCAATTAACTTTTTCATAAAAAATCAGAAACAATAAAAATAATATTTTCATTAATTCCTTTAATTTTTATTTTTTTATTTTGTAAATAAACAATTAATTAATTTATTTAGTTGAATAGGTTTAACAATAACATATTTTGCAATAAATTAAAATTAATTTAGAATTAGGTTTTTTAATATTTTTTAACCATTCTTATTTTATTTCCTTAATTAAAATAAAACCCCAAAAATATTTAATTAATTATTTCAATTATTAACTTAGACTAATTTTTAATTCAAAAAATAATAAAAATATGCTTTCTTTAAAAATGGGGTCAAAACCCTACGACACTCTGATTTAATTTTCTCGCGCGCGTATTATTTTTTATCCATATTTCAATATTGTAACTGCTTCGAGAATGTAATAATTTTTAACTTAGGATTTTATTTATTTATTTATCGCTTTTATTTACTTTTCGCAATTTAATTTTAAAAGGGTTTGTCTTTGGCAATGTAAATACCCGACGCCTTGTAATAGCTTAGATTTATTTTCCGCAATTTAAATTCCGTAACCATTAACTGTTAGATGTTTGATAAATAGGCAATGCATGACAAGATTAACCTTTAACCTAAAATCAACAGTAGCTCACCATTAACATGTACAAAGATAATATAACTGAAAATAACACACTCGCACATGCCACTCCTAGGGTACACCTCACTTGGTTGCCTCGAACGCGGTCATTGAGTATAGGAAGTTTTAGAGGTTGCCCTCTTGTCCAAAGATCATAAGTTTCCTCGAAACGGTTGCCTCGGATAAAATGATCTAAGACATTAGGGTTACCACTAAGGCGTCCTAACATTGCTTTAGTGACCACATGTCCCTTAATCGAATTGACCCGAAAGCTCCAACGACGGTGCTACCTACTCCTCAATAGTGGGATAGCATTGTCTAAAGGACATTTGCACAGCATAATTCCTTTTTGAGTAGGTAGATGGTTCTTAAGTACTTGCTCCTTTTAAAACAAAAACAAAACTTTTTCGCACTTACACCCCTTTCAAACAAAAACTCTTTTCAAACCCACAAACACAAAGAAAAGCAAACTTTTGAAAACACAATGAGCAAGTACCTAAGAGCCCGTGGATAACCACGGATAGAAAGGGTGCTAACACCTTCCCTTTCTATAATCTACCTCCCGAACCCGAGAAACATCTCAAAAAGGAATTTTTCTGTGCTTTAGTCCTTTCCTTGTTGGATAAAATAAAAGACGGTGGCGACTCTTGCTTACCGCGACATTTTGCAAAAACAAACGCAAAACGCGAACCAATATTCCAAAATAGTCAGTTCTATTCCCACCGATCACAGAACTGGCGACTCTGTTGGGGACTATTCTATAAGTGAGGTGTACCTTAGGATTAGATCACTATGTTTTAAATTGTATGCTTTGTATGATTTAATTTTGTGGGCTTGTATCGGAGTTCATTAGATCCTAACCCAGATCTGGGGATACCCTTTAGGTAAGTAGCAATAAACTGTGAGGGATCTGTATGGTGTAGACCGATACGGATGAAGCAGTAGCTACGTTGGTGTGGCACCTTGGTCTGTACCGATATCCCTTGTGTTGGAACAAGGAGAATATGGGTCTTCTAAGGATTCATTAAGCACCAACTGACCTTAGAACCTTAAATTGACCAACTTGGCCATAGAACAGTAGCAGTATGCTACACTCATTGAGACTAAACTCTCGCGATGATTCCGGCCACAAGAAAAGTTGCTAAACTGGAATTATGACCGATTGAGGGTAGTCAGTGATATTGAGATCCTCTAGAACCCGATTACTATTTTTTAGGACAGGTCTTAACCAACTGAACTGAAAGAGGGTAGTACCTAAGCTTCATGCCAGCCTGAAATCTAAGGGCTCTCAGTGTGACTTGTGTGCCTTTACCATGTTTGCTTTTTATGGATACTTGTGGTGTGCCTTTATCATGACATCATGACATCATAACATTGCATACATCTTGCATAAGGACTAACCTATTTCAAGGACAAGAGGGTTTCATCTTTGCTCTGTTTTGTAGGTCATCATGATGCCCATGCGTAGGAATACTATCCGGATCAACTTTGTCCAAGTACCTACCCTGCTTAAAGATTTGGTTGTCAGGATTCCAGACACTACTTCCTTCATCAGAAGGCATGGTTCTCTCCTCAGTTTGGTCACCTCAAAATTGGACGAACAAATGATGAGTGTTCTGGTCCAATTCTATGATCCGTTGTACCATTGTTTTACTTTCCAAGACTTCCAGCTGGTTCCTACCCTAGAAGAGTTCTCTGAGCTGCTCGGTATCTCCATCCTGGAACAAACTCCGTTTACTGGTTGGGAAAAGACTCTTAAGCCCAAAGAAATTGCTACAGCCCTTCACTTGACCAAGGAGGAGGTAATGGATAACTGGGATACTAGAAGTGGAGCTAAGGGTTTTCTGACTAAGTTTTTGGTTAACAAAGCTAATTACTTCTGGGACAGCTTAGACTTCAAGGCGTACGAGGATATTCTGGCTCTCTTGATTTATGGTCTGGTATTGTTTCTGAATCCTGACACTTTTGTTGATATTAATGCCATAAAGATCTTCATCTCTCAGAATCCGGTACCCACTCTCTTGGGTGATATCCTTCATCAGCTATATGCTCGTACTGCCCGAAAGCGGGGAACTTTGATGTGCTGTGCTCCTTTATTGTCGAGGTGGTTTATTTCGCACCTCCCTAAGTCCGTACTGAAGAACAAAGAAGGAATGGGTTGGGCTTATAGGGTGATGTCCCTTTCTAATAATGACATTATCTGGACTCTCAAAGGTATGGATGAGGTGACTATCATTGATCACTGTGGAGAGTATCCTAATGTCCCATTGATCGGAACCCATGGAGGGATTTCTTACAACCCATGCTTAGCTCTTCGTCAGTTCGGAAGAGCCAGAAGAGAAGGGCCTCATGAGATGTTGATGCCTCATATCATCTTTGATTTTCAGGGAGATAGCGACGAGCTGCATCGTAGATTCATAAGGGCTTGGGACAGAGTTCACCAATCTGACCCACGTGAGTTGGGACCAAAGACTTCCCTGCCAATGGAGCCATATCTCAGATGGGTCCGCATCCGTGCCCAGAAGCTAGGTATGCCATATGAAGCTGTCAGGCCTATTACTCTTAAAGTTGCTAATGAGGAGGGGGTTCCTCCAACTATTCTCCACCCTTATATGCCCACTGATATTGGGACACTGAAGAGGTCTTGGATGCAACTGCGGGAAGAATGGGATTCCTATCGAGAGAGGTTTAATGAACAGGAGCAGAAGATCCAGAAGCTGACTAGGAAACTAGAGAACGAGCGGATCCTGAATGATTATGTCCGCACTGAGAAGAAGAGACCATGGGAGCATTGATGGACCTCTGTTTTCTTTTACAGTTTTTATTTACTTTTCAGTATTCTCATTCTTGTAACGCCTAAGGGCAGTTTGTTAAACAATTTAAATTTTTGAAATTTAAATCTAATAAAGTGTGTTTCCTTTCTTGTTTACAAATTTGAATCCCGATTGTCTTTGAAATAAATTATATGCATTTCATCCCATGCACTTCATAAACAGGTACCCTTTACAGGTCTCTTATCTTCTTCGTTGTTTATTTCAGCAATCATCGTGTCTACTGAACCTTCAACTGAGCAAGCTATCAATTCCCTCCAGGCCCAGAATGCCCAGTTTCAAGAGCTGTTCATGAATCTGGATAAGGGTCAGCAGGACCTGAAGACTTTGATTCTGAAAGAGAAGAAGAAGAAGAAGAAGAAGAAGAAGAGGACCATCCTGTTCAATACTGGACGCAGGTTTGGAAACGGGCTGCAGAATGAAGTTGATCTGACCACCTCATATGGATGGAAAGATAGTCCACAAGAAAGGAGGGCTCTTAGCCCTATGGTCTCTGACAACGAGACGGACTACGATGAAGAACAGTATCCTCCTGTTGAGGACAAGTACAAACAGTTGGAAGACCGTTTGAGCGCTATGGAAATTCAGAAGGTTCCCGGTATGGACTTCGGAGATCTAGGTCTATCCTCTGGGGTGGTGATCCCCCATAAATTCAAGGCACCTGCCTTTGCCAAGTATGACGGAGTCTCCTGTCCAAAGCTGCACCTCCGGTCATATGTGAGGAAGATCCAGCCTTACACTGCTGATAAGAACTTATGGATCCATTTCTTTCAAGACAGTCTCTCAGGGACTCAGCTTGAGTGGTTCTATCAGTTGGACGGAGCCAGTATCCGCAGCTGGGAAGATTTGGCTACTGCATTCTACAGGAAGTATCAGTACAACTCCGACCTCACTCCTATGCGTACCCAAATCCAGGGTATGTCAATAGGAACAGGTGAAGGATTCAAGGAGTATGCTCAAAAGTGGAGAGACCTTGCCGGAAGGGTGCAACCACCTTTGGCTGATCGTGAACTTGTTGACATGTTTTTGGGGACCCTGTCTGGTCCATTCTTTAACCATCTAATTGGAAGCTCTTCAGCTGGGTTTATAGATCTTATTTTGACTGGTGAGAGGATTGAAGCTGGTATTAAGGCTGGAAAGATACAGAAGGGTGCCTCATCGAGCACTGAGAAGAAGCCGTTTAAGAAAGAGTCAAGTGTTATCTACAGTTCGAGAAGACAGAATAGACCTGAACACCGCCAAGTTGTCAATGCGGTTGTTATTTCAAAACTTGTTGGTGCTCCTCAGCATCAAAATCAATAAAAGGACGAGAGACCTCGAAGGCAATTCACTCGTCTCAGCATGACTTTGTCTCAGATTCTACCACAGTTGCTGAAGACTAATCTGGTGACTCTAAAAGAAGCTCCGAAGAATCCAAGTACCACGTCACCAAAGTACAACCCTAATGCCCATTGCGCTTTTCACTCTGATAGCCCGGGGCATAATACAAATGATTGTTGGGTTTTGAGGAACAGGGTGCAAGACCTAATTGATGCAAAGGAGATTGAGTTTGAGGCGCCCGAGAGGCCTAATGTTGTAACTGCTCCCATGCCCAAAAATGGAGTAAATGTTGTAGAGGAAGACTTGTTTGTAGTTTCCGTGGATGATATTGTTACCCCTATGATGACTGTCAAGAAGAACCTGTTGCTAGCCGGTTTATTTCCGGGTTGTGGCGAAGGTTGCCATATGTGTTCTGTTTTACCTACTGGTTACCCATTTCTTAAGTCAGGTATCCAAAACCTGATGGATAATAAGGAGATCCTGTTTGAGAAGATTGTTGTTCCTTCCATTCCTACTGAAGAAGTCTCCATTATTACCATTTTGGACAATTCTTCCAAGGCTCCCTCGAGAAAGCCTGTTAGAATTACATCTACTCCGAAGATCGCACCTGTAATCATCACTGTTCCGGGGCCCATCCCCTACACCTCTGATAAAGCTGTCCCTTGGCACTATGGGGCAGATGTTTATGTTCTAGGAGTTAAGCAAGAGTTGGATGTTGATACCGGCGTCAGCAACATTACTGGACCTGCTAAAGTCACCCGCAGCGGTAGACTTTTCTCACCTGATATTGCTCCACCAGTTGTCTGAAGACTTGTTGTCATTACACCTGCAAGTGTACCTATCACGATTCCTGATCAAGTTCCTAGTCCTACCCCTGTCTCCGAGTCATCTAACGCTTGGGGCAAAGGGATCACCACTGATGTGCCTGCCCAGACGGAGGCACCGAAGACAGTTACTGTTGAAGCTTCCAAACAAGAGATGGAAGAGATTCTAAAGATTATTAAGAAGAGTGATTATAACGTAGTTGAGCAGCTGGGGCAAACCCCATCCAAGATTTCTATGTTGTCACTGTTGTTGTGTTTAGAGGCCCATGCCAAGGCTCTGATTACCTTCCTGAAAACTGCCCACGTGCCACAGGAGACATCAGCTGATCAGTTTACCGATTGTGTGGCCAATTTAACTGCTGATAATGGTTCGGGTTTCTCCGACACCAATTTGACTGTTAAAGGGAAGAACCACAATGATGCCCTGCATGTCTCCATTGAATGCAGGGGCACTACTCTTCCACACGTATTGGTTGATATTGGTTCCTCACTGAACGTCTTACCTAAGAAGGCTCTAGACCGGTTGGATTGCGAAGGGTTGGAGCTAAAGCCAAGTAACATCATTATCAGTGCCTTTGACGGGTCTAAAAGGATGGTGCATGGTGAGGTTGATATTCCAATTAAAGTTGGTTCTCAGGTCTTCAATTCTACATTCTACGTGATGGACATTCGGCCATCCTATTCTTGTTTGTTGGGTCGTCCATGGATCCATAAAGTCGGGGCCGTAACCTCAACGCTTCACCAGAAGCTAAAGTACCCTGTCAGAGGGAAGATTGTGACAGTTCAAGGGGAGGAGGAGTACATGGTCAGCCACCTCAACTCATTCAGATACGTAGAGATGGATGGGGAGTTCATTGAGACCCCATTTCAGCACTTTGAAGAGGTTCCTCAAACACTGGTGTGATCGGTGGATCTGGAACTGACTGTTTAATGCTGGTTCGCGAAATGTCGCGGAAGCAAGAGTCGCCACCGTCTTTTATTTTCTCCAAATGGAAAGGACAAAAGCACAGAAAAATTCCTTAAAGAGATTGCTCTCGGTTCGGGAGGTAGGTTATAGAAAGGGAAGGTGTTAGCACCCTTTCTATCCATGGTTATCCATGGGCTCTTAGATACTTGCTCATTGTGTTTTCAAAAATGGTTTGTTTGCTTTTCAACTGTGGGTTTTAAAAAGTTTCTTTGAAAATTCCAGTTCGACTCTTGTATCGGTCCTCAAGAGTGTTTGAAAAATTGCTTTCGAAAGCTTTTGAAAAGGTGTCGGTGTGAAAAGTATTTTTGATTTGTTTTGAAATTTAGAGCAAGTATCTAGAGAACCTACCTACCCTAAGGAATTCGTCTGTGTAAATGTCCTTTAAAGTAGTGCCATCCCACCATTGAGAGGTAGGTAGCACCACCGTTGGAGGTGTTCGGGTCAATTCGAGTTTAGGGACATTGTGGTCACCGAGCAAAGGTAAGACACCTTAGAAGCTACCCTTATGCCATTGATCTTTTATTCCGAGGCAACCATTCCGAGGCAACTTATCCGAGGCAACTTTGTTTTAGGCAACTAGATCAATGGACACAAGGACTTACTAAGACGTCCTATAGTCGACGGCCACGTTTCGAGGGACAAGGCAACAGTGTGATCACCAGAGTAATGGGAAGACACCTTAGAAGCTACCCTCATGCCAGGTTCCCGGATCATGAGGACTTACTAAGACATCCTCTACTCGACGATCACCTTTCGAAGGCAAGGCAACAATGAGGCGTACCCTAGGGGTGGTGTGTGATTTGTGTGTCATGTTCAGTTATTTTGTCTTATTCATGTCAAGGTGATCTATGCGTTTGTTTTTATTTAGACATTCATTCTTGCATGCAATTATTAACAGTTAAAAAAGATGCGGAAATTAAAAGTTCCTAAACTATTACAAAGGCGCGGGTCCACATCGCCAAATTAAAATCCAGGACCCGATTTGACATAAAATAAGATAAAGTGCGAAAAATATAAAATGTCCGAGTTTACAAGGCTTTGGGAGAATTACATTAATATTTGAAAGAAAATAAATGTGCGAAAGAAATAAAAATAGAACGTTCGAGGGCGTTGGACCCTTTAAAGAAATTAAATGAAATTAAAAATTAATTAATTATTTATTGAAATAAAAGAAGTGTTTTTTAGGTTTTTTGTATTTATGAAATAAGAAAATTAAAATTAAAATTAAAAGAAACCCTAATTCTAAGTTATTTTTAATTATTTGAGAAAAATGTTAAAGTTTAACTTAATTTACTAAAGAATTTATGTACATGTTTATTTACAAAATAAATTAGTAGTTAATAATAATAATAATGATGAGAAAATTATTTATTAAAAAAAATGATGAAAAAGTTAAAAACCCTAATTTCTACATATTTAATTTATTAAGAAAAATATTAAAGTTTTGAAACCTAAATTAATCTAATTAATTGTTTAAAGTTTATTTACAAAAATAATAATAGTAAAATTAATATTAATAAAATAAACATTTTTTTGATTTTTCTGTATTTTATATTTATTATGAAAATTATTTTATGGAATTAAAAGAAAACAATTAAAAAACAATTAAAAGAATAAAAAGGAAAAACAAATAAAAATTAAAAAATTGAGCAAACCATAGGGGGTGTCTGGCCCAAGGGGAGGTTTTTTGAAGTATTGACTCCTGAGTACCGTGGTCTGCATTCTTTGGCCATTGGATTGAGTTTCATGCATAAGTTGTTCTACTTTGGCCATTTGGCTTTTGGCTTTTGTCTTTTGGCCATTTGTGTTCTGGCTTCAACGTTCCCTTAATGTCTGGCTTAATGTCTGCCTCGCCATGTATTGGTGTCATGCATAAAATGTTCTACTTTGGCCATTTGGCTTTTGGCTTTTGGCCATTTGGCTTTTGGCCTCAACGTTCCTTAATGAACCTGCCTGGGATCCTGTCTAAATCTGCAGTGTTGAATCTCACAAACACATCAAATAAAATCATAAAATGCAAATAAAGCCAATATATGAAGAAATTTAATGTTTAGGCACAATATGGCATGTATGAATGATTATACCCTTTTGATCATGGAGATCAAATCAACCTTACCCTTACTGGAAAAGTAGTGACATGAATGCTTTTATGCCCTTTGGATCATGGAGATCAAGCCAGCCTTACCCTTACTGAAGAAGTAATAAGATGTTGGTTTGTAACTGAGATGGCTTGTTTGTAGTGAGAGATGGATTTGTAATAAGGATTTCAAGGTTTTAGGGTTCTTGAAAGAGTTTGATATTCCAACAGTGTTGTGGCAAGGTTTTTTCTCTCTTTTTTTCTTCCCTCTTTTTTCTTTTTTTCTCCTCTCTTTTCTCCTCTTTTTCTTTTTTTTTGGTTTGTGTGACAAGAAGGTGATTATATAGTGGAAATTAGGGTAAAGAAAATGGGCTTTGAATGTGCAATTGGGCCTCCAATATTCACTTGAATTCGTCACTTTCCAGGCTAAATCGCAGGGACTTAAGTGCATTTTTTGAAGTTGAAATGTGAAAACAAAATGTAGCCGACATCGAGAACTAACTCCTGTCCGAAGATCGACTCAATCGGATACACGGTGAATTAGTTATGAATTTTTGAAGTTTCAGCTCAGACAAACTTATTTTGGGCTCCAGTGTCGGCTCTGACACGTTCTTCAATAAAAAACTGGTATTGATCGGTGCATAATTTGGTCTCGACTTTTGAAGCAAAGTTGTAGATCTATGAGTCAGTGACCTTGTGTAAAAATATGAGTCCAATCCGATAAAAATTGACCGAGTTATGAATTTTCGAAGTTTCGGCCCAGATGAAATAATATTCAGCATTCAGGATTTTCAGCGTGTCACGCACTCTGAGCAAAAAACGAAGGCCTTTTGAATACCGTTTGAACTCAATACCTTCTGTGAAAATGTAGCCAACTCAATTTGTGAAATTTCGGCGCCAGAACCAGCTCGATACGATGAAAATCGACCAAGTTATGATTTTTTGAACATGACGCAAATAAACTTCTGTCACAAATTTTCTGCACGAAAATGCTTGATAAATCCACATTTTTGAAGACCTTCTGATCGAAATTGGCTTCCAGCCGTGAGAGATGAAAACGTAGATAATGTCAAGACGGAATTTTGGCCACCGGAACGGGTTCAAAAAGAGCCACGATCTTCAAGTTATGAATTTTTTAGCGCGTAAAAACTGCACTTTCAGCACACTTTTTCACTATATCTCTTCAAGAAAACTCACACATTCGGATACCTTCTTTAAAGAATTGGCTCTTGAGCCGAACCTGAATTTGAGAATACGTTATCAGAGATATCTTGGCGAAAGAATACCTGAATATGACGCGCCGGGTTGGACTTGTGAATTTTTCTTGGAATATTTTGAGAAATATGGGAGGGCAAATTTTGGGGTACAACAGTTGCCCCTGTTCAATCTTCTTAGACCTGAGGATGCAGATTGGCTGACGTGCCTTTCGTAATCCGAGGGTGGAAGATGATTGAACACTAGAGTGCCCAGAAATTTGCGCTCACATAGTAGTGTGATGGTGGGAATGGGCTTATAGATGCCATTTAGAGGTTGCTGGATAGGATGTTGGGCTTATAGATGCCATCTGGATGTTGATTGCGTAAGAGATTCCTTAGCGAGAACCTGCGTACCTGCAAAAGAAAAAATGGGTACCTGACATGTTGCAGGAGCTGGTTTTCAGATGCTTGGTATAGATGTGTCCTGACTGGTTACAGGAGCTGAGTCTGGAGCTTCAAACGGCGATGAATGAACCAGGGATGGTTACTGCCTTAGCATGAATGGTAAAAGAATCTTGGACGATTACTACCCCAACAGGAACGCTGAGAGAATCTTGGGCGTCTTCTACTGGGATAAGAATCAGGGAGATCTTAGGGTCGATCTGACTGAACCAGAGAAGGCCTTTGACTGGATAAGCATCAGGAAAATCTTAGGGTCGATTTAACTGAAACGGACAAGGTCTTGGAATATCTTCAACTGGATAAGCATCAGGGAGATCTTAGGGTCGATATGACTGAACCAGAGAAGGCCTTTGACTGGATAAGCATCAGGAAAATCTTAGGGTCGATTTAACTGAACCGGACAAGGTCTTGGAATATCTTCAACTGGATAAGCATCAGGGAGATCTTAGGGTCGATCTGACTGAACCAGAGAAGGCCTTTGACTGGATAAGCATCAGGAAAATCTTAGGGTCGATTTAACTGAACCGGACAAGGTCTTGGAATATCTTCAACTGGATAAGCATCAGGGAGATCTTAGGGTCGATCTGACTGAACCAGAGAAGGCCTTTGACTGGATAAGCATCAGGAAAATCTTAGGGTCGATTTAACTGAACCGGACAAGGTCTTGGAATATCTTCAACTGGATAAGCATCAGGGAGATCTTAGGGTCGATCTGACTGAACCAGAGAAGGCCTTTGACTGGATAAGCATCAGGAAAATCTTAGGGTCGATTTAACTGAACCGGACAAGGTCTTGGAATATCTTCAACTGGATAAGCATCAGGGAGATCTTAGGGTCGATCTGACTGAACCAGAGAAGGCCTTTGACTGGATAAGCATCAGGAAAATCTTAGGGTCGATTTAACTGAACCGGACAAGGTCTTGGAATATCTTCAACTGGATAAGCATCAGGGAGATCTTAGGGTCGATCTGACTGAACCAGAGAAGGCCTTTGACTGGATAAGCATCAGGAAAATCTTAGGGTCGATTTAACTGAACCGGACAAGGTCTTGGAATATCTTCAACTGGATAAGCATCAGGGAAATCTTAGGGTCGATCTGACTGAACCAGAGAAGGCCTTTGACTGGATAAGCATCAGGAAAATCTTAGGGTCGATTTAACTGAACCGGACAAGGTCTTGGAATATCTTCAACTGGATAAGCATCAGGGAGATCTTAGGGTCGATCTGACTGAACCAGAGAAGGCCTTTGACTGGATAAGCATCAGGAAAATCTTAGGGTCGATTTAACTGAACCGGACAAGGTCTTGGAATATCTTCAACTGGATAAGCATCAGGGAGATCTTAGGGTCGATCTGACTGAACCAGAGAAGGCCTTTGACTGGATAAGCATCAGGAAAATCTTAGGGTCGATTTAACTGAACCGGACAAGGTCTTGGAATATCTTCAACTGGATAAGCATCAGGGAAATCTTAGGGTCGATCTGACTGAACCAGAGAAGGCCTTTGACTGGATAAGCATCAGGAAAATCTTAGGGTCGATTTAACTGAACCGGACAAGGTCTTGGAATATCTTCAACTGGATAAGCATCAGGGAGATCTTAGGGTCGATCTGACTGAACCAGAGAAGGCCTTTGACTGGATAAGCATCAGGAAAATCTTAGGGTCGATTTAACTGAACCGGACAAGGTCTTGGAATATCTTCAACTGGATAAGCATCAGGGAGATCTTAGGGTCGATCTGACTGAACCAGAGAAGGCCTTTGACTGGATAAGCATCAGGAAAATCTTAGGGTCGATTTAACTGAACTGGACAAGGTCTTGGAATATCTTCAACTGGATAAGCATCAGGGAGATCTTAGGGTCGATCTGACTGAACCAGAGAAGGCCTTTGACTGGATAAGCATCAGGAAAATCTTAGGGTCGATTTAACTGAACCGGACAAGGTCTTGGAATATCTTCAACTGGATAAGCATCAGGGAGATCTTAGGGTCGATCTGACTGAACCAGAGAAGGCCTTTGACTGGATAAGCATCAGGAAAATCTTAGGGTCGATTTAACTGAACCGGACAAGGTCTTGGAATATCTTCAACTGGATAAGCATCAGGGAGATCTTAGGGTCGATCTGACTGAACCAGAGAAGGCCTTTGACTGGATAAGCACCAGGAAAATCTTAGGGTCGATTTAACTGAACCGGACAAAGTCTTGAAATATAGCTAAGAATTTAACTGTATCTTTTCTGAAAGGTAAAGGTCAGTCGTATGCAATGCATGATATGGATCAAGCAATGATGTTCTCAATATAAATGAGACTTGTATGATATGATGCGTCTATGCATGCTATAATGATGTATGTGATGTTTTATGAATGTGCTTTTCGTCTAGGAAAGTAGATCCTTGACGGGTGCCGGGAAGTCATATCCTGGGCTGATATTGAAGAATAAGCTTTCGCTTCCGCTGGGGATAATAATTGCAAGAATACGGGTAGGAGAAGATGACTCCGTTGAGGAATAAACTTGGCGAATGGGAGGTTCTGCGGGGAGGAAAGTACTCTGACGATCTTGCTGGGGAGCGGTACTCTGTGGGAAGAGGGATGCCTTGCTGAGTGTTGATAATAATTTGCTGGGGATAGGAAGACTTTGTCGACGACGCTCTTTCCGTGGCTTTTGGCTGAGGATAACCCAGTTATATCCTGTTAAGGAAATAACTCTTAAAATAAAGCTGGGTGACGCGTTCGTGCTCCGCGAGGGATAAGCTTCCAGAATTTACTGGGGGTAAGCTTACTGCTTAGGGGTATGAATTCCAACTTTCCTGGGGAACTAGATTGGACTCTCCTGGGGAGGTTTTGATATGCTGGGGAAGTGATTCCACTGAATGTTTGATATGCCGCCGGGGAACAATCTTTAGACCAAGACTGCCGGGGATGCTTGTTTAAGAATATGTATGCTTGCTGCTGGGGAACGTTGAGATCTATTGGAGGATATTCAACTTCTTTGAAGTTTGATAACTCTGCTTGAGGAAGAGTGCATTGATTTGCTGACTCTCTGGGGAATTAAGATGTACTGGTCATGTTCTTCAGCTGAACCTACCTTGGTACTTCAGTGGATAGAACAATTAGATTGTTTAAACCACCCGTTATTGTCCCTGTTTCTATGGGGGAGGCACATGTGGGATGCTGATAGTTGTTGATGGACAAACCTTCTTCTGGTAGACTGGTGACAAGATGATAGGACATAGTCGTACGCTTTGATCCCTAACTTTTGCCTGGACCGCCCTTTCGGGTTTTGAGTCCACCGGGATACCCATTTTTGCCCAAGCCGCCTTTTCAGGTTTTCGACTTGCCGGGTGTACATATTTTTCCGTTTTCATCCCTTATTTTTGCCCGAACCCTTTTGGTTCGCCGGGAATCCCTTATTTTTGCCTAGGTGTGTCAACCTAGCGGGTCTTTGATTTTGCGTAGTATTTTTCCGACTATGTCCGTGCTTTCAGAATGTAGGGAGTTGCCCCTGTTAGAAGTGTTTTGTCATGCCACCAGAAGGTATTTGATCAGGCAAGATTCATTGTTGGAATGCCCCAAGTGACTCAGGCGGAGATTTGCCCCAGACTATTTGGTCTTTGAGAGATTCTCCGAATCTTGATTGGATTGCCCCAGATAATGGACCACGGTCATGTCTGCCCCTTGATTGGAAGTGCTTTTGTTCACTAGGTATTTCTCGTGCGAATTTCCCTGCTGTTCAAACAAAAAGTCATATGCAAACAAAGTTATGTTAAAAATGCAAAGCCTATGTCTGTCTTGAAGATTTTGAAAATGCATTCTTTTTTCATAAAACAAATGAATGTTTGTAAAACGTGATGTCAACTCCTTCTTTATAGTAAGCCTTAAGGAGTCAGGATACCTTTCGTAACAGTATGCTTTCGAATTAACCCATGCTTCAGCTAGGACTTTTTAAGGGTTATAACGTGGCCTGGTTCACGGTTCAAGAAACAAAGGATAAAGGCTCAAATTATTTGTACCCACCCGCTCTTCGTGATGTTCTTCAAACCTAAGCTCAGTTGATCGTGCGTTAGACCTTGATTGAATCTTTGCTTTGAAGTTCCAGTGATGGTTCGGATGTTGAACGTTTATTTGAATAGGCAGTCATTCCTCTTTGTTATTACTGAGGATTTGTATGACCTTTTTCTTGTCTGATTTTTGGTTATCCCTTTCTTTTTTTGCCTGAACTGTTTCCTTTTTTGGAATTACAGTCAGCGGGATGCCCCAGTTTCGTAAGTCTCCTTCATGGGTTTTGACTTAATGGGTTTTTTATTTTTTGAGATAATGACTGCCTTTCTTTATTGATTATTCGGAACCATCACTGTCTTTCTTTGTTTTTGTAAGGACCTCTTTGTTGCCATTCGTTATGCACTTGGATCAACTGAGAAGACTACCCTGCCCCAGGTTATGATCAAGGGTTTTAAATTTCGAAAAGAAAAACTCCTACTTCTTTGGCTCAGAGGGGTTGACGAGGGATTATCATCCTTATAACTCCAGTGTTTAGGGATTGAAACAATGCCTGTACCTCATCAGCAGGATCCGTTCAAAAGCATACTGTAGATTATGGTATCGTTTTCGTCATCCTCCCTCAAGAGGCTTTAGAATTTTAGATCAAGAGTTGACATCAGAAAAAATATGAAAATAATTTGCATTTAGTGAATACGAATATATGGTTTCAGAACAGACACATGCGATGAATTATTGACATAACAATGTTTAACATGAGTAAATGTTTGAACAATCAAAGCACAACACAACTTAAACATTCGAATGAACAAAAGTTTCCTAGTCTCAGAGCTTGTCACTTCAAATAGTGCCTCCTGTAGGGATGGTAGAAGCACTCAGCCTGGCCATCTTGGGTGAATTCCACAGCTCCTTCCTCAATCAGATCCTGGATTTTATTCTTCAAAGTCCAACAATCCTCTGTAGCATGCCCCGGGCTGTCAGAATGATAAGCGCAGCGAGCATTGGGGTCATACCTTGAAGGTGTCCTGTTGGGATTCTTAGGAGGATCCTTTAGAGTTAACAAGTTTAACCTCAGCAGTTGTTGTAAGGCTTAAGGCAGCGACACGTTGAGCTTGGTGAATTGCCTTTTGGGCTTGTCTGGCTGAAGCTGGTGAGGTTGATACTGAATTCGTGATACTGAAGCCATATGAGGAGCTTTCTCCTTGCCTCTTTGTCTCAAAGATGGTCGAACGATGACTGGCTCTTTACCCTTAGACATTTGTCCCAGTTGGTTACCCCGAAGCAGTTGGTTGACGAGAAACCGGAGCTCATCTTGTCTTTGAGCTAAACCTTGAATAGCATTCCTCTGCCCCAACATTTGGGCTTTCATTGCATCCATCTCAGCTTGTAGGTGTTTCGGCCGTTCGTCCTCAGCACCGTTCTTGACAAAAGCCTCTATGAGAAGTGTCCTTAGCTCCTCCTGCCCCTTGGATAAATTCAGGAGGATTTCCCCGAACCGAGTCTCTTGAGCCAGAAGGTCCTGGCTGTCTTGTTGGGAAGCCATTGCTGGAATAAACAGCGAGAAGGGTAAGTGACCTGCAACAAGGATACCTGTTATGCAATGATGAGTATGACATGCATGTAATGTTTTCAAGGACCTCGCGGGGTAAACAAGGAAATTTGTTAGCATTTGGTAGCTTGATTGAAAGAACTTTGTATTTGTTGAGAGTCTTTCTTCCAAGGGTCAAAGGCTCACCATATCAAGTGGGTCATAGCCCCTGACTCAAGTCATCAACCTTATTTTGCTTTCCAAACAACCTTGGCTGGGGGAACCTTCTTCAGGAGTCAAAGCTCACCATATCAAGTGGGTCATATCCCCTGACAACCTTGGCTAGAGGAAAATAAATCCTCTTTGCCCCTTGCTAGATGTTTGATTCGTGATGACCTGCATCACAGACCCTTGAGATCCTTGAAATGGGTTAGTCCTTATGCAGGATGTATGCAATGGTATGATGTTATGCTATGCATGGGGGTAATGTAAGTAACCCTGTTATGAGTCCCAATTAAGGACTGCAATCCAAAACCTGCAGGAAGCTCAAGTAAACCTGTCATGAGTCCTAGTTAAGGACTTAAAACATAACCTGCAAGAAACTTGGTAAACTTTGTTATGAGCCCCGGCTAAGGACTAAAACAAAAACCTGTAGGAAATTCAGTAAACCCTGTTATGAGTCCTAGTTAAGGACTATAAACAAAACCTGCAAGCAAACTTAGTAAACCTGCCATGAGTCCTAATTAAGGACTATGGACAAAACCTGCAAAAACTTAGCAAACCCTGCTATGAGTCCCCATTAAGGACTATAAGCAAACCCTGCAAGTAATTCATGTGTTAGATAACAAGCATGCAAATAGTCAAGTACGAAGGCACACAAGTCACACAAGAGAAGCCCTTAGAGTTTAAGGCCAGCATGGGGTCTGGGAAGTACCCTCTTGAAGTTGGTGGGTTCAACCTGTCCTATCAAAGTAACCGGGTTCTAAGGGTCCCAATATCACTGGATTGCTTTCATTGTTCATCGTTTCGATTTAGCCACTGAACTGGCAACCGAAATATTCCAGGAAAGCAACCCTCAATTGAGTGTAGTATCGAGTATCAACCAACCTCGGACTGCACCAAAGTCAGTTATCTCACTACCCTAAAGAGGCCAAGATTGTTCAATTAAGGTTCCTAAGGTCTGTTGATGCTTCACGACACCACGCGGAGGCCCCGTACTCTCCTTGACTGAACTCAAGGGTTACCGGTACACACCAAAGTGCCACATCAACGTAGCAGACTATTTCAACCATGTCGGTATACCCCGCACAGTTCCCTCACAGCCTTGTTGCTACTTTCTAAGAAGGTATCCCCAGATCCGGGTTAGGATCTATAGAACTCCCAAGACAGTACCCACAATTTAAAGCAAACAAGTCAAAGCAATTGAAAACACAGTGATCTTAGTCCTAAGGTACACCTCACTTTAAAGATATCCCCAGCAGAGTCGCCAGTTCTGTGATCGGTGGATCTGGAACTGACTGTTTAATGCTGGTTCGCGAAATGTCGCGGAAGCAAGAGTCGCCACCGTCTTTTATTTTCTCCAAATGGAAAGGACAAAAGCACAGAAAAATTCCTTAAAGAGATTGCTCTCGGTTCGGGAGGTAGGTTATAGAAAGGGAAGGTGTTAGCACCCTTTCTATCCATGGTTATCCATGGGCTCTTAGATACTTGCTCATTGTGTTTTCAAAAATGGTTTGTTTGCTTTTCAACTGTGGGTTTTAAAAAGTTTCTTTGAAAATTCCAGTTCGACTCTTGTATCGGTCCTCAAGAGTGTTTGAAAAATTGCTTTCGAAAGCTTTTGAAAAGGTGTCGGTGTGAAAAGTATTTTTGATTTGTTTTGAAATTTAGAGCAAGTATCTAGAGAACCTACCTACCCTAAGGAATTCGTCTGTGTAAATGTCCTTTAAAGTAGTGCCATCCCACCATTGAGAGGTAGGTAGCACCACCGTTGGAGGTGTTCGGGTCAATTCGAGTTTAGGGACATTGTGGTCACCGAGCAAAGGTAAGACACCTTAGAAGCTACCCTTATGCCATTGATCTTTTATTCCGAGGCAACCATTCCGAGGCAACTTATCCGAGGCAACTTTGTTTTAGGCAACTAGATCAATGGACACAAGGACTTACTAAGACGTCCTATAGTCGACGGCCACGTTTCGAGGGACAAGGCAACAGTGTGATCACCGGAGTAATGGGAAGACACCTTAGAAGCTACCCTCATGCCAGGTTCCCGGATCATGAGGACTTACTAAGACATCCTCTACTCGACGATCACCTTTCGAAGGCAAGGCAACAATGAGGCGTACCCTAGGGGTGGTGTGTGATTTGTGTGTCATGTTCAGTTATTTTGTCTTATTCATGTCAAGGTGATCTATACGTTTGTTTTTATTTAGACATTCATTCTTGCATGCAATTATTAACAGTTAAAAAAGATGCGGAAATTAAAAGTTCCTAAACTATTACAAAGGCGCGGGTCCACATCGCCAAATTAAAATCCAGGACCCGATTTGACATAAAATAAGATAAAGTGCGAAAAATATAAAATGTCCGAGTTTACAAGGCTTTGGGAGAATTACATTAATATTTGAAAGAAAATAAATGTGCGAAAGAAATAAAAATAGAACGTTCGAGGGCGTTGGACCCTTTAAAGAAATTAAATGAAATTAAAAATTAATTAATTATTTATTGAAATAAAAGAAGTGTTTTTTAGGTTTTTTGTATTTATGAAATAAGAAAATTAAAATTAAAATTAAAAGAAACCCTAATTCTAAGTTATTTTTAATTATTTGAGAAAAATGTTAAAGTTTAACTTAATTTACTAAAGAATTTATGTACATGTTTATTTACAAAATAAATTAGTAGTTAATAATAATAATAATAATGAGAAAATTATTTATTAAAAAAAATGATGAAAAAGTTAAAAACCCTAATTTCTACATATTTAATTTATTAAGAAAAATATTAAAGTTTTGAAACCTAAATTAATCTAATTAATTGTTTAAAGTTTATTTACAAAAATAATAATAGTAAAATTAATATTAATAAAATAAACATTTTTTTGATTTTTCTGTATTTTATATTTATTATGAAAATTATTTTATGGAATTAAAAGAAAACAATTAAAAAACAATTAAAAGAATAAAAAGGAAAAACAAATAAAAATTAAAAAATTGAGCAAACCATAGGGGGTGTCTGGCCCAAGGGGAGGTTTTTTGAAGTATTGACTCCTGAGTACCGTGGTCTGCATTCTTTGGCCATTGGATTGAGTTTCATGCATAAGTTGTTCTACTTTGGCCATTTGGCTTTTGGCTTTTGTCTTTTGGCCATTTGTGTTCTGGCTTCAACGTTCCCTTAATGTCTGGCTTAATGTCTGCCTCGCCATGTATTGGTGTCATGCATAAAATGTTCTACTTTGGCCATTTGGCTTTTGGCTTTTGGCCATTTGGCTTTTGGCCTCAACGTTCCTTAATGAACCTGCCTGGGATCCTGTCTAAATCTGCAGTGTTGAATCTCACAAACACATCAAATAAAATCATAAAATGCAAATAAAGCCAATATATGAAGAAATTTAATGTTTAGGCACAATATGGCATGTATGAATGATTATACCCTTTTGATCATGGAGATCAAATCAACCTTACCCTTACTGGAAAAGTAGTGACATGAATGCTTTTATGCCCTTTGGATCATGGAGATCAAGCCAGCCTTACCCTTACTGAAGAAGTAATAAGATGTTGGTTTGTAACTGAGATGGCTTGTTTGTAGTGAGAGATGGATTTGTAATAAGGATTTCAAGGTTTTAGGGTTCTTGAAAGAGTTTGATATTCCAACAGTGTTGTGGCAAGGTTTTTTCTCTCTTTTTTTCTTCCCTCTTTTTTCTTTTTTTCTCCTCTCTTTTCTCCTCTTTTTCTTTTTTTTTGGTTTGTGTGACAAGAAGGTGATTATATAGTGGAAATTAGGGTAAAGAAAATGGGCTTTGAATGTGCAATTGGGCCTCCAATATTCACTTGAATTCGTCACTTTCCAGGCTAAATCGCAGGGACTTAAGTGCATTTTTTGAAGTTGAAATGTGAAAACAAAATGTAGCCGACATCGAGAACTAACTCCTGTCCGAAGATCGACTCAATCGGATAAACGGTGAATTAGTTATGAATTTTTGAAGTTTCAGCTCAGACAAACTTATTTTGGGCTCCAGTGTCGGCTCTGACACGTTCTTCAATAAAAAACTGGTATTGATCGGTGCATAATTTGGTCTCGACTTTTGAAGCAAAGTTGTAGATCTATGAGTCAGTGACCTTGTGTAAAAATATGAGTCCAATCCGATAAAAATTGACCGAGTTATGAATTTTCGAAGTTTCGGCCCAGATGAAATAATATTCAGCATTCAGGATTTTCAGCGTGTCACGCACTCTGAGCAAAAAACGAAGGCCTTTTGAATACCGTTTGAACTCAATACCTTCTGTGAAAATGTAGCCAACTCAATTTGTGAAATTTCGGCGCCAGAACCAGCTCGATACGATGAAAATCGACCAAGTTATGATTTTTTGAACATGACGCAAATAAACTTCTGTCACAAATTTTCTGCACGAAAATGCTTGATAAATCCACATTTTTGAAGACCTTCTGATCGAAATTGGCTTCCAGCCGTGAGAGATGAAAACGTAGATAATGTCAAGACGGAATTTTGGCCACCGGAATGGGTTCAAAAAGAGCCACGATCTTCAAGTTATGAATTTTTTAGCGCGTAAAAACTGCACTTTCAGCACACTTTTTCACTATATCTCTTCAAGAAAACTCACACATTCGGATACCTTCTTTAAAGAATTGGCTCTTGAGCCGAACCTGAATTTGAGAATACGTTATCAGAGATATCTTGGCGAAAGAATACCTGAATATGACGCGCCGGGTTGGACTTGTGAATTTTTCTTGGAATATTTTGAGAAATATGGGAGGGCAAATTTTGGGGTACAACAACTGGCATCAGCTGAGACTGTGATTGAAGATTCTCCTATGAAGATGGCTTCCTTAAAGGATGCACGGGCTGTTATTGAGAAGCGTGAGTGTGCAAATTGGAGCCGACTTCCTGATTTTACACAGAAGACTAACAAGTTTGGTTTGGGTTTCACTACAGAAGCTCAAAGGGTTGTTCGAAGTGCAAAGATTAGAAGACCTCTTGTGTTGATCAGCAACTCGGGAGTAAATGCCATTGAAGATGATGTGGAGGAGTCTGAATTTGACAGCTGGATCTATCCTACGGCCGACGGTGGACCAAACAACTGGACAACAAAAGACTTCATCCCTATTACTTTTGTTAACCAGTAATGAACTCTTTGTTTTGAATTTGTAACAGACAATATTGTGAAACTTTATGGCCCGGTGTCTTACCCGGGGCACCGTGGCTTCATTTGTGAGGGCTTTTGTGTGCCATTTTCATATATCATTAGTAAAAGCATTGGGCGTTTCTTGTATTTCAAATTTTGCGCTCCTTGTTTTTCTTTATTATATATTGCAAAAACAGCTATTTTACACACACTCACATATACAGGTCCACATCCACTCTGGATCTCATTGGTAACGACACTGCTACTGCCAGTTATGACTTTGAAAATCCGATCAACTTAGCCGAAGACGAAGGTGAAGATGATTGTGAAGTGCCTAGTGAACTTGCAAGACTGTTACTCCAAGAAGAGAGGGCCATTCAGCCGCACGGAGAGCCGTTGGAATCAGTGAATCTGGGTACAGAGACAGACAAGAAGGAAGTCAAGATCGGTGCAAATCAGGAGCTTAGTGTGAAACAGCGGTTGATTCAGATGCTGCATGACTATGTTGAGATCTTTGCCTGGTCTTACGAAGATATGCCTGGATTGGATACTGACATTGTGGTTCATCGCCTGCCTACCAAGGAAGACTACCCTCCCGTAAAATAGAAGGTTCACCGTATGCTCCCAGAGATGTCCGAGAAAATCAAGGCTAAAGTTATGAAACAGTTTGACACCGGTTTTCTAGCAGTTACTTCTTACCCTCAGTGGGTCGCCAATGTGGTTCCTGTGCCGAAGAAGGATGGTAAGGTTCGAATGTGTGTTGACTACAGGGATTTGAACAGGGCAAGCCCTAAGGATGACTTCCCTCTACCTCACATCGACGTTCTGGTTGAAAATACTGCTCAGCACAAGGTATTCTCCTTCATGGATGGTTTCTCCAGTTATAATCAGATAAAGATGGCTCCCAAAGACATGGATAAGACCACCTTTGTTACTCAGTGGGGCACCTTTTGCTACAAGGTCATGCCTTTTGGATTGAAAAATGCAGGGGCAATATATCAGCGTGCCATGGTTCCTTTGTTTCATGACATGATCCATCATGAGATTGAAGTATATGTCGATGATATGATTGCAAGATCCCAGACTGAGGAAGAACACCTTGACCATCTACAGAAGTTGTTTGACAGGTTGAAGTTGTACAAGTTGAGGTTAAACTCGAACAAGTGCACCTTCGGGGTGAGGTCTGGTAAACTACTGGGTTTCGTCGTGAGCGACAAAGGTATTCAAGTAGACCCTGCCAAAGTGAAATCCATACAAGAGATGCCAACTCCCAAGACAGAAAAGGAGGTCAGAGGCTTTCTAGGACGACTGAACTACATTGCCCGATTCATCTCGCACCTAACTGCTACTTGTGAGCCAATCTTCAAGCTGCTGAAGAAAGATCAAGTGGTACGTTGGAATGATGAATGTCAGGCCACTTTCGAAAGGATCAAAGAGTATCTCCAGGAGCCACCTATTCTGATGCCACCAGTTGAAGGGAGACCTCTGATCTTATACTTGACAGTACTTGAAAACTCAATGGGGTGTGTGCTGGGGCAGCATGACGAGTCTGGCCGAAAAGAGCATGCTATTTATTACCTTAGCAAAAATTTTACCGACTGTGAGACCCGATACTAACTGCTTGAGAAAACTTGTTGCGCTTTGGCATGGGCTGCTCGCTGGCTGAGACAGTATATGCTGACTCACACTACTCTGTTGATTTCAAAAATGGATCCAATCAAGTATATCTTCGAAAAGCCTGCCTTGTCTGGAAGAATAGCAAGATGGCAGATGATCTTGACTGAGTATGACATCCAGTACACAACTCAAAAAGCAATTAAGGGAAGTGTATTGGAAGACCATTTGGCACATTAGGCAGTGGATGGTTACCAGTCTATGAACTTTGAATTCCCGGACGAGAATATCATACTGATAACTGATTGTGAGACACCTGGACCGGATGAAGGACCTGAGGAAGGATCCCGATGGTCTATGTACTTTGATGGAGCTTCGAACGCTTTGGGTAATGGCATTGGCGCCGTGATCATATCTCCTAAAGGCTCTCATACTCCGTTCACCGCCCATCTATGTTTCAACTGCACCAACAATATGGCAGAGTATGAAGCGTGCATAATGGGTCTTCGAGCTGCAATTGACCTAAGGATTAAGTTTCTAAGTGTCTTCGGAGATTCCGCTCTCGTGATCAGTCAGATCAAAGGCGAGTGGGATACGAAACACCCAAATCTTATTCCTTACAAGGAGTATGTATTGATGTTGCTTCCCCATTTCGAGGAGATAACCTTTGAACACTTTCCTAGAGAGGAGAATCAGTTGGCGGACGCGCTGGCTACAATGTCTTCTATGTTCAAAGTCAATTGGGACAACGAGGCTCCCCGAATCATTATTGAAAAATTATACGAACCTGCACATTGCTGTGATCTTGAGACTGAAGAGGTAACAGAAAAGCCCTGGTATCATGAGGTGAAGAGGTACCTTGATGCTCAAGAATACCCCGAGGGTGCATCTGTTAATGACAAGAAGTTTCTGAGGAGGTTTGCGGCAAAATTCTTCATCAGCAATAGCATTCTGTACAAGCGTAACCATGATTCAACCTTACTGCGTTGTGTGGATAAGAATGAAGCAGAAAGGATTATGGCGGAGTTACATGAAGGTACTTTCGGAACTCATTCCAGTGGACATACCATGGCAAAGAAAATCCTTCGGGCAGGATACTACTGGTCCACAATGGAAGCCGACTGTTATTAGCATTCTCGGACATGTCACAAGTGTCAAGTCTATGCTGATAAGGTGCACATACCTCCAGTCCCTCTGAACGTCTTGACAGCGCCTTGGCCTTTTGCAATGTGGGGCATTGATATGATCGGCGAGATCAGACCTACGGCATCCAACGGGCATCGCTTCATCTTGGTAGCTATTGATTACTTTACAAAGTGGGTTGAAGCAGCTTCCTTTGCTACAGTAACCAAGAATGTCGTGGCACGGTTCATTCGGCATAATTTAATTTGTCGATACGGTGTACCAGATAGGATCATTACGGACAATGGTACCAATCTTAATAACAAAATGATCACTGAGCTCTGCGAGCAATTCAAAATACAGCATCATAACTCTTCTCCCTACCGACCGAAGATGAATGGGGTTGTCGAAGCGGAAAATAAGAACATTAAGAATATTGTGCAGAAGATGACAGTGACATACAAAGACTGGCACGAGATGTTACCATTTGCTCTTCATGGGTACCGTACCTCAGCACGGACGTCAACAGGGGAAACACCCTATTCCTTGGTATATGGTATGGAAGCAGTCTTGCCTATTGAAGTTCAGATACCCTCTCTTCGGATAATGAAGGATACAGGTTTGAGTGAAGATGACTGGATGCATACCCGGCTTGATCAGCTAAACCTAATTGACGGGAAAAGACTTACTGCTGTTTGTCATGGTCAGACGTACCAAAAACGGATGATCAAGGCATTTAACAAGAAAGTCAGATGACAAGAGTATCAAGTTGGGGACCTAGTAATCAAGCGCATTATTCTACCTCAAGGTGATCCCAGGGGAAAATGGACCCCTACTTACGAAGGGCCATTTGTGGTTAAGAACATTTTCTCAGGAGGAGCGATGATTCTAACCACCATGGATGGTGACGACCTTCCTCACCCCGTTAATGCAGACATAGTAAAAAGATACTACGCATAATCAAAGACCCACTAGGTTGACTGGCCTAGGCAAAAATAAGGGCTTCCCGACGAACCAAAAGGGTTCGGGCAAAAGTAAGGGATGAAAATAAAAAAATCTGTACACCCGGCAAGTCGAAAACCTGAAAAGGCGGCTTGGGCAAAAATGGGTATCCCGGTGGACTGAAAACCCGAAAGGGCGGTCCAGGAAGAAGTTAGGGATTAAAGCGTAACACTATGTCTCATTGGATCACCTCGCATCCAGAATTCGGTATCGACTATCAAGCTCGGACGACACTAATCAATCAGATTCATCTTCAACTAAGCAGCAAATTGATGAGACGCTTGAAGATATAAAGGCAATAGCAGAGCTCGGATAACCCAGTTAGGCTTTCAGTTGCAACCCTGCAGAGCACAAATAAATCTCCCCAGCCAAATTCAGAAGGTTATCCTCACAAGAGTCTAATTGGGTTATCCTCATCAAGTTGCAACTGAAAGATCATCCCCAGCGAAGTTCTTTCTATCCCCAGCGGAGTTCATCATTAAAATCCCCAATAGAGCTTATCAACAGAATCCCCAGCGGAGTTATCGTTAAAATCTTCAAGCAGAACGTCTCTTTCCCACAGAGTAATTCCCCTCAGAGTAGTCTCTTCATCAGTTTATTCCCCCAATGGAGTTTTTCTCTCCTACAGGTTTATCATCTTCGTTCATCATCCCCAGCGGAAACGAAGAACTCAGCTCTATTCTCCAGCAGCTCCGGGATTTATTTTCCCCAGCTAAAACATTATATCCCCATACATCATGATACATGCATATACGCATCATACGAATACAATCTCATTTATTTTGGGAACATCATTGCCTGATCCATATCATGCATTGCATATGACTGACTTTTATCTTTCAGGAAAGATACAGTTAAAGTTCTCAATTACGTCGAAGACCTGACCGGTTCTTAAATCTCAATTGAATTATCCTCAGTTGAATTTCAGATAAGGTTCTCAATCTCGACAGTTTCTCTACGTCATAGTGTGGACGAGTACTATAACCTCAACGGTATACTCCATTGAGCACGAGTCAGTTCCTAGATCTTGATGTTTTCCTCCGTCATAGTGTGGACAAGTGCTATAACCTCAACGGTATACTCCGTGGAGCACAAGACAGTTCCTAGATCTTGATGAAGATGTTTCCCTACGTCATAGTGTGGACGAGTACTATAACCTCAACGGTATACTCCATGGAGCACGAGTCAGTTCCTAGATCTTGATGTTTTCCTCCGTCATAGTGTGGACAAGTTCTATAACCTCAACGGTATACTCCGTGGAGCACGAGACAGTTCTTAGATCTTGATGAAGATGTTTCTCTATGTCATAGTGTGGACGAGTACGATAACCTCGACGGTATACTCCGTGGAGAACGAGTCAGTTCCTAGATCTTGATGTTTTCCTCCGTCATAGTATGGACGAGTTCTATAACCTCAACGGTATACTCCATTGAGCACGAGACAATTCCTAGATCTTGAGGAAGATATTTCCCTATGTCATAGTGTGGACGAGTACTATAACCTCGACAGTATACTCCGTGGAGCACGAGTCAGTTCCTAGATCTTGATGTTTTCCTCCGTCATAGTGTGGACAAGTTCTATAACCTCAGCGGTATACTATGTTGAGCATGAGACAGTTCCTAGATCTTGATAAAGATGTTTCCCCCCAGTTGAATTATGAACAGGTTCTTAAGACTCAGCTGAAGCATTCTCTCAGTTGAAGTACAAGCAAGTTCCTAAATCTCAACAAAGGTTAGACTTCCCCAGCAGAATCTTTTACAACAATAGGTATGCAAGTTCTCGCTAAGGAATCTCTTATGCGATCGACACTCCTGCAGATGGCATCTATAAGCCCATCCTCCTACCAACAATATCCAAATGGCATCTGTAAGCCCATTTCCCGACATCACAATGCTTATACTACACCATGCGAGTGCAAATTTCTGGGCACTCTAGTGTTCAATCATCTTCCACCTTCGGATCACGAAAGGCCCGAACGCCAATCTATATCCTCAGGTTTAAGAAGATTGAACATGGGCAACAGTTGTACCCCAAAATTTTCCCTCCCATATTCCTCAAGATTTTTCAAGAATGATCTTCAAGTTGCTCAAGATGACTCAAGAGTTGGACAGTCAAATCACCTCCTAAGGCAGTCAAGTCAAAATTAGGGTTTTGTGTTGCATTAAGGTCCTCATATACAAATGGACTCAAGTGATTCCTAATGTCTTAATATGTTCTTAAGTTCATCCATGTAAAATTTCAAGCCTTGCAGAGGAAGTTCAGTCAGTCAATTGCTCAAGAGGCCCAAAAATCGACTGTACTAGGGCAGAAGTCAACTGTGTCCCAAATACAGTCAAACCTCAATATTTCTTGTCAACATGCTCATTTTGAAGGATAATTCGTCATTTGATCAAGGGTCGATCATGATTCATCAAGGATTGCTCAAAATTCATCAAGATTCAAAAGTTGCTAAATTAGGGTTTTGTAGGAAAAGTCAACTCAACTTTGACCAAGCATAACTTTCTCATACTTTATGAGAAATGACCCATCCAAAGCTCATTTTGAAGAGGATGCAATTTCCTACAATACATCTTCACACCCCAAGATCAATAAATGCTCTCACAAAAAGTTACTAATTTGGACATTATAGGTCATTTTTGAAAGTCAACAAAAACACCTTTTTTCCAAAGCTTATAACTTGAGCATGGAACATAAAAATGATATGATACCAAAAGGGTTGATTATAGGACATCTCAAGGTTTCTAAAAAGTCCAAGAACACCTCCAAAAGTTCAAAATTGAAGAAGTTATGCATTGTTGAAGTTGGGCATTTTCCCAAATTTGCCAAAAGTCAACTATGCTCAAAACTCCAATTTTTGACAAAAGGGCCCACTTTTTTCCACTTGATATAGTCTTGTCATGCCACACACGTGTTCCATCTTTAATTTCATGGCCATTCATTTATTTTTCTATTTTATTTTATTTGTATTGATTTAATTCATTTTAAATCAATATTAAATCAAATAAAATCTAAAAATTGATGTAAGGAGATTCTTGTGATCATTACAGCTAGCAAATATCATGTGATACTCAATCAAACTCGTTCCAAGTAAAAACAAGCACAAAATCTCAGATTTGATGCAAATATGGCAACTTGATTATGGTGATCAAAAGCAAATCTTGATTCTTCAATGCATAAGGTTTAATGCCCAAATTTTGACCTAAACACATTCTATTATATGCACACAAGAGAGGCAGACCAAGAACGCGCACAAAACACTGCAGAAACGGCCATACAAAGTTTGGAAAAAAGTGTGAAAAGTGAGGGATCGAGTTCTTGTTTGGAGGCGTTTCCAAGGCAAAAGCTTCACGTAGCTCTCTTGCCAGCAACCTCCTGAAGCTATAGCAACCAAAACCGGATCTTAAGACCCCCTGTAACGCGCTGTAAGTGTTCTTGAATATGCCTCTGCACACAAAAATACAACCTCTCATTCATGCGTTTTTATGACAAAAATCTTGACACCATCATATTTATCGTTCCATTTAGAACGTTTTTGCATTATTTGATTTTGTTTTGGTAGCTTGTAACCATATAACCGAACCTAGGGTTTGGAAGGTTGTTTTTTGGGTATTTTTGCTACAGGTGAAATCAAGCCAATTGATGGATATGGATGTGTTCACGAGACCCAGACAAATCGAACCATGGTCTTGGAATTGATTTTTTCAGCCTAGGGAAGATTTTAGGAGTGAGCCATGGATTTAGTTGCGGAATAAAATCCGCAGGTAAACGAACCAGTCTTCGTTGAAGAAGACGAAGACGTGTCTTAGCGTCATTGGTTCATTCAAACAAATGGCGTGTTTTTATTTTTTGCCAGGCATAATTATTTGTTTGTTTTATAATATTTGTTTTCCATTCCACTAACAACTGAGCAGCGCAGTAGAGTTGGCAAGGCAGGCGTGTCTTTGAGTATTGGGACCTGGGTTCGAATCTCAGGTCCCCCAAAAACTTTGTTAAACTTTTTCTCCAGATATTCACATGCAGCACTCCAAGCGTGGATCATCAAATGCCCTCAGATCTCAATGTGCCAAGTGGCTTCAGGCCAAGATCCAAAAGCCAGATTTGAGCATCCTCCATACTCCCTGGTCAACAAGCACCCAGGGAATCACAAGGGTCAAACAGGCTGGCGTAATTGGGCCTCAAAAATTGCAACTCAAACCCTCTCTTCAAGCCCACACCCCCCTGAGTATTTCTTTTACATTTTATTTCTTTATTCTTATTTATTTATTTATTATTATTATTATTATCTTAATTAATTAATTAACCAATTAACTTTTTCATAAAAAATCAGAAACAACAAAAATAATATTTTCATTAATTCCATTAATTTTTATTATTTTATTTTTGTAAATAAACAATTAATTAATTTATTTAGTTGAATAGGTTTAACAATAACATATTTTGCAATAAATTAAAATTAATTTAGAATTAGGTTTTTAAATATTTTTTAACCATTCTTATTTTATTTCCTTAATTAAAATAAAAACCCAAAAATATTTAATTAATTATTTCAATTATTAACTTAGACTAATTTTTAATTCAAAAAATAATAAAAATATGTTTTCTTTAAAAAAAGGGGTCAAAACCCTACGACACTCCGATTTAATTTTCTCGCGCGCGTATTATTTTTTATCCATATTTCAATATTGTAACTGTTTCGAGAATGTAATAATTTTTAACTTAGGATTTTATTTATTTATTTATCGCTTTTATTTACTTTTCGCAATTTAATTTTAAAAGGGTTTGTCTTTGGCGATGTAAATACCCAACGCCTTGTAATAGCTTAGATTTATTTTCCGCAATTTAAATTCCGCAACCATTAACTGTTAGATGTTTGATAAATAGGCAATGCATGACAAGATTAACCTTTAACCTAAAATCAACAGTAGCTGACCATTAACATGTACAAAGATAATATAACTGAAAATAACACACTCGCACATGCCACTCCTAGGGTACACCTCACTTGGTTGCCTCGAACGTGGTCATTGAGTATAGGAAGTTTTAGAGGTCGCCCTCTTGTCCAAATATCATAAGTTGCCTCGAAACGGTTGCCTCGGATAAAATGATCTAAGACATTAGGGTTACCACTAAGGCGTCCTAACATTGCTTTAGTGACCACATGTCCCTTAATCAAATTGACCAGAAAGCTCCAACGACGGTGCTATCTACTCCTCAATAGTGGGATAGCATTGTGTTGTACCCCAAAATTTGCCCTCCCATATTCTTCAAGAAATTGCCAAATCAAAGCTGCAAAATTCCCCAAGGGTTGCACAGTACAAAGGTCTCCTATACAGTCAAAATTAGGGTTTGTGTTCTGATCAAGAAAATGAAGCTTTCAAAGGTCCAATCAAGTCTCACATGCCTATAAACATGGTCAAGTATCCTCATATCAAGTTTCAAGGCATTCAGCACAAAATTGCACAGTCAAAACCCTAAATTGCACTACAGTCAACTGTAGAGGCAAAATGGTCATTTGGCAGTCAAAAGTTCAAATTTTTGGTCAACATATCATTTTGAAGCCACAAACATCATTTGATCAATGCTTGATCATGATTCTCAAAGTTTGGCTCAAAAATCATCAAAATGCAAAAGTTTCCTTATTTGGACAGCTGAAAAAGTCAACTGAAATTGACCAGGGCATAACTTTCACATGGATTATCAGAAAAATTACATCCAAAGCTCATTTTGAAGAGAAATACATTTCCTACAACTCATCTTCATACTTCAAGTCCAAGAAATGCTCTCACAAAAAGTTATCAATTTCAACATTATAGGTCATTTTCAAAAGTCAACAAAAAGGGACTTTAAATCAAAGGCCATAACTTGAGATTGGTAAATCAAAATGACATGAGACCAAAGACATTGGTTAGAGGACTCAAAGACCTTTCCAAAATGTCCAAGAACATGAGAAAAACTTAAAAATTGAGCAAGTTATGCCTTGTGGAAGTTGGGAAATTTTTGGATATTTTGAAAAGTCAACATTGATTCAAATGACCTAAAATTTCTAATGGGCCCATTTTTCTTCCATAATTCATCATTCCATGACATGTGCACGACCACTTGGCCCAAAGGGAAGTATTTTCTCATTTTTTATTTATTTATTTGAATTTTTATTTATATTAATTCATTTAAATCAATTAAATATGTGAAAAATACTTAACTTAACCTAATAAATCTTTTTGCACATGTTTTAGACTCAATAATTCGTGCACATTCAAATATGGGAAGATTTGGTTTGATTGGATCCTAATTGACACAAAATTGCATGGAAAAAGATATGGAAATCATGGTGGAAAAATCAAATATTGGATTCTTTAATTCATGGATCTTTGGGCAATTTTCTTGACCTAATCTGATCAATACAAAAGCCTAAGCATAACCCTAATGTCCATACACACAAAGCTGCGCAAAAGAACACAAAGCAAACTTGAAATTTTCTCTAAAAAAGTCAATTCTGAAAACTCCCTTTCAAGGCGATTCAAGGCAGAATTTCTATTCCAACAGCTTCCTTGGGGATTACTGAACATATTCCAATCAAAAGCATTCCCTCAAACTCCAAGAATCGGTATATAGGGTTCAAACTGTTTCGAAAAAAAACTCATAATCGTGCATCATGATTTAAGCATCTTTTGTAACTTTTATTCATTGATTCATGATTATTATCTTGTCCTGAAACTAACCAATGCATTTAATTGCGTTTTTATGCTGTATACACGATTTCACCATGTTTGAGTTTTAGGGTTTACAGGACCTCCAATTGGGGATTTTAAAACCAAGAAAAATTGGCCTTCAAGAATGTCATGGTTGTAATCAGCAAGTCTGAACGATCACAAACCACCCATCGCGCCTAATTTATGAACACTATAGGCCTAATCGCTATTTTCCAGTAGCATGCCTAAGAGAACATTTGCAAAACCGTGGCCAAAGTGTTCTTGTTTCAGAAAAAAATAAAACACGCGAGGAAGATGATGTGTTGGCAAACGTAGGTTGGTTCTTTTAAATTTCGCGCGTTTTTGAACCACTAACTATTGCTTCTTATTATATTATTCTTCATTTATGTTATATACAAAGTGCAACAAGTGGTTCAGTGGCAAGGCATACGCTGGCAACATCCATGACCTGGGTTCGAACCCCAGGTCTTCAATAATTTCCATGATATTTTTCCTTTAACGTTCACGTGCAGCGCTTATGTTGAGGAACACCATACACTCCCAAGATCCAGTCATCCACGCGTGGGTTAGATCAAATCAAAGGCATAGATTGGAAGCGCATCATAAGCCTGGTCAAAGGTGCCACATAGTGTCTGGAAAAGTCAACGAACTTGAAGGTTATTGGGCTCAGATTTCTTGGGCCAGACCTCCACTTTGGGGACTACCACCCCCCCTGGTTTGCAAATTCTCTATATTTTTAATTATTATTTTATTTTCTTTATTGTTTTGATTTAATTAATTATATTTACAAAATATAAAAAATGCATAAAAATCAGAAAAGATAAAAAATATAATAAATATTTTATTTTTATATTTCTTGTAAATAAATGCATGTAAATTATTTAGTTTTAAATTAGGTTGCAATTTTAATTCTTTTCATAATAAAAATCTAAAAAAATGTAGAACTAGGGTTAATTAATGTTTTATTCCTTTTTAATTTTTCTTTTTCATAATAATATTATTTAATTTATTTATTCTCATAATCAAATTTGCATGTAAATTAATTAGGGTTTAATTTAGGTTAAAAAATTCAATATTTTCTTAATAAATTAAAATAAAATAGAATTAGGGTTAGCAGTTAATTTTAATTAATTCTTTCTTTTTTCTACTAAATCCTAAAATACATAAAAACACCAAAAAAACAAAAACAATTTCTTTTCTTAATATTAATTAATTTCATCATGTAATTTTAATTTTAATTCCTCATTAATTTTAATTTTTGCAAAAGGGTCCAACGCCCGCGTTCTTAATTTTTATTCTAATTCGCGTATTTATTTTATTTTGCTTAAATAATTATGTACCTCTCCCGAAGCCTTGTAATTACTTCTCGCACTTTTAATTTCTTTATTTTTCTGTCAAATCGGGTCCTGGTTAATTTTGGCGATGTGGACCCGCGCCTTTGTAATAGCTTTAGATCTTTACTTTTCCTTGCAACTTTTTAACTATTAATCAAATGACATGAAAGAATGTATGGACAAAATAAAAACAAGCGTAGAACACCAATAACATGACAAGATAAATACAAATGAAAACGACACACGAATCGCACACACCACCCCTAGGGTACGCCTCACTGTTGCCTTGCCTCGAAAGGTGATCGTCGAGTAGAGGATGTCTTAGTAAGTCCTCATGATCCGGGAACCTGGCATGAGGGTAGCTTCTAAGGTGTCTTCCCATTGCTCTGGTGATCACCATGTCCTGAACCTCGAATTGACCCGAACACCTCCAACGGTGGTGCTACCTACCTCTCAATGGTGGGATGGCACTACTTTAAAGGACATTTACACAGACGAATTCCTTAGGGTAGGTAGGTTCTCATAGATACTTGCTCTAACTTCAAAACAAATCAAAAATACTTTTCACACCGACACCTTTTTAAAAAGCTTTCGAAAGCAATTTTTCAAACACTCTTGAGGACAGATACAAGAGTCGAACTGGAATTTTCAAAGAAACCTTTTTAAAACCCACAGTTGAAAAGCAAACAAACCATTTTGAAAATACATTGAGCAAGCATCTAAGAGCCCATGGATAACCATGGATAGAAAGGGTGCTAACACCTTCCCTTTCTATAATCTACCTCCCGAACCGAGAGCAATCTCTATAAGGAATTTTTTTGTGCTTTTGTCCTTTCCATTTGGAGAAAATAAAAGACGGTGGCGACTCTTGCTTCCGCGACATTTCGCGAACCAGCGTTAAACAGTCAGTTCCAGATCCACCGATCATAGAACTGGCGACTCTGCTGGGGATGATAACTTAAAGTGAGGTGTACCTTAGGATTAAGATCACTGTGTTTTCAATTGTCTTCTTTACTTGCTTTATTATTATGGGTTGCTTGGGAGTTCTATAGATCCTAACCCGGATCTGGGGGATACCTTCTTAGAAAGTAGCAACAAGGTTGTGAGGGAACTGTGCGGGGTATACCGACATGGTTGAAACAGTCTGCTACGTTGATGTGGCACTTTGGTGTGTACCGGTAACCCTTGAGTTCAGTCAAGGAGAGTACGGGGCCTCCGCGTGGTGTCGTGAAGCATCAACAGACCTTAGGAACCTTAATTGAACTATCTTGGCCTCTTTAGGGTAGTGAGATAACTGACTTTGGTGCAGTCCGAGGTTGGTTGATACTCGATACTACACTCAATTGAGGTTTGCTTTCCTGGAATATTTCGGTCGCCAGTTCAGTGGCTAAATTGAAACGATGAACAATGAAAGCAATCCCGTGATATTGGGAACCTTAGAACCCGGTTATTTTGATTAGGACAGGTTGAACCCACCAACTTCAAGAGGGTACTACCCAGACCCCATGCTGGCCTTAAACCTTAAGGGCTTGTCTTGTGTGCCTTGTGTGCCTTACATGTTTGTCTTTGTAAATATCTGTGGTGTGTTTAATCATAGTATCATGACATCATCCAGCATCATATGCATTGACTAACCATTTCAGGGGTTCGAATTTTCATCTTTGTTCTTGTTTTGTAGGACATGGAAAATGTTCGTAGAAAGACAATTCAAATCAGTCTTGTAAGGATCCCTCCTCAGCTTAAGGAGCTTATATCCAAGATTCCTGAGAACTCTTCATTCAGTGAAAGACATGGAAGCCTCATCAGCTTGGTCAACACCAACATTGAGGAAGATATGATAAAGGTCCTGTTCCAGTTCTTTGACCCTCTGCATCACTGTTTCACCTTCTTGGACTATCAGTTGGTACCTACATTGGAGGAGTTCTCCCGGCTCCTGAAGATCCCTATCCTTGATCAGCTACCCTTCAACGGTACGGAAAAGGAACCTAAGCTTGAAGAGATTGCTAAAGCCTTGCACCTGCAGTCATCTGACCTCAAGGGACATTGGGAAGTTAGAAGTGGTATCAAAGGGTTCTTAGCCAGGTTTCTGTTTGAAAAGGCCCTTGAATGTTGGAACTCCCTTGACTTGCAAGCTTTTGAAGAAGTTGTGGCCCTCCTTGTCTATGGTTTGGTGTTGTTCCCTAACCCAGATCAGCTTATTGATATCAGTGCTGTCCAGATCTTTATGTCCAGGAATCCTATACCTACATTGCTGGGGGACATCCTTCACTCATGTTACACTCGAACCATGAGAAAAAGAGGTGTCCTTATGTGTTGCACTCCTCTCCTGGGAAGGTGGTTTATTTCGCACCTTCCACAATCAGTCTTGAAGAATGAGCGGGGTTTGAGATGGTCACAACGGTTGATGACTCTTACGCATGCAGATGTACATTGGTGCCCTAGGTCTAGAGAAGATGTCACTATCATTGATCGTTGCGGGGAGTACCCTAACGTTCCTTTACTTGGAATCAGAGGAGGTATTACTTACAGCCCATGCCTGGCTTGGAGACAGTTTGGTTATGCTCGGAGGGATGGTCCTCATGACATGTTAATCCCTGACATAGTTTTTGACTTCGACAACGATACTCAAGGACTTCGCCAGAGATTTATCAGAGCCTGGAGGATGCCAAGTAGGATAGACAGCAAGACACTGGGGCACAGGAACTCCATCCCTTTGGAGCCTTACCTCAAGTGGGTACGCGCCCGCTCCCAGAAGTTAGTGATGCCTTATCCTCATATGCTCCCAGTAATCAAAGAACCAGTCTTGGAAGGAGAAGTGTCCTACACTATTAAGCACCCTGATATGCCCACATCCTGGGAAGAGATGCAGAAGAGCTGGATCCAGCTTAAGGAGGAAAGGAATTCTCTCGAGACTAGTCTACATGCCAGTGAAAAAAAGGTCTTGGAGCTCACCCGCCTGTTGCATGAGGAGAGGAACCTCAACACTTACATAGCTCCAAAGAGGATGCGCAGCATATTTTGGGATTGATTTGATTTTTGTACTTTTGCCCATGAGGCTTTGATGTATTAAACAATGAAAAGGGCTTCCCGTCGAACCAAAAGGGTTCGGGCAAAATGAAGGGATGAAAATGAAAAAATCTGTACACCCGGCAAGTCGAAAACCTGAAAAGGCGGCTTGGGCAAAAATGGGTATCCCGGTGGACTGAAAACCCGAAAGGGCGGTCCAGGCAAAAATTAGGGATGAAGCGTAATACTATGTCTCATTGATCACTTTGCATCCAGAATCCGGTATCTACATCAAGTTCAGATGGCATCGATCAGTCAGCTTCACCTTCAACCAAGGTCATCAAGTGATGAGACGCTCGGAATTATAAAGGCAATAGCAGAGTTGAAACCCAGTGGATCATTCATATTTCACACAGCTGTTTTATTTTCTTTTGTACAAAATTTGTATAAACTCTCTTGTTCGGCGACGTTCTCTTACTAGGACGTCAGCCTCTTGTACACAAAACGCCTATTTTCAGGCCATTCAAAAATCAATACAAATATATTTTCAGTTAAACGTGCCAAGTGTTTTTCTTTTTTCTGTTTTGTTTTGCGAAGAACGTCCAAGGTTCAATTTGTGATATATGCATTGACAATAATTTGCTAACTCATAAATATTTGCATACGAAACAAAGGAATTAATTGCAGGTGACACTAGAAACAGGGGCAATAAAAGAGTTGTCCAAGCAATCTAATTGTTCTATCCTCCAAAGTACCAAGATAGGTTCAGCTAAAGAACATGACCAGCACATAATAAATCCCCAGAGAGTGGTTCAACAAAACAGTACATTCCTCTCCAAGCAAAATTATCAAGGAAATTGAGTATCCTCCCGTAAATCTCAACATTCCCCAGTAGCAGCATATATTCTTAACAAGCATCCCCGACAGTCTTGATCTAAGATTGTTCCCCGGCGGTATATCAACATTCAAAGGAATCACTTCCCCATCATATCAAAGCTTCCCCAGAAGAGCCCAATCCAGTTTCCCCCAGGAAAGTTGGAATTCATATCCCCAAGCAGCAAGCTTATCCCCAGTAAATTCTGGAAGCTTATCCCCTCGCAGAGCACGAACGCGTCGTCCAGCTTGATTTAAAGAGTTATTTCCTTAACAGGATATAACTGGGTTATCCTCAGCCAAAAGCCACGGAAAGAGCGTCCTCGACGAAGTCTTCTTACCCCAGCAAAGTTCATCAATATTTCCAATACAACAAGGGTATCCCCAGCAAACTATTACCAACAATTCTGCAAAGCATCTCTATCCCCACAGAATATCAATCCCCAGCATGATCGCTAGAGTATCTTTTCTCCCGCAGAATCTTCCATTTGCCAAGTTTATTCCGCAACGGAGTCATCTTCTCCTACTGATATCCTTGCAATTATCATCCTCAGCGGAAGCAAAAACTTTCTTCCACAGCAGCCCAGGATACGACTTCCCGGCACCCGTCAAGGATTCACTTTCCTAAACGAAAGCATACATAAACATCACATACATCATTATAGCATGCATAGACGCATCATATCATACAAATCTCATTTATGTTGAGAACATCATCGCGTGATCCATATCATGCACTGCATATGGCTGACTTTTACCTTTCAGGAAAGATCCAGTTAAATGCTTAGCTATGTTCCAGAACCTTCTCTTGGTTCAGTCAGATCGACCCTAAGATCTCTCTGATGCTTATCCAGTTGAAGATATTTCAAGACCTAGACCGGTTCAGTTAAATCGACCCTAAGATTTTCCTGATGCTTATCCAGTCAAAGGCCTTCTCTGGTTCAGTCAGATCGACCCTAAGATCTCCCTGATGCTTATCCAGTTGAAGATGTTTCAAGACCTAGACCGGTTCAGTTAAATCGACCCTAAGATTTTCCTGATGCTTATCCAGTCAAAGGCCTTCTCTGGTTCAGTCAGATCGACCCTAAGATCTCCCTGATGCTTATCCAGTTGAAGATGTTTCAAGACCTAGACCGGTTCAGTTAAATCGACCCTAAGATTTTCCTGATGCTTATCCAGTCAAAGGCCTTCTCTGGTTCAGTCAGATCGACCCTAAGATCTCCCTGATGCTTATCCAGTTGAAGATGTTTCAAGACCTTGTCCGGTTCAGTTAAATCGACCCTAAGATTTTCTTGATGCTTATCCAGTCAAAGGCTTTCTCTGGTTCAGTCAGATCGACCCTAAGATCTCCCTGATGCTTATCCCAGTAGAAGACACCCAAGATTTTTCTCAACGAGCGTTGTTGAAGTTAAAGTCACCCAAGATTTTTTCTCAACGAGCGTTGTTGAAGTCACCCAGGATTTTTCTCAACGAGCGTTGTTGAAGTTAAAGTCGCCCAAGGTTCCCTTATCATTCATGCTAAGACAGTAACCATCCCTGGTTCATTCATCATCATGTGAAGCTCCAGATACAATTCCTGTAACCAGTCAGGACACATCTATACCAAGCATCTGAAAACCAGCTCCTGCAACGTGTCAGGTACTCATTTGTTCTTTTGCAGGTATGCAGGTTCTCGCTAAGGAATCTCCTACGCAATCAACATCCAGGTGGCATCTATAAGCCCATCATCCTATCCACCAATCTCCAAATGGCATCTATAAGCCCATTTCCATCATCACTGCTACTATGTGAGCGCAAATTTCTGGGCACTCTAGTGTTCAATCATCTTCCACCCTCGGATTACGAAAGGCACATCAGCCAATCTGCATCCTCAGGTCTAAGAAGATTGAACATGGGCACCTGTTGCACCCCAAAATTTGCCCTCCCATATTCTTCAAGAAAATTGCCAAGCCAAGGCACAAAATTCCCCAAGGGTGGTACAGTGCAAAGGTCTCCTATACAGTCAAGATTAGGGTTTTGTGTTCTGATCAAGAAAGGAAGTTTTCAAAGGCCCAATCAAGTCTCATATGCCTACAAACATGGTCAAGCATCCTCATATCAAGTTTCAAGGCATCCAGCTCAAAATTGCACAGTCAAAGCCCTAAATTGCACTACAGTCAACTGTAGGGGCAAAATGGTCATTTGACAGTCAAAAGTCCAAATTTTTGGTCAACATATCATTTTGAAGCCACAAACATCATTTGATCAATGCTTGATCATGATTCTCAAAGTTTGGCTCAGAAATCATCAAAGATGCAAAAGTTTCCTTATTTGGACAGCTGAAAAAGTCAACTGAAATTGACCAGGGCATAACTTTCACATGGATTATCAGAAAAAATTCCATCCAAAGCTCATTTTGAAGAGAAAGACATTTCCTACAATTCATCTTCATACTCCAAGTCCAAAAGATGCTCTCACAAAAAGTTATCAATTTCAACATTATAGGTCATTTTCAAAAGTCAACAAAAAGGGACTTTAAGTCAAAGGCCATAACTTGAGATTGGTAAATAAAAATGACATGGGACCAAAGAAATTGGTTAGAGGACTCAAATACCTTTCCAAAATGTCCAAGAACATGAGAAAAGATTAAAAATTGAGCAAGTTATGCCTTGTGGAAGTTGGGAAATTTTTGGATATTTTGAAAAGTCAACTTTGATCCAAATGACCTAAAAATGCTAATGGGCCCATTTTTCTTCCATGATTTATCATTCCAAACATATGCACGACCACTTGGCCCAAAGGGAAGTATTTTCTCATTTTTTATTTATTTATTTGAATTATTATTAATATTAATTCATTTAAATCATTTAAATATGTGGAAAATATATAACTTGACCTAAAAAAATCTTTTCATGCATGTTTGCCATCAAGATTTCGTGCACATGCTGATTAGGAAAGAATTGGTTTGATTGGATGCTAATTGATACAAAAACCATGTGAAAAAGATTGAAAACATAATGGAAAAAAATCAAATATTCAATCCATGATTGCAAGAGATTTTCATCAGTTTTGTTAACCTAATAGCCTCACTACATAATCAGAAACCTAAAACCTAATGCATACACACTGAAAGCTGCGCTAAAAGTCCATGAACAAACTTGGAAAAATTCTCTAAAAAGTCAAAACTGTAAACCACTCTAGAGGTCGATTCAAGCCCTAATATTCATTCCATTGGCTTCCTCAAGTCTCCCTGAACACGTTCCAATCCAAAACATCAACTCAAACTCCAAGAATTGGTAGATTGAACGCAAACTGCATCAAGAAAATTACTTAATCGTGTTTTAATTTTGAAGCATAATCATTGCATTTTTTTTATGGATTATTACTCATTGATGATTTCTGATGCTAACTGTACCATTTAATTGTGTTTTTGTGCTCCCAACGCGATTTCACCATGTTAGTTTTCTAGGGTTTTCAGAGCTTGGATTTAGGGTTTTTGCAAAGAGGAAAAATTAAGCCTCAAAACCATGACCATTAGACTCAGCACATGGAGACGAAGAGGAATCTACCCTCGCGCTCAATTTATGAGCGTTGAGGGGCTAGTCGCTATTTTCTCAAAACGTCCTTAAAACCACGCTTAAGAAACCGTTGCCATATGTTTTTGTTTTCAGGAACGCATGGAGAAGATGGAGTCGTGGCATCAAGTGGTTGGTCCGTTTAAAAAAGTGGCGCGCGGACCCACTAACGCTTTATTTTTCTTTCATATTATTTCTTTGTTATTAATATATCAAAAGAACTTAGTGGCTCAGCTGGCAAGGTGTGATTGTTATTAACCCTCATGACCTGGGTTCAAGTCCCAGGTCTTGCATCTTTCAATATTGTTTTTCTATATGTCATCCCATGCAGATTCAGCGCTAGCGACCACCATGCGTCTCTCCAATCCAACTTGCCACGTCCACTTAGAGATCAATCTAAAGGCTGAGATTGAAGGGACATCCTAAACCCCAGTCAACGTGCCATATTGCATCTGGAAAAAGTCAATGGATCAAAGCTTGCTGGGCCAGAATTTCACAATAAAACCTCCATATTGGGGCTTGAACCCCCCCCCCTGGTTTGCCTTCTCTATATCTTTTTTTATTTTATTTTCAATTATGATTTTATTTTCTTTATTTGTTTAAGTTAATTAATTATATTTTTTATAAAATACAAATATACAAAAAATGCCTAAAAAATCAGAAAAAGATAAAAACATAATAAATTATTTTATTCCAATATTTTCATAAATAAATTAATATGTAGTTATTTAGTTTTAAATTAGGTTGTGATTTTAATTTCTTTTAATAACAAAAATACAAAAAACATAGAATTAGGTTTAATTGTTAATTTTATTCCTCTCAATTTTTCTTTTTTTTTATAATAATAATATTACTCATTTTATTTTCATAATTAAATTGTACATAAAAGAATTTAGGTTTAATTTAGGTTATATTTTAATATTTTCATAACAAACTTAAAAACCATTAGAATTAGGGTTAGTTAATTTTAATTAATTCTTTTTTCTATTAAATCTTAAAAAAACATCAAAATACCCAAAAATAATTTCTTTTAATTTTTAATTTTAATTCCTCATTAATTTAATCTTTTTTTTTTTTTGTTAATTAAATTCATTAACTTTAATTTTTTGCAAAAGGGTCCAACGCCCTCGTTCGTAATTTATTTAATTCGCGTATTTATTTTCTTTCGTTTAAATAATTATGTATCTCCCCCAAAGCCTTGTAACATTTACTTCTCGCACTTTTCTTTAATTGCTTTAATTATTTTCTGTCAAATCGGGTCCGGTTTAATTTTGGCGATGTGGACCCGCGCCGTTGTAATAGCTTTAGATTTAATTTCCGCATCTTTTAAACTGTTAACAAAAAGCATGAAAGAATGTATGACTAAAATAAAATCAAGCGTAGATCACCAATAAACATGACAAGACAAATGCAAATGAAAACGACACACGATTCGCACACACCACCCCTAGGGTATGCCTCACTGTTGCCTTTCGAAAGGTGATCGTCGAGTAGAGGATGTCTTAGTAAGTCCTCATGATCCGGGAACCTGGCATGAGGGTAGCTTCTAAGGTGTCTTCCCATTGCTCTGGTGATCACCATGTCCCTATAAACTCGAATTGACCCGAACACCTCCAACGGTGGTGCTACCTACCTCTCAATGGTGGGATGGCATTACTTTAAAGGACATTTACACAGACGAATTCCTTAGGGTAGGTAGACGACTCATGGATACTTGCTCTCTTCAAAACAAACTGAAATCTTTTCACACCAACACTTTTCAAAAGCTTTCAAAGCAAATTTTTCAAACACTCTGACGTACGAGTCGAACTGAAATTTTTTCAAAGAAACTTTTTAAAACCCACAATTGAAAAGCAAACAAGCCATTTTGAAAACATATTGAGCAAGTATCTAAGAGCCCATGGATAACCATGGATAGAAAGGGTGCTAATACCTTCCCTTTCTATAATCTACCTCCCGAACCGAGAGCAATCTCTTTAAAGGAATTTTTCTGTGCTTTTGTCCTTTCCATTTGGAGAAAATAAAAGACGGTGGCGACTCTTGCTTCCGCGACATTTTGCGAACCAGCGTTAAACAGTCAGTTCCAGATCCACCGATCACAGAACTGGCGACTCTGCTGGGGAATTTAAGCTTAAAGTGAGGTGTACCTTAGGGTTAGTTCATAACTGTGTTTTCAATTGTTTTCTTTGCTTGCTTTATTATTGTGGGACTGTCTTGGGAGTTCTATAGATCCTAACCCGGATCTGGGGAAACCTTCTTAGAAAGTAGCAACAAGGCTGTGAGGGAAATGTGCGGGGTATACCGACATGGTTGAAACAGTCTGCTACGTTGATGTGGCACTTTGGTGTGTACCGGTAACCCTTGAGTTCAGTCAAGGAGAGTACGGGGCCTCCGCGTGGTGTCATGAAGCATCAACAGACCTTAGGAACCTTAATTGAACTATCTTGGCCTCTTTAGGGTAGTGAGATAACTGACTTTGGTGCAGTCCGAGGTTGGTTGATACTCGATACTACACTCAATTGAGGGTTGCTTTCCTGGAATATTTCGGTCGCCAGTTCAGTGGCTAAATCGAAACGATGAACAATGAAAGCAATCCCGTGATATTGGGAACCGTAGAACCCGGTTACTTTGATTAGGACAGGTTGAACCCACCAACTTCAAGAGGGTACTACCCAGACCCCATGCTGGCCTTAAACCTTAAGGGCTTGTCTTGTGTGCCTTGTGTGCCTTACATGTTTGTCTTTGTAAATATCTGTGGTGTGTTTAATCATAGCATCATGACATCATCCAGCATCATATGCATTGACTAACCATTTCAGGGGTTCGAATTTTCATCTTTGTTCCTGTTTTGTAGGACATGGAAACTGTTCGTAGAAAGACAATTCAAGTCAGTCTTGTAAGGATCCCTCCTCAGCTTAAGGAGCTTATATCCAGGATTCCCGAGAACTCTTCATTCAGTGAAAGACATTGCAGCCTCATTAGCTTGGTCAATACCAACATTGAGGAAGATATGATAAAGGTCCTGTTCCAGTTCTTTGACCCTCTGCATCACTGTTTCACCTTCTTGGACTATCAGTTGGTACCTACATTGGAGGAGTTCTCCCGGCTCCTGAAGATCCCTATCCTTGATCAGCTACCCTTCAACGGTGCAGAAGAGGAACCTAAGCTTGAAGAGATTGCTAAAGCCTTGCACCTACAGTCATCTGACCTCAAGGGACATTGGGAAGTTAGAAGTGGTATCAAAGGGTTCTTATCCAGGTTTCTGTTTGAGAAGGCCCTTGAATGTTGGAACTCCCTTGACTTGCAAGCTTTTGAAGAAGTGGTAGCCCTCCTTGTCTATGGTCTGGTGTTGTTCCCTAATCCAGATCAGCTTACTGATATCAGTGTTGTTCAGATCTTTATGTCCAGGAATCCTATACCTATGTTGCTGGGGGACATCCTTCACTCATGTTACACTCGAACCATGAGAAAAAGAGGTGTCCTTATGTGTTGCACTCCCCTCCTGGGAAGGTGGTTTATTTCGCACCTTCCGCAATCAGTCTTGAAGAATGAGCGGGGTTTGAGATGGTCACAACGATTGATGACTCTTACGCATGCAGATATACATTGGTGCCCTAGGTCCAGAGAAGATGTCACTATCATTGATCGTTGCGGGGAGTAACCTAATGTTCCTTTACTTGGAATCAGAGGAGGTATTACTTATAGCCCATGCCTGGCTTGGAGACAGTTTGGTTATGCTCTGAGGGATGGTCCTCATGACATGTTAATTCCTGACATAGTTTTTGACTTCGACAACGATACTCGAGGACTTCGCCAGAGATTTATCAGAGCCTGGAGGATGCCAAGTAGGATAGACAGCAAGACACTGGGGCACAGGAACTCCATCCCTTTGGAACCTTATCTCAAGTGGGTACGAGCTCGCTCCCAGAAGCTAGTGATGCCCTATCCTCACATGCTCCCGGTAATCAAAGAGCTTGTCTTGGAAGGGGAAGTGTCCCACATTATTCAGCACCCTGATATGCCCACATCCTGGGAAGAGATGCAGAAGAGCTGGATCCAGCTTAAGGAAGAACATAATTCTCTTGAGACTAGTCTGCATGCCAGTGAAAAGAAGGTCTTGGAACTCACCCGCCTGTTGCATGAGGAGAGGAATCTCAACACCTACATAGCTCCGAAGAGGATACGCAGTGTATTTTGGGATTGATTTGACTTTTGTATTACTTTGCCCATGAGGCTTGGATGTATTAAACAATGATTTCTTTAATGATAACGTGTGTTCCTTTTTGTCTACAACAAATTTGAACTTTCGAACCCTTGAATGCATTGCATACGCATTTCATACATCATGTGCATAGCAGGTTCTTCCCCTTTTCAGGTTGCTTACAGTTCTTCGCTGTTTATTTCAGCATCATGAATCCCGAATCTGCATCAACTGAGACATCAATCAAGGCTCTTCAGGTGCAGAATGCGCAGTTTCAAGAATTAATCACGGGCCTGGTTCGAGGCCAAGAAGAACTGAAGGCTATGCTCCTGAAGAAGGAGAAGAAGAAGAAGAGAAGAATTGTTCTGTTCAACTCGGGCCGAAGGTTTGGCAATACTCTGCAGCATGAAGAGGCTGGTTCTTCTGTTGGCAAGAGTCCTTCACAGGCAGAAGTAAAGGTCCCTAGTCCGGTAGTCTCCGACAACGAGACGGATTTTGATGAAGAGCAGTACCCTCCCGCAGACGACAGATACAAGCAATTGGAGGACAGATTAAAGGCTATGGAGGTTCAACAGGTGCCAGGGCTGGATTTCGGAGATCTGGGTTTGTCAACTGGTGTGATCATCCCCCACAAGTTCAAAGCACCATCCTTCTCCAAGTATGACGGGGCGTCTTGTCCCAAGCTGCATTTAAGGTCCTATGTTCGGAAAATTCAGCCGTACTCTGCGGATAAGAATTTATGGATCCACTTCTTCCAGGAGAGTCTTTCAGGGACTCATCTCGAATGGTTCTATCAGCTGGATGGGACCAAAGTTCGTAACTGGGAGGAGTTGGCTACTGCTTTCTATAAGCAGTATCAATATAATGCCGACCTTGCCCCCACACGTACCCAACTCCAGGGTATGGCGTTAGGTGCAAGCGAAGGTTTTAAAGAGTACGCCCAGAAGTGGAGAGACCTGGCTGGCAGGGTGCAGCCACCATTGACTGATCGGGAGCTGGTAGACATGTTCTTGGGGACCCTATCTGGGCCATTTTTCAACCATCTCATCGGAAATTCTTCTGCTGGGTTCACTGATTTAATCTTGACTGGAGAGAGGATTGAAGCTGGGTTAAAATCTGGAAAAATTCCGAAGGGTGCATCATCTAGTTCAGAAAAGAAACCATTCAAGAAGGAGTCTAGCGCCGTATATGGTTCCAGGAGATCAGAGAGACATGAACACCGCCAATCTGTCAGTGCGGTAATGATTGCTAAGCCTGCTGCCGCTCCCCGGCCAAACAATACTCAGAAGGTTGAAAGACCCCGGAGAGAATTCACCCGTTTAAACATGACTTTGTCGCAGATCCTGCCACAGTTGCTCTCAACTAATTTAGTGACTGTCAGGGAGGCGCCGAAGTTCCCCAATACTGCATCCCCCAAGTACAACCCGAATGCTCGTTGTGCTTACCACTCAGATAGCCCGGGGCACTCTACTGATGACTGTTGGGCGTTAAAAAATAAGGTGCAAGACCTTATCGACACAAAGGAGATACAGTTCGAAGCGCCGGCGAAGCCGAATGTAGTTACTGCTCCTATGCCTCAACATGGGGTAAATGCTGTGGATGAAGATGTTTATGCTGTTTCTGTGGATGATCTAGCCACTCCTCTAAATATTGTCAAGAAGAACCTACTGCAGGCCGGTTTATTTCCGGGTTGTAGTGAGGGTTGCCTGTTCTGTGCTGTGTCCCCATCTGGTTGTCCCTTGCTAAAGTTAGGCATCCAAAGCTTAATGGATAGCAAGGAGATTCTATTCAAGAAGTCTGCTGTTCGGTTGGTTCCAGTGGAAGAAGTTTCTGTGGTGACTATCTTCAATAATCCGATCCCGGCTCTCCCGAAGAAGCCCATTCAAATCATGACCGTTGCACCTGTTATTATCACTGTTCCAGGGCCCTTTCCTTATGTATCTGATAAAGCTGTCCCTTGGCACTATGGGGCAGACGTATATGTGAATGGGATTAAACAAGAGTGCAACGCTGGCGCCAGCATTTGTGACATCACTGGCCCAGCCAAAGTTACCCGCAGTGGCAGGCTCTTCTCGCCTGACATTGCACCGCCTGCTGCCCGAAGACCGCTCCTGATAATTCCTACAAGTATACCTATTCCTGTTGCTAATCAAGTTGTTGTTCCTGCTGCTGATCCGATTGTTTCTCCTGCTGCCGAGTCATCCAATGCTCGGGGCAAGGGAATTGAAGTTGAGCCTGCCCAGATGGAGGCACCCGTACCCATAGCTGCTGAGGCCTCCCCACAAGAGATGGAGGAGATTCTGAAGATCATAAAGAAGAGCGATTTTAATGTTGTGGAGCAGCTGGGGCATATGCCCTCCAAGATCTCCATGATCTCTTTATTGCTGTGCTCCGAGGCCCATGCTAAGGCCCTAATCTCATTCCTCAAGACGGCCCATGTGCCACATGAAACCTCTGCAGTCCAGTTCACTGATTGCGTGGCAAGTCTAACGGCAGATAATGGCCTGGGTTTCTCAGATGCTGACTTGACCGCAAAAGGGAGAGACCATAATGATGCTCTGCATGTCTCTATTGAATGCAGGGGCACCACCTTGGCACATGTGTTGGTGGACACGGGTTCATCTTTGAATGTGCTACCTAAGAAGGCTTTGGGCCGTCTAGATTGTGAAGGCCTGGAATTGAAACCCAGCAACATCATCGTCAGGGCCTTTGATGGCTCAAAGAGGATGGTCCATGGAGAGGTTGACATTCCGATTCGTGTGGGCTCTCAGGTGTTCGACTCCACTTTTTATGTGATGGATATCCGTCCATCTTACTCTTGTCTATTGGGTCGACCTTGGATACACAAGGCTGGGGCAGTGACCTCTACCTTGCATCAAAAGCTGAAATACCCCGTCAGAGGGAAGATCGTCACCGTGTAGGGAGAGGAGGAATACATGGTGAGCCACCTGAACTCCTTCAGATACATTGAGATGGATGGGGAGTTTATTGAAACCCCCTTTCAGCATTTCGAGGAGGTGTTTCCAATTGCAGCAACAGTAACAGAAGAAGGTATTCCGTTGAAGATGGCCTCCCTGAAGGATGCCCGGGCTGTGGTTCAGAAGGGTGAATGTGCCGACTGGGGCAGACTGCCAGACTTTACTCAGAAGACTGATAAACTTGGGCTGGGTTTTACCACAGAAGGTCAGAAAGCTATGAGGAAAGCAAAGATCGGAAGACCTCCGGTATTTATTAAAAGTTCAGGAGTGAATGCTGTTGGGGAAGACCATGAAGTGGACGAAGCTGAATTCAATAGCTGGATCTATCCAACGGCTGAAGGCGGAGTGAACAACTGGACTGCTAAGGACCATACCCCGGTTACCTTTGTGACGCAGTAATAAATTTCTTTGTTTCGTTATTTTGTAATAAACAATGATAAACTCTATGGCCCGGTGTCTTACCCGAGGCACCGTGGTTCTATTTGTGAGGGCATACAAATTGTCATTTCATATACCATGAATGAAAATCTTGGACGTATTCTTCGCATTACAAATATTGTGCTCCTTTTCTGTCTTTCTTTTCCTTTACATAATTTTCAAAACAGCTGTATTTACACACACACTCACTCATACAGGTTTCAATCCACTCTGGATCTCACTGATAACAACCCTGCTACTGCCAGTTATGACTTCGAAAATCCGATCAACTTAGCCGAAGACGAAGGTGAAGATGATTGCGAAGTGCCTGGCGAGCTGGCAAGACTGTTGCTTCAGGAAGAGAGGGCAATTCAACCCCACGAAGAGCCAGTGGAAATGATAAACTTGGGTACTGAAGCAGACAGGAGAGAGGTAAAGATTGGTGCCAACCTAGAGCTCAGCGTGAAGCAACGGTTAACCAAGATGCTGCATGATTATATGGAGATCTTTGCCTGGTCCTACGAAGACATGCCTGGGTTGGATACCGATATTGTCGTCCATCACTTGCCGACTAAGGAAGACTGCCCTCCAGTTAAACAAAAGGTTCGTCGGATGCGTCCAGAGATGTCTGAGAAGATTAAAGCCGAGGTTATGAAACAGTTTGATGCTGGGTTCCTTGCAGTGACTTCTTACCCTCAGTGGGTCACTAATGTGGTGCCGGTACCTAAGAAGGACGGTAAGGTCAGAATGTGTGTCGATTACAGGGATCTGAACAGGGCCAGCCCCAAGGATGACTTCCCCTTGCCTCACATTGATGTCCTTGTGGATAATACAGCTCAGCACAAGGTGTTCTCTTTCATGGATGGCTTTTCAGGTTACAATCAGATCAAGATGGCACCTGAAGACATGGAAAAGACTACATTTGTTACTCAGTGGGGCACCTTCTGTTACAAGGTCATGCCGTTCGGGTTGAAGAACGCTGGGGCAACCTACCAACGTGCCATGGTTGCCTTATTCCATGACATGATCCATCACGAGATAGAGGTGTATGTTGACGACATGATCGCTAGGTCCCAGACTGAGGAAGAGCATCTAGATCATCTGCAGAAGTTGTTTGACCGGTTGAAACTGTACAAGCTAAGATTGAACCCGAACAAGTGCACCTTCGGGGTAAGATCTGGAAAGTTGCTAGGCTTCGTGGTCAGTGACAAAGGTATTCAAGTGGACCCCGCTAAGGTCAAGGCCATCCAAGAGATGCCGGTTCCTAAGACAGAAAAGGAAGTCAGAGGCTTTTTAGGATGCCTGAATTACATTGCTCGGTTCATCTCACATCTGACTGCTACCTGTGAGCCAATCTTCAAGCTGCTGAAGAAAGATCAGGTAGTACGTTGGAACGATGAATGTCAGGCTGCCTTCGACAGAATCAAAGAGTATCTCCAAGAACCACCTATCCTTATGCCACCGGTTGAAGGGAGACCTCTGATATTATACCTGACAGTGTTGGACAACTCAATGGGGTGTGTGTTGGGGCAGCATGACGAGTCTGGCCGAAAAGAGCATGCCATTTATTACCTTAGCAAAAAGTTTACCAACTGTGAGACCCGATACTCACTGCTTGAGAAAACTTGCTGCGCTTTGGTATGGGCTGCTCGCCGGCTGAGACAGTATATGCTGACTCACACTACCTTGTTGATCTCAAAGATGGATCCTATAAAGTACATATTCGAAAAGCCTGCTCTGTCTGGGAGAATTGCAAGATGGCAAATGATCTTGACGGAATACGACATTCAGTACACGACCCAAAAAGCCATCAAGGGGAGTGTATTGGCAGACCACTTAGCTCATCAAGCTGTAGATGACTATCAATCAATGAACTTCGAGTTTCCGGATGAAAGCATCATGATAGTAACTGATTGTGAAGTACCTGGACCGGATGAAGGACCTGAGCCAGGATCCCGATGGTCTATGCACTTTGACGGAGCTTCCAATGCTTTGGGAAATGGTATCGGCGCCATCATCATATCTCCTCAAGGTACTCATACTCCACTCACTGCCCGGCTGTGTTTCAACTGTACCAACAACATGGCAGAGTATGAGGCGTGTATCATGGGTCTTCAAGCTGCGATCGACCTAAGGATCAAATTTCTAAGTGTCTTCGGAGATTCCTCTCTTGTGATCAATCAGATCAAAGGAGAGTGGGATACGAAACATCCAAACCTGATTCCTTACAGAGAATGTGTGTTGACCTTGATTCCCCACTTCACAGAGATAACCTTTGAGCACTTTCCAAGAGAAGAGAATCAGTTAGCGGACGCGTTAGCTACAATGTCTTCTATGTTCAAGGTCAAATGGGATAATGAGGCTCCCCGGATCATCATCTGGAAACTGGATGAACCGGCATACTGTTGTGATCTCGAAACTGAATTGGTGACTGAGAAGCCTTGGTACCATGAGGTGAAGAGATACCTGGAAGCTCAGGAATACCCTGAAGGTGCCTCTGTCAACGATAAGAAATTCCTAAGGAGGTTCGCAGCCAAGTTCTTCCTAAGCAACGGCATCTTGTACAAGCGAAATCATGATTCAACCTTACTGCGTTGTGTGGATAAGACTGAAGCAGAAAGAATCATGGAAGAGCTGCATGAAGGGACCTTTGGTACGCATTCCAGTGGACACACTATGGCTAAGAAAATCCTACGGGCAGGATACTACTGGTCCACAATGGAAGCCGACTGCTACCAACATTCCAGGACATGCCACAAGTGCCAGATTTACGCAGACAAGGTGCATGTCCCTCCTGTTCCCCTGAATGTTCTGACTGCGCCTTGGCCGTTTGCAATGTGGGGCATAGACATGATTGGCGAGATAAAACCTACAGCATCTAACGGACATCGCTTCATCCTAGTGGCGATTGATTATTTTACGAAGTGGGTTGAGGCAGCATCCTATGCTACAGTAACCAAGACTGTTGTGGCACGGTTCATTCGGCACAACCTGATCTGTCGGTACGGCGTCCCTGAGCGGATTATTACAGACAACGGTACCAATCTAAACAACAAGATGATCGCTGAGCTCTGCGAACAGTTCAAGATACAGCACCACAATTCTTCTCCTTACAGACCGAAGATGAATGGGGCTGTAGAAGCAGCAAATAAGAACATCAAGAAGATCGTGCAGAAAATGACAGTGACTTATAAAGACTGGCACGAGATGTTACCGTTCGCTCTGCATGGGTACCGTACCTCAGCTAGGACGTCAACCGGGGCAACTCCGTTTTCTCTGGTTTATGGTATGGAGGCAGTCTTGCCAATCGAAGTACAAGTTCCCTCTCTCCGGATAATGAAGGATGCAAATCTGAACGAAGATGATTGGATCCAGACACGACTTGATCAACTCAACCTCATTGACGAAAAGAGACTTACTGCTATTTGTCATGGTCAGACGTATCAGGGCATTTAACAAGAAGGTCAGACCACAGGAATATCAAGTTGGGGATCTGGTTATCAAGCGAATCATCCTTCCTCAGAGTGATCCAAGGGGCAAATGGACCCCTACGTACGAAGGACCATTTGTGGTTAAGCATGTGTTCTCAGGAGGAGCAATGATCTTAACCAACATGGATGGTGACGACCTTCCTCACCCCGCCAATGCAGACATAGTTAAAAAATACTACGCATAAAAACAAGACCCGCTAGGCTGACATGCCTAGGCAAAAATTAGGGCTTCCCGTCGAACCAAAAGGGTTCGGGCAAAATGAAGGGATGAAAATGAAAAAATCTGTACACCCGGCAAGTCGAAAACCTGAAAAGGCGGCTTGGGCAAAAATGGGTATCCCGGTGGACTGAAAACCCGAAAGGGCGGTCCAGGAAAAAATTAGGGATGAAGCGTAATACTATGTCTCATTGATCACTTTGCATCCAGAATCTGGTATCTACATCAAGTTCAGATGGCATCGATCAGTCAGCTTCACCTTCAACCAAGGTCATCAAGTGATGAGACGCTCGGAATTATAAAGGCAATAGCAGAGTTGAAACCCAGTGGATCATTCATATTTCACACAGCTGTTTTATTTTCTTTTGTACAAAATTTGTATAAACTCTCTTGTTCGGCGACGTTCTCTTACTAGGACGTCAGCCTCTTGTACACAAAACGCCTATTTTCAGGCCATTCAAAAATCAATACAAATATATTTTCAGTTAAACGTGCCAAGTGTTTTTCTTTTTTCTGTTTTGTTTTGCGAAGAACGTCCAAGGTTCAATTTGTGATATATGCATTGACAATAATTTGCTAACTCATAAATATTTGCATACGAAACAAAGGAATTAATTGCAGGTGACACTAGAAACAGGGGCAATAAAAGAGTTGTCCAAGCAATCTAATTGTTCTATCCTCCAAAGTACCAAGATAGGTTCAGCTAAAGAACATGACCAGCACATAATAAATCCCCAGAGAGTGGTTCAGCAAAACAGTACATTCCTCTCCAAGCAAAATTATCAAGGAAATTGAGTATCCTCCCGTAAATCTCAACATTCCCCAGTAGCAGCATATATTCTTAACAAGCATCCCCGGCAGTCTTGATCTAAGATTGTTCCCCGGCGGTATATCAACATTCAAAGGAATCACTTCCCCATCATATCAAAGCTTCCCCAGAAGAGCCCAATCCAGTTTCCCCCAGGAAAGTTGGAATTCATATCCCCAAGCAGCAAGCTTATCCCCAGTAAATTCTGGAAGCTTATCCCCTCGCAGAGCACGAACGCGTCGTCCAGCTTGATTTAAAGAGTTATTTCCTTAACAGGATATAACTGGGTTATCCTCATCCAAAAGCCACGGAAAGAGCGTCCTCGACGAAGTCTTCTTACCCCAGCAAAGTTCATCAATATTTCCAATACAACAAGGGTATCCCCAGCAAACTATTACCAACAATTCAGCAAAGCATCTCTATCCCCACAGAATATCAATCCCCAGCATGATCGCTAGAGTATCTTTTCTCCCGCAGAATCTTCCATTTGCCAAGTTTATTCCGCAACGGAGTCATCTTCTCCTACTGATATCCTTGCAATTATCATCCTCAGCGGAAGCAAAAACTTTCTTCCACAGCAGCCCAGGATACGACTTCCCGGCACCCGTCAAGGATTCACTTTCCTAAACGAAAGCATACATAAACATCACATACATCATTATAGCATGCATAGACGCATCATATCATACAAATCTCATTTATGTTGAGAACATCATCGCGTGATCCATATCATGCACTGCATATGGATGACTTTTACCTTTCAGGAAAGATCCAGTTAAATGCTTAGCTATGTTCTAGAACCTTCTCTTGGTTCAGTCAGATCGACCCTAAGATCTCTCTGATGCTTATCCAGTTGAAGATATTTCAAGACCTAGACCGGTTCAGTTAAATCGACCCTAAGATTTTCCTGATGCTTATCCAGTCAAAGGCCTTCTCTGGTTCAGTCAGATCGACCCTAAGATCTCCCTGATGCTTATCCAGTTGAAGATGTTTCAAGACCTAGACCGGTTCAGTTAAATCGACCCTAAGATTTTCCTAATGCTTATCCAGTCAAAGGCCTTCTCTGGTTCAGTCAGATCGACCCTAAGATCTCCCTGATGCTTATCCAGTTGAAGATGTTTCAAGACCTAGACCAGTTCAGTTAAATCGACCCTAAGATTTTCCTGATGCTTATCCAGTCAAAGGCCTTCTCTGGTTCAGTCAGGTCGACCCTAAGATCTCCCTGATGCTTATCCAGTTGAAGATGTTTCAAGACCTTGTCCGGTTCAGTTAAATCGACCCTAAGATTTTCCTGATGCTTATCCAGTCAAAGGCTTTCTATGGTTCAGTCAGATCGACCCTAAGATCTCCCTGATGCTTATCCCAGTAGAAGACACCCAAGATTTTTCTCAACGAGCGTTGTTGAAGTTAAAGTCACCCAAGATTTTTTCTCAACGAGCGTTGTTGAAGTCACCCAGGATTTTTATCAACGAGCGTTGTTGAAGTTAAAGTCGCCCAAGGTTCCCTTATCATTCATGCTAAGACAGTAACCATCCCTGGTTCATTCATCATCATGTGAAGCTCCAGATACAATTCCTGTAACCAGTCAGGACACATCTATACCAAGCATCTGAAAACCAGCTCCTGCAACGTGTCAGGTACTCATTTGTTCTTTTGCAGGTATGCAGGTTCTCGCTAAGGAATCTCCTACGCAATCAACATCCAGGTGGCATCTATAAGCCCATCATCCTATCCACCAATCTCCAAATGGCATCTATAAGCCCATTTCCATCATCACTGCTACTATGTGAGCGCAAATTTCTGGGCACTCTAGTGTTCAATCATCTTCCACCCTCGGATTACGAAAGGCACATCAGCCAATCTGCATCCTCAGGTCTAAGAAGATTGAACAGGGGCAACTGTTGCACCCCAAAATTTGCCCTCCCATATTCTTCAAGAAAATTGCCAAGCCAAGGCACAAAATTCCCCAAGGGTGGTACAGTGCAAAGGTCTCCTATACAGTCAAGATTAGGGTTTTGTGTTCTGATCAAGAAAGGAAGTTTTCAAAGGCCCAATCAAGTCTCATATGCCTACAAACATGGTCAAGCATCCTCATATCAAGTTTCAAGGCATCCAGCTCAAAATTGCACAGTCAAAGCCCTAAATTGCACTACAGTCAACTGTAGGGGCAAAATGGTCATTTGACAGTCAAAAGTCCAAATTTTTGGTCAACATATCATTTTGAAGCCACAAACATCATTTGATCAATGCTTGATCATGATTCTCAAAGTTTGGCTCAGAAATCATCAAAGATGCAAAAGTTTCCTTATTTGGACAGCTGAAAAAGTCAACTGAAATTGACCAGGGCATAACTTTCACATGGATTATCAGAAAAAATTCCATCCAAAGCTCATTTTGAAGAGAAATACATTTCCTACAATTCATCTTCATACTCCAAGTCCAAAAGATGCTCTCACAAAAAGTTATCAATTTCAACATTATAGGTCATTTTCAAAAGTCAACAAAAAGGGACTTTAAGTCAAAGGCCATAACTTGAGATTGGTAAATCAAAATGACATGGGACCAAAGAAATTGGTTAGAGGACTCAAATACCTTTCCAAAATGTCCAAGAACATGAGAAAAGATTAAAAATTGAGCAAGTTATGCCTTGTGGAAGTTGGGAAATTTTTGGATATTTTGAAAAGTCAACTTTGATCCAAATGACCTAAAAATGCTAATGGGCCCATTTTTCTTCCATGATTTATCATTCCAAACATATGCACGACCACTTGGCCCAAAGGGAAGTATTTTCTCATTTTTTATTTATTTATTTGAATTATTATTAATATTAATTCATTTAAATCATTTAAATATGTGGAAAATATATAACTTGACCTAAAAAAATCTTTTCATGCATGTTTGCCATCAAGATTTCGTGCACATGCTGATTAGGAAAGAATTGGTTTGATTGGATGCTAATTGATACAAAAACCATGTGAAAAAGATTGAAAACATAGTGGAAAAAAATCAAATATTCAATCCATGATTGCAAGAGATTTTCATCAGTTTTGTTAACCTAATAGCCTCACTACATAATCAGAAACCTAAAACCTAATGCATACACACTGAAAGCTGCGCTAAAAGTCCATGAACAAACTTGGAAAAATTCTCTAAAAAGTCAAAACTGTAAACCACTCTAGAGGTCGATTCAAGCCCTAATATTCATTCCATTGGCTTCCTCAAGTCTCCCTGAACACGTTCCAATCCAAAACATCAACTCAAACTCCAAGAATTGGTAGATTGAACGCAAACTGCATCAAGAAAATTACTTAATCGTGTTTTAATTTTGAAGCATAATCATTGCATTTTTTTATGGATTATTACTCATTGATGATTTCTGATGCTAACTGTACCATTTAATTGTGTTTTTGTGCTCCCAACGCGATTTCACCATGTTAGTTTTCTAGGGTTTTCAGAGCTTGGATTTAGGGTTTTTGCAAAGAGGAAAAATTAAGCCTCAAAACCATGACCATTAGACTCAGCACATGGAGACGAAGAGGAATCTACCCTCGCGCTCAATTTATGAGCGTTGAGGGGCTAGTCGCTATTTTCTCAAAACGTCCTTAAAACCACGCTTAAGAAACCGTTGCCATATGTTTTTGTTTTCAGGAACGCATGGAGAAGATGGAGTCGTGGCATCAAGTGGTTGGTCCGTTTAAAAAAGTGGCGCGCGGACCCACTAACGCTTTGTTTTTCTTTCATATTATTTCTTTGTTATTAATATATCAAAAGAACTTAGTGGCTCAGCTGGCAAGGTGTGATTGTTATTAACCCTCATGACCTGGGTTCAAGTCCCAGGTCTTGCATCTTTCAATATTGTTTTTCTATATGTCATCCCATGCAGATTCAGCGCTAGCGACCACCATGCGTCTCTCCAATCCAACTTGCCACGTCCACTTAGAGATCAATCTAAAGGCTGAGATTGAAGGGACATCCTAAACCCCAGTCAACGTGCCATATTGCATCTGGAAAAAGTCAATGGATCAAAGCTTGCTGGGCCAGAATTTCACAATAAAACCTCCATATTGGGGCCTGAACCCCCCCCCCTGGTTTGCCTTCTCTATATCTTTTTTTATTTTATTTTCAATTATGATTTTATTTTCTTTATTTGTTTAAGTTAATTAATTATATTTTTTATAAAATACAAATATACAAAAAATGCCTAAAAAATCAGAAAAAGATAAAAACATAATAAATTATTTTATTCCAATATTTTCATAAATAAATTAATATGTAGTTATTTAGTTTTAAATTAGGTTGTGATTTTAATTTCTTTTAATAACAAAAATACAAAAAACATAGAATTAGGTTTAATTGTTAATTTTATTCCTCTCAAATTTTCTTTTTTTTATAATAATAATATTACTCATTTTATTTTCATAATTAAATTGTACATAAAAGAATTTAGGTTTAATTTAGGTTATATTTTAATATTTTCATAACAAACTTAAAAACCATTAGAATTAGGGTTAGTTAATTTTAATTAATTCTTTTTTCTATTAAATCTTAAAAAAACATCAAAATACCCAAAAATAATTTCTTTTAATTTTTAATTTTAATTCCTCATTAATTTAATCTTTTTTTTTTTTGTTAATTAAATTCATTAACTTTAATTTTTTGCAAAAGGGTCCAACGCCCTCGTTCGTAATTTATTTAATTCGCGTATTTATTTTCTTTCGTTTAAATAATTATGTATCTCCCCCAAAGCCTTGTAACATTTACTTCTCGCACTTTTCTTTAATTGCTTTAATTATTTTCTGTCAAATCGGGTCCGGTTTAATTTTGGCGATGTGGACCCGCGCCGTTGTAATAGCTTTAGATTTAATTTCCGCATCTTTTAAACTGTTAACAAAAAGCATGAAAGAATGTATGACTAAAATAAAATCAAGCGTAGATCACCAATAAACATGACAAGACAAATGCAAATGAAAACGACACACGATTCGCACACACCACCCCTAGGGTATGCCTCACTGTTGCCTTTCGAAAGGTGATCGTCGAGTAGAGGATGTCTTAGTAAGTCCTCATGATCCGGGAACCTGGCATGAGGGTAGCTTCTAAGGTGTCTTCCCATTGCTCTGGTGATCACCATGTCCCTATAAACTCGAATTGACCCGAACACCTCCAACGGTGGTGCTACCTACCTCTCAATGGTGGGATGGCATTACTTTAAAGGACATTTACACAGACGAATTCCTTAGGGTAGGTAGACGACTCATGGATACTTGCTCTCTTCAAAACAAACTGAAATCTTTTCACACCAACACTTTTCAAAAGCTTTCAAAGCAAATTTTTCAAACACTCTGACGTACGAGTCGAACTGAAATTTTTTCAAAGAAACTTTTTAAAACCCACAATTGAAAAGCAAACAAGCCATTTTGAAAACACATTGAGCAAGTATCTAAGAGCCCATGGATAACCATGGATAGAAAGGGTGCTAATACCTTCCCTTTCTATAATCTACCTCCCGAACCGAGAGCAATCTCTTTAAAGGAATTTTTCTGTGCTTTTGTCCTTTCCATTTGGAGAAAATAAAAGACGGTGGCGACTCTTGCTTCCGCGACATTTCGCGAACCAGCGTTAAACAGTCAGTTCCAGATCCACCGATCACAGACATCAATCAAGGCTCTGCAGGTGCAGAATGCACAATTCCAGGAATTAATCAAGGGTTTGGCCCAGGGCCAAGAAGAACTGAAGGCTATGCTCCTGAAGAAGGAGAAGAAGAAGAAGAGAAGAACTGTTCTGTTCAACTCGGGCCGAAGGTTTGGCAATACTCTGCAGCATGAAGAGGCTGGTTCTTCTGTTGGCAAGAGTCCTTCTCAGGCATAAGCAAGGGTTCCTAGTCCGGTAGTCTCTGACAACGAGACTGATTTTGATGAAGAGCAGTACCCACCTGCAGAAGACAGATACAAGCAATTGGAGGATAGGTTGAAAGCTATGGAGGTTCAACAGGTACCTGGGCTGGATTTCGGAGATCTGGGTTTGTCAACTGGTGTGATCATTCCCCACAAGTTCAAAGGACCATCCTTCTCTAAGTATGACGGGGCGTCTTGTCCCAAGCTGCACCTAAGGTCCTATGTTCGGAAAATTCAACCGTACTCTGCGGATAAGAATCTATGGATCCACTTCTTCCAGGAGAGTCTTTCAGGGACTCATCTCGAATGGTTCTATCAGCTGGATGGAACCAAGGTTCGTAACTGGGAGGAGTTGGCTACTGCTTTCTACAAGCAGTATCAATATAATGCCGACCTTGCCCCCACACGTACCCAACTCCAGGGTATGTCGTTAGGTGCAAGCGAAGGTTTTAAGGAGTACGCTCAGAAGTGGAGAGACCTGGCTGGCAGGGTGCAGCCACCATTGACTGATCGGGAGTTGGTAGACATGTTCTTGGGGACCCTATCTGGGCCGTTTTTCAACCATCTCATTGGGAATTCTTCTGCTGGGTTCACTGATTTGATTCTGACTGGAGAGAGGATTGAAGCTGGGTTGAAGTCTGGAAAGATTGCGAAGGGTGCATCGTCTAGTTCGGAGAAGAAACCCTTCAAGAAGGAATCTAGTGCCGTGTATGGTTCCAAGAGATCAGAGAGACCTGAGCGCCGCCAATCTGTCAGTGCGGTAATGATTGCTAAGCCTGCTGCCGCTCCCCGGTTAAATAATCCTCAAAGGGCTGAAAGACCCCGGAGAGAGTTTACCCGGTTAAGCATGACCCTATCGCAGATCCTGCCACAGTTGCTATCCACCAATTTGGTGACTGTCAGGGAGGCTCCGAAGTTCCCCAATACTGCATCTCCTAAGTACAACCCGAACGCTCGTTGTGCTTACCATTCAGATAGCCCGGGGCACTCTACCGATGACTGTTGGGCGTTAAAAAATAAGGTGCAAGACCTTATCGACGCGAAGGAGATACAGTTCGAAGCGCCTGAGAGGCCGAATGTAGTTACTGCTCCTATGCCTCAACATGGGGTAAATGCTGTTGACGAAGACGTTTATGCTGTTTCTGTGGATGATCTAGCCACTCCTCTGAAGATTGTCAAGAAGAACCTACTGCAGGCCGGTTTATTTCCGGGTTGTAGTGAGGGTTGCCTGTTCTGTGCTGTGTCCCCATCTGGTTGTCCCTTGTTGAGGTTAGGCATCCAAAGCCTAATGGATAGCAAGGAGATTCTGTTTAAGAAGTCTGTTGTTCGGTTGGTTCCAGTGGAAGAAGTTTCTGTGGTGACTATCTTCAATAATCCGATCCCGGCTCTCCCGAAGAAGCCCGTTCAAATCATGACCGTCGCACCTGTTATTATCACTGTTCCAGGGCCCCTGCCCTATGTATCTGATAAAGCTGTCCCCTGGCATTATGGGGAAGATGTATATGTAAACGGGATTAAACAAGAGTTCAACGCTGGCGCCAGCATTTGTGACATCACTGGCCCAGCCAAGGTTACCCGCAGTGGCAGGCTCTTCTCGCCTGACATTGCACCGCCTGCTGCCCGAAGACCGCTCCTGATAACTCCTACAAGTATACATGTTCCTACTGCTGATCCAATTGTTTCTCCTGCTGCCGAGTCATCCAATGCTCGGGGCAAAGGAGTTGAGGTTGAGCCTGCCCAGATGGAGGCACCCGTACCTATAGCTGCTGAGGCCTCCCCACAGGAGATGGAGGAGATTTTGAAAATTATAAAGAAGAGTGACTTTAATGTTATGGAACAGCTGGGGCACACGCCCTCCAAGATCTCCATGCTCTCTTTATTGCTGTGCTCCGAGGCCCATGCCAAGGCCTTAATCTCATTCCTCAAAACGGCCCATGTGCCACATGAGACATCTGCAGTCCAGTTCACTGATTGCGTAGCAAATCTAACGGCAGACAATGGCTTGGGTTTCTCAGATGCTGACTTGTCCGCGAAGGGAAGAGACCATAATAATGCTCTGCATGTCTCTATTGAATGCAGGGGCACTACCTTGGCACATGTGTTGGTGGATACTGGTTCATCTTTGAATGTGCTACCCAAGAAGGCTTTGGACCGTCTAGATTGTGAAGGCCTGGAATTAAAACCCAGCAATATCATCGTCAGGGCCTTTGATGGTTCAAAGAGGATGGTTCATGGAGAGGTTGACATTCCGATTCGTGTGGGCTCTCAGGTATTCGACTCCACTTTTTATGTGATGGATATCCGTCCATCTTACTCTTGTCTATTGGGTCGACCTTGGATACATAAGGCTGGGGCAGTAACCTCTACCTTGCATCAGAAGCTGAAGTACCCCGTCAGAGGGAAGATCGTCACTGTGCAGGGAGAGGAGGAATATATGGTGAGCCACCTGAACTCCTTCAGATACATTGAGATGGATGGGGAGTTTATTGAAACCCCCTTTCAGCATTTCGAGGAGGTGCTTCCAATTACAGCAGCGTCCGAAACAGCAGAAGAAACTGTTCCTTTGAAGATGGCTTCCCTAAAGGATGCCCGGGCTGTGGTTCAGAAGAGTGAAAGTGCCAACTGGGGCAGACTTCCAGACTTTACTCAGAAGACTGATAAATTTGGGCTGGGTTTTACCACAGAAGGTCAGAAAGCTATGAGGAAAGCGAAGATCGGAAGACCTCCGGTATTCATTACAAGTTCAGGAGTGAATGCTGTTGGGGAAGACAACGAAGTGGACGAAGCTGAATTCAACAGCTGGATCTATCCGACGGCCGAAGGCGGATTGAACAACTGGATTGCTAAAGACCATACCCCTGTTACCTTTGTGACGCAGTAATATATTTCTTTGTTTCGTTATTTTGTAATAAACAATAAATAAACTCTATGGCCCGGTGTCTTACCCAAGGCACCGTGGTTTCATTTGTGAGGGCATATAAATTGTCATTTCATATATCATGAATGAAAATCTTGGACGTTTTCTCGCATTGCAAATATTGTGCTCCTTTTCTGTCTTTCTTTCCTTTTCATATATTTCAAAACAGCTGTATTTACACACACACTCACTCATACAGGTTTCAATCCACTCTGGATCTCACTGATAACAACTCTGCTACTGCCAATTATGACTTCGAAAATCCGATCAACTTAGCCGAAGACGAAGGTGAAGATGATTGCGAAGTGCCTGGCGAGCTTGCAAGACTGTTGCTTCAGGAAGAGAGGGCAATTCAACCCCACGAAGAACCAGTGGGAATCATAAACTTGGGTACAGAGGCAGACAGGAAAGAGGTAAAGATTGGTGCCAACCTAGAGCTCAGCGTGAAGCAACGGTTGACTCAAATGCTACATGATTATATGGAGATCTTTTCCTGGTCCTACGAAGACATGCCCGGGTTGGATACTGATATTGTGGTGCATCACTTGCCGACTAAGGAAGACTGCCCTCCAGTTAAGCAAAAGGTCCGTCGGATGCGTCCAGAGATGTCTGAGAAGATTAAAGCCGAGGTCATGAAACAGTTTGATGTTGGGTTCCTTGCGGTGACTTCTTACCCTCAGTGGGTTGCTAATGTGGTGACGGTACCTAAGAAGGACGGTAAGGTCAGAATGTGTGTCGACTACAGGGATCTGAACAGGGCCAGCCCCAAGGATGACTTCCCCTTACCTCACATTGATGTCCTTGTTGATAATACAGCCCAACATAAGGTATTCTCTTTCATGGATGGCTTTTCAGGTTACAATCAGATCAAGATGGCACCTGAAGACATGGAGAAGACTACCTTTGTGACTCAGTGGGGCACCTTCTGTTACAAGGTCATGCCTTTTGGATTAAAGAATGCTGGGGCAACCTACCAACGTGCCATGGTTGCTTTATTTCATGACATGATCCATCATGAGATAGAAGTGTATGTTGACGACATGATCGCCAGGTCCCAGACTGAGGAAGAACACCTAGATCATATGCAGAAGTTGTTTGATCGGTTGAAACTGTACAAGCTAAGATTAAACCCGAACAAGTGCACCTTCGGGGTAAGATCTGGAAAGTTGCTAGGCTTCATGGTCAGTGATAAGGGAATTCAAGTGGACCCTGCTAAGGTCAAAGCTATTCAAGAGATGCCAGTTCCCAAGACAGAGAAGGAAGTCAGAGGCTTTTTAGGACGCCTGAATTACGTTGCTCGCTTCATCTCACATCTAACTGCTACCTGTGAGCCAATCTTCAAGCTGCTGAAGAAAGATCAGGTAGTGCGTTGGAACGATGAATGTCAGGCTGCTTTTGACAGAATCAAAGAGTATCTCCAAGAACCACCCATCCTTATGCCACCGGTTGAAGGGAGACCTCTGATACTATATCTAACAGTGCTTGACAATTCAATGGGGTGTGTGCTAGGGCAGCATGACGAGTCTGGCCGAAAAGAGCATGCCATCTACTACCTTAGCAAAAAGTTTACCGACTGTGAGACCCGATACTCACTGCTTGAGAAAACTTGCTGCGCTTTGGTATGAGCTGCTCGCCGGCTGAGACAGTATATGCTGACTCACACTACCTTGTTGATCTCCAAAATGGATCCTATAAAGTACATATTCGAAAAGCCTGCTCTGTCTGGGAGAATCGCAAGATGGCAAATGATCTTGACGGAATATGACATTCAGTATACAACCCAGAAAGCCATCAAGGGGAGTGTATTGGCAGACCACTTGGCACATCAAGCTGTAGATGACTATCAATCAATGAACTTCGAGTTTCCGGATGAAAGCATTATGATAGTGACTGATTGTGAAGTACCTGGACCGGATGAAGGACCTGAGCCAGGATCCCGATGGTCTATGCACTTTGACGGAGCCTCCAATGCTTTGGGTAACGGTATCGGCGCCATCATCATATCACCTCAAGGTACTCATACTCCACTAACTGCCCGGCTATGTTTCAACTGTACCAACAACATGGCGGAGTATGAGGCGTGCATCATGGGTCTTCAAGCTGCGATCGACCTAAGGATTAAGTTTTTGAGTGTCTTCGGAGATTCCGCTCTTGTGATCAATCAGATCAAAGGAGAGTGGGATACGAAACATCCCAACCTGATTCCTTACAGAGAATGTGTGTTGACCTTGATCCCCCACTTCACGGAGATAACCTTTGAACACTTTCCAAGAGAAGAGAATCAGTTGGTGGACGCGTTAGCTACAATGTCTTCTATGTTCAAAGTTAAATGGGATAATGAGGCTCCCCGGATCATCATCTGGAAATTGGACGAACCGGCATACTGTTGCGATCTCGAAACTGAATTAGTGACTGAGAAGCCTTGGTACCATGAGGTGAAGAGATATCTGGAAGCTCAGGAATACCCTGAAGGTGCCTCTATCAATGATAAGAAGTTCTTGAGAAGGTTCGCAGCCAAGTTCTTCCTTAGCAACGGCATCTTGTACAAGCGAAACCATGATTCAACTTTACTGCGTTGTGTGGATAAGACTGAAGCAGAAAGAATCATGGAAGAGCTACATGAAGGGACCTTTGGTACACACTCCAGTGGACACACTATGGCTAAGAAAATCCTACGGGCAGGATATTACTGGTCCACCATGGAAGCTGACTGTTACCAACATTCCAGGACATGCCACAAGTGCCAGATTTATGCAGACAAGGTGCATGTTCCTCCGGTTCCCCTGAATGTTCTGACTGCGCCTTGGCCATTTGCAATGTGGGGCATAGACATGATTGGCGAGATTAAACCTATGGCATCTAATGGGCATCGCTTCATCCTAGTGGCGATCGATTATTTCACGAAGTGGGTTGAAGCAGCATCATATGCTACAGTAACCAAGACTGTTGTGGCACGGTTCATTCGGCACAACCTGATCTGTCGGTACGGCATCCCTGAGCGGATTATTACAGACAATGGTACCAATCTGAATAATAAGATGATCGCTGAGCTCTGCGAACAGTTCAAGATACAGCACCACAATTCTTCTCCTTACAGACCGAAGATGAATGGGGCTGTAGAAGCAGCAAATAAGAACATCAAGAAAATCGTGCAGAAGATGACAGTGACTTACAAAGATTGGCACGAGATTTTACCGTTCGCTCTACATGGGTATTGTACCTCAGCTAGGACGTCAACCGGGGCAACCCCTTTCTCTCTGGTTTATGGCATGGAGGCAGTCTTGCCGATCGAAGTACAAATACCCTCTCTCCGGATAATGAAGGATGCAAATCTGAACGAAGATGATTGGATCCAGACACGACTTGATCAACTCAACCTCATTGATGAAAAGAGACTTGCTGCTATCTGTCATGGTCAGACGTATCAGAAATGGATGATCAGGGCATTTAACAAGAAGGTCAGACCACAGGAATATCGAGTTGGGGATCTGGTAATCAAACGAATCATCCTTCCTCAGAGTGACCCAAGGGGCAAATGGACCCCTACGTACGAAGGGCCATTTGTGGTTAAGCATGTGTTCTCGGGAGGAGCCATGATACTGACCAACATGGATGGTGACGACCTTCCTCACCCCGCCAATGCAGACATAGTAAAAAAATACTACGCATGAAAAAAGACCCGCTAGGCTGACATGCCTAGGCAAAAATTAGGGCTTCCCGTCGAACCAAAAGGGTTTGGGCAAAATGAAGGGATGAAATGAAAAAATCTGTACACCCGGCAAGTCGAAAACCTGAAAAGGCGGCTTGGGCAAAAATGGGTATCCCGGTGGACTGAAAACCCGAAAGGGCGGTCCAGGAAAAAATTAGGGATAAAAGCGTAATACTATGTCTCATTGATCACTTCGCATCCAGAATCCGGTATCTACATCAAGTTCAGACGGCATCGATCAGTCAGCTTCACCTTCAACCAAGGTCATCAAGTGATGAGACGCTCGGAGTTATAAAGGCAATAGCAGAGTTGAAACCCATTAGGGATCATTCACTTCACACAGCTGTTTTATTTTCTTTTGTACAAAATTTGTATAAACTCTCTTGTTCGGCGGCGTTCCTCTTACTAGGACGTCAGCCTCTTGTATGCAAAACGCCTATTTACAGGCCATTCAAAATCAATACAAATATATTTTCAGTTAAACGTGCCAAGTGTTTTTCTTTTTCTGTTTTGTTTTGCGAAGAACGTCCAAGGTTCAATTTGTGATATATGCATTGACAATAATTTGCTAACTCATAAATATTTGCATACGAAACAAAGGAATTAATTGCAGGTGACACTAGAAACAGGGGCAATAAAGAGTTGTCTGAGCAGTCTAATTGTTCTATCCTCCAAGGTACCAAGGTAGGTTCAGCTGAAGAATATGACCAAGTACATCTTAATCCCCCAGAGAGAGTCAGCAGCCAGTACACTTTTCTCCAAGCAGAGTTATCAAATCTCAAGGAAATTGAGTATCCTCCCGTAGATCTCAATAATTCCCCAGCAGCACGTATATTCTTAACAAGCATCCCCGGCAGTCTCGGTCTGAAGATTGTTCCCCGGCGGTATATCAACATTCAAAGGAATCATTTTCCAGCATATCAAAACTTCCCCAAGAGAGTCCAATCCAGTTCCCCAGGAAGGTTGGAATTCATATCCCCAAGCAATAAGCTTATCCCCAGTAGATTCTGGAAGCTTATCCCTTCACAGAGCACGAACGCGTCGTCCGGCTTGATTTAAAGAGTTATTTCCTTACCAGGATATAACTGGGTTATCCTCAGCCAAAAGCCACGAAAAGAGCGTCATCGACAAAGTCTTCCTATCCCCAGCGAAGTCTGTCAATACTTCCAATACAGCAAAGATATCATCAGCAAATTATTATCAACATTCAGCAAAGCATCCCTCTTCCCACAGAGTATTGCCTCCCAGCATGGTCACTAGAGTATCTTTTCTCCTCGCAGAATCTTCCATTCGCCAAGTTTATTCCGCAACGGAGTCATCTTTTCCTACCGGTATTCTTGCAGTTATTACCCCCAGCGGAAGCGAAAGCTTATCCTTCAATATCAGCCCAGGATATGACTTCCCGGCACCCGTCAAGGATTTACTTTCCTAGACGAAAACATACATACGTAAACATCACATACATCATTATAGCATGCATAGACGCATCATATCATACAAATCTCATTTATGTTGAGAACATCATTGCTTGATCCATATCATGCATCGCATACGACTGACCTTTACCTTTCAGGAAAGAGGCAGTTAAATTCTCAACCATATTTCAAGACCTAGACCGGTTCAGTTAATCAATGCCAAAGATTTCTTATCCATTCCCAGGCCTTCTCTAGTCCAGCTAAATCGACTCCCAACAGATTTTCTGATGAAGACTCAGTAGAAGTTATCCCAGATGGTTCCCTCTCCGACGGTGAGTGAGGTGGTAAGTCCTTTTCAGATGTTTCCTTCTCCGACGGTGAGTGAGGTGATAGTCTCCTATGGTTCCCTCTCCGACGGTGAGTGAGGTGGTAAGTCCTTTTCAGATGTTTCCCTCTCCGACGGTGAGTGAGGTGATAGTCTCCTATGGTTCCCTCTCCGACGGTGAGTGAGGTGGTAAGTCCTTTTCAGATGTTTCCCTCTCCGACGGTGAGTGAGGTGATAGTCTCCTATGGTTCCCTCTCCGACGGTGAGTGAGGTGGTAAGTCCTTTTCAGATGTTTCCCTCTCCGACGGTGAGTGAGGTGATAGTCTCCTATGGTTCCCTCTCCGACGGTGAGTGAGGTGGTAAGTCCTTTTCAGATGTTTCCCTCTCCGACGGTGAGTGAGGTGATAGTCTCCTATGGTTCCCTCTCCGACGGTGAGTGAGGTGGTAAGTCATTTTCAGATGTTTCCCTCTCCGACGGTGAGTGAGGTGATAGTCTCCTATGGTTCCCTCTCCGACGGTGAGTGAGGTGGTAAGTCCTTTTCAGATGTTTCCCTCTCCGACGGTGAGTGAGGTGATAGTCTCCTATGGTTCCCTCTCCGACGGTGAGTGAGGTGGTAAGTCCTTTTCAGATGTTTCCCTCTCCGACGGTGAGTGAGGTGATAGTCTCCTATGGTTCCCTCTCCGACGGTGAGTGAGGTGGTAAGTCCTTTTCAGATGTTTCCCTCTCCGACGGTGAGTGAGGTGATAGTCTCCTATGGTTCCCTCTCCGACGGTGAGTGAGGTGGTAAGTCCTTTTCAGATGTTTCCCTCTCCGACGGTGAGTGAGGTGATAGTCTCCTATGGTTCCCTCTCCGACGGTGAGTGAGGTGGTAAGTCCTTTTCAGATGTTTCCCTCTCCGACGGTGAGTGAGGTGATAGTCTCCTATGGTTCCCTCTCCGACGGTGAGTGAGGTGGTAAGTCCTTTTCAGATGTTTCCCTCTCCGACGGTGAGTGAGGTGATAGTCTCCTATGGTTCCCTCTCCGACGGTGAGTGAGGTGGTAAGTCCTTTTCAGATGTTTCCCTCTCCGACGGTGAGTGAGGTGATAGTCTCCTATGGTTCCCTCTCCGACGGTGAGTGAGGTGGTAAGTCCTTTTCAGATGTTTCCCTCTCCGACGGTGAGTGAGGTGATAATTCCTTTTTCAGATGGTTCCCTCTCCGACGGTGAGTGAGGTGACTCCCTTCCAGATTATAATGACCTATGGTTCTCTTCCCGATACTGCAAAGATGGTAATTCCCGCTAAGATTATCTCAACGAGCGTTGTTGAAGTTAAAGACGCCCAAGGTTCTCTTACCATTCATGCTAGGGTAGCAACCATCTCTGGTTCATTCATCATCTTGTGAAGCTCCAGACCCAGCTCCTGTAACCAGTCAGGACATATCTACGCCAAGCATCTGAAATCAACTCCTGCAACGTGTCAGGTACTCTTTTTTCTTTTGCAGGTATGCAGGTTCTTGCTAAGGAATCTCTTACGCAATCAACATCCAGATGGCATCTATAAGCCCATCACCCTATTCATCAATCCTCTAAATGGCATCTATAAGCCCATTCCACCATCGCTGCTACTATGTGAGCGCAAATTTCTGGGCACTTTAGTGTTCAATCATCTTCCACCTTCGGATTACGAAAGGCACGTCAGCCAATCTGCATCCTCAGGTCTAAGAAGATTGAACAGGGGCAATTGTTGTACCCCAAAATTTGTCCTCCCATATTCTTCAAGAAATTGCCAAATCAAAGCTGCAAAATTCCCCAAGGGTTGCACAGTACAAAGGTCTCCTATACAGTCAAAATTAGGGTTTGTGTTCTGATCAAGAAAATGAAGCTTTCAAAGGTCCAATCAAGTCTCACATGCCTATAAAAATGGTCAAGTATCCTCATATCAAGTTTCAAGGCATTCAGCACAAAATTGCACAGTCAAAACCCTAAATTGCACTACAGTCAACTGTAGAGGCAAAATGGTCATTTGGCAGTCAAAAGTTCAAATTTTTGGTCAACATATCATTTTGAAGCCACAAACATCATTTGATCAATGCTTGATCATGATTCTCAAAGTTTGGCTCAAAAATCATCAAAATGCAAAAGTTTCCTTATTTGGACAGTTGAAAAAGTCAACTGAAATTGACCAGGGCATAACTTTCACATGGATTATCAGAAAAATTCCATCCAAAGCTCATTTTGAAGAGAAAGACATTTCCTACAACTCATCTTCATACTTCAAGTCCAAGAAATGCTCTCACAAAAAGTTATCAATTTCAACATTATAGGTCATTTTCAAAAGTCAACAAAAAGGGACTTTAAATCAAAGGCCATAACTTGAGATTGGTAAATCAAAATGACATGAGACCAAAGACATTGGTTAGAGGACTCAAAGACCTTTCCAAAATGTCGAAGAACATGAGAAAAACTTAAAAATTGAGCAAGTTATGCCTTGTGGAAGTTGGGAAATTTTTGGATATTTTGAAAAGTCAACATTGATTCAAATGACCTAAAATTGCTAATGGGCCCATTTTTCTTCCATAATTCATCATTCCATGACATGTGCACGACCACTTGGCCCAAAGGGAAGTATTTTCTCATTTTTTATTTATTTATTTGAATTTTTATTTATATTAATTCATTTAAATCAATTAAATATGTGAAAAATACTTAACTTAACCTAATAAATCTTTTTGCACATGTTTTAGACTCAATAATTCGTGCACATTCAAATATGGGAAGATTTGGTTTGATTGGATCCTAATTGACACAAAATTGCATGGAAAAAGATATGGAAATCATGGTGGAAAAATCAAATATTGGATTCTTTAATTCATGGATCTTTGGGCAATTTTCTTGACCTAATCTGATCAATACAAAAGCCTAAGCATAACCCTAATGTCCATACACACAAAGCTGCGCAAAAGAACACAAAGCAAACTTGAAATTTTCTCTAAAAAAGTCAATTCTGAAAACTCCCTTTCAAGGCGATTCAAGGCAGAATTTCTATTCCAACAGCTTCCTTGGGGATTACTGAACATATTCCAATCAAAAGCATTCCCTCAAACTCCAAGAATCGGTATATAGGGTTCAAACTGTTTCGAAAAAAACTCATAATCGTGCATCATGATTTAAGCATCTTTTGTAACTTTTATTCATTGATTCATGATTATTATCTTGTCCTAAAACTAACCAATGCATTTAATTGCGTTTTTATGCTGTATACACGATTTCACCATGTTTGAGTTTTAGGGTTTACAGGACCTCCAATTGGGGATTTTAAAACCAAGAAAAATTGGCCTTCAAGAATGTCATGGTTGTAATCAACAAGTCTGAACGATCACAAACCACCCATCGCGCCTAATTTATGAACACTATAGGCCTAATCGCTATTTTCCAGTAGCATGCCTAAGAGAACATTTGCAAAACCGTGGCCAAAGTGTTCTTATTTCAGAAAAAAAATAAAACACGCGAGGAAGATGATGTGTTGGCAAATGTTGGTTGGTTCTTTTAAATTTCGCGCGTTTTTGAACCACTAACTATTGCTTCTTATTATATTATTCTTCATTTATGTTATATACAAAGTGCAACAAGTGGTTCAGTGGCAAGGCATACGCTGGCAACATCCATGACCTGGGTTCGAACCCCAGGTCTTCAATAATTTCCATGATATTTTTCCTTTAACGTTCACGTGCAGCGCTTATGTTGAGGAACACCATACACTCCCAAGATCCAGTCATCCACGCGTGGGTTAGATCAAATCAAAGGCATAGATTGGAAGCGCATCATAAGCCTGGTCAAAGGTGCCACATAGTGTCTGGAAAAGTCAACGAACTTGAAGGTTATTGGGCTCAGATTTCTTGGGCCAGACCTCCACTTTGGGGACTACCACCCCCCCTGGTTTGCAAATTCTCTATATTTTTAATTATTATTTTATTTTCTTTATTGTTTTGATTTAATTAATTATATTTACAAAATATAAAAAATGCATAAAAATCAGAAAAGATAAAAAATATAATAAATATTTTATTTTTATATTTCTTGTAAATAAATGCATGTAAATTATTTAGTTTTAAATTAGGTTGCAATTTTAATTCTTTTCATAATAAAAATCTAAAAAAATGTAGAACTAGGGTTAATTAATGTTTTATTCCTTTTTAATTTTTCTTTTTCATAATAATATTATTTAATTTATTTATTCTCATAATCAAATTTGCATGTAAATTAATTAGGGTTTAATTTAGGTTAAAAAATTCAATATTTTCTTAATAAATTAAAATAAAATAGAATTAGGGTTAGCAGTTAATTTTAATTAATTCTTTCTTTTTTCTACTAAATCCTAAAATACATAAAAACACCAAAAAAACAAAAACAATTTCTTTTCTTAATATTAATTAATTTCATCATGTAATTTTAATTTTAATTCCTCATTAATTTTAATTTTTGCAAAAGGGTCCAACGCCCGCGTTCTTAATTTTTATTCTAATTCGCGTATTTATTTTATTTTGCTTAAATAATTATGTACCTCTCCCGAAGCCTTGTAATTACTTCTCGCACTTTTAATTTCTTTATTTTTCTGTCAAATCGGGTCCTGGTTAATTTTGGCGATGTGGACCCGCGCCTTTGTAATAGCTTTAGATCTTTACTTTTCCTTGCAACTTTTTAACTATTAATCAAATGACATGAAAGAATGTATGGACAAAATAAAAACAAGCGTAGAACACCAATAACATGACAAGATAAATACAAATGAAAACGACACACGAATCGCACACACCACCCCTAGGGTACGCCTCACTGTTGCCTTGCCTCGAAAGGTGATCGTCGAGTAGAGGATGTCTTAGTAAGTCCTCATGATCCGGGAACCTGGCATGAGGGTAGCTTCTAAGGTGTCTTCCCATTGCTCTGGTGATCACCATGTCCTGAACCTCGAATTGACCCGAACACCTCCAACGGTGGTGCTACCTACCTCTCAATGGTGGGATGGCACTACTTTAAAGGACATTTACACAGACGAATTCCTTAGGGTAGGTAGGTTCTCATAGATACTTGCTCTAACTTCAAAACAAATCAAAAATACTTTTCACACCGACACCTTTTTAAAAAGCTTTCGAAAGCAATTTTTCAAACACTCTTGAGGACAGATACAAGAGTCGAACTGGAATTTTCAAAGAAACCTTTTTAAAACCCACAGTTGAAAAGCAAACAAACCATTTTGAAAATACATTGAGCAAGCATCTAAGAGCCCATGGATAACCATGGATAGAAAGGGTGCTAACACCTTCCCTTTCTATAATCTACCTCCCGAACCGAGAGCAATCTCTATAAGGAATTTTTCTGTGCTTTTGTCCTTTCCATTTGGAGAAAATAAAAGACGGTGGCGACTCTTGCTTCCGCGACATTTCGCGAACCAGCGTTAAACAGTCAGTTCCAGATCCACCGATCATAGAACTGGCGACTCTGCTGGGGATGATAACTTAAAGTGAGGTGTACCTTAGGATTAAGATCACTGTGTTTTCAATTGTCTTCTTTACTTGCTTTATTATTATGGGTTGCTTGGGAGTTCTATAGATCCTAACCCGGATCTGGGGGATACCTTCTTAGAAAGTAGCAACAAGGCTGTGAGGGAACTGTGCGGGGTATACCGACATGGTTGAAACAGTCTGCTACGTTGATGTGGCACTTTGGTGTGTACCGGTAACCCTTGAGTTCAGTCAAGGAGAGTACGGGGCCTCCGCGTGGTGTCGTGAAGCATCAACAGACCTTAGGAACCTTAATTGAACTATCTTGGCCTCTTTAGGGTAGTGAGATAACTGACTTTGGTGCAGTCCGAGGTTGGTTGATACTCGATACTACACTCAATTGAGGTTTGCTTTCCTGGAATATTTCGGTCGCCAGTTCAGTGGCTAAATTGAAACGATGAACAATGAAAGCAATCCCGTGATATTGGGAACCTTAGAACCCGGTTATTTTGATTAGGACAGGTTGAACCCACCAACTTCAAGAGGGTACTACCCAGACCCCATGCTGGCCTTAAACCTTAAGGGCTTGTCTTGTGTGCCTTGTGTGCCTTACATGTTTGTCTTTGTAAATATCTGTGGTGTGTTTAATCATAGTATCATGACATCATCCAGCATCATATGCATTGACTAACCATTTCAGGGGTTCGAATTTTCATCTTTGTTCTTGTTTTGTAGGACATGGAAAATGTTCGTAGAAAGACAATTCAAATCAGTCTTGTAAGGATCCCTCCTCAGCTTAAGGAGCTTATATCCAAGATTCCTGAGAACTCTTCATTCAGTGAAAGACATGGAAGCCTCATCAGCTTGGTCAACACCAACATTGAGGAAGATATGATAAAGGTCCTGTTCCAGTTCTTTGACCCTCTGCATCACTGTTTCACCTTCTTGGACTATCAGTTGGTACCTACATTGGAGGAGTTCTCCCGGCTCCTGAAGATCCCTATCCTTGATCAGCTACCCTTCAACGGTACGGAAAAGGAACCTAAGCTTGAAGAGATTGCTAAAGCCTTGCACCTGCAGTCATCTGACCTCAAGGGACATTGGGAAGTTAGAAGTGGTATCAAAGGGTTCTTAGCCAGGTTTCTGTTTGAAAAGGCCCTTGAATGTTGGAACTCCCTTGACTTGCAAGCTTTTGAAGAAGTTGTGGCCCTCCTTGTCTATGGTTTGGTGTTGTTCCCTAACCCAGATCAGCTTATTGATATCAGTGCTGTCCAGATCTTTATGTCCAGGAATCCTATACCTACATTGCTGGGGGACATCCTTCACTCATGTTACACTCGAACCATGAGAAAAAGAGGTGTCCTTATGTGTTGCACTCCTCTCCTGGGAAGGTGGTTTATTTCGCACCTTCCACAATCAGTCTTGAAGAATGAGCGGGGTTTGAGATGGTCACAACGGTTGATGACTCTTACGCATGCAGATGTACATTGGTGCCCTAGGTCTAGAGAAGATGTCACTATCATTGATCGTTGCGGGGAGTACCCTAACGTTCCTTTACTTGGAATCAGAGGAGGTATTACTTACAGCCCATGCCTGGCTTGGAGACAGTTTGGTTATGCTCGGAGGGATGGTCCTCATGACATGTTAATCCCTGACATAGTTTTTGACTTCGACAACGATACTCAAGGACTTCGCCAGAGATTTATCAGAGCCTGGAGGATGCCAAGTAGGATAGACAGCAAGACACTGGGGCACAGGAACTCCATCCCTTTGGAGCCTTACCTCAAGTGGGTACGCGCCCGCTCCCAGAAGTTAGTGATGCCTTATCCTCATATGCTCCCAGTAATCAAAGAACCAGTCTTGGAAGGAGAAGTGTCCTACACTATTAAGCACCCTGATATGCCCACATCCTGGGAAGAGATGCAGAAGAGCTGGATCCAGCTTAAGGAGGAAAGGAATTCTCTCGAGACTAGTCTACATGCCAGTGAAAAAAAGGTCTTGGAGCTCACCCGCCTGTTGCATGAGGAGAGGAACCTCAACACTTACATAGCTCCAAAGAGGATGCGCAGCATATTTTGGGATTGATTTGATTTTTGTACTTTTGCCCATGAGGCTTTGATGTATTAAACAATGAAAAGGGCTTCCCGTCGAACCAAAAGGGTTCGGGCAAAATGAAGGGATGAAAATGAAAAAATCTGTACACCCGGCAAGTCGAAAACCTGAAAAGGCGGCTTGGGCAAAAATGGGTATCCCGGTGGACTGAAAACCCGAAAGGGCGGTCCAGGCAAAAATTAGGGATGAAGCGTAATACTATGTCTCATTGATCACTTTGCATCCAGAATCCGGTATCTACATCAAGTTCAGATGGCATCGATCAGTCAGCTTCACCTTCAACCAAGGTCATCAAGTGATGAGACGCTCGGAATTATAAAGGCAATAGCAGAGTTGAAACCCAGTGGATCATTCATATTTCACACAGCTGTTTTATTTTCTTTTGTACAAAATTTGTATAAACTCTCTTGTTCGGCGACGTTCTCTTACTAGGACGTCAGCCTCTTGTACACAAAACGCCTATTTTCAGGCCATTCAAAAATCAATACAAATATATTTTCAGTTAAACGTGCCAAGTGTTTTTCTTTTTTCTGTTTTGTTTTGCGAAGAACGTCCAAGGTTCAATTTGTGATATATGCATTGACAATAATTTGCTAACTCATAAATATTTGCATACGAAACAAAGGAATTAATTGCAGGTGACACTAGAAACAGGGGCAATAAAAGAGTTGTCCAAGCAATCTAATTGTTCTATCCTCCAAAGTACCAAGATAGGTTCAGCTAAAGAACATGACCAGCACATAATAAATCCCCAGAGAGTGGTTCAACAAAACAGTACATTCCTCTCCAAGCAAAATTATCAAGGAAATTGAGTATCCTCCCGTAAATCTCAACATTCCCCAGTAGCAGCATATATTCTTAACAAGCATCCCCGGCAGTCTTGATCTAAGATTGTTCCCCGGCGGTATATCAACATTCAAAGGAATCACTTCCCCATCATATCAAAGCTTCCCCAGAAGAGCCCAATCCAGTTTCCCCCAGGAAAGTTGGAATTCATATCCCCAAGCAGCAAGCTTATCCCCAGTAAATTCTGGAAGCTTATCCCCTCGCAGAGCACGAACGCGTCGTCCAGCTTGATTTAAAGAGTTATTTCCTTAACAGGATATAACTGGGTTATCCTCAGCCAAAAGCCACGGAAAGAGCGTCCTCGACGAAGTCTTCTTACCCCAGCAAAGTTCATCAATATTTCCAATACAACAAGGGTATCCCCAGCAAACTATTACCAACAATTCTGCAAAGCATCTCTATCCCCACAGAATATCAATCCCCAGCATGATCGCTAGAGTATCTTTTCTCCCGCAGAATCTTCCATTTGCCAAGTTTATTCCGCAACGGAGTCATCTTCTCCTACTGATATCCTTGCAATTATCATCCTCAGCGGAAGCAAAAACTTTCTTCCACAGCAGCCCAGGATACGACTTCCCGGCACCCGTCAAGGATTCACTTTCCTAAACGAAAGCATACATAAACATCACATACATCATTATAGCATGCATAGACGCATCATATCATACAAATCTCATTTATGTTGAGAACATCATCGCGTGATCCATATCATGCACTGCATATGGCTGACTTTTACCTTTCAGGAAAGATCCAGTTAAATGCTTAGCTATGTTCCAGAACCTTCTCTTGGTTCAGTCAGATCGACCCTAAGATCTCTCTGATGCTTATCCAGTTGAAGATATTTCAAGACCTAGACCGGTTCAGTTAAATCGACCCTAAGATTTTCCTGATGCTTATCCAGTCAAAGGCCTTCTCTGGTTCAGTCAGATCGACCCTAAGATCTCCCTGATGCTTATCCAGTTGAAGATGTTTCAAGACCTAGACCGGTTCAGTTAAATCGACCCTAAGATTTTCCTGATGCTTATCCAGTCAAAGGCCTTCTCTGGTTCAGTCAGATCGACCCTAAGATCTCCCTGATGCTTATCCAGTTGAAGATGTTTCAAGACCTAGACCGGTTCAGTTAAATCGACCCTAAGATTTTCCTGATGCTTATCCAGTCAAAGGCCTTCTCTGGTTCAGTCAGATCGACCCTAAGATCTCCCTGATGCTTATCCAGTTGAAGATGTTTCAAGACCTTGTCCGGTTCAGTTAAATCGACCCTAAGATTTTCTTGATGCTTATCCAGTCAAAGGCTTTCTCTGGTTCAGTCAGATCGACCCTAAGATCTCCCTGATGCTTATCCCAGTAGAAGACACCCAAGATTTTTCTCAACGAGCGTTGTTGAAGTTAAAGTCACCCAAGATTTTTTCTCAACGAGCGTTGTTGAAGTCACCCAGGATTTTTCTCAACGAGCGTTGTTGAAGTTAAAGTCGCCCAAGGTTCCCTTATCATTCATGCTAAGACAGTAACCATCCCTGGTTCATTCATCATCATGTGAAGCTCCAGATACAATTCCTGTAACCAGTCAGGACACATCTATACCAAGCATCTGAAAACCAGCTCCTGCAACGTGTCAGGTACTCATTTGTTCTTTTGCAGGTATGCAGGTTCTCGCTAAGGAATCTCCTACGCAATCAACATCCAGGTGGCATCTATAAGCCCATCATTCTATCCACCAATCTCCAAATGGCATCTATAAGCCCATTTCCATCATCACTGCTACTATGTGAGCGCAAATTTCTGGGCACTACTATGTACCTCTCCCGAAGCCATGTAATTACTTCTCGCACTTTTAATTTCTTTATTTTTCTGTCAAATCGGGTCCTGGTTAATTTTGGCGATGTGGACCCGCGCCTTTGTAATAGCTTTAGATCTTTACTTTTCCTTGCAACTTTTTAACTGTTAATCAAATGACATGAAAGAATGTATGGACAAAATAAAAACAAGCGTAGAACACCAATAACATGACAAGATAAATACAAATGAAAACGACACACGAATCGCACACACCACCCCTAGGGTACGCCTCACTGTTGCCTTGCCTCGAAAGGTGATCGTCGAGTAGAGGATGTCTTAGTAAGTCCTCATGATCCGGGAACCTGGCATGAGGGTAGCTTCTAAGGTGTCTTCCCATTGCTCTGGTGATCACCATGTCCCGAACCTCGAATTGACCCGAACACCTCCAACGGTGGTGCTACCTACCTCTCAATGGTGGGATGGCACTACTTTAAAGGACATTTACACAGACGAATTCCTTAGGGTAGGTAGGTTCTCATAGATACTTGCTCTAACTTCAAAACAAATCAAAAATACTTTTCACACCGACACCTTTTCAAAAAGCTTTCGAAAGCAATTTTTCAAACACTCTTGAGGACAGATACAAGAGTCGAACTGGAATTTTCAAAGAAACCTTTTTAAAACCCACAGTTGAAAAGCAAACAAACCATTTTGAAAACACATTGAGCAAGTATCTAAGAGCCCATGGATAACCATGGATAGAAAGGGTGCTAACACCTTCCCTTTCTATAATCTACCTCCCGAACCGAGAGCAATCTCTATAAGGAATTTTTTTGTGCTTTTGTCCTTTCCATTTGGAGAAAATAAAAGACGGTGGCGACTCTTGCTTCCGCGACATTTTGCGAACCAGCGTTAAACAGTCAGTTCCAGATCCACCGATCACACATTGTCTAAAGGATATTTGCACAGCCTAATTCCTTTTTGAGTAGGTAGATGGTTCTTAAGTACTTTCTCCTTTTAAAACAAAAACAAAACTTTTTCGCACTTACACCCCTTTCAAACAAAAACTCTTTTCAAACCCATAAACACAAAGAAAAGTAAACTTTTGAAAACACAATGAGCAAGTACCTAAGAGCCCGTGGATAACCACGGATAGAAAGGGTGCTAACACCTTCCCTTTCTATAATCTACCTCCCGAACCCGAGAAACATCTCAAAAAAGAATTTTTCTGTGCTTTTGTCCTTTCCTTGTTGGATAAAATAAAAGATGGTGGCGACTCTTGCTTACCGCGACATTTTGCAAAAATAAACGCAAAACGCGAACCAGCATTCCAAAACAGTCAGTTCTATTCCCACCGATCACAGCAACAATTGCGATCAAATGCAAAACAACCAAGTCAGTTCTCCCACCGTATTACAGAACTGACGACTCTGCTGGGGAGATCTTAAAAGTGGGGTTACCTTAGAGCTAGATCACCTTTAAAA